>OX104129.1:27977293-29277424 GCA_944470555.2 Heterobilharzia americana | reverse complement strand
CCATGATTCTTGTCTTGTAAATGGCTCTGTTATAGAAAATGTAGTAAGCGTAGTCCATCTTTGCTTATGCTTTTCTTCTGGTCTTTCTTGGTCCCCTCATATCTTACTGACTTCTAGGAAAACCCTTTACTTGACTTTTTATACCAGGAGACATAGGCTGTCCGGTATAACTCGGCCTCTTCTCTTACGTTTCATTAATTACTGTGTTTTACCTATACTTACTTATTGTTCCGCCTTATTCTTTCCTGGACTCCAGAAAAAGGACTATATTGCACTGAGTAGGATTTTGAAGGCTGTTAGTATAGCAAGTAGCACATCCCTAACCAAGCTAATAAATTTAGTCATGAATAGGCATCTGAACTCTTGTAAACTACTAGGTAAAAATATGTTATCTGATGACAGGCATCCTCTTTATCTACACCTCTCTCCATGTCTGTCGTCTGGGAAAACATGAAGCAAATATACTAAACCCTATGCACGCACAACCACATACAGAAATTTAACCTTATTTAGCTTGTGTGAAGAAAATCTTGTTAGCCATAGTCTTATCAATCAACTTTGTAGTAGAGAACAGTTATCATGACCCTAAAGTCATTAAACAGTTCAATAATCCAGTTATTCGTTATCTTTATCATATATTGTCAAATAGAATCATTATTAATGTTATAAGCATGTTGTACTATAGGTAAATTGATGTAATAACACACTGAGAATTCTGTACTGTCAATATAACTATGGTGCTGAATAAAGTAAAAATACAGTTATTATTATCACTACTATTATTACTATTATTTATTAATATGCTTGTAATTCTCCGTTGTTTAATTGGATACAATTGTTCGACTTCTGTTGACATATGAGCTCCTATGAGGATGTGGAACAAGATCAGGATCTTCAACACCAACGTTAAATCAGTGCTTCTGTATGGCTCAGAGACTTAGCGCGTAACGAAAGGGATTTCCAACAAACTACAGACATTCATCAACAACTTCCTACTCTCGTTACTAAAGCTCAGATGGCCAGAAAGAATAAGCAACAAGGAACTCTGGGAACGAACCAACCAAGAACCCATCGCTCAACATATATGCCGGGTAAGGAAGTGGAGATGGGTTGGATTGGACATGCACTGAGAAGACCGAGTGGGGACATCACATCCCAGGCCAGGATATCGAGTGGAACCCAGATGGGGAATGATGAGTTGGGCATTTGAGGCTAGGGTGACATGGAGGAGATTATCTGTGGAAGAAATGAGAGCTTGTGGGCTGTCTTGGAGCTAGGTTGAAAAGATTGCAGAGAACTGGAGAGTGGAATGGAGACGTGCTAGTGAAGCTGTATGTTCCATTAGGAACCCAAGGGACAAATAAATAAAATAAAATAATGAGGATGCGGATGCAGGTACATCCAGTTGACGAGTCTTAAATAGGACAAAACGCGTGTTCTGGATTCCTCTGTTAGCCACAACCAATCAAATTATTGTTATCATTATTATCATTATGATTATCGGCTGAGTTATATTAATGCAAAATGTCAAGTATGCACAAGCTTGTCAAAACGAAGTATAAGCAAAGTGGGCGTGTAATCCGACAGCTTAAAAAGTCAGATGATTTAGTAAATACTGAACTGGGAACCAGTTAAGAACTATTATTATTGTTATTATTGTTACTATCAAACAGACTACAAGTCACTTCCGGATAAGTGGATATTAGCCACAGATTTAAGTCACTTATACAGTGCAGGAGACCAGCATTGATGTACTAGTGAATTCGAATGTAAAAGACAGTTTCAGTATCTTACACTTGAAGATGAATAACAAGATACTCTGAAGTTACCTTATCCACTTATTGAGACCTCTTAGAAGGACATACATGTATCATTTTAGAATCTACATACTTTCAAGTATTCAAATTTATACTCTTCAGTAATGAGATCAATTACTCTATTGGTGATGATAAATATGGAATCTTCAGAGCAGCATATTTATTGGTTTAACGAGAAGGTTAAAGGTAAATATTCCATTTCTTAGCTTGAGTGATAAAATGAATACATAACTGACAGACTTCAACTAACTTCAAGGTAATACTCAGAATGGATTAAGATCATTTTCAGAACCAATGAAACCTTGGAGCACTTGATGGCTGTTTTGTTCTGACGTTGAACTCCTCAGCAGTATACACCCACGACCCCACTCAGTTTGAATCCAGGATGATCAAGTCTCGTTCTGAGCACTTCACCATTCAGCTGCTAGATTGAAAACCTATACCTTACAGTTTCCAAGTTTACAGATTTGTGAAATAGTTTGCTCATCATACAATACCATCAACAACGAGTATTTGTCCCTATACCCGGCTTAGTTGAAATCATTGGTCACCTTTTCTCATTCGAGATGAACTTCATAATTAGAGGGCACAACTTGCAGAGTTGCCCAGTGCAAAGGCTCAACACAAACACTTCACTTTCGAAACTCTAAAACTGTCTTGTTTCAGGGATACTATGTGCAACAATAATGATATTCAATGTTCAAGTGACTTCAGTAACCAGTCTCTACAACCAAAGGGACCAAAACTTGCACTGAGGGCTTCATCAAGAACATTTAGAAGTACTGTGATAGGAGCGAATATGTTCAATGGCAAACCTCTTCCTAGTGGATCTGAGTAGTGCATGTTCAAAATCCAGAGGTTATGTATATTATTATTCATTATTTATTATTTCACCATTAGGTTCCTAGTGGAATATACGACTTCACTACAACGTCAACATTTCACTCTCTCCTCTGCAATCTTCTCAACCTCAACCCAACACTACCCACTAACTTTCATTTCTTCTCTCACCATCTCCTCCATATCATCCATCCTTCACTCAGTCGCCCAAATCGTCGTCTTCCATACCGCTTCCACTCCACGCCCTGAACTTACCTGGTCTGACCCGTCATATCCACAAATGGTCTTCTCAGTGTATGTCCAATCGAATCCAGTCTGTCTCTATTGCATATTTGATGGACGATGGGTTCCTGCTTCATTGGTTCGCTGCCAGCCAACCAGCCAGCCATCCACACTTACTCCTCGCTTATTATCATCATTCTCCACATCCATCTCATCTCCATCTTCATCATCAAGTCAGCCTACGAGTAGGTGGCAACTGTTCAACATGCATGTCTGCAGTCTCTTCGAAATGCTTTCCTTAACACTCCAATCCTCTCAAACATCACATACATGCACTGACTCACTTGATTCACTGAGATGAGTGTTGAGAATGTGGATGTTGTTCATGCTTAATGCTGTGTAATGCAGTGCAGTGTAGTGCAGTGGAGTAGATCTCCACACACACTGATTATTTCAGATTGATGAATGAATGCCTGTTTGTCTTGCTGTCTTTCTGATTCTGACTATTTCGACATCCTCATCTGTGCCTATGCCTGCGCGGTCTATATTAGAGAGGATGGATTTCTAGGCAGGTGGGTGAAAGAGACAACTTGGTTTAGATTTCACGCGTTGATGTTGGTTGAGGCTTATTGTTGCTGTTGCTGTTGCCGTTGCTGTTGCTTTTGTTGTTGTTGGTTGTTGGTTGTGTGTGTGTGTGTGTGTTCCTCATCCCTGTCTTCTGTATGTTCACCTGAAGGGATTTCCGTCTTCCTTCACTCCACTCCACTCCACTCCGCTGCCCTGCCCTGCCCTGCCCTGCCCTGCCCTGCTCTGCTCTGCTCTGCTCTGCTCTGCTCTGCTCTGCTCTGCTCTGCTCTGCTCTGCTCTGCTCTGCTCTGCTCTGCTCTGCTCTGCTCTGCTCTGCTCTGCTCTGCTCTGCTCTGCTCTGCTCTGCCTTGTATCTTCTCCCAACTTGTTACTGTTTGCCTGTAGATTTTTGAGTTTGTGTGAGTGCACATTAGAAATAAGTTATCATCGCTGGTGAAATCCAAATCTTATAGGGTTACGTTGATTTCTACATTATTATTATTTGTCCCTCGTGTTCCTAGTGGAACATACAGCTTCACTAGCACGTCTCCATTCCACTCTCCAGTTCTCTGCAATCTTTTCAACCTTGCTGCACCACTGCCCACAACCTCTCATTTCTTCCTCAGATAATCTCCTCCATATCACCCTCAGCTTTGAAGCCGAACTCGGTTTTTCCCATCTGGGTTCCACCTGATGGCCTGGTGTGGCGCGTGATATCGCCAGTCGGCCTTCTCAGTGTATGCCCAATCCATCTCCACTCTGTTCCTCTGCATATTTGTTGAGTGATAGATTCTTTACTGGTTCGTCGCCATGCCAGAGATCCTTGTTGCTTATTCTTTTTGGCCATCTCAGCTTTAGTAACGAGCGTAGGCAGTTGTTGATGCATATCTGTAGTTTGTTGGAAATGTTGATAATGACTGAGAATCTCAGTTTTCAAATGATTAGTGCTATAAATGGTCACCTGTTCATTATTTCTTGAAACTTTCATTTTCTTACTAAGCTGAAAAATTAACTATTCAAAAACTCTTTCGTTAGTTAACGTTAAAAAAGTATAAATTTTCTAGCATTTTAATATTGCTTAGTTAAATAGTAAATGGAAAAATAAGGAGGTGTCTTTAAAATAATGTACTCATAGTTTCTTGTTTAGCACAGCCTAATACTCTTAGACTCTATGACAACTTTATTTTCATATTACCCAGCCCCCTTTCCACTTTTAATTATGATCAATGCACACTTCAGTCCCTTTTTTATTTGCTTAAGTAACAATCATACCCTTTTACGACATACACTGATAAATCAAAACTTTCGCGTTTACTATACTCTGGTTTTATATTGATTAATGAAAAAATTTCAGGGTAGAATAAATGTCTTCCTAATCTGTCACTTATTATTAATATAGAAAAAGACTGATGTAGCGGATGAAGAAATATATTCCTTTTCAATTAGGTCTTCATCTTGGACTCTACACTAATATATAGGGGGTTTACAATTTAATCAAATTACCAATCACGTGGTGATGTTTCGGAAAAAAAGGTTTCAATAATCAATAGACTTACTAAAATTGGAAATATAAATATTGATAGAAACAAGAAGGGGAAGAGGAAGATGTGTACAAAGTAAACCTAGAAGTTACATCATGTTGACAGCCACGGTAATGAAAGTAGTCGAACAAACTTCTTTTGCTTACAAAGGCTAAGTTTGTAAAGGTGGATTACAATCGTCTCTGATGTGTGAAGTAACAGAGTGTGTAATCCATGAGGTAAATTAATTGGAATGTGATGGATAATTTTGAAGGCTTTTCCAGTAACCACTTGATGTCCTGTATCAACTAAGTGTGCAAGTATGGAGCTCTTTATAGTTCTAATGGGTGGCGCTCAGAAATTGGAAGATGGAACTGCCTCATTGTGCACCCAATGTAACTAGCTCCACAGGAGTAGTTGAATTGATGAATGCACATAGAAGTGGTATAATCAGACAGTTTGTCTTTATTTCTTGCACCCAGAATCGGGAGGTTGTAGAAGGCTGGACATAATGAATTTAGTGGCTGTGAATGCTTTATGCAAGACTGTTTTTATGCTTTGTGTGATGATTTCACTAGCAATATTACTGTTAAATTCCAGCTTCAAGAAGATTTGCTTCTTAGGAACTGTTGGCATAAAAAGAGTCTTGCATAAAGCATTCACAGCCACTAAATTCATTATGTCCAGCCTTCTACAACCACCCGATTCTAGGTGCAAGAAATAAAGACAAACTGCCTGATTATGCCACTTCTATGTGCATTCATCAATTCAACTACTCCTGTGGAGCTAGTTACATTGGGCGTACAATGAGGCAGTTCCATCGTCCGATTTCTGAGCACCACCCATCATGGTTGAACAAGGGACAAATTAGAACTATAAAGAGCTCCATACTTTGCACATTTAGTTGATACAGGACATCAAGTGGTTACTAGAAAAGCCTTCAAAATCATTCATCACATTCCAATTAATTTACCTCATGGATTACACACTCTGCTACTTCACACATCAGGGGCGATTGTAATCCACCTTTACAAACTTAGCCTTTGTAAGGAAAAGAAGTTTGTTCGACCATTTTCATTACCGTGGCTGTCAACATGATGTAACTTCTAGGTTTACTTTGTACACATTTTCCTCTTCCCCTTCTTGTTTCTATCAATATTTACATCATTATTTCCGAAACATCACCATGTGATTGGTAATTTGATTAAATTGTAAACCCCCTATATACTAATGTAGAATCCAAGATGAAGACCTAATTGAAAAAGAATATATTTCTTCGCTGGCTCAATCAGTCTTTTTCTAAATGTCTCAATGGGAATATTCAATGTAATTCTTATATGGTCATGAGGATAATGATGGAAGTTTAAGAAAAATCATTGTTTTTCTAGAATATCAAAATAGTACTGTATTGATTGAACTACAATATCTAGTGTTTTCTATCATTCTATACCACTTTCAGTTTTAGTTGTTCCATCCATCTGTTATATGAGTGAACAAAACGGCGCTGTCAATTCTTCTTCTGTAGTATACTTGCTCAAAGAAATCATTTCAGTTGAACTTTAAGAAGTAAAATTTCAATCAAAATCATCTTAATTGACAGACTGAGATTTCAGGATGGTATTCAACATGGACTGACATCAGTTGAGGGAATATTAGAAACCTGGAGGCATTGGAAAGCTGTTTATTCCTAGTATGGGACTCTTCAGCAGTGCATATCCATGACCTTGCCAGCAATTGAACCCGTAACCTTTAGGTTCCATGGTCAGCAGGTTACCATTGAGCTACTGGGCTGGAATCCAATCATCCATATTTAAAGCTTCTGTCAGTTCACGACATATCGCCACAACCACCCGATGACGTCGTTGACTATTTGTCTTCACAGTCACCAGGTTTGTCCCACTGGTCACAACTTCTTATTGGAACGTTGGGAATCACCTCTCGAAGCTAGTCACCAATGAGCACTTATTTAGTTTAATTTGGTGGGTTCTTATGGATTTTTAGTGATTTCAAGTCCATGGTCGTTAAAGCCTTAAACATCCTCTCTAAAAGTCAAAATGAAGTTTTCCTTCCAGCATGAGACGTCCACTCCATACGGCTATTTATTATAGATTATACAGTGCGCATCAGTTTATATTTCTTCAACACTTTACATTAATATTATTATTATTTATTATCGCTTAGGTTCTCAGTGGAACATACCGATTCAGTAGAACGCATCCATTACACTCTATTCTCTGCTGTCTTCTCAACCTCGCTCCACAACTGCCCACAAACCTTCATTTATTCCTCACACCATCTCCTCCATCGCTAGGACGCCCAGCTAGTCGTTTCCACTTCGAGTTACACTCAACGCCCTGGTCCCACGCGTGATATCCCCAATCAACCTCCTCACTGTATGTCCAATCCATCTACACTCTCTTCTTCTGCATATCTCTTGCGTGATAGGTTCACCCTTCGTTGGTTCGTTGCCAGACAGCCAGAGTGACTTCCTTGTTCCCTGTTGCTTATTCTGACTATTCTGCCCATCCATCTAATCTTCAGTGTCAGTATCGAGTGAGCGTAAGCGGCAGCTGTTGATGAATATATGTAGTTTGTTTGGAACGCTTTGCATGACACACCAACTTTCTCAACCATCACACAGAAGAACTGACTTCACATTCGTGTTGAAAATCCGAATCTGGTCCACACCTCACGCTGAGTGCAGTGCAGTAGATCTGCACACTGATTTCAGGTTGATGAAAGCCTGTCTTGCTGTCTTTCCGATCCTGGTTTCGACATCCTCGTCTGTGCCTGTTCCACCACCTGTAGTTGAAACGATGCTGGCTGCCTGCCTGCCTAGGTAGGTGGGTAGGTGAAAGAGACTACTTCCTTCAGGTTTCTCCTCTTGATGGTGATTGGTGTCTCTTGTTGTTGATGCTGTTGTTGGTTGGGTATCTTCATCACCTCTGTCTTTTACACATTCACTTGAAGTCCTGTTTTCGCTGCCCTGCCATGCCACGCCACGCCTCTTCTGTCAAGTTGTTAGTTTTCGCCTGTAGATTTTTGAGTTTGTGCGACTAGACATTGGACATAAGTCATTATGGGTGGCGAAATTTAAATCTTCTCCTGGGGTCTTTTCATCCGTCTAACCAGCGTATGCCCGTCTTCCCACAGCTCCTCACGGTTATTTAAACGTTTTTCAAATTGAATGATGATATGAACTGAAAAAAATGTGACGACAAAATTTTGACCAGTAGTCTTTCAGTTATCAGGCCAAATCTCATAAACTAGGCTATGATACCCAGTGACTGCCTTGGATTTACTGTCAATTTAACTATAGGAGACTTTCACTGAATATCACGGGAATCAGTAACATATGACCATGGATTCAGCATCATAAATCTAGTTATCTATCGTGAACTTTTTTCCAACATTCATTCATCATACTCATCATCTTAAAATTAGTCTGTAAAATTAGGCCCAACTTAAACATTCTCTTCAACATTCTATCAACTGATATTGGGTGATGATTGAAGATGAAATGAAAATTTGAACTGCAGCAGAATTCCAACCAGTGACTACCAAGTTCCCGGCCCAATGTTATACCAACTAAGCTGCGAGGCCCAACTACTAATCAGATTTTTATTTCCTTTCAATCACCAAGGCGAGTTTTGCCGGACTACCATATGAACTCGTGATGGGTTACTATCACTTGATCCCATTCACACTGGCTGCCCAGTCAGCACTTCTCATCCCAGTCGAAATCTAACTGAATTAGAGACAGGGAAAATGATAATGATTATCATTTTGACTATCTGAAATAGCCATGGTTTGGTAGACTTGTATTATTGATATTAAGCCATGACTGAAGATGAAATGACAAATCTGGGTTGCAGCAAGATTCAAACCACTGATCTTCGGATTACTGACCTCCGTGCTCTACCAATTAAGCTGCAACACACAGCTGTTAACCAAATCTTAGTTAGCAAATATGTTGATGAATGAACAAATTGATATCATTCACTAAATTAAACTGAAAGATCTGAGAGAACAAAGAAGCTTTGAGTTGGAATAAAATGGCTGTTCACTGATTACTAATTCTCAAGTGTTTTCTAACTGAAGTCAGTTTATACAAAAAGCCATAAACCGAACTGATCAGTTCTGATACAACCACCTAGTTGAACATTTTTGATTGACTTTGTGAAAAATCCTTAGATGTGTTAGTGAAAAGTCTTGACTAGTGGGATCCTGTAAGTTAGAAGTAGAAAATTCGATGTGAACAGTGAAAGTGTTTTCATGAAAGTGAAATCAATGAAATTTATGAAACGTGCGTCCTGGATTCTTTTGCTAGCCACAACCAAAACAAATTACCATAATTAACATTTAGGCAATATCGAGACATCTGCATACCAGCCCATATACCAACACAGGTCGAACAATTCAATGCAATAAAACAATGGAGAATTACAAGTATATCTACAAAAAGTTATAAGTAATACCTGTTGTACCAGAGGTAGCAATCGTGCCTTAATGGTATAATGGATAACAGTTTGGTGTTTCAAGCGATGAGTTTGAAGTTCGAGTATGATTGAAAAGAACATCACTCGGCACTTGGGTGCAGGTATATCCAGTTAATGAGTCGTAAATAGGACGATTCGCGCGTTTTGGATTCTTCTGCTAGCCAAGTAAATTAACCTTAAACACTATTTAACAACAGATTCACTTTGATAGTTCATTACCTGGGGTAACTATTTTTATATGGGTAAATCTTTCACATTTAAATATGTATACTTTGACTTTGCTAACCTAGAAATCCTCAATAGATTGCATCTTTCAAAATGATAACGTATGGTCTAATTTGAAATCTTTATTCTTGAACCATTTTTACGGTGAATAAGCTTTCTTCTCCCTTATTGAATACATTCGTTTTAGTGCATCTACTGATTACTGTACTATATTTTTGGGGACTAAGAATTTTCGTTATACACATACAATAACTTCGAGGAATGTTGAACAGTTCTTTATCGGTATCCCCTAAATCAGTCTCACCTAGTTAAATAGTTCACTAGTTTACTAGCCGTTCCTAAGCCCGGATAAAGAGGCAAAGTTGGACATAGGGCTAGCAACCCTACCCCGGAAAAACAATCTAACCACCACAGAATCTTCAAAGCACAAAGAAATTATAAAAAATAAGAACGAACTTATTCCTCACCGGAATCAGAGAGACGAAATGATGCCGATTAGTGAAAGCCTTCGGGAAGACAGTCTGCCGAAGTGTCTCTCTCGACGAAAACGAAAGTAAATATAGGGACATGGAATGTCCGCACTATGTTTGAACCTAGCAAGGCTACCCAGATTGCAAAAGAAATGAGAAGGTATGGCATAGAAGTGCTTGGGGTCTGCGAAAGCAGATGGTATGAAAGTGGTCTTTCAAAACTGCTAACTAGAGAGTCAATAATCTACTCCGATATTGTCATCCAGACGACAACCACGAGAACACTGAGTTATGGAGTGGTTATCATGATGTTCCCGAGAGCATCAAAGGCTCTCATGCAGTAGGAACCAATCTCCTCCTACAGGAGCATGACAGCAAGACCCAACTCAGATGTAGGTTCACACTACCATATAGTGCAAAGAACCTACCTTCAAAACCAAGTTGAAAGTCTTCATAGAAGTTGATGGTAGACCACAGTTCAAGTTCAACACCTAGAGTAGAAACTGAAGGACGAAACTACAAAGGACATTTTCACGTTGGCCAGTCATCACGAAAACAGTGGGAGACATTGAGCAAAATCTCTGAAGGAAATTGCATAGAAGAACACTGGAACTCTTTGAAAGCTATGAGGAAAAAACCTGCAAAACCGTATTAGGAAGGAAGAAAAACAGGTCAGGAAATGGATCTCGACGGACATACCGAAACTGATAAAGGAGAGGAAGATGGTGAAGCAGAAGTTGAACCAGTGCAAGGATGAAGAACGAAAAGTAGAAGTGAAGTCATGAACGCCATAAAGTTGCTGAAATGCGGCAAGGCAGCAGGACCAGATGGAATTCCACCAGAAGCACTTGAAGCAGAAGGAGAGATATCAGAGGACATCCTCATACCACTATTGCAGAAGGCTTACAAGGAAGGAAAGGCACCTGCACATTGGAAAAAGGACTAACTTGACAAACACCCAAAGAAAGGAGACCTAAGTCTTTGCATGAGCTGGTGCGGAATAATGCTCCCATCCCGAGTCAGCTTAAGCAAAAAATTAAACCACATCGTCCTAGAGGGACTGAAAAATGCACTGCATTCAAAGTTACGACCGGACAAGGTTGGCTGGCTGGTTGGCTTCAGGAAGAACAAATCATGTGCCGATCAAACTGCAACACTATGCTACACATCATCACAGAGCACAGCATAGAATGGCAGTCAACTGGATCTTTACCTCAACTTCATCGACTTTGAAAACGTCCTCGATAGCGCTGACCGAGAAATAATTTGGTAGGTAGCTGCTTCAACACTACGGTTTTAGTGCCACTAACCTTCATCCACCTAATTTAACGGCTATATGCTATGTCATAATCCTGCATCCAAAGTGATTGACAACGGAAAGTTGAGTAATAACTTCGAAGTGAAAACAGGAAAGGGTAAGACAAGGTTGTCGCCTACTATCACCAACCAGCTTCCAGATTGTCCTCGACTGGACTAGACTAGACTCGACTCGACTGGAGTGGACTGAAATGGACTGGATCATGCAACAGACAACTGTGAAGAGCTAGAAGATGGGCATACGCCGTTTCACCCATGGAACTGCACTGCATGACTGGGATTTCACAGCCAACTTATATCTGATGTCTTCTCACACAAACTCGAAAATCTACAGGCAAAAAGTAACAAGTTGGGAGAAGAGGCAAGGCAGAGCAGAGCAGGACAGGGCAGGGCAGCGGAGTGCAGTGGAGTGAAGGAAGATGGAACTCCCTTCAAGTGAGCATATAGAAGACAGAGATGATGAACACAGACACACACACACAACCAACAACCAACAACAACAAAAGCAACAGCAACAGCAACAGCAACAATAAGCCTCAACCAACATCAACGCGTGAAATCTAAACCAAGTTGTCTCTTTCACCCACCTGCCTAGAAATCCATCCTCTCTAATATAGGCTGCGCAGGCATAGGCACAGATGAGGATGTCGAAATAGTCAGAATCAGAAAGACAGTAAGACAAGCAGGCATTCATTCATCAATCTGAAATAATCAGTGTGTGTGGAGATCTACTCCACTGCACTACACTACACTACACTACACTACACTACACTACACTACACTACACTACACTACACTACACTACACTACACTACACTACACTACACTACACTACACTACACTGCATTAAGCATGAACAACATCCATATTCTCAACACTCATCTCAGTGAATCAAGTGAGTCAGTGCATGTATGTGATGTTTGAGAGGATTGGAGTGTTAAGGAAAGCATTTCGGGGAAACTGCAGACATGCATGTTGAACAGTTGCCACCTACTCGTAGGCTGACTTGATGATGAAGATGAAGATGAGATGGATGTGGAGAATGATAAGAATAAGGGAGGAGGAAGTGTGGTTGGCTGGCTAGCTGGCTGGTAACGAACCAATGAAGCAGAAACCCATCGCCTAACAAATATGCAATAGAGACAGACTGGATTCTATTGGACATACACTGAGGAAACCATTTGTGGATATGACGTGTCAGACCAGAGAAGGTCAGGGCGTGGAGTGGAAGCGAAATGGGAGACGACGATTTGGGCGACTGAGTGAAGGATGGATGACATGGAGGAGATGGTGTGAGGAAGAAATGAAAGTTAGTGGGTAGTGTTGGGTTGAGGTTGAGAAGATTGCAGAGGAGAGAGTGAAATGTTGACGTTGTAGTGAAGTCGTATATCCCACTAGGAACCCAAAGAATAAATAATAAAATAATAATACCATAAACCATTGACAGTATACCGAAATTTCAGAAACTTCAATGGGAAGATAAAAAGCTTTATGAATTATAACATTAGTAATGATTATCTTGTGAGTAATGCCTTTAAAACTCAATTATTGCAAGTGTTCTTGTCAAACATTACTGTTATATAAACGTCCTGTACATTAATCGAAAATTGGTTGGACGCGATTATTTTATATAATATACGATGTCGAGATATTTTCAACTCAGGGTAGTGAATTTATTGATCTGACCGATAATAACTGTTAGACCTTAGAGGGAATGTTTATCGTGAAGACCCGACAACTGGCATTCATTCTAAATAGCTATTTATCTATATGGGCTCAGATATATGTGTTTTACCTGATAACAAATAGCCAATCAGTGACAGCAGTGAAGGCTACTAAACTACCAATCAGATTTTAGTATTCAGAACAAGACTGTATCTGTAAACGTTAAACTTAACGTTTTTTCATTCCATATAAGTCACATGTACCCTAAACGCCACTTTTTTTAAAGGTAGTGCAAAATATATGCTTTGTTTAAATAAATGTAAAATTCTTTCATGAATACACATCTAAAAGACAGAAAAGTAACAAGTGCTAAAAATAAGTGAATTAAGGTGAAAAAAGCAGAAATGATGCATAACTAAATTTTAGCAATATATATTAGTAAGCCATTGAAAAGGCAAACGAGAATAAAATACCACACAGTAGAAATATTATACAGTTTAACTGATGATGAAAGAAATGAAAATGATTTTTCCTGTAAATACAACAAATAACATTTATTTGCTCTCAAAACAGTTTATATGTATAAGTACACTTACAGTAGATGCAGAATATGAATCACTAAATAGATGAATTTCTCCCTTTTCAAGGACTAAAGTTATGTTATCTAATTATGATGTGCAGATCAAATTGCAACGCTACGTATCAACATTGGACAGAGTATAGAATGGCAATCAACTGGATCTCTACCTCAAATTCATCGACTATGAAAAGGTCTTCGACAGCGTCGAACGAAAAGTAATTTGGCAGGCAGTTGCTTCAACACTATGGAGTGCCACAAGTCTTTATCAACCTTATTCAACAGCTATATGAAAAGGCCACATGCCAAGTGATCCATAATGCGAAGCTCAGTGATGCCTTTGAAGTGAAGACAGGAGTAAAACAAGGCTGCCTACTATCACCCATGATATTCCTGATTGTGGTCGACTGGATCATGCAGCAGACAACTGTGAGGAGCCAGAAGATAGGCATACGCGTGCGATGAAAAGATCTCATAGGAAGATTTGGATTTCGCCACCCATAATGACTTATGTCCAATGTCTAGTCGCACAAACTCGAAAATCTACAGGCGAAAACTAACAACTTGACAGAAGAGGCGTGGCGTGGCATGGCAGGGCAGCGAAAACAGGACTTCAAGTGAATGTGTAAAAGACAGAGGTGATGAAGATACCCAACCAACAACATCATCAACAACAAGAGACACCAATCACCATCAAGAGGAGAAACCTGAAGGAAGTAGTCTCTTTCACCTACCCACCTACCTAGGCAGGCAGGCAGCCAGCATCGTTTCAACTACAGGTGGTGGAACAGGCACAGACGAGGATGTCGAAACCAGGATCGGAAAGACAGCAAGACAGGCTTTCATCAACCTGAAATCAGTGTGCAGATCTACTGCACTGCACTCAGCGTGAGGTGTGGACCAGATTCGGATTTTCAACACGAATGTGAAGTCAGTTCTTCTGTGTGATGGTTGAGAAAGTTGGTGTGTCATGCAAAGCGTTCCAAACAAACTACATATATTCATCAACAGCTGCCGCTTACGCTCACTCGATACTGACACTGAAGATTAGATGGATGGGCAGAATAGTCAGAATAAGCAACAAGGAACAAGGAAGTCACTCTGGCTGTCTGGCAACGAACCAACGAAGGGTGAACCTATCACGCAAGAGATATGGAGAATAAGAGAGTGTAGATGGATTGGACATACAGTGAGGAGGTTGATTGGGGATATCACGCGTGGGACCAGGGCGTTGAGTGTAACTCGAAGTGGAAACGACTAGCTGGGCGTCCTAGCGATGGAGGAGATGGTGTGAGGAATAAATGAAGGTTTGTGGGCAGTTGTGGAGCGAGGTTGAGAAGACAGCAGAGAATAGAGTGTAATGGATGCGTTCTACTGAATCGGTATGTTCCACTGAGAACCTAAGCGAAAATAAATAATAATAAAATTAGACAGCTTATAAAATACTCATGTATTTAGTATAACTGATAAGATACAACTCGCCTAAATATTTTAGTATTGTAATTGAGCAACAAAACGGGTGAATCATACACAATCTATATTACCTACTGCAGAAAAAATGATCAACTGTCTACATACTTCTGATGACACTGAGAAAAGCTTGGGATCATTGTGGGTGGTATCTTGAATAATTTAGGATATAAGTGACAAGCAAATATCTGCAAGCAATATGTCATCAGTATGTAAGTTATTGGGGAAAATCATGTTTTGTTTTTCATGGCTTCGATTTTAGATATTTATCAATTCTTTTGACTTTTAAGACAAAATGTTATTCAGCCATAACTTTCTTAGCTTCATTGACATTTGTGCTACATGTAAACCAATTACAAAATTTACATTCATTTCTTACATGTTAAAAAGTATCATTAAAAGAATCTAAAATATCCTTTTCTCTGAAAATTTCACTTGATATCATGGAGTTTAGTAAATCAACCAATCAAACATTGATCCAGATTTCATCAGCCAGTGACTTTGAAATGGATTTCCTTAACCTTGAAGGGGAAGTTCCTACTTTTTTGGATTATGCTAAGTCAATAGGGCACCAAAAACCTTTATCAGCTTCATTCAATGCTAAATGCAAAGTGATTGACAACGGAAAGTTGAGTAATAACTTCGAAGTGAAAACAGGAAAAGGTAAGACAAGGTTGTCGCCTACTATCACCAACCAGCTTCCAGATTGTCCTCGACTGGACTAGACTAGACTCGACTGGACTGGAGTGGACTGAAATGGACTGGACCATGCAACAGACAACTGTGAAGAGCTAGAAGATGGGCATACGCCGTTTCAAGTTTGTGTCAGAAGACATTAGATATAAGTTGGCTGCGAAATCCAAGTCGTGCAGTGCAGTTGGGAGAAGAGGCAAGGCAGAGCAGAGCAGGACAGGGCAGGGCAGCGGAGTGGAGTGGAGTGAAGGAATATGGAACTCCCTTCAAGTGAGCATATAGAAGACAGAGATGATGAACACAGACACACACACACAACCAACAACCAACAACCAACAACAACAAAAGCAACAGCAACAGCAACAATAAGCCTCAACCAACATCAACGCGTGAAATCTAAACCAAGTTGTCTCTTTCACCCACCTGCCTAGAAATCCATCCTCTCTAATATAGACTGCGCAGGCATAGGCACAGATGAGGATGTCGAAACAATCATAATCAGAGAGGCAGCAAGACAAGCAGGCATTCATTCATCAATCTGAAATGATCAGTGTGTGTGTGGAGATCTACTCCACTGCACTACTCTCCACTGCACTACACTGCACTACACAGCATCAAGCATGAACAACATCCATATTCTCAACACTCATCTCAGTGAATCAAGTGAGTCAGTGCATGTATGTGATGTTTGAGAGGATTGGAGTGTTAAGGAAAGCATTTCGGGGAAACTGCAGACATGCATGTTGAACAGTTGCCGCCTTCTCGTTGGCTGACTTGATGATGAAGATGGAGATGAGATGGATGTGGAGAATGATGAGAATAAGCGAGGAGGAAGTGTGGCTTGCTGGAGCCAGGTTCAAATGTTTGCAGAGAAGAGAGTGTAATGGAGACGTGCTACTGAAGCTGTGTGTTCTATTAGGAACCCAATGGAATAATAATAGTAATAACAATAATAATATGCACAAATAAGTGGTAATTTTGTTAGGTTGTTTCTTTCTGAACATACGAAAAGATTTATTTTCATTTGATAGTATGAAGGACAAGTTTGCAACATAGACAAGCCGGTCAATGAGGACAATACTGAAATCTTTATCGGGATGGAATAACAACAACTTCATTGTTTATAAGGAAATCTTTTAGTTGGGAACTGTGTTTCCAGAACAACTGAAGCCAACTACTTTTAAACTTCTATCATCAGCATATGAATTCAAAATCGTATACTGGAAGACTATTATGAAAAGAGGCTTAGATCCCAACTGAAAGACATCCCCATAAATAATGAAGTTGTTATAAGTCTGCCCTGATATCCGACTGTCCGGTATCACCCTCATTAATCGGCATATCCATGTTGCAAAGTTGTCCTTCGTACTATCAGATAAAAATGTTTCTTAAAAGAAACTGTTCATATCGAAACAACTGTACATACTGAACAGAAGTTGTCCGAAATCCTTAAAACGATGACAATCGGGTCGATCATGAGAAGTTGCAATTTTGAAACAGTCAGTCCCTTTGATGAATTTGCACAGTGTAGTAAGAAGAGGAAGGTTATCACCGCAGTTCATTTCAAAAGATTTACATATGTGAGCAGTGACACATACATTGAGAGGAGTAATCGAACTATGAAGTTGAGGATGGTGAAGCATATCCTCAAATGGCTAGAAAAACAATTACATTCCAATAATCCAATAATCACAGGAGGCAGACAGATGTTATTGTTGATAGACAGACACATTATAGATTCAGATCACTGGATTGACCCAAAAATAGCCTTCAGAATGGTATATAGGACCAGTCAAGACCGTACACTTTAGTACACTGACGCCTTAACCATACGAAAGTTCAAACCCCACTTGTATATTCAGAAACAGCTTGTCCTTACCTTAAACCTACCTTGATAATCTTTATCTGATTTTAATGACAACTCTTGTATTATCTTATTTCATTTATTTTACCTCACCGTATTTTCATCTTTCATGTAAAATGCCTTGACAAGTTTAATGTGTGATCCAGATTGTCCATCTTCTTATTACACTATGCAAGTTATAAATTTGTTGCTCAGTCTTAGGTTCTTTCCATCTGTCTTATTTCTGTGTAAAAAAGAAGAGGATACAAGGCGATCTCTAGGGATTTTACAGAGAAATATGTTGGATGAAAAGTTTTGTTTAGTTCAAGATACCAAGTTTTTATCCTACATTTTATGTAGATCTTGATTTATTTAAAAGATTTATTACCTAGCGATAAATTAATTAAAAATTACTGTTCATATATCATACTACTTGATTCAACCTAAAACTTGTTACACTTATGAGTTCCAGAAAACCCATTAATCAATGATTTATATAACCATCTATCTCAAAGTGTGTAGTAAAATTAATTATTCAGCACGAAAACAAAAAAGCAAACCAACTTATTGTTGACTGACCTACACTTTACAGCTGTTCACATGGATTTCAATCTGACCTCAGTTGTTATTTATTCTCTTCCTGATTTTATGTTGATCAAGTAAAGTTTGAACTTGCTTGGTAGTTTGTTTTCTTAGCTCAATAAGTAAAAAGTAGTAAAATTAACTCAACTTCTACAATCATTTACAGTTTTTTCAAGTCTGATCACCAATTATGCGCTTCCGTTTTAGCCTGTTTATTAGAAATGTTAAACAGTGAAATAGTACCATTTACTAGATAACGTTTTAAGCATAATTTATTGTCCATACTCATACTACGTAACTCCACAACTTTCAGACAGAATTTATATAGTTCCAATTTCCTGTCATTATTTGTCACAAAGGTAGCAGAATTTTCCAAATATCTGGAACAAGTACAGAATTATTTCTGTTGGATGTATTTGGTGTTGATTCGACAAACAAAGATTCAATTTTGAGGGGGTTGTGGAGATTTGGAAACATTTAAAGTTGTTATTCATCGAAGACTGACATCAGTTGGAGGAACAAGGGAAACCTGGGAGCACTGGACAGCTGTTTCGTCCTACTGTTCCTGCTGTTCCTCCAACTGATGTCAGTCTTCGATGAATAACAACTTGAAATATTTCCAAATCTCCACAACCCCCTCAAAATTTAATTGAACTGGTGCTCATTGGTGACTAGCTTCGAGAAGTATTCCCGAAGTTCCAATGACAAGTCGTGACCGGTGGAGTCATGCCTGATGGCCGTGAGGACAAATACTCAACGATGACATTGGGTGGCGGTTTGCGCTATATCGTGAGCTAACAGAAGTTGGAAATATGGAGCATTGGATTCTGACCCAGTGGCTCAATGGTAACGTGCTGGTAGCGGAACCTGAAGGTCGCGGGTTCGATCCCTGCTGGTGGGGTCGTGGGTGCGCACTGCTCAGGAGTCCCATACTAGGACGAAACAGCTGTCCAGTGCTCCCAGGTTTCCTTTCTTCCTCCAACTGATGTCAGTCTTCGATGAATAACAACTTGAAACAAAGATTCGGTTATTAATCTCTCCCTCCATCCATTCATCTAAGTTAGTTCATAACGCTGTCATTCTATCCCACTCTATTGTGTGATTGTGTTTAATTGCATATAGAGCCACAGACAAGCTTTTCTCTAAATTTCTTATCGTATTAGGATCTACTTATCTTGATTTAGCTAAGATTTTGTACTCTGTTATTCTAACCGGTCAACTAATTTGACCTATGCATTTGATCTCGCAATCATTGCAAAATATTTGGTAAACCAGATTATTTTGCTTCATTCCATCAACACGATCTTCTACCCCACACAGCTTGTTTCTAAGCGAGTCCATTGGTTTGAATGCCACTTTAATCCTAGCCACCCTTATTGAGAATTCTTCGCAATGTTTCTGAGGTGCCTGCCCTGCATGGTAACACAGCAGAGGCTTTGAATTCTCTCTCAATGCAAGGTATTCTAGATGTGTCTAGTTTTTTGTCGCCTGTTTTCTGGCCTATTAGTAAGCTTTTGCGCAATATAACTGAATTACTTAACTAAGTCTACTCTTACTGAGATGGAATGAGATAATTTGAAGTGTGAGTAGTGATGCGAATGAGAAGATTTCTTACAGACACTAGTCTCTAAAGTTCCATCTTGCTTTCTTTTAATCTTGTAATCCAACATTACTAGCTCACCTTCATCACTTTCTGAGTCACAGATAAATTGGATTGCGTTCACTAGTGAATTTAAGTGTGTCAATAACTTGTTGGTGTGTTCCGATTTCAGTGTTGTAAGCGTATCATCTACATATGGGAACCATATCTTTGTAGTAGGATTAGATGTTTGAATGGCCATCAGTCCTCAACTACCTACAAAAAATATGTCTGCAACAATAGGGGATATTGGTGATCCACAACAACCCCTCCAGTTTATATATATATATATATATATATATATATATATATATATATATATATATATATATATATATATATATATATATAGTCTACGAGTGCCCAAGTTTTATTCCTATACCAACCACGCACATTAGGGTCGAATTGCTAATTAATTTTCTCTTGGACAACTTAACAAAACGATTCTAAACTACACGAAATGTAAGGCTGTGATATGATAATGTTTGATACCTAGTGAAAGAAGTACACACTTTGCATTCTAGTGAATACTAATGGCTTTTATGAATACTGCAATTAACATCTCCAGCTTTTTTACGATCAAAGAATGAACAAGTTGTCCGCTGAGTATGTTACCCATTAGTGAATGCAGGTAATCATCTAAAAATTTTTCGACTAGTTCAGATTAACGCATATGTGAAAGGAAAATGAAAACTTGTGAATATTAATGAGCCTGATGGTGTTATGTTCTTTGAAATGGATGGTTTAATCATGAAGCTTCCATTGTTATTCTTCAGAATATGATTTTAAGCTAAAAGTATTCTCTATCATCTGAAAATAGTAATGACCTGTTTATTACCATTATTATTAGCAAAAGTAGTGATTATATTCAGCGACAAGAATATGCCTAAATAACTATAGAGAGGTCGATGGTAGAAATTAACACTTATATAAAATAGCCACATTATATATATTCAATGGAATGTTTATTGGAGCTACAGTAAACAGCATTGTGAAATGAAACTATGCAGGGTTATTTCAGAGCAATTCATTAGCTACATCTACCTTAAAGATTTACCATGATTTGATACTAGAATACATAAATATATAACATTCATCTAGTATATTGAAATAGTAATCAAAATAAAACTTTCGGTGAAACCAGTATTTTAGTGAACTAAATAAAACCATAAATCTGTAGTGAGAAGACATAGTCAATGTAATGGATAAACTGACTCATTAAATACATGATTCTACAGTCACTTAACGTTAAACCACGATTTAAATAACCTTTACATCAATCAAATTTTCACAAAAACCTTACACTGTAATCTCCTTTCAGTAACCATAGGAAGTCAATGGAGCATTTAATAGATGTTTCTTTCTAATTCGACAATTCTACTAACATAATATGATAGTTGTGTTGTATCATGAATTGAATGAAACTTTGGAATGTTAGGTTCTCGGCTACAACACCTTGACTATAAAAACTGAAGGTTTATAGCATGGATCTAGTGTTGTAGAGTTGTGAGTATACTCCAATGAAGAGGTCAAAAGTAAGAAAGAGTACCTTTCTAATGCTTTCTTGCTCTCATTGGTTCCCAAATTGATGTCATACAGTTACCTGGAACATGTGAAAGGATTCTAGTGTAACTTGATTCCACTTCACTATTATTAATATTATTATTATTGATCCAACGGCTAGCACACCATTCAGTCCTTCAGTTAACGCTTAATATTCTTTCAGAGTTCATGGAGGCTATTGACGAGAAACTTTATCTACGACGTTGAACAAACCTACGCTCTTTCAAAACTTTGAACTCGTGTTTTTCAATTCAGTAGTTATCCACACTATAGTATAGTGAAAGGCTACATTACTTATCTAACCACTTCAGAATTGACCCCACTTAGGACAGAATTCTATCCACAAACTGTTCATGGAACAGTAGTCAGTGTCGAATACTTCTTTCTACACAGAATGTATAATTGTATTGCACATACAATACCTACTCGTCAATCTTATGTTACGTACATAAAGAAATTGTCTTCGCTGATTTTGATTCATCTGAGATGACAAAGTTACTAATTTCATTTGCATGGAGATGTATGTCACCTGCTAACCTTTTTGGGGGATATTCATCTTCCTTAGAACCGGATTTTGTATCGTAAACACTTGGTCTATACAAATTAGATAAAAACAGTGTTAATGATCTTAATTCACTGGAATATGGTGTTCATATTATATTCGTCTACTTCCTATATGGTTATTACTTAACTCATCACCTATCCTTTCACATACAGGTGGTCACTCATTTCCTGAACAAACTTGGGTGGTATCTTCAATGATATCAGCACCGAGTGAAGTGAACTGGAATTCTCAAGGTTAAATGAGTAATCTCACGAGATGTAAGTCAAGCGGGAAATTTTCTCAATTAACTCTTAATATCTAAAACAGACTACAATCCAGACATGGAAGGGATTCAGAGGGAATAAGGGAGTATTTTTTTAGTTTGGTAGGGGTCAAAAACTATGAACTTAATTCTCTCCACTGATTTAGAGATTAAAATAGTTAAATAGGAAAGTAAAGATGACTTGCATTTGTGAAATATGTTGAAAAATAAACTTGTGAGCTAGTAAGATTTTCAGTCATTCGACGAATATTCAATTAACATATCAAAGAAGACATTCTGAAAATCAACAGCGAAATAATTATTTCCATTAAAGTCATATTTTGACAGACTGAATTAATAATATATCGTGGCATCCGCCAACACTTACATGACCGTGTAGGTTTTCCGATAAACTAAGTTTCAATAATCGCTTTCATCTGTTTGAGAAACCATTTTCCTTAGAACCTCCTAAGTCAAGATTATCCTTGGGGAAAGCATTTACTTGCTTCTACATCTCACTACTCAACAACGATACAAACCATATCTGAGTATTATTTCCCCTGCGGTAATCATTCCTTTTGTGACTGCAGTTATTTTAACTAGATAAGTTTCTTTATGACATACTTTTAAGTGCACTTAGCGACATCATGACTAAAACGGATGTATCCCAGTTTTAAGATCTTCCACATGTTCATTAATATAGGTGTAAAACTTCAGTACTGGGGTAGAATTTATTTCCATATATGACTTGTTTATTTGATTTATAGCTCACAGTGATGCAGTATTATTTACTTGCTGAGGTTTCGAGCATAAATTATCATTGCTCATAATCATATCAATGTAATCACACTATACTCTCGACATTTGTCACCTGTCACCGCTTATTCTTTGTTTCCGTTGGTAGTAAAATTCTCCATATCTCTGGTATAAATGTTGTGTCATTTCTATTACATGTGTTGGCTGGTTGTTGATTCGATGAACAAAGATTCAGTAATCAATCCCCATCTCTCTCCACCTAATAATATAGGACTTCGGTACAGTGGCTTTATCCCACCCATTCTATTGTGTGGTTGCGTCTTAATGCATGCATTGGAACAGCTGAGTGTTTTTCTAGTATAATGATCTTATTCGGGTCTATCATTCTATATTCTTATTCTTACTGACCCTAACCGGCTAGTTTCACCTATGTACTTGACTTCATAGTCATTACATGGAATTTGGTAGATTAGATTATTTTGCTGAATTGGTTCTACTGGGTTGTTAAACCAGACAACAAAGTTCATCTGTGAATGAGTTTGTAGGTAGGTTGAAATGTCACGCTAATTCCAGCTTTGTTGAGGATCCTACGTAAATTTTCTAATGTACCTTGTTTGAAGGGTAACACAATGGAGGCTGTGAACTCCTTTCTACTCATCTCGTCGTTATTATTACGTTTTTTATATATTCGTACGAATTTCTCAATAAACTGTAGAGGATTACTATTAATTATTAACTACCCCTTTATATGCTTCACTTCCTTGTTAAGTTCCTTGCACCAATTAGTCACTTTTCTACCTCTATCATTTACACATTTGTGTAAACCTGGTTTAACTGACATTGGATGGATGACTTGAGTCAGTTTTCTGTAGACGATAGTCTCCAAACCACCATCTGTCCTTCATTTTATCTTGCAATGCAGCATAGGTAGTTCTCCTTGTTTATTTTGTGTGTCATAAGTGAGTTGGATTGTGCCAACTACTGAGTTTATATATGTGAGGATGGTGTCGATATGTTCCAATTTCAACACAGTAAATGTGTCATCCACATATCGCCACTAGATTTTTAGTGCAGGACTAAACGTTTGTAAGCCCATATTTTCCCAGCTATCCATAAATATATCTGCTATGATTGCGGATGTTCGTGATTCCATTGGTACCCCTTCTATTTGTCTTTATATTTTGCCCTGAAACTTAAAGACTGCGGAGGTCAGGCGTACAATTTTGTTTCGAGACGTCATCAAGTAAATTATACTGTATCACTGTGTGTTATAAATCAAATAAACAAATCCAATATGGAATTCCGCATGTTCATACAGACAATGTACTATCAAGTACTTTTTACCCTATCAGACGTCATAACACTGTGGAATTATTTACAGTACAATAATAAGGAAACTGATATTGGACTGGTATGGCATTAATAATGTTTCATAGATATATGTAATATGTTTTCTAACTTGGAAGTTGGCTCACTTTACAAGGCAGTTAATTGTTCAAGTGATATATTGTAGTATAGTAGATAACTGATAGGAAATTCATTACCTATACTAATTTTGATATGGATATCATCACAGAGAAGTACAAACTAATAAACTATGATCATTTGATCATCAGTGATATGACATCATTGTTCAAGAAAACTCTATTAAATGACTTTCGGACTATACCCATCAGTTGACTAATCAGTAAATATTATACACTTAGACTTTGAACGACTCGGCTCATTTAGATTGTTACATTCAATTTTTCAACGTAATTCAACCTGTACTAAACACTTACCTGTATCATATTGTTATTAGCCAGTTATCAGGTTCATTTAGATAAAAAACCAAGTAGTACAGAAAGTGAATTCTATCTTATCAATATATACTGTTATATCATTAGTTCATTTGAATGGTGACAGTGTTGTTTTTGTGTGTTGAAAACAATTTTTTTCAATGTTATGAAGTTATTTTACTAATTGACTAACACATTTATGATAATTGGTTACTAGTCTGAAAGTTATTTTGATTCCATTTCGAAAATGTGGTGTTGGGGATTTCTGAAAGAACAATAAGATACTGCCTTCATGATAAATAATGTGTTGTTTGTTTCAACTGTATCATGTTTTGAAGAATCTGTATGGTTTATTGAAGTTTTGGCCTGGTTTATATATTCAAAAAAGAAACATTTTGGTGAGAAATGTCGAGTATTTTTATCTCCTTAGGTTTACATTTCACCTTTTTTTACCTATCTAGACAACATCCTCTCAACTACAGGCAACACAAGCACACGCATAGATCACGACGTCAAACCACCCAGCATCAAAAACACACCAACATAAACAGGCCTTCATCAATCTGAAATAATCAGTGTGTGTGGAGATCTACTCCACTCCACTTCACTTCATTTCATTTCACTCCACTTCACTCAGCATAAAGCGTCAATAACATCCAGATTCTCAACACTAATCTCAGTCAAGCAAGACACTGCTTCTGTGTGATCGTTGAGAGACTTGGCACGTCACGAAGAGCATTTACAACAAACTGCAGACATTCATCATCAACAACTGACACCTACATCTACGCCCACTCGATAGTGAATATGGAGATGAGATGGATGTCGAGAATGATGAGGATAAGCGAGGAGGAAGTGTGGCTGGCTGGCTGGCTGGCTGGTTGGCTGGCTGGCTGGCTGGCTGGCTGGCTGGCTGGCTGGCTGGCTGGCTGGCTGGCTGGCTGGCTGGCTGGCTGGCTGGCTGGCTGGCTGGCTGGCTGGCTGGCTGGCTGGCTGGCTGGCTGGCTGGCTGGCTGGCTGGCTGGCTGGCTGGCTGGCTGGCTGGCTGGCTGGCTGGCTGGTTGGCTGGCTGGCAACGAACCAATGAAGCAAGAACGTGTCGTCCAACAAATATGCAGAGGAGGAAATTGGAGATGAATTGGGTAGGATATAGACTGGGAAGACCATTTGTGGACATCATGCGTCTGGCCAGGTCAGGCCAGTGACTCCGTATGTTACACTAGGAACCAAAATGATGAATAATAATAACCAAGACTGTCGCTTTGAAGTTTTACATAAGGATACCAATTAACTAGATTCTTTAACGTTACCCTAATTGAGATTGTCTAATGTATTTCTTCCTATTCCCGTCCGAATTAGAGTTTCATCAAACATCAACTGCCATAATGGACATTTCCATTTGTGAATACATAGAACACTTAGATCTCTTCAATTAAATGTCGTTATAAGATTTGTTGCTCACTTGCATCCTGTATGTTTTACAAACGTCAAAACCAGTCACCTACACAAAAAATTCGGTAAATCATTTCAACTGGTTTTAAATTTATCATTTCTTTGATAGCTTAGAGACTTACGATTTTGGAAAAGACAAATATTATATCTATATTCAGGATTTATTAATTCCTTCATAAGATAAACAACAGATATTTCTTTTCATAAGCTTTAAAAAGTTTTTTTCAGAATTTAGACCGTATTAGGTCAGAATTCATCATGAGCTGACATCAGTTGGAGAAACATTGGAAACATAGGTGCACTGGATAGCGCCTTCGTCCTAGTGTTGAACTCGTCATCAGTGGGCCACCATGACCTCATACCACAAAGGGTCGAACCAACAACCTTCAGGTTTTATGGTCAGCACGTTGAACCGCAATTGAACCACTGGGTAGGAATTCAATCGTCCACATTTCCTACTTCTGTCAGTTCACGATATAGCATGACCTACATCCAATATCATCATTGAGTAAC
Organism: Heterobilharzia americana; assembly: GCA_944470555.2. Classification (NCBI taxonomy): domain Eukaryota; kingdom Metazoa; phylum Platyhelminthes; class Trematoda; order Strigeidida; family Schistosomatidae; genus Heterobilharzia; species Heterobilharzia americana. The sequence continues at coordinate 29,250,610 of OX104129.1, read as the reverse complement.
TGTCCTCATATATGACTTGGTTGACTCCACTGTTGACGACTTTTTATTAGAAGTTTGAGAATCACCTCTCGAAGCAAGTCACCAATGAGCGCCAGAGTAATTCTATCTGGAGGTTTATTAATTGATTTTAGGTCGGAATTCATCATGGAATGACATAATTTGGAGGAACATTAGGAACCTGGGAGCACTGGACAACGCCTTCGTCGTAGTATCGAACTCCTCAGCACTGAACACTCCTGATCCCGTCAGGGATAATTTGCTGGAATTTAACTAATCTGATAATATTTTTGCATCATGAACTGTAAGCACCTTTGTCATTGGCTCAAACTTAGCACAAACTGTCAAGTCTAAATGAGACTACCACTATATTGTCTACTTCTGCAGTTAGTAGACACTGTAAATAAGCCTAGTGATCTAGTTTCATCTTCCTTAGGCTGTGGCATTGGTATAACCGATCCATAGTACTAAACTTTTAGCTCACTTCCTGATGCGCTCAACTTACAACGGATTTCTACACAGTTCATAAGCCTCTACAATCATTTAAGCCAGAAAAATAGGATGGTATCATAAGCCTTAGCAAATAGTTTCGCAGACAAAGCATTTACTGCATATCTGATTTGTATTATAATTATCTACCGTTTTCAATTATTAGATGACCTGAAATACACGCCATCAAAGAATCATAAGACTAGACAAAATAAGTCTTTCGTCATATTTGACGAGGGAGAGTCGCTGGCTTGACTTCATATCTATGTTTACACATAGTAATGCTTCAGTTAGCTAATATAACTGATTATCATTTTGACTATCTGAGATAGATGTGGTTTGGAAGACTTATTGATACTGGGTGGTGGATGATAGAAGGTGAAATAAAAATTTGGACTGCGGCCGGATTCGAACCAGAGACCACTGGGTTTCCTCGTAGCTCAGTTAGTAAAGCATTGGGCCAGAAACCCAGCGGTTGCTAGTTTGGATCCCACCGCGATCCGGTATACTTATACCTGAAACGGTATTTTATTGGCCTCACTTGTGCTCAAAGGGTTAATTGAACAGTTGTGAAGATAAAATAGATGTCAGAAGATGACGTCTTGTCGCTTTATAGGTATCGATGTAATGGAAAAGTAATATTTCTGTCTGATGGTCACCACTAAAGCTGCTTCACCTTCCGACTACATAGACAGAAAACTTTATAAACATAGACATTAAGATCAACACAATCTGTTTTGCCCTGTTGTCCTCAACCACCACAGATAAGGTTATCCAAAAGATGGATGGAACTATATCGGTGTTAAGATCTATCAAAGTGAATAAGCAACAGGCTTCAGAAGGATATCACTTGGGCTCTATATTCACGCAAGTCTGACACACATTCTCCTTCAAATACTTCAAAAAGACATTAACTGCTGTGATTTGGGTAGTCAGAAAGATTGTAGCATCTACAGTCTACCAAAGCCTAATCAGAACTCAAGAAGAATGCGTTCTGAGAGTACTTTAATCAGATTTTCACCGTCAAATGGCTTTTGGAATATACACACACCCAATATTCTCTGTATTTCTTGATATTAGGACAACAATCGAGTTCGTAGAGTAATAGGTTTTATAACTATGTCTTAGTGACAATAGAATGTCAAGAAAATATATCATGATAAATAAGGCACTCCTTACGAACTCCTGTAGATCTGCAGTGGATGGTATTAACAGCCAGCGCTGTCCACTTTTACGATTCATATCTACTTTCGATATGAATGTACTGACAGGGGGACTTTTGAGGGAGTGATTAACTCCTCAGAAAAGTGACTAACTGACCCCTTAGGCAACGATGGTGATGAAATGCATAGTCTTCGGAATGTTATGAATACTTATCTTAAAATTACTGATCTGTATTCAACACCTTCCAAATGTAAAATGTTACTTCCAGACTGTACCGGCAACCAATGTTAAGATAGCGTAAGAAATGGTGCAATTTGCCAGCCAACTCAATGACGTAAGAAACTGTATCAGTCTTTAAGGGCTGATAGTGGATAAATCTTAGCTTAGATGCGAATCATTTAGGCATTTATGCATGTAAAACACTTTTGGAGGTGGAGCATATTATGATCACTTAGTTCTGTCTCAGTGTACGGTTGTGACATAAGTTGGAAGGCGTAATTAACATAGAGGTTTTGAAATTACTTCAGAATGATATTTCGGATATTTGGGGAAATTGTGAAGGTGCCGTGACTAGAATTACTGGAAATGCATAAGACATACCGATCGAGTATCCTCTCGGACCAACAATTCTGTCTGAAACAGGGTTAAATTGAAAGAAAGCATAAGATGACTGGACCAAAACATGGCACCTATTCATGACTGACTACTTTTGTTGAGTTATGTAAAGAAGCTTAGGCTTTCGCGATAGTAAGAATAAAACTATGTTCATGCCTTATCATCCTCAAAATTCTAAAACATTTCACTGGACTTCATTTCCTCATTCTCTAGACCATCATATCACCAGCCATATAATTATTATTGTATTTGTGTTCACTTTCAGGCACTGTGCTATTGTGTTATGTGGAGACAGAAAGAAGGAGGGACAGTGGAAACCTGGGAACGCTAAGCAGCTGTTTCGTCCTAGTGTGGGACTCCTTGGCAGTGCGCACCTACAACCCCACCAGGGGTCGAACCCACGACCTTCAGGTTCCACGGCCAGTACGTTACCATTGAGCCACTGGGTAGGGATCCAGTCGTCCATATTTACAACTTCTGTCAGTTCACGACATATCGCGACCACAACCGGATGTCGTCGTTGACTATTTGTCCTCACAGTCACCAGGTTAGGTTTTCCCCACTGGTCACGCTTCTCATTGGTACTTCAGGAATCACCTTTCGAAGCTAGTCACCAATGAGCACTAGTTCAACTGAATTTGGAGGTTTGTGGGGATCTAGAGATTTTTTCAAGAAAAATACTCGACGACGAAATTGGGTGGCGGTCGCTGTATGTCGTGAACTGACAGAAGATGGAGATATGGACCACCGGATTCCGACCTGGTGGCTCGACGTCAACGTGCTGGCCATGAAACCTGAAGGTTGCGGGTTCGATCCCTGATCTGGTAGTGGGTATGAACTGCTGAGCAGTCCCGTACCAGGATGAAACAGCTGTCTAGTGCTCCAAGGTTTCCAATGTTCATCAATTTGATTTCAGTCCACGATGAATCTCTAAATCCCCACAAACCCTAAATTGAGTCCTTGAAAAGCATAAAGATGGAAGAAGTCACAAAGGAGATGATTACTTTCAATAATGAAAATACTTCAGACTTTTCAACCTTGTATCAAAGTAATAACTTTCAACATTTATATCAGTATGCTAAATGACACGGTTAAAAAATATGCGACTGTAAAACTCCTTTAAAAATTATAATATCCGGGTCATAGGGTGTGACTTTATTCATTCCAATGTTAGCTTCAGTTTGTAAGCGTGAAAGGTATGACTTAAACTGCTAGTCAATATAAACAGATTGTGAAAAACAATGTAATTGTTTTTTGTTAAACAGGCTAAAACTAGAAAAGTAAGACGTTGTAACTCTCTAAGCTGAACAAAATCAAGTGCATCACGAATATAGCCTGTTATCAACCACCAAAGATATGTTTCATTGTTTACATAACTGCAGTTTGTTTAGTAAGCTATAATAACTGACGTTGATAGACCATATTTCTTCATTTCTTTCAACCAGACGTACTTAACCATTTTAATGACTTTAACTTTTTCCTGAAACTTATAAGTGACGGCTTCATAGGCCTATTTGATAGTAAAAACATTATTATGTAGCGGGTGTTGCTGATAAGAATGGAAATAAGTAGTATATATTGAGAGGGTGGCAGAAATCATAGGGAATTACCAGCAATGGGTAAAGATTCTGTCAACAAAAACGCAAGCAATAACGTGGATGTATGAAGAGTAAATCAAGAGAGAAGTAGAAGAGGAAGTGAAGCACATTTTGTAAATGACGGTTTTAGTGCAAGATGTACCATATTTAACGAGTACTGTATGACATGTAACCTTCAAAACCTTATCATTTACTATTCGAACAAAAATGTGCGTATTCTTTATGTACCTGACATACATTGAGCTACAGTAGTTATCTGATGGAAAATATATATACCTAACAATGAAGACGATGGTAGTTTAACGTTATCTGAACTTTAATATTTCGTTGTTGACCTTCCATCACCAAACCTGGTGACAACCTTAGTACTGATTTGTTTATGAAGTTAGTCCTCATGTTGAAACGTCTATGACAAAACATCAAACCTCAGTTAAATACCGAACTAGCGTCATTCATTCGACTTTGAGAAGAAAAACGTCTTCGACGTATCAGATTGTCATTATTATTTTTGAGATGAATGGAGATTTTTTTATTTTAGAAGTAGTATTCGTCATGGACTGACATCAGTTGAGGAACCATCGAAAATCTTGCTGAATGGTTAATGCAATCACCGTGAAACCTGTAGGTCCTGAGTTCCATCCCCAGGCGGGTCTTAGGTGCGTACTGCTGAGGAGTCCGATACTAGGACGAAACAGCTGTCCAGTGCTCCCAGATTTTCAGTGGTTCCCCAACTGATGTCAGTCCATGACGAATACTACTCCTATTATTATTATTATTATTTCCAGTAGTACTTAAATATTGGACTGCGGAAGAGATCATAGAAGCTTTGGACTTCGCCGATGACTTATGTCTAGTGTCACACAAGCTTGAAGTCTACAGACAAAAACTAACAAGTTGACAGAAGATACAGGGCAGCGAAGACGGAACTTTAAGTAAACGTAGAGAAGATAGAGGTGATGATGATACCCAGTCAACACCAACAACAAGTTTCAATCACCGTCAACGGGAGAAACCTAAAGGAAGTAGCCTCTTTCACCTATCTAAGCACCACCGTTTCAACTACACGCGGCACAAGCACAGACGGGGATGTCAAAACCAGGATAGAAAACACAGCAAGACAGGCTTTCATTAACCTGAAACGAGTGTGGAGATCTTCTGCACTCTACTCGCATAAAGCGTGAACAACATCCGGATTTTCAACACGAATCTCAGTCAAGTCAGTGCTTCTATATGGTTCAGAGACTTGGCGCGTTACGAAAAGCATTTCCAACAAACTACAGACATATATCCAACAGCTCCCTACTCTGGCTCGATACTGAAGATCAGATGGATGGCGAGAATAATAAGAATAAGCAACAAGGAACTCTGGGAAAGAACCAACGAAGCAAGAACCTATCGCTCAACAAATATGCAGAGGAACAGAGTGGAGATGGATAGGGCATACACTGAGAAGAACATTCGGGGACATCACGAGCCAGGCCAGGCACTTGAGTGGAACCCAGATGTGGAACGGCGAGTTGGGCGTTTGAGGTGAGGGTGACGTGGAAGAGATCGTGCGAGGAAGAAATGAGAGCTTGTGGGCAGTCATGGAGCCAGGTTGAAAAGATTTCAGAGAACTGGAGAGTGGAATGGAGACGTGCTACTTAAGCTGTATGTTCCATTAGGAACCCAAGGGATAAATAATAAAAAATAATAAAATAGTACTTAAATATAATACGAGTAAAATTCATTTTTAAATCACATTTCTTATGACGCAGTTTACATGGTTTCACTTTTTATTTGTTCATTATTTGTCTGGTCGCCAATATAATCTAGATATTGGACAAAGAAAAAATTCATAAGTTTACTGTGTTTTTTAAAGCTAAATTTACTTTTACAAAATATCTTAGTGGGTTCATAATTATCTTTATAGTTAATTTACATTCAAGAATAGTTGATTTACTATCTGGTATATATCTGGTATATGTGAATGGTTGAGGTATACTTCAATGGATTTTTCTACTTTATTTGTGTCTGTTATATTTGGATAAACTACTCAATACTACTCAGTAGTTAAGTGGTAAAATAATTTTGTAGATAATTATCGAACAGATCGTTATCGTCATAGATTGACATCAATTCGAGGAACATTGGTTACATACGGTTTCAGGTCATAAAATACTGAAAGATTAAGTCAGGAATTGAGAATAAAAGAGAATTATAACTGAAGGAAATGAGAAGATAGAGATGTAAGGAAGAATGTGTGGTACAGTACTCGTTAAATGTGGTACATCTTGCACTAAAACCGTCATTTGCAAAATGTGCTTCACTTCCTCTTCTACTTCTCTCTTGATTTACTCTTCATACGCCTACATTGTCTTTTGTGTTTTTGTTGACAGAATCTTTACCCATTGCTGGTAATTCCTTGTGATTTGTACCACCCTCTCAACATATACTACTTATTTCCATTCTTATCAGCAACGTCTACTAAAGTTTTAGTTCCGTACAGAATATTTTGTCAAACCTAAAGAATTTTTATTGAGTTTTATTAGCTGAATTGATAAATGTTTCAAACGGCGATTCATTGACTAATTGTTTGAATAAGGCTATAATATATACCGCGTATAAAAAAAAACAATTCTTATTCCCTGAACGGTTGATTACTAGCTTAATATAACTAATGAATCATTAAAAACTAAAGATAAAGTGGTCAAATATTTCGTTTTCTTCTTCAAAAATCTTCGAAATGACAAGATTTTTTTTAAAATTTTGCTTTAATGTTAAAATCAGAGCCTCCACTTTTATAATCGAAAGTTTCTGTAACATAATGGATATTTTCTAACATTAATCAACCTATTAAATTAGTCAAACTACATCATTCTTCATTAAATCATTCATTCAAGTGCTTCATTGTATCCAGTTGGTTAATATCCTTATCTAAGATATAATGTCCATTGGCTGTGTTATAGTATTCATAATGATAATAATGCAGATAATATAATTTGTAAATATAACCTAAGTAAACATCTGATTGGTTGTGACTGTTAAAGTGAAGGTCAAGGTAGTGGCAGATTATTTTTTGAATGAGATTACCTTGAAAGTACTTCAATGTAAATAATTTTTCTCAACATTATTTATTATGAGATTTGTAATTTCCTCTTTGTTATACAAGCCCGAATTATTTGTCCTTTGTTAGCAGACAGGCTCCTTATGCGGATACCTCGATATTGCCTGAATATTTATTATGGTGATTTACTTGGTTTCGGCTAGAAGAGGAATCCAGGTGGTGCGTTCCGTCCTATCTGGGATTCGTCAACTGAATGTACTTCCACCACAATCAGTGATGTCGTTCCCGCTGAGGCTGTCGTACCTAAGTGGGAAAAACATTACTTACTGTAGTGCAGGCACATCCATCTGATGAGTCCCAAATAAGACGAAATATGCATCCTGCGTTTCTCTTATAGCCACCAAGATCAGTATTCTTCAACTTTATTTTGTCGATTTAATGACGATATTTATGTGTACAACTACTATCACCGATGCTCTTCCTGATTGTGGTCAACTCGACTCGACTCTACCGGATCATGCAACAGACAACTGTGAGGAGCTAGGAGATGGGCATAAACTGTTTGATGGATAAAAAGACGATTGAACATTCGGATTTCGCCACCGATGATGATTTATGTCTAATGTCCTGTGGCACAAAGTCAAAGATCTACAAGCGAAAACTAACAAGTTGATCGAAGAGGCAACGCAGGGCACCGAAGGAAGACGGTACTCCCTTCACGTGAATGTAGACAAGATACAGGTGATGAAGATACCCAACCATCACCAACACCACCAACAACAACAACAGCAACAGCAACAGCAACAAAACCACCAATCACCATCAACGGGAGAAATATGGAGGAAGTTGTCTCTCAACTACCTGCCGAAACAGCATCCTCTCAACTACAGGCAACACAGACACACGCATAGATCACGACATCAAAGCACCCAGCATCAAAAACACACCAACATAAACAGGCCTTCCTTCATCAATCTGAAATAATCAGTGTGTGTGGAGATCTACTCCACTCCACTCCACTCCACTCCACTCCACTCCACTCCACTCCACTTCACTTCACTTCACTTCACTTCACTCGGCATAAAGCGTCAATGACATCCAGATTCTCAACACTAATCTCAGTCAAGTAAGACACTGCTTCTGTGTGATCGTTGAGAGACTTGGCACGTCACGAAGAGCATTTACAACAAACTGCAGACATTCATCATCAACAACTGACACCTACATCTACGCCCACTCGATAGTGAATATGGAGATGAGATGGATGTCGAGAATGATGAGGATAAGCGAGGAGGAAGTGTGGCTGGCTGGCTGTCTAGGTGGTTGGCTTGCTGGCAACGAACCAATGAGGCAAGAACCTGTCGTCCAACAAATATGTAGAGGAGGAAATTGGAGATGGATTGGATTGGATTGGATTGGATATAGACTGAGAAGAACACTTGGGGACATCATGCTTCTGGTCAGGTCAGGCCACGGAGTCAAGTGAAGCCAAATGGGAGACGACGAGTATGGCGTCTTAGCCGAGGATGATATGGAGGAGATGGTGTGAGTAAGAAGTGAAAGTTTGTGGGCAATGTTGGAGCCATGTTGAGAAGACCGCGGAGGAGAGATTGAAACGGTGACGTGGTAGTGAATCCGTATGTTCCACTAGGAACCCAAAAGATAAATAACAATAGTAATTTAAATGTACTGTTCGAAACCTCATGGATACTGACAGCATCTCTCATTCCGTGTCAAACATGTATCAGAAGCGTTTCATTAAAAGCCAGTATTATTGAACTACTTGAGAATAATGATGGATTGTGGCTATCAGTGGAATTCAAGATACACACTTCGTCCTGTTTGGGACTCGTCAGCTGGATGTACCTGCCTCCCAGTGAGTGATGTTGTTCCCACCGGGACTCGGAGTCAGAAGCGATGGCTTCAGATGCAAGAGCGTTATCCACAACACAACCGAGCCACGTTAGCCACTACTACACTAATACTTAAGAATAGTTGATTTGTATAAATTAGGATCCTACATAAGGATCATTGTTTGTCAATAATCAATCATACCTTGGATTCAAGGGTTTTTCTCAACTATTTTCTTATATTAGAAGCCAAATATACTGCACTGTAATGCTGACCCCTTTAAATAGGGGGATGATGTGAGTAACCAAAATGAAATATCATAGAAGACTCTTGTTATTTTTATTTCTCACGTTTACGTACATGACTAAATTGATCTATCTGTTGATGTATTTTCTTCTCATTGGTTATTTTGTTAACACAGGTGATCAGTTTATGATAATATGCATGTAGATAGTGACTAGGTGTATAATTTAGAATACAAATTTTATTCCATTTGAAACTTATCAGCTGAGTTTACTGATTTCAATGTTTGTTTCCCCTACAGAAATATCAATCCAATATGTATACACATCGAATATCATGGTGTTATCTTACAAACTACAATGGTCAATGTATACTCCAAGCAGGAATACAGTATTACTTACTTGATGAATTCGTTAATTGGTATAAAAATCCTTATTGCAATCATCCTTAACGATTACAACTTTTAACCGTACAGAATAATGAAACACATTTGGTATGTTAACAAGAAAGTGTAATTCATGCTTTTTTTTATTGAGTTTATAAAGTCATGATACAGTTTAAATAATTGTAAATACTTTATATAGGCTCAATTATATTTATCTCATTGAATATATCATTAAATTGGTTCAATATAAGGTGTGTTTTTTTAATAAATAGTATATAATTCAAATATCAGTAATCAAATAAAATTGTGTACAAAACAAATTTCTATCGCATACCTAAATTATAAAATTTACCCGCCTAAAAATTTGAATTATTAATTCTAACATATCACTCACTCACTATCAAGAGACTATTGAAATTTGAACAGAAAAAAAAGGAAAGAAAAACATTGACAATCAGTAAATAGTAATGATATCCCTTTTTTGAAATAATTAATTAGATATTGAGAAGCAAAAAAAAAAAGGCATCACATGGTCATAATAATTGACAAGATATTGTATTATGTATCCATAACATAAGTGAGTCAAAATGTTGAACATACCAATAGTTCATATAGTTCTGTTTGAAAAAAAAACTCTTTTCTTTTTCTATTCAAAAGCGTCTATTACTTCTGATGTTGAAAATAAATAAAATAAACAAATTATTTACTTAACTTATAATGCATATTTTGAATATAACAAGATTGATAGCTAAAGTTCAATGAAAAGGTAAGTAGAGGTGATAGTTTTTCAATTAACAGTCTCTAAGCTATTCCTTTAGTACTATATATACTAATCTATGAAAGTTGATTTCCAATCTGATCTTCATCTTATATATCAGATGATTTTTTGTATAATCTTAAACTATCTATCAAGCAAATTGAAACAAGATATGTAAGTGGATAATACCGCTTTCAGTTAGATCTTAATCAGGCATTATTATTATTTTTATTTATCCTTTGGGTTCCTAATGGAACATACAGCTTCAGTAGCACATCTCCATTCCACTCTCTAGTTCTCTGCAATCTTTCAAACCTGGCTCCACGACATCCACAAGCTCTCATTTCTTCTTCACACGATCTCCTCCATGTCACCCTCAGCTAGGACGCCCAACTCGCCGTTCCACATCTGGGTTTCACTCAAGTGCCTGGCCTGGCGCATGATGTCCCCGAATGGTCTTCTAAGTGTATGCCCAATCCATCTCAACTTCCTTCTACATATTTGTTGAGCGATAGGTTCTTGCTTCGTCGATCCGTTCCCAGAGTGAGTTCCTTGTCGCATATTCTGATCATCTGATCTACAGTATCCAGCCAGTGTAGGCAGTTGTTGATGAATATCTGTAGTTTGTTGGAAATGCTTTTCGTAACGCGCCAAGTCTGTGAACCACATAGTAGCACTGACTTGGCATTAGTATCGAAAATTCGGGTCTTGTTCTTCTGATCAGGCATTACTCTAACATAAATAGCTAAATATACAGATTAAATCTTTTATGAGTTAGTTAGTTAGTTAGCAAACATGGAAATTTGATGTACGGTGCAATATATATTTCGAATAACCTGATAACCAATTTCCCTGTCAAGGCATTTTCTAAGAAGAAGGAAAATTGAAGAAATAATTCCACAGTAATGAATGTATTAACAATAAAAATGCTTAAGAAAGAAGAATGTTTTGAAATGAAATCAAATAAATATTATTAGGGTACGTTTAGCGTAGAGACAAATTTCTGCTGAATACATAAGGGGGCGAGACTAATTTACGTATGGTCAGCGTTACAGCAAATCTGAAATATAATACCTTGCAAATTTCTATACAAAATATCAATCTTGTAACCTGTATCAACGAAGTGTTTTGCAATGAGTGAAAATGGTTTTTACCATTTAGGAACATATTCCACCACTTTCAAAAAGATTTATCGACTAGTCCTAGCTATTCTCCTGTCCACACAACACACAGACACACACGTAAACTGGTTAAAATAGTGGAATGTGACGTGATCATTTATATAGTAAGAATGCCTCTACTCTAACATAGGTTTGTTTACTTCAGTTTCGATGAGCCTAGCTGTATAATACGTTTTACTGTTGGCAGACCTCAGCCTTTGTTTTCGGAACAGAATACTGGATAGCTCACATTACTGACTAATTTCTCCATCAGTTTATGGACTTCAGCGGATATTTATTTTTCATCAATGTTTCGATTAATATTCTAGTGTTATCATTCGTTGAGTCTACTGTACAAAGACGCTGATACCTTTAGAAAAGGCATCTCATGAAGCCTTGATTATATTGCCCTAGGTGAAAACGATAGAAACTTAAGGAATGTCCCGTCCAAGCCAGCTATTTGAAACTCGACCATTTTATTAAGCCGCCTTCCCTATTACTCAAAACAGCGGCACGCAGTCATCTTTATTATTTCCATATATTAAATGGATATGATTTTGTTCGACGGATGGATATACGAAGTCATAATTACCAAACAGGCCCCTTCTTGATCCATACTACAAATACATCGATTGTATAAATTTACTACCAAGATCATGAGCCAAATTCTCAATATATGAAATGTAAACCTCAGTTAGTAATGGTCCTAAGAGGCTTTCCATCCCCATTACACTGTTCTGTCAAAAATGATCTTTAGAATATAAAATAGACCGTACCACTACAGAATAATAGTAGCTACTTCAGACCCGTTAAATGATAGAGAGAAAAAAGCATACTTGAAGAACACAGAGATATAAATGTTGGAAAATGTAGGCCATTTGATACCAGCAGACTGGTTGGGTGGAAACATGTTTCTCAAGAGAACCAAACGTATTTGGTTCGATCCCTAATGGGATCATAGATATACACAGTTGCGGATTCCCATACTAGGCTGAAATACTTATCCAATGCTCCAGTGCTTTGAAATGTTTCTCCAAGTGATATCAATCCGTGATAAAGCCCACCTTGAAATCAGTCAATGCCCAAAAACCTCCAAACTAAATCACTGTTTACTGTTCATAAATAGCATATTTCAACATGGATTTCAACATATTCATACGCGAAAGTATCATCTGTAGGCTAAACTAAACCGAAAGTTAAGACGAATATTCAGTGATGGCAATATACACAGCTTATTTTTGTGTAAGTCATAACGTGTTGAAAATTAAACGGCTCTAAAGTTTCACATACAAATCTGATCCCAGAACCTTCAGAGAAATAATCAAGTATTAAAATATCAAAGGCATATATCAAGGAATCCAAAGATATATACTCAATCTTCTTATCCAAACCTCTTCGTATAATCGTTGCTTTTCTAAAACATGATTGCTGATCATTCAGTGGGAAGCTGTATCCCTCTTGTTGTATGGTTATCGTGTGCGTGCGTGTTTGTGTGTATGCATGTGTATATGTTGTTATTCATATTCCCTTTGATTATAAATGCAAGACAAGATGGTCATAGGTGACACTGTAGCCATTCGGTAATTTTATAAGTATAATAGGGCACATATAAAGTGAATGTGCATATCGTTTCGGTTGGTTATATAAGGATGGGTAGTCTTAAAGAATTTTTCATTGATGGTTTATTGCTGATCCAGTTATAATGAAGATGAGATTGATGTTGGAGGTGAATGCCAGAGTCACTCTTTCTACTCATTAACTAGTAATTACCAAGAGGTACCTAACTGTACCATGGCTGTCAATCTTTCTTGATATGACCAGATAATGTTTTATCTGAATATACATAATTCCTTGTTCAGAAAGGTCTTTCTACTGGATGAGACAATCAGTACAACTTGACTTTATATTGAATAGTACACATAGGTAGTCTTATCAAATTTACAGAATAAAGTTGAGAAATATCTATCTTAGTGACTAGTAAAGGGATTCAGGACCCGGGGTTTAGTTTTATTTGTGACCCGTCAACTAGGTGTATCTGCACCCCAGTGAGTGGCGTTGCTCCCACTCATACTCAAACCTCTTACCCATTGGTTCAAACTCGAAAGCGTTACCCCCTAGGCCACTGAGATACGATAGTCTAATGGATAACGTTTGGCATTTCAAGCGATGGGTACGAGGTTCTAGTATGAGTGCATCCCACTGACGAGCCCCAAGTCGGACGAAATGCACATCCTGTATCCATTTGTTGACCACAACCAAGTAAATCACTTTAATAAATATTCAGGCAATATAGGAGAATCCAACCTCGCCTGGTTAACTAGTTTACTAGTTACTAGCCGGTCCTAAGCCCGGGTAAAGAGGGAAGGTTGGGCATAGGGCTAGCAACCCTACCCCGTAAAACAAATCTAACCGCTAAAGAAACTTCAAAACAAAAACTAACAAGTTGATAGAAGAGGCAGCGAAGACGGGACTTCAGGTGAATATAGAGAAGACAGAAGTGATGAAGATACCGCACCACCACCATCAACAACAACAAACTCCAATCACTGTCAACGGGAGAAACTTAAAGGAGAATCCGCATAGGAGCCCATATGCCAATAGAGATGGAACAATTCTATCCAGTATAACAACAAAGAATTATAAGTACAAAGGAAAAATTATAGTCAACACGAAAATCGGGCAAGACTTAAGAAGCAAAGAATCATATTCAAGTTCTTTTCATACTTGAAGTTACTACCAAAGAATAAGAGATATTTGTAATGAGTTACATGAGTAAAGAAGTGTACTTATTCTCAGTTTATAGAAAATCAAAGAAAGTTACTTAAACAATAAAAATATATTGTCAAGATAAACTGTCCCAAAAGCAAAGTATGATCTATCAACAAGCTTAACGTTCCACGCGTTCAATATTCCTCACAATCTGTGAAACATAAACTTATATACTTACTAGTTAATCCTTCATTATCTTACTCCCTAACTTACATATGTAAAGATAAAGGTGAAGTGATATCAACTTATAGAATTAAAAGTTAACAAAAGAAGTGTTGTCCATTTATTCTTTTAAAATTTTACTAAATCAACAAAATACTTTTGTCAATACTTTAAAATTGAGTCGTTTCTACACTTTGCTAATGAAAGATATATGTATCCTTGAATTGTGATTGGCTATTAAATAACCAATGAAAAGTGTACTATAGGCTAACATTGATTGGTGCATTATTCTTAGAATAATGTTATTCATTTTGTCATTGGTGATACCTTATATACTTTTATCAATACATGTGACAGTCAGAAGATTTCATTCTATGAGGCATATGTTCTAGTTTAGATTACTAGTTTATTCATACCTGTAAATACCTTGGAAATGTTGTAATAAAGATTAAATAAATACTATAAGGTTACTAAGTCATCAGTTAACATTTTCTATGATTCCACCGTTTTCTAAATTTGTATCGTTTCTGAGAGAACTATAAACAATGAACTGACACATTGTTTTATCTACTAGGTCTGATAAAAGATCACACCCAGGCTAATGATTACTGATCAGTTAATGGATGTTGACAGTATTCGGATAAACTTAGAGTAAAGAAATGCATGTTTTAAAATGCAACCATGTAAGAAGCATACACTAGTTTATATCTCATGAAATTCAAACAGAAATTTTGACTAATGCATATATGAATAGAACTATCCCTTGGATATAAGTATAAACATTTGTACTACGAGACTTATGTATAAATTATTTACATAATACGAGCTAGGCGGTCAGTATATACAATCTCTTATCAGTGACTTCCTTCAGCTGATTATTTACAGTGATTTTCATGCTGAAGCTTCTTTCTACACTGACAATAGGGTGTAATCTTACGGATTTCAACACAGTAATTATCATTATCATTGTAGTAATGATGGATAGTGGCTAGCAGTGGAATACAGGATGCATATTTCGTCTTATTTGGGACTCGTCAGCTGGATGTACCTGCCTCCCAGTAACTTATGTTGTTCTCATTGGGATTCGAACTCCGAGGCGATCGTTTCAAACGCCAGAGCGTTATCCACTACATCACTGATCCACGATAGACAGTTGTTGTACAACGGGTATAGTTTTTGTATAGTTGCTTGTATTATACCGTCGTTGATTGGAGTGAACTGATCAGTCTCTATTGACATATGGGCTCCTTTGCGGACGCCTCTATATTATCTGTTTTTTTTCAGTCGTAGTAATGATTATTATTACTATTATATATATATATGTATATATATATATATATATATATATATATATATATATATATATGTTTGCAGTAGCATGACCACGAAATATGTCTGAGTTCTAAAGCATCAACTATGAGTTATTTTACTAACTGAAGTTTTCAGAACAATTGATTGAGAAAAACAAAATATAATACTAATGAGAAATGAACCTATAAGCATAAACGAATAGACTACTTACTTGTTCACAGTAGTGAAGTAATTAAAAACTTAATGTACGCAAGTATTGTAACTTGGAAAGTTTTTATAATAACATATTACCGTTAATTGACTGGGGAAAAAGGAATTCCCAACAACCATTCTATTTAAAAGCAAATAACGTAACATTTCAATGAAAAAATATTTCAGAAAGTTTTGATGAATCTGAATTCTCTGAACTGGATGACGTGGTTGGTACTGTCATACTAGACAGCGTTGATATGAGCATAAAACTTGCCAATAAGTCAGCTGTCAGAATCTCTTCATGAGTGATTTATGAATGAGTTGGTTGTTTCAATAATTCTGTGAATACAGTGACAATACAAGTATTGAATTATTCAAGCCCATAGACAATGTCAACCTCGCCTAGTTTACTAGTTCAATGGTTTACTAACCGGTCCTAAGGCTGGATTAAAAGGGAAGGTTGGGCATACGGCTGGCAACCCTACCCCAGAAAACCAATCCAATCTCTAAAGAAACTTCAAATCACAAAGAAAATATAAGAAATAAACTTATTCTGCGCTGAAATCGGGGAGACGAAATGACGCTGGTTGATGAAAGCTTTCGGGAAGACAATTGGCCTATGTGTCTCCGCTTCTCTCAATGAAAGCAAAAGTAAGAATGGGAACATAGAATGTCCACAGAATGTTTGAAGCTTCCTGACAAGCCTGTCCAGATTCCAAAAGAAATGAAAAGATATGCCACAGAAGTGCTAGGAATCTGGAGAGCAGATGGAATGGAAATGGACTCTCCAAACTGTCAACTGGAGAGTCAATAATCTACTCCGATATTGTCACCCAGATGAAAACCATGAGCACATTGGATTTTGCAGTGGATATCATGATGTCCTTAAGAGGGCTCTCATACAGTGGGAACCAATCTCCTCCTGCAGGATCAAGATCATGACAACAAGATTCAAATCAAAAGGGAACCAAAAGACTGCAGAGAAAAGAGTGAAATGGTGACGAGTTACTGAAGACCTATGTTCCACTAAGAACCCAAGGGATAAATAATAAACAATAATGATCGACAATATCAGGATGTATAAAGAAGGCGCTTGGTGAAAAAAGGTCAACAGCTCTCTTCTTTAGTTCATGATTCTATCTGAAATGACAACAAAATCTTCAGCTCAGAAAATACACCGTAACTTAAATTTCTCTGCTGACATTCAAATATATTCGTCAATTACTTTATACCTTTCAGAAACTTCATCAGCTGAACATTTATCGGTAAACAGTTTCATAGATATCATTCTATATGAACCAAATGATAGGAGAAACTTTGGAGGTTTTTCGATTTACATATTAGGCTTTCAATCATTGGTTTGAACCTCATTGAATCTGCGTTGAACCAGTCAGATTGCATCATTAATTGATAGAAAATAAGCGAAGTTCAAAGGTTGGCTCACCAATATGTATATTTCGTTACTAATTTCCACTCCTAATATGAATTATACACTAAAATAAATTTCAAATTTATAAGATCGATATTTATCTGCTTACACAGTAATCAATTTCACTACTTTCCAGAGGATCTTAGTTAGTTAAACCGAGTACTCAACCATCATCTAAAGCTTTTTACGCTTAGAGTTAATCCATATAATTTGACTGTCATAATCATCGATTAATTATAATCTACAAGAAACTCCATGATCCTATAGATGGTTAGACAGAAATCTGGACTTCTTTCTCATCATTTATTCTCTTGATGTTTATTAGCCTTAGCAGTAACTGTACAACATCATTTCATATCCGGCTACTATGCATAACACCTTCCTGCACATAGTGGGACACATACATAAACATGCAAAGAGAGAGACATAGAGAAAGGTACAACAGTAATCACTTTACAAGACGCATTAACAAACTTTCTCCTAGCATCATCAAATAACTTCATCCCAAGATTACAGTTGGATGCCACGATATTACTTGAATGTTAATTATGGTAATTTAGTTGGTTGTGGCCAACAAATGAATACAGGATATGCGTTCCGTCCTATTTAGGATTCGTTAGTTGGATTTACATACACCCCACTGAGTGATGTTGTTCCCATTGAGATTCGAAACTCGTACCCATCGCTTCAAACGCCAAGGCGTTATCCACTATGCCAGCAGGCGCGACAGCCACTTCTTGTACGACGGGTTTGAAGCGATGGATACCTGGTTCAAGTCTTAGTGGGAACAATATCACTCACTGAGGTATAGGTACATCTAGCTGACGAGTCCTCAATAGGACTAAACGCACTCACTGGATTCCTCTGCTGGTTACAATCAACTAAATTACCATATCGA
Source organism: Heterobilharzia americana (assembly GCA_944470555.2). Taxonomy (NCBI): domain Eukaryota; kingdom Metazoa; phylum Platyhelminthes; class Trematoda; order Strigeidida; family Schistosomatidae; genus Heterobilharzia; species Heterobilharzia americana. The sequence continues at coordinate 29,232,544 of OX104129.1, read as the reverse complement.
TGACTCTTGTAAGATAATTACCAATCACCAATATTAATTAACTAAAGAAGAATAAATGAATACTGCCCAATGATTATAATATATCTATCATTTATTGTTATTAGCATAGGACCCTTCAGTAGTGCGTAATCATGAACTCACACAGCCAGGGATTGGACTAACCACCTTCAGGTCCCACTACCAGTGAGTTGAGCCACTAGGTCAGAATCCAGTCGGCCACATTTCCTACTTCCATCAGTTCATAATATAGCGTGACATCCATCCAACGTTGTCGTCGAGTAACTGTCTTCATGTTCAACTTGGTCGACTCCATTTGTCATGACTTCTCATTGAAACTTCAAGAATCACCTCATCAACAAATGCTAAATTTATTTAATCTAGAGGTTTGTAGAGAATTATGAATTTTATTTTTGAGATGAATAGGGATTTCTAATTTACAAGTAGTATTCATCATGGACTGACATCAGTTGGGGAACCATTGGAAATCTGAGAGCACTGGACAGCTGTTTCGTCCTAGTATGCCACTCCTCAGTAGTAGGCATCCACGACCCGACTACGTATCGAACTCAGGACCTTCAGGTTTCATGGTGAACGCGTTAACCATTCAGCCACTGAGTCGGTTTCTAGTGGTTCACAATTTCCAACTTCTGTCAATTCACGACATAGCGTGACTATCACCCAAGGTCTTCAGTTAGCATCCACTTCACTTCCGACTAGTTGACGCCACAGATCATGGCTTCTCATTAGAACTTCTTAATATCCATCTGGAAGCAAGATTTTCAATGGTTCGCCAACTGATATCAGTCCATGATGAATCCTACTTCTAAATTTTTGAATTGATTTGTGAAAATAACAACAATAATATAAAAATCCTGTGAAAATAAATAAAATGCTTAGACTACATTTTTATTTTCAAGTTTTTATTCATCGTAGACTGACATCAGTTGGAGGAACAAAGCAAACCTGGGAGCACTGGACAGCTGTTTCGTCCGACCAGTATGGGAATTCTCAGCAGTGCGCACCCACGACCCCACCAGCAGGGATCGAAACCGTGACCTTCAGGTTCCGCGGCCAGCGCATTACCATTGAGCTACTGGGTCAGAATCCAATGCTCCATATTTCCAACTCCAACTCCCTCAAAATTCAATTGAACTGGTGCTCATTGGTGACTAGCTTCGAGAAGTATTCCCGAAGTTCCAATGACAAGTCGTGACCGGTGGAGTCAAAGCCTGATGGCCATGAGGACAGATACTCAGAGTTGACATTGGGTGGCGGTTTGCTCTATATCGTGAGCTAACAGAAGTTGAAAATATGGAGCATTAGATTCTGACCCAGTGGCTCATTGGTAATGCGCTGGCCGCGGAACCTGAAGGTCGCGGGTTCGATCCCTGCTGGTGGGGTCGTGGGTGCGCACTACCAAGGAGTCCCATACTAGGACGAAACAGCTGTCCAGTGCTCCCAGATTTCCTTTGTTCCTCCAACTGATGTCAGTCAGTCTACGATGAATAACAACTTGAAATATTTCCAAATCTCCACAACTCCCTCAAAATTTAATTTTTATTTTCTTTAGTAATAGTCTAAACAAATATTAATATTAGATTTATATGAATGATTTCTGAGAAATAACTAAAACAAAATGTTAAGTTATTAATACATCTTATCTGTAGTATAAATTTTGTTGCTTGAATTAAAAAGTATTCTGAGATAAATACAATCTGCGTGAGAAATCTAACATCTTCAAATGCAAGACAAGTACTGGACAATAGTTATTGTATAAATAACATAAATTAACTGAAGTAAAAATTGTAAGTCCATTGAATTCTAATCAATTTAATCAAATGATATTTACCTTATTCCAACAATGTGTTAATACTTTTAAACTCAGAGAAATTTTAGTAATGATGGATAGTGGCTAGTAGTTGAATACAAGATACCCATTTCGTCCTATTTAGAACTAGTCAACTGGATATACCTGCCTTCCACCACGATTTGGACTAAGTAGTGATTACTTCAAATGCCAGAGCGTTATCCACTACACTACCCGAGCCACGATAGACACTTGTTGTACAATGGGTATAGTTTTAGTATAATTGCTTGTACTATACCGTCGTTGATTAGAGCCCATATACCAATAGAGAACGATCAATTCAATCCAATCAACGATGATATAATACAAGCAATCATACTAAAACAAGTATCTATCGTGGCCCGGTGGTGTAGTGGATAACGCTCTAGTGTTTGAAACGATCGCTTCCGAGTTCGAGATCCAATGGGAACAATATCACTCACTGGGAGGCATGTACATCCAGTTAACGAGTCCCGAACAGGACGAAATGAATATCTTGGATTCCGTTGCTAACCACTAGAATTAGAACACAGGTACTATCGAGGCGCATATGTCAACACAGACAGATCGTTTGGTTCCAATCAACGACAGTATAATTACAAGCAATTATACTAGGGGAATTTGTTTGACTTTTTCATTATAATGAAATCAAGAAAACAAGCAATAGCACTAAACCTATACCCATCACACAAGAAGTGGCTATCGTGGCTCCGTGGTGTAGTGGATAACGCTCTGGCATTTGAAGCAATCGCTCCCGAGTCCTGGTGGGAACAACACTCACTGAGAGGCAGGTACATTCAGTTGACGAGTCCCAAATAGGACGAAATGCTCACCCTGGATTCCACTGCTAGCCACTGCCCATCATTACAATAGCAAGGTAAGTCAAAGGACTAAACAGTGATTTTAAGTAAATAAACTAAACTGGAAATGTATAGTATCACTGATTTTCAGTCTTATCATCAAAAACTGATTCTTGTAGTATCTAAGAGACTAGACAAACAGCCTACACTTTTCTGCAAAGCTAAAATCAGGAGTCAAAATATTTATAAAGTGGTGTCATATCTTCAGTTGATCAACGTAATATAAGTGTAAAATTTGGTCATTGTAGTTGAATGTAACTCCATATTAAATTTGTTTATTTGATTGATAACACACAAAGTGACATAGTATTATTTACTTGATGATGCTTCAAGCATAAATTATCATCGCTCATAATCACATCAACGTAATCACACCACATTCGGCATCCAATTTCAATAGTCTTGTTACCCACCTCATATTCTTTATATCTCTGGTATATACGTGTTGCATCATTCCTATTACATGTGTTAGCTGGGTGCTGATTCGATGAACAAAGATTCAGTAATTAATCCCCATCTCTCCCCACCTAATTATATTGGATTCAAGTACAGTGGCTTTATTCCACCCTTTTGTGTTGTTGTGTATTTTTGTCAGCATTGTAGTAGTCGAGTTTTCTTCTAGATTATTGATGTTATTCGGCTCTGCCATTCTATATTAAGCTAAATTCCTATGTTCCGTTATTCTTACTGACCCCAACCGACTAGTTCCACCTATGTACTTGACCTCATAGTCATTAGATGGAATTTGGTAGATTAGATTATTTAGCCTAATTTGTCCTATCAGATCCTTAGGGCAGATAACGAAGCTCATCTGTGAATGAGTTTGTAGGTAGGTTGAAATGTCACCCTAATTCTAGTTTTGTTGAGTATCCTACGTAAAGTTTCTGATGTACCTTGTTTGAAGGGTAACACAATGGAGGCTGTGAACTCCCTTCTACTCGTGTTGTAGTTATTATTCCTACTAGTGTTACTGTTATTTTTTCATTTCTTGTATGTTTGTACAAATTTCTTGATAAACTGCGGAGGATAATTATTAAGCCTAAAAATAACTGTAGAAGTTTAGTACTTTTACGAGGTCTAATTCAATTGTAGTTATTTTTACGTTCATCGCAGTATTATTTACTGGTGAAGTTTCGAGTAAAATTTATTACACACGAGTATATCTGAAAGGGGTATGTCCAAGTCACCTTATTCGGTAAAGGTTCATAACCATATCGACTGAATTGACTTCCTTGCCTAAATCTCTTCACCTTAACTTCCCACTTCTCACAAGATGATACCACCGAATGCAGGGAACGCTATGGAAATATCGTTGGTCACGAAGATGTATTCTTTTGAAACCTTCTACATTTAATGCCCTCTACTCACAATCTTGTAATAAAATGGGGCGAACTGCAAAGTAGTAAACTCGTCCTTTAGTAGACAGTTAGATATCTTGCCGGTACCAGAGATGATGCAAATTTCACAAATACCAAACAAGTTATTATAATCTGAGCTGAGATCATGTTAGTAACTGGTGGATGGCAAAGTGCTTTAAAGTGAATAACTTTATCTCAAATAACTATGCTTGAAATTATAAGCATGAACTGCAAGTCCTTACAGAGAAAAATGGATTACGTCTATCCTCTAAAGTGTACCGTAACGCTGGAGTAATGACATTAAAAGAAACTTGGTTACATGAACTATATGAAGATACTTTGTCTTCCCTTAATGGTTTCAAGATTTTCCGTCAGGATCGATGTAGCTATACTAAGCAATGTGAAGGTGGTGTAGCTACCTTCATCAATACCTATTGGTGCATCTCCAATAATATATGTTTCAAATTCTCAATTGGCTTCACCGACAGTGTCACTTTAAAATGTCTCCCAAATCATTTAGACAAATATCACTTCATTTACATCACAAATATTTGCGTACTACCTGGTTCCAGTTACTTTGAATTATCTAGTTTCTCAGATATATTCACGGGATTCGCAGCTCCTACACACTATCATTCCTTATCGATAATATATAGTAATTTCAATTCTTGTGACCAAGGTTTTCTCAAAACTCTGAGTCATAAAGGCCTTGTTAACTTCACAACACATCAGAACGCAACACTAGACTCTGTATTCGCCAATGGTACTGATATATATGTATGGAACTCAAAAGAGAGCCCCACTACTCAACTCAGATTATTGCATCATATATGTTTCGCCCAAAATACATGGCAAACTGCACAAAACAGCCTTCACAGGTGAAAACTCGTACGCAGAGACAATTCACACAGTCACATACTTAATCTCAGAAAAATGCTACAATGTACAGACTGGAACATAGTTGACAGCAATGTTTTGAAAGACTATTCATGGTGAGACATATTATCTCAAGTTTTGCCTGAATATCTGTTTGCCTGGTGAAATACTTTCTCTACACTTCAATCGTACATCTTCAACTCAGCTAAGAAGAGAAAAAGGAAGACTATATAAAGTAAGTGATAATGTCGCTGCTTATCGATTGAACGTTTCAGTTAGGTTGGGAATTAAACGTCTGATTCTACTATATAACCAGAAAGTTCTATCATGCAAAGGCTCTTCCAGTATATGGAAACCTCTTAAAGACATCACTGGTAGTAAACATTGGAGTAAAGAAGCACATGCCAACGTCTGTTCTTTGAGTAAATGGTTTATACGCAAATCCACCTATCCCATCCCACTTTTTTCGCCTATTTCCAATCAAGAATGTTGTCCAAAAGTCATCGGGAAAGATGTTTTCTAATGTCTATGAATCCTTCACACAGTTCAGGTCCAGATGATATGTCAAGTTTCATTTTCAAGAAGTGTGCTGACAAATTATGCCATCCATTAGCTAACATGTCTGATAGATCATTTTCAGAAAAGGCCGTATAAGCTGCCTAGAAAGATATTAAGATAGTCCGCATACCCAAGTTGATGATTTCAGGTGCATGTCTGAAATTCAGTCCGATTCCAGTTACTTATCCGTTCTTCGAAATAATGGAGAAGTTAATTATACCTGTGCTAGAACCCTCATTGAAGATTTTAGAGATCCCAATCAGTTTGCATATAGAACCAACAGAAGCACTTTGGATGTTACCACTGTCATATATCACAATATTCTTTATAATTTTGATAGAAACGCTGACTATGTCACATGTGTCTTGTTAGACTATACTTCAGCATTTGATTCTGTCACAAGACCCCCTTTCCTGGACACACCAGCCAGGATAAATACTGAGTCCTGGAAAGGAAACAATACACCGTTCAAAGTGGGAAGCGCTCCACATCATTGTTTACTGTGACTGGTGTTCCCTATGGTGCGGTCCTTTCCCTATTCTTCTCTCCTTCTGCATGACTTACCATATTCAGCTAATATCAATTTGATCAGATATCAAAATGTCACACCATAAATTTTAGTTTCAGATGTCAACATAACTTATGTAAACTGCTCAGTCTCATGATTCCTGTTCGAATGATGATTGTGCATTAGAGAATGTTACCAGCGTGATTTATCTCGGTGTGTGTTTTTCTTCAGACCTTTCCTGTTCCTCCCATTTCTTATTAATTTCCAAAAGAATTTTCCACCTAACTTTCTATATCAGGAAGCTGAGAATATCTAATATAACTCAGACTCTCCTCTTGTGTTTTATAAACTACTACATCTTGCTTGTTCTCATCTGTTGTTCTCTTTTATTCTTTCCCAGGTTGCTGAAAAAGGGCTGTGGTATATTGCTCAGAACTTTGAAGATTGTCAGCAGAAGTAGTTAGTAGTGTATCTATAAACCTTCTAATTACAACAGTTGTGGACAAACATATCAGCTCATGTAAACATCTCTGTGTCGGTCATCATAAGGAAACAGGGGAAAGTACATACGACTTTTTGCACGTACTACAAAATAAAAAACTCTATAATACGGTATATATCTCGTCTGCTGTGCGACGAAGAAAGTATTAGAAATGAGCTAACTAATCAACTTCTGTCTCTGAAAGCAAACTAATTGATGATGAGCATGTTACTATTTGCTTATTATGAACCTAATTACTCATGTGACTGTCCACCTAAATTAACTGTACATTTTCAGGAAAGTTGTAGACAGAGTGAGTATTCTTACCTTTTTTTATGTTATTCATACTCATTTCATTTTATTATACATACATATGTACCGTTTCTGTCCAACTGATACTGTATGATATCCTGCAAAATCTGCAGAGAATTCTCGGAATAGCTTTCCGAATAAAGCCGTTATTGTTACTGTTACTCACCAGTCCATTCATACTGATGCAGTGGTTTATTGGCCTAGGTACTCAACTTTCCAGCTAGTGGATCACAAGTTCAAACCCTACTTCACTTTCCAAGGTCTAGGAAGTCAGATAGGATCGCTAGCCCCACAAAATGAGTATGGCTTATTGCTTACTGGATGAACTTGCACGTGGTTTCTGAATGGACTCTGATTTGGTGCAGTTTCTCAAGTAAGTGAGGTAATCAATGTATATGAATACTTCACTCCCTACCTTAAAACTAGTTGATGCAGACAAGTTGTAAAGCATCTTCTTACATTTGACACAAGCAACATGCATGCCTAACATACTCAAATTTATCCTCAACGTGTTCAGAAAACTATATATTTCGTCAGCAACTTCACTCAATAGAACCATATCATCTGTGTACTCTTAGTCAAATAACCACTCTCTCCTAAGTCAATCGCTGAGAAACTGCAAGTGAACAGGGTAAAGTCCATCAACCCATCTATGCTATGACAAAGTTCAATAAGAAATGTCATGGTGGACAACAGTGATCCCGTTTACTTCACACGACAACTTTCTACCAGCCCTTACACGGTTGCGTAAGTTCGAGTAGAGCACCTTGTACAAGAAATATGCGTTGTGTATGATTGTGCTCAAAAAACTGTCGAAGGGTGAAGACTTTTTCAATGCAACCTCTCCAAAGTTTGGAACTTGCCCTATTTTCTCAAACTTCTGTTACTGATCTCCAGTTAGATGTCATATAACTATGAAATCCAGCAACTGTGACACAATGTTAATCAAACCAATTTTCTATAGTCTTCTTCATCTCTGTCTTTAGTTAATGACCAGATAACCATGGACCATAACTTTTTAGATATGAAGTTAGTCAAACTGTTTTCTTCGGTGAAAGTCACGCCGAAACCTTTCCCCTTTCTTATAAAGGTAGAATGGTCGCCAATCTAAATAGGCAGGACAGGACTATCTCTGATTCCCATTAACTAGCTAATACCTCCACTGTTGTATGCAGTAACTTTCTAATTTTTCAGCTTTAGGTCGGATACTTAGCAAATTAAGGTTGACTAAAGGCCAGTCAAACTATTGTTCAAAGTGCTATACCCAATGTTCTATATATTTGTTTTGAGAAGTCATCAGAGATCCATATTTTAACGACAGTCTCACTGGTTGTTACCTTCTTCGAGCCAATTTCTTCAAGAAACCTAAGTTGCCAATGAGTATTACGTAGGATAAATACCTTGTCCATCTGTTTCAGTTTTATTGAATTTGGGAGTTTGTGGGGATTTAGAGATTTTTTCAGTTGGTATTCACCATGGACTAACATCATTTGGAGGAACATTGGGAAAGTGAGAGCGCTGGACAGCCCTTTCGTCCTAGTGTAGGACTCTTCAGCAGTGCACACCCACGACCCTGCCAGGGGTCGAACCCATGACCTTCAGGTTCCATGGCCAGTACGTTACCATTGAGCCACTGAGTTGGAATCCAGTCGTCCATATTTACAACTTCTGTCAGTTCACGACATATCGCGACCACCACCCGATGTCATCGTTGACTGTTTGTCCTCACAGTCACCAGGTTTGCCCCACTGGTCACGACTTCTCATTGGAATTTCGGGAATCACCCCTCGAAGTTAGTCACTAATGAGCACTAGTCCAATTGAATTTGGAGGTTTGTAGGGATTCAGAGATTTTTCCAGTTGGTATCCATCATGGACTGACATCAGTTGCTCAATGGTAACGTGCTGGCCATGGGACCTTAAGGTCATGTGTTCGACCCCTGACGGGGTTGTGGGTGCTAACTGCTGAAGAGTCCCATACTAGGACGATACAAGTGTCCAGTGCTCCCACGATTGCAATGTTCCTCCAACTGATATCAGTTCATGAAGAATACCAACTGGAAAAATCTTTAAGTTTTTGCCATCCACTATTTCTTTTAGTCACTGTGAAAAGTGTCATCTGATTTACATTTGAGCTGCATTTGCTTTTCATCACGTTCAAAACTAGCTGGGATGAGTCTCCTTGTACTAATCATCTAATATTAGATTACGTAAATCCTTCAGTTTTTGATAGTCTTTGGACGTAGGCTACTAACTATCATAACGCCTATTTCTAGTGTACATTGAATACTACACATTGATTGATCAGTGGTGGATCACCGGTTTAATATTGTCTAGTTCTAAGTACTAAGTGGTCTATACATCGCTTAGCAATATGGCTACCAGGCTAATAGACTCACTATCACGATATAATCTGATTAATTGAAGTTGTTTGCATACAATCAACATGAAGCCTTGAACCAACGTCTCGTGCCGACCGGCACTCATTAGCAAAGCGTATCTGTAGTCTTAAGGAAACTTATGCCCACCAAAATGGTAAGGTCTTTGAATGCAACTCTGGACGATGTGCGGAAATTAACTTTATTGAGGTCACGGACATACCATGTTGACATGTGCTAACAAGCGCAAAACTAGTTCAAGGGCTTCTTGATGATGAATTACAACCAACTAAAAACCTGACAATTATGCTACGAATTATCCAAATAAGAATAACGAGGAAGTTCAGATAAATACACTTTATGTGCTCATCTTCTAGGAATAAAGAGACCTCATTGATCTATGTTTTTTACATTCATAATGCGTCTCAGTTGCTACACAGCTGGAGTCCAGGAGTTCATGGGGATTAACTATTAAATCTCTGGACATTCTTTGAGTGAATTTTGCAGATATACTAAACTGACAAGGCGAGATCAAATGACGAATCAGATTCGAGTCCCATGTGAGCAACTGAGATATAAAACATACCTCCAGGACTCGAAATTCCAGGTAAGTGAGCTTTGTATTGTGTTTGAAAGTTGAAGAATGCGATATGAAGTTTATAGCGTGGTTTTGGTAGACTGAAATAATATTTTATTGGTTTAAATCTTTGGTAGTTATTGAGAAATAAGAAGTTGAGTAAACTGTAAGGAGATTAATTCTGGTAACAAGAAGAGTTGGTGAAAGAAAACCAAGGAAGGGACAAAGGTAAATTTTGTGTACTTCTGTGAGCGTTAGGGCTGTTGCTGCTTTCCGACTGCCCACAAAGGGCCAAAAAGAGAAGGGGTATTAGTTCTGCGTGATCACAGAGTCTAAGGAACATCTACCTGATGCTGGTGATGAATGATCTTTCTGAGATTTAGGCTTGTTTGTGCTATATCCCAACTCGAAAAACTCATGCCATAAATAGCATGGCAAATAAGAATGTAGCAGTTTCAGAGACGATCTTTTGTAATCCCTCCTTCCGATAGGGAAGGCAGCATCACAATGGACTTCTGACCATTCTCGGAGAACACCTTTATGTAGTCGCACTATGTTCAATCAGCAGTAAGATTTCGGCCTAATATCTTCATCATAAAATAAGCCATCTATACTAGCTCTGAATTAAACCCAACCAATACTTCAAGGTAGCAGCTGTCGGTTAGTATCTGCCATGAATGAGACACCGTCAGTTTCTGTAAACACCACATGGCACTGTTTTGAAGTCGGATTATGAATGCATTTCCGTACTTATTACCAACTGGGAATTTTAATTCGAAACCATACAAGCAGAACAAGATATGTAATTGTAATTTTAAATTTACGCAATTTCCAAAACTCAGACAAACAAGCTGTCTACACACCGTGCTGAATTCAGACAATTCAAACACAATGCACAGGTATACATATTTACAACAGTATAAGGTCGATCACTGTCGGAATGTGAAAAAATAACTAACAACATTAAGATGACGCAGACATTTATATTATGGATATATCTACCTGATTAGAAGAGAATTAAAGATAACAAGTATAACTCATTAAGTCATGTATGGTGCCTATCTGAATCATCACAAATCATCCTGTTTTCGTCTGCGTATACACTGAAATTGTTGGAATCCCCTTCTGGGTGTGCGAATTTTATCTCCCTATCAATACTTTAACTATACATTTAATTTTTCCGTCGTAATAATATACGGTATAATGCGTATATAGTATTACATGATTACAAAGTATTGTATTTGTTTTCATGTTAGTTATTTGTGAAATTAAGTGCTTTATATTTAGCCGTATCATTTGAACAAAGATCATTTTTAGAACCATTGAACTATATGTAAACATTTAAGTGCATGATAAGATGAGTAGGTAATGTGGTGAACTCTAGTAATTAGCTACGAACAGTATAACACGATAAAGTTTTGTGTATGGAACATATTCAGCAAAGAATAATCTTGATCACAAATCAAATTCACCTTCAAAAGTCCCAGATAGCTATTTCATTCTTTGAACTTCAGCGAATTTTACAATTTTTTGAAAGTTTAAGATTACAAAACAAGGGATTCGCAAATGTAGACAGTATGTCAGAACCTAGTTATTCCCAATCCTTGGATCTATTTACTTCACCTAGTAAAACAGTTAACTTTCCTTATGATTCGACTACCTAAGATAGCTGTAGTTTGGCAGACTAGTATTTGTACTGGGTGATAACTGAAGGTGAGATGAAAATCTGGACAGCGGCTGGATTAAAACCAGTGACCACCGGGTTACTGACCCAGTGCTCTAACAAATGAGCTACGAGGTCCGATTGCTCACGAGAATTTTATTTTAATTCAATCACTAAGGGTTTTACCCGACTACCATGTAAATCCGTGGAGCGTTACTACCGCTTGATCGTATTCACACTGGCTGCCTAGTCACGACTTCTCATCCCAATCGAAATTCATTTGAAATAGAGAGGGTGAGTATCATATTGATTATGATTTGACTATCTAAGATAGCCATAGTTTGGCAGACTAGTTTTTGTACTGGGTGGTAACCCGGTGGTCGCTGGTTCGAATTCGGTAGCAATTCAGATTTTCATCTCACCTTCAATCATCACCAAGTACGATTACCTTTGTGTTGATTTACTTCGAAATTGACTACTTTTAGGTTTTAATAAAGATCGCAGTTTGTAGGAGCAATGACTGATTGCACCACACAAAGAATAAGTTAACGCATTCGAAATCCTACTCATTCACCTCCCAGTTTTGATTTATAAACTACCTCACCTCTTCATCGTCAAGCTCTACCCTTTATCAGTTATCTTTTATTATAAAATGGAAGTACGTCCTGTGTACTTCATGAGTCGTCTGCTCAAATTTTTCTCTTCCTCTTTTCTCTTTCAGATTCTTATGACCATCACTAAAGTCGGACCGTTCTACTCTGTGGTAGAACAAAATCCCACATGAGCAATGATAATTTACGCTTGGAATATTATCAAGTAAATAATCCTGTATCACTGTGTGTGTTATCAATCAAATAAACAAATTTAATAATGAAACGATACCAGATAGGCATATTTTATCCAGTATTTCGAACAGTTTGAATTTTACTTCTTCAGATTTACAGCAAACCAAATTTTTTATACTTACAGACATAGATTTGTCACAAGGAAAAACTGGATTACACAAATCAGTGTCCAGTGATGTTTACAATATTATTACACACTTTGAACTCATATAACTTACAGAGACTTCACGGAATTATGTATGCTTCCTTTTTATCATAGTTTACACATTCTTCCTAATACTTATAAAAACGAATATAATTTATCTGTACACCTTTTTGTTTTGTGGCGGTATACTGGCTTCACTTCTGGTGTTAAATGTGGAAATATAATGTGCTTCTATTCACTACGACTTGTCTCCCTTGACAATTGTCTGACGTGAATACTTTTTGATTGTCTTTGGATTTTAAGGGATCTTTCATCCTATTTACAAATATCACGACAATCCAGCTAACCAACAGCGAAAAAGGAGAGCTAATTACTATTACCTTCTAAAATAACTTTGGAGTACACCAAAATATGGTGGATAGTACCGAAGAGATAATATTCAAGTAATCAGTAATTATTTATAACACTGGATGTACCTGCCTTCCAGTAAGCAGTGATGTTGTTCCCACCGGGACTCGGGAGCGATCGCATCAAACGCCAGAGCGTTATCCACTACACCACCAAGCTAAGATAGCCACTTCTTGTGGATTCCACTATCCAACATTACTATACATAATTAAAAACACAGGCAATATCAAGATATCTGCACAGGAGCCCATATGTCAACAGAGACTGATCAACTCGGTCCAATCAACGACGGTGTCATACAAGCAATAACACTATTTATGATACTGATATTACTATTTTAGTATTATAACGCATAACTTTTCATATTTCTGTATAAGTGAATCTATTTTTGTAAATTATATGAAGTTTAACATTTTGGTTTACTTGACATTTCTTTGAGTCCACTACAAACTACATATTGATATATATTAGATAAACATTTTCAAGATCTTAATGAAATAAATCCAAAGGTAAGTTGTGTTGTCAATAGATTTTAATCAACTGATTTCAGGTTACTATTTTGGTGTTATGCTGATAGATCTACGAGAAATGTTTTTTTTATCAATGTCTTAACACTAATTCGAATAGTGGGGAAAAGATCCTAGAAAATTTGGATTTCACCGATGATCATTTGTGTTTAATGTCACACAAGCTTGAAGATCTACAGACAAAAACTAACAAGTTGACAGAAGATACAGGGCAGCGAAGACGGGACTTTAAGTAAACGTGGAGAAGATAGAAGTGATGATGATACCCAACCAACACCAGCAACAAGCTTCAATCACCGTTAACGGGAGAAACCTAAAGGAAGTAGCCTCTTTCACCTATCTAAGCACTACCGTTTCAACTACACGCGGCACAAGCACAGACGGGGATGTCAAAACCAGGATAGAAAACATAGCAAGACAGGCTTTCATTAACCTGAAACCAGTGCGGAGATCTTCTGCACTCCATTCAGCATAAAGCGTGAACAACATCCGGACTTTCAACACGAATCTCAGTCAAGTCAGTGCTTCTACATGGTTCAGAGACTTGATGTGCCACGAAAGGGATTTCCAACAAACTACACATATTCATCAACAACTGTCTATGCTGGCTCGTTACTGGAGCTCAGATGACCAGAATAGTCAGAATAAGCAACAAGGAACTCTGGCTGCCTGGCAATGAAATAAAGAGGCAAGAACCTATCACCCAACAAATATGCAGAGGAACAGAGTGGAAATGGATTGGGCATACACTGAGAAGACCGGTTGGGGACGTCACGCTCCAGGCCGTTGAGTGGAACCCAGATGGGAAGCGACGAGTTGGGCATCCGAGGTGAGGGTGAAATGGAGGAGATCGTATGAGGAAGAAATGAAAGCTTGTGGGCTGTCGTGGAGCCAGGTTCGAAAGATTGCAGAAAACTGGAGAGCGAAACGGAGACGTGCTAATGAAGCCCTATGTTCCACTAGGAACCCAAGGGATAAATAATAATAATTGGAATAGAGTTGTTCTATGGTGTCATGAAATGAGGACTGAAATGTTTCTTCTCCTCTAGCTGTATAACCTGCAATCCAAATTTCAAGATAAATTTAGTTGGACTAGAAGTATGGAATGATGGATTAGCTAGTAATTAAACAATTTTGGTGTTTGAAACGGCGGGCTCCCAGTTCCAGTCTCAGTGGGAACAATATCACTCAGTAAAGTACAAATAAATCCGACTGACAACTCTCACATAAAATGATGAAACGTGCGTCCTGGATTGTTAGCCACCAATTACCAAGAAAATTGTCCTTTTTATGACATAGTAACTAGTACAAAAGAATAGTGAATGAATCTTGAATAGAATCTTCATCATTTCAGAATCTGAATCATCGTTTCTTACAAGAGTATTGAATTTGAAACAACGAAGATTTATTTATAGACTAATATCAAGTCGGTAGTAAACCTTATCAACATATATACTTCTATACACAGAGATTATAATTGTAAACGTCTGCTTTCGACGTCACGATATAACCAAGGAAATATCACTGTTAAACCTCTGACATAAATTACAACTACCTTGATTTTTATACTCTAGACTATTTCTATGAAATCAAAGTACACTGAATAATATTTAATTTGTGATGAATTTCATTTACACAACTTTTTTCTCTACACTCAATTTCTATATAATTGGTTGATAGTATAATTGCTTGCAGTTATACTATCGTTGAATGGACCGAATTGATCGGTCTCTATTGGCATATGGGCCCTTGTGAGGATGACTCGATATTACCTGTGCTCTTATTCTAGTAATGATAAGTAGTGGCTAGTAGTGGAATCCATGATGCCCATTTCGTTCTGTTTGGTACTCGTCAGCTGGATATACCTACCTCCCAGTGAGTGTTATTCCCACTGGGATTCGGACTCTGGAGCGATTGCTTCAAACGCTAAAGCGTTATGCACCACACCACCGAGACATGATAGATACTTCTTGTGCGACGGGTACAGCTTTAGAACACAGGTAATATCGAGGCATCCACACAGGAGCTCATATACCAATAGAGACCGATCAATTCACTCCAATCAACGACGGTATAATACAAGCAACTATACTAATACAATACCTGTTGTACAACAAGTGTCTATCGTGGCTCAGTGATGTAGTGGATAACGCTCTGGCGTTTGAAGTAATTGCCCCCAAGTTCGAATCCCGGTGGAAACCATATCGCTTACTGGGAGGCAGGTACATCCAGCTGACGAGTCCCAAATGGGACGAAATGTACATCCTGGATTCCACTGCTAGCCACTATCCATCATCATCTACTAACTACATGGAAATAAAGTGGACAGAAAACAAGAGACTTGATTTTAACTCCACCTTCATACTGGGTTGTCTTGTCTGTTATATTATCTTTAAAACGTAAACCCCGTTTTTAATTGAATTCTGTTTTTGCTGACAGTTTAACGTGTTAATTTTAAAATCTTCCCTCTCGTACGGTTTTTATAGCTTTGAAAAGTTCCAAGTTGCACTATCTCTAATCAAATTTCAAGCATGAAGTTTACATCTGTTGATCTTGGCCATGTTAACTAATATCATCTAGATGTTAAAAATCTATGGTTTTAAAATGATCACAATAGCCTAGTTGTACTCTTTTGAACATTTATTTGTGTTTTTTTCTCTCTCTTAATATATATTTTTGACGAATTTAGTATCATTGTCTTCCTAATCATTTACTTTATGTGAAACACGGTGACTTGATTTGTTTCACTTTTATTGTATGTTTCACATTGATATATTTGTCTATTCATCTTCAACCTTACTACCTGTTATTCAATATCTAATACTTTGTACAAGTTTCATCTAGCTTTTAGACGAAATAGACTGAGTATCATATGGTATAAATATGTATACACATGCCTGGTAGTAATAGTTGTATGCCATAGTAATTCAATAATGGAAATTTAAATAAAACTTCATCTGAATATTATGGCTAGAGAGATAAATAGTTCGGTGAAAGGGTATTTCATTAGAAAATCTAGTTGTTTTAAATAATCTAGTGGAGTATAATTCTTTCACTAGGTAGCATCCATACCATCATATAATATAATCAACATTGTCTATAGATGGCGTTCATACCCTTATCATAGATATTTAGTTGTCATGTTTAACATATGTGATTAAAGTAAAATCATGACACCCGTATTGTTTTAAAATTTGCTAATCAAGAAACTTCTACAATGAAATTAGTTCATAATAAAAAAAATATTTCTCATATTCTCATTAACTGAGTATACATGTAAAATCATGTGAACATGGGGAAAAAAAAGTAGTAAAATAGGTATGGCTAACACATCCATTCCAATTCTTTGTTGAACTCAGGGGAAACAATTCCTAAGATCTCTCCATTTGACCACTCATTCTCAAAAAGTATTTAAGTTTACTGATTCTTTAAAAAAAATAAACTTAGATAATATGCAAATGTGTAAAATATTTCAAAAAAGAAGTCCGTTCATCGGTAATAAGCAGCCTTCTTTATAACCTATTACAGCATAGACTATGTGTTGCATATTTTTCACATGATAGTATATGAATTTAGCTCAATAACCAAAAATTACACCAATTAGATGTCTTCATTTCGGCTAGAAATGCAGATTTTCATAAAATAAAGTATTCTGATTGGTTATCTCAGTTGTTGCTTGGGTAACCTTTAAAGACACTCCTACCTAGAGACCGTATTTCTCAAGAGGTTAATTGTGCTAAGAAGTTGGTAAGCAGTAAAACCTTCAATAATATATCTAAAGTGTATTAATAGTAGTAACAAATTTTCAATAAACTGATTATGAATGTCTGTACTTAGCGAGGAAAATATCTACGAACTACCAATAACGATACACTTTTAAACAATAATCATGAGATCAAAAATATTCGCATCTAAATTATTGGGAAACTTGGGATGGCTTTCAAGGTCACCCTAGTGACTGCAGAGATAACCAATTACTCTCCTCTATTTTACAATAAACTACCTTGCCACCTGATAAACCGAGACTTGATTGGTTACTTAAGTAGTCGCTAGGGTGACCTATAAGAACAAGCATAGAACGCTCATAGACATCAAGGAACTGGAGTGTTCATGCGTAAGGAATCGGTTCTCCAAGAAGCAGAACTAAAATTCAGATAAGCAGAAGGAGAGGAAGATCTAAAAGTGATGGATTTTCGTGTAATTAGATTTCAGCTAAAAAATTGATCCCGAAACCTTTAACGCAGAGTTTATAGCACTAATGTCTGAGTAGCTAAGTTGGTTACCCTGAGGTGATTGGTCAGAAACGCTGAGAAAACACTCGTCAAATGTTTATATGAGGATTTTAACGACAGTAGTAAACCCTAATGGGAGAATAAGATATAAAACGCCACCCTAATAACAACTTAAGTAAACATTTAGACTCCTTTATTGAATGGAATCTAGTCTTTCCAGTTATCTCACTCGTTACTAAGGTAGCATTTAAAGTCACGCATGTACGACAAACCTTATGCAAAAAAATGACCCTTAGCAGATTATTTGTTGAGATGATTGAAAACATAAACAAGTATAACCTAGATCATTTCCAAGAGGATTCACAAATAAATTGTTTTCATATTACTTACGAAACTTAAGTTTATCAGCATTGCCTCAGTAAACATTCGAATGTTTTAAATGTGTTGGTATATGCTAAAATAATACAATACCTGTTTAACTCACAGTTAACATGTTTCGTTTACTTCAGCTACTTTCGGGTTGAAACATGAGAATGAGCCAACAACCTTATATGAAATAATGCTTGGCACTGCATTATATTGATACTCTGGTTATACAAATGAAGCGTATTCGCTAATTCAATCACGATTAATAAGAATTCTATTAGGATCAAGAGTATTATGAGATGGCTTTATAATAGTGTTATTCCTTGTATGACACTGTCGTTGATTGGACCGGATTGACCAGTCTCTGTTGGCATATAATATCTTAAATAATTATTATACCATACGTGATAAATACATCTTGACAAATAGAGCGACTTACGCATTCTAACATTTTATACAGCAAAGAAAAAATAGGCCCATTTGCAACACTAAGGGAACTAACCTTAAGAAGCTATTCATAACTCCCATACAGATTTCACCTTTACGCATACGATACATCACATTTTTTATACGACAAAAATTGCACTTCTCTATAACGCATAGGGCGGTTCTTTCTTAAAACTAACATGCCATAGAACTCTGACTCCAGTAATGTGTGAATGGTTATGTCTACGCTTTCATATGTTCGAATATTCTATGATTCTGTGGATATGGGGAAAAAAGATGGCTTAAGTTATTCTAAAAGACATTCAGACAATACAAGCAAGCTAATATGTTTCAACTTTGAAATTCTGCTTGTCAATGTTGTTTTTAACACAAGTTTATACTCAGGATGGAATAAGTGTATTATGGTTGCGAATATACATTGAGTGATCGCTGAAGAACAACCAGTTTCATGCTGTCTAGACCTGAGTGCTCACCGAATTCTATTGATTATTTTGAAATGTAGCCACCAAGCTATCAATCCAGTCCCATCAGAGCTCACTGGTAACGTCGCTAACTGCCAAACCGGGTGATGCGGGTTCAAACCTCACAGGGAGCATCAATTCCCTTGGGGTTGCAGACGCATCTTGCTGACGAAAGCCAACAAGCACGAAATCTAGGTCAAGAAGGACTTCCTGTGGTTTGCTTCCAACCAACTAACACCTATCAAAGGTTGCAAATATGCGACATTATTGCAAATTAGTAACCATCCAGGATTAGGCTAAATTGGTTAGAAAAAGGATGATGCCTAGTAAGAATGTCTTCATAGAAGATAAGTGCAGGATTAAGTAGAAACAAAGGTATTTGGAATGCAAGTCAATCCCTGAGATGGTAAACGTGTTCCAACCGAGGTAAGTGAAATGCGACACACAGTTACCGCTTACCTGTCGTGTCAAATTAAAGAGTAAAAGTCGGCTGGAAGAAATCTGAAAGTAATCAAAACAGCACACAAAACCAATGCATGGAACATTGACTATTCATCCCAGTTGTCTAGCAAATGGCATGAAACAAACAAGGATTTTAGGAGTCGGTCGTTGGAGACATTGTATGCAACGTCCCTAAATCTATTGTAATAACATATTTATTCATTACTTAACCTGTTTCGAAATCTTTTCTCACTATTCTCCTTTCAACGTTCCATCTCCACTCACTAGTTGTAAGATCCTTCAAATTAGTTTTGTCTTCTATCTCGATACTGTTATGAGACCCGGCGACTCGAAACAAATCACTTCTTGTGGTGTTCTACTTTGGCTATCTCACTAAAATATGAAACCATATAAGTTAAGAAAACAACCGTTATGAAAGACAGGTTGGACGTGTTTTGCTCTATCCACTGAGGTTTGAACGGATAGCTAAATCAACGTAAAACATGGCACAGAAGTGTATCAGTTCAAGCCACCACATTTCACAGAACAAGTGGAATGAAGTGATATTAGGGTAAACGAAAGTCTGAAACGAGCGACAATAAGTGTTTACACCTGCACCACTGTTATCCATTCCCAAACATGTCACAAAGAGTCAGTAATCAAATATTCCTAATTAACGAGCTCGGCCAGGCAGTCGACACCCCCTACACGTCCCAAACAAACAGTTACAGACTTCATGCACTAGCGTCATTTCACATTGAGGTAGGAGATGCCTCAACATACTCAGCACATGTACAAGTCAATTAAGTCAATGAAGATTCACAAATTCATTGACTGACTTGCCTTCCTTATTTAGTATCCCTCACCTGACCCCAACATTGTTCACACGGTGGTTTCAACAGACGAAAGCGATTCTACGAGGACGCCTAGGGTAGAAAACCTGTAGCCAATTAATATCTTCCACTCTTAACGGTCATATCTTACAGCTTTTTAACAGAACTGTAGTGCAATACACTCACCATTCAATAGGTGGTCACATACCTCCCCATTCCGCGCCAAAAATTACCAAATGCCAAACGGACCTTGTGTATCCCAGCTGAAGTTACATGAGCAAACACCACCACCCACCCCCCCCCCGACTGACGTAACTCCTCAAGTAAGCGAAGTGGTCAATGCATTCAACCACTTCAAGCTCTATCCTTAAACTGCAAGCAGCTATGGACCAGTCCTAGATCATCATCTTACATTTGACAGATGTGAAACTCATTCAGAAGATACTGCATTTTGTCAGCGTCTTCATCTAACAAGATAATATCATTTGCGTACTTCAAGTCAACCAGATGACCTCCAGGGAGTAAGTCAAACCCAGTGAAAACGGTTGTATCTGAGGTTTCGTCCATCAGCACACCTATGACGAAGTTAAACAAGAATGGCAACAGCAGGTATCCTTAGCAGACACCACTAGTTGTCGTCAGATGACAACTCTCCATAAGCCTTTACATGGTCATCTGAGTTCGACTAGAAAGTTTTGATTAGTGTTAAATAAATGCCAAACCAACTATTTGAATTCTAGTTAAGATTTCATCAGTAGCAAGTCTGTTAGTGCCGATGCAAGCGAAGCGGTGAACGTACTCGACTATTTCACTCTCAAGCATCTTACATTTGACACAAGCAACATGCATGCCAAACATACTCAAATTTATCCTCAATGTGTTCAGAAAACTATATATTTCGTCAGCAACTTCACTCAATAGAACCATATCATCTGTGTACTCTTAGTCAAATAACCACTCTCTCCTAAGTCAATCGCTGAGAAACTGCAAGTGAACAGGGTCAAGCCCATCAACCCATCTATGCTATGACAAAGTTGAATAAGAAATGTCATGGTGGACAACAGTGATCCCGTTTACTTCACACGACAACTTTCTACCAGCCCTTACACGGTTGCGTAAGTTCGAGTAGAGCACCTTGTACAAGAAATATGCGTTGTGTATGACTGTGCTCAAAAAACTGCCGAAGGGTGAAGACTTTTTCAATGCAACCTCTCCAAAGTTTGGAACTTGCCCTATTTTCTCAAACTTCTGTTACTGATCTACGGTTAGACGTTGTGCGACTAGGGACCCTATCATCAGCGGCATGATGTTAATCAAACCGATCTCCTTATGGCTGTTATCCAAAACTCCTGTTTTATAAACCAAAATTATTAACTAACTTCAAAGGGGATTGGCGGATCAATACCTACGTCCCATTTCAGTTAGGACGGGATGGTTGAAAAACGAAGCACAGCTGCAGGCCACTTCCTTAGCTGCCAGCAAATGTGGCTCATTGTCCGGTAGATGAATCTGTCGACGATTGACATGTTCCATACTTACATTTATCGGCCTCATCTGTCATACAAATCTTTTAGCGCTGACTACTAACACTTAGACTAGTTTGCAACTACAAATTACAAACAAAATGATATAGATTCTCCTTCAAATGCAGCCATACCGAAATGGTACAAAACGAACATGAGTAGAGAGAAATCGACAGAGATAAGGTTATGAGAATTGAAAGAAAATTATTTAGTGTTTAGAATTTCAATCGATACTGACGATTAACTCCTAACGTTTCGACAATCACAGTCAGGTGGTTAAAAAATTCTGTACACGACTTTGTACACTAGTCAGTAACTTCTTCGACTGGTTCAATATCTTGCTATAACTACGCCGCTTTCTGACAATCTAATCCAGCCTTAAATAATGATGCATATTGGCACAGCAAATCATTACGTACAACACGACCTAAAAATCCTACTTTATGAAAGTTTGGATCTTCATTGGATGATTTACATTTTCTACTCAGAACTAGGTTGAACTTCGACACTGCTAACAGAAGTTCCACCACATACGACCAATGAAAATAAACACTTATGATCGAAGGTTCGTAACCATATGGTGTCTATCGGTAAAACTGTCTTTCAATCATATGGCTCAACCAAATCAATTGTTATGAGATTCTATACAAAGCGAATACTTCGTCGAATAAAGGTTACACAGTTAGTAACTTTTTGGATTAACATCATCCCTTAACCTGCAGATTATTTCTTTGTACTCCACAAAGAATAGTGCGTGAAAGAAGGCAAAAGCTACGCTTGAGTAGCATAAACTCTTAGGACCTCAGTCACTAACCTCATCTTTCTTCCACTATAGATTACCTGTGGCAGACGAAAGTATATATATTGGTAAGAACGAAGTGGACATTTTGTCTTCAGATGAGTCTGCCCATGATAGTTTCAACTAGACTTCCTGGGCAATTGAAACACATTTAGGCACTCTAATCAAACCACGTGATGGATAAAAGAAAATTCCAAATCACCACTTAGCATTCGATTTAGTCAAAACGTACATCACAGACAACAAAATGATCCTTTGGACTTCACCAACCTACGCCGTTTATGGCATCACCCTGGTATCGCAATGCCCATTAGTGTTGGGAGCACTGCGCTGCAGTTGGCTTCGTTCTACTATTACTGAAACGTGATCATTAGAGGTAGAGGAAATGAGACTTTGGGTGTTTGACGACTATTGCTTTCGTAGCATAAGGCATCTTACCACCACGTCAGTAACGTAGAAATCAGGTGTGGGGTCAGTTGCTGTGAACGTTCATCGACTCATTTGGCTGAGACGTGTTACACATGCCTTGTCACCGTCTATTCCATCAAGCAATGTTAACTGAAGTTGGTTTAGGTTGAAGGTGGCCTAGAAAAGACCTAATGACAAATCAGTGTTCGTATTACAGGGTTGAGATTTAACTGTATCTTTAATGTCACTACCTACAAAAGGATCAACTAATGAGAGCGAGTAAGACCGGTAAGAAAGATAAGGCAAGTAGCACTCCCAACCCCTTATAAGAAGACCACACTATACGTCGATACAGCTTCATGTAAAACATAGAAAACAGTCCACGCCTCAAACCAGCCATGTAAACGCAGTTCTGAGAAACTATAACTTGCAACGACTTCAGATAAGAGTAGAGTGGTGAGTGAAAAGACTCACGGAAGCAAAAAAGATGCCATACAAGCAGTAATAACATGGGACCCGGTATCAACCCATAACAACCTTATTTGCTGTTAATATTTATATAGCAGTTGAAGTAAATTGTGACAATAAAAATCTGGACACGGTACTTTACTGTTATACTGGAGAGGATCTTATCCTTAATAGCATTTGATTAACACCAGTGCTACTGGTGCCTACATCTGGTACCTTAGACTACACTACTGCTGAAAAACAGAACTTTCCAGGTTAAAATCAGCTGAGTTCTTAAGTGGTTAATCCCTAAAAACCATTCAGAAGAAGAACATGTTTAATTATTCAAATGCATGCTTGTACAAATACAATTACAGTGAGTGCATAATGTAGCCATTTTAGAAAAAGGATTTGCTCATAACCGAAGTGTAGAAATTAGGTACATCTGAATTTTTCCTTAAAATAACTATTAGTACTAAGAAGAATTAAACCATAGTGGTATTCATACATAACAGACCAAAATAATTGGATGCATTTGATAGTTGAACTTTTAAAAAAAAAACTAGAAAAGATAGTTAAATGGGTTGGATATATACAGCATTGGGGAATGTGAAAGAAATCAACAAAATACATGATTAGTCTGTACAAATAAATATAATACATAAGATGATGGGGATAAAATATAAAAAAATCACTGTACATCCACATTGCGCTCAAATTATACACATGAGAAGTGCTTAGAATATACAACTCGAAATTGAAAGCCACTCTACTCGGAAAATAATTGAGAAAAGATCAAACAGCTGACAAATAAATAAACTGTACACATTAAAGATCAGGAATGAGGAAAACCAGAATACTAAATAACATAAAATGTACAAATCCAAATAAAGCATGGGAAGGCACTATAAATTATACTGAATATTTACTGAGAAGCATTAAACCAACTTCAATAATCTAGAAAATCAAAGTATGCCTATCTACACAACCACAATTTCATAAAAATATATTGCAAATGGTTTACAAGGATGCTAGTTCATCCATTTTCGACAATTT
The DNA here is from genome assembly GCA_944470555.2 of Heterobilharzia americana. Taxonomy (NCBI): domain Eukaryota; kingdom Metazoa; phylum Platyhelminthes; class Trematoda; order Strigeidida; family Schistosomatidae; genus Heterobilharzia; species Heterobilharzia americana. Next base: position 29,208,190 of record OX104129.1, on the reverse strand, counting down.
GGTGCCCTGCAGAGACACGGGATTTTGTCACTTCTATCCTCAAGGTCGAAATTATAGTCATAGCAGAGCTCTTCTCCTTTCTTAATTCGTCTATTCGTAATTATCATAATATGCGACTGATCACCGAAATTTACAAACTCAGCATAACAGTTCGGTTGACACGAGTGGTTAATGTATCGAGCGAGGCCACCACAAACAGTTGCATCAATCACTGTATCATCATCTAGACGAAACATATATATTCCTCTGTTGTGAGCCTCATACTCTTTTTCCCTTTTGTTAGCTACCTCTAGACGAATCATTTCTCCTATGTATTCAATAACCATGGTTTGTTGCTCCAAGTCTCGGGCAGCAAATAAACCTAGTCCCTGAATACGTGAACGACCGAGTATAACATTAGAATTAACCTCTGTTTTAAGTTTCCGATACTGTTGAGAACGGCTGCTCTGATGCTGCTTTGAAATTGCATTATCCATATTGTACACTCCGCTGTTGTAATTTAATCCACAGAAACTTGGATGCGATAGACGTCTAACACCTGGAAGACCTCCCGTTCGATGACTTATTGGTACAGAATATTCTCCTGCATCATGCAAGCGCTTTACATAAGTTTGCATCTTTGGCTCCGATCGTGCACATCCCGATGGATTTATGGCTAGTGGCATTTCAGATATTAGTTCAAGGCGTCCAAAATTGAATACATAGTCCCTTAAGCAGTCAACACCTGGAAGAGATTCTATGGCACGAACAATATGAGATTCGTTTAATCCGAATAAGTCCTCACCTTTCAAAAGCTGTGGGAAAAGTCTTACTAATTTATGTTCTTTGCACAAGTTTTCAATGCGGCAGAGAATCAATTGCCACGCCCCATCACAGGTTTCATGTGTAACTGATACATCGTCCATACCTTTATCAATAGCTGTTATTCGGAAAAAAGGATGGCAATCCCTTTCTAATATTTCACATACGTATCTTGCCCGAGAACGTGGTCGCCGCATTGACCAATAAATCCGTGTGACACGCATGCCGATGGGGTAAATATTCCTAAGGTTGTGAAAATTTCCGCTGTCAATCTGATGAGGTAACAGCTGACCAAGGGAACGTAAAGATACTCCTCCAATACGTACAACGTGTCTGTCGTCATCCTCATGCACTACACGGGCTACCTGACTATTTTCATCCCGATTGATGTACACACGTCGATTTACTACTAGGGAAGATAACTGCATCGGATGAATCTCCTTTGGTTGATGTTGTGGGCAATACATTCCACGATCTGTAAAAAACATGCACTGAATTTTGATTGCACATGGCACATGATAGACGAAGGAACACTTAGGATTATAACAAGGCAAACCAGCTCCAAATAAACCACACTGGGAACAAGCTGTTTCTTTGGCTTTCGCCAACCAGACGTCTATATTATTGAGAGATCCACCAACAGTCTCGTACACTTCATAGCACCATAATGCACAATTAACGTGTATCCAGTTATTTAGATCCAATGGAAGTAAACGACCAGGACCATGCTCTGGAGCATCTCCAGCTTGCTGACATAAATCACAAACTCGTTTGTCATCAGAATGTGAAGTATACATAACTGCAGGATTACTCTTTGATATGGTGATGCCATTGTCTTCCGTGGTACGATTAGATAGTAAATCTGACGAATGATTAGTGCGGTTGGCATACGACTTCCATCGAATACCTTGCCATTTTCGAAACTTGGACAGGACTGTAGGAGTGTTGGCTGAACGTCTCTTATTTGTAACATATTGCTGAGAATGTTGGCGCTTTAGGTTAGTCGGTTTTGATTTTGACAAACCACTTTGTAATAAAATTGGCATGGAACATGGGAAATCAGTCATAATCAGCTGTCGTTGTTGATCAAAATTGTGGTGACTACTGTTCAATAAATCTGTTTGTGTAGAATAGTCTAGGGTACTGTCCAAACACTTATTGCGATACGAAGACAAGAGGCGAGCAAAACTGTACAAACAGCCGTTAGAGCAGAATACAAAATCTACTGAATTTTCAAGACTCATAGTTATTCCAGTGACTGTGGATAAATCATCCAACCATCTATGGTGAACCATATGAGGTGAGACTGGTTTACCACAGCCTTTACATGATTTTACGGAGCGGTGTCTATTGGTCATCAAAGAACTAATACTAATAGGTTCTTCAGAGTAGCGACAAGTTTCCTGTGTGGATAATAGACTGTCATTCTTACTTGAAGGATCGCACTCTAACTTACATGGATTTGATAAAGGTAGGTTGGATGATGGATGTCTCAGGCGAGGTAGGTTTTCTTGTATGCTGCATTGAGTGACACGCGAGACATGGACATCTTGCATCAGCTCATCCTTTGTTGAATCATTTTCAAAATGTAAGGAAATTGGCGTAAACTGCTGTCTTAACTGCGCTTCCAAACTGCGCATTACAACTTCACTGTGAGGTCGCTTTTGGTCTAGGGTTATCTGTGCACCTGATCTAGTGATTTGAAAGTCAATAGAATTTTCTTCAACGTCCAGTAGTTCGGAAATACGATGGATGATATTAGGTATATTTACACTTGTTGCTGGATTGATAGTAAACGTGATATGTAGTTTATCATTTTCATTCAAAACAGAATCAAGTGAGGTTTTAGGTGATTTTAGATGAGGCGGTATCATAGTTTCCCCAGTTTCGGAATCGACGAATGAGGCAGAAGTAATACCACCAGACACGCCAGGTTTTTCGAGGTTATACTCATCTGAAACTCCTGATAAATCGTTTTCCACCTTAAGATCAGATAAGTTGGAGCTGTTAACATTGTCCGAAGAAAAATCAATTCGCTTTTCTGGACAGGGAGCTAGGTGAATGGGTTGACACAGGAGACGAGGATTAGGCATGTGATATAAAGCGAGAGGAGGAGTACCTCTTTCTGTTTCTGTTCTTTCCAAGAAATCTGACTGATTTTGAGAGAACATATGAAGAAGGGATTGAGGCATGAGTCTCTCACCTGAGGATTTGCATGAGTCACAACCGACTTTAATTTCATCACAAACATCTTCAAACTTTTTCTTGGAAAACTGATTCATCCTGGAGAACAAGGCCTTCATGTTATTCTCAAACGATGGAGGTTCTGGTGAGGCACACACTGAGTCACATTCAACAGATGCCAACTTGGGAACTTTTGAAGAATAAAGAACTGGACCAGGTGGCACAACTACTTTAAGATGATGCGTGAGATATGAATCGACAACTTCACTTGAGGTAGTCGAATCTATACATTTTGGGAACTTAAGAGACATCGGTCCACGCAGATACTTCAGCCCACGTCTCTGAAGAATTATTTCCTCGACACTCCCTCTGAACACCACGGAATCACACAAACCTGGGGGTGGTAAAACTGAAGAAAAGGGTTGCAGCGTTGGAGTAGAGACCAGTAACTTAAGATCAATGCCTTTAAGCTTATTTATCTCTTCCTGAGCACCAGAGTGGATTGAACGAACACCTTCGTGTGTAGGAATGCTCTTATTTGTTATAGAAGCTACATGAAAAGATGGATTACCAACAGTTTTCCTACGCTTGTTATTTCCAGGCAGTGAGGCATGCGACCGCTTCCTAGGTATACTTGCGGTACTCTGACCGTTCGTGATTGGATTACTCGATGAAGGAAGACTGTGATTTGAAGCTACACCGACAGAAGATACCGGGACCATAGAAAAGTTTGTGTTGGTCGGAATTAAAGGATGACGGAAGGTAACCGAAGTGTTCGGTTGTGTACACCTTTTATCAATGCTAGGAGTTGAAGCTGACATTGAATACTTACTATCACCAGCAGCTTCCATGGGCGAAGATATGCTAACTGTCCCATAAAGTAAGGGCTGCGTAGACTGTACAGGATTTTGGATAAAACGAATACTCGAGGGGTTAATAGAAATTGTATGGTTAGGAAGAGATGAATTTACACCATCAGGAGCATGATTTGGCGTAGAGTGTGGCGTTGTATTAGTATCTGAACATGCCTTAGTGACTGAACTCGGAGTGGTTTGTACAATGCTGGTCCTAACTGGAGATAATATAGGAGTACGGATTCGCTGTACTGGAGCTGTAGATAATGTGGAATGTGGTATCGTAAACTGAGTTTGCCCCGCGTGGTTCTGGAAATTATGCAACACATTAGGATGAAATAAGACATGAGCAGCAGTTGTTGTCAACGTCTGACCGATCTGTGAAACAATGTGGTGTTGCGTAACCTGAAGTACAGGATTGGTGGATGAGTCTGAACACAACTGAACGAAGGAAACACCCTGGTTGCCATAATGTCCAGAAACACTCTGCGAAGGATTAGATGATAACTGAATAATTCCATGGGTTTGGTCGACTATATATCGCTGCACAGGTTGTTGGGTAACCATATGACATGGATTGTTGGGCTGAAACACAGTTTGAGCTTTACATGTTTGGAGCACAGGCGAGTTTAAATTGTTGGAGTGTGGAGATGGAGCTGGAGAAATTGTTGGTGAAGTTATTAGTCCAGAACTGGGAGTATTCGCTCTAGGATTCGGTGAAGAAACAACCGTAAACTCACGTGCTCTACAGGAAAGAACGAACATGCCTTCACATGGCTCATCACTTCGTGCAACCGACAGCACATAGTCGATAGTTTCGTCTAACTTGTCCAAGTCCATCCTGGCACGGTCTTGATCATGCAGTGGAGAAGTGTCTGTGAGCCTACCACACCCGTTGACATCCCTAGCGGCATCGATTTTCTCAATATGCGAAGACAGGTCACTAATACTCTCTGGCCTAGAAACAGACCCATTGCATGGAGAAAGGATATGGACAGTATCTGGCACCAAACTGCTAGAAGGCGAAACGGAGTCGGTTGCTGCTTTACTGATGACACACGGATATGCTTTGTCATTGAGATCAGGTAGTTTAGGTGGGGAAACAGTGTCAACTTTGTGACAAACTGCCAACTTTCCGGGTTCATCAGATACTTCTGGTTGGTCAAACTCGGAGGACTTATCAACAAATCCGGATATTATGTCCGGGGGGACTATACGATTGCACATAGCTGACACCATAGGGACTTGGGAGGATTCACATTCCCTAAGAGCACTATTAAAAGGACAGTGAAACGCGTCAACTAGTCGGAGAACTTGGTCTTCATGTGAAGTATGTGACAAGCCTTTATCAGGAAACTCATTGTTTGGGCTATATCGTAGAGTTTTGTACAACGATGGATGAGCTGTTGCCGAAGAATTCAAGTAACTAAGTGTATCGTCAGATGTCTTATTCATTCCACTGAACTCCATACCACATGACGCGCATTAAAATGTTGCCTCCCAAGCTGAAAAAATCAGTGTGAATAAAAGAACCAGTAAGTACTGAGATTATTACTAAACTGGGCAACTGATAAAGACGACTGAGCACAATCTTCTTAGTAATTATAAATTACACGACTAAGTACACGTCAAAACTTCAACATAACTTATCGTAAAACTGCTTACCATCATTAGAAATAAATCCAATTTCTACAGCATTACGACGAACCATACGCGTTCAAAGAAGGAAATCATAAGAGGTCGCTATTTCAAACAAAGCGCATGTAGATTACCCCTTCACACAGCATATACACATTAAAATCTACTTAAGTTAAGTCAAATTCCACAAACCACATAGTTGCTCACTTATTACTTGGATTAGGTTTGGATAAATCATGCTGAAATTCAATATCAAATACCTATCGACGCTTCAGTGTGACACTCTAAATGTAAATGAGAACTTCGGACTGCATATTGTAGAAGTGGCAAACGATTTTTACTTGGGCTTTATATCTGTGTACATGAAATAGTTTTCTTGCCTCCAATGTTCACAGTTTTTCTCCCGGTTCCGAAAACCTAAACGGCCAAACGTAATCAGATATTATTGATCAGTTGCCTACAGGCAGCGATGCTGTACGGTCTGTAAGACCTCGAGAGGCTTCTTAAGTACAGATCATCTGTACCACAGGATCCGGTGGGTCTCTAACCTTTGAAACGCGGGAGAAGGGGCTGTGACAACCTGAGGGGAATTCCACAGTTTACATACCCCAGCTGCAAATGAGTTAGTACGGAACTTCTTACATGCTCCCTAATTCCTAACTCATAAAGGATGATGTCCAACACGAGAGTTATGGTCAACATTAAGCAGCCATCCTCTACGATGGTGATTATGGGCGACACGATTCCCCACGATCATGTACCCCATGATCATTCTGTGTTAGATAGGTTGCAGCCAGAAGCCCATATTCACAGTCAGTGAACACTAACTCCCTAGGTAAACAATGGGTCGGCTGCCACTCTTCCTATAACCTTTGGAACTGAAAAGATAAGGGAAACTGACCTGTAGTTAAAGGCGATCGGCTTATTTCCAATTCTATGTAATGGGATTACGACACATTTCCAAATGGAGAGCAGCCTTCATTCTAGAAGGGAATATCTCAAGAGGTTTCCAAGTGGAAAACTGAAAGCACCGGCACATACTTCAAATAGTCTTGGGTGAACAGGGCCAGTTCCTGAAGATTTATTATGATTTAAGATCCTTAAAATTCCCCTGGTTCTAGGAAGCTCAAATTCTATGCAGCTTAACCCTTGTCCAGTTTTATCGTTGGGTGATGTGCAGTTCTCCCTCTCAAGTGACATGTTATTCCCGAGATAATAGGTTAACTAGCCCCGAGTTAGTCCGATGAATCTTTAAACTATCACAATCCTGAGTACGGCGCCCCATAATCCCCATCCGGTGTTCTGGAGGAATGTGTCTAGCAAGTTACTCGGTCCCGCCTTATTTTTACTGTGCATGGGATGCTGGAGTTCTCGTAATTTGTCCAATCATTCTTGTTTCCAGTGTCCTGCCCTTGGTTCCAAGCTGAACATTTACGCCGTGTAAGCCTGCAAATGATAGACTTCAGCCACAGAAAGCATGTCCTTTTGCCTCTACATGGAAAAATCAGTTGTTTGAGGGACTGTGTTCTCTATCAATTCACATATGGTGTCCATATCAAGTCACCTATCAAGGTTTAACCAAATGGGGCCTTATGGATTTTTTCTGACCTTTTCGTAATATGTTTTCGTATGATGTATGGCTAGTGATTGGCAGGTAGATAGGTAGGAAAGTAACCTAAGTGTAGGAATGCCGAGGGAAACAAGCACATGACCACTCGATCTACGAGGTCTATGCACACCAGTCAACCAATTCGCAATATCGTAATGTAGTCAGAATGGCTTTCTATCAGACCCCCACCAAACATCCTACGATATGTTCGGTCAAGCGGTTTTCCAATGATAATTCCAAAATTCTCAGGCTAAAGCAATGGAATAACAGTAATGATAAGCTGAGGACTGTTCAAAGCTAAAGCTCGTCTGACAGATCATACTGTATGCCTACTGAATACTGTGGTGTCTCCCTGAGGGTAGTGATAAGACTGACCCTAACAGGGACATTCGCAAAACAATTCTACACCGGATTACACCGTAGAGGAAATCCCGCTGGATTTCGACTGAGGACAAGTGTACAGAACAACACACTTTCCAATTCCTGCGATCTGTCCTTCCGAGTTAAGTTGAGCTCTGCATGAAGAGTGACCCATGTCCCACAAATAACCACTATGGTAAGACGATCCTCTGTAACCAGCAACCTCGCATCACTTAAGCTGGGGCCAAAACCACGCCCACTGCAACAGATGCAGTGAGCCAGCATGTGAAAACCTAGAGTCCTAGCAGCAATTCGAAAGAATGAAATTACGTGGCTAGAACATAACCTGCTGGCTTTGTAAAGCATCTCCAAGCAAGGAAGCAGAATCAACAGCATCAAAGTCCGCGAAGCAGGTTGTTTAGCAGCCGGCACAGAATTCTTGGGTTTGGAACACGGTAGAGGAAAACTCTTGTTTGTCCCCCAAGATTTGCATCTTTAGGCACGGATTGGCCGGTGGCAAGTGCCTAAATCTTTTTTCAGTCTCTCATTGTCCTTCTGCTTTACACTCGCTCACCTAAATATTCCTGGGGAAAGCATTCGATGCCATGACTCCGTAGCTGCTCTGGCTATGTCGGAGAATCGTAGGTTACTCGAATTAGCCTAGTACCATAGATGACTGAGGAGTGAAGTGGCCCCAGAAGATGGCGGAGTTTACGGTCCCAACGCATCTCAACTTATATGTATCGTAGTACCCACACATTCAGGATTTCCTAGTATAGCGGTTGAAAATCACGGGTCTTTTTGACGAAATTTCCTGCTACTACGAAGTACTTTTCTCACTGACTGGTATCTATCAGGTCTACGGCTAACTTCTAACATTTTTTGATGATAATATTTTCAGATTATGTTCTCCACAATCAGTCACTTTCCTTAAACGTAAGGTATAGGAGCAAGCTAAGATTACGGTTCTAATCGATCTTTTTAGATCTAAGCTTCTCTCTGTATACAGCCATAACTTCATGTTTCTGGGGTTGACTTACAGAGTCTGGATCTCCAGTACCGTGATTCAGTGTCAAGAATAACGAAGGTTGCCAATGAACTGTATGAAAGGGCTTTGACCATGCCTTCGAGGTACTCCGATTGTGATATGTATTTCAAAAACTTCATTTCAATTTGGTCGTGAGCTGGTTCCATGGTGGGCTGAGTAGGGGGCTTGATTACTGTACAAAGATTGCATCTTTTCCTGTGGTGGCAAATTTCTTGTCTTAACCTGATTCGTTTTCCTCCGCTTTCTCATCCGGCGCCTATGAGATGTGGCACTCACATCCGCCACTGAAGGGATCTGTTACACAGCTATGCTAGTGGCACAGCAGTCTGTACGATTGACGTTTCAACAAGTAGCTGATTCTTTCGTGCCTCCCCTTCAACTACGAAACTCGGCAATGAAAATTAAAGAAAGGGTAGTCTTAGAGCTATGGCCTTCTTATCTACAGTCCTCAAGGATGGTGCCCGCCCAATCCAACTTCCTGCCAAGGAAGTCAGTTTGAGTAGAAGCCTCGAATGTAGGATGCTTAAAGACACATCCAATTAGTCACCAGCCTGCCTGGCAGTCACCACTGGCCTTGTCACAAGGGCGCGAACACTGACCGCCAACAAATGTGCTAACCAGAGGTACATCGTGGTAACCAAGGGGCTGGCTAGGAACACTGAATCAGTGGGTCCATTTTGAAGATACCTCACAATCCATAACTCAAGTATGGCTACTGAAATTTCCACGACACACCAAGTGGATGGGCACTGACACCTGCATTTCAGCGTAAGGTACGTACGTCCATATCTAGACAGACACCGAACCAAAACACAGAAATCATCTCTGATTTATCAAACTTGTTTAAAATGCAAGCGTCCAATTTCAGTTTGGAGACCGCTTTGATTTCTAATTGCGAATCGTGAACAGTTGTCAAATGTCTATTGCCACTAAGAGTGAGAAGATTTCGCATTTCCAATGGGTCGCTGGCTCGCGTTTCTCCATTCTTCTGGACCCCGAAGCAACGGCTTACCAAAAGCCAGGAAGAAAGCCTACCAACAGCCGTCTATTCCAGGCAGAAGCAGATCACATTTACCGCGAATCATATTCTCATCATGGAACATCAAGGGTTCGATGGGACCTATTTCTGCAGAGGAAAACCCTTTTACCACACCGGTGCCACTTGCGAAAGTTATGGCTTGGCATAAAACGAATCCCAGTAAAAGTATTCATGGTTACATATTCGTCGCCGTCTTGAATTTATTTTTTGTTCCAAAAGCTATTGTTTCGCACCTTTTTTGTTACTTACTGTCACATCCAATGTCATCAAAATGCCAAAAGCTGCCAGGCCTTTAAGAATACATACCGATGAGTTCGGTCGGCACAATCACCAGAACCTCTGCAAGAATATCTACATCCTTAGTGATAATTTGTGGTGGAGTCCTTTATAGTATGAAATGTTAAGGCGAATCCGCCTTGAAGTCTATCCTATGACTTCTGAGGAAGTAAAATGCGGTGGCAAAACGATGGTATTTTGGCGCCCACAAACTGTTGAATTCGGGTACGGCCTCCAGGTGAATTGCTGGGAAGGTGGTGGATTGAGGGAAAGAAGAAATACCAGCGATTCATCAGTTAACCCCCATGTAATCCCCATGGACTACAAAAGCAAATGGAAACGGTCAAGCATATGCGAAGGAAAACATCAAATGAACCAAACACGCACACCGGAAACTAAATGAAAGAAGCCAGAAAAGTTAGAATTTTTGCTTCAGGAATAGACTCCTGGTTATATCAGCAGAGAACATTCTTCTGCTTGTTGTTAAGTCAGATTTATTACCTGAACCTTCAAGCATACAAAACGAAAATGAGATCAACTACTGTTTAGCACTTTCTCTTCACGGTAAACATCAGTCCCCGGGTGAACTCGCATTTTATACCCCTACTGTCCCAGACACCTCATTGTGACGGTCAGTGTCACCTCAAATTTAGTGTGGAAACTCATCAACCGACTTCTCAGCCTACATACGGCGCAAGAGGGTCACCACCCATTTTCTCCTGTAGCACATTGTCTATCTCCCCTGAAAGGCCACCCATGTGATGCGGTCGGTAAGCGAAGTCCAAGCATCGCCTGCTAAGACCCGTGTGGTTAGTTACTTTTCTACCTAGTTGTCCCAGGTATATGATGCTCTTTACGAGTGAGGACACATGAGAAGACACTTTCGCACACAACCGTGCACATGGTTATGTAATTGTGGTGGTGAATTCTTCCTCAAAATCAGCAGCTTGAGGATTATTCAGGCTCAAAGTTAACGCTAGCGCTAATAGTTCCACCGGACTGGTTGAGCTGAAAACATAAGATCAAGCATCTTCACCATTTAGAAGGTTGTCGCGTTGTGTTATGTCGCTCGTATACGACCCCTCAGGCGGCTAGTACAAACATCTCATGCTTTGTCACGAGCCCCACTTAGTGTAAGTTACTGCACTACGACGGGGGTCTGAGGGAGAAGTCGCACTGCTGTTAGTTGGACGGGGTGTGACAGCACTAAGGTGTTTCCCTTGGATGACCAGCAGTGCCATGCCGATGCTGCCTTCTAAGTGGAAGGGGAGGTTAGAAAAGGTCTTTCCCGAAAGTAACACACTTCACCAAACCCCATAGTCTATCGGGCCGCCGATATTGGTTCATTTGTCGTTTCTTTTAGACCATCCGGCCCCAAAACAACAAAAGTTTAAAACAACCATACACAAAAGGCTGAGTGTGGCAGGCCCCAAGCAGATATTCGGTGGGCTCTGTGGTCACACAAATCTTCTTCAGGTACCTTAGGAAGGAATGGCCTTCCACGGTCAGGTAAGCCAGGGAGTGTGAACCACCCCTACAAATCTGTCAGCCCACAAGTTTCTCCAAACTACTGTCAACCTCCCCCATCATTACCTCCTAATCTTCCTTCACGTCTCTCAATTAACGATGCTACATCGCCTTCAGTTTCTCATAGCCCCGCGGTCTTTGACAACGATATGAGCCAACAGAACAGCCTCCTTGGTCACCTTAAACCACGTCCCGAATTACATATTGGAACCTTCAGTGTCCGCACACTCCGTCTAATTGGTCAACACGCTTCGTTGGCACAAACTCTCACACCTCGGGCCACGGATGTGCTGTGCTTGTGGGATAGGCATACAGCAGCCAAGTGCGGTTATTCACCAGACCGCTTCCGGCCAACGTGGTCAATGCGCAAAACAAATCCTTCGAGTTTCTGGAGATTCGATAGCTAGCTCTCGCGATCTCGCAGGTGTGCGCATAGCATTGAGCACTAGGGCATGAAAACTCACTACTAGACTGGACCCCGGTTGATGGTCGCCTCTGAGCTATCCAGCCGAACGCCACAGTGACAACTAAGCGGAGCAGTTAGACTTGCCCTTGTCTCACCATAATCTCTCCTAACGCACCCACTGATTGGAATTCGGATGAAGTGAAGGAGGAGTTCTACCGAAAAATGATGGCTTTCATTCCGAAGCCAAACGTTCGGACGCGGTTTCTATTTCTGGCGATTTCCACACACAGCTGGAGAGACTTACTGAGTCAGAGAAGCACTTAGATGGCGCCTTCGAAAGCCCGGCTCAACAAACAGAAAACAATGATCCACCATGACAAATGTTCTCCGAAAACTGCCGATGTTTAGTTAGCACAAATTTCAGACATAAAGAAAGATACTGTCTGACATGGCGTCCACTGAGCTCAAGTCAGCGATGGACACAAATAGACCAGTTTGCTATCAGTCATCGCTGGAGGGGATCGGTGGAAGACTGCCGCTCCTTTGGAGCACATGCTCGGATGGCGACCACGCATTGGCCCGCGCGCGTATATGCCTGCGTCTCAATGGACGTAAGAAACATTTGACAACAAAACCACCACGAGTGCTGCTCGACAACGAAAACATCAAAGACACTTTCAGTGAGAAGTTGGTTAGGCAGTTATCGGAACAGAGGACTATCACCCATCCAGAAGAAGCTTGGTGCCATCTCCAGTCTGCTGTAAAAGCAGCTCTCAAGACCGTAGCCGACTCCGAAAGAGTCGCTAAAAAGAGCCACTGGATATCAGCAGATTCTTCAGAACTAATGGATGCACGTGAACGCATCCCTGCAGGCTCTGAGTACAATGAAGAGCGAGCACAACTTAAAAGTAGATTGAGAAAAAGTCTACGCAACGACCACGAACAGTGGTGGGCAATGAAGGCTAAAGAGATGGAAAAGGCGGTGGCGGTTGGTAACAGTAGAGTTATTTAGACTTATCAAGGAGACTGGGGGTAAAGGTCAACAACAGTTATTGAAACTACGGTGGAGAAGGACTGATCTGCGATTCACTCACATGAGGGGACGACTAGAACGACGGGTAGAACACTTCGAGGAACAGTTTAACTGGCCTCCAGCCACCATTGCGTTGCCCGCTATCCAGTCGGATCCTGAATGGAACATTGAGATAGGCCCCCAACACTGGCAGAAGTCGAGAAAGCGGTAGGTATCCTGAAACGAGGAGGGGCAGCAGGACCAGACGAACTAACTCCTGAGGTATACAAAGATGGCAGTAGGGTGCTTACAGTCAGGTTAACGGAAGTATTAACCCGTATATGGGAATCAAATACGGTACCCTCTGACTGGTCTAAATCACTAAGTATCCTAGTCTTCAAGAAAGGTGAGAAGTGCTCTTGTGATAACCACAGAGGAATCAGCCTGATAAACACAGCGTCTGAGATTCTGGGTTCTACAATTCTCCAACGCCTGAGTGGAGCTGGGGAACAGCAAGCCCGAGAAAACCAGGCAGGCTTTAGACCCAGTTGCGGGTGCATCGAACAAATGTTCACACTCCACCAGGTCTTGGAACACAGACACGCTTACCGACGCCCGACACTAGTTGTATTTCTCGACCTGAAGGGGGCATTCGACGCCGTTCACCGAGAAGTCCTATGACAATATCTCTCACTGAAAGGCGTGCCGAGTAAGTGCATCACCTTATTCAAGGCTCTCCATTTGAACGCTCGTGGACGTCTCACAGCCTATACTGAGATGTCCGGGAGCTGTCCTCATCGAATGGTGTCCATCAACGGTGCCCACTCTCTCCATCCTTATTCGATTTTTACCACAGATTTTCACACGGAGGTCTCCCTCTCATCACATGACCACACGGAATTCGACCTAATCGCAAGAGAATTTTCATCAGACCTACAATACGCAGATGACATGGTCCTGTTAGGTGAAGACGCTGACAAGATTCAGAGTCTTCTAATCACTGAGTGGCAATTGCAGAATGTTTGGCATGTGTTTCTCACCACCCTAATGCAAATTGTTGCTCCACGATTCGTCTTCAACGGTGCACCACTGCGGCTAACAATAGACAGTGTAGTGGTTGAGTGTGTCGACCACTTCACCTACCTGCGAAGTAGTAGGATCAGCCCTAGTGGCTCACTGGCCGATGAAATCTCTGTACGAATAAAAAAGGCTCGATTGGCTTTCGCCAACTTACGCCACCTGTCACGCCGCCGTCATATCCGATTTTCTATTAACGGTCGCGTGTACCGCACCTGCACAGCACTCCACTCGGTTCTACTCTATGGATGTGAAACATGGCCATTGAAGGTGGAAGACATGAGAAGGCTGGCTTCAGGTGTTTGACCACCGTTGCCTTCATAGTATAAGCCGTATTGCAATTGCGTGGTGTCACCACGTGAGTAACACAGAAGTCGGGTGTGGATTTTCAGTGAGGGAGAAGAGGTGAGTCGGTTGACGAGGTTGTGAACCTTCATCGATTGAGGTGGTTGGGACACGTGTTATGTATGCGTAGTCACCGATTGCCTCGTCACAGGATGTTGGCTGAAGTAGGTTCAGGCCGGAAGAAGGCCTGAGGTGGCCAGACTAAAACACGGCGCCAATGTATGAAGTGTTTGACTGTTGGTTTGAGCGATGTTGGGCGATGCAGACTGGGTGGTTGGGGTCGGCGAGACAAGAGGAAGTAGTGGTTGGAGACTGACTGTAGGTGATGTATCATGTCTGAGAACCGATGTCAGTGGCGCAGATGTATGCACACACATTATCCTCATCTTAACGATGCTATACAGAATCTCACCATTTCCTCATCCTTCCTTTTTCTCTTTTAATATTTTACATTTTTTTGACTGCATTTTCTTATCTTTATCTTGCGCCTCACTATCTTTTTACCCGATGTGCTGAAATGAGGTGTGGGAACGTAGACCGTTATGTGGTATTACCTGTTCCCATGTTGTTGGATGATGATGATGTATGGCTGCGCGGTTGCTTCCTTTTTTGGCCTCTATAAGCTCCGGAAATTAGTGCTTGTTCTCTACATATCTCAAAATCATATGACAGCGTGTCCTAAATACTTTGCAATAAAAAGGACTAAATTTCCCTTTCCCGTGTTTTCGGAAACCAAAAAGGATGTCACGCTAGCCCCGAGTTGCACCTAGGTGACAACTGTTTGCATCACCAACAATGGTTCTCATGTCTAATTCCAGTTCATTCGACAAATTGGTGAGCTTGCAAGTGGCCATCTGCACAACAATCTGGCCCTCGAAATAAATAGGCTTGATTTAAAGACCATGCTGTCCGAAATTCGGGGCTCGTCGATATTTTCAAGTTGTTTGTATCGTTAGTTTGCTTCATTCCCTACTACTTCTTCTAGGGATGAATTTCGGAAGTCACGTGGGTGCTCGGGTGGTCGGCTGCGTTGTATCGAAAATGCAAACATTAGATAGGTTTCAGAACGTACTGTCACGTTCACTAGAAAGCTGCCGCGTCAGGCTCCGGTAGGTGGAGTACAGCGAAACTAGTGTCGACCGATTACCGCACCAATGTGGCAAGCAGAAGAACCAGAAAAAGAACTTCAACCCTACGTAACACAGAACCATCAGCTAGCGAAATGATTCGGGCTTGATTTAACGTTCACTCAAGAGACCTAAAGCAAGCGGTATTAAAATTCGATAACATTCTTCTGTTTGCATGCCCCCAACCCCAAATTAGGGGAAGAAGATCAACTGCCCTAATTAGAATTAATGAACCATGAGCACCAAACATTGTGGAAATATAAAAAACCAGAAGGATAAAATTTTGCCTTACAAAGTGATACATTAAACGCGACCCCATTGCCAAAAAGCTTCGATACTCTTCTTCAAAAACCGGTCCAACACGACCGTTGACCTGCAACGAGGTTGGCCCTTTAACTTTTCGTGGTGTGCGGAGGACCCCGGTCACCCGGGACAATGCTAACAGTGAAGTAAAATGAAAGCTGTAGATAGCCTGTCCGTCCAAAAAATGCCCACGCACATAATCCACTGCCAGTGGACGGGTTGTGGTGAGAATTCTTGGCACAGAAATGCCGCCGGGTTCAAAATAAACAAATAAACATCCAAGATATCTAAGTGATGGTCAGGTGACCTTTTACAGCGTCGACAGGTAGCTTTAGTCATCTAAGTTTGTTTTGGTGAATAGGCACTCACCCGTTGACACTGGGCATTTGTGCCTCTCCTATGTGTTGGTTGGCAACAACCAGCTCACAGTCCTCAGCCTAGCTACTAATACACGGACAGGTTAACGCTCTTCTTCCAATATTACCTCTCAGACAGGCGCTGATAAGTAAACTGTTCGTCCAGGCACTTTTTGCCACATAAAGTGTTTGCTAATTAGCCCTTCGTTATCAGTACTCATGCGTAGATAGGATGCTGATTGCTTGAGTACTGAATTGCAGTGATTTAAGTAGGGCTGGTCAGATGTCAGGCAACACTAACACAACCAGAATACCCTAAAATTCGTTGAGCCCGAGCATCAACTTGTTGCTGCCTAGATTTTTCACACATATATAGTCATGTATTCTAAGGTCAGCATCTTGTGAAGTCTTACATATTTAATACTTTGTTGCTCACACGTGAATTGTTGTGCTTTACCCGTTGTCTCCGGTCACGTAGGCCTTTTTGTCTAATACCCCCATAAGCGGCTGAAGCTCAAGACTCTCCGACACAAATGGCCGTTATTGTGCAGCTTCATACCTTCTTGGCACACAGACCATCAACCTGGTTTATCCATGTGGAAGCCTAATTCATCCTTAGGTTAATTACGTCAAAAAAGACCAAAGGACTATCGGCCTTCTAGAGAAGACCACGGAACTCGTTTACTATGCCGCTAGTGACACTGCCCAAAACCTTTGCGGCCGCCTCATGCAAGCATGTATCAAACGTACTACTCTGACTGACTAAAAAATACCTGAACTGCACCACGATGTACACTAAAGCGATCATAAGCCCACACAAATGGCGTGCCGGGCACAACACATTGCTTCCGACTTCAAGGTAGGCGACGCTTTTCTCGATCAGCTGTGATTCCAATGGCTTCTACAGACGGCCCAAGGCATCCTTGCATTTTCCCGCTAGCTTCCGCCCATGGAATTAGCCGAGACTCGAACAGAGCAGTAGAAGAAACGCGATGGCGATCCGGACCGACGCCACCTGTCGGTACAACCACTGGAACAATCCTTAATGCAGATGTGTGCCCATCGGGGAGCCCTTCAAGCTTCGACCCCACTGACCGTATTGTGAATTTGTATGAAAACCTCTGCAGCATCGGTAAGAATATAAATACACATCGACTGTCGTGTAATCATACTTCTTGCTCACTTTTCCGGTCTGCCACGGGACAGCATAGAAATAGATAACGACCAATGGGCTCTCGACCTGAAATTTGTTGTCATCCTAGACCCCACGGTCCCACCGCAGAAAGGTTCACTAATTTGTTTGCTTTTGACCCCAAGCATCCAAGAAATGCGTGGGCAAAGGCGCCGTGGTAACGTTGCTGGCGAACCCCTAGCCTGTCGCCTCTTCTACGTGACTTATAGGTGTTCAGAAGCCGGCTTCATGGCAAAAGCTGGGCGGAAGCTGATGCGATTCCACCCACCAACGGAGGATGACTGCAGCTGCCTTCCCTACTGCTCCACGCTGCCAACGGTTCATCCATCATGACGTACAGTCGTAAGTCACCTGACCTTAGCCTCGGACCACGCCGCCTGTTTCGGTTGGTTTTCATCATCCCCGGCATAACCATCAGCATAACCGGCGTGGATCTCTCACAGCCCTATCAGCTACCAGTGCATAAAGGCAAGAAAGACGATCAATCTTTCCACAAAACTCCCCCTCGAGTGGTGTCACTAGTGTCTTTTCTGTCAGCCCGGTGTATTCCAATCCTGACATTCCCCAATCCTTTGCTTTAATGTTCGTTCATTTCCGGAGATTTTTAAGCCAAAGGATGTCGGGGCTTGCCTAAAGCCGAACGTTTGGCATCACTTAACAGCAACCTTCCCATCGGGGGTGAGTTTGAACACATGTTGGAAGTGGGTGCCACAAGACCAACACGCCATGGTCTGAAATTTTTGAGGTGGTCCCAGAAAAATAGAGTGAACTGGCTGCTGCTTGCATTTTGATTTTGTTCTTGTAATGTATTGAAAAACACTAACCATTCATTTTGTTTTACTTCACTGAGTCTGCTTGTACAACCATATTGAACCTCTTGTTTCGATTATTGTCGTTTTGGCCAGAAACTGAAGCGGCCGTTGAAAGCGGAGGTCTGAAACCAAATTTTGTGGATTTTTTTAGCTGTAAAAAACAATTTTCACTCGGTTCACTTACTTTCTGAATATACGCTTACTGTTGGCAACCAGGGGTTCTGGGTTTGGTTGGTTCCGCCGTGAGTTTAGGAACTCTGGAGATTCGTGTCTTTGTTACGCGCTACTCAATGGATTTGCTGTGATGCCTTCTGCAACCGGCAATCCTAAGAACGCATCAACTGCTTACCTGAAAAGTTTCTCAGAAGTAATAACGCATTCGGCGATGGATTGTCTAAGTCCTAAAAATCACCCTACATCGGTTGCGACTGACTGTCACTAATCATTCCTTGTGCCTCGCTAAAAACTCTTCCAGGTGTCGCATCAGAGCTTCCTTTGTCCCTCATAGGCAAGTTCAATGAGTTTTACCATATTTATGGGTCTCTTCGAATAGCTCTTTTGATGGCAGGGTTGTGGATGTTTGAAACGTCACTATATTCTTCTCCAGTAATTTATCATAGATGGTTTTTGCACCCCACTGAGCGCCTTGTCGTTCCCTGCAGTCGTTCACAATATCGCATCTTTTGTTATATAATATTGCCTTGGGTTTGTTCCTCAGTCGACGAGTCTCAAAAGGGCCCTAAGGAAAGAATACGGCGATAACATTTAGACAACTTTGAAGCACGCATTGTTTTGAAACAGGCCATCCGGCGTCCACACACCCCAGTGATTCTCATCCCTGGCCTAACTACTAAGTCCAAGAGGGTATATTCAAACATATTCCGAAGGACCATCACGCTTACTGGCTTGCCAAGGTGGTGGTGGTGACGACATTTCTTCAGCGAATCGGACATTTATTCCTGCCCTTGATGTACTTGTCTAAAGTCCCTCTCACTGCCATACCCTCCTCAATATTCCGATACTCCTTCCCGATACCAGAAGGCAATTGTGGTGAATCTCTTTGACCTCCAGTTGTGTAATCGCGCTGCATTAACAAACCTCGTGCGGGATTACGGGGCAGGGGCATGATCAGGTGTTGAATGTTGGGAGAGCACTCTACCGTTGTGGTCATCTTCTAACCCTAAATATTCTGCCTGTCACAATCAGGTTACATTTGTCAACTTGCCCTTTGTACTCCGCAATCTTCTGACCAACACCCATCGATTCTTTCACCACGTCTTTAGTGAGTTACTTTAAGAGTAACTTTCTCAGCCCTGCATAGGTAGCTAAAATTTGTCAACAACAAATTCAAACTGTCAACCCTTTTGGTGCAATACACCCTGTCCAAGCATTCAAGTAGTCGAAGTACCCCGGCAATTGCCGGTAACAACCTAAATCGATGAGCCTAATACCAGAAAGACATTTAAACCAGGACGCCCCCCAGCTGACTGAGTAGCGTATGCCTTAGTTTCAACCTCTAACGTATGTCCATAAACTGAAGGTTTATCTACCATCCCCGGCCATCCAAGTACGAGGACCCCGACGGAGACTGAATGTTTCCACTATTTGGTTTTGGAGCAGTCAGATAGACTACGTCCCTCAAGGCTGTGTACAGGGTTCAACTTAGATGGAACATAGCACCGCCACTCAGCCTTTGTGGCTTTTGCTATCTTCGTCTCTGCATTGGCTACGAAACATGAACATCAAGCGGATTCATTAGTGGCACAATGTAAAACATTCTTAGGATCCGTCCAAAACGTTGCCTGGACAGTGGACCGCCTTAGTTCTTCTTGTGAGACTGCTAGCATTTTTACGGCCTGCAGATGAGCATTTAGATCCTTTTCGAACAGAAAGTGAAGACGGAGCTCGGAATAGCTACACCACCTTTCCGTAGTGCAGAGCAGGCTCAAGGAAGACGTTCTGAAACTGCAAAAATATCAATTAATGTCGATCATCACTAGGCGCTCTTCTTTGCCAAGTAGCTTCCCTCGTGTCAATTGCAGCAACTTTCTCCACCTTTTGAGTTCTTAGCGGCACACTGATAAACGGGGAGAAGCAATCTGGACTGGTTAGGGGCGTATCGCCTGATGAAAAACCTTCAAGATTACCTGGTTGGTCAAACACTGCATGCAGCCGCGCTGCTTTGAGTGAGTTTGTGGCCGATTGATGAGGCAGATTCTACGTTGCCGCCCCAGTTCCTTCCAGAACCTCTCCATATAACCCGTTGTGGCACGTTCATCGACTGTCTCCCTATCCATCACCCACAAATCTAGGTAGCCTGTGAACTTCCTTCGAGGAATAACAGGGAGTGTGACTTCAACTTTTCCATCGCAGAGGAAACCTTCCCTTTCGACCCCGAATGGTACACCAATGTCAAAATGACCAACTTCAAGTTCACACAAATCCTCCAGCATCTCAACTTTCCTGAACTCTTCTACCGGCTATCTCCTTCCACCTCTGATTTCTTGAAACTTTGAAGGTAGTATATCTATCAGGAACAACTCAATCTGTCTTGGATTTTTTAATCACGCTAGTTTTTTGTCTCGATGAAAGTGCCGCCCAGCCAGGTGAAGCCCTCACTGTATGCGAATCCCCTCTGCCTTCATAATTCTCTTCTGTAGATCTATGAGCCTCACTGACAGTACAGCCAGTAAGTATGCAAACTTCGTAATCCACCAACTTCAATGGATTTGTATCATTCAGATGAAGGGCACCCGTGAGAAACTCGTCTTTTAGTAAAAACGCAGTTTCAGAACCCAATTGTGATACAGCAAACACATCCACAAGTCCTGGTGACTGTACAATACCAATGGCTTGAATTCAAATGAAACTGCTCCAAACCGGTATAATTCGACAGAATTCACTGAACTAAACGATGGCACATTCTGTTCCCATTTTATACTCAAGTGCTTGGCTGGCCTAAGTTCAATCGAGTAAACGCCAGAACCAACGTCCAGGGCGGCATATGCCCCCTGTTTTTACAAAGGCCCTCGGATTCTTATAGATGGAAACAACTTCCGAGTGTGTACTCCTTTCTTCCCAACAGTTCGATTGACTATGCCCACGGCCATATCGCTCTCAGTGAACTTTGTAACTGCTCCCTCCTATCATTAAGGTAGCTCATCTTGCTGTTCTCTGCCTGACAGATTCTCATGGTGCATCCCTTTGCTGAGCATTTTGGGCATAAATGCATTCTTCAAGCTAATCGCCCACCTTCATGCCTCGAAACTCTTAGTGGCCACATAAGTTCATTAATGTGGTCAGACTTTTCAAACATAGGACACCTGCTTCGCAGTTTAATGCCCGTAAGTCTTCCCATACAAGATGATCATTGTTTACTAACCCTTCCTTTTGTTACTAAGGGCATTATGATAATATACATATTTCATACAACATAGGTTACATGAATGCAAATCAGTCTAAAGGTCTGACCATTTTGGTAACGAGGAATGACTATTATGCACAATATTAAGCTATACATTAGATACCGTTGTTCATGGCATGTAAGAGGTGTGTTGAAGCAGGCTCAGTTTGAAATTAGGAATTCTTCAGTTACTGTTTGAATCTTCCATATACTTGAACGTGGGGCAGGCAGTACAGTCATGACCTTGTGGTGTGTTCGTTCGTCATAAGGTTTTGATGGCATGGTGCACACTGGCAATTAGGTGTACGCCTTGCTTACACTTCAACGGAAGTAGGAATAAATTTCCTGGGGTGATTAAAAGGAGCGAAGGGATTTCGTTGAGTTACACGATGCAAAAATGGATAAATATTAACATCAAATGTGAAATGCTTGACTATGTTTTCATCGTCGACAACCGGCGAAGGGTTGGAGCAGATCTTCGGTCAAATGAATGTAACTGCCGCACAGCCACAACGGCCGTTTCCTGTACAGACAGTCGTTTATGCTACACTTGAAGAGTACTGACTTCAAAGATGTCACATTTCATGACTGCCTCCCCAGAATATAAAGTCAACCGTGTTCTTACACGCTAATAGGTTGAAAGTGACCGGAGGCCTCTGACTTATCAACTAGCACCTTAGTGCTATCCCTTGCAAGATGACTTCGTAGATGAGTTATACTCAAGGCCAGTGAATCTTTCAGAGGATTCATTATTATTTGAAGCAGGTGTTACATTACCTCAATGACCATTGTTCCAACACCAGTTTTTCCGTCACCTTGGTGAACCTTCTAAAATCGTAGTATTTGGAGACTTTCCGCGGAAGGTTCAATGGTGTAAAGAACATGTTGCAGCAAAAGCTATTAACATCTGATCAGAACCTACTTTTATTGAAATTACAGCAATTATTTTGAATTATCGCGCACAGCAAGCTCGTTAGTCAAAATTCCTATGATAGTCGGGGAAGTGAATAACGATAATAGTAAACGGTGGAAGAACCAGTACTTGTTGGCGGTCGTTTCAACACGAAACTTCATCTATGCGACACTCCTATTTTCAGAGGTGTGTCACAGCAAGAAATATAGCCCTGTGCTAATATTCCCTCATGAGGAAAAACTAGCACAAGTAAACAAATGCACTTGTGCGAATGAAGTCGTTAAGTGTTCGGTTTTTGTCTGTGTAGATTTCCTTTATTGCTAAGCCCATAGACTACGGGGCAGCGTTTTGCCAATATGGGATGGGAGTTACAAAACATCACACGGTGATATCCGGCTGGCGGCAGTTGGGATATGATTTCCTTTGTCAGTTACAACACTTAATTTTTCACAAGGGCAGTCAGTAGCTGAGGAACTAACGTAGAAGCATTCGTCTGTTAAGGCAGTTGAAAGTATACTCGTCCACTTTTGTGCTACCCAATCTCGGTATCTACACCATATCCGCACCGTACGCTCTCCATACGATCAACAGTAATGCTTATTCTCCACGAATACTTACCAGATTCTTCTATCATTCTCCGCTCGCCCTACTTTATGGAACACACTTAACACTTGAGTACCGGCGCATGAAAAGATAGGAGTTGCAAAGGGTTAACTGACCTTTCTCAGCCAAACAGAGGGCTGGGAATACTGGTGGTCGAGGAGACTAGCGAAATCGAATGTCTGTAACCGACATGCCACCACAAAAGCTCTTTATGGCGTGGTCATCACTTCGTTCAGACAAATACCCTAAGAGTATCACAATAAAAGAAGAGAATAATTAAACTCTCAAAATTGTGCGTTCCATACACTCTCGGAAAGAAATATTGGCTCCTAATGTCGGCCATGCTAACCTAGCAACGCGCTGGATATTGGCAGTCACAAAAATCAAACAGCCCCGATTAATCGTACCTCTAGACAGATAAACCGACAAAATCTTTGAGTACCAGTCATTTTTACCTCGTCTCCAGTATTGCCTGTAACAACCACAGCCATTGGTCCCTTCTTCCCGGCAGTAACTACAACTGCTGCCAACAAGTTTAGGAGTGGCTCAAAAAACCTCAGCCCGTCTTTGGAGTCGAACTTAGTGGAGCGATAAAGAACAGCGGCACCCAACAGTAGCCAATTCCATCTGCTTCACAGTACTGAAAATACATCTGTCCTCACTCGGTAAAAGGGGAGCCGTACTGCAACACTTAAGCCAAGCCCCAGTCTGCCTGCGCAAGCTGTCTATTGGAAACGGTAGAGAGCGGAGACGAAACCCCTCACTGTAGCGGTGATTGTCACACACGTGACCATGGTCCAGCCTAAAGAGATACAGTTCCTCCTCGTGCTTATACCACCGTTACCCAACATGGAGACGACGGTGTCATGGCTAAGAAACTCGGCCCAATAACAACTGAAGAAACTTTCGTGGGAAAATATCTGACTGAACCGCTTTCACCGGAACTGGCCGGAAGGCAATAATTTCCGCTAATAAACGCAACCCAAGAGTCTACCCCCGCCAAACCACCCCGCCTTGTGAGGGGCACCAAGTGCCTCCACAGCAGTATGACGGGATGTAGGGGTTCGACGACGGTGTCATGATCTCTCTGTCCCCGCCCCACCCATAAAATTAGAATCGTGGAGGAAAATCGGTCACCACCGGATACCGCTGACGTCGAAATAAATGTTGCCGGTATGTGCCCGCTCAGAAGAGATAGGGTACAGAAAAGGTGAGGCAAAAATGCAGTTTATGAGCGACCATTTCAAAAGTAGACAGGCTACTGAAACAACACTATAACATGGTCGGAAACGCTAAGTGCATAGCAGAGAGGGTTTGCCAATCACCTACTGGCAACCTGGAACAGAATCAAAAACTACTTCAACCGAGGCTTACGGCGACAATTATGTGGACACAACCGAGTGTTCATAACCGGGGATTATAATTCCTCAACAAAACCTCGGGTGGGACAGCACAACTTCGAACCAGGCTTTCGACTGAAACCTACTCAGCTTTATCGGAAAGGCTTGGATATATAGGCATGCTAGCGGTAACGATCGCTGGGATAGAGCGGAAAGGGGTCCGAACTGGACCGTCGCTCTACTAGTGATCATCCGCTAGCAGGACACTTTCATACCCAAACTTCTTTCAACTTCAGGTGTCACAGCGTGGCTGTGTTTGGCTTAGTAATCAACGAACAACTATCATGAGATGGACTCCGCCCTTGTCTCTGCCACAGCGAGCAAAGTGCATGATGATAAACCGATCCCTGTTGACGGTGTCATCGCCCCAAGAGTGGCATTCCTTGTAGATCGACTGCCATTGAGAACTAGTGCGGGACATCAATAACACTGATGGTTTTCTTCTTCAACTTATGGGTGCATTTCATTTTTAGAGATACGGTCAGTACATTTGGTTGCGAAAAATCTTTTATACTGTTTACTATCTCCTTTTCATCCCAGGTAGTGGAAATCCCCAGTATGCAAGAAAGAAGACTTTGCATCTCACATAAGTAAAGCTTTTGAAGTTACACGCTGAAATTTCATGATGCTTTCATGAGTTTTTCTGATAAAAATAAATGTCTAGTTTAGTGAATATGTGAAGGCATCATGTATAGGAGAAGCGCAAGGAATTCAGTGAGTCCGATCTCAGCAAAGCATTGCTGGATCAAATGCCAGAGAATTTCGACCTGAAAGGCCATGACTGTTTTGGGAAGTGCTTCGGAAGATTTTACGTATCATTCAAAAAACATAACGTAAGGCTCAATGAAACAACGAAATTTTCTGCACCATCATCCATCAACATGGGAACAGGTAATACCACATAACGGTCTACGTTCCCACACCTCATATCAGTACATCAAATAAAAAGACAGTGAGGCGCAAGATAAAGATAAGAAAATGCAGTCAAAAAAAGTGTAAAATATTAAAAGAGAAAGGGAGAGTGAGGAAATGGTGAAGTTCTGTATAGTGTCGTCAAGATGAGGATAATGTGTGTGTATACATCTGCGCCACTGACATCGGTTCTCAGACATGATACATCACCTACAGTCAGTCTCCAACCACTACTTCCTCTTGTCTCGCCGACCCCAACCACCCAGTCTGCATCGCCCAACATCGCTCAAACCAACAGTCAAACACTTCATACATTGGCGCCGTGTTTTAGTCTGGCCACCTCAGGCCTTCTTCCGGCCTGAACCTACTTCAGCCAACATCCTGTGACGAGGCAATCGGTGACTACGCATACATAACACGTGTCCCAACCACCTCAATCGATGAAGGTTCACAACCTCGTCAACCGACTCACCTCTTCTCCCTCACTGAAAATCCACACCCGACTTCTGTGTTACTCACGTGGTGACACCACGCAATTGCAATACGGCTTATACTATGAAGGCAACGGTGGTCAAACACCTGAAGCCAGCCTTCTCATGTCTTCCACCTTCAATGGCCATGTTTCACATCCATAGAGTAGAACCGAGTGGAGTGCTGTGCAGGTGCGGTACACGCGACCGTTAATAGAAAATCGGATATGACGGCGGCGTGACAGGTGGCGTAAGTTGGCGAAAGCCAATCGAGCCTTTTTTATTCGTACAGAGATTTCATCGGCCAGTGAGCCACTAGGGCTGATCCTACTACTTCGCAGGTAGGTGAAGTGGTCGACACACTCAACCACTACACTGTCTATTGTTAGCCGCAGTGGTGCACCGTTGAAGACGAATCGTGGAGCAACAATTTGCATTAGGGTGGTGAGAAACACATGCCAAACATTCTGCAATTGCCACTCAGTGATTAGAAGACTCTGAATCTTGTCAGCGTCTTCACCTAACAGGACCATGTCATCTGCGTATTGTAGGTCTGATGAAAATTCTCTTGCGATTAGGTCGAATTCCGTGTGGTCATGTGATGAGAGGGAGACCTCCGTGTGAAAATCTGTGGTAAAAATCGAATAAGGATGGAGAGAGTGGGCACCGTTGATGGACACCATTCGATGAGGACAGCTCCCGGACATCTCAGTATAGGCTGTGAGACGTCCACGAGCGTTCAAATGGAGAGCCTTGAATAAGGTGATGCACTTACTCGGCACGCCTTTCAGTGAGAGATATTGTCATAGGACTTCTCGGTGAACGGCGTCGAATGCCCCCTTCAGGTCGAGAAATACAACTAGTGTCGGGCGTCGGTAAGCGTGTCTGTGTTCCAAGACCTGGTGGAGTGTGAACATTTGTTCGATGCACCCGCAACTGGGTCTAAAGCCTGCCTGGTTTTCTCGGGCTTGCTGTTCCCCAGCTCCACTCAGGCGTTGGAGAATTGTAGAACCCAGAATCTCAGACGCTGTGTTTATCAGGCTGATTCCTCTGTGGTTATCACAAGAGCACTTCTCACCTTTCTTGAAGACTAGGATACTTAGTGATTTAGACCAGTCAGAGGGTACCGTATTTGATTCCCATATACGGGTTAATACTTCCGTTAACCTGACTGTAAGCACCCTACTGCCATCTTTGTATACCTCAGGAGTTAGTTCGTCTGGTCCTGCTGCCCCTCCTCGTTTCAGGATACCTACCGCTTTCTCGACTTCTGCCAGTGTTGGGGGCCTATCTCAATGTTCCATTCAGGATCCGACTGGATAGCGGGCAACGCAATGGTGGCTGGAGGCCAGTTAAACTGTTCCTCGAAGTGTTCTACCCGTCGTTCTAGTCGTCCCCTCATGTGAGTGAATCGCAGATCAGTCCTTCTCCACCGTAGTTTCAATAACTGTTGTTGACCTTTACCCCCAGCCTCCTTGTTGTGTCTGAATAGCTCTACTGATTCCAATCGGTGTAGGCATTACAAAATAAATTTAATAGCTGTGTATCGCGTTACCTGTAAAATTTTCTAGTTTTTGTTCACTTTTACTTGGACGTACGTCCACTCCTGACGCTGTATTTCCTCGCTTCGTGTTTAGTTGTTAACTACGGAGTTTCGAAATATCGTGGAGTTTCTAGGTGTACGTAAATATTCCGCACTTTTATGTGATTTTGTAGTTGTTTTTCTGTATATTTGTGTACTGTTGACAGCCTCAGTGGATGAAATGGGGCAGTCAACCAGCCAGAAGCAAAACATCGAAGCAAATGCGTTATTGCCCGCATTGCCGAATGAACAGGTACCAAGAATTTTAACGGAAGGATCCCCACATGATATCATAAGGACTTTCGTCACAGGTTGCGCGTCAGTGGAGAAGTTGCCTGGAAACGAGTGCAGTAATATTTCAACTGCGCGTTTCCGAGACTTTTTTGCTACAAGAATAGATATGAAGATAGCCAGAAGCCAGAACACGTGGAAGCCATTTAAATGTATATCTTAACATACGTATTTAGCGCGTCATGTCTACCATTAAATGTGTTGCCTTAGGTTCGACGTCATTAGTCTGTTTGAACGTATATCGTTCGTTGGGCTTATCTGAGGATGTCTCCGTTAGTGATGTTAATGAGTGAGAGATATGGCTGGGCTGCTTAACCACAGAAGTGATCCTAATTGTTTTGAACTTGTAGCTGAGCTGGAAGCTGTGATACCGACAGGAGGATGGTTCCACATTTTCCAGCATTCATTAGAGAGAATGTAAGCTCACAGGGACGTTCCACAGGCTTTTGTTACAACACCACAGTCTTGGTTGGGTAGACTTTGGCAACCCTTTGGAGCGAAACACATTTCATCACTAGCTGTAAAGAGTATCATGTGTAAAATCTTGAATAAAAAATGCGGAGTTCATCCTCAAATATCGCATCCAGAGTGGTTGCAAATTAAAATGCACCCATCAAAACGTTTAATCTTGATCGTACGCATGACCAAGGAGCTTAGCTGTGAGGTGCCCCTGGACACACCCAATCTTAAGTTTGTCGTTTATATGGACGCTTCCTAAAATAACTGAACAGCATTCTAGAAGGGGCTGAACACAAGGTTTGTGTGGCAATAATTTAGCTTCATGGTTATGAGTGCCATGAGTTATGCAGCCTAGTAGGATTCTGGACTAACCAGTCCGTGTCGAGCGACGTTCGGGGAGTGTGAGGTCGCTAGAGTAACTGATCCCTGGGTCAGAGACGCTACAGAGACTAGGAAGCATCACAGTTTGTAGAGACAAATGCAGATGACTTGAAGGTGCGCTAAAGCATGTCCAACTGCATGTTCTTAGCTGAAATGGAAGTTCTGTGCTATGGACCAAGTAGTTACTAGGTCAAGTTCTGCCTGAACCAGTTTCTGGAAGTAGGGCAAATCGTGGTATGCGAATGTGTATGAAACCTATAAATCATCGTCAGAGGAAAGCCGTTTCCCGACTGAGAAGTATTTGAAGAGGTCATTACCACAGAGGGAAAAAAAGAAGAGGATCGAACACGCTACCCTAAACTGCACCGGAAGTTATGGGCCTAGGTTTTAAGATCTTTGGTTCCATTTTTACAACTCGTGAATGGTTACAAAGAAAGATCTCGTCCAGCCCGGTAGGAGGTTATAAAGTTTAGGGGCCCGTAGCTTTCGGACAGGCAACGAATGGTCCACGCGTTCCAATGGCTTGAAGATATCAAAATAAGGGACAAGAACTAACCGGCGTTGATCATGGCTAGTAGTTGAAAAGTTAAAGAAATCGCGGTGACAGAGCACACATGATCGTGACTTCAAGGATGTATGCTGACTTGATGTGGTGACATTGTTGTTGAGCATGCGTTTGAGAATATAATAGTAATGTATATGCTTCATACGGCACAGGTTGCATGAATGCAAACCAGTTTACGGGTTCGATCATTCTTTAACTGCTTTCCCCGTAATTACGGACATAGCTGGAGCAGTATTTGTAGGCCTGTAGACACTGGCTTGTTTTGGGATCATGTCTGGGTATTATGAAGGATACGAACCCTGGGTTTTTCATTGATTCGAAGACAGTACCTCCACTTGCCTAACTTTTAAATTATTGCACACTTATTTTGCCGGGATGTTTCATTATATAAACACGCAGCACCCATATCCTCTGGTGACAGAATAGGTGGGGATTAGGATTACCTATCGCAAAGATATATGTGACTTATGTAATAAGTTATTCATACATGTAAAAGTGGTGTGCCTGTATATTCAGGAATAAATGTTGTCCAGTTATCATGTGGGACATCTTCCACATGTGTGTGTGTGTGTCGAAGTCTCCATGGATTGCAGTGTAGCTTGAGTAATAATAAAGAAATGTCAGGATCCCCACTGTTTGAAAGAGGTATGGAGCAATAATATAGGAGTAAAGCTTGGGTACCGTATCACGAAGCAGTTCCATTAGCACTCCTACTCCTAAGTAACTTAAATGCTCCAGTGGCTCCGTTTATGTTAGCAAAAGTGAACTCACGAATCCCAAAAGGTTCCAGTAAAAGAGGGGGAGGACTGGTCGCTAATCTTAACGAAATTCGCACCATTACAGGAGATCGCTGGCGGTAATTAGCTATCGGCGAACGTGCTACTGAGTAATTCACTCACTGCTTCCGGTTTATTACAAATCTTGTCAACATGAGTGAGAAAAGGGGTACCACGCCGTGGCCGGTTCCACCGCTTTCCTAGGAGCCCCATGGAGGCGTAAACCTGAAGGAGCTGGTGCAGCGGTTGCATTATTTTTAGCTAGCATCTCCTGAAAATTAGGAATAGAACCGAAGACATTAAAAACAGATCTGAATGCTCTAAAGTCATGACGTCTGAGGTAATTCTTCGAGAATTTGTGCAGTTTTTGACAAGTGTCCTGAGGTATATAGGGCTTTTTGGACGTGGAATTTTTATTTTTAAGAGGGGATATAACATCAAAGCAAAGGTAAGTTTGTGTGTGTGTGTGTGTGTTGGTGTCACGCAAATATACCAGATGAAGAGACACGTGTTGATACTTACAAACAATTCCGATGTGACCGGGGTAACGAGCGAGGAGGTAGCTGTCTGGTGTACTTCTTGAACACTTACTGTATTCAGGTTCAAAAATATGGTTCTTGACAAGACAAGTGACCCTCTATGGGTCACAGTACACTACAGGAATGTTACGGTATTGGTCGAATGTGTTTATAGAGCACCTGGTATCTTTAACGATCATGAAATTCAACTAGTTACAGCTCCGGAACATGCGTCCACTCTCCCATATGATCATAGGCGGTGACTTTAACCTGCCTGAAATTGAGTGGAATTCACTTGCTGGCCCAGCTAGGTGTGACGGCTTTTTCCATTCACTGGCTATTTTCGGATCGAGGCAAATTGCTACGATCCCTGCAAGCAGTGACAGTAAGCTGGACTTAATATTTTGCCACGACATGGTTCCTATT
Organism: Heterobilharzia americana; assembly: GCA_944470555.2. Classification (NCBI taxonomy): domain Eukaryota; kingdom Metazoa; phylum Platyhelminthes; class Trematoda; order Strigeidida; family Schistosomatidae; genus Heterobilharzia; species Heterobilharzia americana. The sequence goes on along the minus strand of OX104129.1, from coordinate 29,177,525 downwards.
TTGACAAACGTGGGCTCCAAGTTCCCAGAAAGTGATCACAAAACGGTATAATGCGGACTACCACCTCTTTCAATTATTACTTCAATTGGTGCTTCCACTACACACCAGGTAGTATATAGAGAATACGGTAGCACTGATTGGCAGTAGATATGTCCAATGGTTAGGTGCATCGGCTGGGGATCATACTTCACCGCTGCAGACCTCAAATTAGCCATTGATATGTTTTACTACAACTCTAAAACTTGTCTCGATACCGCTGTTCACCGAAAGGTTTCCAAAAATGCCACTAAACAATAAGCCATATATGCCTTCCAATGCTGGTAGAAAGTTACGCAAATTCTCAACAAGATACTACAAACATCACTACTTCGATGCACTTCGGCTGATTCCTGGTATTCTTAGCTCTATCTGGCTTAACCATGATTTGCGTTTGAAGAATGAATACAGTAGTGCGCTAGCTAGCTCATCTACAGTGTACGCTGTATCAGCACTCCTTGAGAAGCAGTCGAACTGCATAAAACATAACATCCCTCTATCTATGACACCAAGGCCTATAGTAATCCCGTGGATACATGCGAAATATTCAGCTACGTATTGGCAGCCAGTTATCTGGAACCTACAAATTTTCCGTGTGATACCAGCGCGGTTTGCACCATTAAAATTTATTCTTCTTCTCCACTGAGGACGACAGATACAGCTGAACTCACACATTCTAATATCCACCAAGCCATTAGGACGCTAAAATGCTCCAGCAACGCTGGGAGAGACGGAGTATCGTCACATTTCTTTAAACTTGGTGACCCTGACGTTCCATTATCATTTTCTCCTCCTTTGGAATCTTTCACATACCCTGATATCTGGAAACCATCATTTATCCCCCGTAGATATAAATCTGGTTCAAAAACAGCGGCTAGTAACAACAGATCAATAAATATTACGCCTGTAGTTTCTAGACTCATGGAGAAAGTTGTTAAAGAAAGCGTTCTTCAGTACATGCTTAGTAGCAACATCACTACATGGAGTCAACATCGTTTCCCAAAATCAAGGTCCTGTGTAACTTGCCATCTTGACTTCTTTAACTTCGTAACCGCCATGCGCGACCGACGCCAACTGGTCTTTGCACTCTATCTGGATATTTCAAAGGCGTTCGACACAGGTGATCACCTGCTGTTAATAAGTAAGTTGTTATCTATGGGAACTGACTATCCACTATTGAGATAGATTAAGTCTTTCCTCAATAGTCGTACTCAAGTGGTGAAGGCAGATTCACGCACTTCAAAACCCAGGCCAATCACCCCTTGCATAGTTCAGGGCGGTGTGTTAAGTCCACTTCTCCTTACATTATATGTCGATGACATCTTCAGCTGCTTTACACACGGTGGACCATTCTTGTTTACTGACAACCCAGAAGTCGCGTACACATTCACCCATGATGATTTATCCCACTTCCAAGCACTAATACAAAAGGAGCTTGATACAATATACGCGGGGTCTGCTGCTTAGAAACTGCTGTCCAATATGGGCAAATGTGGCTGGATATGCCTTGGTGCTCCATTGGTGAATAACCAACTGCATTCTCACTCTACGAAATTACCTGTTCTAAGAAGTGCATATGACCTTGGACCTAGGTATTCAAAGGACCTCACACTTTCTGAACAGGAGGCATAGTAGACTCTTAAGTCTAAGATCCTAATGGGTTGCACAGTTAGCGACTTTCACCTCAAAAGAACCAGGTTACTGCTCCATGAAACTTGCCCCTACTAGAATATTGTCCATTTATACTGAGTGGTATCCGCATAAAAGACAAGCAAAACGTCGAGAGTATCCAAAGGTATTTTACAGCTAGATTACTAGGACACGATTGCAAACGGGACTACGGCTCTAGATGCAGAACGCCAGGTATGGAACCACTTTGAATGAGACGACTCAAAATTAACCTGACACTCCTCCTTAACGTGCTACATAAATTCACTTTTACAGCCAGTGATGAGTTTCATTTTGAGCACAACGGTCGATATGATCTGCGCATCTACGCCCACAGCGTCACAATGAAACCGTCCAAACCCTGCTTGCTTGCAAACCTCTTTGCCGTCAAATTCTCTTAGTTGTGGAACAGGCTTCCTGCTAAGGTAAAAGCCTTCACATCAACTTCTGAATTTGGTCGGTTACTGGTTAAATTCTTATCATCCGGAGACTTTCCCGGCTTACCGAGTACACCAACAATGTCATTTATGACTTTTCGCATACTGGGCCTTTCATACGTAGCGTTGGGGAAACTACCAAAAGTTATGACCCCAAATAAACGGCACGTTCTACCTCACCCGGCACAGTAATCAAAAACAGAAGTTCTAGGCCACACGACAGCATGAAATTCATATTCTTGAGTATTCAACATAGCAGTCACACAATGAACACCGTAGCAAAGAAAGTTAAGTAGGGAGAAACATGAACATAGAGAACACACTGCTTGCCGGAATTCTTGCTTCTTCCTCTGCCTGCTGCTCTTTTTCTGTTTTTTCTCGCGTTAGAAAAGCAATTCATTTCTAAATGTCGTCATCGAGAATTAATTATTTAAGAAACAGACTTTGGCTGAAACCACCCTTCATGAAGGGTAACTGGCTTCAGTGCCTTCACAACACCTAACTACAACAAACGGAAATAAAACGTGTTCACTGGATTAAAACTTCATAACTACCTAAATCTACGATTTACTAGCCATAAACGTAAACTGGGAAGCTCAGCGCTAACCGACCACTTGGCTGTCACGACCAATGTAAACGGAGGACAAGACGTCCTGGAAGTCCACTTGGCGCACTCAGATAGGTTTATTGATTGTGGATGCCGGAATTAGAAAGGAGAAGATATTTGGCTCTGAGTCGTAATATTCATCAAGATTATGAACCTCTGATGTGGAATTTTATTCACATGCATGAATTGTGTGGTTCTGGAATTATCAGTGAAATGTAATAAGTGAACAGTTTGTGCATGCAATCCCTCATAAACTTTACACCATTATCTCAGGCAAAAAGTACAAACTGTTGCAATAGAAGTATTAGCTTCAAGCCTTATTTTTCTCCAGGTAACACACGTAGTGTCGAGGTACAAACCTGGTTTTTTGTTAATGCGGAGACAATACTTCCACTTGCTCAGCTTGTAAATTTTCTGCATACTTATACCTCTGAGATGTTCCATTGTATGAACACGCAGCACCTACATCTTCTGGTGACAATAGGTGAGAATCCAGATTACCTTCCATGAAGACACTTGGTTTGTATAGAAACTTATTCATAGCTGTGAAAGTGGTGTGTGCCTGCATATTCGGAGGTAAATGATATTATTGTATTATTATTAATCGGAATGCGGTATAATTAACGTCAGTTTTAAATCAGTCGTGTTGAAGTACGTTCCGCATTCACTACTTCTAATCAATGGACAAGCTAGGTCCCAGTCTGTCTTGTTATAACTTCTGCACTTCGATTGTGGGAGAACGGAGACAAGATGTGCGGTTCCGGTTGCAGAGCGGAGTGGCATCTCACACAGCACCGCTTTGTGGTCACCCCTAGAGAACTCAGAACTAACACATGTTGAAAAAGGACAAATATCCTGGCATATAACTAGATCAAGCACTTTTTCATCCCTTGTCGGAGTACCGACAAATTGTTTCCATCATAATACACCCAAATTACCAAGAAAACTAGTATGTCTAGCAGAGCTAGTATACGTGTCCCCTTCAATTTCAGTAAACTGAAGCCCCCGCATACAATCTTATGGTCACACTGAAGGAAGGATGCGGGTTCAAGAGAATCCTTGGGTAAGAGAAAATCTAACATGCCACATGTGTGAAACCAACCCCTGCCGTGGCAGCTTTGTGATGTACTGCAACTGGAAGGGAGTCCTTCGTTTCACTGGACACTATTTTTGAGGCAGCCACCTCCGCTCTTACCGCCGTAGCCACAACCAGAGTGCTTGTACATCCAGATACTCATGTCCTCATCAGGTAGACTGGAGTGGCACCAGGACCGCTATTATTATCATAGGCATCCTGAAGAAGAGTGACATGCCCCTTAGTATCAGTAATTTACCTAAAGTAGGCCTGGCATTGATAAGGATAGCGTGCAGCTGCGAGCACTGAAGGTGATTAGGATTTTTCCAGTCGTCGAAACGTTCAGGGTCTGTCTCCGCATCGGATAAGGGAGTGTGGCGTCGTAACACTGTACCATATAATGTGGCGTACATCAGCTTCGGTAGCTGGAGAGGAAGGTGATTCCAGGGCGAAACAAGGCAAATCCAGTGAATTACTGAGTTCGTCGCGAAAGTATGAAGAATGTGAAGGGAAAAGTGTGTTGCGGGTCGAGGTGTGCCAGCTGAATGAACCGTGTCTTCTGATCCATAGGTAGGAGATCATAGAATGAGATTGAGCTACGTTTGTACATTTGGCGTCATTGGAAGACATACTGTCCTGCCGTATATTGTTAGCTATTATCACTGGGGATAATCCACGGAAGGTGGATATGGCCGAAAAATGAGCCGTCAAGTGACAAATCATCCATTAACCAGGTGACAGGAGGGTGGCCTGGAATTCCTGCCGTCATACTAGCGACTTGATTGGAGTCGTGGTAATCCCATATGGCATCATGGTTTCCATGTCTCCGTCTCCAGTTATCAGCCTGGCTGTCAGTTGTATGTCCCGAAGGATAATAGAGAGGTTGATTTATGGCAAACGGCGGATTATTAAGGCATAGGTTATAGCCATAATACATAAGTATTCGGGAGAGGTATGGTATTAGATAAAGATTGTTGAAAGGATAGGATATTCTAGGCGCACCTAGGAAAGGCGCAAAATATGTGTAAGGGGCTGGCTGCTACGAAGTGGTTCAGGATGCCATATGCGTGCCTTAAGTAGATGACCGCTAGGACTTTCGCCTGGCAGGTTTTCTGTAGACACGCTGAGAAGACCGTGAGGTTTTGGTGTGATATTTATACCTCTCGATGAAGTTCGACGATGAGAACTTTTTGGTCGATATGGCGAAGAACGTTTCCTAGGTTCCAGCCTAGAAATCATAGGCGTCAGATCTGTGTCACCAATAGCTGTCGCACCAAATAGACCCGGTATTTTGATGAGATGTGTCTCTTATCTGAGGCAGTCTGCTCCAGGGTTTAATTTAGGTGGGGAGCCGCGGGTGTCCTGGGGATTGTCCGTGCCAACGGATAAACTTTTACTCGATGAACACTTGGAAGAAATGAGGGATTGTGGGTTTCACAGCTTAGTTTGATGTAACGAGCTGAGGCTACTTCAAATGAGTAGTCTTACCCAAACTATCAACAGATTCTTGACGGTTATAGGGTATTTTGGTGTCTGCATCTTGGCCGGGTTGGTACGCCCCCCATCGATAAATGTTTTATCCGCAAACCACTTCTACATTTCTAAGATTCGTGGCAGAAACAATAAATTCATGAGACGCGGTGAATTTAGAGGCTATTTTACGGCTGTCAAAGCAAAAACTGAAGGGACAGCGGAATTTGTGCCACTCTATGCAGAAGCTGAAGCAACCACATTGAACACCAAGTACACCAAAGACCCTTTGAAGCATATTTTTAACTTTACTGGAAGGCGTTTTGTCGGGGGCGTGGTATACAATAGCTCCTTGACCGGCTACAATGCACTTGAAAATTCGAAAGAAATGCAGTTAAAAAAGTTTTCCATCCTGGATATAGCACTTTGTTTGGTCTCCACCTTGCTCATGATATTTGAGGAAGCAAGACTGGCTTCAGCAGCTGGTAACTTAAAAGCACTGATATTCTTTGCATCCCGCGTGGTCTCTGCAATATCTGCAGGAAGTGATACGACCGAGAGAACGTCCGGAGCAATTCTGCCAACGCGTGACGGTAAAAGTGGTGTTGCTTGTGATGCACCGCCGATAGTCGCTCTCACCTGAAATGTGGGCTCCCGAGCGGAAGGCCCGGTATTCAATGGGTTTCGATACCAGCAAAGATGACAAGTCGTTGGTAGAGGAATCCACTAGGCGAATTTCGCCCTATTTGGGGCTCGTCGGCCGTATGCACATAACTCCCGAGGGGTGATTTCTGTAACACCGGAATTCTAGCTAGACAGCGATCACTTAAAAATGGAGAACGTTACCCGCTAAAACACCGAGCCAAAACAGATATCTATTGTGAGACGGGCAAGCTTTAACGTGTTGCAATAAATAAACGAGTAGTGTGTACAAATGTTTGCTGTTAAACATGAGACAAGCCAGCTTACAGGCATCATCACATTGGTAAATGTAGAAAAATCTACGACATTTTACAGATCCTGATTAATACAGTGAGGAGGTCGTAAAACTATTAAGAATATTAGAAAATCACCGTTATGAAACAAAGAAGAAAATACCACCTTACAGTAGGGCGTCAAAGTGAAAGCAACAAAAACTCCTATCCTCACGTAGTGGGTTTAACGTGAATGACACCAGTTCACAAGCACCATCAAGTTGATAATTCTTGAAAGTTTGCAGAATAGTATCTGGTATTATATAATCCACACACCAAGTTATTGATGCTCATAACCCTATTAAAACTTGCTGCAAATCATGAGATGGGCATGAACTTCCACCTGCCATTACACACATAAGTTCCACTATCAACAACAAAAGCGCACAACGTTCGAAGTTTGCGTTACAACCAGCCGACGTTGTTAGTCCACCTGCATAGTTTGTTATCTAGTAACATAACCGTTCATCCATCAAAAAGTTCTTCAGTTTTCATTTTTCCTAACCACAGGGGACCAATTTATACGATCAGAAGTATCAGTAAGTATCCACAGTTATATAACCAAGGTGTGTCTAAATCAATGCATTTCCAGTTCACCATGTTATGTCTGAAGGTGACGTACATTAATTACACTGGGATTACCTGTAGTATTGCATGAAAATACGCGTTGAAACCGTTTAATAGTCCAAAAGCAGCAGTTATACACAGGCTTCAGGCATCTTTCATATTGACGTAAGTAGCGATATTCAAGAAGGATATTTGACGCATAGTAACTTTTACTTAAAAAGGAAGAGCACTTGATACAGGGTACTAGGGAACATGTAGTTTGGAACGACTGCAGGTAAATCGTGTTCCGAGGTAATAGGTAAATTGGTCTTGTTTAATCTTTTGTGCAGAATATTTGGGCCACTATGAATGTTGGAAAAGTTGAGACGGTTCGTCACTTTAAGAATCCTGACGAGTAAGTGAGTTAATCGTGAAGATGTTCCAGGAACCGCTAAAAATTGGGAGCAGTCCAATAACTCTGGGTGTCAAAACAGCACAAAATCAGCGAAAAAAGGGGAAATGAGCGGAAAAAATTGTCGAAAAAGGGGGAAATAATCCGCAAAAGTAGACTTTTATGGGGAAGCTGCTTCTGAAAAGCGTTAATAGCTCCTAAAAAGGGGAAGAAGGGGAAACGTGGACTATTAGGCGACATTAGTGGGGAAACCGTAGTGCAGCCACTAAATACATGGATGAAAATGTTTAAGGGAATGTCAGTATGGACTACGGACTATTAGATATCCTTTTAATATTTTGATTATGGATCTCTTAACGGATTTAGTTTGCTGAAGTAGCGATTGTGTGTTTGCTTAAGTTCATTGCTAATACTTTCACGGCACCTACGGTGCCAAACACTATCGCAACGTGTATCATGGAGGTGAGTAGTGCGTTTATCGTCTTTTGCGTTATATGTTACAATATAATAACATCCTGAATTTCAGGACCCATCTTTTGTTGAGAAATCGACAGCCGTCTTGTTACAGAAGCGTGCGCCTTGTCACCGGTCCACGTTTTATAGACGATGTACATGAATATATAAGGCCATTTCGGAAGAGCCCGATAAGTGCATAAAGAAATCTATTCCGGATGTAGAAATTGTTTCCGGAGCTTGTAACCTAGCCTATTTTATTACGAACCACATTGAAGAAGCTAGAACCCTGATGGACTACTCAGCAGCTGAAGCAATGAAGAGGCTGGCATCGTGTCAACAGGCCATAGTATATAATGTCCCAGATACCACATCCTTGGACGTTGTCAAGAAAAAGGTATTAAACTCATGTGGCATAACGACTATGCACTGTGACGGTAGAAAACTCCATAAGAAAACGGCACAGTTAAGTTGACCCATTCTTTTCAAGTTGCCCACCTCACACTATGCTAAGAGGTCCATTAACTGTCAGGATCATATAAGACTAAACGGCAATTTTAAAGTTATTACAGTTGTACAGGACAAAACCCCATGCCAGCGTAGAAAACAAGGGAGGACAGGTCCTACCACTTCAACACATGCAAACTGTGCAGGTATTGGATGCACTGAGAAACAATCGAATGGTGCTGCCACGACCAATAATAGTACCACGCCAGCCACTGTGGTACTAAAGCAACCCCAAGTGGACCTGGATGTAAGTAAACCGGATTCTTTAATTTCTCATGAAGCCCCAACTATCAGTACCAGTCTCCCCAAGTTAACCGTAGATGAAAACCCTTTAGTTGACAATAACGTCACTAGATATAGACCCACGGGTAAAACTGTGCACTTTAGACCTACGAAGCTCCCGAAGAAAGCCATTTTTAAATGCATTTTGTCCAACGATGGTGAAGAATGCTTCACAACTAACAGTGGATAACTACGATAACTTGGAGGCGTCTGACATAAGGCAGTACTCTAGATCACGTTCACCCAGTCATCAGGGCCCCAACAGGACGCCATGTGGCATACCAAGTACCTTCATGTCATACATGTCACACATACCCCACCGAAACCTACATTGGCCCCAGATGACTCTAGCCAGTACTATGGGAACGTATATGATTACTCCCCAAATACTATCCCTGCCTTTGAATCTCATCGAAAAATGTTAAGATCCCACACAATACGTACTACCCATGGTTCATGGAATCATTTCGCCTTCCATCAACACAAGCTTGGAACTACCATCCTCGATTTACACCGGTCATAAACCACACTGTACGTCACCAGTGAGAACGAATAGCGCGTCAACCACATACATGTACCCTCGAAAAGCAGGTGATCATAAATCGTTGGACAATGAAACCTGACCGGTCATATCGCCATTCACCGCCACTGAGTCTCATCATGTCCGTAACACAAGTGGCACATCGTCTAGTGAATTAAGTATGGGAAACTTCTCTAACCAACTAGACGTACAAGACATCGGAAAACATTTCACAAAACATGGTAACCTTTTCACACATTTGCTCATCAATGCGCTCCCGTTGCCGAAGAAAATTTCTGACTTGAGAACGACGGTCTTGCTAACCAAACCTACAGTAGTGATATTAGTCGCTGGATTGTGGTGCCCCACCTTAGCCCTTGACGTAGACCTGTGCATAGATGGTTATATCCTTTATCGCGCTAACCGGAATCATAAGCGTGGAGGAGGTTGTCTAATTTATATATGTAGTCTAGCCACGGCTAGTAAGATTGAAGATGGCACATTAAACGCTTTACCTGATTCAATATGGATTATTATAAACGATACTAGCTATAAAATCCTCGTAGGCTGTGCTTATAGAACACCATGTTCACCGAGGAAAATTGATGAGCTTATTGCTCAATCATTTTCCCATGCTGCATCCATCAGTGTTGGCTTCAAACCGATTGCAGAAGACCCTAACCTCCCTAAAGTTAACTGGGAAACTGGTTGTGGCCCGCAAGGCTATGACGAAATACTAACCGCCGTAGATTCCCACGGATGGAAACAAAATGTCCATTCACCCACACGTGGGAACAGTACGCTGGATCTAGTGTTTTGCTGCGACATCGTCCCAGTCATCACTTACGTTGGGGGTGAATTCGCCGACGGTGACTACAGAATGGTTTTCTGTCGTCTACCCATCTTCGCTCTTCGTGAGGAGAACAAGGAACCTATGAGAAATATCGTGTATCGTAGCTACAAAAGTATAGAATGGGAGGTGTTCATCGAGCTCCTCAGGTGCAGCCCATGGGATGAGTACCTCATGACAGCTTCATTAACAGAGTCACTTTCGTTTTTCTACAGAAATATAATGCTATGCTCCTATGAGAGCAATTAAGGTGAAGAAGAATGAGGTCCAGTGCATCCCTCGAATACTTCACAATAAATTACGGAAACTACCTGTGCCATATCATACCCCTCAAGACATTTTGGTATTGCATTCAATCTACGATACTTAACAAGCCGTTAAGACTTTACGTGCACGAGACTCAATAAACGAAGAGCTAATTGCCCTCAAAAGTGGTACTAAGATGCACAGTCTAACCTCCCTTCTGAATAAACGTTAGCAGGCATCAAGCGACATAGCTTATTTATTACACAACGAGATGACCTGCAACGATCCCCCCGAATTTTGTGAACTGTTTAGCAAATCGTCTGCAAAATTCATTCCCAGCACTCTTAATCCAATCACTCGTGCACTGCTTACCACAGGTTCGTGCGGCAACGTGGATTTTACTGTCAAAAGTACCACAGAGGCTATCATGAACTTGCAACTGTCAACAGGTATGGGAACAGACAACCTGAACTCACTTGTCATCAGAAACAGCGGTGACGATGTTTTTGTTCTTGCTTAGGATATTCACCCTATCAATGGACAGTGGCGTGTACCCCACTGAATGGAAAACCAGCTACATAGCGCCTCGCTACAAGTCCGGGGATAAATCAAACGTCAGTAATTACAGGCCCGTCAACACAACACCGCTCCTCTCTAGAGTTGTAGAAAACGTAATTAAGAACGACGTCTCTGATTACTTATTAGCGGAAAACGTAATCACAAATTCTCAGCATGGTTTTATAAAGAATAGGTCCTGTGTTGCTTGCCACTTTGGTTTCTTCAACTTCATCACAAGTAACCGTGAGGCACGTAAAATCGTCATTGTTCTATACTTTGATATAGCAAGGGCATTTGATAAGGTGTCTCATAACATACTCTTGGATAAGCTACAATCAATTGGTATTCGTGACCTTTTACTCAGCTGGATAAAATCATTTCCTAGCCGTCGTGCCCAAATCGTGAAAGTAAACTCTGTGCACTCTGAACCTTAACATATAACTGGCGGAGTGATACAGGGTAGTGTTCTTGGGCCTTTGTTGTCCATAATTTACATCAACGGTGTGTGTAACTGCTTCAGTGAAGGTAAAACATTCTTATACGCCAATGACTTGAAGGTTGTGTACATGTTTTAATCTCCTGAACTAAATAATACTGCCCGACAGGAACTAGGTAAACTTGTATCATAGTGTGCTGAGTCCCACCTTGAATTCAATAATGACATATGATTGGCTTATCACAGGCAACGACAACCATGACCTGACCCTCGAGGTATGAGGAAAACAGCTACCTACGCTCTTTTCTGTGCTAGATCTTGGCATCAGATATTCCAGAGACTTGACATTCTCGGAACAAACAGCATATACCAGATCCGGGTCACGTACACTCTTGGGATGCATCATTCGTAACTTCTATAGCACTGAAACACGGGTTCTACTCTACAAAGTGTCCATTCGCCCACTTTGAGAATATTACCCGTTTATTCTCAGTGACCTTCATAGAAGCGATAAGCCGAAAGTCGAAGGGATACAACGTTACTTTACGTCCAGAAGTAACATGCTTGGGTTGGAACCAAGCTGGAAGAGGAGGTTTAAACTGAACCTCATATTTTACTATAAGTTGCTGCATCAGCACTTGCACTATACGGGTCTGCAAATCAAGCTAATTTTAAAATCTACATACTATATGTATAACCTTAAAGTATCAAGGCGTAAATTGTCTGAACCGTGTAATGTATTTTCGCAACACATTTCGAACTGTTTGATCACACACGTACTTGTCATAGGCGTTTATATAAAGATTCGTGAAGATAAGAGGTGAGAAAATGAAAAGAGGTTGGGTAGGAAGGCTGAATTAAAGGCCGAATGACGTTGAAAATCAACAGAGCGAAAAATAATAGTACATCGAGCTTGGTATTCAATAGTTGAATTTACTAAGGAAGATTTAATGTGATAACAAATTGTTTGTGAACACACAACGGTGGTTTCAACTTTTTAATAACCAAGACTTCAACAAACTTAAGGATTCCTCCCCAACATGTTTTTTAAATAAGTGTAAAGGAAGTAGCCATATCAAACTTGTGGCCTGTCTCAACGATATGTTTGGCGGTGGCAGAACTTGGACGCCTGCTACCAACATTTATGGGTTCAGGTGATTTAGCTTGCTTCTGAAGCCACTTTGGAATATGTTCCGAGGCCCTTACTTGCATGGATCTACTAGTCCTTCCTATGTATGTGTCACAACATGTACATTTGAATTGGTAGATACAATGGGATGTGACACTGTCGTTTAAATACTGTGGGGGTTTGAGGAAATATGCAGACTTCGTGGTCTCAATTAATCGAACCCTGACTGCATAGTAAGTCCTTCCAACAGCAGCGTTAAGCCTCTGCTTAAGGACTGCACTCTGAGAGTCACCTTTGTACGGAAGGCTGATGAAGACATCCTACTTTGGGACAGACTGAAGGTCTAGCTTTGGCGCTGTGATCATTTTGTTCTGCCTGATAAATGTTGATGGATAGTTATTATTTTCCAACAGAATGTCAGTCAGTGCTCCTCTTTCGTCTTCAAAAGTATCCTCTGTGCATATTCGTTGAATTCTGTTGAATAAGCACCTTACTGACGTTCGCTTGTGCTGAACTGGTCAAAAGCTATGGTAATTCAGATACTGCCCTGTCCACGTAGGTTTTCTGTAGGCAGATAGTTTTATGGATCTATCCTGCCTTCGATTAATTAATATATCCAGGAACGGCAAGCGGTCATCTTCCTCTCTTACACATGTCAAGGATATACCGTTCTGTACTTCGTTCAGTTGGTTTAGAATTGAAGTCGACTGGTTTCAGTTTTCACAAATGATCAGAACATCATCAGCATATCCTCGATACAGATGGGCTTGGTCTATTAAGTTATCGGCCAAGTTCTCAACGTGTGACATAAATATGTCGGCCGGGAGGGGACCTAAAGGACTTCCCATAGCAACACCATCAACCTGGCGGAAATGTTCGCCCTCAAAGGTGAATTTAATGTTGCTTGCACACAAAAGTAACAGCTGTTTTAGGTGATCCAAAGAAATGTGTATCGGAAACTTATGCACAGAAATATAACCACGTAAAATGTCAACTGTATTGACCAAAGGAACATTCGTAAATAATGAGTTAACGTCAAGTGAACACATAAATTTACTCTTTATGTTGACATGCTCAAGGCATTTGATCACTTCAAATGTATTTTTTAAGGAATACTTACAGAATTGTTTCTTAATGAGGTCCACTAATTCCACAAGCCATAGGGCAAGCTTATGCGTTGGCGACTTACGCGTTGGCATTGTGGGACTTAAGGAGTCGTTAGGTTTGTGTTATTTGGGCAGACCGTAAAGATGTGGGAATTGGGATTCATTTGGTTTCAGTAAGGCGAATCTTTGACTGGTAATGGCGTTCATTTCGAGTAATTTCACCACAGTAGTAGTCACAATCCCTTGTAACAGTTGTACGTCTTCTGAAGAACAATCTTTAGTGAATTTATTTTCATCCTCAAGAATCGATGACATTTTACACCTATATTCAATTTTACCCGTGATCACGACACCTGAGCCTTTGTCAAGTCTGAGGATAGTAATATCGGGGTTCTCTTGTAGTTCCTTCATGGCTCTGAAATGCTCAGAAGTTGGCATGCTCTTCTGGTTCTGATTGCTACCACAAAACTGGTGTGCGACATCCACGGTCTTGGCTTTCAGCCACCCCCGATCCTCAATCGAAGTTGGGACGAGAGGTTTCAACTAGTTGGATAGGTTTTCAAACTGTGCACGGACAGACAAATCTGATAGCTGCCTTTGAGGAACACAAAATTTAAGTCCAAGGGATAGGGCTTCCTTCCGATAGGTGGACAGTGTCACTGTAGAAAGGTTAGTAACGTACTTATCCGGGTTAACAGGGAAGTGGTCATTATAATTTTTACTGTCGAGTGAACTGGTTAGCTTCCAACGCATATCGGCATTCGTTTCAAGAATGACATTACTGCAAAACTGTGGAAATTTTAAACGACATATTGTTGATAAATTCAACAGAACATTTAATACATTTACGTGGCCTCCAACTCAGCCTTCCCACCTGACCTCTTTTCATTTTCTCACCTCTTATCTTCATGAGTTTCTATATAAACATCTATGACAAGTACGTGCGTGATCAGATGGTTCGAAATGTGTTGCAAAAATACATTACACGGTTTAGACAATTTACGTCTTCTCACTGATTTGTCGAAGTTTCTAGAGGGAACTAATCGTTCTAAATTCGTAAGGTAATGGTTGAAACTAAGTGTTGTACGACGAGGCTATGAGATAAGTTTTTCCTCAACGAAGTCTGGCAGATTTGGAATAGGCTTCCAGTGAAAACCCATGCAGAAGCTCGTTAACACTTTTCAGCTTTTCACTTAAAAGGCTACTAACAAACAATGGGCCTGTCGCTCAATTAGTCACTATCTATGCGTCCTGGATCAATCAGGACGTATTTAGACCTCTAAGCGTGTGAAACAGAGTTATTGTAGTCCTCGAGTTCCTCTTGCACTGATGGGTTTGCGATTGCATACAAGCGTGAGTACTGGTTACCCTCCTCACTATAATGAACTTTATGCACACTAGTTTCCCCTCAAAGCTGTACCCCAGATATAGAAAATTTCTATGAACCTCATGATGGAAAACTATGTAGTTAACCATACATGCATACATGAAAGTGTACATAGAGCCCGAACAAGTCTAAAAGTGTGGGGAATTCTCTCTTTTTCGGCGGAAATCTGGATGAACAAACAAAGTCGACACATCACTTTACCCAACGGCAACACACCCATAATAATGCTAAGCAACATATTTCTCTAGCACTTTGTCTTGTATCATTCCATCTCATAGAAGTCAATCAACAGCCAATGTATCTCTTTGACAATGTTGCATACTTTAATGTGAATTCCATGAAGTTTTACACGTGTGTAATATTCACCACTGTTGAACGACGATTCTTCCACTCTTTAACTACTTTCGCCGCGACAAACGTTTTCATTACTATCAATCTGAATTGCTGGAAAAGGTAACACTTGAAGAGTGAGAAACGCCTGAACTCAGACATTTACCTGGATTAAATGATTGTATGGATACTTACTTACTTATTCCTGAAATCATTGAAGTATGTTACCGTTGGTCAGTAAATCTACGAGCACAAGAATTGTTGTCGAAATAGACGTTTATCTGAAAAAACACTTGGTCTTGCAGATGGGTCAACCATGTCGACTACTCACAAGGCAAACACCAAATATTGCGCCATTTGATGTGAAGAAAGAATTGTGAGCAGAAATGACCTAAACTCAGAACCATGTGTATGTACTGCAACGTGATATTTTCCTGCTACTTTCATGCCACTCAGACACTTGGTATCATGAAAGAGTTTAATGTCCTCCCTCTGTATTATTCAATACTGCTAAGACCTTTTATGCTTCTCTGCAGATATCAATTTGGTGAGGCCTGTAAACTGGCTTCTCTCATGTTAACTTCATAACTTGAGAATAAAGAAATTTATTTAAACTGGACTGCGTAGTAATTCCCTTTTAAATATCTGCTCGTGCTTTTTCATTCTTTTTTATTTGCAGCAACAGCCCGATGAGGACATTTGATGCTGAATTTCAATCCGAGGACATCTGCTGAATGGAAATAATACCTGCTGTTTTGACTCCCGGAGTTATTGGACTGCTCCCAATTTTTAGCGGTTCCTGGAACATCTTCACGATTAACTCACTTACTCGTCAGGATTCTTAAAGTGACGAACCGTCTCAACTTTTCCAACATTCATAGTGGCCCAAATATTCTGCACAAAAGATTAAACAAGACCAATTTACCTATTACCTCGGAACACGATTTACCTGCAGTCGTTCCAAACTACATGTTCCCTAGTACCCTGTATCAAGTGCTCTTCCTTTTTAAGTAAAAGTTACTATGCGTCAAATATCCTTCTTGAATATCGCTACTTACGTCAATATGAAAGATGCCTGAAGCCTGTGTATAACTGCTGCTTTTGGACTATTAAACGGTTTCAACGCGTATTTTCATGCAATACTACAGGTAATCCCAGTGTAATTAATGTACGTCACCTTCAGACATAACATGGTGAACTGGAAATGCATTGATTTAGACACACCTTGGTTATATAACTGTGGATACTTACTGATACTTCTGATCGTATAAATTGGTCCCCTGTGGTTAGGAAAAATGAAAACTGAAGAACTTTTTGATGGATGAACGGTTATGTTACTAGATAACAAACTATGCAGGTGGACTAACAACGTCGGCTGGTTGTAACGCAAACTTCGAACGTTGTGCGCTTTTGTTGTTGATAGTGGAACTTATGTGTGTAATGGCAGGTGGAAGTTCATGCCCATCTCATGATTTGCAGCAAGTTTTAATAGGGTTATGAGCATCAATAACTTGGTGTGTGGATTATATAATACCAGATACTATTCTGCAAACTTTCAAGAATTATCAACTTGATGGTGCTTGTGAACTGGTGTCATTCACGTTAAACCCACTACGTGAGGATAGGAGTTTTTGTTGCTTTCACTTTGACGCCCTACTGTAAGGTGGTATTTTCTTCTTTGTTTCATAACGGTGATTTTCTAATATTCTTAATAGTTTTACGACCTCCTCACTGTATTAATCAGGATCTGTAAAATGTCGTAGATTTTTCTACATTTACCAATGTGATGATGCCTGTAAGCTGGCTTATCTCACGTCAAATCGATAATGTTAGAGAAAATACTTTATTCATTTATTTTTGTAGATTACGAATATGCCGCTTGGCGAAGTTTTCGAGTGGGCAGGATCCCTGAGACTGGAGACTACTAAACGTCTCACTGGGCCATAATTCTCCGTTGTGTGAACAACCTTCAACATTACCTGGCATGTGCGAGGCTCGCTGGGAGCGGGTGCCTCTGCTGCGGCCTTAGAGTTACTGCAAGCTGGGTGCATTCCAATCTTTAGAATGGGGTGATATCTGCACGTTTTAGGTCGAAATGACGTTCGAGTGCCTTTGTGGTTCACTTCACGGCCTGTTCAACTACCTCTTGGAAAAACACGCCCACACCGAGTGGGGACTTGTTACTTTCTCTCCTGCATTCGAGGGAGACTGGAAGACTGTCAACCTTTTCCTCCTCGGCATTGCTGCCGAAAGCAATGGCGAGCCCGATAGACTATCATCCTAGTGAATGCTTAGGTGGAAAGTGAGCACCAAGTGTGCTCAAAAATTTGTCTTTAAACTTCAGGCAGCCTGTAATAACTGGGCAAAATTCTTGGGCCTTCATGTCCTTGTCCATGTGATTTTCTTGCTGAGAATTCCGAAAAAGCCACTCCGATAACTCTCTTATCCACGCCTCCTAGAGTGTTGGAATCGTCAGTTTATATTTGACTGAGGAATCAACTTATGACAACTAACTTCTTCATGTCCCAACAACACTGATCTAGAGAAGGGAACTCCTGTATTCTAAACCTGCTCACCTAGTTGATAGATGGATTAGCAGTGCAGACTGTTGAGGCGTAATTTGCCCGGGCGTTTTCAGGGCGCTTGGTCGTTTTAATTTCGACTGCCTTTTCGGTAAACTGAAATTGAGACCAGAACGCAGCTCACTGGCTGGTTGTCTGCGCATCTTCAAGGTCGTTTATACGGAGCTCGAGTAAGTCTTCGCATGTCTGAAGAGACGAACTGTTCAGGTCGAGTTCCTTAGGGTTCACTGCTTTGGCCTCCTCTCTTGTTGACCTGCATAAACGACTTGCCTCAACGGGATTCTACTGAAATCCTTTTTGCCGATAACGTAAAACTATGGGGAGAAATCGAAAGTTAGGAAGGCATTGTTTCTCTGCAGGAAGACCTAACCCAATTTCAAAACTGGGCAATCAGTAATGGGCTCGTATCGAATCCCGAAAAATGTAAGACCGTGCACCTACCGTATAATGCGTGTTATCTGTATGATTTCAGAGGCTTGGAACCTGAGGCGTCGCAGTCGAGGAAGGATTTGTGCGCTTTGGCCCTTCAAAGCTAAAAGTCGCCCGTCAACTTTGACAGGACCGCACCTTGTGGAAACTGCTGGCCGGATTTTTAGACAGTTCGGTCGTGGGGCTTGCCACCAAATTGTGAAAAGCCCAAAGCGGCGTCGCCTGGAGTACCGGACCATAACCCCCTCTCACTGCGGGAAGAAAAGTTAAGCTTGGTACGCATCCAGGGGTGGTCGAACAAGCTGGTTGAAATAATTGGGTCAAAAGCATATAAGGAACAACTAGTTGGACTTGATCCGCCCCCTCTGGAATGCAGATGGCTGAAGGATTACGCGCTGGCTTGATGCCGGACTGCAGAATACTGAGTAACCCAGGCCATTCGAGTGGTGGAATCCTACTGAACGGCCACTGTGGCAACTCTCACGGTAACTCAAGGCGAATCTCCCACAGAAAAGCGAAACTTGTACTCACTCGCACCTTTTCTTTTTGCGAGTTTGCGGCCAGTGAAACTAATTGTTTTTTGAGATCACCAGGGCTCTGTCCGTTGACAACTTTAAGAACAGGTTGGATAGCTACCCAGTGACGCACTGCTTGCGCTCATCCACTTCAGACGCAGACTAGATGAGTGCGACCAACAAGTTCCTCGCAATCCGGCAAAGTCGACCATGCAACGAATCTTTTGTACTGTCACTATCACTGCGGACTTGGCCCAACCTCATACTCCCCCTTGGACGCTTCACCTACACTTACCATAACCCGCTAATTACACCACTATTTCCATTCCCATAATCCGTCCCATAATATCACTTGCTCTTTCCCTTCCCCCTAACTCCGCGATCTCATCCTATTTATTAAGACCGTTCTTACCACCGTTATCTCCTCTGAACCTATTTATGTTGATTCTCCCCTTCTGTTCATCTTCTTCTCACCTTGTCTTTCTGCACTTCCCCCATGATTTTGACATGCGTCTTTCCTTCCTTCACAACTTCCTTTCATAACCAGTGTGAACAACCTCCCGGTGATACGGCACTTCAATAACCCATATGCACCCCACTCTTCGGATAAACCACAAAATTCCTGCAAGTTTGACCAACACGCATCCGCCTATCGCGCTAGCCAGAACCACTACGGAAGAGTGGGTAGGCCCAGTGTGCCAAAATCAATCAAAGATTAGAAACTGTTTCACAAGACCTAAGAGGGAGTGTGAAGAAATCGCCTGGTTTGAACCGGGTGGTAAAAGGATGCTTGGTATTAGAACCGCCATATTTTGCTCCCTATTTACTCATACACAGGCTAAAAACCACATCAACTAGTGATCTACCGATTACGGATGTGGAAGCCATCTAAGGGAAGCTGTTTGAACAGTAACTATATGGACCATTTCTACGTGTCTGTGACTCAGGGTGATTTGAACATTGGTGTGCCTTGATCATCCCCAATCCACAGGCAATACCAGAGAAGAACAGATGTCAACCATAAAGTAATAGTGAACGCAATTCACTTGATCAACTGGACGCCAGAATTGCAAATTAAAACGATGCAATTATCTTCGCAACTGAGAAACACTTCCTGCTAGTGATTCGTACTTTGTTGGACCGTTCAATTGCCATAGCTTTTTGTTGTTTTCAGGGACCATTCACCAGGACACATTATTCTTGGTCTGTACATACACAATTGGAGTATTCTGTCAAAGTTACCGAGGAAGTGAGAGGAGCCAGGTACCAAGTTCCTGTTGGTAAGCTATCGACTTTACGCCCTATTCTCCTCTTCGGTTGTATCATTTGTACATTAAACCACTTAACCATAAGGGTGCAAAACACCAGATCGCTAGCCCGCAATCGTATAACGAGGTCTACAGGTGGGCAGAATCTATCCTGCGCAGAAAGATGGTCGCAACAGCACCTCCACCGCCTAAGATCCCCATGGCAGTGTCACACCAGGCACAGCTTTTGTCAAAACCAGTAAGCCCCTGTAGTTCGGGTGACAGTAGCGCATCCCCGAACATACCGCCGGTAAAAAATTAAGCACAGGGGAAACGTGCCACGCCTGACTTCACCTTACAAAAAGCGAGCCGCCCAGTCGTCAACAAAGTGCGGCCTCTGATGACTGTGGTGTTTGCAACAAATAGGTGTCAGAGGCTCAAAAAGCTCTTGCGTGCAACATCTGTCCTAGATGGGTACACTGTAACTATGATGATGGTTTACCAGGGTGGTACTACGGCTTTACGAGGAAGTACCCATGTGGATGGATGTGGTACATACGCCCAGAGTGTCGGAAATCACCTGCCATCATCACTGGCAAACTGCGAAACCTGGAACAGCCAAACACGTTACAAGGCACGAGCTCCAATAATCTTCCCTCGTGGACTAGCCATGCTCCGCAAGTGTGCGAAAGCGTCGCCCCTAAAGATGGGAAGAAATTGGCCCCCACTCTAAGTGCGGCACCAAAAATGTCCTCGATTGTATCGCTGCTACCCATGCGATCCAAAAGAGCTGAACATCCTGAGGAAATAGGCTTTGCTGAGAACGAGTGAACGGAGGTGAACATGGTAAGGGGTAGGCCGAAGGAACTGGCTGCCAAGCTCGATATTCCGCATCCACAGGATGAGAGAGCGGAATTAAATCATTCTGTTCAACTTTCCTATGCCAACGGACTCATGTTTGGAAAAAAGAGAACAGTCTAACAAGGAGAAGTGGGGTGACTACTGCAGAAAGATGGGAATAGAAACCATCACAGCTGACTGATGCTGGCTCTCCCGAGGAAGCAGAGTGCCTTGAGACAAGCCACCTTCTTCCTAGGGTATCAACAATGGCAGCGAAACAGTAGGAGAACATACTGCTACTGCCGCACCTACCAGACATTGCGGGCTCCTGTCCCATAAGGGTGAAACCAAACAGACCTTGGGTCACCGGAAGGGCAGACAGAAAGTCCTCGCCTAATGGCCTGCACAAAGCTGCAACCATGGTAGTTCATGGCGTACCCGAACTGGCGGGTGGCTCCACAAAGTGTGATAATTACCTCCAAGATGTTGGGCAGTGGAGTTGGCCAGCGGCAAAAATGGGACTTGGAACCTTGCCTGCCAGTAGCGTAAGTAGGTTACCAAGACCTACGCACTTGCAGAGTGTTTCCTCACCAAGACTGTACGCTTTGACTGCAAGGCATCACTAACAGAAGCTCTCACGGCATGGACTGGCAGTCAGAATCCGATGCAACAGCACACTAGCCTGCAGACAAGTTCCTATATCTCACAAAGCCCAGAATGTAGCTGCCTGGCATGCTTCTACAGCAGTGTAAGAGGTCTTAGGAGGAAACCACTGAGGCTAAAAACAATATCCCAAGATCTGCAAGCAGACATAATTCTCATCATGGAGACATGGCCATCATCAAACTTCGTGGATGAGGAAATATCTTTGCCTAACATGACCCTGTCCTGAACAAACAGGCAATTAGAAGAAGGCAGAGGGGTTGCCATGCGCATTAGCGCCCACCTAAAAGTCAAGGAAGTGACTGATGGTGTGTGCAGCCTACCATCAGACTCCTTATGGCGTTACCTCGCGATAAACCAAACTAAGTACCCATTAAAAGTGATACATAAGGCTCCCCTTTGCACGAGAGAGTGTAAGGCACAGTTGCTGAGTGCCACCTCAACAACCACCTCGACAGCCTGTGACCACGTAGTGCTAGCTGGTGGCTTTAACACACCGGTACTCAACCCGGGATGTGGGGTAAGATGTGGGCATAAATCTGTCGAACACGGACTTCGAAATACGTTTATGGCAGCAGGACTGATACAGAAGTTTGAGGAAAACACCGGGTAGGGACCAGATGGAAAAGGATCACCACTCGACCATGCTCTAACAGGTGACGATCTTTTGGTGGACCATATCTGTTCCCCCCCTAGTTAAAAGCGACCACGCCTTGGTGAGATTCTCTGTGATAACCAAGGAGGCACCACCAGTGGTTGGGCCAGAAGCTTTCCGCCGTTACCAAAAAGCGGACCACCATCTCATGAACAACGAATTCCTGGAGGCTGCATGGCCACAAGCATGGTACTGGCGATCGGCAGACGAACACTGGATACATACTGAAGATATTTTCTTGAGCGCTACCGACAAATGTTCCAAAATCAACGAGACGGCCACCTCTCGGATGGTCTTGGGTCACTCGCGCAACCCGAAGGCAAATACGGAGGAAAAAGAGGGCGTAGTACTGGTGGCGTGCATCACACAAAGAGTCAGATTATCATGGCTACAACACGTTACGCAACTTATGTAATATAAGAACTCGTAGTGACAGATATATATACCAGAACAACCTGGCTAAACAGTTAAGTTGTAATCGGAAAAGTCTGTATCGGTTTATGTCAAAACACAAACCGACAAATGAAGGTTTAAACCCGATCACAGGGCCGGTGGGAGGACTTCTGGACAAAGGTGAGATAGCGAAACTTTTGAGCAGCCGATTTGATGAGCAACTCAAACCAGTAATACATCCACTATCGACGTCTTGTGAAGCGATGGGGTCTTGGGACCGCGATACAAAGCCGATGAACGTAAAGATTTCGTCAAACCAAGCGTTTGCGAAACTCAACACTGAAGGTAGGGAAATTACCAGACTGTGGTGACATAAGACCGGTGGTCCTGCGCAACTGTGCCGAAGTGCTAAGCATACCCATATGCAACCTGTTCACGTGCTCGTTGGAAGTAGGTCAACTCCCCAAAGAATGGAAACGCGCCATCCTTTCACCAATCTTCAAGGAAGGAGACCGAAAAAACCGTGCAACTACAGACCAGCAGTATTATTCACCATGCGTTCCAAGGTACTGGAAAGCCTGGTTGCAGATGTTGCTAGGGGCTACCTGAACGGAAACAACATCGTCTATCCTACCTGGCATGACTTCAGGACCGAGCGGTCATGTGCCACAAGCTTGATGACGGCTTACGATGACTGGACCGCCGCGTGGGACAACAAACAACCAGTCCACGTTATCTTTCTGGACTTGGCCAAAGCTTTTGGTAGCGTCCCACACTGTACCATGCTCTACAAGCTTGGTACAGTGGGCATCACTGAACCACTCTTAGCATGGTTCAAAGCATACCTAGGGGCATTCTGCACCAAAGTAAACAGAATTTGATTAACCTGTAGGGATGCAAGAACAAGGGTTTCACGAAGGGCCATCCTTGAGCCACTCCGGTTTTTACTATTCATAAATGACCTTCCCATTAGAATCTCCTCATCTATCCTCCTATTCGACATCAAAATATGGAGGATGGTAGGTGACGAAGAGGACCCCAGGATACTCCAAAACTAACTGTCGCAGCTGGAGTCCTGGTCAGCTGCGAACGGTTTAAGCTTTGACCTAGAAAAACGCAAGGCTATGTATCTTCGCACACCAGAGGCGATGAAATTCAGCTACAGTGTTAACAGGTATGCATTCACCAAGGTATCAACAGAGAAGGACCCAAGACTAAACTTTTCTGACACGCTGAACACTACAGTCAATTATAAGGGAACGGGAGCGAAGGCGAACGCCACTATGCACTTTCTAAGAGGGCAGCTTGGATCGTCGACCCCAGAATTATTCCTAATGGTATTTAAGACCTATGTTAGACCATACCTAGAGGCGTTCAACGCGGCAGCCCCCACTACTAGAGAGACGCAAGTACCGTCGAGAAGGTATAGAGAGGAGAGACAAGTTCGGTTGTCAGATTAACAGGTGAAGCATATGCGCAACGCCTCAGACAACTCAACTTGTTCATACTAGGCTGTCGAAGAAAACGAGGCCATCTGATAACAGCCTACGAGATTATCCACCAAGTAGACCACTCAAATAGGAAAACGTTGTCAGTCCAAAACCGACAGTCCCATGAGAACCCCACATGCATAACCCACCATAGGGCAAGGACGAGAGTGAGATCTAACTTCTACCACAGAGTATTCGCCTTATGGAGCGCTTTGGCGAAGGAAGTGGCCACAGCAACGTCAGTCAACTTCAGACGACTACTGGATGAGTATGTGAGCGCAAATGGCTTACCACGAATATTTGCCGGTAGCAACTGATGATACGCCCCTCCATCCCTGTATTCCCCAACCCTAGCATCTGCAATAAGACACGTCTCCCCTCCATATTATTACCAGTGAAACTTATCTTTTCACAAGTACTTATCACTCCTCTCTTTCTCATTCCTCGCCCACCCCATTTCTAGCACTTTTTAAGTAACGCTTAATACTTACTTGCAGGTGCCTACAACAGCAGGAAATACAAACGATTGGTTTATCTCATCAGCAGCTCCGCTGTTTCCCCAAGACAAACCAAGCTAGAATTTTTAAAAAAATACCCTGAAGTTTAAAGTTTGAAATAGATAATCACTGCCTCAAGAGCTATAAGCAGGAAAATGTTAAGACTTCTGCTACCATCGAAGGAGTACAGCCAAACAAAAAGAACCTAGCCTCAAGACCAAGAAGTGAGAGCTCAAAAACTACAAGTTTCCTCTGTTCGCACTATTAATGTTGGATGCTAGATGTTGAGGTCATTAAGCGTATGTAGCTTGCGCACTGTTCAACCTACTGCAACCTGCACATCCACTCTATGGACTTTGTATTAATTCATGGGTTTATCTTTCAGTACTTGAAAAATAACTCAGAATTTCGTTTAGTAAGGCGCTGGGCTTACGTTAAATTAGATAGCCTATTTATATTCCCAGGTAAACTAGTGAAACTTCATTTGAATCTGCTGCAGACCACTTCAACCGCAGCAGCTGCCTTAAAGTTTTCCTCAAACATTCAGATGTTTCTGTTTCATATCCACACAATGATACCCCTTGGATCACAGTATGAAAATATTATTTTATGGATTGGTTTAGATCACAGAATATTCTGGAGCTGTACATTACCTTAAACCGGAAGTAGAGCAAGCTTTCCAAACCTGGTTGACAGTCATTTACAAAGCATCTAAAAAGTATTTTATCAAACTGATTTCATCATCTAAAAACTTAAAGTGAAACAGATTTAGTGAAACATGATCAGGAATACGGGTTACATCGAACTAGTCAGCAGATGATGATCCCAATGGTAAGTGTGTTTTATCCCACAATACCGCTTCCACTCATTTTTGAATTTGTGTTTTATTCACACACAACTCTTCATACCTTTTTATACTAAGCAAAGTTATTAAACTACTGTTTTACTTTCAGCAGACACTGGGCACTTTGAAGTTCATGGAACCTTGGGATGCCTCTGTAGACTAATATAACATTCACAGTAGATTTTTAAGTTGTTTTAAAGGAAGTACACCTTGAGCTTTTTTCTCAAAAATACCAGAGTGCGCTCGAGCGCTTACTGAAAAAAAATATTGTAGTATCCTTCTACCTGCTCACGTTTTCAGGTTCAGATTTGTTTGAGGATAGGAGGTTGAGAGCCTGTATTAATCCTTTCCCAGTAGATTTCTGTGCTTGTCCAGTCCACTTTTGAACGAGTCAATTGATGGTGCGGACACCACTTCTCCTGGGAGTCGGTTCCAGGCTTTGATTACTCGGTGTGAGAACCAGTACTCTGCGGAGACTATGTTCGTTCTTAGAATCCTGCATAATATGATTAGGTCTCCCCTCTGTCTGCGATAGGACAAAGTGAAGAGGTTCAGCTCCTTGAGTCGATCTTCATAGGTGAGGCCAGCCATCGCAGGGATCATACGAGTGGTTGCCATCTGAATTCTTTCTAGAAGGTTTGCGTCACCTTTCAAACAAGAATTTGCCACTTGTGTACAGTTTTTTTAATTTAGACCTCACTAAGGATGTGTATAAGATGGTGAACATGTCACCACTTATTTTTGTAAACGGTCTACGTAGTGCCCAGTGTCCTGAAACCCCGAGCTTCTACTAATCGACATTGTGTGGTGATTTTCAAATCACAACTCACTCATTGTGGGTCAATACTGACGGTAGAAGAGTCCCACCAATATCGTAGGTGTTGCTGTATGTGTGCCCCAAGTGCGTGCTCACACATTTACCTGCATTGATAGGTATCAGTCACTTCTCCGACCAGATAAACAAGCTGTTTAGGTCTGCCTGGACGGCACATATATCCTCGTCGTTCCCGATTTCCCGACAGATTTCTACATCAGCGTAGAGAACCATAGACGAATTCGTGATATTTGGCAGCCCTTGTACGCATAGAAGAAACAACAGGGGACCCAGGACTGTGCCTTGCGACACTCTACTCTCTACCGCCTTCTAAGAGGAGAGTTGAGAATTGGTCCTTACTCTTTATATCCTACTAACGAGGAACTCTTATTCATGCAAACAGACTGCCAGTGATCTCAAAACTTTCCAGTTTCCCGAGCAACCTGGACTGAGGTACTTTGTCGAACGCCTTACTAAAGTCCATGAAAATGACATCTGCAGGTATCCTATAATCTTAAGACAACCCAACTTTCTCTGACTCTAAGGAGGTTTGTCAAACAAGAGAAATTTCTTCGAAAGCCATGCTGCGAACGAGACAATAGAGTGCTGCTCTCTAGGTCGACTGTGATGGCTTTCTTGATTACTCTTTCTAGGATTTTTACTACAGTACTAGCCAAACTTATCGGTCTTTAATTTGATGGGTGCTGGCCTAGAACCTGCCTTGTGGATAGGTGTTACTATGGCATCCTCCTACTCATAGGGGTGTGCCTTGACTGAGAGATTCTAAATATAGTAGTCAGTGGGCCGGTTACATAGAGTGCAAGCTGTCTGAGCAGCCTTGGGTGCAGTTCATCCGGTCTCATTGATTTTTCCCTGTCGAGATTACTTGATATCCAAAATACATCATTGCGATCGATATCCACAGAGTTTATTCTGTTGGATGTCAGTGCTTATACTGTTGGATAAGTGTCCACAGGAGATTTCTGTGTAAAGACCTCAGCAAAATATCCAGCCATAGCTCCTGCTTTTTCCCTATCGTCCTCAATCAAACAGTCAGTTTGTCTCATTGATTAGGGCGGGTATACCACGATACATCTTATTTCTATAGTTCTCATAGGAAAATAACCTCTTCGGATATTGCAATGCAGCCTGGGCAAGACACGTTTCAAAGTATATTCAAGACCGGCGGATAGCAGCGATACATGTATTGCGGGCTTCTTTGTAATGCTTCATCACTTCGGGTGTACCGAGGTGGGTGCCAAGACTAACACTTTTTCTTATGTCATAGCAAGATTCGGATTATGTGGTGTATCCACGGAGGAAAATGTTTCCGTCCCCTCGGGACAGTCGATGGAATGAACGGTTGGGTCACTCGTGCAGGAGGAGCAGAAGGAGCACCACGCACCTTCAACTGAGGCTTCTGGATTGACTGTCCAGTCCTCCGAAGAGACTGCCAGGTTAATAGCTTCCATATTTGCTTTCCATACGTTGGGTCTAGCTGGGGCATCGGCCTGGTACAAGACGTCCGCTGTGAACCTGAAGATGATCACTTTTTCAAGGGGTGCTAGGTGCCGTACGAAGCACACATCATCTGTGTGTGAGAATAATAAGTCCAGAACTGATGGGGTTTACTGATGATTATATCTAGTTGGTGTCCTAATGTGCTGTATGAGGGCTAAGGAAATCGATGTTTCCACTAACCGGTGGTCAAACGAAATTCGTGGTGCTTTTGTTGTTAGTCTATCTCAGTCAACTGGTGGTGCCTTGAGATCTACAACTAGACATTGGCATTTATCTGTCCAGAGGATCAGATTATTCAAGAGGAAGTCTGCTGCCTCACATTCAGGGCTTCGATCTATCATGATTACGTTAACATCTTGCCCCTTGCATTTTAATCGGCAGCACAGTATTTCACATGTCCCACTGTCATGTGAAACTGTTTCTATGGCTTTTACAGTTAAGGTATTCTTAACGTAAGGGATGACACCACCACCTCTGCGTGCTAACCTGTCACTTCTAAAAGAGATGAATCCTCGTAAGTGTGTTTCACAGTTACTGATCCAAGAAGAGAGCCAAGTTTCCATGATAGCAATGATATCAGAACTTTCTTTGATTATCACATTACTAAGCCCAGTCCACTTGTTTAAGAGACTACGTGCATTTGTGTACAGGACAATAAAAATTCTTGAATGAGTTTCCGTCCTATCCATAGAGGCTTCGGCATCATTTGTTGCCGAAACCTCACTACACGAAAACCCGTTACTTTCAAATCTTGCTCTCCTGCTGCTAATCCGGATTTTCGCTCTGCTTCTGCTTTTCTTTTTTTGATCCCATCAACAAGAGCCAAATCCTTTCACACGAACACTCCAGATCCTTTAAGCCTATGAGCGTTCTTCATAATCTGATTCTTTTCATCTATTGACTTGAACACGACATATGTTCTGCATTTGTAGGATGTCGAGTACTTCACACAGCGTGCATTCTGCGGCCGACACAACTACATTTCATTCCCCGTATCTTGTTTGCTAGGACATTCACTCGTTCCCTTAGCATTTTACATATGGTGTGAAGACACTGAGGACATTTTCTTTCGGAGAAAATTTCATCATTCATCCAGATCAACCTTAGACCAAGCAATACTGCGGAACGCTCCGATATGCCACACCTCATATCAGTACGTCAAATAAAAAGACAGTGAGGCGCAAGATAAAGATAAGAAAATGCAGTCAAAAAAAGTGTAAAATATTAAAAGAGAAAAAGGAAGGATGAGGAAATGGTGAGATTCTGTATAGCATCGTTAAGATGAGGATAATGTGTGTGTATACATCTGCGCCACTGACATCGGTTCTCAGACATGATACATCACCTACAGTCAGTCTCCAACCACTACTTCCTCTTGTCTCGCCGACCCCAACCACCCAGTCTGCATCGCCCAACATCGCTCAAACCAACAGTCAAACACTTCATACATTGGCGCCGTGTTTTAGTCTGGCCACCTCAGGCCTTCTTCCGGCCTGAACCTACTTCAGCCAACATCCTGTGACGAGGCAATCGGTGACTACGCATACATAACACGTGTCCCAACCACCTCAATCGATGAAGGTTCACAACCTCGTCAACCGACTCACCTCTTCTCCCTCACTGAAAATCCACACCCGACTTCTGTGTTACTCACGTGGTGACACCACGCAATTGCAATACGGCTTATACTATGAAGGCAACGGTGGTCAAACACCTGAAGCCAGCCTTCTCATGTCTTCCACCTTCAATGGCCATGTTTCACATCCATAGAGTAGAACCGAGTGGAGTGCTGTGCAGGTGCGGTACACGCGACCGTTAATAGAAAATCGGATATGACGGCGGCGTGACAGGTGGCGTAAGTTGGCGAAAGCCAATCGAGCCTTTTTTATTCGTACAGAGATTTCATCGGCCAGTGAGCCACTAGGGCTGATCCTACTACTTCGCAGGTAGGTGAAGTGGTCGACACACTCAACCACTACACTGTCTATTGTTAGCCGCAGTGGTGCACCGTTGAAGACGAATCGTGGAGCAACAATTTGCATTAGGGTGGTGAGAAACACATGCCAAACATTCTGCAATTGCCACTCAGTGATTAGAAGACTCTGAATCTTGTCAGCGTCTTCACCTAACAGGACCATGTCATCTGCGTATTGTAGGTCTGATGAAAATTCTCTTGCGATTAGGTCGAATTCCGTGTGGTCATGTGATGAGAGGGAGACCTCCGTGTGAAAATCTGTGGTAAAAATCGAATAAGGATGGAGAGAGTGGGCACCGTTGATGGACACCATTCGATGAGGACAGCTCCCGGACATCTCAGTATAGGCTGTGAGACGTCCACGAGCGTTCAAATGGAGAGCCTTGAATAAGGTGATGCACTTACTCGGCACGCCTTTCAGTGAGAGATATTGTCATAGGACTTCTCGGTGAACGGCGTCGAATGCCCCCTTCAGGTCGAGAAATACAACTAGTGTCGGGCGTCGGTAAGCGTGTCTGTGTTCCAAGACCTGGTGGAGTGTGAACATTTGTTCGATGCACCCGCAACTGGGTCTAAAGCCTGCCTGGTTTTCTCGGGCTTGCTGTTCCCCAGCTCCACTCAGGCGTTGGAGAATTGTAGAACCCAGAATCTCAGACGCTGTGTTTATCAGGCTGATTCCTCTGTGGTTATCACAAGAGCACTTCTCACCTTTCTTGAAGACTAGGATACTTAGTGATTTAGACCAGTCAGAGGGTACCGTATTTGATTCCCATATACGGGTTAATACTTCCGTTAACCTGACTGTAAGCACCCTACTGCCATCTTTGTATACCTCAGGAGTTAGTTCGTCTGGTCCTGCTGCCCCTCCTCGTTTCAGGATACCTACCGCTTTCTCGACTTCTGCCAGTGTTGGGGGCCTATCTCAATGTTCCATTCAGGATCCGACTGGATAGCGGGCAACGCAATGGTGGCTGGAGGCCAGTTAAACTGTTCCTCGAAGTGTTCTACCCGTCGTTCTAGTCGTCCCCTCATGTGAGTGAATCGCAGATCAGTCCTTCTCCACCGTAGTTTCAATAACTGTTGTTGACCTTTACCCCCAGTCTCCTTGATAAGTCTAAATAACTCTACTGTTACCAACCGCCACCGCCTTTTCCATCTCTTTAGCCTTCATTGCCCACCACTGTTCGTGGTCGTTGCGTAGACTTTTTCTCAATCTACTTTTAAGTTGTGCTCGCTCTTCATTGTACTCAGAGCCTGCAGGGATGCGTTCACGTGCATCCATTAGTTCTGAAGAATCTGCTGATATCCAGTGGCTCTTTTTAGCGACTCTTTCGGAGTCGGCTACGGTCTTGAGAGCTGCTTTTACAGCAGACTGGAGATGGCACCAAGCTTCTTCTGGATGGGTGATAGTCCTCTGTTCCGATAACTGCCTAACCAACTTCTCACTGAAAGTGTCTTTGATGTTTTCGTTGTCGAGCAGCACTCGTGGTGGTTTTGTTGTCAAATGTTTCTTACGTCCATTGAGACGCAGGCATATACGCGCGCGGGCCAATGCGTGGTCGCCATCCGAGCATGTGCTCCAAAGGAGCGGCAGTCTTCCACCGATCCCCTCCAGCGATGACTGATAGCAAACTGGTCTATTTGTGTCCATCGCTGACTTGAGCTCAGTGGACGCCATGTCAGACAGTATCTTTCTTTATGTCTGAAATTTGTGTGTGTTGTTCCGTCATAATGTAACATCCTGTGGATTTACATAAGTACTTACAGTTCATCTGATTTTTCATAGTATGTTTCACATTAGTGTACCTTAGTGGCTGCACTGCTTAGAAACAAGATTGTGAAAGGTATGCGACTGTAGAATGCCATAGCTTTACGAATACAGATCTGTGTATATGGTTGATGCATAGCGCGAAAAACATGGTGAATAAGTCGGTTTGGCTTGCTAGTTCATTGACAGGTGACGATCGACTCGAGTAAATGCGTATTTTCGTGAAATTCGCCTCGGGCTCAACGTTTAATTATACAATTCCAATACAGTAGTAGTTTACACGTAGGATATCTGCAGATGATTGATGAATGTTCATACGACAAACAAAATTACTTGACGGGGTACTTGAAACTGGTATAAGGCAAGCGACGGTAGGTATGAAATCAGAATGAAATTGAAATTATTTGTAGGATGAACAACAGATTAAGTAATTGGAATTTCGTAAACAACTGACTCAAATACACTAACGGAAAATGAATTAAGCAATTAAACATGAATATTGTTTTGTTGAAGTCTATAAAGGCAACTAATTGTTGTAAACAAAACTATAAAAAAGCTCAACTACTATACATAAGTGGAAATTATCGAACTCCGAGATAAATGGATCACATTGGGACCAGAAAAGAGCAAGTGTTTGAACAAACCTTTTCTGGACACAACTCTGGTTTTATGATATTAATGTCAACTGCTTCAACTGTATAAAGACGATGGAATCATAGTCTATGCGGTAGTTGATTTGAAATTTGATGAATAATTGAGTGAGATGTCCCACTATCCACCGAATGACTAGTCTCAATCAGATGCGTCTGTAAATACAAACGATCCTTTCCATTTCCTCTTTGCGCATATATTCAAGGCGTTGGAAGAGCCAGTAGGCATTTTTTGAAACAGAATCACCCTTATGCTACGTCATAAATAACGGCTTTTTGGAATTATCTGTAACTGCTTTTGGAATTCAGTGAGTCATATGTATCTTGATGAACTTGTCCGTAAAACCCTTAATAAATTCCTAAGCTTATCCATTACGCTATCTAACAATTTATTGGAGCATAGTTTTCTAGCTCTACTGGATAGGAACCTGACCAAATTCCTCTTCTGCCACATTGGAACAGAGCTAAAGTAGTAAATATCTTTTCCCGCTCATATACACTTTCTATATATTGACTTGTTAACCTACTCATCTTTTCTAGTAATCAAGGTATCTAAGACAAGTTCGATGGTTGTTTTCATGTTCATAAGTAGACGTGATCATTCTATGTACACCGTTGAAATCCGTTAACAAATTGTTTCCTTATATTTTTCGTGCATGAAGTGAACTTATCGTCCGCTTAGCAGCAGTAAATTCATAATCTCCATACTTAACCTCAGCTTATTATTTTCCACTTTGGCCAGGAAAACATCTGTGGGCAATTGTTTGTGGGGGTGTCCCATTGCAACTCCATCTATTTGCCTACACAGTTCCTCATTGAAAACTAACTACTTTCAGAGCACATCTCAATCTAAAATTCTTTAGGTCTTTCTCTCAGCGTCTGTGCTCATTTCGAAATTGAATACCTCGGAAATCTGTCTAATCAGGAGAACAAATATACCTTCAAACGAGAAGGCAAGGAAGCATCATTTGTTCAAACCAAAGTTTATACATTGTTATAACAATAATAATAATAATAATAATAGCAATAATGGCTCCATTCTAACAGCTATTGAGGGAATACTCTACAGAATTTTCAGCGGGTCACATAGCATCAGTTGGACAGAGACATTGTACACAAATACATAGCGAAATGAAAAAAAGTATAAATTACATGAAAAACATAAGAATAGTCATTGTCTACAGCTTTCTTGAAAATGCTGAGTTAACTTAGGTAAACAGATACATTATGAGTTAAACTCATAGTACATAAATACTGACAAGTTGTGTACTCTTTAATTAGTTCACTTTTGAAAACAGAAATAGTAATACTTTCTTCATCCCACAGGAAAGGATCTAAATACAGTATTGTAGGGTTTGCATATTTTTCAGCACGTGCATAAAATCGTATGTGTACTTTCTCCTGGTCTCTCCTGATGACCGACACGCAGAGAGCTTTGAGTGAAGAGGATGTTGATTATCTGATAAAGTAACTGCTGCCAGATGTTTACATGAGTTGATATGTTTGTCGACAAGTGTTTTAATTAGAAGGTTTAGGGGTATACCACTAATTAGTCCTGCTGATAATCTTCAATGTTCTAAGCCATATAGCATAGTCTTTTTTCAGTAGTCTGGTGGAAAATAAAGGGGAAGAGGCAAGATGCAGGAGTTTATAAAACACAAGAGAGAGAGGTTGAGTTATGCCGGATACTCTCATCTTCCTAATATAGAAAGTTAGGTGGAAAATCCTTTTGGAAATTAGTAAGATATGAGAGGAACAGAAAAGTTGCGAAAAAAAAAACGCCGAAATATATAGGTTCAACTGTTGTGAAGTAGGTTACCTCAAGCGTATTATGAAGACCATCTAAACGTGTGAAGCCACACCTGCCAGCACAACTAATGTAAAAGGGAAATGGAAAGGATCGTTTGTATTTACAGACGCATCTGATTGAGACTAGTCATTCGGTGGATAGTGGGACATCTCACTCAATTATTTATCAAATTTCAAATCAACTACCGCATAGACTATGATTCCATCGTCTTTATACAGTTGAAGCAGTTGACATTAATATCATAAAACCAGAGTTGTGTCCAGAAAAGGTTTGTCCAAACACCTGCTCTTTTCTGGTCCCAATGTGATCCATTTATCTCGGAGTTCGATAATTTCCACTTATGTATAGTAGTTGAGCTTTTTTATAGTTTTGTTTACAACAATTAGTTGCCTTTATAGACTTCAACAAAACAATATTCATGTTTAATTGCTTAATTCATTTTCCGTTAGTGTATTTGAGTCAGTTGTTTACGAAATTCCAATTACTTAATCTGTTGTTCATCCTACAAATAATTTCAATTTCATTCTGATTTCATACCTACAGTTGAGTTGCTCACCCATATGTCTATCGGCTTTTCGCTTGCCTTATACCAGTTTCAAGTACCTGGTCATATAAGATCTTCCTCGAAAGCGAGGGAGATAAAGTGGGCATCAGCGTTAGGTAATACCTAGTGATTATCTAGGCTTATTGAAGATACCTGGAGGAAGGTGGTGGCTAGCGAGACTCTTGCGGGAAAGAATGGGACGCTGATGAACTCTCTCGACCTCTTTGGACCTGGAGCTAGAATGGTGGGTAGGACTCTGAGCCACATTTCAGCTAACCCTCAGAAACACTTCAGTTGCGTAGCATTTAGCGTAAACCTAAGCGAGACATAGATGGTCTATCTTCTAACTATTGTGGAAGTTGAGAAGGCTGTTTTGGACCTGAAGCTATCCAAAGCAGATTAGCTTAATGGTTTGGTACCTGAAGTTTCCAAGTATTG
The DNA here is from genome assembly GCA_944470555.2 of Heterobilharzia americana. NCBI lineage: Eukaryota > Metazoa > Platyhelminthes > Trematoda > Strigeidida > Schistosomatidae > Heterobilharzia > Heterobilharzia americana. Next base: position 29,142,821 of record OX104129.1, on the reverse strand, counting down.
AGCTAGAAATTAGTCAATAAAGTAACGGAGGTACTAGGTAGCGTGTGGGAATCAAAGGTGGTCCTGTCAGGCTGGTCCGCTTTATTCATCATTCTAGTCTGTAGGAAAGGAGAAAAATCTAGTGACAACTATAGGGGAGTCAGTTTGACTAGTATCTTGTACGGTATCTCAGGATCCATAGTTTTCAGATATCTAATTGGAGCTGGAGAACAAGGAAATTGAGGTTTCAGACCTAGACAAGAGCGCATCGATCATGTTTTAACCTTACGATAGGTTCTGGAACATGTGCATACTTACCGATGGCTGACACTTGCTATATTTCTTGACCCGAAGGGGGAATTCGACTCTATGGACGGTGAAGTGTTGTGGCAGTGTGAAAGGAATGCTGAAGAAGTATGTAACACTAATCAAAGCTCCTTACTCAAACCTATGCACGCACTCATATAAAGTCTTCTTTAGAGTTGTCATCAAAATTGACGAAAATGAATGATACCCACCGGGGTTGCTTACTATCACCTTAGGTACGTTTGACTCCAGAGGGATTGATCTACTCTCTGGAGACTATCTGGTTGACTTGGAGTACGCAAATGATATTGTCCAGTTAGGTTAGGAACCTGACAAAATTCAGGGTCTTTTAAATGCGTTAAGCAGAAATCTGAGTATGCTTGGCATGCTTCTCACACCTGTCAAATGTAAGATGATGGTTCAGAACTGGTCTGCAACTGCTTACAGTAGAGAAAGAAAATGAAGTGGTTGAATGTGTTAACCATTTCCATCACTTGAGAAGCTGAAGCAGTCCGAACGGGACCTACCCTCAGCTGGGATACAGAAGGTCGGTTTGGCATTTGCCAACTTGCATCATCTGTGGTGCCAGCTGGCGAGATGACCGACTGCATATTGAAGGACTAGTATACTGCGCTGCAGTTTGTTAAAAAGCTGTGAGATATGGCCGTTAAAAGTAGAAGATATGAAGCGATTACAGGCGTTTGACTCTAAATGTTTTTATGGCATTGCTGGCTTTCGGTGAAATTGCTGTGTGAGCAGTGTCGAGATTAGGCGAAGAATACTGGGCAAGGAAGACAAGTCAGTCGACCAAGTTTGAACCTTAGTTGACTGAGGTGTCTTCGTCATGTGTTGCGCATACCGATCTATCGCCTACCTTGATGTGCAACGGTGTGGGAAGTTGGATTAGGCTGGAAGGAGGTTTAGTGTGACCAGATCAAGGCATGAAGCCGATGTTTGAAGTCTTAAACTGTTGATCTGAGCCATGTAGGGAAGTATAGACTATCTAACTGGGATCCTCGAGACAACAGAAATCAGTGGTTGAGGATAGTTAGTGAAATGGCTGAAAATCGGTAACAATGGCGCAAATGTATTCACTGTTTGATGTCTTCTAAAGCTCGAATATTCTCACTAGCCATTATCTTCGAACTGCTAATTATTTCACACAACCTTTTTCGTCTTGATTGTCAGTCGTTTTCTGTTTATCTGTTCTTTGTATATTACTGTGAAATGTGGTAACTTAAACCATGCAATTGTGTGCGGGGTTCTACTTTGATTTTGTCTGTTTGTTTGTCGGTACGGATTACTTGTAATCCTAACTAAACCTAGTAGCACCCATATCACTGTTAGTGAAAGCCCGCACGAGCACTGAATCTTCGACTGACATTAAGTTTCTTAACTATGCTAGCAACGTTGGATGCCTGTTCTACGGGGTTCTCAATCAAGTTCTGATTGAAGATGCCTTACTAACTGACAGTTGCTGAAATGAAGTTCATCACTACAACATAGATCAGACACGAGGCTATCAGTAGTTCTAACCGCATCTGCTTGTTATTTGATCAGTATCAAACTCTAAATGTTGAAGATATGGAACCTGAACATTATAACTGCTGTTAGAATAACTGAATTCGACGTCATGCTACTGAAAAGCTTTATGAAAGCCACTGTCCCCTGGTTCACAACAGTCTAAACAGAACTTCCAACGATAATTGTAAGAAAATAGTCTATAGGGGTTTAGCAATAGTCTGTTCCAGGTAGGCAACTAATATCACATTATCTAGTCTTCAACGCTAACTGAATACTACCAAACAGCTTTTCAATACAAACTAGTAGCTAATTTTATCTGACTTTGAGAGACTGAATTTGATATTTCTGAGTTGACTTATAACCATCAGAGAAATCTGAATATAAGTTTCGCTTTCATTGCTATCTCGAATGAATCAGATATTTTCTTAAGGATTTTCACTCCCAGCACTTGTCTTCATTTTTGGAGACTATGCTATTTGTTTTTCAGGTCACAGTCACATAATAACTACTTTGTTATAACGTCATCTATGCTTACAGGAAATTTGTTAACCGAATGTGATTTCGTAATTTAATTGTAGTATACAAATAAGCTATGTACTCAGGAACCTTTTACACATTTGTATGGTAGGCAATGAGCCAAACCTATTGTACATGGGCTAACGATACTACCTGGCTGTCCAAACTCCGGTAGATGGAGTAAGCGGTATTCGAACCAATAGCCAATTGGTTGAAAGTCATCTCCCTGAACCAATGAGCCACAAATAAGATATAATGTATAATGGAGATTTATTGTCAATCGTCACCTAAAATATACAATTCATCAGTCTTTATACTGGGTAATGATTAAGGGTGAAATGAAAATTTGCACCGCAACCGTATTCGAACCAGCGACCACCGGGTTTCCGACCGAATGCTCTGCCAACTGAGATACGACGTTCGACTACTGACCAAATTTTCATTTCACTTCAACCAATGACCATGGGTTACGCCTAACTACCGTGTGAATTCGTGATGCGTTACTGACTAGGCAGCTAATGTGAATACGACCAAGCGGTAGTAACGCGTCACGAATTCACACGGTAGTTAGGCAAAACCCATGGTCATTGTCTGAAGTGAAATGAAAATTTGATCAGCAGTCAGACCTCGTAGCTCAGTTGGTAAAGCATCGGGTCGCAAACCCGATGGTCACTGGTTCGAATCCGGCCGCGGTCCATATTTTCATTTCACCTTCAATCACCGCACAGTATCAAATCACGGTTCCTATAGTCAAATAATTATTCATCAGTCGTTGATTGACACATTGAACTCTTAGACAGTAAGCTATAAGTTAGTGTTCAATAAACCTACTTCGTTTCAGGCAGGTAAGTATCGATGTTAGTTCTTACACGATAGGTTTTGGTTGTAAGAATATAAACTAAGAAGGTAATGAATTACTTTTAACTTGAAATATTTCAACAAAAAATTTTTAAATACTTTCATTTCCTAGATTTTTAAAAAAATAAAGGTCATGTTTAAGATATTGTATTTTATAAAAATATCACAACATATTCTCTCTTTGTACTGGTTGATGACTGAAGATGAGATGAAAATCTGAACCACGACCGGATTCGAACCAGCGACCGCCGGGTAACTGAATTTTCATCTCACCTTCAGTTATCACTCAGTATAAAAACTAACCTGCCAAACTATGGCCATCTCATATAGTCAAATGATCATATTCCCTCTTTGTTACTTCTTGAAAACTTAAAACGCATTTCGGAAAGTTATTGGCAGCATAAATATGAGTAATTTTAAAAAATGTTACGAGTTCAATTACCATTGGTGAGTACAATCGAAATAAATTCATTGGTTTTGATGAGTACTAGTCCTACATCTTACTGCCTAATATTTTAAAGTGTGTTGACCACTTCACCCACCTGGGAAGTAGTAGGAGCAGCTCTAATAGCTCAGTGGCACGGATACAAAAGGCTCGGCTGGCTTTCGCCAACTTACGCCACCTGTCACGCCGCCGTCATATCCGATTTTCTATTAACGGTCGCGTGTACCGCACCTGCATAGCACTCCACTCGGTTCTACTCTATGGATGTGAAACATGGCCATTGAAGGTGGAAGACATGAGAAGGCTGGCTTCAGGTGTTTGACCACCGTTGCCTTCATAGTATAAACCGTATTGCAATTGCATGGTGTCACCACGTGAGTAACACAGAAGTCAGGTGTGGATTTTCAGTGAGGGAGAAGAGGTGAGTCGGTTGACGAGGTTGTGAACCTTCATCGATTGAGGTGGTTGGGACACGTGTTATGTATGCGTAGTCACCGATTGCCTCGTCACAGGATGTTGACTGAAGTAGGTTCAGGCCGGAAGAAGGCCTGAGGTGGCCAGACTAAAACACGGCGCCAATGTATGAAGTGTTTGACTGTTGGTTTGAGCGATGTTGGGCGATGCAGACTGGGTGGTTGGGGTCGGCGAGACAAGAGGAAGTAGTGGTTGGAGACTGACTGTAGGTGATGTATCATGTCTGAGAACCGATGTCAGTGGCGCAGATGTATACACACACATTATCCTCATCTTGACGACACTATACCGAACTTCACCATTTTCTCACTCTCCCTTTCTCTTTTAATATTTTACACTTTTTTTGACTGCATTTTCTTATCTTTATCTTGCGCCTCACTGTCTTTTTATTTGATGTACTGATATGAGGTGTGGCAAATCGGAGCGTTACACAGTAACGCTAGGTCCTAGGTTGATCTAGATGGTTGGACTCTCATTTTATCTGCAGGATGTCATCTAAATAATCTTAGATGTCCAATGCGATGAGTTTTCTTATCCGCACAGTTCATGTTCATTAAGTTGAAGTTTCTGAAGATCTATGTAGCCCAAAATTTATGATTTTCAATGTGATCGATAATATTATCGACAAAACCCATACAGACCAAAAGGGAAAAATAAATCGAATAAATATAGGAGTAAAACTTGCACACTGTTATCGCTTGTAAGTCCATTTTATTCTATTTATCAGAAATGTTACACAGTGAAATGGTATGATTTACTGGATAACGTTTCGGATACCATTTATTGTCCATATTTATATCAGGAAGCTAACTCAACAACTTCGAGACAGAGTTCACATATTCCTACTCCTCTCTCCTCTGTGATGACAAGGATAGTAGAATTGTCTATATGTCTGAGACAGGTGTACAATCATTCCTGTTACTGTAGGTGTTTGGTGTTGATTCGATAAACAAAGATTCGGTTATCAATCTCTCCTCTTTCTCTCCACTCAACTAAGTTTTTAATACTGTCGCTCTATCCTACCCTATTGTATGATTGTGTGTAATTGCGTGCAGAGCTATAGCCGAGCTTTTCTCTAGATTTTTTATCTTGTTAGAATCTACTACTCTTGCATGAGTTACATTTTTGTGCTCAGTTATTCTGTTTGACCCTGGTCAAAGACTGTGACCTATGTATTTGACCTCACAATCATTGCAATGGATTCAGTAAACCAAATTATCTTGCTTAGTTGCATCAATAGAATCTTTTAACCTACAAAGCTTGTTTCTAGGCAGGTTTGTTGGTTTAAATGCCACTTTAATCCCACCCAGCCTTTTTGAGAATTCTTCATAATGCTTCTGAGGTGCCTTCCCTGCATGGCAACACAGCAGAGGCTTTGATTTCTCTCTCAACTCTGTCACCGTGATTTCCTTTAGGAGTAGAATAAAGGGGGAAATGCAGGGGAAGCCCAATGGAAAGAAAAAGCCTTATTAATGGGGAAATGCAACCGATTTCCCCTTTTACTCTTTTTCCCCTTTAAGTCCCTTTCCTTATTCAGTCTGTATGTTTCTTAGTCTACTTTCCCCCCTCGATTTCCCATCGTTGCCCCCCCCACCTTTGTCTACTTTTCCCCCCAGATTACGCGTCATTTCCCCCTTATTTGTCTACTTTCTCCCCTTCGTTTTCGCTTCATTTCCCAGTTCACACATTACATTTATAAAACTAAGATGGTTTCAAAAGCCTCAACTCATTAGGTAGGTAAAATATATTGAATAACTTACAAGCTTCAAAGTATGCAAACATTTGAAACGGACAAATGGTTATAAAAATGTCATCAATACCAATATATTTTCCATAAACATGCAGCAATCCAAATTTTCTCCGTAGCATAGTCGATGTGTTACTTCGAGTCTGGTAACAATTCATCCTACAAAGCGAAGTAAAAGGAAGAACGACAACCAGTAATACCTTCAAATGAAATAGAAATGAAATTTGTTTATTCCAATGGTTGTTCAGTATCCGATATATGTTTAACGAGCTTGTATAAACCAGTTGATTTCTTCGTGCTTGTTTCTTGGTCTTGCAGAATGGTTCCCAGGTCTTTGGTGGATTCCGATGCACTAGATCCAACCACTCATCTGCTATAGCTTGGGCATACAGAACAGAAAGTTGATTGTTGGTTAGTTTGCCTGGGACTGTGGTGCAATTGGGTTCTTCAGATGTCGAGTTACCAGATTTATTTGGACTATCAGTTAAAGAGATAATGAAGAGATAACCTAGGAAGACAAATGTATGTGTGAGTAAAAGACAAAGAAAAGTGAACCGATGAAGTAATCTACTTACACCCAAGTAAGACCAGAGGGGTGCAAAGATATGAAGAACTTAGGTAAGTGTGGCTAATTCACAGCGAGTGAAAGAGATGAAAGGTGTAGAGGTAACATAGTTTGAATGGTGTGATAGCAGTTTTCTTCTGTTCATATCCCAGCTACATGTGTGTAAACTGTGGGTCTATGCGTAACTATCCAGCCTTTTCTTGAAACTTTTAACAGATGGAAAGGAGACTACCTCTACTGGTAATGAATTCACAGTGTTAATCAGTAAAATTACGCTGTTTATCGTATCAGCCTCTGTTTGCATTACGCTAGTTTTCTTGAAATAAAGAAAAGTTTATTGTTTAACTACTAAGCTATCAGTGCATTGTAAAAATTAATTAAGAGAGTTACATAAGAATGCTTACTCTTAATTGACTCTAGCTTGAACCTTTTGAAACCCTATCTTGAAGGTCATGGAAGAAGGCTAATTCACTTAAGTTAATTAGCTTCCTCTTAATTTATACCTCATGATATGACGATACATAAACCAAGGTATGTTTAACACTCGATGCATAAAAAACCCCATATTATTCCTTAATATCTTCGTCTAGGTATTTCACCGTTTCTTTTTGAATACTGATTTCAAAGTGGAAAATATCGTCATACTCTATCTTTGATTTATTTAGGCGGTTATAGATTGAGAAACATTACCTGTATTGATTTAAACAATCACTGTAGCGAATGTCGTAGATTTCATTCATACATTGAACATATATTTCAAGGTCACAGCTCATTAGTAATTCAAATGAATAAAACGCATAGAATACGATGGATAGCAAAGAAGTCAAATTTCCAATCAGTCAATCAAGCTAAACATACATTTTTATGCAGATTTTTGGATAGTAAGAATAAATGAGAATAATTTATCAGCTAAGAGTTTTGAAATAACTGATAAAACGTCTTCTCTGTTTGCCTTCAAAACGCCTACCATTTCATATATTTCATTAATAAACTGAATCATTGAACATTGTTATATATATTTCTTGCTTTTAAAAGGGATTACAAGAGAGAAGAAAACTGAACCAATCAAGTGAGTTAATATTTTACAAGTTGAGTCCAACAGTTTTAGTATAAATGAATCACTGAACACAATATCCACTTACTAAAACTCACTTAATATCAATAACCAATTTACCCTGTATTCTTGAAGTTTGTCACTATTCTATTTATATGTTTATATCAGCAACAAATGAAGTTTGAACATTACTTTGAATATAATAATTAAACCTTTCACGTTTAGTTGCTAGCCCTTTTGCTCTACAAAAACATTCATGGTAGTGAGAAGAGAGAAACTACTTAACAGTACAAAATTTGATTAAGAGTGTTTATTTGGATACGATTACAATGCTTAATCATATTGGTAAGATCTTACTAATGGGCTTATTAACCAGGAACTCAAGTTATTCCATCATGTAAGGAAACAGTGAAGTACGTCAATACAATGAGCTACTCGCGTTATTAAACTGAATACCTTCATTTAGTATAATTGCTTGTATTGTACCTTCGTTGATTGGACCGAACTCATTGGTCTCTATTAGAATACGGGCTCCTGTGCGGATGCCTCGAGATTACTTGTGTTTTAATTATAGCAATGATGAATAATGGCTAGCACTGCAATCCAGGATGTGCTTTTCGTCCTATTTGGCACTCGTCAGCTGAATGTACCTGCCTACCAGTGAGTTGTGTTGTTCCCACAAAGATTCGGGCACGGTGGCGATCACCCATATGCTAATAGAGACCGATCGATTCGGTCCAATTAACGACGGTAGTAGAAATATTGTTTCGTCCCTCAGTACTTTTTATCTTCAGAGTCACTCGTATTATCATAGAAACGTATATCCTCAAATTTCTGGTTCGTTTCTCTGATATTATGCGATCAATATGTTTAATTGAATTTTGAACAGAGCGCTTATAATATAATAATATTATTATTCATTATTTACCCTCTGAGTTCCTGCTAGAACATAGGGCGTCAGTAGCATATCACCATTTCACTCTCTTCTCTCCAGTCTTTCCAACCTGGCTCCACCACTGCCTACAAGCTCTCATCTCTTCCTCACATCATCTCCTCCATGTCACCCTCGAACACCCAACTCGTCGGTTCCCATTTGCGTTTCACTCGACGACCTGGCCTGGTGTGTGATGTCCCCAATCGATATTCTCAGTCTATGTCCAATCAAATCCATCTCCACTCTCTTCTTCTGTATATTTGTTGGGCGAGAGGTTGTTGATTCGTTGGTTCGATGCCAGCCAGAGTTCTTCTTACCTATTCTTACTATTCTGGACATCCATCTGATCTTGAGTATCGAGTGAATGTAGACAACAGCTGTTGATGATGGATGTCTGTAGTTAGTTACAATGCTTTTCGTAACCCGCCAATGTCTCTCAACCATCACATGGAAACACTGACTTACTCGACTGACATTAGTGTTGAAAATCCGGATCTTGTTCACGCTTCATACTGAGTGCAGTAGATTGCCACACTGATTATTTCAGACTAATGAAGAAATGCCTGTCTGTCTTGCTGTGTTTCCGATACTGGATGACTTTGACATCCTCATCTGCACCTTTGTCTGTGTCGGCTGTAGTTGAAACGATGCTGTCTAGGCAGGTAGGTGAAAGAGACAACTTCCTTCACATTCCTCTCATTCATGGTGATTGGTGCTTGTTGTTTTTGTTGTTAGTTGGATATCTTCATCACCTCTGTCTTCTCTACGTTCACATCTGAACGAAGTCCCATCTTCCTTCACTGTCCTGCCTCGAATCGTCTGCTAACTTGGTAGTTTTCACCTGTAGATCTTCGAGTTTCTGCAACAAGACATTAGACATAAATCATCGGTGACATCCAAATCTCCTATGGTCTTCTCATCCATCAAACAGAGTATGTCCATCTTATCACACCTCCTCACAGTTGTTTGTTGCATGATCCAGTCGAGTCGAGTCGAGTTGAGTCTAGTTGACCACAATCAGGAAGATGATCTGTGATGGTAGGGGGCAACCTTGTCTCACTCCTTTCTTTCCACATCCCTTTCACAGAGTTCCAGTGTTCTTCCACGCAGCTTTCCTTGGAAATGTTGCTCAATGTCTCCCATTTTCCCCTGATGACTGGCTGATGTGAAGACGTCCTTTGTAGTTTCGTCCTTCAGTTCAGTTTCTGTCCTGGGTGTTGAAGTTGAACTGTGGTCTATCATCACCAACTTCTGTGGAGGCTTTCAACCTGGTTCTGAAGGTTTCTTGCACTAGATAGTGAGTGGTGTTAACCTACATCTGCTCCCCTTCTTGATCTTGTATTCAATAGGCTACGTCTCCACTTTCTTCACATTGAGATGTAGTCGATCTGATTTTTAGTGTGTCCTGGTGTCTGGTGAAATTTATATGGATTTGTGAATGTCTTTGTGTTTGTCCACACTGCCTGCAATCAGCAAGTCGTTGAATGCACAGAAGTCTGCAAACAGTTCTCCATTCTCATTCATTTCACGAAGTGCTTCTGAACACATGATCAGTTCTCTTCCCGTGTTGTCTGTTCCGAGTTTGGCATTCATGTCACCCCACCCATTAGATATTTGACGTGGCCATCTGGAGTGGGGTCTTGTCTAGTGTTGATTGCAGTTGTTTGTAGAATTCCTCCTTCTTCTCTTGATCCGCATTATTTGTAGGTGCATAGCCTAGCATTGGTTCCCATTGCCTTTGATGCTGTTGCGGACATCATGATAGCCACTCCAAAACTCAGTGTGCTCGTAGTTGTCGTCTGTGTGACAATACAGGAATAGATTATTGACTCTCCAGTTGACAATTAAGAGAGTTCATTTCCGTTCCATCTGCAGACTCTTCACAGATTCCTAGCATTTCTTGCCATACCTCATCTCTTTTGGAATCTGAGCGGCCTGCCGAGGATCAGCTGGCCAGAATACTAAGAACAGGTAACAAGAACTCTGGCTGGCATCGAACCAACGAATCAGCAACCTCTCGCCCAACAAATATACAGAAGAAGAGAGTGGAGATGGATTTGATTGGACATAGACTGAGAATATCGATTGGGGACATCACACACCAGGCCAGGTCGTCGAGTGAAACGCAAATGGGAACCGACGAGTTGGGTGTTCGAGGGTGACATGGAGGAGATGATGTGAGGAAGAGATGAGAGCTTGTAGGCAGTGGTGGAGCCAGGTTGGAAAGACTGGAGAGAAGAGAGTGAAATGGTGATGTGCTACTGAATCGGTATGTTCCAGTAGGAACCCATAGGACAAATAATAAAAACAGTAATATGACTTAAATCAGTTGTTCACTGGATGGCATGAAATCTCGACATAAGTAAGTATTGATGCAATCCTATTAACTGAGGAATGCTATACAGTCACTATACTCATTGACATATCATCCTCATGTATCCCATCTGATAATAGATGCTTGGAGTCAGTTATTACTATTCATAAGCTCAGTCTGCATATTTGGTGAGTTTCATTACACGTCAACGTTTACAACACCATGTTTTTTTTTTACTGTCGATCGATCAAGTCAGCAGTCAGCGTTTAAGGTTCATATGGATTCATACTTAACAATCATTTTTCATACATAATCCATTTGTATAGGGATTCATGTATGACTTGAATATTTCGTTAAAAGTATCGTTGAAATGGAACTTAAATCTAATATTTGAAGCTATAAGTTAAATACTCAGTAAGAAGAACTTATTGCAAATTCGAAAAGAAATCAACTAACTAACTCTAACAGGCTTTATCCTATAATGTTCAATATTGAAGTGTAGACTTTGTTCCACCACTTTTTTTGGGGGGGGGACTCACCAACTGGATCTATCCACAGAACAACGTTTAGTTTAGATTTTCCATTCATTACTTTAAAGGGTAGTAGCTTTCATCTCTTAGTGACTTTATCATGATAACCAAATAATGAATGAATCAACAGGTTTGTGTTCCTTACCTTATACAGATGTTTTAAGATTCTCATAGGATTGATTCTCAATCATTTTTTTCTGCTTTTTGTATAGAAAGTGAATTATATTTAATCAGAATGAAATTCATAACAAACCTAGGATATTCACGAAAGGAGTACATATACGTACAGAAATTAACTTTAATGATAAATCAACAACAAAAGTCCATCACCAATACTGCTAGTTATTACTATTTATTGATATACTTGTAATTCTTCGTTGTTTCGTTGTATCGAATTGTTCGATGTCTATTGGCATATGTATGGGCTCCTATATGGATGCCTTGATATTACCTGAATGTTAGTTGTGGTAATTTAGTTGGTTGTGGTTAGCAGAAGAATCCAGGATGCGCATATCGTCCTATTTAGGACTCGTCAGCTGGGTGTACCTGCACCTCAGTGAGCGATGTTGTTCCCACTGGGACTCGAACCTCGTACACATCGCTTCAAACGCCAAGGCGTCACCCAATATGCCGGAGGCATAGGAGCTCATGCCAATAGAGGTTGGACAATTTGACCCAGTAAAACAATGGAGAATTACAAGTATATCAATAAATAGTAATAACTAATACCCATTGTACAAAAAGTGGCTCTCGTTCCTTCGTTGAAAGCAGATAACGCCTTGGAGTTCGAAGCGATGGGTACGAGGTTCGAGTTTTGGTGGGAACAATATCACTCACTGTGGTGTAGGTACATCCAGCTGACGAGTCCCAAATGGGATGAAACGCACGTCATGTTAGCAACAATCAACTAAATTACCATAACTGCTAGTTATTGATGATGCCGATCACTGAATATTTTGTTTAAATTTTAGGTGTCACCTATTCCACTGCCTATCCTGTTGATAAAAATGAAGCAACTGTATCTGATACATTAAGTCCATCATTTCAGTTTGTCGGAAATACTCATTCAAATAAAACTTTAGAAATGAATGATATATATAAAAGAAATTCAGCATACACTAATGCGAGATCATTGAGTAGAAGTTCTCAGTTCAACTTTATACCACATGAAGATAAACCTCCTCCTAGACCTCCGAGAAATCCACATCCATTGCACACAGTCAAAGAGCATTCTACCATGCGTGATGATGAAATTGTGGTAAGTTAACATTTTATATCAATCTCAACCATATCATAGATTAATATAAACTTGAAAGCTATTACCATTGGAAAACACTGAACAACCAATGCCCTAGTTTTAGACTCGTTTAAAGGTCACCGTACTAACGATTGAAATACCCAATTAAGATTCTGCATTTCGGGCGTTAAAGGACATTTTCATAAAATACAGAAATCGAGTTGGTTATTTCAGTTGTTGTGAGGGTGATCTTTAAAGTCACTCCATTTAGCAATGTGCTCCTAAGTGAAACCAAGCTGATTGTGAAAGGAACGAGAGGACAGTACTCGTTAAATATAGTACACCTTGCATTAAGAAAGTCATTTGCATAATATACTTCATTTCCTCTTCTGTTTCTCTCTTGGTTTGCTCTTCATACATCCACGTTGTCTCTTGCGTTGCTCTCGGCAGAATCTTTACCCATTGCTGGTAATTCCCTATGATTTCTGCCACCCTCTCAACGTATACTACTTATATCCATTCTTATGAGCAACGCCCACTACAATTGTAGTCAGAGATGTTGGGATCAACCGGTATAAAGTTTTCATTTCCCTCGGTTAGATAATCATATTGCAAAGTGATTGAATCATTTGGAGTACGAAAATATTTAGAAAGTATAGAAAAATAAATACACTTTGGGGTTTGGATACCAGAGTTGAGAACGAGTTCCTAGTTTTATTAAAAGATGATTCAGTGCAGAAAATTCTCTCTTCAACGAGTCATTTCCACAGAGCAAAATTTCTCAGAAACGCTTCGCATATTTCACGTTTCAAGAAACTGATTCTAGTATTAGCTCCAGTAAGCTTCACAGAAAACCGTAGAAACCTTGACTATCACAGGATCTTTTCTATCTTTGAACAATCGAAATAGTCCCACTAGATAATAAAAATTAATAAAAGAAATTTCAGCGAAGAAAAATTCTCGTTTCAACCAATCATTTTCACGACTCAGAACCTTCCGCAAGTGGAAGATGAAGAAGGAAAGAAAATTCAGTCAAAAGGAATATAAAGTACGAAAAGAGAAAGGAAGAGTGAGAAAATGGTGAGATTCTGTATAGCATCGTTAAGATGAGGATAATGTGTGTGTATACATCTGCGCCACTGACATCGGTTCTCAGACATGATACATCACCTACAGTCAGTCTCCAACCACTACTTCCTCTTGTCTCGCCGACCCCAACCATCTAGTCTGCATCGCCCAACATCGCTCAAACCAACAGTCAAACACTTCATACATTGGCGCCGTGTTTTAGTCTGGCCACCTCAGGCCTTCTTCCGGCCTGAACCTACTTCAGTCAACATCCTGTGACGAGGCAATCGGTGACTACGCATACATAACACGTGTCCCAACCACCTCAATCGATGAAGGTTCACAACCTTGTCAACCGACTCACCTCTTCTCCCTCACTGAAAATCCACACCCGACTTCTGTGTTACTCACGTGGTGACCCCACGCAATTGCAATACGGTGTATACTATGAAGGCAACGGTGGTCAAACACCTGAAGCCAGCCTTCTCATGTCTTCCACCTTCAATGGCCATGTTTCACATTCATAGAGTAGAACCGAGTGGAGTGCTATGCAGGTGCGGTACACGCGACCGTTAATAGAAAATCGGATATGACGGCGGCGCGACAGGTGGCGTAAGTTGGCGAAAGCCAATCGAGCCTTTTTTATTCGTACAGAGATTTCATCGGCCAGTGAGCCACTAGGGCTGATCCTACTACTTCGCAGGTAGGTGAAGTGGTCGACACACTCAACCACTACACTGTCTATTGTTAGCCGCAGTGGTGCACCGTTGAAGACGAATCGTGGAGCAACAATTTGCATTAGGGTGGTGAGAAACACATGCCAAACATTCTGCAATTGCCACTCAGTGATTAGAAGACTCTGAATCTTGTCAGCGTCTTCACCTAACAGGACCATGTCATCTGCGTATTGTAGGTCTGATGAAAATTCTCTTGCGATTAGGTCGAATTCCGTGTGGTCATGTGATGAGAAGGAGACCTCCGTGTGAAAATCTGTGGTAAAAATCGAATAAAGATGGAGAGAGTGGGCACCGTTGATGGACACCATTCGATGAGGACAGCTCCCGGACATCTCAGTATAGGCTGTGAGACGCCCACGAGCGTTCGAGTGGAGAGCCTTGAATAAGGTGATGCACTTACTCGGCACGCCTTTCAGTGAGAGATATTGTCACGGGACATTGCTTACACGGTGATTTCACCAAATGCGAAGAACGATACGAAGACATCTGTGATTAAAACCATGTAACCGTGTAACAGAACAGAACAAACTGTAGCGCAGCATACTTGTCCTTGGATGGGTAGTCGGATATCTCACCGATCGGTAGCGCAAATGGCGCTAGTTGTCAAGTATCAAACCCATCTTCTGTATCGGAAATGAGATTTCGTCAGCAACCAGCCCATCAGGGATGATGCGACTTCCCAATTAAGTGAAATGATCGATACATTTCACCGCTTCATTCCCTGTCCGTAAGCTGGAAGTTCTTTCAGCGCACCTGTCCTAGACTGTCATCTTACATTTCACAGGTCTGAAAGTCATATTCACTAAACATACTCAGATTCATATCTGCTGAGCACGTTCAGAAGAGCCTGCATTTTATCACGGAATATTAGCGTATTTAACGATATTCTTCTACGTAAACATGCAGAATTATAAACATATATTGTTATTTTACTATATGATAGCATATAACAATAGTTGCTATTATTCACTATTGTACACTAATTTACAAGAATAATATATAGGTTTATTGATTAACTTATGCGCCTATTCACTGTTTTCTGGTACTATGTAATGTCTACCATTTAAAAGATACTGTTCTTCACTATTACATTTGTTTCAGTATATCTGTTAAAATAATCACTGGTTAGCTGATGGACTGATATTTTATTGGTCTGTTTACATTCGACATGATTGTGAGTTTGAAGGTTAGAGTGTGTGCAACAGGAAGTGGGGTATCTTTTAATCGATACGACACTAGTTTCTTTTTATTCTGACTCCATGTATTAGTCTTAGAAATTCTTTTCGTCTGCACAAAATAAACATAGTCGAGTTAGCATATATATATATATATATATATATATATATATATATATATAGAGAGAGAGAGAGAGAGAGAGAGAGAGAGAGAGCTCAAAAGCTTTATTGTAACTGAAGATAACAATATAGTTGAAAAGCAACTGCATATAAAACAACTCTGTTAAGAAACAAACATTTAAGGAATACAATTATTTTTGTAGATTGATTTTTATGCATTGATTAGTCACTGAAGAGTAATCAGTTGACCGAAATAGGTCCAGGCTGGAAAAAGGCCCGAGATGGCCAGACTAAAATATGGCACGAATGTATGAAGTCGTTGACTGTTGGTGTGAGCTATGTGGGGCGATGCAGACTGGGTGGTTGGGGTCGGCGGGACAAGAGGAAGCAGTGGTTGGAGACTGACTATTAGTCATAGTGTAAAAATGACAAGTTAAAAATGTTCAAATGAATAAGAATGTCTTATACAAAACTTGAGGCCTTCCATCAGTCCGCGACAAAATCCTATGGACTCTGGATTATCTACCGAAAATGAAGTGGTAGTCTAGTAAATATTGCATGAAATAATGAAATCAGGTATAGAATTTCTAGAAACCATTGGACAACAATGAGTTATTTCTTTTTAGCTATAGACATCTTAACAATACTCACCCAAAACCTTAATGAAAGATCAAACCCAGTGTTGTTGGGATTTTCTTTATCGCTATCAAATATTTGGCTCAAAATACAATGGACTAAGGTGTTGTATCAAGTCAATGCTTACACTGAATCATTGCTGAAGGTTAAGATATGACCTTGAAGAAGAAGTACCGATTCATCCTTACAGCTTGTCACTTTTAAGTTTAAAAGTCATTCGAAATCTACTTCAAAATGAACAAAATAGCCAGGTTCATTTTGTCTTTGCTACTTCTCTAATTATTTTAGTTTATATAAACAAAGTATTGCCTAAAATCGCATTGTTATGGAATATTTGCTGACATTTTTTTTACTAGGAAACTAAACCATTGACAAGTGTGAAACATAGATATCCTGTTACTGGTTTAGCTAAACGAATGAGTATCGCAGCGTCTGATCTCTTAGGAAAGTCAGTAAGTTGAGTTAAACAATATTTTTTTCATTGAAATATTTTATTACTCAGTATCTGATTCACTTTTGAGTGTTCATTTGATGAATAACTAGCAAATTGTTGTCAGGTGATTAAAGTGAATTGACGAGATTTGGTGTATGGTGATGCTCATCAGCCTCTTGCTGATTGACTACTACCGTCTAACACTGAAATACAGTGCACCGTAGTGTCGCATCACTTCGTTTAATGACCACATTGCAAAATTTGATCGACAAACTTCGATCAGTACTAAGTACTAGAGACTAGACAGCGCTACATGGGTTATCCACCAGTGACGATCTCATGTAAGTAAGATCATTCGTGGGCTGAATAGCTTAGTGGTTAAGTGTCTGAGTTCAACACAAATGGGCACAGGTTTCAATCACCTAGGGAACATCAGTTTCCCAGTGGTTGCAGATACGCCTTCCTGATGACTGCCGACAAGCACGAAACCTAGGTTAGGTAGGGCTTCCTGCCGACTGGCTCCAATTAGCTAACATTCATCAAAATACATCACAGTGCTGAGCCTCCTAGCTTGATGGTCACACTATAAGATGACTGATAGAATTCGGTCAATACTCGGGACTAGACAACATGAGATTACTTGGCTATCCAGTGACCGACCAATGTATCTAATTCAGTCCTACAGGAAGTCACTCGCAGCCCAAATAACAGTGATAACGTTGCTGTTTATAGCACTGGGCGACGCGAGTTCATATCTCACAGGGGATACTAGTTCTCTCGAGGTTACAGACACGTGGAAAGTGTACAATATTTCATCACTACTGTACAAGATGTTAATAATGAACATTCCTTCCTGCGGCTCAGCCTTGTTGTTCCCTACAAAACTATTAATTATTTTGACATTTATACACGATATATGGACGATATATTCGTTATTTGCGACTCACCTATCGATCTGAATGACATCCTACGAGAGTTTAACAATTGTCACTCAGCGTTTGTATTCACTATTGAGAAGGAATTGGAATCGGCTATTCCTCTCCTTGACGTACTGATTACAAGGCGTAACAATGGAACGCTGAAGAGATCCATCTACAGAAAGCCCACGTGGGATGAATAGCTTACTAATTTCTATGGCTCGGTGCTGATCATGAGGAAGGGAAACCTCATTCACTCTCTCTACTATCGAATAAGTAATATTTGTAGCATAGACTGTGTCCAAGTTGAACTTGTCTTTCTAAGAGAGACGTTCACGGAAAACCGCTATCCTAGCAGATTTATCAATAACAATATGCCAGAAAAACATGCGAAACCAGTCATCAACTTAGTTTCTAAAAAATACTTTGTTTATGAATCTGGAATATAAAGGTGATGCAGTGTCACATATCCTGAAAAATCTTCTTCCTGATGAATTAGTAGGAATTTTTTTCACAGCCAAACTTCATATGATATTTACCAGTCGGAAATTGTTCTCCGTTGGTATAAAAGACAATATCCTATCGACAGGCCACATTCATGTGTATCTACCAGTTCACCTGCTCCTATGGAGCAAGGTACATCGGCCGTAGTCAGAGACTGGTGTTACCACGTATACGAGAACATATTCTGGCCTGGTTTTATAAGGGTGAAAGGAAATCGATCAGAAGTCTTATCCTTGAATATTTAATCGATTCCAACCATCCGACTGGCGCAAACTATGGTTTTTAGATTGTCTATCGAATTCGCTCAAACACTTCACGTTTCCTCCGTGTTCAGCTTCTAAAAACAGCAGAGGCCTTAGCTATCCACAAACTTTGAATCTTGACCTTTGTGTGCAAAAGAAGTATGCACAGCCTTTGTCTCTACCTTGACCTTGACTTAGTTTGATCTTGGTGTGTTTCGCCCCCCTTTTTTCAACTTTCCCTTTTGTCAGATTAATTTTTGTACCCTTCATCATTTCATGATTATATTCAATTGTTTCCGATGTTATTTAATCTTCTTAATGATTGCAAATCTTAAAAAAACATTTTCAAGTTGTTATTCATCGTAGACTGACATCAGTTGGAGGGACAAAGGAAACCTAGGAGCACTGGACAACTGTTACTTCCGACCAGTATGGGACTCCTCAGCAGTGCGCACCCACGACTCCGCACCACCGGGGATCGAACCCGCGACCTTCAGGTTCCTTGGCCAGCACGTTACCATTGAGGCAATTGGTCAATTTATTTCAATTAACTTGTCTTATATCAGTCATCATTTTGTCTATCTGAGATAGCCGTGGTTTGTCGGACTAGTATTTATACTGAGTGATGATTGAAGGTGAAATGAAAATCTGGACCGCCGCCGAGTCCCAACCAGCGACCCTCAGATTACCGGCCAAGTGCTCTACCAACTGAGCTAGGAGGTCTGACTACTTGCCAGATTTTTATTTCACCGGTAACCCGGTGGCACTGGTTTGAATCCGACCGCGGTCCACATTTTCGTCTCACCTTCAATCATCACCCAGTATAGAATTATTTTCATTGACAAGTAAATTCTATCATACTGATTAGTTTCATTGTCTTATAGATTTTATTTTAGGAGTAAATTAAGACCTAACGAAGACTTCACGTAAATAGAGGATTTATTCATCTTCGAAAATATTTTGTTGCTAGTCTTCAATGTCTCCATCCTACACGGTTCTCTCCAGTTTAATTTAGTCACAGAGATATGACGGATTAGGCTGTGATTTTTCAAGTTGATATGTTGTACTGAGTTTGATTTTCATGAAGACAAGGAGGATTGGTTAACGTTAATCGAAGTTATTCTAATAAGCCGGGAATGAGAGATGTGAATCGTAGAATGGTCAGTTGTGTAATAGTTTTAAGACTTTAATAAACTACTCAAACTCCAGTAGATGGATCTACAAAATGCCATTCATTATTAGTCGTTTACTTTATCTTCATTGCTCCGTATTAAATGAGCGAGGTTATGGTAATCAAAACAATAAGTAGAGCCTACAACTTTTACTATATCATAAGAATCCTTTTAACTGAGTATACTTGATGTGACTTAGTTGGGCGGTATGACATGGGTTCTTATAATACGCCAACGAGATACTTGGATTGGATACAAGTAATACAACTATTCTCCCCCACATCCACCTATACTTAACTGAGCCATGAAAATCAGAAGATAAAGACGGCCTGTGACTGTAAGAACAACTGCAAGTTTATCAAACAAATACACGATATTTATAGATTTACAAATCCCTCAGAAAATGAAGCCATAAATGAACCAATCCGATTTGTTGTGTAACTTCAAAATTGTCCAATCAGGTTATTATGTTAGTGTATGTATAAATCATGATCTGAAAACAATTTCTCTATTGGCTGACTTTTTTTTTGTCGTTGCTTCATGATTTAAACACTATAACTAAAATCGAATATAGAGAAAGAATCATTGAGAAATACTGACTAACATCCTCTGAGTGAAATGATATATAAGTTCAGCGTGTAGTACAGTGAATTGTACATATGTTTATGTGTGTATCACTGAATAGTCCTGATCATCAACAATTCGATACTTGGTTTCCTCAGTCCAATAGGGATATTTCAATTGATTTCAATTCAGGTTGATATTTATCATAAAAAATCTTGATATGAAATCTTGTGGAGTATTTGTTTCTTTTCCTTTCTTAAATATGTAGTTGCATTATATGAATAAATAACGGTATGTTATCAGTTGATTGCTGGCTAACAGTCAGACTCATCAATAGCGTTTCGTCTTATTCACTCCTTGTTATCTACATATTAATATGGTATGCATTATGGGTTCGAACCCTGCTGCACCTACCGAAGTTGTAGGAGCCAGGTAGTATCACTAACCCTCACACAATAGATGTAGTTCATAGCCTACAGCACCAATGTGCACAAAGTTACTAAGTGCGTTGCGTCGTTTCAGTACTTAATAATTGATTAGAAAGTAAATTTACTGCCTATCACCTGGAGATACTGTTAGATAGTTGAATAATTTCATCAGTAACCTAGTGATAACATATCATGAAATTCTATTTGGTTTATTGTATGTCTAGACGATGTCAAATTTCATGCATTTAGATCCCTTGATAAATTTAGATAAAGCAAGAAGGGAAAAAAATTTGCAGAATGATATCATTTTATTTCACGAGTACTCTTTAGCTTCATACAGTCTAAAAGTAACTTACTTGGTGTCTAAAGCTATGGGTACGGGGTTCAAGTCTCAGTAGGAATAGCATTACTCACTGGAGTACAGGTAAATCCAGCTGACGAGCCCCACGTAGGACGAAACGAGAGTCCTAGATTCCTCTGCTAGCTGCAATTAAATAAATTACCATCTTAAATATTCAGGCAGTATCAAGGCCCCCACATAGGAGCCCATATGTCAATGGAGGTTGAATAATGCGACCCAGTAAAACAACGAAGAATTACAAGTTTATCAACGAGTAGTTATAAAAGTACAATTGTTATTAGGCAAATCAATACAATAACAAAATCACTGATAATCCATATAACGTGTAATAGAATTAATTATAAAGAGGTAAGAGATGTAATAAAGGGGAAATAAGTAAATCAATAAATAGTTACATGATGAAAATGAAACAAGATAAGAACATATTCACCAAAGGAGTGAGTAAGTAAGAAGGTCAATTTGAAAGCATTTCCTAGCAGTCGCTTTCTCAAAACGCAGTAATCCAGACATTTTCTCTACCTTGATTATTTTAAAAGCACTCCAAGTTTCAACTTGATATTTTGTGTCTACGACGAGGTGTCTTACATTTGCACTGGTTAGAATTTTACTTCCTTTCAAGCATAGATTCTTGGGGATATGTTCAGCAAACGGAATGGATACTCTCTTCCCAGTTTTTCTAATGTGCTTGCTACCGAAAGGGTATATAAGTTCATAAATACAGTTCCCGATGACATGAGCAGGGTAATTATCCAGTTCTGACTGGTTTAAAGAGCATGTGGTATTGGATACTGATAGTAGTTTAGCGTGAAACCGGCTACTCAAGCCGTTGAAGACTATTTCTTCTTAAAGGTACATGAAAGAGAAAAAGATTTATGTGACCATAGAGCCCAGGTGACATGTACGACCTTTTTGATGCCACGATAACTGAACTGTAGTGTGGGAGATGTAGTTGGATATACGTCCTGTAGTTTGGCATTACCACTGATGACTGATCTAACCTATCATAATACGTCATTTCATTGTTTAACAATATGTTAAGCCTAGGTTCTTTTTGTCGAACCACTATCTGAAAGACCTTTTTAGTATGATAGGACCTCGAGATAACAGGCGTTCCATCAGCTTAGCTCATTGGGTCATCTTGATATACAAGCTATAAGTTGGACTTGTACTGCCCATGCTGAGCCATCAGCTACCTCAATGTACCATGCTAGTGGAAGTTGGATTAGGATAAAGAAGGGTTTAATGTGTTCAGACTAAAACATGGCACCAGTCAATGAACTCCCCTGTCTGTCGATCTGAGCCGTGCGGGAGATGTTAACTATCTACTTGGGGTCCCCGAGATGATAGAAATCACTGGTTGAGGATACTTTGTAACATGGCTGGAGATCATTCACAGTGGTGCGCATGTATTCGCTCCTTGACATCTTCTAAAGCTTGAATATTCGCATTAATGTTTATTCCCTCACACAACTTTGTATACTTTGATAACACTCTTTTTCTATTCACCTATTCATTGTATACTTCTGTGAAGTGTCAGTCAGTCACTAGTTTAGCTTCAGGACAATTCCTTCTCAATGCCCCTTTGATTCTTGCATCTATTCTCTTAGATATTGTATCTCCACTGAATGTAAGGTATATAATGCTATATATATTCCGAAAGGATATAATACGCACGCTTAACTGACAGTTAACTTCGTACGCAAGAGCGATTGACTGCAACCTGGAATGAACAGAGAACAAGACCGGAGTTGGATGATGAGCGAGTTTATTCCTCCGGGAATAATAATCAATTAATTGATTGATAAACACCTGGATATGTTTATGCACATGAAATGACTAATCCTCGAACTGAGATACTGATTGACATGGTGAGTAAGAGTAAGGATTAACCAATCAGCGAACTACGTTAGAAATGGGGACAGCAAGTGAACTATTAGTCATAGTGTAAAAATGACAAGTTAGAAATGTTCAAATGAATAAGTATGTTTTATGCAAAACTGAGGCCTTACAGCATATAAAGGCCTTCTTTTCACACTTCATAATAAATCTCTTGGGATATCCATTCTCCGGAGAAACTTCTGAATGAAGTTTAGATCTTCCTCTAACTTAGCCGTAGAACATATTTTCCTAGCTATGTTGTAATGTAGAATATTTGTAGCTCAGGTGAATGGTGTTGGTTGTATTGTGTTTTCTGAGCTGAGTTGTTTAGTCGTGAAGCTTTTATCGTCTTGCTAGACGACATCATCCGCACTAACTTCATACTGAAGTTATGTTGTAATGTGTTTCGACTAGTCCACGCTTATTGCTGACAAGATAGGAACGTTCCATGGCCAGAGCTATACTACTGTGTCACTCGATCAGAATCCAATGGTCCATATTTCCTACTCCTGTCAGTTCACGAGGTAGCGTGATGCAATGGCCCAATGGTAACGTACTGACCATGGAGCCTGAAAGCCATGGGTTCGACTCCTGGCGGGGTCATGTATGCGCACTGCTGGAGAGTCGCCCACTGTGACGAAGGCGTTGTCCAGTGCTCCCAGATTTCCAACTGATGTCAGTTCTTGATGAATCCCAACCTAAAATCGAATAATAAACCTCTACAAACCTCCAGATAGAAACTGTTATAGTTGTATTTTTTTTCCGGTCCATGTCTTTTCATGGATGGTCTTTTCAATCTTACCATCAGTTCTTCTTTTCATGTTGAAGTCCAGGAAACTGAATTCGTTCTCATTCTGACATTCCATCGTAAATTTGATGTTAGGATGAATCTTGTTGAACTTGTCAAACAACTCACATGTTTCACATCATTGTAAGCAATAAAGATTTCATCAGCGTACCTGTGGTAGTAGAGGTTGTTCCTTTGATGACTGAACTCAGGCGTGTCTTTTATAGATAAGCCATGAAGATATTTACTTGAACAGGTCCTAGAAGTAAACCCATGACCAGTCTATCACTCTGATTATAAAGCTGGTTATCGAGTTAGAATTGGACACCGTTTTTACAAAGGAGCAGTAGCTGTTTCATTTCAGTTTTGGGCAACGATAGCAGATCAGTCTGTTAACAGATTATATGAGTCGTTTCGCTCATTCGTATATTTGTAAATCAGGAAGTTACATTGTGTAACATTATGAAGTTGGTAGATTGTGGAATGTCAAGATGATCAATTTGGTGATAAAAGTATCCGTGAAATAAATTATGATATTTTATTCTACAAATTTTGTCTTACTTCATTTGTCCAAGTTTTCATAAAACCTTAATTCAAGTTTTTCTGTTGTACAGTATACTTAAGTGGGGGTGGGTGGTTAACACCACTTTAAGTACTTGAATTCTACATCAAATACCTACCAGTGTATCGTGAAGTTTATCGATCAAGTATGTGCAAATTAGTTTGAAGTCAGGGATAATATATTTACTTACTTTGTCAAACGTCAACTAATTAATGGTGTAGAAATAAACGTTTACTGTCACTGTCTATATATGAATCATTCTTGTGTATGATGATAGATCAATTTCCAATATTTGGTTTCTGTTTTATTTTAGCGTGATGATCTTATCCTACTACTTCTTCAATTAAATCGTGAGAAAGCTAATTTAAAAAGATGGCATGAATATTTCACCTATCAAATTGATCAGATACGCTTAGTTAAAGGGTAAGCATAGTTAAGGTGTTGTTTTAAATGTAAAATGTAAATCTATTTCGCATTCTTTCATATCAAACTGATTCAATTCTTTTATCTATTGATCATTGACTATTTCAAGATATTCAGTGTGATTAACATCAGGTATTTCTTTTTCTAAAAATAAAATGAATAATGCAAAGCTTCATCGTTCTCATCCGTTTATTTTATATGCGAATAAATACGTGTGAAGATAGTCAGTATGACCTTGAAGTAGTATTGGTTAAAATTTGAATTATAAGGTCTGCCCTAAAACCTGTTGATTCAGTATTGTAATGTGAGAAGTCACGTGAAACTTGGTTTATTGATTACTATTGGAGGATGTAAACTGTATACTCAGAAATTAACCTCTCATAGTAAGATTATTCGATGACCTTGGACAATATTCAGTAGACTACTCTTACTATGCGTCAGACTAATCAAACAAATTGTAATAAAGAAGCATATACGAGAGAAAAATAAAGTAAAATAATTATTGACTCTTGAATTATAAATTCGCCCAAATTTATTAAGCTAAACCTGTCATGCGAAATGTAGTCACATTCAGCATCTCTCAGTCACTACGTAAATTTGGCTGACCATGATATCTCAATTGATACAACTCAACAACCACTTCTAGGTCATTATACAGACCTACAAGCAGCATCTCTTATATGAGAATTGATGATATTGTTTTTAGGTGGTTGAAGTCAGCATAAAGCTGTTTACTAGGCAATGGCTAATCATGGTGTCTCATCAAGTCTTAGAGGAAGTTAATCACAGTTTGAATACTTCAATGATAAAATCTCTGACCGGATCTGCGAAGCGACACCAGTTCCTTCATGGTTGTAATGGCACCTTGCTGTGATAAACGTCAAGTAATGTGAAACCTAGATCCAACTCAACTCGCTGCCGATTACCTCTGACCAACTACCATACATTTTGTAGTACATGACAGCTATTGTTAATATTTCGCTTATTGCTTACTTAAAAGTGGGTTTTAGAAAATCAACTCAAGCAGTCAGGTTCCTTCCGTATTTGAATGTTGTAAAGAAAAATGAAAATGCATCATAGGAAAAGCACAAAGTTACAAATTATGCAAAGGAAGTTAAACATGTTTGTTGGCTAATTCACAAAATCTATGGGAATAGTGGGACTGAACGGAGACAATATTCGATTAGTAATTGTAAAAATATGAAAGGAACAGGCTTATCTTCAAAGTTGAGGTCCCATGGTTAAACAAATTTCGTTTGCAAACATAATTCAGGTTTCTGTATACATACAGTGATGAATTCTATAATTCAAAGAAGTTGGAGGCTCATCATCTTCGATCGGATTCAGTCTAACCGTCAAAGATCCTGTTACTAGTGTTGGTTGACGTATTCGAGTAATACACATTTCAACTTACTTCTGGAATATAGTCCTGTGAATAATAACATTTCACTGTGTGATACATACCATAAATCAACTAAAATTGATGTACAGGACTTCTCGGAAGATCTCTTGTTCTAAGCTCATCCTTAAAAGGTTTTGATTACTGTCATATTACGTTCAATTTCGATATTTTTCACTCACTACTTATATGCTTTTTACAGTAGCTGATCTATTACTCACGAAAATGTATCTTTTAGTGGTACCAGAGAGGCTAGATCAGATATTGCCGCTATTCAAGGTGAATTGAATGATGTCATTGGACAATTAGAACTGTCTGAACCTTTAATAAAATTTCTGGATAATATGATACGTATGGGTGATGTATATGGAGGTGATGATGTCCTGTTTGCAAGTGAATACCGAAGAGTAAGTAATTCGTTTGTTATTTATTAATATTTAAGAAATATATATAAATCTTCTGCATTTATATAAAAGTGATGTTGTTATATCTAAAAAGTAGTGAAATGAGGTATCTTAGACCCACCTGACTGAACGCATCTACTTAATATTGCCATCCTACGCTATCAATAGCGCTGGCTAGACATCTGATTGCTTACTAGGTTTGCAGTGTACCATGTAGTATTTCGTTCAATCCTGGTGTATAGCATACGTTGTATATCATGACGCCACCAAATCAATAGTGCAGAAGTCTGGCATAAGGTTTAAGGTAAGATAGGAACGCCAGTTGAACCGTCATCGAAGCAAGTGAATAGGACATGCGTTACACATGTCAAGTCATTGTCAGTCGCATTACACAATGTTAGTTGCAATAAAGTTTAGATTACGGAATTCTTGGAGTCTGTTAGAATAAAACATGATGTCTGTACATGAGATCTCTGATTCTTGATCTAAACCGTACAAAGAAATGTAGACTTTCCTGTTTTCACATATTTAAATCTTATTTTTCACACCACACTCGTTTTTTATCCTTTTTTCTCTACTTATTGTGATTTTTTCACCACTTTTGATTACTTTTGCTTTCATTCCCGTCTTTTATCCTGGTACTTTATACCTTGGATGTAAATATGACGTGCAACTGAAATAACTGTGAGTTGGTGGATGACGTGGTTTCTAATAGTACGCGAACGTGATAATAACGCAACGAGATACTTAGGTTGGACACAAGTAATACAACTATTCTCCCCCACATCCTCCTATACTTAACTGAGCCATGAAAATCAGTAGATAAAGACGGCCTGTGATTGCAAGAACAACTGCAAGTTTCTCAAACAAATACACGATATTTATAGATTTACAAATCCCTCAGAAAATGAAGCCATAAATGAACCAATCCGATTTGTTGTGTAACTTCAAAATTGTCCAATCAGGTTATTATGTTAGTGTATGTATAAATCATGATCTGAAAACAATTTCTCTATTGGCTGACTTTTTTTTTGTCATCGCGTATCAATAACAACTTGAATTAAGGAGAAGTCTGATGTTGATATTGACTAATTGACTAGCCTGATTATATACTTTATCATACTAAATTTCAATAAAGTTTTTAAAAAAAATAATTTTTAATCTCCATCAAATTATTCCGTGTTATTTCACTACATTTACAAGTTAAAAAGAACACTTTTCCTCCTAAAGTTCATTTATTCATAAGGTTTCTGTTGCATTCAATGAAGAATACTTAGAAGTTACTTACTAGGTAGCATACAGAATAAAATCAATCACTAAGGCCATGTATAAATTTCTACTAAATCCATTTCAGGTAGTTTACGTTACTGACTCTTGATTATTAAAGATAATAGAATTCTATTGAATGAAAATTAATCATAATCCACCTTATATATTAGAAAGTATGAAAATGCATTGAAATAAGTAGTTAGTTGTACTGATTATGTAACTAGGGGATATAATCTTCATGATTAGTTGTTCTAAGTAAATACCTTTAGCTTAAAATTATTAATACAGGATAATATAATTATCACTATAAATCACATGTAAAGTCATTCAAAAGAATGGAATATAAAGCGAATCATATTCCTAGTGAAGATGTCAACTTACTCCTTTCTGTACTATCTGAGATATTGAAACACTAAATGACTAATTGAACTAGCTAACTGAGAAAAAAAAAGGCTGACTGGAAGATGTAAAAGGCTTTTTTTATGAAAGTCTATGGGTTCCTAGTGAAACATAGGATTTCAGTAGCACATCTCCATTTAACTCGCTTCTCTGCAGTCTTTTCAACCTGGCTCCACGACTGCCTACAAGCTTTCATTTCTTTCTCACATAATTTCCTCCATATCACCCTCTGATGGACAACTCGTCTTTTCCCATTTGGGTTTTACTCGACGGCTTGACCTGGTGCGTAATGTCCGTGAATCGTCTTCTCAGTGTATATCCAATCCAAACTATCTCCACTTTCTCCTATTGTATATTTGTTGGGTGATGGGTTCTTTCTTCGTTGGTTTGTTGCTAGCCAGAGTTCCTTGTTGCTGATTCTTTCTGATCGTTTTGATCTTGAGTATCGAGTGAGCGTAGGCGGCAGGTGGTCATTCCATATTCGATTTGTTTATTCGATTTATAACACACAGTGGTCTAGTATTATTTACTTGATGACGTTTCGAGCATAAATTATTGCTCATAATCATAGCAATGTAATCACACTACTTTAGACATTTGGTTTTTATAGTTATGTCACCTTATATGAGTTGTTCTTATTTGTAGTAAAATTTTCCATATCTCTGCTACAGGTGTTGCGTCACTCCTATTACATGTGTTGGCTGGGTGTTGATTCGATGAACAGAGATTCAGTAATCAGTCTCTTCCTCTCTCCATTTAATTATATTGGACTAAAGTACAGTGGCTTTATCCCACCCATTCTATTGTGTGGTTGTATGTTAATGCAAGCATAGCAATAGCCGAGTATTTTTTCTAGATTATTGATCTTATTCGGGTCTGTCATTCTATATTTAGCTAAATTCTTATGTTCGGCTATTCTAACTTATCCCGACCGACTAGTTTGACCTATATACTTGACTTCACAGTCATTACATGGAATTTGATAGATTAGATTATTTTGCTTAATTGGTTCTATCGGACAAAGTTTATCTCTGAGTGAGTTTGTTGTTAGGCTTAAATGCCACCCTAATTCCAGCTTTGTTGAGGATTCTACGTAAAGTTTCTGGTTTACGTTGCTTGAAGGGTAACACAATGGAGGCTGTGAACTCCTTTCTACTCGTGTTGTCCTTATTAGTCGCACTCGTGTGACTGTTATTTTTTCGTTTTTTGTGTGTCCTTAAGAATTTCTTAATAAACTATGGAGGATAATGATTAACTAATATTAACTATTAGCGCTTCTTTTACGTGTTTCAATTCCTTTTTTAGGTTCTTGCTCTGACTAGTCAGTTTTCTAGCTCTATCATTTAAACATTTGACTAATCATGCCCTAACTGATATTGAATGGGATGATTTGGAGTCTAGATACCTGTTGGAATGTGCTGGTTTTCTGTAGACAGTAGTATCCAAGCCACCGTCTGTTCTTCGTTTTCTTCTGAAATCCAACATAGGTAATTTTCCTTGTTCCTTTTCTACCTCGTAAGTAAACTGGATTGCGCCTACGACTGTTTGTGTGTGTGAAGACGGTGTGGATATGTTCCGATTTCAACGCACTAAATGTGTCATCCACATATCGCCACCATATTTTTGGTGTAGGACTAAACGTTTGTAAAGCCATGTTTTCCCAACTATCCGTAAATATATCTACTACGATTGGGGATATTGGTGATCCCATTGCTACTCCTCCTGTTTGTCTGTATATTTTGTGCTGAAATTTGAAGACTGTGGAGGTCAGGCATAACTGTATGCCTAATATGATCTCATCAACCGATATCTTAGTTGTGTGAGTAAGTTCTGAGTCAATATTTAGTTGACTTCTGACTGCCTCCAGTGCCATATTGATTGGTATTTTAGTATACAGACTAGTTACACCGAAGCCAACCATTTTTTCATCTTCTGTCTGTAGGTCATTCAGCAGCTGTTAATGATGTTTGTCTGTAGTTTGTTGGAAATGCTTTTCGTAACGCGCCAATGTCTCTCAAGCATCACATAGAAGCGCTGACTTGACTGAATTAGTGTTGAACATCCGTATCTTCTTCTTTGTGCTGAATGCAGTAGATCTCCACACTGCTGAGTTCAGATTAATGAGAGATGCCCTGTCTTGCTGTTTCCGATCCTGGCTGGCTTTGATATCCTCATCTATGTCGCTTGTGCCGCCTGTAGTTGAAACGACGCCGTCTAGGCAGGTAGGTAGGTGAAAGAGACAACTTCGCTTAGAATTCTCTTGTTGATGGTGATTGGTGTTTATTGTTGATGTTGGCTCAGTATCTTCATCTCTTCTCTACGTATTGGACAGAAGCTATGAAAGTGCAGTACATACGAGGTTTAGTAAATTGGTCATTCAAAAGAACCCAATGCATCTGCTCAACAGATACATACATTGAAGAAGAATTCAAATTTTTAACGGAGACACTTGTGGAAAACGGATATCGTCTGAAGATCATCAGTCGTGATAAAAACGTCTCAATTGTGCGGAATAATCAATATTCTGTCCCGAAGAAGGATGTTTACATCACGCTACCGTTTAAGGGGGAATCAAACAGTATGATCTTAACATGAAGACTTTATTCAGTTACCAAAAGGAAATACTACTCAGCCAAACTCAATATTATCGAGTAAACGGAATCTATACTCCAAAATAAACCTCATCGCTACATAGATGATTACGCCATATCCCGCCATGTTTACATGTGTATGTGGTGACATACATTGGGGAGAGTAATCAAACCATAAAGTCGAGAGTGATGGAGCATGTCCCCCATTGGCTAGAAAAACAGTTACATTCAAATAATCCAATAAATACTGGAGGCAGACAGACGTCATTGTCGATAGGTAAACATATTATAAAAAAAGGTCATAGGATTGACTGGAAAACAGTCTTTAGACCATTGTATAGGAGCCGTGAAAACCTTTTACTTAGGTTCATTTAAGCCTTAGCTATTGGAAAATTCAAACCCCCCTTATGTATTTTAAAAACAGTTTGCTCCCATCTTGACAGTCTTTATCTTATTTTAATTCCAAGGGAGGTGTGAACATGTATTATTCCCCCTTATTATCCTCATATTTACCAACTGTTTTATTATCTTAATTTATTTGTTTCACCCCACTCTATTTTCTTTCTTTATATAAAACATCCTTGAAAAGTTTAATGTGTGATCAGATTGTTCGAATTGTATTACACTAATACATCCGTCACATTTTTGAGATAACCTCCGGTCTTCTTATTACACTATGCAAATTATCATGTAAGCGAATACCAAGATTGAGACACTACAGTTTTATCGGCATAACAGGGAAATGAGAAAATATTCATCTTTTCTGCCTATAATGTAAATTCTTGGTCTTTACAGTTCATCACTGAACGAGTACATCGATACTTAAAAGAAGCGAATAAGTAGATTCATCACGCTAATTCAATGGCATAAAATGATAATACATATGTGTAACATAATAACACTAACATGAACCTTAGACTTCCTTTCTCATATATCCTCTTCAGAAATCTTTTGAAATAACTATTCAATTCCTTTTTTTTTATAATTCAGCATTTGTTACCTTCTCATGAAATTGTTCCATCAAATCCAAGTTTAGAATTTGCTCGTGATATTGAAGAACGTGAAGTTGCACGTGTATTGAATAGTTCAGTACGTCATGTACATCGTTCAGAATCTCCATTAGATGAAAATCATTTCAGTAGACCAATTACACCATTATCACCATTGAATGATTTAAATACAATGAATAATTCAAATAGTTTATCTATTATCCCAAAGTTGGATAATATGCCAGAACCAGAAGAAATTCGTTTACATAGAAGACGTTTAGAAGAAGAATTGAACAATCTTGAAAATTTGTGTGCACCACATCAATTAATTCATAATAAACTAAGAGATACACAGAAAGCAATTCGACAAAATGAAAGAAATAAATCTGCAGAACAAGTAAGCGTGTTTTTTTTAACGTTTAAAATGCAACTACTTAAAAGTAGTATGATTATGTAAGTGAAAGTTTTACGACTTCCTTTCTACTATTTTGTTCAGTTGAATGTCATCAGCTCTCCAGAGACCTCTTCACTAATATGCGTCAAATTCCAGAGAATTCGGACTACTCGTTCTAGATAAGTTCCCAACTTGTAGTACTTTAAACAATGAAATGTGTTACACACATCTGTTTATGGACGAAGTTCGCCACAGCAAGTCTTTTGGTTATCCTCTATCGTAATGTTCTAAAACTTTGCAGCTATTGGTGAAAACCATTATAAGCAATTCTAGTATAATCGTTTGGGAACTAGTAAGCGCAATGAGGTTGAATATTAACACGGAGGGGACATCGTGTTGATGTTCCTATTAGTCTTAGATTTTTCTGATTGTCGATCTATTTTGAGAGGTATCTTATTGTAAACAGTGATTGTAGTTAATTGCATATATGAATAGGTGTCAGCTGTGAATCATGACATCAAAACTGTATGTGATCGAGGGCTGCTACCTTGACCTTGTGTTTGGGCTTGCATACTACAACGACCCAACGAGCTATTATGGTGGAACGCTTATTCCCTCGAGAAACTACCATACCAGAAAGGTCAGTTGGATTAGTGGTAAAAGAAAAATCTATTACCGTTATAGTGTGGATCGCCGCGCTATGATGGGGTCCGATGGCAAATTCTTACTGCTGGTTAGACGAGAGTATGACAACACTAAGGTGTTTCCCTTGGATGTACCCTCAGTGCCGTGCTGATGCTGCCTTCCCTATGTATGGGAAGGGTTGGGGGGGAGGGGTTAGAAAAAGTCGGTTCCCAAGATAGCACACCAGCCTCTCCCCTGATATTTTCCAATGTCGGCGGTATTCTTTTCTAGATAGATTCGAAAAGATAAACTAGACTACCAAACTCCTAAAAAGGCTATGTGACCAACCTCAATCAGATTTCTTTTTAGCTCTGCGGTCACGCAGTAACTTATCTTTATGAAGAAGAAACAGCTCTTGGTAGTGTAAGCAGCCGGGAAGTGCAAACCTTGTCTCATAATATTGTCAGCAGTAGATACATCACTACAACATCAAAAAATACACTCCTTTTATCTTACTCTGAGAATCATATTGTTTTAAAGATACTTATCTTCCTCACACTTACTTCCCCCTAATATAAAAGTAAAACTTGCACACTGTGGGCGATTGTAATTCCAATTTAGTCTGTTTGTTAAAAGTGTTACGCAATGAAGGAGTATCATTTACCGGATAGCGTTTCGGACACCATTTTTCGTCCATATTCATATTAGGAAGCTAACTCCACAACTTCGAGACGGAGTTCACATATTCCTACTCCCCTCTCCTTCTCTATGATGACAAGGGTAGTAGAATTTTTCACATATCTGACACAGGTGTAGAATCATTCCTGTCACTCCACCAACACAGTTAGTTTCCAATACTGTTACTCTATCCCACCCTATTGTGTGATTGTGTGCAATTGCATGCAGTGGTATAGCTGAGCTTTTTTCTAAATTTCTTATCTTATTAGGATCTTTTAACCTACAAAGCTTGTTTCTAAGCGAGTTTGTTGAGTTAAATGCCACTCTAATCCTATGTAGTGTCTTTCTGTTGCCTTCTTTATCTAGTAGCAAATTGAAGACTTTTGATTCTCTCTCTCTCTCTCTGCCCTAACACCACCATTACTACCATAAACATTATTAGTAGTAGAACTATTATTAATACCTGCGTTACTACTACTGTTCATATTCTTCCTTTGATTTCTTATAAATTTGTCGGTAAACTGAGACACAAGGTATTCTTGGTATGCCTAATTTCTTGTTGTATATTTTCTGTCCCACCAGTAAACTTTAAATCGCCCTATTAATTAGGCGCTTAACCAAGTCTAATTTAACTGAGAGTTAGATGATTTGAAGGCTATGCAGCAATGATTGTGGGGTCAAAGTAGTCAGTTAGGGACAATTATAATAACACAGAGTAAATGCTTAGCTAAATCAAGATTAGTAGATCCTTTCATTAAAATATTAGTAAGACTTGGGCAATGTTATAGATTTTAATTCACTTTAAGTCTGTTTATTAGAAGTATCACATAATGAAATAGTGTTACTCACTGGATAACGTTTCGGATATGATTCATGTTCATTGTAGATCCTAATAAGATAAAAAATCTAGAAAAAGGCTCGACTACAGCTGTGCATGCTATGACACACAATCACACAGAGGGGTGGGATAGAGTGACAGTGTTGGAAACTAACTTTGTTGGGTGGAGGGAGGGAATGAGAGATTGATAATTGAATCTTTGTTTATCGAATCAGTACTAAATACATGCAGTAAAAGGAATGATTCTACACCTATCCCCAGACGTATGGAAAATTCTACTACCCTTATCATCACAGAGAAGGAGAGAGGAGTAGGAATATGTGAACTGTGTCTCGAAGTTGTGGAGTTAGCTTCCTGATATGAATATGGACAATAAATTGTGTCTGAAACATTATCCAGTAAATCACACCATTTCACTGTGTAACATTTCTGATAAATAGATTAAAATGGAATTACTTCCTTCTATACTGTATAATTTAGTCTGGAATGTTGAGTCAATTTGATAATGTACTTGGTTCATCAATATTCTGGTTAGTTTATATTCTTTATATACTTGATAGATTATTACTATCTAAACATAATTTTTTTTAAAATTCTGTTAAAATTATTTTTCTTTTCATCTCAGTCGAATAAATTTCATTCAAAGGCACCATCAGCATCTTTATTGCGTAGATTACATTCAGAAGGTATTCATCATCGTCAACTAAAATCAGCAAATAACTCTTTAAGACGAAAAACACTGGACGGTTATGATAATGATGACTTATATGATTATATTTATAAACGTCCAAGTACAGATTTTGGACATGATCCACAATCATCATTTCGACGTCTTAGAAGCAACAGTCGTAATAATATTAATCATAAAGAAGAATTCATTGATAATAAAAATCTAGATGGAATTAAGAAATTTCAAAGGTTTGTACAGTTGTTTGTCATAAATTTCCATTTGAAACTGTGTATACAATTAATTCTTTAGGTCCCATCGATTATACTATATTGTCCTGCTAATACAGTATAGCGTGTGTAAAATTTCGCTCTTTCTTAAATACTCTCATGTTTTCATACATTTATAATCTGTGACGAGATGATCACATTGTACCTGACAGCTTTATTCGTAATATTGATATCGTTTGGTGGAATTACCATGTGAGGAATGTCGTGGTCGGGTAAAGGGTACTAGATATAAGACAGGCTGACAAGTCGATTGATGAGTCTGTGAGCCTTCATCGTTTGAGACGGTTTGAACATGTAATGCGCATACCGAACCACCACCTACTTCGACGTGCGATGTTATTGAGAGTTAGATTTGGATGGAAAAGCGTTTAGGGTGGTCAGACCAGTCAATGAAGTCCCTGATTTTTGGCTTGAGCCGTGTGGGGGAAATGTAGACTGCTTGCTTGGGGTCCTCGAGACTAAAGGAATCAGCGGTTGATGAGGACACCTAGTGACATGCCTAAAAACCAGTTTCAATGGCGTGGATGCATTCGTTCCTTGACATCTTCTAAAGCTTGAATATTCGCACTAAAGCTTACCTTCAGAATTGTTTATTCTCTCACACAGCTATGTGCCTTTTGATATCACTTTTTCTATCCCTCCTGTTGTTTGTATACCGCTGTGAAGTATGAGAACGTGAACTGATGCATTTATGTTCGAGGTTTAACGTTGATTTTGTTGTATGTCCTGTGTGTGTGTGTGTGTGTGTGTGTGTGTGTGTGTGTGGCGCACATTTTCACAAAAGAGGAAAAAGTCAAGACAAATATCTTGCGTTTATCGTTAGACTGATAGGCATGAACAAATGGTGTGGGAATCTGATTTGATTACTGGGAAACCTTGAACATCTAGCTCCTGCCTTGTGGAGTAGATTTTTAGTTTAAGGCTCGAAAATTGGCCCCTCAAAAGAGCTATCTTCTTTGATCTGGATATCTGGGCAATATCTATGGCTTCATACAAACTGTGAAACAAAGAAAAGTTGTAAGACTCTTTTACTACTTTCTCTCAAATAACTCAATATACTACCATATCACAGTCTTTTTAAACACATTTCTTGTAGTTCATGATGTATAAAAACATTTGTGTTTTAAATGAATCGGTTATGGATTATCAAACTTTCCGAGTTGTGATATAATTAACTTCACTTCAAATGATAACTACATGCTTTTATACAAAACTGCACACTATCGATACATAACGGGTTTTTCGCACTTAGAGTAGAAGGGATTAAAAGATCAGTAATAGAAAACTTTTATTTACTTTGATGGCAACTAGTAGTGTTTGTCAAGGATATCCACTGTATCATCGTTCCTATATAACTTCTTCATAAACGTAATCATGGACATAACTTTAAGTACGTCTGATTTCACAGGGATTGACCTACTCCTTGGAGGTCATCCGGTTGACTTGGAGTATGCAGACAATATGGTTCTGTTGGGAGAAGATGCTGACAAAATGCTAGGTCTTGTGAACACGTTTAGAAATCTGAATATGTTTGGAATTCTTTTCGTTCCCGTTAAATGTGAGATGATTTTCCAGGACTGCTCTGCTGCAAGAACTCCCAGTTTAATTATAGGAAATTAAGTGGTGAAAAATGTCGAATATTTCACTTACTTTGGGAGTTTCACTAGACCGAATGGGTTGGTTGCCGACGAAATCTCAGCTCAGATACAGAAAGCCCGTCTGACATTTGTCAGCTTGCGTCATCTGTGGCGCCGACCGGCGACATATCCGACTATTAATCAAAAGGTGGGTGTGCTGCGTTGTATTCCATTCGCTCCTGTTGTACGGTTGTGAGACATGACCGTTAAAAGTTTAAGACATGAAGCAATTACAGGGTTTTGATCATAGGTGTCTTCATAGCATTGTTTGTGTTTGGTGGAATCACCTTGTGAGGACGTGTTGACAAGCTGATTGATGAGACTGCGAACCTTCATCATTTGAGACGGTTTGGACATGTGTTCCATATGTTGAGCCACCGCGTACCTTGACGTGTCATGCTAGAGGAAGTTAGTTTAGGCTGGAAGTGGGTTCATGGTGACCAGACTAAGGCTGTTGCTCCAGTCGATGAAGTTCCTGACTGTTGGTCTATGTCGTGTGGGAAGATGTAGACTACCTGGCTGGGGTCGTCGAGATTATAGGAATCAGTAGTTGAGGACAGTTGGTGAGATGGTTAAAAATCGGCCGGAACAGCGCAGTTGTATTCTCTGTTTGACATTTTCTAAAACTTGAATATTCGCACTAAGCTCAATCTTCAAATTGCTTATTTCTCTCATATAACTTTGTCTTCTTTGATATTACTCCTTTCCTATTCACCTGTTCTTTGTGTACTACTGTGAGGTCTAGCAACTTGAATGGATATTTTTGCGTGCCAGGTTCTGCTTTGATTTTGTCAATAAGTCACCGGCAGTGATATTAGCAAGTAACACACACGATTATTGAACTGATATTTCTGTAACTTATATACACGTGTAAAGGTAAATAGTCGAATGAATGAGCATGTTTACGAAGTATTCTTATGAGTAATTACTTCCCTACAGCGTTATTAGTGTATACGAAGTAATCTAAGGCAGTATAAATATGCACCAGTCGTATTTTTTTCTGTTTTATTGGTAGCAAGTTATTCTTCTTGTTTGGTTTCAGTGGTTGAGTTATACTCCTCTTATTTTCACACTGTTAGGAAATTATTGTACCTCATTGTTATTATCATTATTATTTGCCCCTTGGGTTCCTAGTGGAACATACGGCTTCAGTAGCACGTCTCCATCCAACTCTGTTCTCTGCAATCTTTTGAACCTGGCTCCACGACTGCCCACAACCTTTCATTTCTTCCTCACATGATCACATGATCACATGTCACCCTTAGACACTCAACTCATCGTTTCTTTGGTTGAATTCTTAAGGATAGACTGGATCTTTTGAACATTGTCAGATTTATTCATCAACAGTACTCCGCACCACTCGATCATCTCTTTGGAGATATTTCAAAGCTTCACAATGGTTTTGGCTGAGATGACGGTGATATATATATATATATATATATATATATATAATACTGGTTTGCTATATCAGTTAATCTCGACTTCAACCAACTGTGTTTCTCCTCACTATTGACACTGCTTTCGACTTATTCAGCCGTATATGCCGTCCTCTTGAACGGAATTCAAATGTATTAGTACATTATTATCATGTGAATAACCTTGAAGTCATCATGAATGGTCCATAAACACGTTGTATATTTTGTCTTTCAGTATTCCGGATGATTTAAATTTATTAACAAGAGATTCACTATATATGCAAAATAAGACAAAGCCATTACAAGATGAAAGGCACAAACCACTGAATTTTAGTAATCCAATAGATTTTGTTAAAAAATCTTCGGCTAGATCGAGAACATATTCTGGTCAAAGGATATCACCACCGGCAACAACAACAACAACAACAACTAGAGTATCAACAATAAATAATCTTTTGAGAAAATCATTTGAATTACCTTCAAAGTATGCTGTTGATAGTGAAATGGTTGGTTTTATTGACAGAAGAATGTCAAGAAAGCCTTTTCGAGAATATTCTTCCAATGAAATAAAAAACAATAATGAATGGAATCATAATTCACGAAATCGAAGAGTAAGGCAATACTACCTATTTTTGCCATATTAAGTAGTACTGTATAATATGCTTATACTTTAACAATGATTTGCCTAACATTTTATTCATTTGTTCAATTTAGAGTCTTGCTGCGAGTTATTGATTGATTCCAGGTTGGTATTCACCATGGACTGATATCAGTTGGGGAAACATTAGAAACCTGAGAGCACCGAATAGTGGTTTCGTCCTAGTACGGGACTCCTCAGCAGTGCGCACCATGGCGCAACCGGGGATTGAACGAAGAACCTTCAAGTACTGTGGTCTACATCTTCATGAGATCCATATGTTGACTTACTAATGTGTCCAGTTTAAGAAGTTATAAGCTAAGCGAATGTAAGTGCTGGTTGAATCGGACAAAGCATTTGACTAGTCGCCTCAACTAACCTTATCTCTTTTAAAAGAGAGAAGACTGCATCAAATTATCAAGGTTACCAATGGAAATAGTTTCCATTGCTATGCCATTTTGTTTGTTGAGGTAACATGAGTTTGGCAACATGCTTACTAACTCGATAACATCAACCTTCACACTTTACATTTACTAGTCGTACGATTCCTAGAAAGTATTCCGTGGTGTTGTCATCTTCATAACCAACATGATGACACATAAAATGATGTGATTATCTTGAAATATGTAAATGAACCTGATAGGTTTTGAAGGCTTTGTGGATTCTTCAGGCCTCTTTGAATGATCTAGACAGTAATATCCAGTAATATTAAAACAAGAAAGTGTTCACACTTCAATTTGTGATTCTTCATGCTATAAATAGTAATGGTGATACTACTTTAGAAGGTCTAGGACAAAACAGCTGTCCAGTACTCCCAGGTTTTCAATGTTACTCCAACTGATAATCAGTTCATGATGAATATGAGGTTATTTACTCACCGGTGACATTGGGTGTGTGTTACGCTATATATATCATGAAATAACAGAAGTAGGGAAATATGAACCATTGAATTCCGATCGAGTGAATCAATGGTAATCTGGTGAACATGGAACTTGAAGGGTTTTGGTTTAATTCCTGGTGGTATGGGGGTAATAGGTGGGTGGGTAGTAACTCTTCTTACACTAATTTACTTTTCAGATAAATCAAATGAGATATTCATAGAACATACTTTGGAATATATTCAATCATGGTTGTAGGTTTTTATCTCTGACTTAAAACCATCATATGCTCTAATGTTATATAGAAACACTGAACAACATTATACTTGTTGAAAATCACTCATATAGACTTTTGAACTTCATTAGTAATTGAAACATAAGAGGATCATTTCATTAGTGTACCGAATTTAATTTACGTTATACGATCTAATTATTTCAACTACTTTTATTGAATCAGCTGGTACACGATAAATGAGGGAACACTAAAGATCATCCTAGCAACAATCAAAATAACCAAGAAAGCTTTTTCATTTCAACTAGAAAGTCAGATTTTCATAAAATAAAGAAGCCTGATTGGTTATTTCAGTTGTTGCTAGGATGGCTTTTATAGTCACTCCTGTAAATGAGACGAAAAAAAATTTAAAAGTTGCATAGTTCATTTTGACATTTTTAACGGTGGTGAAATTTTTTTCAACCAGCTGATTTGGATACTAAAGATCAGCTGTATTCTGTATGGTCACTTTGTCCTAAAATAATGATAATTTGTTTGGTTGTGGCTAGCAGAAGAATTCAGGACGCTCGTTTCGTCCTAATTAACATTCAGACAATATCGAGGCATCTGTATAGAAGTTCATACGCCAATAGAGGTTGAACAAAATCCAATAAAAACAATGGAGAATTACAAGTATGTCAATCAATAGTAATAACTACTATCCATTTTACAAGAAGTGTCTCCGTAACATAGTGGATAACGCCTTGGCGTTTGAAACTATGGGTACGAGGTTCGACTCTTAGTGAGAACAACACTCGCTGGATTGCAGGTACATCTAGCTGACAAAACACGCATCGTGTATTCTTCTACTGGCCACAACCAACCAAATTATCATAATTGACATTCAGGCAATATCGAGGCATCCGCATAGAAGCTCATATGCCAATAGGCGTCGAACAATTCGACGCTATAAAAACAACGGAGAATTACAAGTATATCATATCAGTCAATAATAGTAACTAACAAAATTACAAGATAAAATAGTTATGTGATCAATCGTCTACGATAGCTGTGGCGAAGAAAGAGGTTGCACATACTTTTTTTGGATGCATAATGATGGTTTAAATTTTAAAATTGTTAGTACCTCAGCTATGCCTAGATGTGATGTCTTAACCTCACTTCTTTCGAGTGACTTAATCGTATTTTGTTCAGACTTTTGAAGGACTCTATCAAAAGGAGCCAAATGTTCTGTGTTCCATTACAGTGCTGAAGATGCATTTCCATTCTCCCCTTTATGCAATCAGGTTGGGTAGTATTCGTGAGCGCTTTGTATAAGTTGGCTTATGGTACGACTGATGTATTCAGCTGCACAGAATCAAGTAAAACTGATATACACATATTGAAATCATTCAATATTCCAACTTTGCGTACTGATGAATGAGTTTCGTACAGGCGAATGATTCTAAGATTGACGCCAAAGAATGTTTTGTTTATGAATCTCGATCTTTTTTTTTATAATCTAAGTATATCTCAAGTTGTTATTCATCGTAGACTGACATCAGTTGAAGGAACAAAGGAAACCTGGGAGCACTGGACAACTGTTTCGTCCTAGTATGGGACTCCTCAGCAATGCGCACCCACGACCCCACCAGCAAGGACCGAACCCGCGACCTTCAGGTTCCGCGGCCAGCTCGTTACCATTGAGCCACTGGGTCAGAATCCAATGCTCCATATTTCCAACTTCTGTTAGCTCACGATACATAGCGCAACGCCACCCATTGCCATCGCTGAGTATTTGTATTGGATTCTGACCCAGTGGCTCAATGGTAACGCTCTGGCCGCGGAACCTGAAGGTCGCGGGTTCGATCCCTGCTGGTGAGGTCGCGGGTGCGCATTGCTGAGGAGTCCCATAATAGGACGAAACAGCTGTCCAGTGCTCCCAGGTTTCCTTTGTTCCTCCAACTGATGTCAGTCTTCGATGAATAACAACTTGAAATAATTCCAAATCTCCACAACTCCCTCAAAATCTAAGTATATCTGCCGCATTATCTTACTTGGAACACTGTGTACATATTCTGTGGAATTTTTCGCTTTCCTATTCTTATCATTAGATTTCAGTGAGTATCAACTTTTCATCAGGATTTCTCTCAAGTTTCTAACATTTAATTGTTGATAACATAAGCTTTTTAAGTAATATTTGTGAATGCTCATACATAGATGTTTATCAGTCTTTGATTCTTTTTTTCCTGTCTCCTTATTTTTAATTCAAAGAGTTTCAATGCTACACCAACTCAAGACATACAAGATGATCTTCAAGATTATTCAAAAAGTCTTCTTTCTGAACAAAAAAGGTTATATGATGAGAACAAAAATTCTTCATATGGTGAGCAAATATTATGAATAATTAGTTCGTAATTCATTTTTACATTTTTTTAAAAATTGGTTTATGTTGACTTATATCGCATTGAATGGGTGTTTTCAATTCATTTTTCTTAAGGTAAAAAAAAAGGTTTCAGATGTAACGTAAACAAGCAGGAATAACTATGACTTTCATAAGGTAGACAAATGCCTCACCATCTAATTAAGGATGTGAGTATTTTAAACTGCTAGCTAAATGCCTAGCTGATGACACACATTCAATTATATTTGATCGGATAATCGACTTGCCGATAATTATGATATTTTGAGTCATCATCCAAGCGCTTGGTCGACTATACACATTTAAACCGTATCCCCTGACT
The DNA here is from genome assembly GCA_944470555.2 of Heterobilharzia americana. NCBI lineage: Eukaryota > Metazoa > Platyhelminthes > Trematoda > Strigeidida > Schistosomatidae > Heterobilharzia > Heterobilharzia americana. Next base: position 29,100,270 of record OX104129.1, on the reverse strand, counting down.
TAGGTTTTACGCGACTGGAGTGTCTGATTGCATTACGGTAAATCTTCTTGGTAATCACGTTGATAACCGGATATGCACCTGTTAACCAGTTCATTGTCTTTCCGTCAAGCGCTAAGCTTATGAAGTGACAAAACCCACTTAGTGTGGGTAATGGTGGAGCTAAGCAGAAGCACATATACCTTTCGGACTAGCTAACCTGTAAGATAAGAGCGTTCCTCACTGCTATTTACTGCTTGATATATCGTAAGCGACGGGGTATTGTGAATCTTACAGTGCATGTGAGATGTGATTAAGACTGCAAGCTATATTCCTGCTGTCTCTCTCGAATGATATACTAGTAAGATCTATTTGGTTCGCATGCTTGGTTGCATCTTTGGTATAGGTTGCAAGTCATTGAGGAGGTCCACCCTAGTGACCGCATCAGCAATCGCTATTGAACTTTCAGACTGATAAAGCTTGTATCGTTCCTCCTGGCTGGGGAACCGCTCTTCGGATGCAGTCTGTGATTGACTCCTGAACTTGGTCAACTGCCTACTGACCGTGCTAACAGTAAAAGCTGAAATACCCGGGTGCCACCTTTTAGCCGCGGTGGGAGGATGAGTTGGTACAAAGACACCTATGATTAAAACCATGTAATCACTTCAAGTCTTCTACTCTTAACGGTGATGTCTCACAGCCGTACAACAGGAAGGAACGGACTGTAGAGCAGTATACTCATGCTTTGATAGATAGTCGACTACCTTACCAGTCGACACCACAGATGACGCAAGTTGGCAAGAGTCAAACATGCATTCTGTATCACAGAGATGACATTTCGTCAGCCCCTTCCGGCTGATGTAACTCCCCAAAGTAAGTGTAGTGGTTGAGATATTCCACCACTTCACTCCCTATCATTAAATTTTATCCACGAAACAATAATGTTCTACCATGTGATGCATCTCTTCTATGCCTTTCGCTGTGCACATGTGATAACTTTTAAAAAATATGAGTGACTGGTAAAATCAGCAACACTGAGCATCAAACAGTTGGGAATGGCTAACTTTTCCTCAACTCGAAGCAAAATATTAGGTCGCATCATCCTGGAGAGACTAAAGGATACACTGGATTCAAAACTACGATCGGAACAGGCTGGATTCAGGAAATACAAATCATGTGCGGACCAAATCGCAACGCCACTCTACGCATCATCATAGAACAGAGCATAGAATAGCAGTCAACTGGATCTCTACCTCAACTTCATCGACTTTGAGAAGACCTTTGACAGCGTTGACCGAGAAGTAATTTGACAGTTGCTTCAACACTGTGGAATAACACAAACCTTTATCAACCTCATTCAACAACTATATGAAGACGCCACATGCCAGCCGAGTAATTCACAATGGGAAGCTCAGTGATGCTTTTGGAGTGAAGTGAAGACAGGAGTAAAACAATGGCTGTCTACTATCCCCCATGATATTCCTGATTGTGGTCGACTGGATCATGCAGCAGACAACAGTGGGGAGCTGTGAGAAGAGGGGGGTAGGCTGGCTGGACCGGGGAAAAGATCCTAGAAGATTTGGATTTCGCTGTTGACTTGTGTCGAATGTCACACAAACTCGAAGATCTACAGGGAAAATGCAAGAAGTTGACAGAAGAGGCGAGGCAGGGCAGCGAAGGAAGATGGGACTTCGTTCAGGTGAACGTAGAGAAGACATAGGTAGAGGTGATGAAGATACCCAACGAACACCACCACCAACAAGTTCCAATAACCATCAGTGGGAGAAACTTGAAGGAAGTAGACTCTTTCACCTATCTAGGCAGAGTCGTTTCAGCTACAGGAGGCAGTGGCACAGACGAGGACGTCAAAACCAGCCATGATGGGAAACACAGCAAGACAGGTGTTCATTAACCTGATATCAGTGTGGAGATCTTCTGCACTCTACTCAGCATAAAGCGCGAACAACATCCTGATTTTCAACACTAATTCAGTCAAGTAAGTCAGTGCTTCTATGTGATGGTTGAGAGACTTGCCGGTGCGTTACGAAAGGTATTTCCAACAAACTACAGATATTCATCAACAACTGCCTACTCTGACTTGTTACTGAAGATCAGATGGCCAGAAAGAATAAACAACAAGGAACTCTGGCTGGTAAAGAACCAACCAAGAACCTACCACTCAACAAATATGCACTGGAAGGAAGTTGAGATGTATTGGGCATGCAATGCTGAGAAGACGATTCGGAGACATGACGCGCCAGGTCATGCACTCGAGTGGAACCTAGATGGGAAACGGGGAGTTGGGCGTGCGAGGTGAGGGTGACATGGAGGAGATGATGCGATGAAGAAATGAGAGGTTGTGGGCGGTGGTGGAGTCAGGTTCAAAAGATTGCAGAGAACAGAGAGCGTTAATAATTAATAATTATCCCCATCATTTTATTAAGAAATTCACACGGACACATAAGAAGCAAAATAATAACACTAATACAAATACAAATAATAGTGACAACATAAGTAGAAAGGAAATCAACACCTCTGTTGTGATACCATACAAGGAAGGAACATCAGAAACCATACATAGGATTCTCAACAAGGTTGGAATTAGGGTGGTATTTAAACCAACAAACTCACTTAGGGGTAAGCTTTGTCGGCTGAAAGATCCGACAGAACCAATTAGGCAAAATAATATAATCTACCAAGTTCCATGTAATGACTGTGAAGTCAAATACATAGGTCAAACTAACCGGTCGGGGTCAGTTAGATTAACAGAACATAGGAATTTAGCTAAACATAGAACGGCAGACCCCAATAAGATCAATAACCTAGAAAAACACTCAGTCATTGCATTACATTCATTAACACACAACCATACAATAGGGTGGGACAAAACCACTGTACTTAAGTCTAATATAGCTAGGTGGAGAGAGAGATTAATTACTGAATCTTTGTTCATCGAATCCACACCCAACACATGTTATAGGAATGACGCAACACCTATACCAGAGATATGGAAAATTTTACTACCAATCAAAAAACAAACAGAGATCAGGTGACAGGACTATAAAATCAGATGTCGAAAGTAGAGTGTGATTACATTGATATGATTATGAGCAGTAATAATTTATGCTCGAAACGTAATCAAGTAAATAATACTGTAACGTTAACCACTTGTTTTTATATGCGATTCTATATTACTGGACAGAAATTTATAGTCACTTTAGTTAACAGCTCATAGAAAACTGTCTAAAGTTTGAATGTAAAGTTATATGTTCGTCGACCATTAAATTTTATAATAGACTATTCTATTATACATTCACAGAAACCAAAAATTGAAAACCACTCAACCCTGCGGACATTCGTGCAGTAAGGAGTTAGTCACATCTGTTGTGCAGGGGCTAATGGGGTATTACCTAGCTGCTCAAACTTTGGTAGGTGGAGGGAGCACTGTACAAACTCATGACCCACTGAATTAAAGTTAACTGCATAAGCCAATTTACCCACAACTCTACACATTAAGAATCAGTTAGTAAGATTACTTGAATGACTTAATTATCAGTTCTTCAGATGTTATTTAATGGTGCCATGTATACAGTAAGTAAAGTATTCACTATATGAAATATGGCTCATTGACTTAAGCATCCAACTTTTCTACTTCACTTATTTCCTCTTGTAATCTTGGGCTATAAGTAAGGTTTATACCTCAGGAAACACATCTATTCTCAATTGAGTTATATCAGTATGGTATTAGTTGATAATAATTGAAGATTTCAGTCACTATATTCACTTTGAATTACATTCAAAATCAACTTGCTGGTTAGTGAGTCAAGAAGAAACTACCTAAAACATATGTTCATCATTATTCTCTTATTACCACTTTGACTATTTGAGATGATTGTGTGAAATGAAAAAATTCGTCCGTGGTGGGATTCGAACCGGCGACCATTGGGGTTCCGGCCCGATGCTCTACCAACTGAACTACAATGATCGAATTCACATCGTAGTTCAGCAAACCCCTTGGTGATTGAAGTAAGATAAAAGTCTGGTCGGTAGTCGAGCGTCGTAGCTCAGTTGGTAGAGCATGGAGCCGAAACCCTGGTGGTTGCCGGTTCCAATCCCACCGCGGTCCAAATTTTCATTTCGCCTTCAATCATCATCCAGTATCAACTATTCTTTTACTTATTTATTCAAACTATGAAAATTCTGTTCAGTAGCTGTGTGAAAATCAATTCACTGCATAAAATAAAACAACCATATTTTCAAGTATAATTACTTGTGTTATCCCGTCGTTGGTTGAACCGAATTGATCGGTCTCTATCGGCAAATATGAGTTTGTGTGCAGATGCCTCGATATTGTCTGTGTTCTAATTCTAATAATGATAAGTAGTGGCTAGCAGTGGAATCCAGGGTGCGCATTTCGTCTTATTTGGGATTCGTCAGCCGGACGTACCTGCCTCTCAGTGAGTGATGTTGTTCCCACCGGGATTTGGACTTCGAATTGGTCACTTCTAACGCCAAGACGTTATCCACTACACCACCGAGTCACGACAGCCACTTCTTGTGCGACGATATAATTGCTTGTAATATACCGTCGTTGATTGGACCCCATATGCCGATAGAGACCGACCAACTCGGTCCAATCAAAGACGGTATGATACAAGCAATTATACTAAAACTATGCTCGTTGCACAAGAAGTGGCTATCTTGGCTCGGTGGTGTAGTGGGTAACGCTCTGGCGTTTGAAACAATCGGTCTCGAGTTCGAATCGCGTTGGGAACAACATCACCCACTGGGAAGGAAGTACATCCAGTTGACGAGTCCCAAATAGGACGAAGTGCGCATCGTGGATTCCACTGCTAGCCACTATCCGCCAGGATCAATGAAGCAATATCCAGATTTGAATTCTCCTGGTAATGTTTTGTTAACACAGACTCTTATACACGACACCTTGTTGATTTGAAATTAGAGTTGACCTCACTCCTTTCAAATAACGTAGGAATTTGACTGATGCATTTCATCTTCCTATATCTTTCATTCACCCCTTTGCAAAGACGATAAGTAGAAGTCTCTCTGAATGCGGATAACAGAACTCTTCATAACCACCTTGAACTTGACTACCTGTTATAATTCCTCTATGATTGGTCATAACCACTTATGCAATGAATTAATTTATTGTAAATATATTCTTGAGATGAATGGGGGTTTTTAATTTAGAAGTAGTATTCATCATGGACTGACATCAGTTGGGGAACCATTGAAAATCTGGGAGCATTGGACAGCTGTTTCGTCCTAGTATGCGAATCTTCAGCGGTACGCACCCACGACCCGACTAGGGGTCAAACTCAGGACCTTCAGGTTTCACGGTGAACGCGGTAACCATTCAGCCACTGGGTCGGTTTCCAGTGATTCACAATATCCAACTTCTGTCAATTCACAACATAGTGCGACTATCAGCCAAGGTGTTCAGTTAGCATCCACTTCACTTACGACTGGTTGACCCTATAGATCATGGCTTCTCATCAGGGCTTCGTGATATCCATCTATCTGGAAGCAAGTCAATAATGAGCACTATAGAGTAATGTATTTTTGAGATGAACGGGGATTTTAATTTCGAAGTAGTATTTTCAATGGTTCCCCAACTGATACCAGTTCATGATGAATACTACTTCTGGATTAAAAGTCCCCATTCATCTCAAAAATACATTACTCTATAGTGCTCATTATTGACTTGCTTCCACATGGATATCATGAGGCTGTGGGGTCAACCAGTCGTAAGTGAGGCGGGTGCTAACTGAAGGGGAAGACCTTGGGTGATAGTCGCGCTATGTGTTGTGAATTGACAGAAGTTGGAAATTGTGAACCACTGGTAACCGATCCAGTGGCTGAATGGTTAACACGTTCACCGTGAAACCTGAAGGTCCTGGGTTTGACCCCCAGTCGGGTCGTGGGTGCGTACTGCCGAGGAGTCCTATACTAGGACGAAACAGCTGTCCAATACTCCCAGATTTCCAATGGTTCTCCAACTGATGTCAGTCCATGATGAATACTACTTCTAAATTATTGTAAATATGTTTGTAGTAAATATTTCTACACAATTACTTTTAGTGTTAATGATGTATGATTCAAATGATTTTCCCATGTTGTAGATTCAAACAAATTGAAACCTTCGAATTATGATCATAGTATTCGACAAAAATTTGATGATTTACTTGAAGATATTGATTTCCCAACAGTTCAAAGTCAATACAATAAGGATATATTGTATGAAGATGACATTTTACGGATGAAAAACAGTAGAGATAGACTGGAAGGCGATAGAGTATGATCAATTATTACTTTATTATTATTACTGCCATTATTATTATTATTTTTTTGAGGGGGTTGTAGAGATTTGGAAATATTTCAAGTTGCTATTCATCGAAGACTGACATCAGTTGGAGGAACAAAGGAAACCTGGGAGCACTGGACAGCTGTTTCGTCCTATTACGGGACTCCTCAGCAATGCGCACCCACGACCCCACCAGCAGGGATCGAACCCGCGACCTTCAGGTTCCGTGGCCAGCGCGTTACCATTGAGCCACTGGGTCAGAATCCAATGCTCCATATTTCCAACTTCTGTTAGCTCACGATGTAGCGCAAACCGTCACCCAATGTCATCGTTGAGTATTTGTCCTCACGGCCATCAGGCTTTGACTCCACCGGTCACGACTTCTCATTGGAACTTCGGGAATACTTCTCGAAGCTAGTCACCAATGAGCACAGAAGTTGGAAATATGGAGCATTGGATTCTGACCCAGTGGCTCAATGGTAACGCGCTGGCCACGGAACCTGAAGGTCGCGGGTTCGGTCCCTGCTGGTGGGGTCGTGGGTGCGCATTGCTGAGGAGTCCCATAATAGGACGAAACAGCTGTCCAGTGCTCCCAGGTTTCCTTTGTTCCTCCAACTGATGTCAGTCTACGATGAATAACAACTTGAAATATTATTATTATTATTACCATTTACCCATGGATCTGTACAGAATTGACTATACAATAAATTGAAATTCACTTATAGAGCTGAAAATGGAGATTTTTTTACATTTCTAAGCTACAGTGCAAACGTCTTCTTCTCTCCATTGAGATCTTTTCGCTCAAGTGAAGAGTAATTATAGTTCTTTTAATGTATTTTTAAATTTCAATTCATAACATGGTAATAATGTTTCCTTTTCAAGAAATTACAATATGGTGTCAGTACATTGAATATTCCCATCAAGGCATTTAGGAAAAAGACTGATTCAGCAAAGAAATACACCCCCTTTTCAATTAGATCTTCCTCTTGGACTCTACACTAATATACAGGTTCACAATTCAATGAAAATACCAATCAAGTGGTGGGGGTTGGTAAACAATAATGACAGTTTTTAAATAAGTTGGGAAAATGATAAGTTTTAGAAATTAAGTTCCAAGAGGGGGAAGAGGTGTACAAAGTAATACTAGAAGTTACATCATGTTGATGACCATGATAATGAAAGTGGTCGAACAAACTTATTTTGAATACAAAGGTTAGGTTTGTAATGGTGGATTGTAATCGCCTCTACTATGTAAAGTAAGTGAGTGAGTAATCCGTGAGATAAATTAATTGGTATGTTATGAATAATTTTGAATGGTTTTCTGGTATCTACTTGATGTCCAGTGTTAATAAAGTGTGAAAGTATGGAGCTGTTTATTGTTCTAATTTATCCCTTACTCAACCATGATGAGTGGTGCTCAGAAATTCGATGATGGACTTGCCTCATTGTACACCCAATGTAACTAGCTCGGTACGAGAAGTTGAAGTGATAAATGTACATGGAAGTAGCAGAATCAAGCAAATCTTCATGAAGCTGAAATTGAAGACTGACATTGCTAGTGAGATCATTACACAGTGCATAAAAAGAGTCTCGCAAAAAGCATTCCCAGCCGCTAAATTATGTTCCATTTTGTGAAACCGCACGATTCTAGGTGGAAGAAATAAGGACACACTACTTAATTCGACCTATTGCATATGCCTTTATCACTTCAACTGCTCGTACCGAGCTAGTTACATTGGGTGTACAATGAGGCAAGTCCATCATCGAATTTCTGAGCACCACTCATCATGGTTGAGTAAGGGATAAATTAGAACAATAAACAGCTCCATACTTTCACACTTTGTTAACACTGGACATCAAGCAGATATCAGAAAACCATTCAAAATTATTCATAACATACCAATTAATTTATCTCACGCATTACTCACTCACTTACTTCACATAGTAGAGGTGATTACAATCCACCATTACAAACCTAACCTTTGTATTCAAAATAAGTTTGTTCGACCACTTTCATTATCATGGTCATCAACATGATGTAACTTCTAGTATTACTTTGTACACCTCTTCCCCCTCTTGGACCTCAACTTCTAATTGTAATGAAAGCAAAAAAGACTTTATTTTAGAAGTTGTATGTCTATAAAGGAAGTAATCTCTTTCATCTACCTACCCACCTACGCAGCATCGTTTCAAATACAGGCGGCGGCACAGGCAAACATGAGGACGTTAAGGCCAGCCAGGATCGGAAACACACCAAGACACGTAGGCCTTCTTTCATCAGTCTGAAATGATCAGTGTGGAGATCTACTGCACACTCCACTCTAATCCACTCCACTCAGCATGAAGCGTAAACAACATCCGGATTTCCAACACTAACTCAGTCAATCAAGTAAGTCAGTACTTCCATGTGATGCTTGAGAGACTTTGCGTGTTACGAAAAGCATTTCCAACAAACTACAGACATACATCATCAACACCTGCCGCCAACGTTCACTTCATACCCAAGATCAGATGGGTCGTCAGAATAGTGAGAATAAGGCAACAAGGAACTCTGGCTGGCTGGCTGTCAATGAAGCAACAACCTATCGTCTAACAAATATGCAGAAGAAGAGAGTGGAGATAGATTGGATTGGTTTGAGCATACAATGGGAAGACCATTTGGGGACATCATGCGCCAGACTAGGCCCTCGAGTGGATCTGGAATGGGTAACGACAAGTTGGGCGTCCGAGGTGAGGGTGACATGGAGGAGATGGTGTGAGGAAGAAATGAGAGCTTGTGGGCAGTTGTGGAGTCAGGTTCAAAAGACTGGTGACGTGCTACTGAAGCCCTATATTCCACTAGGAACCCAGTGGACAAATAAAAATACATGAATAAATATCTCTAGTTTATTCCTTCTGCATCATCTTTGTGGCTGACTGTCTACCCTATGTACGGATTTAATTTTCATTTTGCTTATCTGAGATATCCTTGGTTTGGCAGACCAGTATTATATAGTAGATGATGTTTGAAGGTGAAATGAAAATTTAGACCGTGACCGGATTCAAACCAGTGAACACTGGCTTTGTTTTTTCGACTGATATTAGAAACTTTGCATATTCATTGATAAACTTATCATATTTGACGTCTCTCACTGAAAATATCCATTGTCTACTTTCCAGGCAGATGAACGGACATATTTATTGGGATAATTTCGAGTCAATTTATATCACTTGACAACCACGAGCACACGGAGGGAGTGGCTATCATGATGTCTCCAAGAACATTGAAGGCTGTCTCTCATTCAGTGGGAACCAATCTCCTCCAGGATCATGACAGCAAGATTCAACTCAAAAAGGAAGGAAAGTCATAATCATGCAATACTACGCTACGCACCTACAAATAATGCAGATCAAAAGAAGAAGGTGGAATTCTACAGACAACTGCAATCAGTACTGGACAAGACTCCAGACGGCAACGGCGACTTCGAAATTCTAATGGGTGGGGTGACATGAATGCCAAACTCTGAGCAGACGACACAGGAAGAGAACTCATCATGTGTCGAGATGCACTCGGTGATGAAATGAATGAGAATGGAGAACTGTTTGCAGACTTCTGCGCATTCAACGATTTGGTGATTGGAGGCAGGCAGTGTGTACAAACAAAAAAATATTCACAAACAGATATGGACTTCACCAAATGGATACACTAAAAATCAGATTGACTTCGTTTCAATGTGAAGAAAATGGAGGCGCAGCGTACTTGACACGAGATCAAGAAGAGGAGCAGATGTAGGTTCAGACCATTATTTGGTGCAAGGAACCTTCCAAATCAAGTTGAAAGCTTTCACAGAAGTGTGGAGATCTACTGCACTCAGCACAAAGGGCAAGATCCGGATTTTTAACACTAATGTCAAGTCACTGCTTATATATGGTTTAGAGACTTGGCGTGTAACAAAAAGCATTTTCAACAAACTACAGACATTCATCAACAACTGCCTGCGCTCGATACTAAAGATCAGATGGCCGGAAAGAATAAGCAACAAGGAACTCTGTTAACGGACCAACCAAGAACCTATCAACCAACAAATATGCAGAAGAAAATAGAGATGGATTGGGCATACACGGAGAAGGCCGACTGGGGACATCACTCGCCAGGCATGGCCATCGAGTGGAATCCAAAGGGGAAACGACAAGTCAGGCGTCTTAGCTGAGGGTGATATGGAGGAGATCATGTGGTGCCAGGCCCAAAAGACTGGGGAGAAGAGAGTGCAATGGAGGCGTGCTACTGAGTCCCTATGTTCCACTAGGAACCCAAAGGAAAAATAATAATGATATATTCCTTGATCTGATAGTTTCTTACTCCACATTCCAGTATTGTATTACGCCAAGTTATATGTCCACTTGGGATCGCATTTAACCTATCATTAACAATGGTAACTTGTTTCCTTTTCAGGTATCTCAAGCTCGCTATGACACTAAGTTATCACGTAATCGACAGCCGATTACAGTTAGTGAAAAAATACCAAGCAAAACATCATCACTGAGCACTTACGGACAGTATCTAGATACGGTATACGCAAATATCTCGCAGAATTATCCAGGTCAGCTTGATAACTTATTTGTTCAGCTTTTTTTTACCATTACTATTATTATTATTATTATTATTACCCCTCAATCATTTCATCTCAAAATGACAGCTCGCATAACTGTGTAACAGTACTAGCAGCCACACCTCATACCAAGATGAAAGGCAGAAACAGTACAGAAAAATATAATCAATAATCCTAGCAAATCATAAGAAGAAAGGAAGAGAGAGTGGAACAAATAACGAAATGCAGTGTAACTATTGCGATAAAAATAGTGTGTAGTTGCATTTGCACCACTGAGATCATTTTTGAGCGATATCATCTAGAATCTTTTGACTGATGTAATGGACCCAACGTGGCCTAGCTCAACAGTTAGGGGATTCATACTCTATCGCTATGGCTTGGTCTGACCGTCGCTTACCTTTCTTCGTCCTAAATCTACTTTACCTAACATTGAGCAGCCAGAAAGATGGTGACCATGTAACAATCACGTGGGTCTATGAAGGTTCACAAACACATCTGCGTCTGACTTTTCACATCACTAATGTGATGGTTCTACGAGACGTCATCTATGCTGCGGAGACAACGTTAATTGAACACCCGAAACCTCCCTATGTCCTTCACATTTAATGACCATGTCTCACAGTCATAAAGTAGAACAAAGCGAACTTCAACGGAGTACACTCAGCACCTAATAGTCAGTCGGAAGTCACGATGTGATAATACATACTGCGTACCTATGAAGAGATTTTATTAGTTACTGACGTATCAGCGCTGATCTAACTTTCTAAGTAAGAGAACTGTTCAAAGCACTCGAGTTTAGGCGACTTACTTAGAGTATTTTTCTTATTGCATTTCCATAAATATCGTTTATAAACTAAATGATAATGCCTGAAATGGCAACAACAAATATTATAAAGTGAATCATCTGAAAAGACGTGATCTTCTTGACGTTGGCTTCTTTTTTCTCACTGATAACTCGTAACAGCTGTGGAACCTAAGTATGCAATTTAATGTCACAACGTCTACCAATCCTCTGTCAGGAGTGAAGATAGCTCTTCAAAGTAATGCTTAGAAAATTCAGTAGGAAGAATTACCGATCAACGATACTAGGAACCCAACCAGGTAGGAAAATAGATCCTTATAGCTCGAAGTTTTAAGATAAAGATTATTAGGTTGAATGATACAGGACCTATCATTCGATGCAATGATTGGCCACTTGATTTTAAGTCATCTAATCAGTCATTCATTATCCCGAAAAAATGCTTACCTTTTCCTTTTTCCAAGGTATTAACAAATACAATTTCAGTTTTTACAAAACTAGTGTGTTGAATAATAAAGCTGATAAAATGAAATGAGTCTAGTGAAAACACTTTCCTTCTCAAAATACTGTTACACATTGACAGGTATTTGGTAAACCATACACAACAAGAAATAAGCAACCAGCATAAACCATAAATAGATTTATAAGATTATGATTGCAACGCATGTATAAACAGATAAGTATATATAAGATAAGACCTTAGGGTAGCTTCTTTCTTATCCGATTTGCCACGCTTCACATTAGCATATCAGATAGTAAGTCAACAGGAGAAAGATAGTGAGATGAGAATAGTAATAATGGCAGTGACTGTATGAAGTCATAATACGAAATGAAATTAGATAAAGTTCATAAAGGTATAAATCATAAGATTTTTAAGACAAAGTATATAGCATTACGATTGGTGTCGATTTCATCTGTCTGCCTAATTGTAAAGTTATACATTCTGCGAGACAGAGGCACCGTTGATTAGTGTTTCGTCTTTGTCAGACCATTTATGGTTGTTTTTATCAGTTTGGCGCTGCACAAGATAACTCATCATTTAAGTGAAAACCATACAAGTCAAACTTTGTTTCATTGAAGTTTAAATGCTTCCCTTTTTTTGCCTATTACTTTAACGATTTCCATACAAAGATTTTCTTAACATCAGAACTATTGAAGGGAATGAAAGGAGACAGACGAAGGAAGGAATGTTAAAAATATGGTACACCTTGCACTAAGAAAGTCATTTGCAAAATATGCTTCACTTCCTCTTCTGCTTTTCTCTTTATTTGCTCTTCATACACCCATGTTATCTCTTGCGTTTCTCTGGGCAGAATCCTTACCCATTACTAGTTATTCCCTATGATTTCTATCGCCCTTTCAATATATACTACTTATATCCATTCTTATCAGTAACGCCCACTACACCATGACTAATTTTTTTTTCCTTTAAATTTTATAAAGGTTCCACTTTACAAAGAAGTGAACTATCCTCAGGAAATATGAAACAGCTTGATAACCAATCAACAAATCGATCAGATTACTTCCCTACTCATAACTCGAAAAGAGATACATTAATTTCAAATTGTTCTTCTATTTCGGAACAGAATAAGATACAACCAATAAGGAAACATTTATTGCCTCAGACAAACACAAGTCTAAGTGAATATAAGTCAAATCTCTATGATTCATATGGACAAGTAAGTAGTAATCTTTCAAAATAATTAGAAATATTCAGTCTTATTTTATATAAACACTATCTAGGCCCAGAGTTTCTTCAATTCTGTGTAAACTTCGTAAAGTGTTCACTCGAAAAATTATTGTGATATAAATATTAATCATCGAGAAGTGGATTGTAGCATTCTTTCATTGTGGAAAGTACCTTCCACAAGTTCATGATCATTTTTTGGAGCTTTTTTTACGAATCATTGATTTTTGCCACTTTAATATTATTATTACTTGTCTCTTGGAACATAGGGTTTCAGTAGCACATCGCTATTTCACTCTGTCCTTCGAAATCTTTTGAAGCTGGCTCCACCACTGCCCACAAGCTTTCATTTCTTCCTCACATAATCTCCTCCATGTCACCCTCGGACGCCCAACTCGTCGTTTCCAATTTGGATTCTACTCGAGGACCTGGTCTGGCGCATGATGTCCCCAAATGGTCTTTTCATTGTATGCTCAAACCAATCCAATCCATCTCCACTTCCTCCTTCTGCATGATTATTGGACGATAGGTTATTGCTTTGTTTGTTCTTTGATAGCCAGCCAGCTAGCCATACTTCCTCCTTGGTTATTCTTATTATTCTGACCATCCATTTGATCTTAAGTATAGAGTGAGCATAGGTGGCAGGTGTTGATGAAAGATGGTAGTCGTCCTTATGTATGTTTCACCACACATAGATGCATGCAAGTATGTGTCTCGAAACATATTTATCAAAGTGGCTTTAGCAACAAATTAAATCACCTGAAACCATAAACATTGGTATCAGATGTTCAGTTTCTTCGATCACCAAACATATCGTTGAGACAAGTCACAGGATTGATGTGGTTATTTCCTTCACACCTATTTACAAAACATGTTGGGAACGGATTCTTAAATTTGTTGAGGCCTTAGAAAATTGAAACCACCTTAATATGTTCGTAAACAACTTGTTGTCACAATAAATCTTCTTTGGTAAACTCAGCGATGAAAACCAAGTTCGATGTACTATTATTTTCGCTCCATTCATTTTTACTGTTGATCAGCCTTCCTACCTGACCTCTTTTTATTTTCTCACCCTCTATCTTGATGAATTTTAATATAAATACCTATGACAAGTAGGTGTAGGTGTGTGTGTGTGTGTGTATGCATGTAAGATCAGACAATTCGAAATGTAGAAGTAGTATTCATCATGGACTGACATCAGTTGGAGAACCATTGGAAATCTGGGAGTATTGGACAGCTGTTTCGTCCTAGTATGGGACTCCTCAGCAGTATGCACCGACGACCCGACTGGGGGTCAAACTCAGGACCTTCAGGTTTCACGGTGAACGCGGTAACCATTCAGTCACTGGGTCGGTTTTCAGTGGTTCACAATTTCCAACTTCTGTCAATTCACAACATAGTGCGACTATCACCCAAAGTCTTCCCCTTCAGTTAGCATCCGCCTCACTTCCGACTGGTTGACCCCACAGGTCATGGCTTCTCATTAGAACTTCCTGATATCCATCCAGTGGCTGAATGGTTACCGCGTTCATCGTGGAATCTTAAGGTCCTGAGTTCGATTCCTAGCCGGCTCGTGGGTGCGTACTGCTGAGGATTCTCATACTAGGACGAAACAGCTATCGAATGCTCCCAGATTTTCAATGGTTGTCCAACTGATGTCAGTCCATGATGAATACTACTTGTAAATTAAAAATCCCCATTCATCTCAAAAATGAATTCGAAGTGTGTTGCTCATGATTCTGATAATTTACGTCTTCTTATTCTTTTGTCGAAATTAAATATTTATTTTATGTTGATCAATCAATCATCTTAGACATTTTGTTGTCGAAAATAAAACAATACACACTTCAACTATTTTCACTAGGACAGCCGTGTATTACATCCACACTTTCTCAGTACCGTTTTACACATTCACGTAATATTTATGCCATCACATGAGGAATACATACATTATTTCAATCAAACGAAATCAGCTGATGATGATGGCAATCAGCTGATTATAGCCTTTATCCAATCCCCTAATACACTGGTTAATAATTTTACTAACGGTTAATTCTTGTTGGTTTCTTAACCTGCATTTTATGCATTTGCTTCTCAAAGGTATCGTCAGCATTTCAACCAATATAAAGGTATGCTTCATTGGTTTAGGTACTCAGCTGTCAAGCAATCGGCCCTGAACTCAAACTCTCCTCTTCTCATTGTCGGCTTGGCAAATGATAAGTGACCGTAGATTAGTAGCATATTCTTAAGCCTAGTATTTAAATCTGTGCCGAGTTTCATTGAATTACAGTCTTTTTTTGGTATATTAATCTTTTCATACTGTTTATTTGTATGATGGATAACATGACTTATGTCTTGAATGACCTAATCTGGCTTATTCTAATTTTCTTTTGATTGCGAAATAGAGGTACCGTGATGTTGATAATCCGGAATCAACTGGATCGCTTGAAAGTATGGTAAGCAATTATCATTTTTAACTCAATATTCAATGCCATCAATTCTATTGTTTAAGTTGAATTTTATAAAACTTTGTGTTAAAATATTTAAAAAAAACTTTTGTTTTAGAAAAAAACATCTCGTTGATGAAATCAATCGGTATCTAAGTTGGTCGACTTTTTCAGTTATATTAATTTAATCAATAAAAATATTTTATTCTCCGGTTATGAATTTAACATGAAAGAAACTTGGTCTACAAGAATCATCACAGTGATAATGATGGGAAAATCTAAAAGATTTGAATAGCATTGAATGGTACAGAAGGGGGACATTAAACTGTATCCTGATATCAAGTGTCTAAAAGTTATGAAAACAATGGGAAAATATTATTTCATAGTACATATACACATCGTTTTGAGTTTAGATCATTCCTACTCACAATCGTTTTTTCACACTAAAGTGGCATCAAATCGGTGCAATATTCGATGTTTGCGTTATGAATAGTTGACATGATTGATTTGTCTGCAAAATCTAATATTTCGTCAGATAACAACAATTTTACTGAAGCTCAGATGGCGAGAATAGTTAGAAAATAAGCAAGAAGGAACCCACTCTGGCATGGTAACGAACCAATGAAGCAAGAAGCTATTCAGAAGAAGAAGGTGGAGATGGATTGGGCTATACACTAAGAAAACCGACTGGGGACATGACTCGCCAGGCCAGGTCGTCGAGTGAAACCCAGATAGGAAACAACGAGTTGGGCGTCTGAAGTGAGAGTGATATAGAGGAGATGGTGTGAGGAAGAAATGAGAGGTTATAGGCAGTGGGGTGTAGCCAGGTTGAAAAGACTGTATAGAAGAGAGTGAGATGGAAATGTATTACTTAATTCACTAGGAACCCAAAAGACAAATAATAATAACAATAATTAACAACAATTCTTATGTTCATAGCTTTATTGACCAAGAATAATTTACTTCAATGATTTCAGGAATAAGTAATTATGCATATAATCATTTAATCCAGGTGAATATCTACGTCCTAGCATTTCTCACTCTTCAAGTGTTATCTTTCCCAACAATTCAGATTAATAATACTGAAAATATTTATTGTGATACAAGTAATTAAAGGTTAGAAAAAATCATCGTTCAACAGTGGTGAACTTCATTGATTTCATATTGAAGTATACAGCATTGTCAAAAGATAGATACATTAGCTATTAATTGACTTCTATTAGATGGATTCATACAAGAGAAATCTGTTGCATAGCATTATTATGGTTATGTTGCCGTTAGTTAAAGTAATCTTTAGAATTTAATTGTTTATCTATATTTCCAGTACATTTTTAATGGGTCACTAACTAGAGACCAGTTTTTATACTTGAGGTATATTGTATATAGTAGTATTTAAGGTACTGATAGGCACAGTGAGTTGATTGTGAAACTGTTCAAGAAACAGGAAATTGACGGCAATTCAGTTGAATAATTCTAATATCACTTTTCAATATTAAGTACAAAAATGTGTAACAACTTGATGCATTCTTATGCATAACTCTGTGTTAATCTATTTGTATATGTTATCACCTACTTAAAAAGTTGATCATAAGTCAATCAATCAAAGGAATAATGATAATTGAACATTGAATGGATACTATATTCTTATCATTTTTCTTTTTAACACATAAAAAAAGAATCAGTGATGAAGAAAGAAATCTGAATAATTTTTATTCTAATCACATTTCATTTCAGCGGTACCGCGGTTAACAATAGAGAGTGAAGTGGTTGAGTGTGTTGACCACTTCACTTACCTGGGAAGTAGGATCAACCCCGGTGGGTTAGTTGCCGATGAGATTTCTGCACGGATACAAAAGGCTCGATTGGCTTTTGCCAATTTGCGCCACCTATGGCGCCGCCATGGTATTCGTTTGTTT
Source organism: Heterobilharzia americana (assembly GCA_944470555.2). Lineage (NCBI taxonomy): Eukaryota > Metazoa > Platyhelminthes > Trematoda > Strigeidida > Schistosomatidae > Heterobilharzia > Heterobilharzia americana. Next base: position 29,082,531 of record OX104129.1, on the reverse strand, counting down.
ATTAAGGGTGGCGTGTACTGCACAGCAGTCCGGTCTGTTTTACTGTATGGCTGTGAAACAATGGCCATTGAAGGTGGAAGACATAAGAAGGCTAGCTTCAGGTGTTTGACCACGGTTGCCTTCGTAGTATACACCGTATTCCCTGGTATCACCATGTGAGTAATGCAGAAGTTAGGTGTGAAGTTTTGGGGAGAAGAGGTGAGTCGGTTGACGAGGTTGTGAAGCTTCATCGACTGAGATGGTTGGGACACGTACTACGTATGCCTAGTTGTCGATTGCCTCGTCACACAATGTTGGCTGAGGTGGGTCCAGGCTGGAGAAAGGCCCGAGGTGGCCAGACTAAAACATGGCGGCACCAATGTATGAAGTCTCTGAGTGTTGGTTTAAGCCATGTAGGACGATGTAGACTAGGTGGTTGGGGTATATGGGACAAGAGGAACCAGTGGTTGGAGACTGACTGTAGGTGATATGGCTCAGAACCGAAGTCAGTGGTGCAGATGTATACACACATTATCGTCATCTTAACAACGCTATACCGAATCTCACCATTTTGTCACTCCTCTTTCCTTTCTTCTCATACTTTATATTTGTTTTGACTGCATTCACTTATCTTCATCCTTCACCTCACTACCTTTTTACTTGATGTGGTGATATGAGGTGTGACAAGTCGGACCGCGAGGCAGTAATGCCTGGTCCTATGTTGATAATGATGATGATGATGATGATCATTTATAATAATTATGCATTATTTCTATGTCTAGTTCACTAGTCAAGAACCGTATACTTTAGAAGAACGTCGGGTAACAACAGCAAGACCTTTATCACGTGAAGATTTTATCAGAACCAATAGTAATAATAATAATAACCAAGTGAATGTTATTACATTAAGAAATAAAGAAGATAAAATAAATTCACTGAGAAATGTTCTATTACGTCAAAGGTTAGTTGAATTACTTTTAACTTGATTTGTTGCTAATTATGATAGTAAATATTTGTTGTTTGATAATATGAATTTACTCATTTTTTACTATAAAAAGTTTTAATTGATTTTACAAAGTCTATGAGTGATTAGAACAAGACTTGACACTAATCAATAAAGTCCTTGACGGTTGACATGATACACATGTAGACTACCTGGTGGTTGACATTACTACAGATGAAAGGAATCAATCAATGATTGAGAAAACTTTTGATAATCTAGCTGAAAATTGATTAAAGTGGCACAGATATCTTCTATAATTTGGATGTTTATACTTACCTTCATCTTCAGATTGTTTATTCTATTACACAACTTTGTGTAGTACTGTATAAAGTGTGGTAGTGTGGTGACTTGAACTGATGCACTTATGTGTAAGGTTCTATGTTGATTTTGTTTGTTTCTCTGGGGTCTTTCTGTCTCATAGTCTAAGCCATACAGGGAAATGTCGGATTTTTGGCCTAGGTTCAAGAAAACAGTCAGGTTTGTTGGTTAAAAACTTTCGATGATTTAGTTTGGAATCAATCATAATGGTGAATATGCATTCATAATCTTAATTGTATTATCTTTTTTGCATTTCTTTTGTGGCGTTGGCTGTACCTTATTCATTTCTTTATCTTCCTTCTGGTTACCTTCAATCTCAATATACTGAGATCAGTGAGATTATGACAACTTGAAAAGTTATGCCGTGATGTCATGTCTTCTTTGGATATCTGTTTGGTTTTAGACTGATAACATTTTTCTTTTATATGTGCTGCAGTTTAGTCTCTGTCAGACCGAAATAATCTCCTAGATATTTTTAAAACAAAGACCATCTTCATTATATTTATATCTACAGATCATATATGAACATGCATAGTTTATACTAGATGATTGAAGGTGAAATGAAAATTTGAACCGCGGCTGGATTCGAACCAGCGACCACTGAGTTTCTGACCTGATGCTCTACCAACTGAACTGCAAGATCTAGCTTGTGGTCCAAATTATCATTTCACCTTCAATTATGCCTCAGTATAAATAGTAGTCTGCTAAACTACAGCTATTTCAGATAATCAAACGATAATGCATAATTTACATTGTATGTAAAAATATGATTCTATCTATGATATACTGACACATTTACTTCTAATGAAATCAAAACTCCTACATTCTCAAAATTGAATTCATGTCCATAATTATCCACATGCATTGAAATGAGTGATGAAATGTCTCGTGTGTCATTTAACAGCCTGTTGGTGTTCATGTAGACGACGAAGGTGAAGAGGGTGGCCACTCTGTCCAATGTAGTGTTGACTACAGTTATTTCAGTTGATTTCTTAAATGATATTCGGTTTGTCTTCTTAGGTTGTCGCATCCTTTAGTCTGCCTAGTAGTGTTTGGAGGGAATTTGTTGGTTTATGAATAGCCAGCCACACCAATTCCAAGTGGTCTCAGTAATCTTGTCGTGATTTCTGATATATTCTTTATGTATGATAGGATGATGCGTTTATTGATTTCTGTGGATGACTTTGTAGTTGATGATATACGGGATAGGCATCTTGTGATAAAGTCTTGCGGGTAGCTGTTCTTCTTTAGAACAGACATCAAGTAATTTTCCTCGTTTCTCCATGAAGTTGTTGTATTGCAGTGTGTTCTCGCTCTTTTGACTAGAGTTTGCATGCAACTGATTTTGGGCGTGCGTTGTTGGGTTGTTGCTACTGTAGTTGAGGATATGTTCAGTGTGTGTTGTCTCCAGTAATGGTAGTTGGGTTGTCCGACTCCTTTTCCATTGTGAATTTGATGTCATTGAAAACGTTGTTGATCGAACTGTCAGTGTTTTCTATATCATCTTTCTTAATCATGGCAAAAGTGTCGTCCACATAGTGAATCTAAATGTGTGGTTTAATAATAGGTAGAATGATGGCTTCCAGTCTCTGCATTACTGCTTCTGCAATTAGTCCGGATATCGGTGACCCCATTGAAGCTCCTCTCATCTGTTTTTATCTTTTACCATTGAATTGAAAGTATATTGTCAGACAAAGGTCGATGAGTTCCATCAGACTTGAACATTTAAGTTTTGTGCTTTCTGAAAGGTTTGTGTCTTCAATGAGCAGGAGGGAAATAGTTTCCTTGACCAATTGGAGTTCGATGGATATGTATAGTGTTGTGACATCGAAAGATATCATTAATTCGTCTTTTTCTATGTTAATGCCTTTGATCTTTTTTAATAATTCTGTTGATGACTTTGTGGAATGTCTGCATGGTTGAACGAGGTGTTTCAGTTTTCCTGGAAGTGAGGCTATTGGTCCTAGACGGATGTCTTTTTTCTATGGTTTTGGTTTGCCGAAGAAACGAGGAAGGATAGGTACATTCGATTTCATTCCCCATTTGTCTTGCTTTGTTGTTTCTTCTGCTTGATCTCGCTGTCGAACTTTTGGATACGCTTGGTTTCAAGTGGTTAATATACATTTTCGTCTAGGAGTAATATCCCTGCTTTCTTGATGTAGTCTTCTTTGTCTATAACTACCGTACTGCGTCCTTTGTCTACTAGAAGTGTAACGATATCTTTCCTATTTCTCAGCCTTTAGTGTTTTCTGTTGTTGAGTGTTTATTTAAGCGTCATGTTTCTTCAGCCTGGTCAGTGAGTGATACGATTGTTTGCCCTATTTCTTATCAAGTAACCTCATTGAATTCTGATGTTTTAAGTAATGATTCTAATGCCATAACGAATTCTGCTTTCAAGGCATCCCTTGTGTTGTAATTTAATCCTTTTTGAAGTGCTTCCATTTTTGTTAGTGGTTATTTTGATAAGTTGGCAACACAGTCGTTTGTTTCCTCGATTGTTGGTATTTCTGAGATTTTAAGCAGTTTTTTTTCCTGAGGATTTTTCTTCGTTGTTCTCTGTATCATCTGCTTGATTTTTCAATTGCAATTATCATCATCATCATTATCAACATAGGACCAGGCATTACTGCGTAACGGTCCGACTTGCCACACCTCATATCAGCACATCAAGTAAAAAGGTAGTGAGGTGAAGGATGAAGATAAGTGAATGCAGTCAAAACAAATATAAAGTACGAGAAGAAAGGAAAGAGGAGTGACAAAATGGTGAGATTCGGTATAGCGTTGTTAAGATGACGATAATGTGTGTATACATCTGCACCACTGACTTCGGTTCTGAGCCATATCACCTACAGTCAGTCTCCAACCACTGGTTCCTCTTGTCCCGTGGACCCAAACCACCTAGTCTGCATCGTCCTACATGGCTTAAACCAACACTCAGAGACTTCATACATTGGTGCCGCCATGTTTTAGTCTGGCCACCTCGGGCCCAATTGCAGTTATCAACATTGTCATGTATTGTGTTGTGAGTATGCTTTCTACTTTTGCCTTTTGATTGTTAATTACTAATTGGTATTTCCGAATCTGATGGTGTGCATCTGTAATCATCAATTGTACCACTTGTCTTCCATTTTATTCAGCTATTTTCCATCCCATTGGACAGTTAATCAGTGATCTGTATCTAACACTCTTCGGTAGAACGTGCTGACGTAGGCACGCGCCTACGTCAGCACCTACAAAATCAAAACTTCATTGATCATTGATCAGTTACATTTTATGGAGTATAGATTGAATAAAAGATGGATTTCGGTACAAATTGAGGTCAGCTAGAAAGTCATTTTTTACAAACTCCTGTGTACCCCTTACTCAGAATGCCTCAACTTTGCCCACATAGGTTCGAACCCATGACTTAGTTCTTCCGACTGGGACTTAAATGATATTGGTTTATGATGAAAAGTTTCTTTTGAATCATTTCACTCCACCCTGGTTCACTTAATTAAACAGTAATTTAATTTAGGTAACGAAGTTATTTTATGATAAAGGGAGTAATGATAGAAGTTGAAAGAGTGATTAGGTTGTAACAGAAGTAGAAATAACAGCCTCTATTTTTGATTCTGTCAGTAACCTGGGTTTTTTCTCTAATCTCCATGATCACTTTCATTAAAACTACTTAGCCGAACTAATTCTTTTCCAGTTAGTTTTACAATCAAACTGTAATTTGGTAAGTAAACTATATTGACGATAAGAGTGAAAGCCCATCGAACATTACATTCTAATCCAGAGGTGTTGTCATTACGTCATATCGCCGAGATCTTAGATTATATAGTTGATCAGGAGAAATAATTGATGGTAGCCACTCTTTATAAACCACAAACTAAAGCTTTATACAAGCAAAATATCTTTTTGTTAGTGATGACCGAAGACTTCTATATATACTCACTGAATTTCATAACTATTACACTGAAGTCTTTACTTAATGTAGAAATAAAATACATTTATGATAAATTAGGTAGGTTCAGGGATTTCGCCGATGACTTGTGTTTAATGTCGCATAAACTCGAAGATCTGCAGGCAAAAACTAACAAGTTGACAGAAGAGGCAGCGAAGACGAAACTTCAAGTGAACGTAGAGAAGACAGGGGTGATGATGATACCCGACCAGTGCCACGACCACCAACAACAAACTCCAATCACTATGAACGGGAGAAACGTAAAGAAAGTAGCCTCTTTCACCCACCTTCTTTGGCAGCACTGTTTCAACTACAGGCGGCACAGACGAGGACGTCAGAACAAGCCAGGATCGGAAAGACTGTAAGACAGGTGTGTGGAGATCTTCTGCACTCCACTCAGCATAAAGCGTGAACAACATTCTGATTTCCAACACCAATCCAGTCAAGTAAGTCAGTGCTTCTATGTGATGGTTGAGAAACTTTGCGCGTTACGAAAAGCATTTCCAACAAACTGCAGATATTCATCAACAACTGCCGCCTACGCTGGCTCCTTACTGATGCTCAGTTGGCTAGAATAGTCAGAATAAGCAAGAAGGAACCCACTCTGGCATGGCAACAAACCAACGAAGCAAGAACCTATCGCTCAACAAATATGCAGAAGGAAGTGAAGATGGATTGGATGGGATTGGACATACACTGAGAAGACCGATTGGGGACATCATGCGTCAGGCCAGGCTTTCGAGTGGAACCCGGGTGGGAAACGACAAGTTGGGCGTGTAAGGTGAGAGTGACATGGAGGAGGTGGTGCGAGGAAGAAATGAGAGGTTGTGGGCAGTGATGGAGCCAGGTTGAGAAGAATACAGAGAACTGGAGAGTGTAATGGAGACGTGCTGGTGAAGCTGTATTTTCCACTAGGAACTCAAGAGACAAATAATAATAATGAGGTAGGTTCAGGGTGGAAAGAAGTAGTGTGTCCCTAAAAGCTTCATAATTAACTAGTACTTTAAATTAGGCGAAAGAAGTCATCTTTCGACAATAAACAATGGTCAATTCATACAAAAATCTCAATCATAATATGGCATATTATAAACTTTCTATGCCTTGAAATGTATTATTCATCTAAAAGATCTTTTTCACTTCCCATTCTCTTCTCTTAGCCTTACTGATTCACCAGTATACAATCAAAATGATGATCATATTTTCAATGGTAATCAGGCAACAGAAAAGAGTGCAGCAGTTGCTGAAAGAGTTCGCTTAATTACAGTTAAAGAACAATTAGCAAAAGAGGCTGCTGTTACAGTTGCACGTAAGTTATAAACTACAAAGTCTCTAATACGTTCACTACTGTCATATATATATATATATATATATATATATATATACAAAGAGATAGATAGATAGATAGATAGATAGATAGATAGATAGATAGATAGATAGATAGATAGATAGATAGATAGATAGATAGATAGATAGATAGATAGATAGATAGATAGATAGATAGATAGATAGATAGATAGATAGATAGATAGATAGATAGATAGATAGATAGATAGATAGATAGATAGATAGATAGATAGATAGATAGATAGATAGATAGATAGATAGATAGATAGATAGATAGATAGATAGATAGATAGATAGATAGATAGATAGATAGATAGATAGATAGATAGATAGATAGATAGATAGATAGATAGATAGATAGATAGATAGATAGATAGATAGATAGATAGATAGATAGATAGATAGATAGATAGATAGATAGATAGATAGATAGATAGATAGATAGATAGATAGATAGATAGATAGATAGATAGATAGATAGATAGATAGATAGATAGATAGATAGATAGATAGATAGATAGATAGATAGATAGATAGATAGATAGATAGATAGATAGATAGATAGATAGATAGATAGATAGATAGATAGATAGATAGATAGATAGATAGATAGATAGATAGATAGATAGATAGATAGATAGATAGATAGATAGATAGATAGATAGATAGATAGATAGATAGATAGATAGATAGATAGATAGATAGATAGATAGATAGATAGATAGATAGATAGATAGATAGATAGATAGATAGATAGATAGATAGATAGATAGATAGATAGATAGATAGATAGATAGATAGATAGATAGATAGATAGATAGATAGATAGATAGATAGATAGATAGATAGATAGATAGATAGATAGATAGATAGATAGATAGATAGATAGATAGATAGATAGATAGATAGATAGATAGATAGATAGATAGATAGATAGATAGATAAATTTGGAGAAAGAGAGAAAATTCGGAAACTAACAGACACCTCTCGTAGTCATACATTTAGTTCTTTTCGCGGAATAAAACGAGCTTGTTTCGTTCTACAGTCTATCATCAGCTGCAAACAGCCTACAATAGAAATGAAGTATTGGTAATGGTATATATACACATAAATAGAAATTGTGAATCTAGGGTTAACAATAGGGTAGTGAGTTGAGAAAATACAGGATTAACAGTCGCAAAACCTAGGTAAAATCAATGGTAATTTATATCTGACTAGATTGCAAATTCATGAACTGTGGAAACAAGGGGGGAACAACAGAAAAAAACAGCAGCATAAAAAAAGGCACTGTTTTAGAGCTAATAGGTTACTTAATGACATGAAAAAACTAGAAAATCGTTAAATGATTTATAGTTAGTAAGTAATTAATGAAGAGATGATGCAATTAATTCTAGATTTCAAATCTTCATTTATTTCTACATACTCAAAGTGTTTTATGCCATCATTACTATTAATACTTCATTTCAATTGTTAAGTGTGTGTGCAGCCGATGAAAGGCTGTAAAATAAAATTTATAATTATCATTATCATTTTTCCCTTGGGTTCCTAGTGGATTATAGGGCTTCAATAGCACGTCACTATTCCACTCTGTTCTCTGCAATCATTTCAACCTGGCTCCATGACTGCCCACAAGCTTTCATTTCTTCCCCACACGATCTCATCCATCTCGTCACCCTCACCTCGGACGCCCAACTCGTCGTTACCCATTCCAGTTCCACTCCATGACCTGACCTGACGCGTGATGTCCCCGAATGGTCTTCTCAGTGTATGTCCAATCCAATCTAATCCATCTCCACTTTCTTCTTCTGCATATTTGTTGAGCGATAGATTCTTGCTTCATTGGTTCGTTGACAGCCTGTCAGTCAGCCAGCCAGAGTTCCTTGTTGCCTTATTCTTACTATTCTGACCATCCATCTGATCTTGAGTATACTGAGTTAGTAAGTGTTGAAAGTGTGGATGTTGTTCAGGCTTCATGCTGCGTGGTGTGGAGTAGAGTGGAGTGTGCAGTAGATCTCCACACTGATCATTTCAGATTGGTGAAGGAAGGCCTACATGTCTTGGTGTGTTTCCGATCCTGTGTGGGTTTGACATCGTCATGTTTGCGTTTGCGGTCGCCTGTATTTGAAACGATGCTGCGTAGGTGGGTAGGTAGGTGAAAGAGACAACTTTGTTTATACTTCTTGCGTTGATGGTGATGGGTGTTCGCTGTTGTTGTTGGTTGGTTGTTTGATTGGTTGGTTGGTTATCTCTATCACCTGTGTGTTCTCCACGTTCGCTTGGAGGAAGTCCTGTCTTCCTTCACTGCCCTGCCTCACCTCTCCTGCCAATGTGTTAGTTTTTGTCTGTAGATCTTCGAGTTTGTGCAACAAGACGTTAAACGTAAGTTATGATCGCGGGTGAAGTGGGAATTATGTAGGGTCTTTTGATTGGTCCAATCAGCGTATGCCCATCTTTTTGCTCCTCACATTTGTTTGTTGCATGATCGAGTTGAGTTTAGTTGACCACAATCAAGAAGACGATCAGTGGATGGTAGGTGGCAACCTTGTCTTTCTCCTTCCTGTCTTCACTTGGAAGGTATCACTGAGCTAGCTTTCCATTGTGTTATGAATCACTTGGAATGTGACATCGTGCTATAGCTACAAATGTCTTTGTTCTTGCACTGTTTACACTGTTCAGCAGTAATCAGCATCTCATCATCATGAATGTTTCAGTGTAGAATTTATGCATGTGCCAATTTGTCAGTGATTCCTGTCAGCAGACATGTTTATCCCAACGTGTATTTATAGTGAACTTACTTTCATCTTTTTATGCCCCTTATCTACTTAATCCGAAAAGTCAGTTTTCAAAATGAAGAATAAATTAAGAGCATGTTTAGTGTTTTTATTGATATCATATTTGAAACAATAGATCCTAAGAAAGGTATATTGATTGTTCACTGTAGGGTAACCAATTTCATGTTATCTAGTGCTGAGTACTAACCGAATTCGATCGATCCTTTTGTAATATGACCAGCAAACTAGGAGGCCGGCTCACCATTTGTGATGCACTTTGGTAGATGTAAGTTAGTTAGAGGCAATCGTCAAGAAGTCCTGCTTCACCTAGTTTTTGTATATGTTGGCACTCATCAACAAGGCGTATTTGCAACTGATCAATGTATGTAATTCAGTCCTTCAGGAGTTCACTCCCAGCCCAAATACCTCAATAATAACATCGCTGTTTGCAACACTGGGTGATGCAGGTTCGAATTTGAAATGAGACATCAGTTCTCTTGAGGTTGTAGATACCGCCCTGCTGTGAGGAGTGCCAAATAGCACGAAACCTGTTTAAAGCAGAGCTTCCTATCAGTCACTTCCAACCAACTAAAGGTTTTTTTTATTTTGGTAATAATGTGTATGAATCTGTTCCCTATATTCCAAGTGGTTAGAGATTGAATATACTTGAGCATATGGCGTCTGTCTTTGATTATATCATATTTTTGAAGTTGTTTCGTACTTACTGAGTGACTCTAAAGGCTACCATTGAAATAATTGGTTGTTTCAATAGTTGTTTGAGTAACCTTTACTTACTTCACTCATTTTACTTTTCCAAGTATTAAACATTCAGTTGTTTCTGAAGTCTGTATATATCTCATGAGATTTGGTGTTTAAGTGAGGAAATGTTGCATATATGTTCATCAGTTCCATTTGCTACACTGCGTATAACGAGTAAATATACGGAAAAATCACTCTTTTAAAGCCGGTGAAAGTGTAGGAGACAATGGGGAAGAAATAAATAGAGTCAAGTAGAAATGCTCAACATTTTGAAACATTTAGGTACCAATGAATCCCTATCGAATATTTGATAGTTTTCGTCTTTTTAAGTAGATTACTGGATTTATCCCTAACGGAGTTTATCACATTTCTCATCATTTTCTTCTATGTAAAATTATCATAGTATGAATTATTTCTGAATGGGGTTTAGTAGGTTCCACAACGCTGACAAGATACAGAGTCTTCTGAACACTTTGAGTGGGAATTTGAGAATGTTAGGGATGCGGTTTTCACCACCCAAATGCAAATTTCTGCTCCAGGACTGGTCTTCAGCGGTACCGCGGCTAACAATAGAGAGTGAAGTGGTTGAGTGTGTTGACCACTTCACCTACCTGGGAAGTAGGATCAACCCCGGTGGGTTAGTTGCCGATGAGATTTCTGCACGGATACAAAAGGCTCGATTGGCTTTTGCCAATTTGCGCCACCTATGGCGCCCCCGTGATATTCGTTTGTCTATTAAGGGTGGCGTGTACTGCACAGCAGTCCACTCTGTTCTACTGTATGTCTGTGAAACATGGCCATTGAAGGTGGAAGACATAAGAAGGCTAGCTTCAGGTGTTTGACCACGGTTGCCTTCGTAGTATACACCGTATTCCCTGGTATCACCATGTGAGTAATGCAGAAGTTAGGTGTGAAGTTTTGGGGAGAAGAGGTGAGTCGGTTGACGAGGTTGTGAAGCTTCATCGACTGAGATGGTTGGGACACGTACTACGTATGCCTAGTTGTCGATTGCCTCGTCACACAATGTTGGCTGAGGTGGGTCCAGGCTGGAGAAAGGCCCGAGGTGGCCAGACTAAAACATGGCGGCACCAATGTATGAAGTCTCTGAGTGTTGGTTTAAGCCATGTAGGACGATGTAGACTAGGTGGTTGGGGTATATGGGACAAGAGGAACCAGTGGTTGGAGACTGACTGTAGGTGATATGGCTCAGAACCGAAGTCAGTGGTGCAGATGTATACACACATTATCGTCATCTTAACAACGCTATACCGAATCTCACTATTTTGTCACTCCTCTTTCCTTTCTTCTCATACTTTATATTTGTTTTGACTGCATTCACTTATCTTCATCCTTCACCTCACTACCTTTTACTTGATGTGCTGATATGAGGTGTGGCAAGTCGGACCGTTACGCAGTAATGCCTGGTCCTATGTTGATAATGATGATGATGACAACCCACCGCTTATTAATTTTTAGTTAATATTTCGCAGCCCTCTGGCCAACCCTCCCCCCCTCCATTCCCCGTGATTTTACAAAAGTATTCTTCTTTTAATCAGATTTTCATAGGCAAGAAGAGTGATTTGGCTTTTTATGTTTAAAGTTAGATGTTCCAAAGGTAACTGACGGCTGAATTAAATTACCCTAGGTTATTTATTGTTTGAATATTTCTGAACTAATAATAATAGCAATGATGGCTCGATTCTGACAGCTATTGAGGGAATACTCTACAGAATTTTCAGCGGGTCACATAGCATCAGTTGGACAGAGATAGTGTACACATAATATAGCGAAATGAAAAAAAAGTATAAATTACATGAAAAGCATAACAATAGTCATTGTCTACAGCTTTCTTGAAAATGCTGAGTTAACTTTGATAAACAGATACATTATGAGTTAAACTCATAGTACATAAATACTGACAAGCTGTGTACTGTTTAATTAGTTCACTTTTGAAAACAGAAATAGTAATACTTTCTTCATCCCACAGGGAAGGATCTAAATACAGTATTGTAGGGTTTGCATATTTTTCAGCACGTGCATAAAATCGTATGTGTACTTTCTCCTGGTCTCTCCTGATGACCGACGCGCAGAGAGCTTTGAGTGAAGAGGATGTTGATAATCTGATAAAGTAACTGCTGCCGGATGTTTACATGAGTTGATATGTTTGTCGGTAAGTGTTTTAATTAGAAGGTTTAGGGGTATACCACTAATTAGTCCTGCTGATAATCTTCAATGTTCTAAGCAATATAGCATAGTCTTTTTTCAGTAGTCTGGTGGAAAATAAAGGGGAAGAGGCAAGATGCAGGAGTTTATAAAACACAAGAGAGAGAGGTTGAGTTATGCCGGATACTCTCATCTTCCTAATATAGAAAGTTAGGTGAAAAGTCCTTTTGGAAATTAGTAAGATATGAGAGGAATAGGAAAGTTTCGAAGAAAAGCTCACCGAGATAAATCAAATTTGTAACATTCTCTAATGCACAATTATCTATCGAAAAGGAATCATGAGACTTGAGCAGTTTAAATAGGTCATGTTCACGCCTGAAACTAAAGTTTATAGTTTGACATTTTAAAGAATCAGACCGAAGACCATTCACAGAGGATGATAGTCTAACAGTAGATAGGAAATCATTCAGTTGGAAACAATCTGTTGAAAAAAAGACAGATATAGAGAGTTTTTTTAGCTTGCAGATACACTTGATGGAAGAGTTAAAGCAGACGTAATAATCCATATACAGGACATTCTACCAACTGTCTCCTTACGTAAAGAGGAACGCTTATTATAAACTTCTTGGCAATGGGGTATAATAACACATTTTAAACCAATTTTCCATTGTCATTCTCAGGTTAGAAGAAGACACTTGAGAAAAAAAAATCATTTCTGTATTCATAAATTTAGAATAGGAGATAGACGATGTATTGTATATCAATATGACGTTTCAACATCACCTCAAAGAAAACGTTGTATCAATTACTTATGGGACTTGTAGCACACTGTCTACTGCTATTTCCTAATTACCCCCTTATAGGGATTTATTACTGAAGTTTTCCTGTTGTTCAATATTTTATCTCACTTTTGTTATTATCATGTTTAGTGTATTTAAAAGTGATCAATGTATTACTGTCTCAAATGTTATTTAATAGCCTACCGGAAATTACCTCTTATGTAAGGTTAGTTTAATTATAACAATGAAACAATATGACTTATGTTTATCCGTAATACCTAACTATATTCTATTTAAGTAACGTGTTATTCTGTTAATTAAACTATTTGATAAGCATTCAGTGGGTGAAATGATCCAATTTTTAAAAAAGGATGATCAGAATTAGTATAAAAGCTAAGTTTTTTTAATATTATAGTCTTAAGAATCCACCTGATAATTGAAGAGATACTCAGATCTAGCCAACAATTAGATCATACAAGTTAATCGGTTAACTTTAACAACTCTACAAGTCATTAATTGATTCAACATCATCTTTGATCATGATTGGTTAATACAGATTGGTATATATTGTTTTTCATTTACCTTCTGTTTGTATAGTGAAGCAGATGGCATATTATTATCTAACATTTTTGGTGTACTCTAATCTCTAACATTGGCTAAACAATTTGTTTTAAAACTAATCAGATATGAGTGTTCTGTTTTAAATTTTAAAAAACAAATCACTTTGTTACACTAGAGAAAACACGTAACATTTTTAAAACATTTCTTGCAATCATTCTTTATGAGACGAATATTCAACTGGTTTATCGATTATCTTTTATTTATCCCTTGGGTTCTTAATGGAACATAGGGCTTCAGTAGCACGTCACCATTCCACTGTGTTCTCTACAGTCTTCTGAATCTGGCTGTATGACTCCTCATAACCAATCATTTCTTCTTCACACAATCTCCTCCATATCACCATTAAACGACCGATTTGTCGCTTCACGTTTGGGTTCCACTCGACAGCTTGGTCTGACCTGGCCTGATCCGTGATGCCCCGAATGGTCTTCTCATTGTATGCTTAATCCAATCCATCTTCTGCATATTTGTTGAGCGATAAATTCTTGCTTCATTGGTTCATTGACAGCCAGCCAGTCAGAGTTCCTTGTTGCCTTATTCTTACTATTCTGACCATCCATCTGATCTTGAGTATACTGAGTTAGTTAGTGTTGAAAGTGTGGATGTTGTTCAGGCTTCATGCTGCGTGGTGTGGTGTGGAGTAGAGTGGAGTGTGCAGTAGATCTCCACACTGATCATTTCAGATTGATGAAGGAAGGCCTACATGTCTTGGTGTGTTTCCGATCCTGGGTGGGTTTGACATCGTCATGTTTGCGTTTGCGGTCGCCTGTATTTGAAACGATGCTGCGTAGGTGGGTAGGTAGGTGAAAGAGACAACTTTGTTTATACTTCTTGCGTTGATGGTGATGGGTGTTCGTTGTTGTTGGTTGGTTGGTTGGTTGGGTATCTCTATCACCTGTGTGTTCTCTAGGTTCGCTTGAAGGAAGTCCTGTCTTCCTTCACTGCCCTGCCTCACCTCTCCTGCCAATGTGTTAGTTTTTGTCTGTAGATCTTCGAGTTTGTGCAACAAGACGTTAAACGTAAGTTATGATCGCGGGTGAAGTGGGAATTATGTAGGGTCTTTTGATTGGTCCAATCAGCGTATGCCCATCTTTTTGCTCCTCACATTTGTTTGTTGCATGATCGAGTCGAGTCGAGTTGACCACAATCAAGAAGACGGTCAGTGGATGGTAGGTGGCAACCTTGTCTTACCTTTTACATCCATAGAGTAGAACCGAGCGGCCTGCTGTGCAGGTGCAGTACACGTGACCGTTAATAGACAATCGGATATCAGCGTGGCGTGACATCTGGCGTATGTTGGCAAAAGCCAGCCGAGCCTTTGGTATTCGTCTACAAAAGACAAATAAGAGTTTTTTCGAGAGATTGGCTACCAGTTTTTGTTTTTCTAGCTAAGTGACTGAAATTGATCAACTAGTGGAAATTTTCTTGATTATGGGCTTGTTCCTTATCAGCAATTTGCATTTCTCTAACTTTGAAAAGATTCATGCTGCCGTAGCCGTATTTTTCATTCCATTACCTAGGGGTAATTTTATTTGTCAAGTATATTTCTATCGAAATGGTTTTTCGTGATATCCCTAATTTTTGAATTGCATTTTCTGCATTTAGGTCTTCGTGCACGTGAACAACTATCTCCCAGTGCATCTGGATGAGAAACCGTCAACACACTACTTTTAAACATACAAGAATAAACATCATTTTCTACTTTAGAATATAGTCACCTTAATTGTCTCTACTTAGCATTTTTAACTTTGTGTATTTTCACCTAATGCAGCTTATATTCGTACGTTTTTTATCAGGCGTTTTATAATCAGACAAGAATGATTAAATTGATCTCCCTAGCGAAATACAATCAAGCACAATTTGACTAAAATCTCTTGTCTACCTCACATTTCTTCCATTTACACAATGATTGTTAATATAATTTGCTAACTTCATTTACTTATGCTTACTTTACAAAATGCGAAAAAATTCACAAATATTTTTTTAAATTATTTATATTACTTAAAAGTAGTATACTTTATGTGATAACATTTTTTCGATAAATTAATTTACTTCCGATATGCTGATGTTAAAATGACATTGTGAGTGGGATACTCATCTTTAATTGAAGTTCCAATTGAATAATATGAACACTGATGTGATGTCAGTAATATCGTTAAGTATAACTGTTTTTTGTATATTATACCTTCGTTGATTGGACCCAGTTGATCGGTCTCTATTGACATACGGGCTCCTGTACGGATGCCTCGATATTACAGTAATGATGGATGGTGGTTAGCAGTGGAATGCAGGAGGCGCATTTCGTCCTGTTTGGCTTGGTGGTGTAGTGGATAACGCCCTGACGTTTGAAGTGGTTGCTCCCGAATCCCGGTGGGAACGACATCACTCTCTGGAAAGATGTATCCAGCTGACGAGTCCCAAATAGGACGAAATGCCTATCCTGGATTTTATCGCCAGCCACTACCCATCATTACTATAATATTGCTAAGTGTTTTTTTTTTCAAAAATGACCACTTCGTATCAAAATTGATGGGTATTCAGAGCTCTTTTGAGTATTTCAGCTTAATAATAGTTTAACCTTGGTAATTGGCTCGTATCTCTTTTGAAATCCCGTGCAATTCGCTAATTTGGGCTTTTAAATGACCTACTTCCTTCAGTGATGAAAAAGATTTGTTGAAAACTGTAGTTTATGCTGGTAAGTTTTGTGCTTTTCCCTCCAGTAAATGTGGGACTATAGTACATTGGTCTAAGTAGTCTACTTTTAACCAGTGGATTACAAGATTGTACCATGCTTCACCTAGCGAAGAGTGTATAACCAGGTTGTATTAACAGCCCCCACAAATTAGCTATGACTCACTGACTAGTGCATGTAACTAAATGTGGCTGCTGATTTACATTTATTATTATTATATTTGTCCCTTGGGTTCCTAATGGAACATAGGGCTTCAGTAGCACGTCTCCAGTGCACTCTGTTCTCTGAAATCTTCTAAACCTGCCTCCACGACTGCCCACAACTTCTCATTTCTTCCTCGCACCATCTCCTCCATGTCACCCTCACCTCGGACACCTAACTCATCGTTTCCCATCTGGGTTCCACTCGACTGCATAGCCTGGCGCGTGATGTCTCCGAATCGTCTTCTCAGCATTCCATTGCCAATCCATCTCAACTTCCTTCCAGTGCATATTTGTTGAGTGGTAGGTTCTTGGTTGCTTCTTTACCAGCCGGAGTTCCTTGTTGTTTATTCTTTCTGGCCATCTGATCTTCAGTAACAAGTCAGAGTAGGCAGTTGTTGATGAATATCTGTAGTTTGATAGAAACGCGTTTCGTAACCTGCCAAGTCTCTCAACCATCACATAGAAGCACTGACTTACTTGACTGAATTAGTGTTGAGAATCCGAATGTTGTTCGCGCTTTATACTGAGTAGAGTGCAGAAGATCTCCACACTGGTTTCAGGTTAGTGAACACCTGTCTTGCTGTGTTTCCAATCCTGGCTGGTTTTGACATCCTCGTCTGTGCCACTGCCTCCTGTAGTTGAAACAACTCTGCCTAGATAGATGAAGGAGTCTACTTCCATCAAGTTTCTCCCACTGATGGTGATTGGAACTTGTTGTTGGTGGTGTTGGTTGAGTATCTTCATCACCTCTACCTCTGTCTTCTCTACGTTCACCTGAACGAAGTCCCGTCTTCCTTCGCTGCCCTGCCTCGCCTCTTCTGTCAACTTCTTGCATTTTGTCTGTAGATCTTCAAGTTTGTATGACATTAGACACAAGTCGTCGGCGAAATCCAAATCTTCTAGGATCTTTTCCCCGGTCCAGCCAGTGTATCCCCGTCTTATCGCTCCCCACTGTTGTCTGCTGCATGATCCAGTCGACCACAACCAGGAATATCATATGTGATAGTAGACAGCCTTGTTTTACTCCTGTCTTCACTTCACTCCAAAAGCATCACTGAGCTTCCCATTGTGAATTACTTGGCTGGCATGTGGCGTCTTCATATAGTTGTTGAATGAGGTTGATAAAGGTTTGTGTTATTCCACAGTGTAGAAACAACTGTGAAATTACTACTCGGGCAACGCTGTCAAAGGTCTTCTCAAAGTTGATGAAGATGAGGTAGAGATCCAGTTGACTACTATTCTATGCTCTGTTCTATGATGATGCGTAGAGTGGCGTTGCAATTCGGTCTGCACATGATTTGTATTTCCTGAATCCAGCCTGTTCCGATCGTAGTTTTGAATCCAGCTCATCCTCTAGTCTCTCCAGGATGATGCGACCTAATATTTTGCTTGGGGTGGACAGGAGAGTGATTCCGCGCCAGTTCTTGCAAAGACTTAGGTCGCCCTTCTTCCAATTGCCAGCTACCTTCCCTTCCTTCCAGACCTTCTACAATAGTGGTGTGAGCATGTCCTCTGTTGTCTCCACGTCTGTCCTCAGTGCTTCTGGCGCGATTCCATCTGGTCCTGCTGCTTTCTCACATTTCAGTAGCTTTATGGCGTTCAGGACTTCCACTTTTGTTGGAGGATTTATGTTCACTTGTAGTTCTGTGGCTGGACTGCAGGTGGTATTTGTGGACGAAGTGCAGGTGGTGGTGGTGGTCGATTCAAGAGCTTTTTAAAGTAGTCGGCCCATTGTTTCCTTTGTTTCTCTTCTTTGGTAATTAAATTTCCTTCATCACCTTTTATTGGTTTCATCTGTGTTGATCTCTTTTCAGATAGTAACCTGGTTATTTGATACAGTGTTATCAGGTCTCTCCTGCCTGCCGTCTGTTCTGCTTCACTTGCCAGTGTGTCGTGGAAGTGTCTTTTGTCTTAGTGCGCACTCTTCTTCAGTGTTTTATACACTGTACTCAGTTCCTCTTGTCGTTGAGCATTCTTGCACTGGTTTATCTTCTGCTTCACCATCCTCCTCTCCCTACTCTATCAGCTTCCATATATCCATTGAGATCCATTGCTTGTCTTCTTTCGGTCTGATTTTTAGTGTGTCCATCTGGTGAAATCCATGCCGCTTTGTGGATATCCTTGTGCTTGAACACACTGCCTAGCCTCCAATCACCAAATCGTTGAATGCACAGAATTCTGCAAACAATTCTCCATTCTCGTTCATTTCACCTAGGGCTTCTCAGTCCATGGTTAGTTCCATTCCTGTGTTGTCCGCTCCCAGTTTTGTATTCATATCACCCATCAGAATTTTGATATCGCCAACTGAGGTGGCGTTTTGTCCAGTGTTGACTGCAGTTGTCTGCAGAATTCCACCTTTTTCTCTTCATCTGCATTATTTGTAGGTGCATAGCATTGTATGATTGTGACCTTCATTCCTTTTGAGTTGAACCTTGCTGTCATGATCATGATCGTTGAGGAGATTGGTTCCCACTACATGAGAGCCTTCAATGCTCTTCAAGGGGACATCATGATAGCCACCCCAAAACTCAGTGTGCTCGTGGTTGTCGTGTTGTCTGGGTGACAACATCGGAGTAGATTATTGATTCTCCCCTCCAGTTGACAGTTTGAAGAGTCCACTCCCATTTCATCTGCTTTCACAAATTTCAAGCACTTCATTGTGATACCTCCTCATCTCGTTTGCAATCTGGGCTGTCTTGCCAGCTAGGTTCAAACAGGGTGCGCACATTCCATGTCCCCACGTTTACTTTCGCTTTCATGGAGAGAAGAGAAGGGAGACACATTGACCAATTGGCTTTTAGAAGGCTTTCACCGACCGGCATCATTTCACCTCTCCGATTCTAGCGAGTAATAATTTTGTTATTATTTTTTATATATCGTTTGTGCTTTGAAGTTTCTGTGGCGGTTAGATTTGTTTTCCGGTGTAGGGTTGCTAGCCCTATGTCCAACTTTCCCTTTTTACCCGGGCTTAGGATGGGCTAGTGGACTAGTAAACCATGCGAGGTTGCTGATTTACATTAGCTATCAGTTATTCCAGTAAGTTCTAATATCTGTCCAACTGATGTCAGTTTATGATGAATATCAACCTGAAATCAATCAGTAAGTCCCTCCAAACCCCCAAATTGAAATCCGACATACTTGTAGTACCTAACTAGATGTTTTTGTTTATTATAATGGAATTACAGACTAATTTTCGCACTTTGTACAAACTAAATTTTTTAATTTTTGATCTTTCAGGAAGAAAAATACTGGCTATTTGTATCAACAGGATATCCAAAACTGAAATAGAAGAATTAATTATGCGGCACACTGAATTCAGATAATTTAATGACAGAAGCATTTAGAAGACATTGACTAGTCACTGGAGGGTAGACAATTTCATGTTGTGCTGACCGAATTCTGTCGATCATTTTGCAATGTGGCCACCAGACTGGGCAGCTCCTCATTGCAATCCACCTTAATAGATGTTAGTTGGGTTAAGACAACCGAAAGGAAGCCCTGAACCTAGGTTTTGTGCTTGTTGGCACTTGCCAGCAAGGCATATCTGCAACGTCGATGGAACTGATGTCCCGCTTGAGATTCGAACCCATGGCACTCAGGTTTAGGGGTTCCTGCCGATTGCCTCCATGTGACCTACACCTACCAAATTGCATTGTGATGATGAGCTGTCAAGTCTCGTGGCAACTTTGTAAAAGGATCAGTAGAATTCAGTCAGCACAACATAAAGTTGGTTACCGTCCAATGAC
The DNA here is from genome assembly GCA_944470555.2 of Heterobilharzia americana. NCBI lineage: Eukaryota > Metazoa > Platyhelminthes > Trematoda > Strigeidida > Schistosomatidae > Heterobilharzia > Heterobilharzia americana. The sequence goes on along the minus strand of OX104129.1, from coordinate 29,062,207 downwards.
CAGTCATTGTATCGAATCCAGTCCCACAGAAAGTCAGTCGTGGCCCGAATAACTCAGTGGTAATGCTGAATGACTCCAGTTTGAATCTCAAATGAGACATCAGTTGTGTAATGGTCACAGGTACGTATTGCTGACGAGTGCCAACAAGCACGAAACTTAGGTCCAGCTCATCTATCCGATTAACACTTAGAAGACTAGGACGTTAATTCTAATAAAATTGCGATAATTTATTTAGCCATGATTAGAAGTGAATCAAATATAAGAATATGATTTAATAATTCATGTATACTTTGAGTGTTTTTTCCGAATAATGATATGCTAAAAAGATTACTTATCGAAGGGGTTGCATCATGTAATTTCGTACAGGATTTGTTTATATCAACCACAAAGTTCAAGATACAATTTCAGATCTACAGAGGATAAATGTTGGCTCAAACTAAAGCCAACGTAGTTAAAACAATTCAATTGATAATACTACTCGGTAGAAACTACGTTTCACCTTAATGAAATCCCTTAGTTAATCAAACTCGACTCTCAAGATTTATTCATTGCAAAAAACATCACAACTTTGAGATGAGTGGTCCTGAAATTCTTTCCAAATAAGGAAACTCACTTTCAGTCATTGAATATGCAGCGAACTAAATCTACTAATTTAAAAACAAGATATTGTGATTCAGTCATAAATCTATACATAAGGAGGTTTGAAAATATTTACTCCTGTTTAAGCTAAAGCAAAGTCATTACATTCAGTACTCATATCTGTATGATTCGTGAGCACTGGATAGAACTGGAAAACAGGTTATTAGCTTCTGATACCGCTTTGTAGCTGAAACGATAGTAGGTGGGTAATACAAATCCACTGTTATTACTATACCTTCTCTCTTAGATAAAGATATGTTCTTTTTACAAAATGAGGTGTTTAGACGTAGCAACAAACTCTTCAGAACAAGCTGAAAAAGTGGTTTTCCCTAGGCTACTCTGAAAGTTGCAATTAGTGTCGTGTGACCTACCCTCACAGCTTATAGATACTGGTCGTATACTCCATGATTTATGGCTTCTAGAATGTATTACCAGAAGCAACAGACGATTGATGTAAGATTTATCTTCAATATTCGCTACTCCTAAGCTTGTCAGCATGAAGTTTTCGACTTGTCTCGAGATAACAGACCCTTTGTTCTACCACTTATAATGTTCACTCTTTAGAGCCCACCTAGTACTTTTTGACTTAGCTTGTGCTGACAAGCAAGCGTAATTGTATGGAGCTTGATTTCAAACCTGTTTTCGTTCCTGTTATACTCTGCGGAACCTAATGCGTATTGACCTTGTTTTTATCTATAAAAGACTTGCTACTAGGAATAAGAGGGGATATTTTTAAGTTGAACATGCACGTTTTCACCTTAAATTGTTCTCTAACCTGTGATTTCACTTGTCAAGTATTTCGATGTAATGCTCGATGTCGTCATCAGAGCTTCGCCAGGAAGTGAGGCGATTTACTGTGTATGGGTATTCATAACGTACTGCTGTGAACTCACAAATAAGCAAACTTGTCACTTCACTGAGCATATCCTCTGACTGTACGTTTAAGTGATGGTGTTTTCCGGTTGGAGAAAACAGTTACTTTTTCTTTTATAATCCAGATTTTCTAAAGTTCTGTGTTTTGTTTTCTTCAGTAAACACTGATTTCACAGCATTTTCCCAATATATCTCTCAGCTTCTGAAACGAGAAATTGAATTCTTCCCCATTAAAAAGGTGGTTATATTAAGCAATTGGAGTTGTTGGCAATGCTATAAGAAACTTCACCTACCGAGCTGGAAGGTAATGCTTCAAACTGAGAACAAGGTAAAGATGATGTCAGTTACGTTAGTACAAAACTATAGTGAGTTTAATACCTAGGAAGTATGATCTATGTAGTCTTTTTTGTCTAGATTTAAATAAGACAGTATGGGACAAAGCAATGTATAACTTTTTGTATAAGTGCATTAGTTCAAGTTACCACACTTCAGAACAGCATGAAAAGAAAAAGCGAATGGTAAAAGAGTGACATTAAAGTGAATGAGACAAGCGAGAGGAAACTGTTAAAGGTTAGTGAAAATATTCGTAACTATGATGATGATCAAGCATATAAACAGCTGACATTGACCTATTTTCAACCGTGTCATAGAGAGCCTCCAATCATCGATTCTTCTTATCTTGAGGACCGCAGCCAGTCAGCCTACACCTCGTTACATGTCTTCGACAAGCAGTCAGAGATTTAACGTGTTGATCCAACGTCTTGTCTGGAGTGTTCTTTAAACCCTGTAACCTCTGAGGCACTGATGTCCCACCTGAGATTGAAACCTGCGTCACCAAATACTGTAGTCATCGACGTTGACAATTAGCTAGTATAACCATATTTCAACATATTATTGTTCTATTCCAAAAGAAATGTTACATGGCTACGCAAGCACAACATCTTTTAAACAAAGGAACCAGTCAATCACAGTTCCCTTCCGATTTTTTCTCTCCACCGTAGAAAAGTTAGGAGAGAAAAGTATGGCGACCATAACCGTCATCTTATTTTTTTTCAAATGTTTCATTTTGTCATTTTCATCTCCTAACACCCAAGGACCACTTACAGTTTCTAGTTTCAAAAGAAGACAGATTTCAGCGAACAAATCTGTTCTCAGCGACATCGTGGTGGACGATTATCCCAATAACTGTTCATTGTTGTTCTGCCGCTAAATATTCTATTTACAATAATAAAAAGAGTTCCAATGGTTATGAATTCTCAGCTTTCATCTGTCTGGTTATTTCGCAACTGTCTATTACATCCCTGCTTCCATACTATGAATTTCACTAACCTTGAGAAGATGCCCACAGATTTCCCTATTGTGACGAAATGTCTATGCTCATCAGCTTCGCATCTCAGTCCTGGAGCTTCTTTACATTACTGGTGGTTGGTGCATCACTGTGTTCAAATGGTTGTAAAACCGGCTGCTCAGCAGTTGCGCTATCTCGCTTATATCCAAGGGTCCTCCGTTCTGTCCTGTGATCAAGTTTGGAACTTTATTCGTCTATTTTCGTTGTGAAATAAACCGATTTAGGTTTTCTGGGTCGTAGCTTAACTGTTCGGCCAGGTTATTCTGATTAAAAAATGACTGAAAATAATCTAAACTCATAGACACTATGTGTGCACTAATAAGTGATGTTCTCTTGCTGGTTTCATAACTTGCAGACGCTTCTGATATTATGATCGGCTCTAATCTCCTTTGTGTGCCATTTAGTATGCTCAAATATTGCAGATTTCCCTACGATTAACAGTTTGATGATGCAACGAAACTGGTTTCTCTTATGGTAAATTCATACTATGGGTTTAAAATATTTACTTGTTTTTTTGAATGATGCAGAGGCCTTTGTGGGTGGGATGAAAACTCACCATAGCTGTTTTATCATTTTGTATACAAATCCAAGTAGCCTCCTGAATGAATGAACCGAGCTAAGTGACTATACTATTTAAAGTGTCCCTCAGTCGCGACATACTCTCAAATGACTGAAAGGACCTCACACTTATCCATAAAGTAGGTTTCATGCAACACCCATCAAATTACAAAACGATAAGATAAACTGGTACCGTAGTCCAAACCCTAGGAAGAATCAGGAAAGCCACTGCGACCCACCTGGGAAGCAATACTGTATTGTCACGTTCACGGCATGGTATTCGTAGAAGTTTCTCAAGCCTGACGAATTTTTTCATAGTCAGAGAAAACTGAGTGAATTCTAAAGATGACAGAAAACCCGTAGATCCTATTTTCGTAGGCTTCAACAAGTTAGTCACCCAAAGCGCCTCGTATTACATCGCTCACGAAACTGGGAGTCGTTGGTAACCTGCTTGCATATATCGTGGAACCCTTGTTAGTAAGGGACAAGGTGTAGGGAGCGATTCCCAATTCCTCCATTGGAAGTCGACGCAGAGTGGAGTGCAGCATCCTGTTATTTCTTCTTTACATAAATGAACTGCCAAGGATCACTAGCTCCTAAGCCTACGAAGGCGATATCCGGCACGAAATAGGTGGTGATGACGAGAAACGCGCACTTCAGACAGGTCAAAACAAGCTGTTAACCCGGTCAGGAAAAGAAGGTTTATGTAATCAGGTGAGAAATCCTTGCTCCTAAGGCGATTCGGACCTTCTGGAGAGAGTTCAAAGGGCAGCTACTCGTGGAGCCCTTCCTGTGGTTATCCCGACCTTTGGAGAACGACTTATGAGCTGGAATCTATTCTCTTTATTTCAGCACAAACAGAGGGGAAGTCTAATTGTGCCAAAAATGATTTCAAGAAACTATTGGTCCGTCTTCTCTTTTCCTTCCCAGCAGGTCAAAAACGGCTCAAAGGACCTACCTGGGGCAAAGGACGAACATTTTTCACATAAAGCACAGTTTCTTACATCCAGTGATCATCACTTGGAACTGACTCCCGAAAGAACTGGTATTCATGTCGTAAAGTGACTCGTTCAAGGGAAGAGCGGATAAAAAACGATCTGTGGACAAGAATTATTAAAAGCTAATGCCTTCTTTACCCAGACTGGAAATATAAATCTGAAAGACTGAAGCCGGAAAATGAAACTAGTAAAACTGAATAAGCAATTGTCAGCCACCTGAAGCTCTAGGAAGAGTGAAGAGTAAGTTTGTGATAAGTTCAGTTTGGAGGCTCATGGTGATTTGATTGATTTCAGGGTGATATTCATTATTAACTGAGATCAGTCGCAGAACTGCTGAAAGCCTAGTGCACAGAACAGGTGTTTCGTCTTATTATGGGACACCTCGTAGGTGCGTACCCGTGACCCAGCCAGAGACTGAATCCAAGACCTTCGGGTCTCGCCGCGCACAAGTTACTCCTGATTCTCTAGGAGGGACCCGACAGCCCATTCTTCCATATATTTCCGACCGGTGTAAGTCTATCACAAATATCAACCTACAATCCGTTATCATCTGAGAGCTATGTGGATGACTGGAACACTCCGCATTAGCTACTCCTTGTCTTCACGCGTTATCCTGGAACCGAATAGGAATGACTTTTCTGTCCCATTCCAGGCATATATGAACCACCTGTAGAGGAAAAAATAATCAAAAAATCCTTCCTGATCACCTTGTTTGACAGTAGTGACACTTGTTTGAATATTTTTACCCTTGTTATTGTGCCTTTGACCCTAGCCGATGTGATGTTGGTCGGTTATTTGACTCCCTTCTTCGACTTTGCACTCATGCTTTATCTTTGCATAGGTGAAACTTGTAATGGATGCTTCACCTTCCCATTATGTGACGCCAGACTGTTGACAATGTGTTGTTTTACTGCGCCCGGCCTTTTCTTTCGGTTCAGCTTATGTTTGTGCTATGATTTGACTGTTTATCTTTTGACTGGCTACTGGAAACGTTTATTTGTTGATTTGATTCTGGTAGACAGAGTTTTTATCCCTTATGTCGGGGGTATTCCTGCTGATTCCCAGTACATATTTCTCCCCGAGAACTTTTGGACTATATGGTTACCCAACGGCATCACTGAGGTATTTTCGTAATTCTGATATAACTTGTTGGTACTTTGATAGCGCCACAGATTTTGTTACCAATCTGCCACTGAGTCACTACAAGCCGTGCGTTTGATATCACTGATCCAATCTTTGATTGTTTATCACTCACGAAAGTTAGGAAACTATACAGTAGAATGCAGGAACTTGTTAGGTTCGCGCTAGTTTGGCGCTGCCTAGTTGTTTCCCGAGTCCAGGCCAAAATAATCGGATTTTGGCTGTTACACCGCCTTGGTCTGTCATAGAATGGATGGCTAAGCCACTGAAACGCTTAAAGAGATAACTTTTTCGCTACCCCCAACTATAAGATTTAAGTTTTGATTCCATTATTGAAATGAATATTACTCAGAAGATTGGTTTGTCATCTTATGTGGTCACACTACCTACGACTCTTTGACCTTTGGGAAGTGTCCGCTTCCCGTGTAATTGCACAGACTCTAAGACTATCGATGTCGGGACAGCGACAAATCAACTAGAGGAGCTATAATTAAAGTGTGTTTTGGAAACGCCACTCAGACTCAACAGTGACCGTGTCTCCGGAAAGAGGGGGCCTTTATGGATACCCCCTAGACATATAGGGGGAAATATTTCCCCAAAGGCAATATTCTAGTTGTCAACGGGGCTCAGCACTGATACCTACTACCATAGTTTTAACGGGCTTCCTCAGCTGAAGATAAACAGTCAAATATTCTCACCATTTTGCGCCTTGTCGTGTTACGTTGCGTTGCTCATTCATGGTGGTTTAGCCAGTTAATCGGAACTCGTTGGTATTTTGGAACGGTCAGTCAAACATACTGTAGCGTCACACACTTCACCAAAATCAACAGCCTAGGGTATGACGACTTTCGACATTGATGCTGACCTTGATAGTTTAACTGGACCCGCTAAACTGTAGGCACCTGGTCCAGCATCCTCGCCATTTGGCACGCTGTCGTGTTACCTTGCACTGCTCGTATTCGACTGTCTAGCCAGTTAGTTGGAACACATCGATATCTTGGCACAGCCATCCAAATATACTATTCCTCCGACTGCGCTATCGTGTTCTTCCTTGGTCTCGTACTCATGGGTATAAAACAAGTCCGAATAATTAGTGGTTGGTCCTTGTGTTCGTCAGGTTAGCACCAGGACAGATACTAAATTGGTGAGCCCGACGTGATCAAATATCCTAACGTGATCAAATATACCGACATGATCACATATCCCAACCAATGACAAATATTAAATTGGTGAGCCTGTTACATCCTATATTTGTACACTGTTTTCATTTCGATAACGTTTATATGTCCATTCACTGCACTCCCTCATGTTCGACCACACTCCCAAGCTTATTTGTACTAAGCTGACTACGAACATAATCCAACTCGTGCCATATTGGCCAGACAACGCAGAAACATCGTTTCTGTGTGCCGAGGCAGATTTTCGAGAACAGGGCGTCCCAGATCCTCATTCTCGATTTCTTGCCGTCATACGTTCACTACCTCGAGAATTAAACAGGTATGTTACAGCAAACATGTTTAATCCTGAAGTAAGTGACCCTCATGCACTTCTAAAGGCCGCACTCTTGAAGCAAAGCGATCTCACAGATCGCCAACGTCTAGACGAATTACTTCGTAACATCGAGCTAGGCAGCCACTCAGCCACTGAAGTCCTCGCACGCATGCGAGAAGTCATGGGTGCACGGACATTCGACGATGGCCTTTTCCGAGAACTATTTCTTTCAAAACTACAACAACCGGTGCAAACCGTGTTGGTGACACTCCAGTCAGTCCCGCTCGATGACCTGGCAGCCCCGGCAGATAAAATACTGGAGATTTCTAGCAGACCCGTCTCCAACGAATATTCTGTCTGCGACAAACCAGAGCGCCAGGATTCAGAGGTGACCAAGCCGTGCAACTCTGTTAAACAGTTGCTACGATCCCGAAGTGCTAGTTCACGTAGAACGCCACAGAAACGCGTCTTAGTGCATCGCAGCAAATCGCGTGGTTGCCCCAAAACTAAATCTAACAGAGTGGAAAACCCCATTGGTGCTGGTTTCATAATAATTAGGGAGACGAAGCCAGAAAATATAGGGAACCATGCAGTTTTAACAAGGACACAAACTCGGGAAACGGTCACGCCGGCACGTGCTCACGGCAACCGTAGCCGGCGGAAACAGCCATTCGCTCTACGTTCCGGATATAAGAACGAAAGTTCGCTACCTCGTCGACACCGGTGAAGTTAGCGTCCCTCCCGCACCGACAAAGGAGCGTCATCATGACCCATCCTTCAACCTCCAAGCGACCGACGGCAAGGCAATAGCGACGTTTGGGAGACAGTATGCCTACCTCAACTTAGGTTTACGTATACCTATCCTCTGGATTTTCCCCTGGCTGACGCCTCCATGCCCATCATTGGCATAGATTTGCTGAACCATTACGATCTACTCGTAGATGCTCGCTGTCGACGTCTGATAGGTAACAACACAAAGTTACCTATTGGTGGCACCACCTATGTAGGTCCGAGTTTAGCCACCATTGGAATCAAACAATCAGGCGACGCGTCCTACCAAGCAGTTTCAGAGAAATATCCAGAGTCGCGACAACCGAAACACACTCTTCCGTGCATAACCAGCAATGTTATGCATCACGTGACAATCACAGGTCCACCTGCGGCATCCAAAGCGCGCCGTTTAGCCCCAGATAAGCCCAAGACGGCGAAAAGCGACTTCGACAACATGCTCGAACTGGGCATTATCAAACCGTCAAACAGTCCCTGGGTATCAACATCGCATATGGTTGCCAAAAATTATAGCAGCGACTGGCGTCCAACTGAACACTACCGGAGGTTTAATGCCGAAACAACACCGGACTGCTATCCCATACATCACGTCTACGACTTGACTGCAGCCTTTTGCGGAATGAACATTTTCTCCAAAATCGATTTGGTCAAAGCGTACAATCAGATACCTACGGCAGCAGAAGATATCGCGAAAACATCCATTATTGCTCCTTTTAGTTTGTTTGAATTCCTTCGCATGCCATTCGGTCTTCGGAATGTAGCACAAACATTCCAACTCTCTATGGATGATGTCTTCGTGGTTTGAATTTTGTCCATGTCTGCATCGATGACTGTCTAATTGTGAGTCCAGACAAGGAGACTCACCTTCAGCATTTGGACCTCGCATCCGGAAGACTTAAAAAACATGGCATCACAGTCAACCTACAGAGCTGTGAAATAGGAGTTGAGCTACTCAGCTTCCTTGGGCATACCATTGACAACAAATGTATACGCCCATTGAGAGATAAAGCGGTGGCTGTCTTGAACTGTCCAGAGCCGACCACTGTGAAGCAGCTCCGCACTTTCGATGACCTGGTAAGTTATTACCGAAGGTTTATCCCCAACTGTGCCTCTGTCATGCAACCACCAGCAGATCTACTTCGAGGGACTACGAAGTTCGTGGCTCTGTACAACGTGGCCAGACTTGCTTTTTCTAAAGTCAAGGAAGCCATTTCAAACGCAACCATGCTCATGGATCACAACCCCAATGCTCCTTTAAGTATTGTTGTTGATGCATCTAACTCAGCAACTGGAGCAGTTTTGCAACAGTTGACTGACAACCAGTGGCAACCGTTAGCCTTTTTCTCTAGGCGGCTGCAAGACGCGAAAACAAGATATAGTACATTTGGTAGGGAACTCCTAGCTATGTACTGTTCTGTACGCCACTTTCGACATTCTGTGGAGGGTCGCGATTTCACTATTTTCACAGACCACAAACCGCTAACCTTTTCCCTCAGCTCGGCGTCTGACAAATACTCCCCGCGTGAGTCGCGACAGCTTGACTACATTTCCCAGTTCACGTCAGACATCCGCCACATTTCTGGAGCAAGTGACTCCGTAGCCGATGCACTACCTCGAATAGCTTCGATAAACTATATCGAGGGTGTTGATCTCGTTGAACTAGCTCGGCGTCAAAAGGAAGACCTTGAGCTACATCATGAGTTGTCGTCCACAACTCTCAAGCTGCGGCTTTGTCCGGTTGGATCAGACAAGGATACAATTTTGTGCGATGTGTCTGCTGGTCAACCACGCCCAATAGTTCCGAGGATTTGTCGACGCAACGTCTTCAACATGTTGCACAAACACTCTCATCTAGGTGTACGAGCCACCATCAGGCTTATCGCACAAGGTTTCTGCTAGCCTGGAATGAACAAAGACGTTAGGGAGTGGTCTCTGTCGTGCTTAGCTTGTCAAAAGTGCAGTCATGCGACACATGAAAAGCCCTCTAGGCTCTTTTCTAGCCGCGGAAAATATTAAAAATAAACTTACTCCTCGCTGGAAATGGACAGACGAAATGATGCCAGTTTGTGAACGCCTTCGGGAAGCCAGTCAGCCTGTGAAAGCGAAAGTAAGAATGGCGACATGGAATGTCCGCACAGTGTTTGGAGCTGGCTGGTGAAGCCGCCTAGATTGCAAGAGATGAGAAAGTATAGCTAGAACTGCTAAGAATCTGCGAGGAATCTGCAGATGGAAGGGAAATAGACTCTTCTAACTGCCAACTGGGGAGTCAATAATCTACTCCAATACTGTCACCTAGACGACAACCACGAGCGAACTGGGTTTTCGAGCGGTCATCATGATTTACTCAAGAACATCGAAGGCTGTCTCTCACGCTGCGGGGAACCAATCTCCGCCAGGATCATCATAGTAAGATTGAACTCAAAAGGAAGGGAGGTCACAGTCGTACAATGCTACGCTAGGCACCTACAAATAATACGGATCAGGAGAAGAGGGAGGAATTCTACAAGCAGCTGCAATCAACACTAGAGAAGACCTCAGTTGGCGACATCAAATTCCTAATGGGCGACATGAATCCCAAACTGCGAGTGGACAACACGGGAAGAGAACCGATTAGGTGTTCAGAAGCACTTCGTGAAATGAATGAGAATGGAGAACTGTCTGCAGACTTCTGTGCATTCAGCCACTTGCCGACTGCAGGCAGTGTGGACAAACACAAAGCTACATGAATTTCACCAGACACCAGGACACACTAAAAATCAGATCGACTACATTTCAATTTGAAGAAAGTGGAGACGTAGCCTATTGAATACAAGATCAAGAAGGGGAGCAGATGTAAGTTCACACCACTCACTATCTAGTGCAAGAAACCCTCAGAACTAAGTTGAAAGCCTTCACAGAAGTTGGTGATGATAGACCACAGTTCAGCTTCAACACCCAGGACAGAAACCGAACTGAAGGACGAAACCACAGACGATATCTTCACGTCAGCCAGTCATCAGGAAAAAATGGGAGACGTCGAGCAACATCTTCCATGCTTTTTGAAAGAGAGTGTAATCTTACTGTGATTTAGCAATTTAGCTTTTGTTGTGTATGACGCAATGATAGCTCCGGTTTTCAGTGACAGTATTCGTTCGAGCTTCCAGTTCAATAATTTTACCCTACTTTTACGAGCCTTTCTGTTCATACTAGGATAACGAGGCTTTGTGTAGAGGCCGCTTATGTAGATCTGCACTAGACGATGTTATCGGAGTTAAAATACATACTGAAAGTAGACCACAAAAAGGGGGAGCCGGAAACCTCAAAAGCAGTGCCTAAGCATGGGGGAAAAATTGCTCAAGTCACTCGACAAGAGCAAGGGTTTGGTTTGAAGGAGGACACGGTGCACCTCAGCGGTGCAATGACATCAACTGTCCTGCATTCCTTCATTGAGATTTTGTCACCAATAGATGAGGAGCAAAATGAAACGGCCAAATGAAACAAGGATGCTCAAAGTGGAGAGTGGGCAACCATTGTACGAAATGAAAACGGTCGAGTTTCAACTCCAGTCAAACACATCGGGTCTGGGAAGGTGAGAAACACAGGGAACAAACCCGAGCGGGGTAACCTGGAAGTTAGGAAGGCTAAACATTGGTTTGCAGGAAAGTGGAATGGACAGCAGACCATACGAGCCACTAACGAGCTTGTCAAACAAGCAAACGTGTTGCCCACAAACGAGGGCAAAGCCGGAGAAAAAATAAAAGCTCAATATAAAACGCCCAGGCGTCAACAGATGACAAGGCAGACCACTGTCCGGAATGATTCCTTGATCGTCATGAACCTGACAGACAGCCGTGATCTCCTACACAGCCTTCAGGACAAGAATGATAGGGTTCTTTGGGAAAACGTATGCAGAAGACTCAAGCTGGACCACATAAAACTAGAAGCTGCAACTAGGCTGTCTCGCAGTCCCTATCCAATAACTTAGGGCAAGCCCCGTCTTTCAAGGCTCACATTCTCCAACCCAGACGATGTCGAGGATGTACTGTCGTCATCTCACGTGATAAAAGCCAAAGGGGAGGTTAGGATACTGCTGGATATCCCACATTCTGACAGAAAGGCCCTAAGGAATCTGCCAGGTGAGAATCGTGACACCTACTTCAGGGGAAGAAACCCAATAGTACAGGACATACCAGAGAACCCAGGCACCAAGAATATTCACTACTATTCTCGCGAGTGGAAGTTTCTCGAGAATAATATGAACCTCCAGGGAGTAGCCACCCAAATCGTCTCACGCATGCCCAAAAAGACGGTGACCCCGGACCACGGCTGATCAAAGCGGCCTTTCCGACCCCTCAGATGGCAGCATCTACACTGGAGGCGTTCTGAGCGGACGGAAATCGCCTGCCATCTGGAGTCCGCATGCAGCCTGGCAGGTCGCGGAACGAAAGGCTGCAACGAAAACAGAAAAAACTGGAACTGGTTGTGTCCTGGAAGACTGTCTAGATGCAAAAAACGGGGAAGGAGCGGTGAACACTACACTAGTGGCAGCAATCAGGCACATTCCCAGCCCCCACACCCGGGGATCCAGCCGGCCGACTGGAAAATAGAGGGGGTGCAGGCAGTGCATTCTTAGTAGATGGCATAACTTGCATCTATACTAATGCAAAAAGCTTACCGAACAGACTAGGCGAGCTGCGGGAACCAAGTAAAGACACTTTTGCTCACCGTATCGGTGTCGCTGAGACATCGGCTTTGCTTGGCATGTCAAACTATGAGCTGGTAATTGCCAACGCCATGCTATTTCACAGTGACAGGAGGGCTGATAGGAGGTTGGAGTGGCACTTTACGTCAGCTCTTCTCTCTCAGCCCACCAAACTCATATCCAAGAACTGGAATGCCTCGAGGAGTCCGTTTGGCGCACCATAAAGCTCCTCGAGACTATAAATTGCTAGGTGGAAGTCATCTATAGAAAGCCGTCTGCTGGCTTACAGCACGACAACCAGATGCTAGAGGCGATCAGCTGCTTTCTATGTTGGGGCATACACCTACTAACTTCAGGGGACTTCAACCTACGGAAGGTCACCTTTGCAGATCATACGTTTAGCGGGAGTGACGGTTCCACTGAAGCCAGATTCTTCCATTTAATTAAGGGACTGGGGCTTACGGAAAATTTGGGGACGGTGACACAAGTGAGGGAGGCTCAAACCCTATCTCGCTTAGACTGTCTCCACAAATGAAGAATTCCTGATAGATAGCCTAGCAACCCTTCCTCCGTTGAGTAGGAGTGACCACGTTGTCATCGTCCTCCCGTTTGCTTGCGAAACCAATCTAACCAGACCTTTCAATGAACATCGTGGGAGCTTCAAACGACTGAACACTCCGTAATGGAACAGATAGGCTGGGAAGTTAACCATGTATGGCAGGATATGAACACCAGTTGGAAATTCGTACTTGACAAGATAATGCATGCTGTCGGTCAGCCCATTCCACTTTGCGGGCGAACTGCTTCAAGTTATCTAGGGTAATAAGGAACCGTACTCACAAACTACTTAGGCTGAAGAGACATTACTGGGCTGAACGCGGAAGGAGCGGCACCGAATGTACTTACGGACAATTCAAACCGATAAGAAACGTGTGTACAAAGGCTTTGACAGCCGATCGACAGCAGCATCAGGTCAGGCTTGCGAACATGTTTGTGTCTGACCCGAGAAGTCTCTTCCGCTATGCTGCTTCATTCCGGCGGGCTAAAGAGGGAGTCACTTAACTACTAGGCGCGAACAAACTGACTAACAGCTACATTGGGGCAGCTGAGCTCTTGGCCGACCAGTACCTGCAGATCTTTTTGTCATCGTCTGCCTGCTTAGGGGCTTACAAGTGCCCCGCTGACGAGGTGGGACTCTCGGTGGTCGACCTGAGCGTTGAGCCAGTGCAGCGCAAAATGCAACTGCTCGCCAGAGACATCTCTGATAAAATTCATCCCGCGGCACTGCGGGAGGGAGCTTCACTCTTGTCCGAACCCTTGAGCAAGTTATTTAAGAGTTCTCTGAGTCAGAGGATAAAACCCGACTCTTGGAAGCTGCACCACATAACGCCAATCCCCAAAGGGGGTCAACGGAGCAATCCAAAGAAATACAGACCGGTGACACTTTCATCCATTCCCCCCAATGCAATGGAATCATTAATATACTATGGACTGAGGGATCACCTCACAAAGATAAATTTCTCTGCTCCAACAATACGGATTTCGAAACGCGTACTCCTGAATTACCAGTTCGCTCACTACAGTAGATGGGTGGAAAGCACCGTCAACCGTTGAGGATGAACTGACGTTATCTGCCTAGACTTTGCTAGGGCGTTTGGTCTTGCTACTCACGACTGTCTCATCGATAAACTAAAGCTAACTGGGATTCGACCCCGCCCACTGACTGACTGACTTCATATCCACCGGGCCGTTCACTTAGAGTTCGGGTGCCTAGAGAAACAGAATGTCCTAGTGGCGTTCCTCATGGTTCAGTGCTAGGGCCCCTCCTTTTTCTAATATACATAAGCAGTTTGCCTCAACAGGTCTCTTCCGAAATTCTTCTTTCTGGCGATGACGTGAAACTCTGGAGGGGAATCGAAGTTGAAGAAGACCATGTTTCTCTGTGGGAAGGCTTGACTCGACTTCACAACTCGGTGGTCAACAACGGGCTTGCATCTACTCCTGAGTAATGCAAGGTGATACACGTGAAGCATGATGTATCACATGTATGTAGCCTCAACGGCATGGAATGTGAAGCGTCACTGACGGAGAAGGATTTAGGAGTCTTAGTCCCCAAGAATTAAAATCCTGTGCCTACTGTGACAGAAACGCACTTCCCGAGAACTTGGCGTTAGTAACTGTCAAACGAATTTTCGGACAGTTCGATCGTAGATATTTACACCAAATTTTTAACGGCTTCATACGGCCTCACCTGCAGTTCGGGATCGTCGCCTTTCGCCGTTATCTCCACAAGGACAAACTAAGCTTAGAACGCATCAGGAGGCGTTCGACAAAATCTGTTCAAGGACTTAGGTCGAAAACAAACGAAGAAGGACTGGTTGTGCTGGATCTACTTCTTCTGCAATACGGAAGGCTAAGGGGTGACTTGATAATGACTTAAAGCATTCTGAGCACGCCTGGCCACCCACCCCGCCACTTATTATGTCTTATCTGTAGCGCTAATCTTAGGGGACGCGCACAGAAACTAAACCTGGAACATAGCAGACTAGATGTCAGGAACAACTTATATTTCCTAGGAATTGTTAAATCCTGGAACGCTCTTCCTGAAGATATGATCCAGGCTACTTCATCTGAATCCTTTAAACTCCGAATAGATACCCACTTGATTTGTGTCTGGGGCCTGCCCAGAACTAAGTGAATTTCCAAATTTTAATTGTCACTTTTTCCTCTTTCTTTACTTGTACACAGGTTAACGACCACAAGGAGTAGTGATCCACCGATTGTAGATGCAGAAGCTAGATAAGCGAAAGCTTTTTTATTCCGTCAACAAGCATTTGAACAATTCGAATCTCTGAAGGAACCTGCATCGAAGAACACTGAAACTCTGTGAAAGAGACGTCGAAAGAAACCTGCATAGCCATGTTATGGAGGGCAAAGACTAAGACAAGACAAGGAATGGATCTCGACGGATACATAATAATAATAATATATTTCGTGCAACATAAGCTACGTGAAAACGAACCAGTTTACAGGTTTGATGATTTTGGTAATGTGAACTGACTGTTATGTGAAACATGAAGCCATACAATGGATACCGTTCTTCCCGGTACACCAAAGATGCATCTAGAGTAAGAACGTTAATGCTTTGCAGATAGCAAAGAATAAAAGAGATAAACACCAGCACAACTGCTCATCGTACAGAGGCAAGCTCAGTTCGAAAGTGGGAAATATTCGTCTATTGTTTGAATCTTCCAATATTCTTGAAGGTAGGGCGGGTAGTGCAGCTGTGACCTTGGGCTTTATGCGTTCGTCACAAGGTCCAGATGGCGTAGTGCATGCTGACAAATCAGACTACCAGGATTCCATATGCATGAAGGACTCGTTGAGATAACCTGAAAAATGCATAACAAAAGCGAGCAGCAGACGAAATTCGGAACAGGAGCACAGAAATACCACTCAGAAGTACGTCGACCATGATATATGCAGGTGAGCTCATTGTGCTGACTACAAAATTTACTTGGAGAAGTATCCAAAACCTACTGTTTATAGATAAGCTTATGGAGAAGATGAGGGTGGGCATGAAAGTAATGGAAACTAAACTGAAGCCGAGGGTACTACTATGGAACAGAGAGAATAGAAGGTTTTGGACCAGGTTTTCTCTTATGTGTAGAAAACCTATGTGCAAAAGTTTAATGAAGTTTTAAACATTTAAACAGAACTCATGCTTTTTACTGTAATGGTAACCATACTTTATATAGTCATGGGGGAGGGACGGTCGTGATGTTGCTTGTTGAGTGTTACCATATCAGGACTATAGAGACAATATGGTGGTGCTTAGTGAGCTGACCTAGTACAGCTGGAGGAATTTTTTCGGTAACCTCATTTCTTTACCATTATTTTATCGTCATGGGTACAAGGGCTCCAGGTTTCATAATGATACCGCCATAGAGGCAAGGATAGTTCATCTCCCTACCATCATGCCTCTTGGTCAGTTATCACCGTCTTCGCATATCTACGAGTTATTTTTTAATATTTTTGAGCTGCGCTCAATAGATTTGATGGGTATGACGAAGTTTCCAGCTTACTATCAGCTGGCTAAGACCGTGCATGCATTATTGACTCAATTGACCCTTGGTTTATACCTCACGTCAGGCATTACTTATGACCATCATACCTCTAGCCATACGATAGTCAAGCTTCATCTATCACGCAAAACTGACTTGTACCACTGTACAGTGCAAAAACTCCCAGCTTGTTGCAAAGAAAAAAGGGAACGGTGGGTGGAATGTTTCGATGTAGGAGGAACTATGGCAGCATTGAGATTAGGAACAGTAACTAGCATCAAATACAACTACCACAAATTTGC
The DNA here is from genome assembly GCA_944470555.2 of Heterobilharzia americana. NCBI lineage: Eukaryota > Metazoa > Platyhelminthes > Trematoda > Strigeidida > Schistosomatidae > Heterobilharzia > Heterobilharzia americana. Next base: position 29,045,324 of record OX104129.1, on the reverse strand, counting down.
ATAGAATATTATGTAAGTCAACGAAAATAACTCACCGTTTGAGAAATTTTTAAGTAGTTGCATTGGATTATTGCGTATTTGACTGCAGATATTTTGTGGGCCAATAAGGAACATGGTGTCGTATATGTAGAGTGCATCAAGAATCCTGCATACTCCAAGTTCATTGAGGTGGTGGTTCAGGGTCGACTGAAAGTGAGATATAGTCTTGCAGCATTGGAAATCATGCGGCAGTCTGTTCCGAGTGTTAACGTAACGAGTTGTGAAAAGTGAAGACGTGAGCTGTTTGGACGCATATGGTAGTGTGACTAGGCAGTCTTGGTCTCTAAGATTATAGGGTTTTTTGCCAGCGAGCTCTATTGCATCCACACCAGTAGTCACTTCATGGTGTAGGACTTTATAGAAAATGCTGAGGTTTGACTTAATTCTCCTTAACCACATAGGCTCTGGCCGATTAGTATGACATCTGCCCCTGCATGAGTTACCTGGGGAAATAAGTCTGATAAAGTGTCGTTGGGTTTTATCTATTTTCTGATCGTCACTAGACCGCAAGCAACTAAGTACGATAGGACAGTATTCTAGTGGTGGTCGCACGCATATCTTATATAGAATCAGTTTGGTTTCATTCAGGAAAAAATCCCGGTAGATGAAGCCAGTCAGGCGGCGTGATTTGGAGCACTGTGCCGATGCGTGTTTTGTAAAGGAAAGGTCACTGGAGTACCTTATTTCAAGGTCGTAAATACTATTTGGCTGTTGGAATGCAATGCTGTTCAGTCGAAGGTTAGTTGGCATGCTTGGTCCACCGAAAAGCATAAAGCCGGACTTCTGTGTATTCAGAGGTAGCAGCCAAGTGTCACGCCATCTTTGTAACCTGTCGAGATGGTTTTGTATGGTGATATTGATGCCGCTACATTGGTTAGGGTGAATTGTGTACACCACTTTCAAGTCATCTGCAAAGAGGAAGGTTTTCCCTGATTGAAAGCAGGCGCATATATCATTTATATATATTATAAAGAGAGGAGGTCCGAGAACGGAGCCTTGGATAACTCCACTGGTGATATTTTCGGTAAGGGAACAATGTGAGCCTGTTCTGACAACTTGGATGCTGTTCAGCAGAAATGAACCGATCCAGTCATGCAACCTGCCACTTATTACAAATGAATTCAGTTTCCGAAGGAGTGAGAGGCGATGCACTTTGTCAAAGGCTTTGGTGAAATCAAAGTAAAGCGAGACAACCAGGTTTCCATCGTCTCTACTGTTAGTTACGTGTTAGGAGAATTCTAGGTGACACTGGATGTAAGATTTCCTGGACAGAAATCTGTGTTGCTGGGACTTCATAAGTTTGTGACCCGAAAGGCTTGAAAAGGTGGCGTTTTTCACTACCTTCTCCATTATACTTGAGAGGACGGATGTTGTGTTGGTGAGGCAGTAATTTTCCGGTTAGAGTCTGGAGCCTTTCTTAAAGCATGGACTAATATGACTAGTCTTCCAGGAGACTGGGAAAGTGTCAGAGTCTAAGGACAGGCTGCATATTTTTGCTAACAGTATAGGGAAGTCCGCGCTGCCATTTTTAATGGAAATCTCAGGTATCCTATTTACTCTCCCACTAAGAGCGGGTTTAAGTGAGTCTGTTGCGTCGCGTACGTTGCTTAGGTTAAACTCAACTTCCGAGATTTTATGTGCTCCGGTGTCACTGAGTGTAGCAAGGCTGCGATTGCATTTAGTGAAAGAAAGGCTAAATGTTTCGCTTAGCGTTTCACATATCTCTGTGGGGTTTGCAACAGTCTTGCTGCCTACTTTCAACATATTCAGCATGCCAGGTTTACTGCAGAGTTTCCTTTTAAGAGAAGTGGCAAGCAGACCAGTTTCATTCGCACGTTTCAGAATTTTATTCTCAGTAAGGGTTTCACCTTTTCATCTGTGAACTTCCGGGTCACTGAAAACGGCCTGGATACTAAGAATCTCAGAAAAGTGATGCTAAAAACTTTTTTCGTAGTTTCCTTAGTCTTCACCTGAATGGGATAGGGATGTAATCTTTGGTGTTAATATGCGACTTTTGTGTTTTCTTTGTGGCTACGGAGTTGAGCCAAATGTTTAAATTGAGATAGAAGTTTGCAAGAGAGTTGTCCGGATCGTCTGATGAAAAGGACTCGTCCCGGTCTAGACAGCGTATCAAGTATTGTGAGCTTAACCAGTCGACGTCAACAAAACTTCTGCGAACGAGTGTTGTAGGTCTCAGTAGCGTGGGAGTGCGCGTATATGGCGCAAAGAGTCGACAGGCTACAACCTTGTGGTCACTTTCCGGGAATTCGGTCCTAACCGCACCACACGTATGTGGTGAATGGTGGTGCGTCGTTTAAAAAAATCAGGTCAAGTATATTATATCGTCGAACACAGCTGTTGACAACCGGAACCCATCCACTGGTTTTTAAGGTTTCAAAGAATGGCTTGAAACGAGATGGTCCTTGCAGTGTCTGTCGTATGATACCCGGCATATCAGTCACCACCTACTACTGTACAAGTTGGTAGGGATGATAGCAGCTTGAATATTTCGTTGGTATGTTCGTCAACGGCAGGCCCAACATGCGGTGACCTGTATGCGCAACCAACGGTAATTTTGTAATGTTGGCAAGTGTTGATATTCACGAATACTGCATCATCTAACAGGTCCCAACCCAAAGGGAAGGCATTCGAAGATGAAAAATCGGAGCAAACATGGAGGATGCAACCTACACCTTTAGAAGTACTGTGGTCACTACGATACAAATCGTAAGTATCTAAAGCCAGACTGAAGTTTGAGGTGTCTGACGTACACCAAGTTTCAGTGATTAGAATGCAGCATGGTTTGATCAAGTAAGCTAGAAATTTTAGATGATTAAGATCACTGCAAATTGGACGTGAGTTAAACAGAAGAACAGAGAATTCTGGTGGGACTATAAAAAGGCTTAGGTCATTAACGAGATGGGATAAAAGTGTTATCTTATGGCCATCATTCGAATCAACGGGATGTGGGGTGGGAAATGTCGGGATAGAGGCAAGTTCCTTAGTGTTGCATGCCGGACGACCCATTGTTGCCTCAGACGATTACCGACTATTTATTGACCTGGAGAATGGGAAGGTGTCGCTATAGTATTTCTGTCACTGAATTGGCTGATGGTTATGGCTGGTAGCAGTTGACTTGAGTGTGTCATCATCTGCATGGCTAGAGGAGCTAGTATTTTGTGAGGCCCGAAAAAAGATGGGTTTTCCGGGGGTTCCAGAGCCTGGATTCTTCACAGAACGCTGAACAGGTGTTACGCTAGCTTTAATGTCATAGCTAGGGTGGGTATGGGGTCCATTATTTCGAACGCTCAAGCGGATGGTTCTCGGTTTATTCACATTAGGTTGTGAGCTAAAGTACGTTGGTGAAAGCTGATGGAGCAGGGAGAGAAATATGGTGATGGTCAGGCAGAAGATGAACCAGTGCAGTGAAGTGCAGGGATGAACAACGAAAAGGGGAACTGAATATAACCTATAAAACACCATATTGGGCAAAGAAGTGAAGAAGGGCGTGAGCAAAAACAAAAGACAGTTCAACGACACGCTTTCAGGTGTGGCGGAATGGGCCGCAGGTAGGAGAGACAGAGACCTGACAGAGGTATATCAAATACCCAGGTTACTATCTGGGAAGAGATCAACGCAGATGAAAACATTGGAAGATAGTGAAGGAAACTTGGTTGTAGCAAAGAGCAGATACGAAGGAAACGACGGCCCGACAGCTTCAAAAAACTCTTGAATCGACCACCACCACCTGTAACTCGTCCAGAAATACCATCAGCGGCCACAGAATTACCAGCTAACGCAGGTCCTCTGACAAAAGCGGAAATAAAGTCCTGAACGCCATAAAGTTGCCGGAATCCGGGAAAGCATCAGGACCACATGAAATTCCACCAGAAGCACTGAAAACTGACTCAGAGGCAACGGCGGGCACGCTCACATCACTACTGCAGAGGGTTTGGAAGGAAGGAAAGGTTTCTGCAGATTGGAAGAAGGACTACCTCGCCAAACTGGCAAAGAAGGGAGGCCTAGATCTGCAAGAACTGGCGTGGAATCATGCTTCTCTCCCTATCCACCCCATGCAGAGCATTATGACGCCTCAGCCTGGAGAGACTAAAAGAAGGCTCTCGACTTAAAATTACGACTGGAACAGGCTGGCTGGCAGGCTTCGGGAAAAACAAACCATGTGCGGATCAAATTGCAACATTACGCTACGCACCATCATAGAACAGAGCATAAGACGGCAGTCAACTGGATCTTCACCTGAAATTCACCGATTTTGAGAAGGGTTCGACAGTGTCGACCGAGAAGTAATTTGTAGGCAGCTGCTTCAACACTACGATTTTAATACCACAAAACTTCAAGCCCATTCAACAGCTACATGCTTCATGAGAATGCTACATACCACGTGATTCAAAATGGAGGGCTCGGCGATGCCCTTGACACGAAGAGAGAAAGGAGTGAGACAAAGTTGCCGCCTACCATCACTGATCATCTTCCTGGTTGTGGTCGACTGGACTCGGCTGGGCTAGATGATGCAACAAACAACTGTGATTGACGAGAAGATAGGCATGCGCCTGCTGGACCAATGAAAAGACCTTACAAAGTTTGGATTTCGCCCGTGATTATTTATGTCCAATGCCGCACAAACTTGCAAGCTGGCAGAAGAGGCAAGGTAAGGCCTCAAAAAAAGACAAGACGTGCTTCAGATGAATGTAGGGAAGACACGGGTTATAGAGACACCCGACCAACAACAACGACAATATCAGGCACCACGAGCGGGAGAAATTTGAACGAAGCTGTCTCTTTCACCTACCTACCTCCCTTCCTGGACGACATCGTTTCAACTGCAGGCATCACAAGTACAGATGTGGATCTCAAAGCCAGGATCGGAAATGCAGCAAGACAGGCCTACCTCCACCAACCGGAAATCAGCGTGGAGATCCACTGCACTCAGCATAAAGCGTAGATAATATCCGGATTTTCGACCCAAATTCAGTCAGTCAAGTAAGTCAGTGCTTCCGTGCGATGGCTAAAACACTTGGCGCGTTGCGAAAAGCATTTCCAACAAACTGCAGACATCCGTTTTCAACACCTGCCACCTACGCTCAATCGATACTGAGGACCAGATAAACGGAAAGAATATGCAACATCGATCCCTAGCCGGGCAACGAATCAACGAAGTGTGAACATATCCTCCAACAAGTTTGCAGATGGAAGTGGGGATGGATTGGACTGGACATATAGAGGGATGACCGACTGGGGACGTCGCGTGCCAGGCCAAGCTGTCGAGTGGAACCGGAGTGGAAAACGACGAGTTGGACGTCCGAGGGTGACATGGAGTCACTGGTGTGAGGAAGACATGAAAGCTTGTGGGCAGTGACGGGTCCGGATTGAAAAGACTGTATGGAAGGGGGTGAAATGGTGACGTGCTACTGAAGCTCCCGGTTCCACTAGGAGCCTGAGGGGCAAATAATGACAGTCAGAAGAAACTGGGTGCTTCCACACCGTTGAAAATCTTCCTCATCGCTCTGCATGCGAAATTCACATTGAGAGAGCTTGTGAGTATCATTTTTGACCATTCTGAGTTGGAGTCTACCACAAGTGAGGCATAAAGTGGGCTTAAGAAGGGTCTACAATGATCTACATGAGTGCTCTGCCACGTCTATCAAGGCGCATGCCATGGACTCCAAAATGTCTCTCCATGCGTTATTCCATATCGGCCACCGTCTGTAGCTCATCGACCTTTTCATCACACCAGCACCAGTTTCTGGCCACCAGCATGTTAGACATACAAAATATTCCATTTTGTGGACTCCTCGGTGGGCAAAAGAAGACCACGTGATACAGCAGATTTAACTATCAGAGGGCTAACAATTCTGTGGTTCATGTGTGAGAATTCTTCGGGTTGTAGTGATATTTTGCCTCTACGCTTGTCAAACTCAGGAAATAATCGCTTGCACCCGGCATCCCAACTCTTCAGAGCATTTATGGCGCCTCCGCGGTACTTTCTAGCATCCCTTATAAGTTGCGTTCTGTTAACAGTATTCAGTACCAACAGCAAGACTTTCCACGGATGAATAACGTGATAGGAAAGCTGAATAAGGTATATCTCCGGCCTGTGTTCAGGCGTGAGCAAGACAAATGCCAAATTAAACCGAAATTTGGATGGATTAACCGGTATATTTTATGACGGAAACACCTGAGCATTTTTATAAGGCGTCGACTACCCGATTCAATATTCGAAACATGAAGTTTGATGTCGCCTTGATGAGATTCGACACCATCTAATGTCTGGTCAATAACCTTTAGGAGTACTTCAGGTGGTGCTGTCACTCCATTCCAGAAGGTAAGACTTATAGATGCAGACATGCGAAGTGGAGAATTAGTCGTGGTCAATTCACTCAAGGCTTCATATCTGGGAGCTTGTGCACGTACTTCTTTAAGATCTATTGTGGAGAAACATTTCGGAATACGCAATTTGAAGGAGATATCTTCAGGCTTTTTTGTATCAGTCGACTATTAAGTGTTAGACCATAACCACCAAAGATTCTCCGCTTACGCCCACCTACCTTCGATGGTGTTGCAGTAGGAGTGGCCAAATCCTGAAGTAACTGAAACAAGTTTATTCTTTAACCAACTCAGCCAGTTCTTTCTTAACTGCTTACCGTAAACCAAATGAAATCGGTCAAGGTTTCAGGAGACCACGATCTCCCTTTATTTCCAGATGCATGAATATTAATTTCACCTGAAAACCTTCAACAGTTTAAGATGATTGGGGGATTAAAGGCTCTTCCTTGATTTGTTAGACAGTCATTCGGGGCATTTTTAGTTGATGGAAAGATCCGCCCACTTAATTCGGGTAGCAAATGGGACTAACTTACTCAACAAAGACTGATCCTTCATGTTTTCTCCGAGCGCGTTTTCTGCTGCTCCCTTGTGGGTTGATGTGCCAGTTTCACCCGCCAAACGGACAAGTGGCATATTGAAAGCTCATGAATTCCAGCAACGAAAGCCTATGACGCCCCAAAATGTGCATTGTCTCGCTATTGGTACGAAGATGAGGTTAGCGTGTCTGGAAACTTGGATAAACACAGATCTACCGGACAAGGATTAACGCATGTTTTAACCTCCCATCCTCAAACCACAAATCTGGTTGCTCTGGAAATAACCTCGCGCCAAATCAAGCGTAAAAATCGAAACAAACTTGTTAGTCAAAAAAAAACACGGGTGATCGAAAAGAGGTCAACGGAATATATGGAGAGCCCGAACAACGACAGCTGCATGTATTTATGAATTACATATTTACCGTTTTCAGCTTGGAGTCAGCGAAGAATTAACATCTCCCCGAAAGACCGCACAGTGCAGAAGCCCACCCATAGCAGATGGATAGCAAAAGTCAAAAGCGATAAAGTAACCCATTGGAAATGTCTGCGTAGAACACTGAGAAAGAATCATCGAGCGTTGTACTCACTAGTGAAAAAGTAGGGTGTCGTTCAGTTTGGTACATACGACCCTAATGGTTTAGGGATTAACCACACTAGCACTTAGGTAGCCAACACACTGGCTCAATGACTCCAAAATAACTGTCAACTGGTAGGCGGCTTGAATCCCGTTAAAGCCTTAGGAACCAGCGAGACCCGTAGAACAGAACTCGAAGTGTGTGTCAGTGCTTTCAGTGCCCTACTGGGAAGCCTCTTCAGATATTCGCCGCTGGAGGGTATGATTGCCCACGGTTTGGAAATAGCTATCAGCTTTCTCACTTTGTATAGTTGGAAATAAGCTGATTACCTCTATCGTCCAATCCTCCTTATTTCCTTACTTAAGAAAGTTATGAGAGGAGCGGTAAATGGCCTATCCCACGGTTACTGACTTCAGAAATCAATCTTAACCGACTATAAATACGGGCTTTTGACCAAAAACTCATGTAACACCAGGTTATTGGAAGCACGGAACCGCTGAACTCTCTCTGCTTAGTTGAAAAAACCTTTCATCTTGGGTAAATAAACTGTTTCAGGGTATTTGGCAGTGCTCTTCATAGTGTGCTGTTTGAGAAATTTCAGCTTATGGATGCACAATGAAGACCACCTCAACACTCAGTCTCAACCAGTTAGTTTTCTCCTTCTTGTCTAACTGGTTCCCTGAGGTTAGTGGTGTTCAGCAAGATTCAAGCCGTGGTTCCCAGCTGCTTCTTGCCTTCTTAAATAAGTTACAAGTGGCCCCTAAATTCGCGTTCGTTAAAAAATGCAGATAATTTGAAGAGTTGGAAGAAAATACAATCATCGAAGGATATCTGTTCTCCAGAAATATCTACATGAAACCCTTGATTGGACAAGTGTCGAACGTAGGATGGTGGTTGGAGGCAAGTATTGGTGTGATTTTAGCTCATATTCCTTGAGTGAAGCAAATATCTTTGACTCAAACATAGTAAAAGATCCAGTTGTTTTAAGCAACACACCTGGGGCGCTTGTAACTCATCACCTTGCAGTCAGCCAGCCATGTGAAGTCCTAGGATAACCTTCTGAAACCCTAGGGACTCTGACTACAGCCCCATTTCCCGCATTGCACAGAATGTATGTTCGTACTCATCTAAATAAAATCTAACTAGTTATATCCCCACACTTCAAGAAGGTTAGCATCCTAGTATGAGTCCACAGAAGGGCTATGAAAAAGGTATGAACCTGAATCACCAATCCACCCTTATGCTGAGGCCCAAACAATAGACGAAGATCAGAGGGTATGTGATTGTGCTGTATCATGTTTCTCACAATCCCCCCACTTTAAGATTGCTTTTAAAGTTTAATCGGGAACACCACCACATAGACCATGCACCAAGGGTAAGGAATAAGGGATCACAAGTGGTGATCCGTGCTTGCTGTCTTTCATTTGGGAAGAGTAAACCGTGTAACTCCCTTAATTTGACGCACACTTTTAAAGTTTGGACACCCACCTGGAGTATTGTAGTACAGTTTGACTGTGCCGAAGAAACTCCCCATCGTGTTACAAACCTTGGTTAGCAGCATCAAAAGACAACTGCCTAACTAATAACATATCTGTCCTTCAGATTTTTCGGTACCACTAAAAGAGGTTCGATCATTTCGAATAAAGAATGTAGTCCATTTAAACAGATGCATAACCAAAAGGAACATCGTAGGCAATTTTTTGGCATGAAGTTTCAGGTTTGTAGTTGAATACTGCTGTAATCCAAACGCGAATTTTGTAAAGTATGCGCTGATTCCAAAGTGACCTGGAGCGGCGCCTATTTTGAACATCTATTCGTGAACATGATAATCAAAGAGTAGTGAGTTTTTTTTCTGACTACCTTGCGTATCACCATATGATGTTTATAATAACTGTGCATTATTTTCCACCCTGATAGTCGTATAATTTTGCCCATGACGGTTGAAGAATATCGAGTTGGTCAGTTGTACTCAGTTGCCGAAGCCTCCAAAGGAGAGACAGGAGGTGGTGATGGTGTACAAATTTTGGTCAATGAGCCGTTCGATCAACATACATATAAACCAGAACGTCCCTTGTTGAAAGGAGACCCCAGGTTTACAACCGGACAATATACGCATAAATATTATCACCTTGCGCATAAAGTACCTGGATTTGTTCGTATGGTTGCTCCGGAAAGTGCACTTGTCTTTAATGAGTATGCTTGGAATGCTTACCCGTACTGCAGGACCATCATCACAGTGAGTATGAAACTTAAATGACTTTATAATATACAGAACAATTATATGCAAGAAAAGTTTAATGTGACTATCGAATCTCTTCATGTGGACTCCGTTATCGATATGGAAAATGTAAGTTTTCAAAGTGACTTATTACAAATGGATTTTACTGTCTCAACTTCTCTAGGCTCATGCAGCTTATGTCACTGGGTTGATACTTCATTATTCCCATGCATTGTCGATTTTTCGTTTTTGATTACTTTGGTCCGGTTTTTTTTCCGAGACAACCCTGAAGGAGGTGGGTGGTGTTGCTGTAATTTTGTCACCGCGTGGAAGACGTTTCGAGTGCGGCGTACACCGATCTAAGAGGCTTTTGACGAGCCGCCGTGCTCCAGACTTGTAAAAACTGGCACCTGCAAACAGGATATCTGATGACTATCCTTTGTATCACCGTCTACCTCGTGGGATTCCCTGAAACCGGGGAAAACGCCACATAGGTAGTTCCGAGGTAAGGTGACGTGTTTGAGCGTGATGCAAATCACCATCCATGGAGTAATGCTTGGACAAGTGTTACACATGTCGTTCCAGTGACTGCTGCAGTACTGTATTCGTTTACCGTGGGCCTGGTTGGAAATGATGAGGTGACCATTGTATGATGTGATGCCTTGGGATAAAGTACATTTGTGTTGGATTAGCGTCTCCAAGCGCCCCATGACTTTCTGGATGAGTCCAAGAGATCATGCAAGTTAGTAGCTTGAGATGATAGCAGGTGTGTCTCAGAATTGAGGCCACGTCTAGTCATGATTCAGTTTTCTTGTTTCTTGTACTGCACAGTGAAACAAAAGCAGTGAATACTTCTCGGGCATGTCTCTAAGATTGTTTTTTTAATGATCCACTTTTGTTTTTTTCATCCTATCCTTTGTCTTCTTAAGATCACCACTTTCTTATGTTCTAAATAAGTGATGTTCTCACCAGTTCTGACTAAGCTAAGAGAAGGTTCAAAACCCACGAGTAAAATACACTGACAACCACTGCGATTCCTTAAATGCACAGGAAATACGAAAAACAAAGGGCGTAAGTGGCCTGATGTTAAGGTCACAAACTACCTTTCGTCGTCTTTCCTACGATGCATATTTTTTTGTCTGGCTACTTATAGACACTGACGTTATTTTTGTGAGTAATACTTCAACAATGAATGATCCCTAATACTAGGAAGCTCATTATTTTAGTTCAATATTCGAAGTCTTTTCTCACTATCTCAAAACACTCCAAACTATGATACAATAGAAATTTTGGCTAGTACTATCTTTTGACCTTTACTACTCAAACTCGATAGTTTTCTGCTTGAATTTATCCAGTGTTTATGTAGAGATTTTGTAGTACACTTCAATAAATTGCTTTTTTTTTGTTTATTAGCCTCATCAGTTAACTCCACAACAATTGGCTGAAGTTGAAATAATCTACGTAGATATTGGCGATATTAGTCCATCTGACAAAGATTACAACCCAAATGAAGATCCTACAAGTTTTCGATCCGAAAAAACTGGTCGTGGACCCTTAGGACCTAAATGGTGGGAGGTAATTTGTCAGAAAATGTTTCACTTATCCATTATACTTATTGCATGTATGAATAAGCTGATCGTTTAAATGACGAGGATTCAATTGCATGCACCACATTGAAGTTAATTATTACTTTAAATTGACGAAACTAGTGACCGAAAATATGCATGGAAGGATGTATCCTTACTATCGTTGCATACTGTCACGAAAGGTATTGAAGTTATTCCAATTTGCTTAGGCTGCCACTATTTATGGACGGTATTTATCTTCTGATCAACTTAGTCAGTTTCTGACCACTCATAATAATCAGCTGTATTCAATAGTCAAATCAAACCTATCTAAATATGGGTAAATATCTAGCGCTAGGAATTGCGAGCGTCAATCATTTGTTTCGATTCAGTTCGAAGTAACAAATTATTTGAAAGGTCTGATGCTAGCCATCAACATATATAGGCGTCAAGAAAATACTCTTAAAATTCACAGTCATAGAGAAAATTCTGAAGCTAAATGGAATCTAGTTGCAAAGTACTGGCGTACTTTTCTATTCCGACTAAAATGTCTAGATAACAGTTTAGTAAATAAATAAAAACAAACGTCTGGCATTCAGATTACCTTTAACTGATTGGGTGAGAGTGATATCATATATGTCTTATCATACAAACCAGTAGTAAATGCTATACAACAGCACATTCGCACTCTTTAGGTTGCTTAACCACTTGAAGCAGATGAAACCCGTTTTTCTTAGCTTAGACTATGAGATTTACTAAAGCTTAAGCATTTGCACCAACCGTTTGTTCTTTCATAAAACTTCGTCTACCCTGATATCACCCTTCCTGTCCACTTGTTCTTTTTATACTACTGTGAAGTGTGGCAACTTGAACCGATGCACTTATGTGAGGTCCTACGTTGATTTTATCTATCTGTTTACATGTCTATGTCATCTATTAGGTTGTTATTCTGAGAATGCATAGGTGCTTTTCTTATGTGGTTCACTGTACTGCATGAATTAAAACTGGTGTAATTGATGCGGAGGTTGGAACCACACTATTTATGAGTCTAAAATATACGATTGTACTAATATCAGAGATGAAATTTAATCTTTTATTACATCAGCGTGTTAGGTCTAACTCCGCTAACAGACATGTATACGCTACATGTCGATAGTCTAGTCGGAAATTCTGTTGCATAAATCTATGAAAGATACGTTGACGATATCATAGTTGTGTTAACAAACTGGCAGATGCCTTACTGTCACCGAGTGAATGAAGTCTAGAGTAGTATATCTGTTACATGTCAGGAAAAAAAAGATGACTGTCTACTATTCCTAGACATTCTCGTAACTCCCTAGCAAAGTTCATCAATAAAACACCCCATCTATGACCAGGCGGGTTTGGGACTTGGCCGTTGTTGTATTGACCAGGTATTCACCTTCTATCAGGATCCGGAACACATATATGCTTACTACCACATGAAACTAGTATTTCTTGACCTGAAAGTGGCATTTGACTTTGTGGGCTGAGAGGTTTTATGCCAGTTTCTCACTGGAAGGAGTGCTAAGGAAGTTCACTGCTCTGTCAAAGGCTCTGTACTTGAACACCCATTGGCGTGTTATAGTCCATGGTGATGTATCACGTGAGGTGTGTACTTTCAGTGTTTATCAAGGGTGTATAATCCATTCTTATTCCACTTTATCCTATACATACTTATGAGAGTCCCCCTCTCTTCATCAAACTATAGGGGTTGATCTTATCACAGGAGAATCGTTCATATACTTAGAGTACGTAGATAACAATGTCCTGTTAGGTGAAGACGCTGACAAAGTGCCTACCTTCTGGACACGTTCAGTGGGAATTCGAGAATCTTTACGTTGTTTTTCCTGTCACCTCAACCTAATTTTCTCCTTCACAACTGGCCTTCACTGGTGTCTTGTTTAACTATAGAGGTGAAGTGGCTGACTATGTTGACCACTTCACTTACCTCGGAAGTGGATTCAACTTTGATGTATTAGTGACCGACAAAATCTGTGCATACATACAAAAGGGTTGCTTGTCTTTCGCCAACTTACGCCATCTTTGGTGTCTCCGTGACATCGAATTGCCTATAAAGAACCGAGTGTACTGTGCTGCAATTCTCTCTTTCCCATAACTGTGAAACATCCATTAGTGGTAACGGATATGAGGAGGCTTCCATTGTTCAACCACAGTTGCCTTCATAGCATCATAGGCCAGGTGTCGTGGTGTCATCACATGAGTAACGTAGAAGTCAAGCCTAGAGTTTTAGAGAAAACAGGGAATCAGTCTGTGAAGTTTCATTGGCTCAGGTAGCTGAGACTTGTGTTGCGCATACCTAGTCACCATCTTCCCTATCCCACAATATTCACTGAGGTAGGTTCAGGTTGGAAAAGGGTTAGAGGTGGTCAGACTGAAACACAATATCAGTCCCTGAAATTTTTGACTCTTGGTATGGGCCATGTAGGAAAATGTGGACGTGCCCATTCGGGGTTAAGAATACAGTAGAAATCAGCGGTTAGCGACCGTAGGTGAAATGTCTCAATCGATATCAGTAGCGTAGATGTGTCTACATAATATCCTCATCTCAATCGTAAAACCAGATTTCAGTATTCTCCAATCCTTCCTTTCTCTGTTTTGATAACGTTTTCTTATGGGTTCGAGGCTCTAATGGTATATATATATATTCCGAAACGAATATAATATGCGCGCTTAGCTGACAGCTAACTTGGTACGCAAGAGACACTGACTGCAACCCCGGGACAAATAGAGAGAAGACCGAAGCTGGCAGATGGGAGAGTGTATTACTCCGAGAATATAATATAATAACAACGAATCAATCCAAAACACGTGAATAAGTATACACATGAAAACTGACCTTGTCCGTAATTGGAGAAATTCGCATAGTAAGAGTAAAAGTTAACCAATCAGCGAATTACATTACAATGGAAGCAGAAAATAGACTATTAGTCATACCGACAAAACGATGTGGAATGACACGTTAAAATGTTCAGATCAATAACAATGTTCTATACAAAACTGAGGCATCACAACACCTCCCCCTTTTTGAAAAAAAAGATCAAAAACTTTAATACCTTCGCTTTTGGGGTCCAGTTGGAACCGCACTGTTTGGGACCGCTTCCGATCCGTACATCTTCTGGGGAGGGGCTCATTGCTGAGTTTGGGCTCAGCTTTTTCGTCGTTGTTGGCAAGTTAAACGTATCCAGCAGAATATCGAGTGGTATGGTTGGATTCTCTGGTTGATTGGCTTTTGTGTGACGCATCTGATTCTTGTGTCTCTCCCATTTCTCCTGATCCACCATTATATCGTACATCACACTCCCACGTCTTCCCATGACAAAACCTTCCGTCCACATGCCATGTCCTGGTCTGTAGTCTCGTACGTAGACGGAGTCCTTTGTTAAAATGTGATCCCACCGTTTGCGTTGTCTGTGCACGACGTGGTGGTAGCATTGCGTGGTGTGGCGTACGTAGCTTCCTTCCCATTAAAACTTCTGCAGGAGATTTGTGGTCTGGTAGGGCGTCATTTGGCGTTGAGCGATAGATGAGTAGAAATTGTTGTATAACATCCGTGTCTCCTCCTCCTTCGGCTTTAAGGAGAGCTCGCTTAAAGGTATCCACAAATCTTTCTGCCTGGCCATTGGATTGCGGATGGTACGCTGGTGTACGAATGTGATGGATTGCATTCACACTGCAAAACTCTGCGAACTCATGGGAGGTGAATTGCGACCCATTATCGGAAACAATGGTCTCGGCAACCCATGGCAGATGAAAATATTTTTAAGAGCCGCGATTGTTCGGCGTGATGATACGGGTGATACTGCGACAATCTCCGGCCACTTGGAATAAGCATCAACAACGATCAGGTAGTAGGTTCCATGTAATGGACCTGTGAAATCGATATGAATTCTAGACCAAGGTCGATCTGGCAATGGCCAACTCTTTGGCGGAAGACGTGGAGGATTCTTAGCTGCCTTCTGACATGATGCGCAGCGACTGACAAATCCAGCTATATCCGAGTCCATATTCGGCCAATAAGCATAGCTTCTGGCGATGGCTTTCATACGTTCTATTCCTGGATGACCAGTGTGAAACTGTTTTAGGAGTTTTGCACGAAGAGACTGGGGGATCACTACACGTTCTCCGAACATGAGGCAGTTGCCGACGACACAAAGGGATTCTCTTCTGCAGAACAGTTGTTTCAGGTCACCGGCAAACGATTTTCGCGGCCATTTCGTCTGGACATAATGCATGACTTTCTGTATGATATGATCCTTGCAGGATTCATTTTCCACTTGAGCTGACGTGACAGGAAGTGCGCGGACGGCACAGTTCAGTAGGTTAACTGCGTAATCCTTTGTAGATACTAAGGCGATCACTGCATCTTCGTTAGGTGTAGGATACTCACTTATAAGCCTTGAAAGTGCGTCTGCATGTCCAAAGTCTTCTGTTCGGCGATATTTAATATCGAAATCATAGCCCAATAATGTTACCGCCCACCGTTGAAGTCTGTCAGCGTTTCGACCCAAAAATTGAAAGGAGGGGCTTGTGGTCGGTGAACAAAGTGAATTTCCTTCCATACAACATCTTGTGGAAGCGTCTGACGCGAAAACTAAGGCAAGTCCTTCCTTCTCTATCTGTGAGTAGCGTTTTTCTGCTGACGTGAGTGATCGAGATGCATGTATGACAGCTTTTTGTGAACCATCCGGATATTCGTGCAATAGGACAGCCCCAACACCAGCGGTGGAAGCATCTGCGGCAACGACGATTGGTAGCTGTGGGTCATAATGCGTTAACAGGAGATCAGAGCTGAGAGTGGACTTGAGTCGTTCTATAGCCGTTTCACATTCTCTCGACCAGGACCATGTGGCATCCTTGCGTAGGAGACGATTCAAAGGTTCCCGTATATCATGTAGGGAGGGCAGGAATGCCGAATAGTAACTGATGAGACCAAGAAAGGTTCGGAGAGTCGCGACATCTGTTGGCGTGGGCATCTGCTGTATAGCACGAATGTTTTCAGGATCGGGACGTCTACCAGATGCATCAAAGATGAAACCTAAATATTTTACTGACTTTAGGAAGAATTGACATTTCTCCTTTCTGAGTCGAAGGCCGTTGTCTTGGATTCGCTGTAGGACCAACCGTATTCGATTCGTTAATTCCGCTGAACAGGTGGCAACTATTATGACGTCGTCAAGGTATGCAGCAACACCGGCTAGCATAGTGTCCATGATCTGTTGAAAAATAGCGGGGGCAGTCTTAATGCCGAATGGCAGACGATTGTACTGGAAAAGACCTCGATGGGTATTGATAGTTAGTAGTTCACGACATTCTGGAGAGACTTCGACCTGTAAGTATGCGTCCGCCAGATCGATTTTCGCGAAGTATTTACCTCCATTTAGAGTAGTAAATAAATCATCTGGAACAGGTAAGGGATAATGGTGTTGCTCCAAAGCAGCATTTAACCCTGTCGAAAAGTCAGCACATAGTCGGATTAAGCCATTAGCTTTCTTTATGACGACGATTGGAGCTGCCCAAGAAGAATGGGATACTGGAGTAATGACATCCTGTTCCTGAAGTCGTTTCAGTTCTGCCTCGACGAGGGGAAGCGATGCATATGGGACGGGTCTTCTAGGACGAAAAACAGGTGATGCATTTGGTTTCAGGCGTAGAACGGCTTTGGTTGTGGTGCAGTGACCGAGGCCAGGTTGGAATACCTCTGAATATCCAGTAATAATATCATTAAGGCTCGCCGTGAGGTTTGACGGTGCTTCCAGTTTGTTGCACACCATATTCAGTGGAAGGTCGGCGAGTTTCAGACTTTCAAACCAGTCGAGACCCAGAAGGTTTAAGTCTGCGTCAGACAGATAACAAATTCCATTTATCGAAATATCGTGAAAAGATACAGTACAGGATAACTGACCTGTTAGTGGTAATCGGCCACCGCAGTTTGTACAGTCTTCTGGAAAGGAGGTCGACCAATCTTCCACCATAGCTTTTGGAAATAATCGTTATATCGGAAGCTGTGTCGATTTGTAGGCGTACTGAATGGTTATTTATTTGGACGGTGATATATTTTCTCCGAGCTGATGCATGTGTTTGAAAAGCAGCAGTAAGGCTAAGAGATTTGCCGACTGGTCGAGACTTCGATCTTCGACGGTGACTGGATGATGACCTGCCTGTTCTTTGTGATGGCGGCTGCTTGCAAAATCCGTCCTTGTGACCCACAGTATTACAATCTCTGCATTTATTCTGCTTATAAGGACAATATTTAACGAAATGCCATGCGCCACAATGCCAGCAGGGAGATGATGGGGTCTTCTTCATGTTTCTTCTAGTATTGTATGAGCTGCCGGGATGACGAACAGGAGACGAAGAATCAGGGGTCTTTGGGCCAGAAAAGGATGCAGAGAATTGGATTTCTGGCGAACTGCATGCACTTCATGATCACCCTGGCGTCCGGATTGGACTAAACTTGTATCCCGTTGTAGGTTCACCAATTGTTGATATTGAGCAGCAATATCATTCAACGTTAGTGTTGGTTCTTGCTCCAACCGATTTAGCAGTCTCATCCTAATATCTGCAAACTTGGATGATTGAAGGCTGCATATGAGTATCAGCGATTTGAATTGGTCATCGGTGATGGACTTCAGCTTGAATTTTTCGCATTCGCGATTAACAATACCAACATGAGTGAGAAAATCATCGTTCTCGTTCATGACCAGTTTAAGACAGCGACACCTGGCATTGAAAAGAGACGAATGATCACCAAAATGTTGTCTCAGGGTCTGTATTGTGGCATCGAAGGAGCGGTCTCTTGGTTTCTGTGGCAGTATTATATTGCAATACTGATCTAGTTCGGATGGACCAAGTTTTCGAAGAAGGAGACGAACTTTCCATGAATCATCTTGACCAGCAAAATCAACTTTGAAGTGGTCTTCATATCTTCGGAAGCAAGTATCGAAAGTCACGTTAGCATCAGGATCATAATGAAATTCTGTGATACTGGTTGCAATTCCGTCAACTGTAGGGGCTGATATAGCAAGCGTAGGGCTCGATGATTCAGGTATTGAAGTTCTGGACTGAGTCAATAACTCGATAGTCTTCATCTGTTGTTCGAGAAATTTTTCCATCATTGTATAGTCCATTTTTGATCCCGTCCCCGTCGCCACTGTTATGGGTTCGAGGCGCTAATGGTATATGTATATATTCCGAAACGAATATAATATGCGCGCTTAGCTGACAGCTAACTTGGTACGCAAGAGACACTGACTGCAACCCCGGGACAAATAGAGAGAAGACCGAAGCTGGCAGATGGGAGAGTGTATTACTCCGAGAATATAATATAATAACAACGAATCAATCCAAAACACGTGAATAAGTCTACACATGAAAACTGACCTTGTCCGTAATTGGAGAAATTCGCATAGTAAGAGTAAACGTTAACCAATCAGCGAATTACGTTACAATGGAAGCAGAAAATAGACTATTAGTCATACCGACAAAACGATGTAGGAATGACACGTTAAAATGTTCAGATCAATAACAATGTTCTATACAAAACTGAAGCATCATAACACTTTCTACCGATTTGACTGCTTTCTTTATTTTTCCCCTAAGAGAACTTTCACTTGATGCGCTGATATGAGGTGTGGTAGGCTTGTACCACTATGCGGTAATCCCATGTCCCACATGGATTTAGTCTCTCTGTCTATAAGAAATATACATATTTAGAACAATTCTCATACTACCACAGTTTCTTCCCGCTTCAGTGCAATCGAGTTCTAACGATGTGTCTTTTTAACCCGATTCCACAGGTATACATGAATAATGCTTAAGAAGAAGGAACGTAAAACCTTATCAAACAGAATTAGGCTAGAATTATCTGCTGAGATTTATTAGTTTCTATAGAAATTGTTAGATCAGTTCTAAAGGAAGATGTGTGTATCATCATCTTATCAAGATGTTTCATAAAGTCTAATCACCAAACAAATATTTTACGCAGTCATCCAAGGAACATATTTTGCAACAAGGATGGACATCGTAGAAAAAACGAAACTTATGTACTCTTGTTAACCTCTGGAGCATTTAAACGATAGAGTCACATATATCTAAAGATTGTCCATCAATTTATGCAAATAGGGAGCTATGGAACATATTCCAAAATGGATACAACAAATTAAATGACCTTGTTGATGCAAATGATAGATCTACACCGTCTATTGTTTTTACTCTTGTTTCTAATGCCCTCCTAACATAGCATAACAGGAATATCACTCATAAAATAAGTTTCAGTTAGTGTTATCTTATTTCAAAATATATATATATATATAGTTTTTAGAATACCTGTTATTATTATTATACTGGATAGTTCAGTGACCTTAACAAGCATAAATTTCTCTTTCTCAAAGTTCACGATAATCTAAAAAGCAGCTGATTGATATAACTATGTTATCAATATGCACATAAGTGAATGTCCCTCTACTTATGTATGAAGATGAATCTGTTAGCATTGGTTAATGATGGAGTAATTTAGTAAGGGTTATTTTATCTCAGTATCTTTATGACACCAGTTTGTCCATAAGCTAACTTTACTTTCAGTTAGGTTAGAAATCCTAGTTTGCTTGTAAGTTTTTCTAACCGTATTAACATGATACAAATCACTGTCACATTAACAAAAGACTGAAGGTAAATGTTCTGGAGTGAAACAGATTGCTGAATATTAAGATTAAGGAATAAATGACTAGGGTATAAAACGCTGCAAACTATTAGGTATCATAGGATGTAATTCGTAGCTTCTGCATTGTTTTGTGGATTAGATTGTATTCCAAGATCTCGTGATGGTTTCAAACAACTATGGACTTTGATTTAGAAGCTCAATGTATTACAGCCTTTAAAAAACTGCAATAAAGGGTATAAGATTCGTAAGCGTCTCCAATGCATTCAATGCAGAGTTTGACTTTTCATAGTAATGTGGATTTTTTTTATTCTAATACCCGTTTCATCATTTCACTTATATTACTCTCCTTAGCATTTCAGTATCACTGGTCTCTTTGAATCGTCCGAATCTTAGCCTTTGGTGTTGGATATCATCTTTGCTTTTAAGAATCACATCTTTAAGGCCTGTTGTATTCAATGTTTTTCCTTTGACGCAAATCGATTCAGACATTGCGTTTGTAGGTTTGATTGTTGGTGTTATTTGACCTGTTTTTCTTTCTTATTCCTTTGTTACGTGATGTCCTGATATGAAATGTGGCGACTTAGACTGTTACGTAGTAATACCTGATTCTATGTTAATGTTTATTTATCATTATGATGTGTCTCACACCACACTAACTCACGTTCAGTATCAGTTTATCTTCCTTTGAATAAATTCCCCATTTGACGTGTTTCATGAGAGGTTATATGAGAAACTTGGCATCAGTGTAACAGTTTGTTAGTTTTTTCTGACATCAAACTTTCTAAACTGTAGATGATGATATACGTGGGAAAGTAATTCTACTCACCCTAGTGCATCAGGAAATACGACCAACATTCTATCTTCTTCAACATAGGTTTCCACAATATTGTAGAGATCAACAACAGGTCTTTATAACTTGGTTATTTATTACTGATAAAGTTACTTGGTGATGCAAAGTATTTCAAGTATTTGTTCATGCATAACTGTGTAGTACTTAATTTCGTTACTGCAGGTGTATATTTACCACTCAGCAAAATTAACCGCTTTTCATTTCATCATCTATTTCTCATCATTTGGTTGCCAAAATCGAAGCTACATTTGAAGTATAGGTGTATGGTACCTTAACTTCTGTTCAGTATTTTGGTTCACGTTGTTTATGCACAATTGTAAAGGAGCAGGTGTTATCATTCAATGAACCTGATCTCATTTTCATCTTGATTCTAAAACTTGATAATGACACAGGCTTCATTGTGCCTGGATATGAATTCCACTTAGAAAAACAGATCTACCCGGTACTTTTTCGTTATGTACCATTTTCAGTTATAGTAAGCATGAATTGTAGGAGAATCCCTTTCCTAATGAGATAAAGAAAATGAGTATGTGTATACTGTTTATTTCTTATGTCACTTCCCATATACTAATTCCTTGTTTTTTTTCTTGTGAATTCACTGTTTCAGACTGGGTATGAAGGACCGATTATGTGCGCGTACAAACTAGTCATGTGTGAATTCAAAATGTGGGCAATGCAAGGACGTATAGAGAAAATGATTCAACGGGTATGTGCTTTGCTTAGATTGTTCATCTCGCCTAAACACCTTTCGAATAGATATTTAGATTTCAACTCATCATATCAAATTAGTGCGAAAGTTTCCATTGCCTCCAGTCTCTTAAGAGAGCACACACTCTAGCAAGGAATGAAAATGAGAGTTAAGGAATTAAAAATATGTGAATAAGGTACTTAAAATGAATAATTATCCGTCAAAATTCATTCACAAAATAGAAAATTAGGTCATAAAACTACTAAATCATAGGCCCTGAACAATAGTTATCTGTTACAGATCACACATTAAGTCAAAGTGTTTTCTACAGGACATTAAACACATTGCAGAGCACCTTAGTTCATTTGAGGGATGAGATCCCTCTAGATTCACAATCTGATTATGTTTATAAAAGGAAGTGCTCAAACTGTTATGCATAGGACAAACTTTCTGTGAAATCAAAATTTAAAAAAAAAAGAACACCGAAAAGCTTTCTGACCCCCTAGAAATCCAGTGGAACTGAAAAAACTTGAAAACACATCAGCCATAGCTCTACATGTTATAATTTCAGGTCAAAAAGTCGATTTTGATAATATCAAAATTATTCAGAATGGCTTTAGAAATTATAAAGAATATCTCATAAGTGGAATCATAATTGTCTAAATAGAAAGGAATGAGGGAGTAAAACGCAGTTTAACCTGATCTCAACCCACTTCCACATACTGACATAACCATCATACATGCGATAATAACTGTGAGCATATGTGTACTTACAAATCTCAATCTGTAATTCACACACCACATATGGATGGATATCATGTTTATTCTACAATTCTGACAACGTAGAATCATTCACGCAGAAGAACACTTGTCAAGTTATCATATAATAGAAGCTTGGATGTTGTAAATTTCGGCTTAATATAATTTTGATAAACCTATTAGCACTAAATAGCGAAACGTCAGTTGAAACAAATTTATTTTGTTTTCCATTCATTGAGAAATACAAATACTAAAGTGATGAATATTACTTGTCCAACGCTCACATTTTTTCGAACCATCAAATCCCAACTTAGTTTGGATATCTATAAACCTTTATATACTAGAGCCACCTTTAGCGCCACCATGATATCTGATTGTCTACTAAGGGTCGCGTGTACCGCACCTGTACAGCAGTCCGCTCTGTTCTACTGTACGACTGTGAAACATGACCATTGAAGGTGGAAGATATGAGAAGGCTAGCTTCAGGTGTTTGACCACCGTTGCCTTCGTAGTATACACCGTATTCCGTGGTGTCACCATATAACATAGAAGTCAGGTGTAGAGTTTTAGGGAGGAGAGGCAAATCAGTTGACGAGGTTGTGAACCTTCATCGACTGAGGTGGTTGGAACACGTGTTATGTATGCCTAGTCACCGATTGCGTCGTCACACAATGTTGGTCGGAGTAGGTTCAGGCTGGAAAAGGGTTCGAGGTGGTCAGACTAAAACATGGCACCAATGTATGAAGTCTTTGACTGTTGGTTTGAGCCATGTGAAGCGATACAGACCAGGTGGTTGGGGTTCGGGGGACAAGATGTATGTATATACATTATCCTCATCTTAACATTATACCGAATCTCACCATTCTCTCATCCCTCATTTCTATCTTTTCATACTTTATATTTATTTTGACTGAATTTTCTTTTCCTTCATCTCCCACTTCACTGCCCTTTTACTTGATGGACTGATCTGAGTTGTGACAACTCGGACCGTTACACAGTAATACCTGGTCCTAGGTTTATCTGAATGGATGATTACATACTAGTACTTACTGCACACTAATTTAAAAACACGCGTTTTTTTAGTGGATAGATTATAGTGAATGTAAAGACCATGCTAGCAGCAACTGAAACAAGCAACTAGGTTTTGTTTATTTCTTCTAAAAAAGGGATTTTTATTTTATAAAACAAAGGAATTTAATGGATTATTTCATTACCTTTAAAATCACTGGATAGATTGTATACGTTCTTGTAAAACCGTAAGAATTTTTCATTGTTACGTTCTAGTTTCACCTTCGTTGAATCAAACCATCCCAGTATTATTTTCATGGTTGGAGAAAAATATTTCCATGTGACTATTTATAACGACTGCTGAAAGTGGCAAAGATTTATGATACTTTGCATCTGTATATAATTCTCAGTTGTTTATATAAATAAATTTCGTAAAAACATTATTCATGACCATGAATGTCATCCAACTAATAATGTAGTGGGCGTTGCTGATAACAACGGATATAAGTAGTATATATAGAGAGGGTGGCAGGAATCATGGGGAATTACCGGCAATGGGTAAGGTTTCTATCAAGAGCAACGCAAGGGATAACACAAGTGTATTACAGTGGATGCTGCTGATAAGAGTGTATGAAGTGCAGGTCAAGAGCAAATCAAGAGAGGAACGGAGGAGGAAACGAAGACATTTGCAAATGGCTGGATTAGTGCAAGGTGTACCATATGTAACCACTACCATTCCAATTGTTCGTAATAAACATTCGTCGAGTTGTTTTCTATCTCTTCAATAATACTATCCTCACCAACAAACTAACATGAAGTTACAGTTGACCAAAGTACTCCAATGTTAATGGAACATTTTTGCAGTATGAAGCCCATTTTAAACCTGTCTCAATACTCTCATGTGATAACATATTTTGTCTTACCATCTAGAAGGTGAACAAGTGGCATACTTAGCTGCTAGTTCAAAGACAGAAGTCATAATTGAAATTCTTGTTAGATACTAACTGGTTTTTTGTATTGGCATCAAAATACATTCATCCTTTCTCATTGCATTCAATGTGAAACTGATATATAAAAAGGTAATGTAGCCTAGCCCAATGCATGTATTTATGTACTAGATAGGCTGTGAGCCATAACTTTTTGTATCAGGATAAAATTTGTAACTGAGACCCATTGCTTAAAAGTTAACTGTTTTATCCAATGAGCCATATTTCCGCGAATTAGGTGTGGGGTCATTAAGTTTTCAGTGTTTAGTGAGCGTAGTACTTATGCTCCTCATATTTTAATAAACTCAGAAGAGCATTTTCATATCGGTAGCTATTAGGCAACACTCCATATCGTGAATTTTCACATTCCAACCTTATCGTCTGTTTTATTGGTGTTAACGAAGTGAATTGACCAACAGATATAAACAGACAGGCCGATAAAGTCAGCGTAGAACCTCACATAATTCCATTGTTCCAAGTTGTCACACTTCACTGTGGTAAACAAGGAACAGGTGGACAGAAAAGGAGTGATATCAAAGTATATAAAATAGTGTGAACAAATAAACAATCCAAAGATAAAAGTTACTGCGAATGTCCAAGCTTTGGAAGACGTCAAGGAGTGAATACATCTGTGCCACTATGACAAATTTCTAGCCATGTTCCTAAAAGTCTCCCACCACTGATTCCTTTCATCTCGAGGACCCCAGCCACGCAGTCTACATCTTCTAACGCGGCTCAGACAAACAGTCAGGGACTTCATTGACTGGTGCCAGATCTTGGTTTGACCACCATGAACCCTCTTCTAACCTACCCTTTGCCTGACCTCTGCATTGGACACATAGTGATCCCACCAAACGCGAACAGTGCTACGAAAACATGTGATCGAAACGCTGTAATCGCTTCATATCTACTTTTAACGACCAAGTCTCACAGCCGTATAACAGGACAGAACGGACTTCAACCCAGTACTCTCATCCTTTGACAGATAGTCAGACATCTCAGTCGGCACCATAGATGACGCAAGTTGGCAAATACCAGACAGGCCTGTTTGGGTTGATAGAACTCAAGTAAGTGAAGCAGTCAGAAGTTATGTATGCATTAGCAATCAGCTTCCCAAACGCCGCATTTTCTCAGTCTCTTCACCTAACAGGACAATGTCCTCTGCATACTCCAAGTCAACCAGAATCCTTCCAGGGAGTAGGCCTATCTCCATGAAGTCGACCAAATATTCACACTGCTCTAAGTTCTAGAACACAGGCACCTTTACCGACGCCCGACAATAGCTGTATTTCTCGATTTGAAAGGGGCGTTCGACCCTGTTGATCTAGAAGTTTTATGGCAATATCTCTCACTGAAAGGCGTGCCGAGTAAGTACATCGCCTTATTGAAGGCTATCTACTCGAACACTTGTGGGCGTGTTAGAGCCTATGGTGAGATGTCCAGGGAGCTATGCTCATCGAGTAGTGTCGGTCAAGGGTGTCCACTCTCCCCATTCTTATTCAATTTTATCACAAATATTCTTATGGAGGTCTCCATCTCGTCACCTGATTACACAGAGGTTGACCTAATCGCAGGAGAATTTTCGTTAGACCTAGAATACGCAGATGACAGTCCGGTTAGGTGAAGACGCTGACAAGATTCAGATTCTTCTAAACACTGAGTGGGAATTTGGGAATGTTTGGCATGGGTTTCTCACCACCCTAATGCAAATTGTTGCTCCACGATTGGTTTTCAACGGTGCACCACTGAGGCTAACAATAGACAGTGTAGTGGTTGAGTGTGTCGACCACTTCGCTTACCTGCGAAGTAGTAGGATCAGCCCTAGTGGCTCACTGGCCGATGAAATGTCTGTACGAACGCAAAAGGCTTGGCTGGCTTTCGCCAACTGACGCCACCTGTCGCACCGCCGTCATATCCGATTATCTATTAACTGTCGCGTGTGCCTCACCTGCACAGCAGTCCACTCGGTTCTACTCTATGGATGTGAAACATGGCCTTTGAAGGTGGAAGACATGAGAAGGCTGGCTTCAGGTGTTTGACCACCGTTGCCTTCGTAGTATAGGCTGTATTCCGTGGTGTCACCATATAACACAGAAGTCAGGTGTAGAGTTTTAGGGAGGAGAGGCAAATCAGTTGACGAGGTTGTGAACCTTCATCGACTGAGGTGGTTGGAACACGTGTTATGTATGCCTAGTCACCGATTGCGTCGTCACACAATGTTGGTCGGAGTAGGTTCAGGCTGGAAAAGGGTTCGAGGTGGTCAGACTAAAACATGGCACCAATGTATGAAGTCTTTGACTGTTGGTTTGAGCCATGTGAAGCGATACAGACCAGGTGGTTGGGGTTCGGGGGACAAGATGTATGTATATACATTATCCTCATCTTAACATTATACCGAATCTCACCATTCTCTCATCCCTCATTTCTATCTTTTCATACTTTATATTTATTTTGACTGAATTTTCTTTTCCTTCATCTCCCACTTCACTGCCCTTTTACTTGATGGACTGATCTGAGTTGTGACAACTCGGACCGTTACACAGTAATACCTGGTCCTAGGTTTATCTGAATGGATGATTACATACTAGTACTTACTGCACACTAATTTAAAAACACGCGTTTTTTAGTGGATAGATTATAGTGAATGTAAAGACCATGCTAGCAGCAACTGAAACAAGCAACTAGGTTTTGTTTATTTCTTCTAAAAAGGGATTTTTATTTTATAAAACAAAGGAATTTAATGGATTATTTCATTACCTTTAAAATCACTGGATAGATTGTATACGTTCTTGTAAAACCGTAAGAATTTTTCATTGTTACGTTCTAGTTTCACCTTCGTTGAATCAAACCATCCCAGTATTATTTTCATGGTTGGAGAAAAATATTTCCATGTGACTATTTATAACGACTGCTGAAAGTGGCAAAGATTTATGATACTTTGCATCTGTATATAATTCTCAGTTGTTTATATAAATAAATTTCGTAAAAACATTATTCATGACCATGAATGTCATCCAACTAATAATGTAGTGGGCGTTGCTGATAACAACGGATATAAGTAGTATATATAGAGAGGGTGGCAGGAATCATGGGGAATTACCGGCAATGGGTAAGGTTTCTATCAAGAGCAACGCAAGGGATAACACAAGTGTATTACAGTGGATGCTGCTGATAAGAGTGTATGAAGTGCAGGTCAAGAGCAAATCAAGAGAGGAACGGAGGAGGAAACGAAGACATTTGCAAATGGCTGGATTAGTGCAAGGTGTACCATATGTAACCACTACCATTCCAATTGTTCGTAATAAACATTCGTCGAGTTGTTTTCTATCTCTTCAATAATACTATCCTCACCAACAAACTAACATGAAGTTACAGTTGACCAAAGTACTCCAATGTTAATGGAACATTTTTGCAGTATGAAGCCCATTTTAAACCTGTCTCAATACTCTCATGTGATAACATATTTTGTCTTACCATCTAGAAGGTGAACAAGTGGCATACTTAGCTGCTAGTTCAAAGACAGAAGTCATAATTGAAATTCTTGTTAGATACTAACTGGTTTTTTGTATTGGCATCAAAATACATTCATCCTTTCTCATTGCATTCAATGTGAAACTGATATATAAAAAGGTAATGTAGCCTAGCCCAATGCATGTATTTATGTACTAGATAGGCTGTGAGCCATAACTTTTTGTATCAGGATAAAATTTGTAACTGAGACCCATTGCTTAAAAGTTAACTGTTTTATCCAATGAGCCATATTTCCGCGAATTAGGTGTGGGGTCATTAAGTTTTCAGTGTTTAGTGAGCGTAGTACTTATGCTCCTCATATTTTAATAAACTCAGAAGAGCATTTTCATATCGGTAGCTATTAGGCAACACTCCATATCGTGAATTTTCACATTCCAACCTTATCGTCTGTTTTATTGGTGTTAACGAAGTGAATTGACCAACAGATATAAACAGACAGGCCGATAAAGTCAGCGTAGAACCTCACATAATTCCACTGTTCCAAGTTGTCACACTTCACTGTGGTAAACAAGGAACAGGTGGACAGAAAAGGAGTGATATCAAAGTATATAAAATAGTGTGAACAAATAAACAATCCAAAGATAAAAGTTACTGCGAATGTCCAAGCTTTGGAAGACGTCAAGGAGTGAATACATCTGTGCCACTATGACAAATTTCTAGCCATGTTCCTAAAAGTCTCCCACCACTGATTCCTTTCATCTCGAGGACCCCAGCCACGCAGTCTACATCTTCTAACGCGGCTCAGACAAACAGTCAGGGACTTCATTGACTGGTGCCAGATCTTGGTTTGACCACCATGAACCCTCTTCTAACCTACCCTTTGCCTGACCTCTGCATTGGACACATAGTGATCCCACCAAACGCGAACAGTGCTACGAAAACATGTGATCGAAACGCTGTAATCGCTTCATATCTACTTTTAACGACCAAGTCTCACAGCCGTATAACAGGACAGAACGGACTTCAACCCAGTACTCTCATCCTTTGACAGATAGTCAGACATCTCAGTCGGCACCATAGATGACGCAAGTTGGCAAATACCAGACAGGCCTGTTTGGGTTGATAGAACTCAAGTAAGTGAAGCAGTCAGAAGTTATGTATGCATTAGCAATCAGCTTCCCAAACGCCGCATTTTCTCAGTCTCTTCACCTAACAGGACAATGTCCTCTGCATACTCCAAGTCAACCAGAATCCTTCCAGGGAGTAGGCCTATCTCCATGAAGTCGACCAAATATTCACACTGCTCTAAGTTCTAGAACACAGGCACCTTTACCGACGCCCGACAATAGCTGTATTTCTCGATTTGAAAGGGGCGTTCGACCCTGTTGATCTAGAAGTTTTATGGCAATATCTCTCACTGAAAGGCGTGCCGAGTAAGTACATCGCCTTATTGAAGGCTATCTACTCGAACACTTGTGGGCGTGTTAGAGCCTATGGTGAGATGTCCAGGGAGCTATGCTCATCGAGTAGTGTCGGTCAAGGGTGTCCACTCTCCCCATTCTTATTCAATTTTATCACAAATATTCTTATGGAGGTCTCCATCTCGTCACCTGATTACACAGAGGTTGACCTAATCGCAGGAGAATTTTCGTTAGACCTAGAATACGCAGATGACAGTCCGGTTAGGTGAAGACGCTGACAAGATTCAGATTCTTCTAAACACTGAGTGGGAATTTGGGAATGTTTGGCATGGGTTTCTCACCACCCTAATGCAAATTGTTGCTCCACGATTGGTTTTCAACGGTGCACCACTGAGGCTAACAATAGACAGTGTAGTGGTTGAGTGTGTCGACCACTTCGCTTACCTGCGAAGTAGTAGGATCAGCCCTAGTGGCTCACTGGCCGATGAAATGTCTGTACGAACGCAAAAGGCTTGGCTGGCTTTCGCCAACTGACGCCACCTGTCGCACCGCCGTCATATCCGATTATCTATTAACTGTCGCGTGTGCCTCACCTGCACAGCAGTCCACTCGGTTCTACTCTATGGATGTGAAACATGGCCTTTGAAGGTGGAAGACATGAGAAGGCTGGCTTCAGGTGTTTGACCACCGTTGCCTTCGTAGTATAGGCTGTATTCCGTGGTGTCACCATATAACACAGAAGTCAGGTGTAGAGTTTTAGGGAGGAGAGGCAAATCAGTTGATGAATCTATGAACCATCATCGACTGAGATCGTTGGGACATGTTTTACGCATGCTTAGCCGCCGTTTGTCTCGTCAGATAATGTTGACTGGGAAAAGGCTCGAGGCCGCCAGACTAAAACATGACATCAATGCATAAAATCCTTGACTGTTCGTCTGAGCCATGTAGGGCGACGCAAGGTGGGTGGTCTGGGTCAGGGGGATAAGAGAAACCAGTGCTTGGAGGGCGGCTTTAGGTGATATGGCTGAGGACCGATGTCAGTAGCGCAGATGTATACACACATTATCCCTACCTTAACGTCATACCGAATCTCACCATTTTCTCATTCTTCCTTTCTCTCTTTTAATACTTTATATTTCTTTTGACTGAATTTTATTTCCTTCTTCATCTTTCACTTCACTGCCTTTTTACTTGATGTACTGATCTGAGTTGTGGCAACTCGGACCGTTACACAGTAATGCCTGGTCCTACGTTGGCTTGGATGATGATGATGTGAATTCAGAAGTACCTGAGTTTATATCTATTAGTATGTCTGTAAGGAAGTTAAGTAGGAACAATGATAATGGGCATCTCTGATGGACACCGCTAGTTGTGTTCAATTCTGAAGACAACTCTCCATAAGCACTTACACTCCTGTTTGAATTCGAATAGAGAGCTTTGATTAGCGTTATATACTTTCTGAGCAATCCCTTCTCAGTCAGAAACTGCCACAAGACCTCACGGTTGACAGAGTCAAGTGTCGCTTTTAGGTCAAGAAATATGACAAATGTCGACCGTTGGTCGGTAAGTATGCCCGAGTTCCAGAACCTGTCATCGGGTGAAAACCTGCTTGGTTTCCCGAGTTTGCTGTTATCGAGCTCCAGTTATGCATCAAATAACTATGGTTTCTAGAATCTTAAAAATCATATTAGTCACATTAATTCGTCTAATTTTATAACTGGAAGACCTCCCTTCTTATAGACTGGGATGATCAGTAAAGTAGATCGGTCTGACGGGACTACCTCTGATTCCCACACAACTACCTAGTACTTCTGTCACTTTAAGCAGCAATTTCCTACCTCCATCCTTGAAAACACCAGGTGGCAAACTGTCTGGTCCTGCTGCTTCTCATCGTTTCAGGTTCAACACAACTTCCTCAACCTCGAGGAGAGTTGGAGGACCGACATCCACATGCCTTTCAGGTTCAGGCTGGATGTTGGGCGAGTGAAGCGTTACTGAGGACCAGTTGAACTGTGCTTCGAAGTGTTCTGCCCAACGTTTTAACAGCCTGTCCTGTGAGGTTATCAGCATCCTATTCTTCTCTGTGATGGTTTCACTCACCTTCGTCTTTCCGGTGTTCTTAATAAGCCTAGATAGTTGGCAGATGTTACCAAACGCTGATGCCTTCTTCATCTCTCTCTGCTTGCGGTCATTACGAAGACTCTTGGTCAATCTACGTTTAAGTTACTTTCGCTCTTCATGGTGGCCAGAGCCAACTAAAATCAGTTTCCTTACATCAATCAGTTCGGATAACGTTCTCTAACTTTGGGCTGTAGGTTACCAACTATCTTTACCGCTGTTTCTACAGTAGACTTAATATGACGCCAGGTTTTCTCAATATGAGCATTGCTGTCACGTTCAGATAAATCTTCAGCTAACTCCTCTCCAAATAACGTACCTAGCGTCTATATTTTACAATCAACCGTAGATAGGCTTAACTGTCGTCTGCTTCCTGCGACCAGTAAAGGGCAGACACGCACAAGCCCGTACCGACGCGTGGTCGAAGTCCAAACAAGTGCCCCAGAAAGAGCGACAACCCTCCACCGGTCCTCTCAAACGATGACCTACCTGTATCCATCATTGGTTTGATGTCGGTGGACACCGTGTAAGACAGTGTCTCTCCTTATACTTAAAGTCAGTACTAGCCAGAAAAAAAATGATTGTCGGAACAAAATTGCAAGAGACAGTCACCGTTGTTAGTTCGTTGACATGGGATTCCGTAAATCCCTTCAAGATGCCTTTCCGATTGACTCAGCCTCCCTATGTGAGCGTGATAGTCGCCTGCCGTTATAACTACATCTGAGCTTTTCGCTCTCTGTAGTAAAGTTGACAGCTTTTCATAGACGTCATCCTTTGCAACATCTGAACTGCAGTCGGTGGATGCATAGGAGATTACAAATAGGCATATGCTTAATCTCATGATCCTTCCTAGTTCTTATAGATCCATTTAGGTAATCAGTACGCAGAGTGCTATTGACTAATATTTAGTGGAGAGGGGCACTTTCTGCCCTACAAGTCAATGCTATGCCTACACCAACAAGTTCAGAAGAGCTAGCCACTGGATTCCCGGATACTTGTAGGGTGAGGCCAAGTGAATAACCACACTCAAGTTCTGTTAACGTATCTTAGAGACACAGCATAAATCCATGAGTAGAGATTCCGTAGTTCCGGTGAGCGATGCTTTCTGTCCGACTTGGCATAGAGTCCGGACGTTGAAAGCCCCAACATGAAATCGAGAGCATCGTATTAAGAGACTAGAAATGAGGTCCCGATGGCTTTGCTCGTTGGCAATGGTTGCCTAGAGAGAGGTTTGGGAAGGTATAAGAGGCCTAATATTAATTCCAGAAGGTGAAGGCAAAGGAGACAGAGTTAACGAGGATAAGTTATGTTTGATTGGGTCTTGTGTACAACTGGAGGTGTATGGACGGTTGACTTTTCTCTGCTGCCCACACTACAGAAGGTTATCTCTTCTTAAGGTACCTGAAAGAGAAGAAGATTTGTCTAACCACAGAGTCCATAAAACAACTGCTTGATGCCTGCTACGCAGCCTTTTATGGGTTGTCGTTTTGAGGTTTGGCTGTTCTGGCGTTAGAAAGAGAAAACCCACATCTTTAGCAAGGGAGTAGAGTGGGAGAAGTGTGGTTTTTCTCGGAGCTGACCTTTTGTAAGCCCCCTTCTCATACGGAAAGCAGCATCAGCGTGGTACTGCTGATCATTCAAGGGCAGCACCTTACTGCGATCACGCACGACCTAGTTAGCAGTACTATTTTGCCCTCGGACTCCTCTAGTAGTGTAGTAATTTATACTACAACGGTAACCGTTTTTCGTCTTACCACTATTCTTTTTTGGGCTTGATAAGACCTTGAGGGAACAAGCGTTCCACCAGCATAGCCCATCAGGTTGTCGTGATATACAAGCCCAACCACCACGTTAATGGCACTGGGACTCAACGGACACCTCAACCGAATACCTTTACGACTGATCTTCTTCAGTACCTGCTTCACTGAGCCGCGGAGAAATCAGAAGACAAAGACGGCCTGTGACTGCAAGAACAGAGACAACTTTTGTTAAGCAAATAGATGACGTATGTATATTTACAAAACTCTCAGAAAATGAAGCCATAAATGAACCAATCCGATTTCTTGTATAAGGTCGAATTTCTCCAATCAGGTTCTCATGTCAGTGCATGCATAAATCACGACCTTGACATGGTCTGATCATGACTTAAAAAAAAACTCTATTGACTGCCTTCTTGTCGCTACGTATCAAAATACAATTACATCACAGTTATGTTTAACAAGCAGTTTAATTGAAACAGTTATTAAGTTATCTGTTTATTTCTAGATATACATAACATAAATATTGAAAACACTAAAATTATTAGAATAACTGTAATGGGCATAAATAATAAATAGGGATTGAATGTGACAAATTATAAGAAATTTATTCCCTCTTCTTACTACTACAAGCCTTTTTGAAGACATAGAGTGTATAAATGTAGTTCAAGTTCATACTGTGTATGTATATTTGCTGCCTATTTAGGTTAAATTCACATGATTATAACATACATTTTTGAATGATTGATTTCTGGTAGCTTTAAAGTATTGTAATAGGTGTAAACTTGTGTATAGAAAAACCAATTTTTAGTTAGTCTTATTTTAATGAAATTAAACATTAGGTAATGAAAGTTCTAATGACTGTGAACTCATTATAAACCTTTTCAAATTATACTCACTCTCTAGGTATACTTCTTGTTTTCGAAAAATTTGTCGTAGAACATTCAACTAAGTGGATGACTTGGTCAATTTAAGATAATGATGACTGAGATACTCATTATGTATGTTATGCAAAAAGAAACAAGAATTTAATGAAGAAAATTATCCTTCTTTGATGATATGAAGTGATTAAACTAATTAGAAACAAAGAATTTGACAAAGTGAGAAGTTTGATTATCTAAGATAGCCATAGTTTGGCAGACTGGTATTTATACTGGGTGATAATTGAAGGTGAGATGAAAATCTGGACCGCGGTGGGATTCGAACCAGCGACCAACTGAGATCGGACCCGGCTGCAGTTCAGATTTTCATCTCACCTCCAATCATCACCCAGTATAAATACTAGTCTGCCAAACTATGGCTATCTTAGATGGTCAAATGATAATCAATATGATGCTCACCCTCTCTAATTCAAATAGATTTGGATTGGGATGAGAAGTCGTGACTAGGCAACCAGTGTGAATACGATCAAGCAGTGGTAACTTGTCACGAATTCACATGGTAGTCGGGCAAAACCGTTGGTGATTGAATTGAAATAAAATTCTGGCGAACAGTCGGACCTTGTAGCTCAGTTGTTAGAGCACTGGGTCAGTAACCCGGTGGTCACTGGTTCTAATCCAGCCGCTGTCCAGATTTTCATCTCACCTTCAATCACTACCCAGTATAAAAGTGTGAAGTGTCTAATTGACACATGAAAATAGGATCCTTATTTGAATGGGGCCTGGCATTACTGCTCAGCGTTCCGAGCTGTCATATTTCATATCAGTGTATGAACATAGTAGACACACGGAACCAGTTCATAATGATGAGATTAGAAAAGTGGAAGATGGGATTAAGACCAGAGTTAAGAAAAGTGTTGAGTATACTTCTACTGCATACAAAGTTTGGGCTTGAATTGTCGATTACCAGTGCTTCTGCTGTGAATAATTTACGAAACTGTGTACTCCTTTTACATGAATAGAAATTTAAAAGGGGGAATCTGGTGATGTTTCTATATGACGTACACTGACTTGTTATTTAAGTAGTATATTTACTATTAGTCGATTTACACTAATTTCATAATAGTCATACTGGATAACCTTAGAGATTAAATATGTTTGTTGAACGTTTCATCATCAAACTGAAGGATTTTACCTTCATCAAATTAATACTGTTGAAATGTTAAATGTTCTCTTTAGTTGAATGGAGACAATCGATAGGAAGCCCGCGTCACCCAGTTTTGTAGTCAGCGAGGCTGTCAATAAGTTATTCGGGCCGCAACTTACCAAAACACTGGGTAACATGGATTCGAATCTCAGACGGGACATCAGTTCTGTCGGGGTTGCAGATACACCTTACTGACGAGTACCAACAAGCAAAAAACCGATGTCCAGGGCTTCCTGCCGACTGCCTCCATCTAACTAACATCTACCAAAGTGCATCGCGATGCTCAGCTGCCTAGTCGATAGAATTCGGTCAGCACATAGGACTGGACAACCTGAAGTTGGTTACCCTGTCTGTAGTTCGTTGGAAATGCTTTTCGTAACACGCCAAGTCTCTCAACCGTCACAGAAGCACTGACTTGACTGAATTAGTGTTGGAAATCCGGATGGTGTTCACGCTTTATGGTGAGTGTAGTGCAGTTCAATAGATCTCCACTTGATTTCAGATTGATGAAGGAAGGCCTGTCGTTCTGTTTCTCCGACCCTGGCTTTGACATCCTCATCTGTGCTGCCTGTAGTTGAAACAATGTTGTCTAGGTGGTAGGTGAAAGAGACAACTTCATTTAGATTTCTCCTGTTGATGGTGATTGGTGCTTGTTGTTGTTGTTGGTTGGGTATCTTCATCACTTGTATCTTCTCCTCTCCTATCTTCCTTCACTGTGCTGCCTCGCCTCTTCTGCCAACTTATTAGTTTTCGCCTGTGGATTTTCGAGTTTGTGCTACAATATATTAGACATAAGTTATCATCGCTGGCGAAATGCAAATCGTATAGAATCTTTTCATCCATCAAACAGCGTATGCCCATCTTCACGCTCCTCACAGTTTGTTGCATAATCCAGTCGAGTCCAGTCGACCACAATCAGGAAGATGATCGGTGATGATGGTAGGCGGCGACCTTGCCTTACTCCTATCTTCACTTCAAAGGCACCACTGAGCTTTCCATTCTGAACCACATGGCATGTATCATGTATCACATAGTGTAGCATATAACTGTTTAATGAGATTGATGAAGGTTTGTGGTAGTAAAACTGTTGTGTTAAAGCAGCTGCCTGACAAATTACTTCTCAGTCGACGCTATCGAAGGCCTTTTCAAAGTCAATGAAGTTGAGGTAGAGCGTTGACTGCTGTTCTATGGTGATGCGTAGCCTAGCTTTGCAGTTTGATCCGTACATGATTTGTTCTTCCTGAAGCCAGCCAACCAGCAAGCCTGTTCTGGTCGTAATTTTGAATGAATAGCACTTTTTAGTCTTTTCAGGATGATGCGGTTTGATATTTTGCTTGGTGTGGACAGCGGTGG
Organism: Heterobilharzia americana; assembly: GCA_944470555.2. Classification (NCBI taxonomy): domain Eukaryota; kingdom Metazoa; phylum Platyhelminthes; class Trematoda; order Strigeidida; family Schistosomatidae; genus Heterobilharzia; species Heterobilharzia americana. The sequence continues at coordinate 29,008,849 of OX104129.1, read as the reverse complement.
AGCATGATTCCGCGCCATTTTGACTGCATCTATTAAACATCAGTACTGTTAGTCTCCTACTTTGTGGTTGTAAAATTCGATAACTAAATGCATTAGGTCATATGTCGAAACAATGGAGTATAAACAATATAAGCATCAGGTAACCAAGTAGAAAAAAACGCATAATTGTAAATCTCCATCATGTGGGATATTTGTAGTTAAAACCCATCTAAATGTACCTAATGATGATCGGATAAAAAAATATCTCATCAACTGGTGAAGTTTTATTTAAAAGTTGGTATTCATCATAAACTGACATCAGTTGAAGGAACATTGGAAACCTGAGAGCACTGGATAACTGTTTCGTTCTAGTATCGGACTCCTTAGCCAGTGCGCACCCATGACTGACTCCATCCGAGTGCGGTCGAACCCAAGACCATCGTCGTTGATTAACTATCCTCATGCTTGACTTAGTTGACTCCACTGTTTACGACTTCCTATTGAAACTTCAGGAATCACCTCTCGAAGCTAGTCACGAATAAGTAAGTACTAGATTAATTTAATTTAGGGGTTTGTGTGGATTTATTGATTGAATACCAACTTTAAAAAAATCAATAAATCCCCACAAACCCCCCAAATTAAATCGATTCAATGTTCCAATACCTCTTCATCTCGTTTGCAATCTGGGCTGCCTTGCTGGGTTCAAACATCGTGCAGGCATTCCATGTCCCCACGTTTCCTTTCGCTTTCATCGGCCAATTGACTTCCCGAAGGCTTTCACCAGGTGGCGTCATTTCGCCTCTCCGATTCCAGAGAGGAATAATTTTGTTATTATTTTTTATAAATCGTTTGTGCCTTGAAGTTTCTTTAGCGGTTAGATTTGTTTCACGGGGTAGGGTTGCTAGCCCTATGCCCAACCTTCCCTCTTTACCCGGGTTTAGGACGGGCTAGTAACTAGTGAACTAATTAACCAGGCGAGGAATCACTCTCCTGTCCACCCAAGGCAAGCAAAATATTAAGTCGCATCACCCTGGAGAGGCTAAAGGATGCGCTGGATTCAAAACTACAACCGGAACAGGCAGGCTTCAGGAAGTACAAATCATGTGCCGACCAAATTGCAATGCCACTCTACGCATCATCATAGAACAGAGTATAGAATGGCAGGCAACCCTCTACCTCAACTTTATTGACTTTGAGAAGGCCTTTGACAACGTTGACCGAGAGGTAATTTGGAAACTGCTTCAATACCACGGAATACCACAAACCTTTATCAACCTCATTCAACAAGTATATGAAGATGACACATGCCAAGTAATTCACAATGGGAAGCTCAGTGATGCATTTGGGATGAAGTGAAGACAGGAATGAAACAAGGTTGCCACCTACTATCCTCCATGATATTCCTGATAGTGGTCGACTGGATCATGCAGCAGACAACAGTGGGGAGCTGTGAGAAGAGGGGGATACGCTGGCTTTACCGGGGAAAAGAACCTAGAAGATCTGGATTTCGCCAGCGATGACTTGTGTCTGATGTCACACAAACTTGAAGATGTACAGACGAAAACTAACAAGTTGGCAGAAGATGCGAGGCAGGGCAGTGAAGGAAGACGGGACTTCAAGTGAATATAGAGAAGACAGAAGTGATGAAGATACTGCACCAACAACTCCAACAACAACAACAAACTCCAATCACCATCACCATGAATGGGAGAAACTTGAAGGAAGTAGCCTCTTTCAACTTTCTAGGCAGCACTGTTTCAACTACAGGTGGCATAGACGAGGACGTCAAAGCCAGCCAGGATCGGAAAAGCAAGACAAGCGTTGATTAGCCTGAAACCAGTGTGGAGATCTTCTGCACTCTACTCAGCACAGAGAGTGAACAAGATCCGGATTTTCAACACCAATCTCAGTCAAGTCAGTGCTTCTATGTGATGGTTGAGAGACTTGCCGGTGCGTTACGAAAGGGATTTCGAATAAACTACAAACATTCATCAAGAACTGCTTACGCTGGCTCGCTACTGAAGATCATATCAGATGGTCAGAATAGTCAGAAAAAGCAACAAGGAACTCTGGCTGGCTGGTAACGAACCAACGAAGCAAGAACCTGTCGCTGAACAAATATGCATTGGAGGGAAGTGGAGATAGATTGGGCATACACTGAGAAAGTCGACTGTGGACATCACGCGTGAGGCCAGTTACTCGAGTGGAACCCCTATGGGAAGCTACGAGTTGGGCGTGTGAGGTGAGGGTGACATGGAGGAGATGGTGTGAGGGGGGAGGAAATGAGAGTTTGTGGACTGTCGTGGAGCGAGGTTGAAAAGATTTCAAAGAAGAGAGTGAAATGGAGACGTGCTACTGAAGCCCTATGTTCCATTAGGAACCCAAGGGACTAATAATAATGTTCGAATGTTCATGTGAACTACATAGATGACTGCAAATTTCCTTGCTGAAGTTTTGTGGATGTTAAACATCAAAAGCTGCATATCTCTAAGGATTTCTCTAAGATTTCATCTGGCAAACATTTTGGTGAGGTCTACCCCTTTTTTATTGTTTTTGTGTACTATTATTGGTCATTATAGAACTGCTCTCTTTTTGGAGTTTAACACAGATGAATTTGTGTATTGTTATGAGGTTATAGTTATTTCATATATGTTTGTGCTATAATACGTCGGTAATTTTCTGAAACAACCCAACCTAGCAGAGGAGTCTAGGACACATGTTCCATCCTATTTGGAACTCCTTTTGTCAGCTGGATTTACCTGCACTTCAGTGAGTGATGTTATCCCCACTAAGACTCGAACCGGGTACCCATCGCTTCAAAGGCTAAGGCGTCATTCACTAGACCAGTGAGGCACAACGGGTATTAATTATTACTATTTATTGAGATGCTTGTAATTCTCCACAGTTTTAATGGATTGAATTGTTCGACCTGTATATTGGCACATGAGCTTTTATGCGGATGCGTCGATATTGCCTAAATAGTTATTACGCTAAGTTACTTAGCAGTAAAACAAGCATATCAATAGATAGTAATCCACCTTAATGTTTATTAACTAATAAATAACTATATATGCTTGTAAATGGACTGGAATTTACTTGATAGTAGTTTCAGATTAGCTAGATCAATAATGTTTAGTCAGTTCATGGCATAATTAAGTATCCCTACAATATACCTTCAGAGTTTTGGACATTTTGGTGAGATTCTGTTGAATTTTAAAAGGATGTTGATTGCTGAGGCTAATTAAATGGGTGAATCCATTTGCTTTTTCTCTCCTTCTATGTCTGAAGAATTATATCAGTGTATTCCTATCCATTCTTTTTCCATTTATGTACTTCTTATAGATTTTGATATCTACTTCTCTGTATTAACTTGCCCTTTGATGTTAGGATGTACGACAATAAGTTTACAATTTTACTCTGTGTGTGTGTGTGTGTGTGTCACCAAGATATCCAATTACCTACTAAAAGGTGGGGTTGTAGTACGCGGTAATTCACTTTACTAAATGACTGAAATATATCCATTAAAGGGAAAATGATAAAGGTTCAGATGTTCGACTACCATTGTCTTCATTTCATAGGCTGTCCTAGAATTACCACATTATTACTAAGAACTGTGACTTACTAGTTTATGCAGTTGATTTTCAACCAGTTAGTCACGAATTTTAATACCATTTTACTCACAATGGTTTGGATTGACAGGTAGTATTATTAGCTCTCCAGCAATAGGTGTGTGGCTCATTGTTTAATGCATGAACATGCATACTTTTGCTGAGTTCCAGACACACTATGTTATTAATGGAGAAGTTAGGCGTTGGTGAGTTCTATGTCAAAGAAGTAAGTCAGTTGGTGAGGTTATAAACATTCACCAACTCACATTATCAGAATATGTATTATATATACTTAGTTACCGTCTACCTCGACGCTATGATATTAACTGAAGTGATTTTAGGTTGAAAAAAACGGTCAAAAATGGTTATATATCAGTTCATGAATTCTTTAATTGTTGATCAAGGCCATGATGGAGAATGTAAACTTCCTGGTTAGAGACGCTGGATTATGCGTCTCAGAGTTTATCTCAATGGCTTAAATGAGTCCATACATGATCATAATCATCATGTTGCATTTAGTTATTGTCTTACCCTCTCTTCCTATCTTCTAATGATTTTCTTCCTCATTTCTCTATTTTTTTTATTTATATCTTGATGTACTAAGATGAAGGTGACAACTTTGTTATGCTGTTCCAAGTTGATATTAGCTGACTGGTTTGTTTCAACTAACATTCTGTCAGGAAAAATAAGTAGATAGATGCAAAAATAATTTGTTTCACTATTCATTTTATTGTTATTATTATTATTATTATTATTATTATTATTATTATTATTACTATAGCAAGAACGGCGGTTGTTTGCAAATTTCCATCGTCAAGTATTCTGTTGGATAGACAGATGGCATGGCTGGACAATGGATGACGTAAGAAAACATGAAGAGCATACAAAACAAGAATTGGAAGAAGTGAGTAATGAGTTCAATAGTTTATGTGTTGTATTCATTTTAGGTTCTAGTATATTTCGATAATTTAAATGGTTGTAGCTAGCAGAAGAATCTAAGATGCGCGTCTCGTCTTATTTGGGACTCGTCAACTAGATGTACCTCCACCTAAGTGAGTGTTGTTCCCACTGAGATTTGAACCGGGATATACTTCGATTCAAACAGCAATGTGTTATCCACTATGCCACGGACAAACGATAGCCACTTCTTGTACAATGGGTATTATTTATTACTATTTATTGATATACTTGTAATTCTCCGTTATTTTACTGGATCAAATTGTTTGACCTGTATTGGCACATGGGCTCGTTTTCGGATGCCTCGATACATGCCAATAGAGGGTGAACAATTCTATCCAATAAAACAAAGCATATCAATAAATCTAGTGTATTTCGCCTGCAAGATTTCCTTCAGATATATAATTATCCTTTGTTCATTGAAACTGTCGTTGAAAATTTCATTGATATATTTCTATGAGTAGAAATAAATATAGATGCTTATTAATTTCGGTTGTGAATAATTAAGTCGTTCCAGAAAAAATATCCTCCTAATTCTAATGGTGTAGTCTACATACATAGTTAAGTAGTTGAGTCGCTGCTACTTTGACGTTGTGGTTGGGCTTGCATATCACAATGACCCAACCAGCTATACTGATGGAACGCTTATTCTTTCGAGGTCCTACCATACCAGAAAGGTCTGTTAAATAGTGGTTAGACGAAAAGCAGTTACCGTTGTAGTGTAAATTACTACACCGTGATGGGGATCTGAGGGCGAAGTCGTACTGCCGTTAGCTAGATGGAGTGTGACAGCAGTAAGGTGAGCAGCAGTGCCATGCTGATGCTGTTTTCTCATTAGAAGTTTGGGGGGGGAGGTGGTTAGAAAAGGTCGACCTCAAAAATAACACACTCCACCATGTCCCACGGTCTGCCGGGCCGGTGGTGTTGGTTCATTTGTCGTTTCCTTTCGACTATCCGGTCCCAAAACAACCACACACAAAAAGCTGAGTGTAACAGGCCTCAAGCAGATGATAATGAAGTAAAAGTATATAAAGTATTTTCTTACCTTACAGCAGTGTGTGCTCTGTTCTAAATTTTGAAGTACAAACTCTATTCACTTGGTTTATTTTATTTATTAAATCATTATAAGTAATTGGTGAATTTCTCTTCTAAAATTATAGCGCAGACAGTTCAGCTTGAGTCACCTGCACCCTAATGAGTGATATTGTTCCCACTGAAACTCGAACCTCGTACCCATCTCTCCAAATGCCAAGGCGTTATCCACTAGACTAGGGGAACATGATAGCCAACTATTGTAACATGGGTAGTAGTTATTACTATTTTTTGATGTGCTTGTAGTTCTCCATTATTTTACTGGGTGTAATTGTTTAACCTCTATTGACATATGAGCTCCTATGCCTCCAGCATAGTGGATAACAGCTTGGCGTTGGAAGCGATGGATACGAAGTTCGAGTTCCAGTGGGGACAACATTACTCACTCGGGTACAGATGCATCTAGCTGACGAGTCCCAAATAGGATTGCGCTTCTAGCCACAACCAAGTAAATTATCATCATTAACATTTAGGCAATATCGAAGCATCCGCATAGGAGCCCATATGCCAATAGAGGTCGAACATTCGATCCAATAAAACAACGGGGGATAACAATTATATCAACAAATAACAATAAACAATTTATTGTTTTGCATTTGTTAAATAATGATTTAAGTACTTAAAACGTTGTTAATACCATGTGGAGCATTTTGGTGCATATTTTACAAGTGAAAACTTATAATGTGGTGAATGTTAGCAGTCATGTTAATTATTCCGTTTTTTTTCAGTGTCATTATTGAGCATTGGTGGTTGTAGAATAATCATATGGGTTAAGCATATGAATTTCAGCTTATTGGATATTAATTTGAAATTTATCTCGTCTAATAATGTTCAAATAGGTAGATAGTATTATTAGCCTTCACAACAGCTGTCATTCCTCGTGTGTAGTATGAAGTTGTTGAGTTATAGTGTTCAGGCTGATTGCCAACATGTTTGAGCCTATATTATCTATTTGGATTGTGATTATGAAACAGTATCAACAACGTTTACTCGAAAAATTTAACACCAGGTTATAGTATGATTGTTTTTATATCATACCGTTGTTGACTGGATGGGATTGATCGGTCTCTATTAGCATATGGAATCAATCCTGTGCGGATGCCTTGATATTGCCTGCGTTCTAATTATATTAGTGATGAATCGTGGTTGGCAGTGGAATCTAGGATGCGCATTTCGTCATATTTGGGACGCGTCAGCTGGATGTACCTGCTTCCCGGTGAGTGATGTTGTTCTCACTAGGATTCGGACTTGGGAGCGAGCGCTCCAAACGCCAGCACGTTATCGATCATTGATATAATTAGAACGCAGGCAATATCGAGGCATCCATACAGGAACCCATATACCAATAGAGACCGATCAATTCTGTCCAATCAACAACGGTATGGTATAAAAACAATTATACTAAAACTATACCCGTCTCACAAGAAGTGGTTATCGTGGCTCAGTGGTGTAGTGCATAACTCGCTGGCGTTTGGAGCGATCGCCCCCGAGTTCGAATCCCGGTGGTGACAACATCACTCACTGGGAAGCAGGTACATCCAGCTGACGAGTCCCAAGTAGGACGAAATGCGCATCCTGGATTCCACTGCCAGCCACGATCCATCATTAATATCATGTTATATGTTAGTTTTAAAGAAGCGGCTTCTGAAAGTTGTATCCGGGCACTAGTTTAACATTTAGGTCTCGTTTTTCCACACATTGTTGATGGTAACTATTCTGGTAAAAAAAATAAACAAGAAAACTACATGAATTTCATTTTTAATTGATTATTACTAATGTTTACCCTTCTCTTTTTTTGTTTTCTATTTCTCCTATGAAGCAACGTAAAATAGGTAGTCTACGTGGTCATATTACAGAAGAGTAACTGATATATTCTTAGATTGATGTAATTGTAGTGGCAATGAAGACTTAATAGTGTTGAATACTTTCCTCCCAGTTATCTGTTGTTGTTTTTTCTCTCATCAATTATATTTTTCTTTTGTTCCTCTTTGAAATAGTCTGTATTGTTATCATCTTATTTACCTGTCTCCTCTTTATTTCTCATCTTAATTATTACTGCATTTGAATAGGTTTCAATGACTTGTATTTGTGATTGTGTGTTAAAGGTATACATTTAATTTGCTAGGAAAGCAATCATCAGCTTACTATCAAATCTTTTTTTCAATATTCTATTACTTATACTACTACTGTCTACTCCAGGAAAAGGTGTATGTGTAATTAACATTTCACTTTTTCAGTCTTTCTTTGGTTTTTTTTTCTCTCCTTAATCGTATCTATTGTTATTATTATTATTCTCGTTATTATTTATTATTGTTTATATCCATTGTATATGCAGCACTTACACAAACAGTATGCATTACAATAAATGATGATGATGTAACGATGATGATTTTGAAAAGAAAACAGCCCCTTATCCTGTTAGTATATAAGTACTTTGCTCGTGGAATGTATGTTTATCTTTTTGTGTGTGCGTGTGTGTGTGTGTGTGTGTGTAGAACGGTATTAATCAGTTGTATCGAAAAATCATGAATATATACCCCATGTATCCAATTATTTCTTTTGTTACTCACTGGAAATACCATTCAAATGACCGGTAATAATCCATTCATAATATCGTTAATTCATATTGTTTGTGTATACAAGTGTTTACCTTTTCTTAAATTAATTGATTGATGATTACTACATCATTATTATCTATTTAATTATTGTCTAATATTATCATTATTACAATAGAATTGAACTGTTATTGTCTCATTTTTATCTTCCCTCTCCTTTACTAGTTTATCATCTAGCTAGCTTATTTACTTTAACTCTAATTATTAAACAAACAAGGTTCGGTGTCGATATCTTTATATTTTCACCAATCATTATTCGTTGTATACACCATACATAACAAAGGTAATACTCGAACATTTGTATACTTTGTCACCTTTTTATTTCTTGTTGACAGTATGTAAGAGTAAATTTTATCAACAGTTTTCCTTTTGATTTCTGTAAATTTTATTATTGTTTGTTGTTTACATGGGGAATTTATTGTCATAAATAACAATTTCTAGAGAGATTATAAAGGTGGCTTGTACACATGATTATGATTGTGTGTGTGTGTGTGTGTGTGTATGTCTTTGTATATGGACAGTTATCTATTGGGTTCTTGGAAGTCTAAATTGTTATGATCTCTGTTGTATAAATACACTTGTTATCATAACACTACTACTTACAATTCATTCATCATTACTTTTCATCTCATCCCTATTACTGCTACTACTACCTCTACTATTGAGTAGTATGTGTGCTTTCTCTTTTTCTTATACTTTTATCACCAATTTTTTCCTCTTTGATCTTGAGATTGAAACAAGAGTGAATAATGTTGTTGTTGTTGTTTCCATTCAAAATGTATCTAGTCTAAAGTGTTTGTATAATCTTAGTTGGAATAGGTAATTACTATCCTTTATTAACTGAATAAATGACTATTCAGCTATCTAATGGCTGATTACCTGTCTAGGTTGTAGTCCTCACTTATGGGTGCCCATATCTTGATTAAAATCCGAACGATTACAAAGCTTTTTCAGATAGGAAAATGGTTTTTTTCCCGTCTGTAACTTTATTATTACTTACAGTTCCAGTGGCAGGGAATCCATACATCGTCTATATATATAAGTTGTCAAAAGCGAAATTTATCGGCTCTTGTGATATTCATCTGTAATAGTCTTCTTAGGTTGAGTAGTAGATGTGAATTTTAGCCAAATTGAAAGCTCATCATTACTAGATATATAGACTAACTATTGTATCAAACTCACTAAGTAAAGTGTAGTTATTAGTATAATTGTTTTTTTTAAATATGATACCGTACGTCCAGCTGAAGAGTCCCAAATAGGACGAAATGCGCATCCTGGATTCCACTCGTAGCCATAACCCATCATTAACATAAAGTGTAGTTATCCTTAGAAATTACATAACCTTTCATTCTATTCACATTTGATCTGTGTATCATGTAATTTAAAGCTTGCATAAATGAAAGATGATTGAATGAAATGAGGCGTTATAGTCATATTCTTTGAAGTGTAACTTTCTTCTTACTTATCCATTGGTTGTGTATCTCATCGTCACTGTTGTAGATGGTTAACAAGGATTAATTAGTGGCAGATCAACATAAACTTCTGATATAATCATTATCATCATTGTGGTACCTATCATCTTCCGCTTACCATTAAATTTTGACTCCAGTAGGTCTTATTGTGTTGTATCCCTTGTATATTTTCCATAGATTTTATTCAGTACATTATTAATCATTGATCAGCTGGTGTCACATTTGTGATAGTGACGTAATGAAAAATGCAATCAACTAAAGTTACAATCAGTAGTAGTCTTGATCACATATACATTTTATTACTGATGGTGTAGAGATATATTCCAGACAACTTTTCTTTTCGGAAAGGATTCTTTCAACTTTAATCACGTCTGAATATGTTCTTCGTTCATCTGATGTTTCAGCGGTCATCGGAAATTACACTAATCAACTTATTTACATTTAGTATTACAAGTGAAGAAAATTCTAATCTGGTTTTCCAACCCCTAAAAAGTGTAGATGAGCATTTGTTAACACATAAAAGGTGTCATAAAGATAGTGAACACAGCAATGTAGCTTTCATTGAAACAGTGGGTTTCCACAGACTCCTGACAATTTCTTTACACTCATTCCATTCTAGCAAATAGTGATTACAGTGTTGATTATAAATCCATTAAGCAGTTAACTTAGTTTACCAGTGATATTCCGTAGTCAGGTAGCACCAACCTACCTTAACAAGCCATGGGGGTGAAAATAAAGCATGACAAGGCACCTGACCAAAACAACTTAACCTTAGCTCTTTTAGGGATAGAGGTGAGATAGGCAGCTGCTAACATTTGCATCGAAAATATTGGTTGTCGTCATTCTTCATGAATTACCAGGGGTTTGTTAATCTTAGCTCCGATAAAAGAGTACGGTTTAGGGTTAGGGTAGAGGATTCGTTCAGAGGCGATGAAGATATCCAACCAACAATAACAACAAGCTCCAATCACTATCACCATGAATGGGAGAAACTTAAAGGAAGTAGCCTTTTTCAACTTTCTAGGCAGCACTGTTTCAACTACAGGCAGGACAGACGAGGATGTCAAAGCCAGCCAGGATCGGAAAAGCAAGACAAGCGTTCATTAGCCTGAAACCAGTGTGGAGATGTTCTGCACTCTACTCAGCACAGAGAGTGAACAAGATCCAGATTTTCAACACCAATCTCAGTCAAGTCAGTGCTTCTATGTGATGGTTGAGAGACTTGCCGTCGCGTTACGAAAGAGATTTCTAGCCAACTACAGACATTCATCAAGAACTGCTTACGCTGGCTCGCTACTGAAGATCATATCAGATGGTCAGAATAGTCAGAATAAGCAACAAGGAACTCTGGCCGGGCAGCGAACCAACGAAGCAAGAACCTATCGCTGAACAAATATGCATTGGAAGGAAGTGGAGATGGATTGGGCATACACTGAGAAAGCCGACTGTGGACATCACGCGTGAGGCCAGTTACTCGAGTGGAATCCCCATGGGGAACGACGAGTTGGGCGTGTGAGGTGAGGGTGACATGGAGGAGATGGTGTGAGGGAGGAATGAGAGTTTGTGGACTGTCGTGGAGCGAGGTTCTAAAGATTTCAGAGAAGAGAGTGAAATGGAGACGTGCTACTGAAGTCCTATGTTCCATTAGGAACCCAAGGGATAAAAAGAGAGAGAATTCGTTAGGCAGTGTTCCACGTATATGGTATTTGTGTTTCTCGATTATAGAGCTACGCTTTTGATTCATTGAACAAGGCTGCACCCTCAAATTTCCATTCTAAGAGCCTTGTACAAAAACAACTCTAGTAGAATAAAGGCATCTAACCATCTTCCTTAATATAGGAGTAGAACTTTGGCACTATAGTAGATTGTAATTTCATTTTAGTTTTTCATTAGAAATATCACATAGTGCAACAGTATTGTTTACTGGATAACGTTCTGGATATAATTTAGTACCCATATTCATATGACCTGATATAAATATGGATAACGTTCTTATAACATCTCTGAAAGGTGTGTAAGGTTGTGGTGTAGATCTGTTGTCAGCTAAACGATTTCATTCTTGAGTACGCGAACAATTTTATCTTATTGTATAATCATGTATAGACCACCGAAATCGAAGGTAATTAGTACTCCTAAGTATAAAATCTACCGTGTACAAAGCGCCTTTAAAATATAGATAGGAACATGTGGTTGCACGTACACTTAGCGATAAATCGTAGGAAGTGGTCAAAAAGTTCATGTAACTGCCTAGTTATTTGTTGGTGGTATAACTGGTAAAGTTACTACTTGTATATCAAAAGTCATGGTAACAAACGCCAATATGAGTCACTTTTGGTACTATCACGACGTTAATGTATCTATATAAGATTGAGTGTATTTCTTCGCTACGCTTCTGATGACTGTGCACACCTAATCATTGATTTCTGCAAAAAATTTCTGGTATCTGATCTAACCATCTTGTAAGCACTTCTGAAGTACTGCACTTATTTTTCTATCATAGAGTTAGGCATTCATTGGGCGAGGTCACCTTGAAAGATCAGTAACTTGAATGTGTTACGAATTAAATAGTGGCTCCCATATCTATAACTGTTTACTATGCATGGGACTGGTTGGGAGATACGGCCAATGTACGGTGTATCACACTGGGATGAAGGATATTTGTGTCAGCTTAGTATACGTTGTAGCATCAAAACTCTAGCCGGATTATAAGAAATGATACAACTCAGTAACCGCAGAATCAGAGGAAGCTATGCAATTTTATTATTAAATATGCAACAGAAGCTTGTTTTGAACATATGTAACCGAATATCTGATCACTTTTCCTCCCCTTTCTTGTATTATTCGTTTTCGTGTCATAATGACACAACATTGCTCAAAAACGACTGGACATTAAAGACCACCTTTTCAACTGTTGAATATATATCAATCAGCCTTTGGTATATCGTCTAAGAAAGTAGTTTTCCATAAAATAGAGGAATATGATTGGCTATCTCATCCATTGCTAGGGTGACCTTTAAAGTCACCCCTCAAAAATAAATAAGAAAAATATTTGTTCATAATTCTTGAAAAATTGATCATTTGAAGTTCAGCGTAGTTGTTCATACACCTTCTTATAAACTGACCTAGAAGTGTAAAAGCTAAATAACTTGAAAGCTGATAAATGTGTAATTAAACGAAAATGATTTATTTTCAATCATTTATTTAAAAAAAAGTTAATATTTCTTAAATGGGTCAAGGTCAAAGTCTGTGACTGTATTATCTTACTCTACTAAACTGAAACATATTCATCATGTCCTCACAATCTGAATCATTTGCATTATAGGAAATCTGACTGACTATTTCAGTTATAAAATCCAACTAAATAAGCATGTTTCACCCTGAATACCAATGGGAAATTACCAGTGACAAACAACAACAAATGATACCCGTTGCATAAGTGGTGGATCTCATCCCTCAGTAGCCTAATAGACAACACTTTCGTATTTGAATAGATGAGTACTGAGTTCCAGTCCCAGTGGAAACAATATCACCCACTTGGGTGCAGGGATATCCGGCTGATGGGTCACAAACAGGACAAAACGCGCATCCTGAGATCCATTATGAGTCAAGAAAAAGACCAATACAACTTCATGAGTGTCCAACAGTATCAAGGCATTCGAATAAGAAATCAACTGCCAACAGAGGTCGAGCAATTTGACTCTGTATTATTTTTATTATTATCAGTTGTCCTTTGCGTTCCCAGCAGAACACAGGGCTTCAGTAGCACGTCGCCATTTCACTCTCTTCTCTGCAGTCTTTTCAACGTGGCTCTACGGCTGCCCAGAAGCTTTCATTTCTTCCTCACACGATCTCCTCCATGTCACCCTCTGCTCGGACGCCCAACTCAATGTTTCCCATTTGGGTCCCACTCGAGGACCTCGCATGGTGCGTGATATCCCCGAACGGCCTTCTCAGTGTATCCCCAATCCATCTCCACTCTCTTCTGCATATTTGTTGGGTGATAGGATGTTGGTTCGTTGCCAGACAGCCAGAGTTCCTTGTTGCTTATTCTTATTATTCTGACCATCCATCTCATCTCCATCTTCAGTATCGAGTGAGAGTAGACGGCAGGTGTTGATGATGTATGTCTCTCAACCATCACTTAGGATCACTGACTTACTTGACTGACTGACTTAGTGTTTAAAATCCGGCTGTTGTCCACGCTTTATGCTGAGTGGAGTAGAGTGCAGTGCAGTAGATCTCCATATTAATTTCAGATCAATGAAGGCCTGTTTTGCTGTCTTTTGGATTCTGGCTTTGACATCCTCATCTGTGCCGCCTCCTGTATAGCAGCAGGAAATTACAAATATCAAAGAAACCATATTACACTTGTGTATATTTAGGATATAAATGTAAAGATGATCGTAAACTGTATCTGAGTGAAGAGCAGGCTACCACGTTGTTGAAAACTGATGCTTCATTCACGAAATAGGCGTGTACCATCTAATCATTCATGTAGGAGTTCTGTCAGTTCAGTATTACATTTTCTGATACCTGCTTGGATTTATAAGTGAATACTGATGGTGCTATATACCTCCAATTTTGCTGTTTTGTACATGACCTACATGGTTTTGTCCCCTCCAATCTCAAGGTTGAATTCTCATTGGTTGTTGACTTTATGTAGATTTAGTGTTGTCAAGGTCATTTAGAGATGTATATATCCAGACACTCAAAAGCTCTCTATCAGTGGTCTATCTTGTTGTTGTGGTAGTTGACGTTCTGACTTGCGTTAGAGTCGATTCGTTTGCGAGTTATGTTTGTAGTCTACTAGGCTGGTATCACTCGTAGACTGTTAGGTCGTGAAAGATGAAGGATACCTTGCTTGACAGAAGTGTCGCAGTAGCTCAGTAAGTGAGATTGTTTTTACAGCATCTTGACACCAAAATATTATTAGGTTGAAAATGAGTAGGTACATGAATATTAGCTAAATAACCTGCTAAGGTATCAGTGAGGACTTTTAGTCTTGTTAGCTTTGTTGTTACCACTTTATATGTTCTTTGTGCTGATTAAAAATTATATCCTCAGAGTACGTAGTTCAGCCATTTATAACCAGAGAAGTTATAATTTTCGATTGAATACCAGTAAATACACCACTCCTCTTAATCTTTCTACTATCTAACGTATCTTATGTGTCTTTTTTTTCATTAGTACTTACGCGAGGATAAGGCAGTAATTAGTTTAGTGTAGCGCATATTGACTTATTTAAGACTGAACACTGTCTTAAAGGGTGCTCAGTCTTCAAACATTGAGTCAGAGATTCAAATCTTACTGCCCTGGTATTAATAGCCAGGGTCAAAAGCTTTTCATGAATCATTAGGTTGTCTGCTGACTTCTAGCTTATTGTCAAATTTTCTACAATAATAAATAGTTGTAATGCTTTAAGTCATCATTTTCCAATCAGTTCATAGTTAAAATGCTTTGAAAACTGAAGTACAACATCAGTCAATACATAGAATTACTTGCTTCATTAGTCGGGTTCTGTTCCGTTTACTGTTTTCTTTTTGATACATCAGTTTAATGTATTTTAGTGTTAGTATGCTTTTTTCATACTCACTCCCAGCATATTAAAATCATAATTTAGTACTCAATCCTCATCAACAAATGCCTATGCTCGTTAATGAAGATCAGATGGTCAGAAAGAATAAGCAACAACGAACGAACCAACCAAGAACCTGTCGCTGAACAAATATGCATTGGAAGGAAGTGGAGATAGATTGGGCATACACTGTGAAGGCCAACTGGGGACATCACGCGCTAGGCCAGTCACTTGAGTGGAACCCAGATGGGAAGTGACGAGTTGGGCGTGTTAGGTGAGGGTGACATGGAGGAGATGGTGTGAGGGGGGATGAGAGTTTGTGGGCTGTCGTGGAGCGAGGTTCTAAAGATTTCAGAGAAGAGAGTGAAATGGAGGCGTGCTACTGAATCCCTATGTTCCATTAGAAAGCCAAAGCACAAATAATGATAATAACAACCATACAATCTTTCTATCTAATAGATTTATAGAATCCTTATGATAATTGATTGTGCCATCATTTCTTTTGCACACTGATTTCGTTTTTAAACCTGGTATACAAGTAGAATTTGATGTGAAAAATGGATACACTATGCTAACCAGTACCAACAAGTGTGTAACATAAGTTCACGGACTTCTTGCAGATTGCCTCGAACTATTTGACATCAATCAAAGATAGTCAATAAGATTTAGTCAGAACTAGACAATATGAGATTAGTTAATCTCCACCGACTATCTGATATACCTGTGATTTGGCAAACTTATGCTGATTATGGGTAATGGTTGATGATGAAATGAAAATGTTGGCCAAGGGAGAATTCGAAATCTGTTAAACTACAACTATCTGAAATAGTCAAAACGATAAACAATATGATACACCCTTTCTCTAATTCAAATAGATTTGGATTGGGATGATAAGTGCTGACTAGGCAGCCAGTACAACTACGATCAAGTGGTAGTAAATTGTCACGAATTCACACGGTTGTCAGGCAAAACCGTTGGTGATTGAAATGAAATAAAACCCTGGTCAGCAGTGGGGTACCGTAGCTCCTTTAGTAGAGCATCGATTCGGATTAACAGTTATCATTTAAAAATAAGTATATTAGTAATAAGGATTTATTCCACTATGAATCAGCATACTTAGTTATCACCTTAATGAATATTTCATAGGTGTTTAGATAACAACGTTCTAAGTGGTGTAATATATACTTCAGTAATCAATTTCTTTTTCTCTTCCATACATTTAATCTTATTTGATTAAATATGAACAAATAGGTATGAAGGAGAAATGTATTCTGTTACCTCTAAGAACACCTGAAATTCATTACGAATATTAAGATTTACAAAGAAGTGTATAGCATACTTCAGTCATTTCAGTTGAAATAAAACTATTCGAAATACTGTTGAAAGAAGCAAGACAGGTATTCAATAAGGAATGTTTATTGTCAACAATGGGACAGTAGTCGTTAAATATGGTACGCTTTGCACTAGAACCGTCATTTGCTTCATTTCCTCTTCTGCTTCTCTGTTGATTTGCTCTTTATACGCCGGCATTGTCTTTTGCATTTCTCTTCGCGGGATCCTTACCCATTCTTGGTAATTCCCTATGATTTCTGCCACCCTCTCAATATATACTACTTACATCCATTCTTATTAGCAACGTCCACTACATTATCAACAACAGGATTAGAAGAATAAAAAATAATCAATATATATTTTGAGATGAATGGGGATTTTTAATTTAGAAGGAGTATTCATCATGGACGAAACAACTGTCCAGTGCTCCCAAATTTTCAATGGTTCCTCAACTGATGTCAATCCATGATGAATACTACTTCGAAATTAAAAAAGTCCCCACTCATTTCAAAAATACATTACTGTATAGTCCTCATTAGTGACTTGCTTCTAGATAGATATCACGAGGCTCTAATGAGAAGCCGTAACCAGTAGGGTCAACCAGTTGGAAGTGAAGCGGATGCTAACTGAAGACCTTGGGTGATAGTCGTGCCATGTTGTGAATTGTGAACCATTGGAAACCGACCCAATGGCTGAATGGTTAACGCGTTCAACGTGAAACCTGAAGGTCCTGAATTCGATCCGTAGCCTGGTGGTGGGTGCGTAGTGCTGAGAAGTCCGATACTAGGACGAAACAGCTGTCCAGTGCTCCCAAATTTTCAATGGTTCCCCAACTGAAGTCAGTCTTTGATAAAATACTACTTCTCAATATATATTTATCATTAGCGCTAATTTATACGTAATGACAGACAGTTTTCAACATTACTTTGATAAAAGAAATATCATTTACAAGTTACAATGCAAGCAAATGAAGTAATGAAAATAAATAAATACTTCTGTGTACTTTAATCGAAATAACCGATCATCTAAGTTGTTGTGAACAAGGTTGATTACGTATAGCTAGATATTTTTACATAAAGTTTATTATAGAGGCTAACAACATAACAACCACAAGTTGGAAACTTCACTTTAATTTAAATATCATCAACAGCTGCCGCCTACGCTCGATACTGAAGATCAGATTGCAAGAAAGAATAAGCAACAAGGAACTCTGGCCGGGCAGCGAACCAACGAAGCAAGAACCTATCACCCAACTAATATGAAGAAGAAGAAAGTGGAGATGGATTGGGCATACACTTAGAAGACCATTCGGGGACATTACGCTCTAGGCCAGGATATCGAGTGGAACCCACATGGGAAACGACGAGTTGGACGTGTGAGGTGAGGGTGACATGGAGGAGATGGTATGAGGAAGAAACGAGAGCTTATGGGTAGTGATGGCGCCAGGTTGAAAAGACTGCAGAGGAGAGTGAAATGGAGGCGTGCTATTGAAGCCCTATGTTCCACTAGGAACCCAAGGGACAAATAATAATAGTAATAAATAAAGTTTTTGTGATTTAAAGTATAAACATTTACACATTTATGCACACTAACTCCAGATTAATTTTTAATTAGCTATATTTGTAACCATTTCTAGTGAACAGAAACCAAATTTATAAAACACACTTCTGCAATTATACTGTCATTATTATTATTTGTCCTTTGGGTTCCTAGTGGAACATAGGGAGTCAGTAGCATGTCACCACTTCACTTTCTTCTCTGTAGTCTTTTCAACCTGGTTCCATGGCTGCCCAGGAGCTTTCATTTCTTCCGCACACGATCTCCTCCTTGTCACTCTCGAACGCCTATCTCGTCCTCGCCTAGTTCACTAGTTAACTAGCTGGTTCTAAGCCCTCATAAAGAGGGAAAGTTGGGCATAGGGCTGCCAACTCTATCCCGTGAAACCAATCGAATCGCTAAAAAAAAAGTTGAAACCACAAAGAAAAAATAAAAATAAGCTGATTCCTTGCTTGAATCGGAGAGACGAAATGATGATGGTTGATGAAAGCTTTCGAGAAACCAATTGACCGATGTATCTACTCTCGATGAAAGAAAAAGTAAGCCTACAGATATGGAATGTCAACACAATGTTTCAAGCTGGCTGGCAAGTTGCCCAGATTGCAAAAGAAATGACTTATACCATTAGATATTGTATTTTAAAGGCGAAATCATTCTAAACTCTTACCTACCTATGTATCTTTATTCTACAAGTTATTAGTAGGTATACACCACTGTGAAGTATGAATCATAAGGTTTCGTTTGTTTGAAGATTTATTATATAAACTGAAATATGCTTGTGATGTATACTTTTAAAAATCATGATCAGCGTTGATAAGTAGATACACTGTGACAGTTTATCTGTGACCACAAGGATTTGGAAAAGAAATTCATAAGTCAACGACTCAGTAAACACAAATAATATACTTACACATTTTGTAATAAAAGATAATCATCAAACTGTAGGGATTGACAGAGAATAGATGAGGTAATCTAGAAACTGAAACTAGAAAGTGGATATGTATGTTTTTTCAGTTTGTTATAACAATATCACTTGAACTTCCCACTAAAAATAAACTTTCAATTTAGTAAACAGTTCTCTACCAAGAAAAGAAAACCATATAGTTGCTTATGTCAGATGTAATTCACATTCATTGTCAACTTTATTGATATTAGCTCATCGATTACACTTCACAGGTTCAAAATAACTATGCACTTTTTCCTTTTTTTCCATCCTAATTTATTTATCATGGTTAATTGATGATTTTCTGACTATTGATTAACTTAAAATGATTGATGATCATTGAAAAATGCAAATTTTTGGAATATCCATTTATTTCTACTGTTTTAAGGGAGTTGTGGGGATTTGGAAATATTTCAATTTGTTATTCATCGTAGACTGACATCAGTTGTCCAGTGCTGCTAGGTTTCTTTTGTTCCTCCAACTGATGTCAGGCTACGATGAATAACAACTTGAGATATTTCCAGATCCCCACAACTCCCTCAGAATTCAATTGAACTGATGCTCATTGGCGACTAGCTTCGAGAGATATTCCCGAAGTTCCAATGAGAAGTCGTGACCGGTGGGGCAAAGCCTGATGGTCGTCAGTACAGTTCCTAAACGATGACATCGGGTGGCGGTTGCGCTATATCGTGAGATAACACAAGTTGGAAATATGGATCATTGGATTCTGACCCAGTGGCTAGCTCAATGGTAACGTCCTGGCTACGGAACCTGAAGGTTGCGGGTTCGATCCCTGACAGGGTCGTGGGTGCGCACTGCTGAGGAGCCCCATACTGGGACAAAACAGCTATCCAGTGCTCCCAGGTTTCCTTTGTTCCTTCAGTTGATGTCAGTCCACGATGAATAACAACCTGAAATATTTCTACTGTTTAGCAGTGTTGTATTGAAAAGTTTTCTGAAAATGTGTTGAAGTTTTTGAAGAAAAACTACTGATTAAAAGGCGAATTGTTCACCATACCACTCACTCTAATATCTGACTGGTGTTTACCCATCAAATACTCTACCAACCGAAGTAATGTTCCCCTATAATGTAATTATTTTGGTTTTAAAAGTCACTAGTGGAAATGTTCCCTTGAGTTTCTTCAAGACTTTGATATACCCTACTCTAAGTAGAGTTTAACATAGTGATGTATCACTGAAGTTAGTCATGCTGCACTCTTTGTCTATCAAACGTTCTACCGAAACTTAAGACTTCAGATCTACGCTAATTACTGATAAGAAGCAGCCTAAGTTAAAATCAACATTCTAAGTCATCAACCGGTAAATTAGAAGTTCTGCATTCCAATCTTGTTTCATATTACTGTGTGGGCGGGACAGACCTTATTGGCCAGTGCTCTTCTTGAACTGACCAATCAAAGCAAGCATCTAACTTCTGACCTAATGGGTTAATTTTTTTAAAAAAAACTACACAAATAATGCCTTTTTGTCAAATATAGTTGTCGTCCTTACAGTTACAGGTCGGTCTTTGTCTTCTGATTTTCTTGGTTCAGTGAAGTATCAAGCCTGAGGGAGAACTGTCGCTACTCGTGTCTAGTTCAAGTATCTCATTACATCAGTAGCTTTTCTCATATTTCACATCATATATATATATATATATATATATATATATATATATATATATATATATATATATATATATATATATATATATATATATATATATGCCTAAAGAATGATTGACAGTATGCATAAAACCCACATTTAGGACATTTTAGTAATGGTTTTCATCTTCTAGCGATTATCTCAGTAGGATAAAAAAACAATGTTTTTCTGAATATGATAAATTGGTTGTAATTTCTATGTTATCAGATAGTTTTTTGTAAGGAGTAAGGGAGTATAATGTGTTTTAGCCAAAAAAAAAACTGTAAAAGTTAATCAGATAAGTTAGCACTGCGTGATACAAAAATGAAATTGAAGTTAAATAAAAATAAATAAGCAACGGGATATGAAACTGGGTTGATAAAACAGCAGTAACAATAGATGATAAGCGCTGTACAAGAAGTGACTCTTGTTCCACAGTGACCTGGTTAATAATGCTTTGGAGTCTGAAGTGATGGGCTTCAGTCTCATTAAAATGCAAGTACATCCAACTGACGAGTCCTAACTAGGACGAAACGTCTCTTCTGGATTTCACTGAAAGTCACCAAGATGAAAATATCAATTAGTTACTAAGTCATGTCTCGAATGAAAATCCATAATGTAACAAAGAAATCATAAAACGTCGAAGTTACAAACAAAATCGTTGGTCACCGATTGTGAAAGCTAAAGACTGCCTCCCTATACATTCACGTTTTATTCAGGAGCTCAGAAGAGAAAATCTAAAGAGATTGGAGACTTGATATTTTCTGTTCAGTATTGTCTTACATTGGAACTTGAAGGGGTGGGTGGTCTAAACCCCTATTGGTCACCTTTTCTGATATTTGTTCACCACACTAATTCTCAGTGTTTTCCTATCTTCTTCTCGTGTAACTAATTGGGTAGATAGGAGGGATTTCTCAGCGCCATAGTTAATATGTCCATCTGCTCCTAACTTGTGAAATGAATATTGAATTTTAGATAAATGGATTAACTTGCTTGGTGACTTTCAGCGAAGCGGTTATCCTTCATTTATCCCCTTCAAAGTTAAACAGTCTAACACATGTTTCTAGTGAGTATTTCAATTGGATTCGATTGCCTCTTTTTTCACTGGCATAGTTTGAAGATGAGAAACTCGATTTAATCCGTCTGAGCTATTGAGCAAGATATAGAGTGCATGTGCCTGAGCGAATGTGACAATTTATCAGTCATACCGCCTGAGATAACCTCGCCTGGTTAACTAGTTCACCAGTTACAAGTCCGGATAAAGAGGGAAGATTGGGCATAGGACTAGCAATCCTACCCCTTAAAACCAATCCACTCGCTAAAGAAACTTCAAAGTACAAAGAAAATATAAAACATAAAACCAAACTTGTTCCTCACTGGAATCGGAGAGACGAAATGAAGCCGGTTGATGAAAGCCTTAGGGAAGCCAGTCGAACGATCT
Source organism: Heterobilharzia americana (assembly GCA_944470555.2). Taxonomy (NCBI): domain Eukaryota; kingdom Metazoa; phylum Platyhelminthes; class Trematoda; order Strigeidida; family Schistosomatidae; genus Heterobilharzia; species Heterobilharzia americana. Next base: position 28,986,637 of record OX104129.1, on the reverse strand, counting down.
GTCTTCTCTCGATGAAAGCGAAAGTAAGGATGGGAACATGAAATGGAATGGATCGGGCATACACTGAAAAGGCCGAATGGGGACATCATGCGCCAGGCCAGTCACTCGAGTGGAACCCAGATGGAAAACGATGAGTTGGGCGTGTGAGGTGAAGGTGACATGGAGGAGATAGTGTGAAGAAGAAGTGAAAGCTTGTGGGCAGTCATGGAGACAGTGCAACAGAGGCATGCTACTGAATCTCTATCATAATAAATACCACCTAAGATGTTCAACCATCAACTTCTAGTACCTTAAAGATCATATTTCTCAAGCTGGTAGCATATTACTTCGTGAAGTGAACTAAGCCTACATTAGTAAACCTCGGATATCTAAGCAGATAACTAAGGTCACTTCAACTGACTCATACTGATTGTCTAACGTGACGGACTTAACTTCCTCATCCTAAAAGTTAGGCTAACTTTAGTTAGACTCTCAGTCTCTTCGCAGTACACACATGGATACGTTTCTGAAGATATCGAAAATCGACTACTGTTATCTTGTAGAAATGAATAATTTTATTTAAATCAGGCAACAGAATGAAAAATGATCAACATTTTTGCTTTAAATATCCGTAAAATGGAATTTTCACCCTTCATAATTATTATGATGTTCATTAGTATAAATGGATGAGAAATTAATATTGATTTTCACAAGACTACTAAATATCGATAATCAAACTCCGCAATTATTGACAATGTATAGTACAATCAATATGATGAAGGATATAAGCAAACTATCAGCCACCTTCAGATTCATGTACATAGTTTACTGCTAAATCTCTCTAATGAATGATTTAATGATACTAACTAAATATAAATACTTCAGTGTTCTCAATACAGGTTAAACATACGATCAAGTGCTTACATGAATAGGCTATACTATGTAACTTCTTCTGTGAGTTAGGACTGATATCAGGTTATAATGAAATCTTAGACCAAATAACTGATTAGTGTTGTCTTATCAGTAAAGGTATTTTGATTGACGTGTGTACGTAATATAACCTTAATATTAATAACACCTAGTGTCTAGGTCACGTGTTTCGCCCTATATGGGACGCGTTAACTGGATGTACCTGCATTCCAGTGAGTAATTTTGCCCTCAGAGGGACTCAAATTCTGAACCAGTCGCTTCAAGCGCCAAAACTTTACCCATTCCTTGCAAAACGAATACCGTATAGTATCTGATGTTATACCTTTGGAATTGGCCACAGTAATGATAGATCAATTCGGTTTAATCAACGAGGAAATCTCACAAGCTATGGTATCAAAATCTAATATGACCTTAAAGGTAGTATTCATCATGGAATGATATCACTTGGGGAACCATTGAAAGTCTGGGAGCACTGGACAGCTGTTTCGTCCTAGTATCGGACTTCTCAGCACTACGCACCCACCACCAGGCTACGGATCGAATTCAGGACCTTCAGGTTTCACGTTGAACGCGTTAACCATTCAGCCATTGGGTCGGTTTCCAATGGTTCACAATTCACAACATGGCACGACTATCACCCAAGGTCTTCAGTTAGCATCCGTTTCACTTCCAACTGGTTGACCCTACTGGTTACGGCTTCTCATTAGAGTTTCGCGGTGAGGAGTCTTATAGTAGGACGAAACAGCTGTCCAATGCTCCTAGATTTTTAATGGTTCCCTAACTGAATTAATTCATGATGAATTATTACATTATTATATCACTAGTCCCTCGGGTTCCTAATGGAACATAGGGCTTCAGTAGCACGTCTCCATTACACTCTCTTCTCTGAAATCTTTTCAACCTCGCTCCACGACAGTCCACAAACTCTCATTTCCTCCCCCCTCACACCATCTCCTCCATGTCACCCTAGCCTCACACGCCCAACTCGTAGCTTCCCATAGGGGTTCCACTCGAGTGACTGGCCTCACGCGTGATGTCCACAGTCGGCTTTCTCAGTGTATGCCCAATCCATCTCCACTTCCCTCCAATGCATATTTGTTCAGCGAAAAGGTTCTTGCTTCGTTAGTTCGTTACCAGCCAGCCAGAGTTCCTTGTTGCTTATTCTGACTATTCTGACCATCTGATATGATCTTCAGTAGCGAGCCAGCGTAAGCAGTTGTTGATGAATGTCTGTAGTTTATTCGAAATCCGTTTCGTAACGCGCCGGCAAGTCTCTCAACCATCACATAGAAGCACTGACTTGACTGAGATTGGTGTTGAAAATCCGGATCTTGTTCACTCTCTGTGCTGAGTAGAGTGCAGAACATCTCCACACTGGTTTCAAGCTAATGAACGCTTGTCTTGCTTTTCCGATCCTGGCTGGCTATGACATCCTCGTCTGTCCTGCCCATAGTTGAAACAGTGCTGCCTGTCTAGATAGGTGAAGGAGGTTACTTCCTTTAAGTTTCTCCCATTCATGGTGATGGTGATTGGAGTTTGTTGCTGTTGTTGGAGTTGTTGGTGCAGTATCTTCATCACTTCTATCTTCTCTATACTCACTTGAAGTCCCGTCTTCCTTCACTGCCCTGCCTCGCCTCTTCTGCCAACTTGTTAGTTTTCGCCTGTAGATCTTCAAGTTTGTGTGACATCAGACACAAGTCACCGCTGGCGAAATTCAGATCTTCTAGGTTCTTTTCCCCGGTACATCCAGCGTATCCCCCTCTTCTCACAGCTCCCCACTGTTATCTGCTGCATGATCCAGTCGACCACTATCAGGAATATCGTGGGGGATAGTTGGTGGCAACCTTGTTGCACTCCTGTCTTCACTTCATCCCAAAGGCATCACTGAGCTTCCCATTGTGAATTACTTGGCATGTGTCATCTTCATATACTTGTTGAATGAGGTTGATAAAGGTTTGTGGTATTCCGTGGTATTGAAGCAGTTTCCAAATTACCTCTCAGTCGACGTTGTCAAAGGCCTTCTCAAAGTCAATAAAGTTGAGGTAAAGGGTTGCCTGCCATTCTATACTCTGTTCTATGATGATGCGTAGAGTGGCGTTGCAATTTGGTCGGCACATGATTTGTACTTCCTGAAGCCTGCCTGTTCCGGTTGTAGTTTTGAATCCAGTGCATCCTTTAGCCTCTCCAGGGTGATGCGGCTTAATATTTTGAGTTGAACTTTGCTGTCATGATCATGATCGTTGAGGAGATTGGTTCACACCACATGAGAGTCTTCAATGCTCTTCAAGGGGACATCATGATAGCCTCCCCAAAACTCAGTGTGCTCGTGGTTGTCGTGTTGTCTGGGTGACAATATCGGAGTAGATTATTGATTCTCCTCTCCAGTTGACAGTTTGGAGAGTCCACTCCCATTCCATCTGCTTTCACAAATTCCTAGCACTTCATTGTGATACCTCCTCATCTCGTTTGCAATCTGGGCTGTCTTGCCAGCTAGGTTCAAACAGGGTGCGCACATTCCATGTCCCCACATTTACCTTCGCTTTCATGGAGAGAAGAGAAGGGAGACACATTGACCAATTGGCTTTTAGAAGGCTTTCACCAACTGGCATCATTTCACCTCTCCGATTCTAGCGAGGAATAATTTTGTTATTATTTTTTATATATCGTTTGTGCTTTGAAGTTTCTGTGGCGGTTAGATTTGTTTTCCGGTGTAGGGTTGCTAGCCCTATGCTCAACCTTCCCTCTTTACGTGGGCTTAGGACGGGCTAGTAACTAGTGAACTAGTTAACCAGGCGAGGTTAGTTCATGATGAATACTACCTGTAAATTAGAAGTCCCTATTCATCTCAAAATACATTGATATAACCTTAGTTAAAACTAGTCAATTTTCAATGAATAATCAACTTAAAATTTGAGGAATGAGACTGGTTAATTCTGTTTGCTATTTCTACAGGGATCTTAAAACACCATTGAAAGATTCTATCCATATTAGCATAGCCAACAGCTGAAAATTACTGTTTAATAGATGAACTTGTATGAATAACTGAGTAAGTTGTCTTCGTTTTACCTAAGTCAATTTGAAAATAGCTCACTTCTCTTCACAAGCTAATTGATTTAGAAAAAGTCTTATATTATCAGTTTGAACTGAGTTGAAAAGTCACTTCGAATAAAGTGTAACCGAACTTTGAACATGAATAAACGTCATGAAACATGATTTAATGAATGGGAAGCATATTAGAAACTATACGAATAGGTAAATTAAGCATACAATATACAAAAAGTAAGCGAATTAATACACAGAAAGTTATATCTCATAACAAAGATGATAACACAGGAACAATTTTAACCTCAACCGATTAAAAAGGACTTTTTGTTTTTAAGAAATTAAACACCTTTTTAAATAAAGTCAATAGTAGTATTTTTCATGCTCATTGTTTAAGTGCTTAAAAAATGTTTTCATTTCTCATTAGTTGTACTTATATTACTTTGACTCAGATTTCCCGTTTATACTCAGTTGCATGAAAAGTAATTATATCATCCGTTTTTTACAAGATGATCGTTTCCAAATCTTATGATTATGATTATGAGCAATAATTTATGCTCGAAACGTAATCAATTAAATAATACTGTATCACTGTGCGCTTTATATCAAATAAACAAATCTAATATGGAACTACATTCTACCACAGTGCCCAAGTTTTTCACTTATATTAAAGAGCTAAACAAGTTTGAAAAACTCCTCCATGACCTAAATGTTACTTGTTAGATTAAATTTATCAAATTCACCCCATGGATTGCAAGTTCAGGTATATAAAACATGTGTGAATCCACTTTGAAAAAGAAAGTGTATAAATAATGTTAAGTAGCTCTTGAGAAATATATTCGTCATCTATTCAGCTTTTTATGAGTTTAACAGAGTGAGAGCTGAAACAATCGGAGTCAATATTGGAAGGTGATATAACTGCATAATAGCGTGAGAAGCCACGTCTCATATTAGCATATATAGGTAGAATCAATCAAGTTGAAAGATAAAGAAATAGGAAAGAAGGAAGTCAAAGTCATGAAAAGAAAATAGAAGGAGTGAAAAGACAATTAAACTCAATATGACGATGAAGACAAAGATATTAGGTACGCTCCACAGACATTGATTCTCAGCCATATCACCTAAAGCCTCAAAGAAACTATTTCGGTTGGCACACGAACTCCATCGAGGAAGTCTACATTTTCATACACGGCATAAATCAACAATGTTATATTCTGGCCATCTCTAACACCTCACCAGCATTAACCTACTTCTGCTAATGTTCCGCAGACGTAACCCCGTGCGAAACGTATGTGTGAACCATCTGAGTCAATGAAGGTTCACAATTTCACCGACTGACCTAACCCCCAAAAAAAGATACCCCATACCTGACTTCTACGTTATTCATATGGTAACACTATGAAATACAGCATACACAAAGAACGCAACACTTATGGGACACTTGAAACCTTCTCATTTTCTTCCACCATATAATAGAAGAGAGAAGACTTGTTTCTTAATAAGCACTCGGATATCTCTATGGCAGCAAAATGACGTAATATGGCGTGGGCCAACGGAGTCTTTTATCTGCATGTACATATTATGTCAACCACTGTCTCACCTCGGCTGGTCTGAAAAGCTATTGCTGTGTCTCTGAGATTAAATATCATTTTTAAAAATTAGCACTTTAACCTTACTCATATGGAAACACATTTTATGAGCTTAGGTCACTAAAAAACGGGTTCAGTTCTCCAACGATCGATAATGCCATTCAATTTTATATATCTCCATATCAATAGTTAACCTCGTCTGGTTAACTAGTTCACTAGTTACTAGCCCGTCCTAAGCCCACGTAAAGAGGGAAGGTTGAGCATAGGGCTAGCAACCCTACACCGGAAAACAAATCTAACCGCCACAGAAACTTCAAAGCACAAACGATATATAAAAAATAATAACAAAATTATTCCTCGCTAGAATCGGAGAGGTGAAATGATGCCAGTTGGTGAAAGCCTTCTAAAAGCCAATTGGTCAATGTGTCTCCCTTCTCTTCTCTCCATGAAAGCGAAGGTAAATGTGGGGACATGGAATGTGCGCACCCTGTTTGAACCTAGCTGGCAAGACAGCCCAGATTGCAAACGAGATGAGGAGGTATCACAATGAAGTGCTAGGAATTTGTGAAAGCAGATGGAATGGGAGTGGACTCTCCAAACTGTCAACTGGAGAGGAGAATCAATAATCTACTCCGATATTGTCACCCAGACAACACGACAACCACGAGCACACTGAGTTTTGGGGAGGCTATCATGATGTCCCCTTGAAGAGCATTGAAGACTCTCATGTGGTGTGAACCAATCTCCTCAACGATCATGATCATGACGGCAAGGTTCAACTCAAAAGGGAGGAAGGTCACAATCATACAATGCTACGCACCTATGAACAATGCAGATGAAGAGAAAAAGGTGGAATTCTACAGACAACTGCAATCAACACTGGACAGGAACCACCCCAGTTGGCGATATCAAAATTCTGATGGGTGACAAGAATGCTAAACTGGGAGCGGACAGTACAGGAATAGAACTAACCATGGGCCGAAAAGCCCTATGTGAATGAACGAGAATGGGGAATTGTTTGCAGAATTCTGTGCATTCAACGATTTGGTGATTGGAGTCAGGCAGTGTGTTCAGGCACAAGGATATCCACAAAGCTAGCGATATGGATTTCACCAAACACACTAAAAATCAGATCGACTTCACCTCAATATGAAGAAAGTGGAGATGCAGTTAGCCTACTTGACACAATGTCAAGAAGAGGAGCAGATGTAGGTTCACATAACTCAATATCCAGTGCAAGGAACCTTCCAAATCAAGTTGAAAGTTTTCAAGGAAGTTGGTGATAGACCTCAGTTCAAGTACAACACTCGGAAACTGAAGGACGAACCACCAAAGAGAATCTTCACGGCAGCCATCAAGACAAAATGGGAGATATTGAGGGACATCCCTGAAGTAACCTGTGTGGAAGAACACTGGAAGTCTTTGAAAGAGATGTGGAAAGAAACCTGCATAACCGTCAGAGAGTGACATGGAGGAGATCGTGCGAGGAGGAAATGAGAGCTTCTAGGCTGTCGTTGAGCCAAGTTCAAAAGATTTCATAGAACAGAGAGCATTGGAGATGTGCCACTGAAGCCCTATGGTCCATTAGGAACCCAAGGGACAAATAATAATAATATCAATAGTTATATATGACCTAGATAAGAAACACACATCTACTTCGAAAAGAAGTTTACACAATAGTAGTGAAATTACACTTACAGTAGATAAGTTATCTGATGAGGTTAGTTGAAGTATGTACTTAAAATGTCTATGATAACGAGCGATTCTTCGAGATTTAAAATCGATGAATCTCAGAGAGATGTAACACTATCAATCAAAGATAGGACTATTAGGTTCTTTGAGAAAAATAATTGAATCTATGGAACAGCCTATAAACATCTTAAGCGAACAACCTTCCATTCACGTATAACCCTATCAAACATTGACAGATAGAATGCTCCCTTAACACCGACACTGCCCATAAGAAGTAGATCGATGGAGTATCTAATGTAAATTCATAGTGTCATTTAATGTTTCTTTATTATTCATAAGGCCTTCATGCGGAACAAGATCCGGATTTTCAACACCAATCTCAGTCAAGTCAGTGCTTCTATGTGATGGTTGAGAGACTTGCCGGCGCGTTACGAAACGGATTTCGAATAAACTACAGACATTCATCAACAACTGCTTACGCTGGCTCGCTACTGAAGATCATATCAGATGGTCAGAATAGTCAGAATAAGCAACAAGGAACTCTGGCTGGCTGGTAACGAACTAACGAAGCAAGAACCTTTTCGCTGAACAAATATGCATTGGAGGGAAGTGGAGATGGATTGGGCATACACTGAGAAAGCCGACTGTGGACATCACGCGTGAGGCCAGTCACTCGAGTGGAACCCCTATGGGAAGCTACGAGTTGGGCGTGTGAGGCTAGGGTGACATGGAGGAGATGGTGTGAGGGGGGAGGAAATGAGAGTTTGTGGACTGTCGTGGAGCGAGGTTGAAAAGATTTCAGAGAAGAGAGTGTAATGGAGACGTGCTACTGAAGCCCTATGTTCCATTAGGAACCCAAGGGACTAATAATAATAATATTATTATTATTCATAAACAAACTAGTAGACGAAAACATTTATGTAAGCCGTCAAATTAATACAGTGACCATGGGATCATCACTAGATTGTATTCTGGTAGACATTTTGATGGTTCATTATGAAATAAACAACACATTTCGATTCGTCTATCAAGTAAACAATATTTCAATCGCAGGTTATTCTATGATAACTTTGTTGTTTGTTCCAATACAAATGAGATGTATCAGTATCGTCTGAAGTTTTCAACAAAACCTGTTCTAATATGAATTTTATCATCAAAATATTAAGGTGAAACTGGATTCAATTTCTTGAATTTGATTGTAAAACACAACTCAGCATAACCACACATAGGAAAGAATCATGAACAGATTAGTACCTCAATTGTATTAGTTTTTGTCATGGTAGCTACCAACAAGGTTCAGTTAAGATACTTCAACAAAGTAACAAAATCATGCTTTGAACTTAAGTTACACAATGAATTATCTACTTTTGAAAAGATTTCCAAGGATAGGGAGTAATATAAACACCCGATTGTTAAGAAGAAACTAGTTTCTATTCATCTAGCATTCAACGGAGATAAAATATTAGGAAGAATACATGGGGAGATTAAATGATTTACCGAAAAGAAGCTTCAATTCTGCTTGACTGGTACTACTTTATTACACTTCGTACTCAATAACCTAGTGTAAATAAATACTTTTTAATGTCACCATCTGCACATAGGAGATATTGAAAGAAGGGTATCCAAGTGACTTTGTAAGCACTTTTCATAAGGCCTATTTATAAAGGAGACCAATGCTGATACAAATATATAATAACCAGACACCCAGTTGAAACTGTACATCAAGTAGCCTTCATAATATTAATTAAACATAAAATACCAAGTTTACCTGGCTTTGCTGAGGCCTTAGTGACTAGACATTCTAAACTTGACTTTTGTATATAGAAAGAGGCTATGAATAACTGCCTCAATGACTTAACGAATAATGATTTTGCGTTTGATGTGATGCGCAGTGGGTTTGAATTGCAATGGGAACAACATCACTACTATCTAGGGTGTAGGTACATCCAACTGACTAGTCTCAAATAAGATGAAGCACACATTCTGGATTCCACTACTAGCCATAAAGTAAACTGTAACATGAATATTTTGGTGATATCAAGGCATCTGTATGGAAACCTATCTGCCAACAACGGGAAGTAACAAGCATCAATTACCTATACATACCTATATATATATATATATATATATATATATATATATATATATATATATATATATATATATATATATATATATATATATATATAATTTATCCTTTGCGTTCATAGTGGAACATACAGATTCACTAGCACATCTCCATTACACTCTCTTCTCCACACTATTTTCAACCTGCCTCCACCACTACACACAAACTCTCATTCCTCCCTCACACCATCTCCTCCCTCATCTCACCCTCACCTCACACACCCAACTCGTCCCTTCCCATCTACGTTCCACTCGAGTGTCTGACCTGGCACGTCATGTCCCCAATTCCTCTCATCAGCATTACATGCCAAATCCAATCCCATCCAATGCAATGCAATCCATATCCACTCTCTTCTTCTCCATATTTGTTGAGCGTTAGCTTCTCTCTTCGTTGCTTCGTTGTCAGCCAGTCGGAGTGGCTTCCTTCTTGCTTAATCTGACTATTCTGATCATGTGAGCATGAGTAGGGAGGCAGGGTAAGTGGTGTCAGTTGTTGATGATGGATGTGTATAGTTTGTTGTAAATGCTTTTCGTAACATGCCTAGTCTCTCAACCATCACATGGGAGCACTGACTTACTTGATTCACTGACTGACTGACTGACTGACTGACTGAGTGACTGACTGACTGACTGAATGAATGAATGAATGAATCAATGAATCAATGAATCAATGACTTAGTGTTGAGAATGTGGATGTTGTTGGTGCTTTATGCTGAGTAGAGTGCAGACGATCTCCACACTGATTTCAGTCAGGTTGATGAAGGAAGGCCTGTCTTGCTGTGTTTCGGATGCTGGTTGGTTTTCACGTCGTTGTGTGTTTGCCTGTGTCACCTGTAGTTGAAACGATGCTGCCCAGTATAGGTAGGTGAAAGAGACTACTTCCTTCAACTTTCTCCCACTGATGGTGATCGTCATGGAAGCTTGTTGTTGTTGATGGTATTTTTGGTTGGGTATCATCATCACCTCTGTATTCTCTACATCCACTTGAAGTCCCATGTTCCTTCGCTGACCTGCCTCCCCCATCAACTTGTTGGATTTTGCCTGTCGATCTTCAATTCTCTGAGACATTAGACACAAATGGTCATCGGAGGTGAAATCCAAATCTTCTAGAATATTTTCCCCTGTCCAGCCAGCGTATCCTCCTCTTCTCGCTACTCCTCATATATATATATATATATATATATATATATATATATATATATATATATATATATATATATATATATATATATATATATAACGCTCTGACGTTTGAAGCGATCGCTCCCGAGTCCGAGTCCCGGTGGGAACAACATCACACACTGGGAGACGGCATGTACATCCAGCTGACGAATCCCAAATAGGACGAAATGCGCATCCTGGATTCCACTGCTAGCCACTGTGCATCATTACTCAACATATTCAAATAATTCTGTTACGACTTTAGGTTGTGTTCAGCTGATGAAATAAAAGGATACTATTGTATAATGCAAATTTCTTTCTGTTCCTCTTTTGTTCCCAATTATCAGTGGAATGAAATGTACTAATCTTTGTTTTATAATAATAAAATTTATGCTCAAATGGTTAGAATTATCTAGTTCAAAATGATATTTCAAATTAAAATGAACAATTTTGAATTGGCTATTTTTAGAAGATACCATGAATGCTGATTTGAACAGTAGATAAAAAATAGTCATTCGATGCGTATATATTCATTCATAATATCACTCAACTTTAATCGTAATCCATGTATCAATAACAAAGTATGACCATCAAGGTTATTTATAACATATAGTCCAAGAACAATTTATATATTTTTAAGGATGATATTATTTAGGTTTTATTGAACATTGAATAATTTACAGTATGTTGAGTTGTCGATTTATAAATTTATAATGAGCATTTTAGGAGTGCCGGTAAACAGCATGTTGTCATGTAAGCTTAATGTTGCGTAGCTAGTATTGCTGGTCAATATTTCGTTCAAATTTTTTTTGAAACGAGATTGTTTTGGAGTAATTTCACTTAATGCCTTCTTTTGGTGTAGTTGTTAGATTTGCTATGCAGCATGACAAGTTGTCTGACTGCGTTACATCGGGCATGTCAGTACCAGCATACTGACTGTAAGATGACTTGATGTGGTACTTTAAATTCGTACCTCCCTTATAACGATGGCATTCTTTGACGATGTAATGCGTATACGTCATCTAAACATCGAGCTAAGTGACTTCCTAGCATACTTTCTGAAACGTGTTTGTTGCTTCTTCGACTTGACTGCACATAGTAAAATGTCTAGGTCGTATAACCTGCTCAAAAACCGCAGAAATATGCACGCATGTTGAACTAGCCAGGCTAGCACTGCTCGTAGAAGCTTGCTGAGACTCCGTGAGGCTATGAAAACGAATAGTTAAAGCATTCTTCTTAGCAGACTTTCAGCTGAAGGACAATAAACAGCAATGCAACGTGTTAACATTTAAACCAACTACCTAAACAACTAAATAAAGGCTGTAAACGTTGAAGTAATTCGGGGATCAGGCGCACCACAGTCAGCGTTACGGCTTTTTTAACGATTAACCAACTTCTAACGTAACAAGAACAACATAACGCGGATAAATTTACATTAACTCATTAGCATAACATGAAGAAACAGAATTCAACAAACAAATATGCAAAAAAAAACTCTTTCTATAACTGACCTGTATCCTCAAACATCGCAAACAATAAAATCAGTTAACGAAACAGGCAACCAACGAAGGTAGTATCGTAAACGAGGTATAATCTAGTAAAATTCAAAGGGCAAGAACGTCAACTACGTCTGCAACTTTTATAAATCAACGGAAAACTCGTTAGCGCGAAACCAGTCGTCCAACATGGCCTACTAAGATGGCGAGAAATGACCTTACAATGGTCACAAGATAGCATTCTTACTGGTCTCCAAGTTGTAAGTCGCTTGTTCAATTCGGCCTGTAGGATAACAGCAGTGGGATTTTAGTTAACACCCTCAATACTTGACTATGTAGTCTGTCTAAAAATTTATTTATGTATTATTTGTCCCTTGGGTTCCTAGTGGAACAAACGGCTTCAGTAGCACATCGCTATTTCACTCTATTCTCTGTAGACTTTTTAACCTGGCTCCATGACTGCCCACAAGTTCTCATTTCTTCCTCACACCATCTCCTCCATGTCATTTTCAGACGCCCAACTCATCCCTTCCCCTGTGGGTTCCACTCAACGGCTTGAAATACATGTCTTCTAATGAACTAAAGCGTTACTTATTTTAGACACCCTGATAACTTGTAACTGATTCTTCAATAAAGAGAATCGACGCTTGCAGTCTGATGCTATCGGATTCTTCACACACACACATACACACACACACTAGTACTTCAAGGAAAATGGAGTTGTTTATCTGGAAGGAAGTATATATTCAGACAAGTACAAAATCTGACCGAGATGAAGTAAGTAGCTACAGAACAGAAAGAGAGTAAAGTACAAAATGTGGTGAATCCTTGTCTTAATGTCATCCCAACGTCTACCAAGTGTGATGCCACCATCATGTAATCAGTCTGGTGTTTAAGTGTAAAGTCTTAGATACAAGGAAAAACAGGTTGTTTAATGACATCGGGAGTTTCCATCGACCTAGGTGACTGGTTAATATGTAACACATTTCAAGTCACAGTTCTTCTGTTAGAGGATAACTTGACTGGAAAAAAGCTAGTGTGATCATACCAAGATATGAAGTCATTATTAAGGATACGAAATACCAGTATGAGATCACCCCTTTTCTTACGATAAGACAGTGGGAGTAAGTTTAGCCAACATAGTCATTCCTCAGAGGGAAGATTTAAAAGGCCTGCTACAAGCCTAATACCTACCCTTTGAGCACGTTCTAGTACCTCAGCATCCTTTTTAGGCATGGGCTGGCAGCTTGAATAAAGTATCCCAAGTGAGGTTTCTAATGTAGGTAGAACAGAGTATTCTGAACACGTCCTGATCGGAATTTTTGACAGCTCTGTGGATGGACCATAATGCGCGAAAGCCCTTTCCTGCAGCTGCATTACAGTTCACCGAGATTTTCAAATCATAACATGATGAAACCTAAATCTTTTAGTTCAAAGACTGACAGTAGTAGTGTACTATTAACGGAATACCAGAAACAATTACTATGACCAATGTTCATTATTGCACTCTTATTAAAGTTGATTTCCAGGGACACACATTTAAACCAACCTACCAGTTCATCCAAACCTTTACATCACCGGAGAATAGCAGCACTGAAGAGTCGAGCATTAGTGGTAATTCGTTGACATATAACAAGGAAGGTAGTGGACCTAGGCTTGTTCCCTGAGGAGCTCCAGTCATCACAGGTTTTCATCCAGAAGGTATCCCATTACCCTCAATCTTCGCCTTTTATCGTACAGAAGTCCCTAATTCAGGCTTGTAATGCAGTACCAAACCCGAAAGTGGAGACCTTTCCTAGTAATTTCACATGTGACACTTTATCGAATGCCTTAATGAAGTCTACAAACACGGTATCTATTAACAGCTTCCAATCACGGGATAAAACCCATTCCTCTATCGCAATGAGGAGGTTTGTTTAACAGGAGTATCTAGTAAGAAAACCATGTTGCGATGGTGCCAGAAGATTATTTGATTCAACATGTTTAAGTGCTTTATCACGAATTATTTGTTCTAAAGCCTTAAAAACCAAGGCTAGTTAGACTCACTGGGTGATATATTTTTCACTACTTAGGACTTCTGAGTTCAGTATATTACACTGAATGTTAGCGTGCTCCGAATGGGATAACATTTAGTGGATGATGACCTCGGCTGTCAATGGCGAAAACAAGAGGCTGGAATTTGAGAACACTCGAGTGATGAGTCGCGAATAAGACGAAACACGTATTCTTCTGTAAGCTATGAAACAAATAATAAAAGTATCTGATTAGCTTGACTAGAAAAAAGTTATTTTCAGTCTGCGAGCAATAGTCGAAATCTTAAGCTCACTGAATAGAGACCATAATGCACCCGACTGGTATTTTTGTTCAGACTGAAAACTACCATCATCAAAGTCAAGAAAAATCTGTACATATTGTTGCTTGTATTAGTGATAAATTTCTGCAGTTCGAAAAAGTCGATCCCAAGTTCAAGTCCAAGTGGGACAAACATCGCTCAATAGAAGGTGGGTACATTCCGCTGAAGAATCCTTAATAAGACAAAACACGCATCCTGCATTCTACTAATAAACACTGTCCATCATTCATATATGAAATCAATACAGACTAATAAATCATCTGTCCAATTTTTATGCCATTATTTTTTCCTTAGGTTCCTAGTGGAACACAGGGCGTCAGTAGTATGACACCATTTCACTCTCTTCTCTACAGTCTTTACAACGCCTCCACCACTGCCCATCACCTTTCATTTCTTTCTAACACCATGTACTACATGTCACTCACGGCTCGAATAACCAACAAGCCGTTTCCCATTCCGGTTTCATTCGACGACCCGACATGTGATGTCCGCGAGTGTTGTTCTCAATGTATGTCCAATCCAATCCAATCCACTCAATCACCACTCTCTTCTTCTGCATACTTGTTGGACGATAGGTTACTGTTTCGTTGGTTCGTTGCCAGCCACCCACCCAGCAAGCCACAGTTTCTCCTTGCTCATTCTTAGTATTCTCACCATCCATCTCATCTCCATCTTCACTATCGAGTGAGCATAGGCGTAGACAGCAGGTGTTGATGATGAATGTCTGTAGTTTGTTCGAAATGCTTTACGCAACACGCCAAATCTCTCAACCATCACATAGAAGCACTGACTTACTTGACTCACTGACTGACTGACATTAGTGTTGGAAATCAGGATGTTGTTCATGCCTTACGCTGAGTGCAGTGGAATGCAGAGCAGTGCAGTGCAATGCAGTAGATCTCTACATTGACTTTAGATTGATGAAGTGAGGCCTGCCTGTCTTGCTGTCTTTCGGATCCTGGTTGCTTTGACGTCCTCATGTGTGGGTGTGTGTGCCACTGCCTGTAGTTGAAACAATGATGTCTATATAGGTAGGTGTGTAGGTGTGTAGGTAGGTGTGTAGGTAGGTAGGTAGGTAGGTTAAGGAGACTACCTCATTTAGGTTTCTGCTGTTGACGGTGATTGTTGCTTGTTGTTATTGATGGTGGTGGTGGTCGGGTATCCTCATCAGTTGTTTCTTCTCTACGTTCACCTGAAGGAAGACCCGTTTCCGCTGTCAACTTGTTGGTTTTCGCCCGCCGAGTTTGTGCGATATTAGACACAAATGATCATCGGGAAAACTCAAATCTTCTTCTGGGGTCTTTTCAACGGTCCAGCCAGCGTATGCCCATCTTCTCACAGCTCCTCATTGTTGTTTTGATCCAATCCATTCGCGTTCAGTCGTACACAATGTTATGGTTTCGAGGCGCTAATGGTATATGTATATACTCCGGAACGAATATAATACGCGCGCTTAGCTGACAGCTAACTTGGTACGCAAGAGACACTGACTGCAACCTCGGGACAAATAGAGAGAAGACCAAGGCTGGCAGATGGGAGAGTGTATTACTCCGAGAATATAATATAATAACAATGAATCAATCCCAAACACGTGAATAAGTATACACATGAAAACTGACCTTGTCCGCAATTGGAGAAATTCGCATAGTAAGAGTAAAGTTTAACCAATCAGCGAATTACATTACAATGGGGGCAGAAATAGACTATTAGTCATACCGTAAAAATAATGTGGGAATGACACGTTAAAATGTTCAGATCAATAACAATGTTTTATGCAAAACTGGGGCATCACAACACAATCATGAAGATGATCGGTGATGGTAAGTGGCAGCTTTGTCTTACTCCTTTCTGTCTTCACTTCGCTTCAGTGGCATCACTGAGCTTTCCATTGTGAATCATTTGACATGTAGCATCACATAGCATATAGCTGCTGTTGAATGAGGTTGATAAAGGTTTGTGGTACCAAATTTGGGAAAATGTGTTCGCTTATATTTACAAAAATAATTTAAAATGCTGAAACGTGAACGGGTCTTTATTATTCTTTCTGATCACTGATGACTCTTAGCATAATCATATGTATTTAAAAGACTGTTTCTGCCGATCACAGAAGTAAGAGAAATCCAAGTGTCTCTTGAATGCATAGCAAAAGAATTCCTTAATAAATTTCTGTTAAAAGTAACAACTGATTTGTTCACTGGAGGGTAATCAGTTGGATGTTGTCTAGTATTTAGCGCTAATCGAATCTCATAGATTATATTTGCAATGCAGTCACCAGGCTAGAGGATTCAACATCGTGATACACTTTTTGATAGATGTTAGTTGGATGGAGGCAATCAGCAGGAATCCTCGGATACAGATTTTGTGCTTTTTAGAACTCGTCAGCATGGCGTATCTGAATATCAAGGAAACTGATGTCCCACCTAAGATTTAAACCCATTTCACCCAAAGTTCTAGTCAAAGACGTTACCATTGAGCTATTTAAACCGAAATTCACCTTCAGTAGGACTGGAGTAGGCCCACTGATTTGGTCAATGGACAGTAACCAACTTCACATTGTCTAGTCCTAAGTTTTGATTTACAGAAAAGAAAAATACCCTCAATAAGATGTGCTAAAATGAATATCAATAAAAATATTATAAGGCCTCGCTTAGACTAGTTTAAGTTATAATTTAGCCCAGTTTCATTTCAATACAGTCATCGGAATATTCAAAATATCGCCTGACGCTACACACTAAGAAATGAAACGTGAATTAAAACAAACGCAGAATTACACGTTTCAATAGGTTACACAAGGTTTTAAGAAAATTAAATTAAAATTGTACAGATGGTGATAAAGATGATACACTTTGAGAAAGGTTAGTTAGCTAGAGAAAATCAGTGTAAGATTGTGAACTTAGGTTTTGTGAGATAGTGAACTTCCTAGGTTGGTGACCGCATTGCAAAAAATGATCGGTAGAATAAGGTCAATACTCAGAACTACAGAACATGAAATCGCTTGCTCTTCAGTAATCAATCAATGTTAAGAGAATACACTACCCAACTCTTATCCATACTGAGGTATAACTTACTTAAGATAGCAAATACTCTCAAATTTTAGCATTCACTGCTTATTTAAGGTGATTATTTCATTAATAAGTAGAATGTTTGAGGTTATCCGCTGAATCAGGATGAAAATAACGATGCAATATGTACTGATAAGTTCAAATTGTCACCGTAATTAAATGTAACTTTACTGATTGGTAGGAATATCATAATATGACATGTAACTTGTGACTGTGCTAATGTTTATACTAGACGAAAATTCATCGTAATATAAACAATTTCAAAGCACATAGAAATCATTCAGTAAGTCAGTTGATCGGTTCACCCGAAATGAACAAAAAAAATTACTAAACTATCTAACAATACCATTCATCTTAGGCGATAATCTGAATCAGACTTTGAAGTGCAAAGACTTTTGCTTAACGATTAGTGTTTTTAAATGTCAACTTTTACTTTGATCTCTTTCTGTCAAAATTTGCCCCTTCTTTATTAAACACATGACTTATATTGAAAAAGCGTTTACACTGGAATAAACAGCATAAGGGCTACCTTGTCAAACTACTAAACAAGAGCTATAAAAGTCTTTGCTAGAACTGGCGTGGAATCATCCTCTTGTCTTTGTTCACACCAAGCAAAATATTAAGCCGCATCATCCTGGAGAGACATAAAAAAATGCCCTGAATTCAAAATTATGACCGGAACAGGCTGGCTGGTTGGCTTCAAGAAGAACAAACTATGTGCCGATCAAATTGCAAAGCATAAACTCAAAGATCTACACTTGAAAAACAACAAGTTGGCAGAAGAGGCAAGACGAGGCAGCAAAGGAAGATGGAAATTCCTTCAGGTGAACGCAGAGAAGACAGAGGTGATGAAGATACTCAACCAACAACAATAACAGCAAGCACCCATCACCTTCAACCGGAGAAAACAAAAGGAAAGAGTCTCTTTCACCTACCCACCTACCTACCTACCCACCTACCTACACACCTACACACCTACCTATATAGACATCATTGTTTCAACTACAGGCAGTGGCACACACACCCACACATGAGGACGTCAAAGCAACCAGGATCCGAAAGACAGCAAGACAGGCAGGCCTCACTTCATCAATCTAAAGTCAATGTAGAGATCTACTGCATTGCACTGCACTGCTCTGCATTCCACTGCACTCAGCGTAAGGCATGAACAACATCCTGATTTCCAACACTAATGTCAGTCAGTCAGTGAGTCAAGTAAGTCAGTGCTTCTATGTGATGGTTGAGAGATTTGGCGTGTTGCGTAAAGCATTTCGAACAAACTACAGACATTCATCATCAACACCTGCTGTCTACGCCTATGCTCCCTCGATAGTGAAGATGGAGATGAGATATGTGGTGAGAATACTAAGAATGAGCAAGGAGAAACTGTGGCTTGCTGGGTGGCTGGCTGGCAACCAGCCAACCAACGAAGCAATAACCTATCGTTCAACAAATATTCAGAAGAATAAAGTGGGGATGGATCGGGTATACATTGAGAAGACCATATGGGAACATCACGACAAGTTGCGCATACGAGCCGACGGTGACATGGAGTAGGTGGTGTCAGGGGAAATGAAAGTTTGTGGACAGTAGTGGAGCCACGTTGAAAAGACTGTCGAGAAGAGAGTGTAGCTGTGACGTGCTACCGAAGCCCTCAGTTCCACTAGGAACCCAAGGGACAAATAATAAGAAAATGCTGACATTAACGATCGAACTGAGCATTCCTATAAGTTGAAATTCCAAGTGATATACGTCATGCTGTAATACTAGATATTTTTTTTCAATCTTAACGAAAATTTCAAATTATTTGACATTACTTTTAATGAACAATTCAATGATGTCATTACTTATAAGGAAATAATGAATTTCATTCATTGAACGTAAAATGAATGTCATCCAATCAAATATTCAACAATTCGATGTAATCAAAGACAAGATATAACCTTTAAACATAATTTTTGTTTAGTTTCAATGAATCCATTATGCTCAATTCACCTATTATTATTCAAAGCCTGTAGGATAAATTGTTATATCATGTAAAGTGGAGTTTATGATGTGACTAATCGATAATATATGAAGTGAATGACTATTTACCTGTATCCAAACAAATGTATGATAAGAATCATTCTAAAAAAAAAACTGAGCCTATACTCTTCGTATAAACAAGAACAAAGGCATGATTGAAATAAACCATTTTGTTGAACACCAATTGACTTTTTATCAATGCCTTATTGGCTCATGTGTGCTTCATATCCAGTCACTGTTTACCCTCATCAGACTAGAATTTTAAGAAGCACTTCATTCTATTGATAGGAAGCTAAAAGTAGCGTTAGTCTGTATATTCATTCACTATTGGTATGAACCATATAGTAGACAGGTTGCCTTGGAAGCGTTTTTAGATTGTTAGGACGCATAATTGGTAATCAGTCATGGTGTAGTAGGTGGATCTCTCAATTTTTTTATTATCTTTGCAAGTTATTTGCTTTCCCTTCTCTTATATTCAGTTTAATTAACTATTCGAATTTCATTTTGATTACTATTGACTCTGTCAACTGAGAGTTATTATGGCAGGAGTGTCTGTCAGTGCAAAAAGGTGTCAAGTACCTACATCACTCTATTGAAGCCTCTATGCTTGAACACTACCCATGGGCGTGTTATAACCTATCGTGATGTATCAGGTGAGTTAATGTAAGCCCTGTGATGTCCATTAAGTATATATCTTCTCTCCATTCGTATTCAATTTTAACGTAGACGTTCTTATAAAGGTCTGCCTGTCGTCATCTGACGTCACAGGTATTTATCTTATCATATCAGAATCCTTGGGAGATCTGGAGTACAATAATAAGACAGTCCTGTTATGTAAACATGCTGACAAGGTGCAGACTCTTCTGGACACTTTGAGTGACAACCCGAGAATGTTTCTCTTGGATTGGTCTTTGCCATTGCATTGTCTCACAATATGGAGTGAAATGGTTGAGCGTGTTGACCACTTCACTTATCTCAGAAGTTGAACTGGTCCTTATGGGTCAATGGTCGGCTAAATCAACTTTCGTCATCTATGGTGCCCGCAAGATATCCAATAAAAGTTAGGTGTGGGGTTTTATGAAGAACAGTTAGGTCAGTTAAAGAGGTTGCCTACTGTCATCGACTCAAGTGACCGAAACATATGTTACACATGTCCAATCACCGTCTGCTTCATTGCATAATTTTGGCTGGTGTCCTTTTAGACGGATAAGTTATCAGAGATGGTCAAACTGAAACATAGTATGTCTCTGAGGTCTTTAACTGTTGGCATGACACTAGTGTGGAAATGTAAACTTCCTAGATGACCGAAATGAGTACTTGAAGACTATGGTTCAGAATCGATGTCTGTACCACAAATGCATGTATACATTATCTTCATCTTTATCCTCTTATCCCTCCTTTATCTCTTTTGATGACTTTCTACCACTTTTGACTACTTTCTTCTCTATTTCGTTATCTTTCACTTCAGGCCATTCTCATTTGATTCGCTGACATGAGATGGAGCAACTTGGACTTCTACGCAGTATTGTTTGCTCCTATGCCAATGTTATCTGTTTGAATTTACTGTATCTCTTAGCGTTCTTGAAAAATCTCTCTATCTACCTCCATTAGTTTGTAGTAGGAGTTATTCAGGTTATAGTAGAAAGTCTAATGTGGATGCAGTCGGCTAAGAAGTGATGATTATGTTCAGATACCCCAGTTTTGTAACCAAGGTTTAAAGTCATGGTACGATTTAGTGCACTTATCATTTCATACCCGAGGATTTTTAACTCAGTGTACTTTTATCTCCCTTTAAAAAGGGACGAAATATCACTCAAACTTTGAACGCTTATCTCCTAGGCTAATGGATAACTTTAGTTTCCTCTTTCCCAATCAGTATTAACTACTATAAATAGAATAGCTGCTGTACAAGAAGTGAGTATTGTTACTCAATAACAGAATAAATAGCACGTGAATCCTTACTGTTAGTACAATAAGTGCTGTTTGATACCTTCAGGAATTCAAGTCTTAAAAAATTCCCCCTGATAAATTCAATGTGGTGAATGGAAACCAATAAGTGATTACTATTTATTGATATACTTGTTATTCTCCGTTGTTTTGTTTGATCGAATTGGTCGATCTCTATTAGCACACTGACGAGTCTCAAGTAGGACAAAACGAGCGTCCTAGATTCTTCTGCTAACCACAACCAACCAATTTATCATCATTAACATTCAGGCAATATCGAGGCGTCCGCATAGGAGACCAAATGCCAATAGAGGTCGAACGATTCGATCCAACAAGACAACGGAGAATAACAAGTATGTCAATATACAGTAATAACTACCACCCGTTTTAGAAGAAGTGGCTATCGTTCGTTCATGGCATAGTGGATAGTGCCTTTGCGTTTGAAGCGATGGGTACGAGGTTTGAGTCTCAGTGGGAACAACATTACTCGCTGGGGTGCAGGTACATCTAGCTAACGAGTCCCAAACAGGACGAAACGCATGTCCTGGATTCTTCTGCTAGCCACAACCAACTAAGTTATCACAAGAAACCAATAGGTATTTAGTTGTTCTTATCGAGGAGGTATGTCAGGCAATAAAATTTTATCAACAACACAATGAAATAGGCAAGTTTGATTACATGGTAGATACATAAATCATATGCCAATGTTTGAAAAACTGAAGTCTTACGGGTATTCCACAGCTGTGATGGGAGCCAAATTAGTTTCTTAAAAACACACAGTTAAACTTGTGAACAGGAAGACACCAATGACATGAAGATGATGTTTCCTCTTCTCAACAATATCTATACTCTAACAGTACACTCTTGAAAGCAAATGTTGACCCCTCTCTCTTTCTCTCATTCATTTTTATGGGGCGACTTTCGGTTCTGTGTAAAACAGTCTAGTCGTTAAGCTTCTGATTAAGGGATTGAATAGCACATGTTTTAGTCGATAAGAAAATATCAGATTCTTCAAGAATCCGGAAATGCTTTGTTGATGAGTTTCAACAAATCCACAGCTTGAGTTAAACAGGACTTCCTGAAAGTTATACCATAAACTTCCAAAGCCAATAACATAGAGTTAAATAATATTTCGTTTTTGTTTTCCTAGTGGACAGAAATAGAAAGAGAGGTACGAGTGCAGAAAATGCTTATCACCACACGAAATATTTTCAGCCAGCTGTCTATAAGAGTTCAGATGCCTGTCCATGATCGTATTTATCACTACTGTTAGTGGCATACTACTCGCTCTGCTGAAACCCTTCAAAATCCTACGCAATACAGCATAGTCTTTTTTCTGAAGTTCAGGAGAGAACAAGAAGGGAAAATACGTAAGTATAGGTGAAACACAGGAACTAATGAAACGTAAGAGTGGAGGTTGAGTTCTGCCCCACAATCTGAGTTCCATTATATAAAAGGTCATGTAGAGGATTTCCTTGGAAATCAGTAAAATATTTAGGGACCAAGAAAGACCAGAAGAAAGACATAAAACAAGATGGATCATATTTGGTACACCCTCTACAATAGAGCTATCTATAAGATAAGAATCATGGAACTGAAGTAATTTACAAAGGTCTTGTTCCAGTCCTCAGCTGAAACTAACCACATCTGGAGAGATTGAGTGTGAGGCTACTCAAGGAAGACCACTGACCTATTTCGGTTGAGGTTATTAAACTGAGGAAAAGCTGAAGAATAGATTGCCAACACGGATACTGTTAGGTCATCCACATGCTTAACAAAATTGCCCTTAGGTGAGGAAGAGCAGAAAGGACAGTTCCTTAAGGGACACCGGCTTCAGTAATTAGCGAAGTTGAGCGCTTTCCCTGCGTAAAGTGTACTGCCATCTCTCAGGAAAATAATTATAAAACCAGTTTGCAATCTAGCAATCAAAGTATGTTCTGACAAGCTTTTTCAATAAAAGTTGTCCAGAAAGAGGATTAAAGGCAGAAGTATGTTCTAAAACTCCAGATACAACGGGCTTGGGTTTGCAGGGATACTGACTTGTATCTCTAAAAGCCCTCATGAAGCAACAGTTATTTCGATCAGTATAACTGCTTGTATTATACCGTCACACAACAAGTGGTTATCATGGCTCGGTAGTGTAGTAGATAACGTTCTGGCGTCTGAAGCGATCGCTCCCGAGTCCGACTCGAACAGAACCAACTACTGTCAACACACCGTCATACAAATATAACTTCTGAAGTTATCAATCATATCAACGTGTATCAGTAAAGGTTGATATTACTTTGGAACATTGAATGAATTTAGAAAACTTCAGGTATCTTTTTCTCTAACTATGAAGGTTTCTTAACTTCTTCCATCATGTTAGATTTACAGAACATAATGATAAGAATTCAGTGTTTTACTTGTAAGTAACCCTGATAAACACTTTTCTGAAATGTTGAAGATACTCATACTTTGAATTTGTATCATTCAATCCTTCACTTAGAGATCTATAAGTAGATCTGTCTGATTTAAAATTGACTTGAAGGATAAAAATGAATTTTCTAAATTGGTCATGATAGAATCATTTCCGAATACAATTTTATTGATGATCGCTCCCGAGACCGAATCCCGTTGGGAACAGCATCACTCAATGGGAGGTAGGTACATCCAGCTGACAAGTCACAAATAGGACGAAATGCCCATACTGGATTCTCCTACTAGCCACTATGTCTTTACAATAATAATGATAACGAGAAATGCACATTTGATCTGATCATTTTAACGTGTCATTCCCACATTATTTTTACGGTGTGACTAATAGTCTATTTCTGCCCCCATTGTAATGTAATTCGCTGATTGGTTAACGTTTACCCTTACTATGCGAATTTCTCCAATTGCGGACAACGTCAGTTGTCATGTGTATACTTATTCACGTGTTTTGGATTGATTCGTTGTTATTATATAATATTCTCGGAGTAATACACTCTCCCATCTGCCAGCCTTGGTCTTCTCTCTACTTGTCCCGAGGTTGCAGTCAGTGGCTCTTGCTATCAGCTAAGCGTGCGTATCATATTCGTTCCGGAATATATATATATATATATATATATATATATATAAGCAATTCGGTCAGAAAGGTTTTTTCAGTTGTGCTGTGAAGATGGAACAGAAATAAGGTGGGGAAATTTAGTTCGACTATGAAGAGTACAATGGAATTGTGAGTCGTCAAATGACAGAAAGAACAGATTATTATTTTGGAAGGATGAATATTTGAACATCAAACAAAATGTAATAAATAATAATAATGATAAGTGGTTATCGTGGCTGGGTGATGTAGTGGATAACTCTCTGGCGTTTGAAGCGATCGCTACAGAGACCGGATCCTGTTGGGAACAACATCATCTATTGGGAGGTAGGTACATCCAGCTGACGAGTTGAAAATAGGACGAAATACCTATCTTGGATTCCACTGCTAGCCTCTATTCATCTTCACTATAGTTTTTTCCATTGTTTTATAAATGGTGAAGTTAATGCGATCTATCAGATTTTTACTTTTGCTCCAAAAGATAGATGTACACGTGTAAGTTAGTAAGCATTTAAAGTTTGTTGCAAAAAGGCATATAAAAATCTCTTTAGTTTCAAATTTCAAGTATATTTTCTATTCATTTAAGATGCACCAAATTCATACATTAATCTTTTTTAAAGTATTTTCAATGGACTTCAGTGTCAAGGTCAAAGTATACTTTGTTTTATTGAAGTGTAAGGTCAAACTTTTAAATTTACACTAATTATGTGATTTTTTCTGTTTAATATTAAGGCTACAAAAGTTAAAATATCTATTTAAACTTAACTAAATTATAGTCAATATAACCATAAGTCCAACTCACCATTCTCAATAAGTACAAAGTTTGAAGTAAACATTAAAATGGATTAGTTAATCATTGATTTTCCTTTCATAAGGTCATTCAATCAGCAGGAGATGAATCAATAGCTTAATATATTTAACAATTATTGAGTGGAAAAGTGTTTTGAAAATAATCAATAAGGCACTATACTAAGATTTAAAAATGAAATACACCAATTTTTGATATTGTTCTAGGACAATAAAAATAAGATTTCACTTGAATATTTTTAGTTTTTAAGTAATAGAATTAAGGCACACAGAATGTGTGAAGTGACCTTGACAACTTTCAAGTATTCTGCTCTATAACAATATGAATACAAGACAGTAAACTTATGTAAGTTCTTATAACAGGTTACTGATCAAGTTTCTTACATCACAGTAATTAATTTTATGTGGATACTTCAATGTATGTGGTTTATGGGAGCAGGGATCCTGGACCCAGGTATTAAAAGTGAAGTGTTAAGTCAACACTGAGGTACAGTTTGCTATCTACCGTAAATGCAAATCCCATCTCAATAACAGGTTGCTTCGTACCACTGAGCTCTCACTGGTTACATTCAGCACACTGGCTAATGTTGGTTGATATACTTACTGTACAACTGGGGAAAAATACCTTCAATTCTTTGAGTCATAGTGTTCCAGAGAAGTCAATAATACCTTCTTTGATTACCACAGTCTTTGCCTTGTTATGCACCTGTCTCAGACTTTTAACAGTACTAATTACTACGACAAGTCTGTAATGCTATATAAAGAAGGGGTTTAGTTGAACTTTCATGTTTACAGATGTGACATAAAGAAAGCGATGCAATGTATAGAAGTGTTTGCAACTGTTTAAGTTTGACAAGTCTCAGTGAATACTCACTGAAGACACAACACTGATATATCCTAGTACACCTGACAATACAATAAGCCTTCCTGTACTCTGGAAATACTCACAGAAGTCCTGTTCGTAGCAGTAATGTGGTGAGGCTGTTTCAACAAAATCATAATTATGTATAGTATTAAGGGGTAGTGGCTAGCAGTGGAATTCAGGATGTGTATTTCGTCCTATTCGGGACTCGTCAGCTGGATGTACCTGCCTCTCAGTGAGTGGTATTGTTCCAACTGAGACTCGGGAGTGATCGCTTCAGACGCGAGAGCGTTATCTACTACACCACTAAGCCACGGTATCCACTATACATAATTAAAACACAGGCAATATCGAGGCATCCTCACAGGAGCCCATATGCCAAAACAGACTGATCAATTCGGTCCAATCAACGACGGTGTAATACAAGCAATAACACTAAAACTATACCCATTGCACACGAAGTGGTTATCGTGGCTCGGTGGTATAGTGGGCAACGCTTTCGCGTCTGAAGCGATCACCCCAAACTTCGAACCCCGTTGAGAACAACATCACACCTTGGGAGCCGGCACGTGCATCCAGCTGGCGAGTCCCAAGGAGGACGAAATGCGCATCCTGGGTTCTACTGCTAGCCACTACCCATCATTACCATACAAAAAACATGGCATTTATATGCAGCTGCTGTTCAGAATATGAAGCCACCAGATCACCAATCAGGTGAGCATAAATTAAGGTCTAAAACGAAAATTATTTTCACCCCAACTAGCCAATGACCTTGAACCTGATTGGATTGTAGGTTTGTGAGAATTGATTGATTGGTTTCAAGATGGTATTCATCACAGACTGATATCAGCCTGGAAGTCTGAGAGCATTCGACACATGTTTCTTCCTGATATGGGACTCCCTAAAGACGCCCCCAGAGATGGAATCTATGATCTTTAGACCTCGCAGTAGGGCTTTACCAACATACCACTGCGTGTGAAATAAAACAGTTCACACTGTCCTATTTTTGTCAATTCGTGATATTGCACAACCCTCATCCGATGATATAGGCAAGTATCTGTTCACATCTCATTAGATGGCATTAAATAATGGTCACGGTTTATCACAAATTGACAGAAGTAGAAGGATGTATTCTGACCTAACGGTTATCACAAGGTCATAAGCTAATGGGTCGTAAGTGTGTACCTCTGAGAAGTCTCAGATTGAGATTAAACAGATATCAAGTAATCCAAGGTATTCAGTAGTTATACAACTGATGTTAGTTTGTGATGAATATCAACTTGTGAGCTATTTTAAATGGAACTTTCTAATTCATGCTTAAGAAATGTTACTAAGGCGATAATTTGTTCTGTATAGATGACTGAAGTATTTAGATCACTATTCACTTCTCTGGAAAACGTTTTCTCTCAGTTAATTACTTTATGAGGCATACAAAGTATATGTTCAAGATTTTCTACCGGTTTTTTTCTATTGTCTTAACTTTGGGTTAAGAAATAGAACACTTCAGTGAATGATTCAAAAGTCTTGGTAATCTTTCTGTCAACGTCATTTACACGTAAAATAACCTCTGCCAACCATTTTTTTGTGTCGTTAGACTGGATGCTCAGTAGCTGTTCTTTCTAACTCCTAGTATTTTTCAGTAAGGATTTTTGGATAGTTGACAGTAGGTAACTTCAAGTCTGTTAAGTTGGTTGACGAGTATTCGTATGATCTTTTATACGATATGTCACAATACGATCACTCACCATCGTCATGATGATAACATATCCTACCCTTGATAAACTTTGGTGTGAAAGTATTAGCTTCTAGGTATCATCTTATCAAGAATTCCTGAAAACATAGGAGAACTAAGTAAATATTTCGTCATGGTTCGAGTCCACACATGACCTTCAAATCAGTCAAATGAATAACAATACTATGGTTCATCTCAAGATGGATTTCTGAATGTTTGAATAGAAAGTTGTAATCTATAGAGTCAACTAGTTTGAGGATGAGGACAGATACGATTTTATGAAATGGAATTATTGTTACTGAAAATAGTGAATGGAAAAGAGTCGCATAAGAGAGACCACTGCATTTCAAGCTAGTAGACAATCCGATCATCAAGAGGCCTGTTGGTACTGATTTAATCCAAAATAGGGTTCTAGGTGTGGCCTGAAAAAATGCGTCAGGTCAGAATTAAATAGCTCTTCAATTCACGTAAGTATTCAGTGACTCTTCAACTATTAAAAAACTGTAAAGAAAATTATTTTGCGGGTGTGCTACTTTCGTGCCCATACGCTAGGTTTTTTGTTTTCACCACTTACCCCTTGGACTCCTAGTGGGACATACAGGTTAAGTAGTACGTCGTCATCCTACTCTATTCTCTGCAGTCTTCCCAACCTGACTCCATGACTGCCTATAAGCTTTCATTTCTTCTTCACCCTCAGAACCCCAACTTATCGTTTCCCATTCCGGTTCCACCCGACGATCTCGCCTGGTCTGGTGCGTGATGTCTCCGAATGGTCTTCTCATTGTATGCTCAATCCAACCCAATCCATCTCCACTCTCTTCTTCTCCATATTTGTTGGGCGATAGGTTATTGTTTCGTTGGTTCGTTGCCAGCCAGCCAGCTACAGTTCCTCCTTGCTCATTCTTAGTATTCTCACCATTCATCTGATCTCCATCTTCAGTATCGACTGAGCGTAGGCCCAGACGGCAGGTGTTGATGATGAATGTCTGTAGTTTGTTGGAAATGCTTCATGTAACACGCCAAATCTCTCAACCATCACATAGAAGCACTGACTTACTTGACTGACTGACTTAGTGTTGAGGATGTGGATGTTGTTCATGCTTTATGCTGAGTGCAGTGGAGTGCGGTGCAGTAGATCTACACACTGATTTCAGATCATTGAAGTAAGGCCTGTCTATCTTGCTATCTTTTCTATCCTGGTTGCTTTGATGTCCTCATGTGTGCCTGTGCCGCCACCTGTAGTTGAAACATTGCCACCATGACATAGCAGTTATGCAGGTGAGAGAGACAACTTGCTTCAGATTTCTCCCGTTGATAGTGATTGATGCTTGTTTTTGTTGTCGGTGGTCGGATATCTTCATCACCTCTGTCTTCTCTAAGTTCAGCTGAAGGAAGTCCCGTCTTCCTTCAATGCCCTGCCTCACCCCGCCTCTTCTACTAACTTGTTAGTTTTGCTTGTAGATCTTCGAGTTTGTGCGATAACACATTCGACATAAATCATCATCGGTGAAATCCAAATGGTGTAGGGTCTTTTCATCGGTCTAGTCAACGTGTGCCCATCTTCTCTCTCCTCACACTTGTCTGTTGCATGATTCAGTCTAGTCGAGTCCAGTCGACCACAATCAAAAACATAATCGGTGACAGTAGGCGTCAACCATGTCTCACACACGTGAGGATGTCAAAGCCAGCCAGAATCACAAAGACAGCAAGACAGATAGGCCTCACTTCATCAATTTGAAATCGGCGTCCAGATCTACTGAACTGAACTGCATTCCACTGCACTGCACTCAGCATAAAGCATGAACAACATCCACATTCTCAACACTAAGTCAGTCAGTTAGTCAGTCAGCCAGTCAAGTAAGTCAGTGCTTCCATGTGATGGTTGAGAGACTTGGCGTGTTACATGAAGCATTTCCAACAAACTACAGACATCCATCGTCAACACCTGCTGTCTACGCCTATGCTCACTCGATACTGAAGATGGAGATCAGATGAATGGTGAGAATAATAAGAATCAGTAAGGAGGAACTCTGGCTGGCTGACTGGCAACTAACCAACCAACCAATCAACCAATGAATTATCATCCTGTCTTCAAACAAATATGGAGAAGAAGGAATTGGAGATGGATTGGACTGGATTGGGCATTTACTGAGAAGACCGACTGGGGATATCACGCACCAGGTCATGCCAGGTCGTCGAGTGTAACCCAAATGGGAAACGACGAGTTAGGTGTCCGAGGGTGACAATAGTGCGATCATGTGAGGAGGAAATGAAAGGTTATGGGCAATCATGGAGCCAAGTTGAAAAAAACTGCAGAGAAGAGAGTGGAATGGTGACACGTTACTAAAGCTTTATGTTCCACCAGGAACTCAAAGGATAAATAATAATCAATAATAATTTCACCATTGGTTCCTTTGTTGTTTACTGCTTCCAAGTTACTTAGTTTACGTAATTTATTCCTAGTGTTCTGACTCTTTATCATCAGTTTATGATTCTCCACCAACCTATTCACATTTTGAATGATACTAAAGTTCATTCCATGAAGTGCTGAAATAACCAATAAGGTATCTTTATTTCAGTTGCGAAGCTAATTTACACATTCAATAAAGACACTCAACTAGTCATTTTAGTAGTTAAGGTGATGTTTAAAGTCACTTTGTGTTACCATACCTTATTCAATGCATTAGAAGTCTGTATTCTGTGTGTATGGATGCTTTCATTGGATAGTAATACATAAAATCACGTATGTAGAGTAAACACAACAGATGAGTTCAAACCAGAATTTATGAATTTGAAATTTTCTATTGTAAAATAATGTTTCTGACTTGTTATAATTTTCAACTGAAGTAACTATGTACACACCAACTAAATAAATCAAAATATTACCTTAGTGACATCATGACAATTAATTTATATGTTCACCTCCAACGTAACTGTTAAAATTTGTTACATCAGCTGTTCATTTCAAATACCGATCGAGTCTATGAAGATTTTACTTGTCAAATGTATCATTAAAATGTATTGTGAGAATGAATAAGTGATTTAGTTAATATTATGCGTAAAGAGGAGTAAAGAATCAAGGTTATCCGCTACTAATTGACTATATCCGCCTATTACTCACCACTGTAAGTCAAATATGAACTGAAACTTAGTATTCATTTGATAAATGTAATCGTTTGATACTTGTAATCGCCTGTTGTTATACTGGGATGAATTGCTCGACCTCCGTTGGTAGATTAGCCTCCCGTTCAGAGCCTTCGATACTGCCCAATTGCTCATTGTGTTTTAATCTGCTCGGTGGTTATCATTGGAATCCGAGACACGTATTCCATCCTATTTCAGACTCATCATCTGGATATACATGGATCTCAAAGAGTGATATTGTTCCCATTGAGATTTGGACCCAGTTTCCATCGCTTCAAACTCCAGGGCTTTATGCACTGGACCACCAGAGCACCTGAGCCAACTCTTGGGCAATGGGTTTCAGTTTTTGTTCGATACTTGTAATCTATCTCTCTCTCAGTATAGCAACTGGAGATCATGGGTACCAAACAAAACTGTTAGGGTAAAGGTAAAACCAGCTGATGATTCCTAAATAGGACAAGAAAACCATCTTTGGAACCCCTACTAACCAGCAAGCAGACTACAGTTTGATGAATGTAACCTTCTTAAAAGTAGAGCATTATTTTACCATTAAGAATAGTGATTAATAAGATTTATGTTCTCTAATTATTATGTAGTAATCGGTTCCTATGGTATTTTGACATCAACAATAATTGTTTGATTGAATTTTGAGGAAGTTGTGAGGATTTGAAAATATTTTAAGTTGTTATTCACCGTAGTCTAACATCAGTTGGACGAACAGAGGAAACCTGGGAGCACTGGACAGCTGTTTCGTCCGACCGGTATGGGACTCCTCAGCGGTACGCACCCCCCACCCCGCCAGGGATGGAACCCGCAACCTTCAGGTTCCGTAGCCAGCAAGTTACCATTAAGCCACTGGATCAGAAGTTGGAAATATGGACCATTGGATTCTGACCCAGTGGCTCAATGGTAACTTGCTGGCTACGGAACCTGAAGATTGCGAGTTCGATCCCTGGCGGGGTGGGGGGTGCGTACCGCTGAGGAGTCCCATACCGGTCGGACAAAACAGCTGTCCAGTGCTCCAAGGTTTCCTTTGTTTCTCCAACTGATGTCAGCCTACAATGAATAAAAACTTGAAATAATTGTTTACTCTAAACATTTACATTATTTACATTGAATGCTTTTCCACCTGGAAAATGTGACTATTAGGACAAAGCAATATCCAGATAAGAAAAAACCAATCTATCTATCACTTAACTCCAATCAATATTATGCTTTCATGTCCTTAATTTCAACTACACTATAATTTGATCAAATTCAGAGTATGATGATAAACAAATAAAGTGATTCGATATCATAGTTCATTGTTTTTCCGCTTTGGTAAAATAGTTACACACAATTAGCCCGTGGATGATAGCTAGAACAATGAAACCAACAAGAAAGAATATGAATTACAGTCATAATCTTGACTGTATCAAGCACTTTGTTATTTCATATAGTTTACAGAATTTTGAGCTATTCAGGTTGCTGAATTCAAGGCCACCTCAGCTACCATTGAAATTATTATTATTATTATTATTAGTCCCTTGGGTTCCTAGTGGAACATAGGGCTTCAGTAGCACGCCTCCAGTGACCTCTGTTCTCTGAGATCTTTTGAACCTGGTTCCACGACAGCCCAGAAGCTCTCATTTCCTCCTCGCATGACCTCCTCCATGTCACCCTCGGACGTCCAACTCGTCGCTTCCCATGGGGATTCCACTCGAGGGCCTGACGCGTGATGTCCTCAGTCGGCCTTCTCAGTGCATGGCCAATCCATCTCCACTTCTCCTGCATATTTGTTGCGTGATAGCTTCTTGGTTGGTTCGTTCCCAGAGTTCCTTGTTGCTTATTTTTTCTGGCCATCTGATCTTCAGCAGCGAGCGTAAGCAGTTGTTGATGAATGTCTGTAGTTTATTGGAAATCCCTTTCGTGACGCGCCAAGTCTCTGAGCCATACAAGAGCACTGACTTGACGTTGGTGTTGAAAATCCGTATCTTGTTCCAGATGCTGAGTGCAGAAGATCTCCACACTGGTTTCAGGCTAATGAACGCCTGTCTTGCTTTTCCGATTCTGACTTTGACGTCCTCGTCCGTCCCGCCTGTAGTTGAAACAATGCTTCCTAGATAAGTGAAGGAGGTTACTTCCTTCAAGTTTCTCCCGTTGACGGTGATTGGAGTTTGTTGTTGTTGTTGTTGATGGTGGTGGTGCGGTATCTTCATCACTTCTGTCTTCTCTATATTCACCTGAAGTCCCGTCTTGGCTGCCTCTTCTGTCAACTTGTTAGTTTTTGCCTGCAGATCTTCAAGTTTATGTGACATTAGGCATAAGTCATCGGCGAAATCCAAGTCTTCTAGGTTCTTTTCCGTCGTCCAGTGTATCCCCCTCTTCTCGCTGCCTACTGTTTGCTGCATGATCCAGTCCACCACAATAAGGAATATCATGGGGGATAGTAGGCAACCTTGTTTCACTCCTGTCTTCACTTCAAAGGCATCACTGAGCTTCCCATTGTGGATTACTTGGCATGTGGCATCTTCATATAGTTGTTGAATGAGGCGGATAAAGGTTTGCGGTACTCCGTAGTATTGAAGCAGTTTCCAAATTACTTCTCGGTCGACGCTGTCAAAGGCCTTCTCAAAGTCGATGAAGTTGAGGTAGAGAGCTGATTGCCATTCTACGCTCTGTTCTATGATGATACGAAGTGTTGCAATTTGGTCAGCACATGATTTGTACTTCCTGAAGCCTGCCTGTTCCGGTCGCAGTTTTGAATCCAGTGCGTCTTTAAGCCTCTCCAGGATGATGCGGCTTAATATTTTACTTGGGGTGGACAGGAGAGTGATTCCGCGCCAGTTCTTGCAAGCACTGAGGTCTCCCTTCTTCGGCAGTTTGACAAGGTAACCCTTCTTCCAATCGGCAGGTACCTTCTCTTCCTTCCACACCTTCTGCAATAGTGGTGTGAGCATGTCCGCTGTTGTCTCTGCATCTGTTCTCAGTGCTTCTGGCGGTATTCCATCTGGTCCTGCTGCTTTCCCGCATTTCAGTAGCTTTATGGCGTTCAGGACTTCCATTTTCGTTGGGGGATTTATGTTCACTTGTAATTCAGCGGCTGCAGGTGGTATTTCTGGACGAAGTGCAGGTGGTGGTCGATTCAAGAGCTTCTTGAAGTGGTCGGCCCATCGTTTCCTCTGTTTCTCTTCTTTTGTAATTAAATTTCCTTCTTCATCTTTTATTGGTTTCATCTGTGTTGGTCTCTTCCCTGATAGCAACCTGGTTATTTGATACAATGTCGTCAGGTCTCTCTTACCTGCAGCCTGTTCTGCTTCACTTGCCAGTGTTTCGTAGAAGTGTCTTTTGTCTTTGCGTGCACTCTTCTTCACTTCTTTGTCCAGTGTTTTATACATTGTGCTCAGTTCCTCTTGTCGTTGAGCATCCTTGCACTGGTTTATCTTCTGCTTCACCATCCTCCTCTCCTCTATCAGCTTCCAGGTATCCGTCGAGATCCATTCCTTGTCTTCTTTCTTCTTCCTTCCTAATACTGTTGTGCAGGTTTCTTTCCACATAGCTTTCAAAGACTTCCAATGTTCTTCCACACAGGTTTCTTCAGGGATGTCCCTCGATGTCTCCCATTTTGTCTTGATGGCTGCCTTGAAGATCTCCTTTGTAGTTTCATCCTTCAGTTTCCGAGTGTTGTACTTGAATTGAGGTCTATCACCAGCTTCCTTGAAGGCTTTTAACTTGATTTGGAAGGTTCCTTGCACTAGATAGTGGTCTGAACCTACATCTGCTCCTCTTCTTGACCTTGTGTTAAGTAGACTGCGTCTCCATTTTCTTGAGATTGAGATAAAGTCGATTTGATTTTTAGTGTGTCCATCTGGTGAAGTCCATGTCGCTTTGTGGATATCCTTGTGCCTGAACACACTGCCTCCAATCACCAAATCGTTGAATGCACAGAATTCTGCAAACAATTCTCCATTCTCATTCATTTCACCTAGCGCCTCTCGACCCATGGTTAGTTCTCTTCCTGTGTTGTCCCTCCCAGTTTGGCATTCATGTCGCCCATTAGAATTTTGATATCGCCAACTGACGTCTTGTCCAGTGTTGATTGAAGTTGTCTGTAGAATTCCTCCTTTTTCTCTTGCTCTGCATTATTTGTAGGTGCATAACATTGTATGATTGTGACCTTTCTTCCTTTTGAGTTGAATCTTGCTGTCATGATCCTGGAGGAGATTGGTTCCCACTGCATGAGAGCCTTCGATGCTCTTGAGGACATCATGATAGCCACTCCCTCAGTGTGCTCGTGGTTGGCGTCTGGGTGACCGGAGTAGATTATTGATTCTCCAGTTGACAGTTTGGAGAGTCCACTCCCATTCCATCTGCTTTCGCAAATCCCAAGCACTTCGATGTTATACCTTCTCATCTCCTTTGCAATCTGGGCTGCCTTACTGGGTTCAAACATCGTACGGACATTCCATGTCCCCACGTTTACTTTCGCTTTCATCGAGAGAAGACACATCGGCCAATTGGCTTCCCGAAGGCTTTCACCAACTGGCGTCATTTCGCCTCTCCGATTCCAGCGGGGAATAAGTTTGTTTTCATTTTTTATATTTTGTTTGTGCTTTGAAGTTTCTTTAGCGGTTAGATTTGTTTTACGGGGTAGGGTTGCTAGCCCTATGCCCAACCTTCCCTCTTTACCCGGGCTTAGGACCGGCTAGTAACTAGTAAACTAGTTAACCAGGCGAGGTTACCATTGAAATAGCCAATCAGATTTCTTGATTTTGGCTAGATAGGTAGTTTTTTCATCAAATAAATTAATTTGATTGGCCACTTCAGTAGTCATGGAAGTGGTTATTAAAATGGCTCAACTGATATTTTATCAGTAGATGTTGAAGTGAATCCCTGAGTTTATGATAAAATAAACAATAAGATCTTACTGGCATATACTGAACAATAGATGATATTCTGTTAGACACGCAGACACCTATCTCTAAATCATCTCAAGTTGAACAAGAGTGACTTTGACGGTCACTGAAATGTTTCAGTATTATTAGTTTTTCCTAGAATACAGAATTATAACTGGTTGTTTCAGCAGTTGTTACGCTGAGTCTCTAAAGTCACCTGATGAGGAGGGGTTTAAGGCCACCCTAACAAAGACTGAAATAACCAGTTCGGTTCTTGATTCTGTTGAGAAACTACCCTTCCTGGAGAGATTAGGAAACTTCATTGATTATTTTAGCAATTGTTAGAGAGACCTTTAGGGTCATCCCAAGAGAGGTAAGCATCCTGTAAATAACGAATAGAAATTTTTGTTAAGTCTACCGACTGAACATGTGAAACTATCACGATTATGTTTGAAGTCACTTGGCTGATTGATTGACAGAGCTTGATTTTACCCACTGTTTAAGATTTTACACTCGTAACTATCACCAACTATCAGATTTAAGTAGGATGAGATGTTCTGTTAATTATTTACAAGCTTATAACGCTGTTGGATTAAAGGTTTTTGTTCTCTAGTTTAGTGTTTAACCCCAGTCAGTATCTCCATACACCGAAATGGATAGGTAAAAGAAGAATGAAAATAAAACTGATAATTAAAAGTAATGGAATTCCATTATTAAATACAATACCCGTTGTTGTATGTTTTCTACAATGACCACACTCTATAGAAGTAACAAGGATGACTGAATTCAACTTTATAGCCAAATACCGATTACAAACAAAGTTAAGCTCTATGTAATCTGATTGAAGAGGTAGGCACTGATTATCTATTAGTCTTTAGTTTGCAGTCTTAATGATAATAGGCTAATTGACCTTCATTAATCCGTTTGATTCATAATACTCTGGAGAATCAGGCTTGTTTTGAAAGTAATGACAGAAGTTATTCCATCTCAGTTTGCTGATTAGAATCATTACACAGTGAAACAGTATTGTTTACTGGATAACCTTTCAGAAATAATTTATTGCTTATAGTAATATCAAGATACTTCTAAAACTACGAGATACGGTTTATATTGTTCTACTTCTTTATATGTCCTGTGTGAAATGGGTAGTAGAATTTCCTATATGCCTGGAAAAGTAATTTCTATTGTATGTATTTGGTGCTGATCCGATAAATGAAGATTCGGTTATCAATCTCTGCATTGAATAAATTGGGTTAATTTCAAAGACTGTCCCACTGCATTACGTGCTTTTGTGTAATCGTATATGTAGCTAACCTCAGCTCTTCTTCAGATTCCTTATCTTATTCAACAAAGACACTATTGAAACATTTCAAAGAATTTTCAATAAGCCTACAAAACTAACTTGTAGATTGAAAGCTACTATTAATCGAATTTGGTAAAGTAATTTAGTTTACCAAATGTCTTGCAATTATGGTGAGGTTAAAGTAGTCAACTAGGATGAACAAGGACATAATCAAGATTGATAAACCCTAAATAACTAAAACAGAATTACAACCCACCATAATATTACTATTATTATTTGTCCCTTGAGTTCCTTGTGGAATATACAGATTCACTAACACATCTCCATTACACTCTCTTCTCCACAATATTTTCAACCTGCCTCCACCACTACACACAAACTCTCATTCCTCCCTCACACCATCTCCTCCCTCATCTCACCCTCACCTCACACACCCAACTCGTCCCTTCCCATCTGCGTTCCACTCGAGTGCCTGACCTGGCACGTCATGTCCCCAATTCTTCTCTTCACCATTACATGCACAATCCAATGCAATCCATCTCCACTCTCTTCTTCTCCATATTTGTTGAGCGATAGCTTCTCTCTTCGTTGCTTCGTTGTCAGCCAGTCGGAGTGGCTTCCTTCTTGCTTATTCTGACTATTCTGATCATGTGAGCATGAGGAGGGAGGCAGCGTGAGCGGTGGCAATTATTGATGATGGATGTATATAGTTTGTTGGAAATGGTTTTCGTAACACGTCTAGTCTGTCAACCATCACATGGAAGCACTGACTGACTGACTGATTGAATGACTTAGTGTTGAGAATGTGGATGTTGTTGGTGCTTTATGCTGAGTAGAGTGGAGAAGATCTCCACACTGATTTCAGTCAGGTTGATGAAGGAAGGCGTGTCTTGCTGTGTTTCGGATGCTGACTGGTTTTGACTTCGTTGTGTGTGTGCCTGTGTCGTCTGTAGTTGAAACGATGCTGCCCAGCATACGTAGGTGAATGAGACTACTTCCTTCAACTTTCTCCCACTCATGGTGATCGTCATTGAAGCTTGTTGTTGTTGATGGTATTTTTGGTTGGGTATCATCATCACCTCTGTATTCTCTACATCCACTTGAAGTCCCATGTTCCTTCGCTTACCTGTCTCCCCCCCCCTCCCCCATCAACTTGTTGGATTTTGCCTGTCGATCTTCAATTCTCTGCGACATTAGACACAAATGGTCATCGGAGGTGAAATCCAAATCTTCTAGGATATTTTCCCCTGTCCAGCCAGCGTATCCCCCTCTTCTCACTCCTCACGGTTTGTTGCATGATCCAGTCAACCACAATCAGGAATATCATGGGTGATGGTAGACAGCCTTGTCTCACTCCTTCCTGTCTTCACTTCACTTCACTGGAAAGCCGTCAGTGAGCTTCTCATTGTGAATTACTTGACATGTGGTGTCTTCATATAGTAGTTGAATGAGATTGATAAAGGTTTGTGGTATTCGGTAGTGTTGAAGCAGTTGCCTGCCAAATTACTCCTCGGTCGACGCTGTTTAAGGCCACCACAGTGCCAAGATTTCACTCTTATATCAGTTAATAAAGTAAACAAAACCACTTGTTCATAGAAGAGAATGCAACCAGTTAGGAATTTGATGAGGCAAAGTAACTTTGAAACCGACATAGTACGATAATATGTTTCGCAATAATCAGTAGTAATTTACCAGATGACCAGTTATAACCAAATCACTGGTCTGCATCTAGAACACTGATATGAAATTCGTTATCGTTTAGTAAATCAAGAAGGAGGTCAAAGTGGTCAAGTCAATCCTTGTAGGAAAAGATGAAGAACTGATTAACCGTATACTTCCCTTCTTATGAAGCAATTTAGACACATATACTTCATATCTGAAACGTTAACTTGTAATCTAAAATCTAAATTAGGCATTGGATTTGGCAGAAGTTAGTCATAAATCCCAAAATATCATTTGCACATACATCCTTGAAACATTGAGCAAATTACCTAGGTTTTAAAGTGATAGCTTATAGAGGTTCTGAAATCTGAGTAAAAACACTGAGGTTGGTATTTCATGGCATGGCCTATGGTTAATGACAATTGAAGGTCAATTTCTACATGTAATATGTAGATCTGTCAAGAAACAGAACCTATAAACTTTGCTATGTTAAATCTCTTGATTACGGTTACATTTCATTCTATGTCTTCACTGAAACCCACTTTAAAGGCATACACAAATACATGGTGGTACCATATATATTACCCCATACAGATTATGCATCTAGTAGAAATAATTTCCTATTAAGATCATTATTGTATCACCAAGATTTTTTTTCGGGAAAACTGTCCATGAAATAAATTGTGTACACCACTGATCAACTCAGTCCTAAAATACCGAAATGGTCTTCCAGTGTTTAGGCCACCTTGATCTGGGTAGCGAAAACGCATGATTAGTATGAGTAGCCTAAGGCTAATCATGTCTGTTAGTTGTATAAAGTATGAAAATCAATTAACGTATACTACGATAAGGATTGTAGTTTATATATAATCTTTCTGTTAGGATCAACTAGAAGTTGTTGAGAATGTTCCTAGAAAGCATAAACTAACATGCATTACATTATAGATATTGGGCACATATCCTAAAATTTCACCAATGAAAAGCTCTTTTCCAGTTCTAGCTATCATAGGATAATTTTGAAGTGATTACGAACTAGGCTGAGATCTCCAACTATACTACATGACTAGTCTCTGAGAAATGAGATAACAAGTAACTTTCTATAACATCTACGAAAACAATAAGAAGAGATCAGTAGTCAAAGTAACAAAAATGAGTAATAATGAGTTATATGTAGTTAATTAGTGATAAATTATGCCAGTATTCAGCATGATGATTTCGATAAAAACTGATCAGTGAGTCCTAAGCTATAGAACACATGCACACACACACACACACAAAGTAACAGTAGTCCTGCATTTCGATTCATCAACCATCTGAGGATATACTTCATTGTATTTCTTACACTTTAATTGACTTACATAATCCTTTTAACTCATGTGATTAAAATAAGTTTCATACAATCCTGTCAACATAAATAAATTCTCATAAGATTTCAATGTTCACATTAGCATTTTTCATCAAAGAGTATATAATTCGTCTATTCGCTACGGCAAGTTTGACAGAAAACTTCAGAAACCCATTGAGTTCCTTCACTGTCTATATGGGATTGTTGCGGGGTCGCCACTTGAACCGTTGCTGGCTGATTGCTTTATGGTGAAGCTAGAGAATAGTGTGCTGCATTCAACAATCGATAGTTTCTGCCTATATAAAAGATATATGGATGATATATTCATCATAACTGATCAAAATACAGATACTCAGACTGTAGTTAAAAAGTTCAGTGAATGTCACCCATCGATAAGCTTCACATCAAATTAGAAGAGAACTCGGAATTCCATTTTATCGGTGTTTTACTGAAACGGAGATCAGATGGTTCTCTTCAGCGATCAATTTATAGGAAGCCTACTTGGAACGGACAATATTTGAATTTCCTCAGCTGGATGCCTCTCAGCAGAAAGAGGAATCAAATCCATTCTTTATCTTCAAGAATCAAATGAATCTGCATGAGTGATACTATCGACAAAGAATTAGATAAACTATGGAAGATCCTCATGCAAAGTGGATATGTATCCAGATTTATTGATAAGAACTTGAAAGTGAATCAGAATACGGAGCAAGTACTCACAGTTTTTAAGATGACCTTGTTTATGAACTCTGTTTTCCAAGGCAATACATCAGCAGAGAGTCTGAAGAATTGGCTGTCCAGATCACTGAAGAAGACATTCTTCTCAGCGAAACTGCAGATCAACTTCTCTAGTCAACAAGTCATTCTGGATGGCGTTAAGGATAAGTTGCCACTTTGGGCCACCTCAATGTGCATCTACAAATTTACTTTCTCCTGTGGAGCTAGTTATGTAGGCCGCACAAAGCACACGCTCTCCAAACGCATCTCGGAGCACTATCCTGCATGTAAATCAATTAACAGTTGAATTCTTGAACACATTTGGTCAACTCTGGATATAAAGCTAGACCACAATCTTCCTTCAGTGTCATTTATCGTGTCAGATGGA
Source organism: Heterobilharzia americana (assembly GCA_944470555.2). Classification (NCBI taxonomy): domain Eukaryota; kingdom Metazoa; phylum Platyhelminthes; class Trematoda; order Strigeidida; family Schistosomatidae; genus Heterobilharzia; species Heterobilharzia americana. Next base: position 28,945,333 of record OX104129.1, on the reverse strand, counting down.
ATAGTTGAAAAGGAGTACGCCTTCGACAGTTGTGCACAGCGGAAGCACTGGCAATTCATCAGTTCAAGCCTGATCTCTGAGTGCAAAACAAGTATGTTCAATCTCTCATCTTACCATTGTCTTAACACTTTCGCTTCTTTTTCGATTTCATTATAATTAATTAGTTTATTCTTATCACCTTCATTATGACTCTTGTCTCATTCTTCACCCTCTTTACATCAAGTGGATACTCAATATTTGCATTTCTTATTTACCAACAATTTTCACCTTCTCAAACTCCTTGCTTTCCTCGATATTTCTACTGCCTTAATTTATTACGCAACTACTTTGGATTCTTCATTTAAGTTTCTTAGCACTAGCTTAATAATACAATTATACAATACTGTTTAATAATAGACCATTGTATGTTTATAATATATATATAAATACCATTGTAAAGCTTTAGAAGAAGGATATCGTCGAGAAAAAAAATTTTCTTCGCTGACTTATCTCTTCTCTATGAGTACATAATTTATTTTACAATTAGAATTTAATGACTTGTAAGTAAGCAAATAGGATACATAAAAATATCTCACAGAAATTAATGAGTTGAAATATTGATTAGTGAATATTAAGTAGATTTTTCAGTTCTGATATAAATGACCCGTCGATATCAGATAATATTGAACAATTTCCATTGGGGACCCATTCAAAAAAATAACTTGTGTTTTTTCGTCAGTTTGGTGTCATGCAATGAAAAATACTAGACCACAGATGAGTATATTACATGAAAACACGAAATCTGTATAAAAATCCGACTATATGAGTACACTCAAGAGAATGTAGAGGAGACGCAGTTGATGAAGATACTCAACAAAAACAACAACAACAGCAGGCACCAGTTTTCATCAACTGGGGAAATCTGAAGGAAGTAGTCTCGTTCACCTACCCACCTACATAAGCAGCATCGTTTCAACTGCAGGCAGCGTCACACGCACACATAAGGATGTCAAAGCAACCAGGATCACAAAGACAGCAAGACAGATAGGCCTTCCTTCATCAGTCTGAAGTCAGTGTCCAGATCTACTGAACTGAACTGCATTCCACTGCACTGCACTCAGCATAAAGCATGAACAACATCCACATTCTCAACACCAAGTCAGTCTGTCAGTGAGTCAAGTAAGTCAGTGCTTCCATGTGATGGTTGAGAGATTTGGCGTGTTACATAAAGCATTTCCAACAAACTACAGACATCCATCATCAACATCTGCCATCTACGCCTATGCTCACTTGATACTGAAGATGGAGATGAGATGTATGGGGAGAATAATAAGAATAAGGGAGGTGGAACTGTGACTGGTGGCTGGTTGTCTGGATGGCTGGCTGGCTGGCTGACTGACTGGCAAAGAACCGACAAAGCAACAACCTATCGTGCAACAAATATGCACAAGAAGGAATTGAAGGTGGAATGGATTGGATTTGATTTGATTGGACCGATTGGGGACATCACGCTTCAGGCCAGGCCAGGCTTTCGACTGGAACCGGGATGGGAAACGATGAGTTGAGCATCGAGAATGAAACGGAGTAGATGGTATGAGGAAGAAATGATAGGTTATGGGCAGTGGTGGAGTCGGGTTGAACAGACTGGAATGCCGATGTGCTACTGAGTCCCTATGTTCCACTAGGAACCCAAAAGACGAATAAACAAAGTGAAAAAATATGAGTACACTGAAGAAAATATTATTGGTGAAGGCATGTATAATTTCATCTTTTGCATTCTGAGAACAAAATCTTCGACATAAACTAAAACGGATCTCAGCGTTCATTGAATACATTTTAGAAAAGAGCATACATCCATCAATCAATCAATTCAAATCAAACGACAGGCTGAAAAAAAGTAGAAATAAAAGTGAATGCTTGTAAGAGTGAGCATGAAATTACCAGTTATATCGAGATAAACCAGTATAGGCTAATATACGAGAAGTAGCAGATCAGTTCGGTCTTGACCATTTAACAATGGGAAATAACAAGCCATTTTAACAACTAGTTGTTGATAGGTTTTCATCAAGCCTGTAGGTAGGTACATTATTCCAGACGGGTGCATGGAGAAGTGTGAGTCCATTAGTGACCATGAGGCTATGAAAGAGAAAAGAGGAATGGAAAAAAGTGAGCCGACTGCTCATCTAGTACACAGGGTGTACTTAATTTGAATTGTAAAAGATAACTGGAAAACAGCAGAGCTTGATGAAGAGGAAGCGAAGCAGTCTAGAAATTGAAACCAGGAAAGGAAGAGTAAGGTTTCAGTTGCGTTATACTGCTTCTCCTGTAGAAAAAGCACTGTCCCAATAGTTAAGTGTACTGGGGTAAGTTAGAGACTTGGCATGTTATGTGAAGCTGGTTCGAGTTACATTCAAGAAGATGACTACTGTTGAGTGCACATCGGTTTGACCATGAGAGAGCTAGATCCCACCTCCGACATGAAGATGCTGCCACCATGTATGTCAGATAGTCTTGAACTTTAGCCATGTATAGACGTATAGGGCAAAAAATTAGCTGATATGACCGGAGACACTGAGTAAAGTATAACAGTATAGTCGTAAACAACGAAGGAAAATGTCGAAGATCCTGCGAGATACTGGGCTTAAAATGTATATAAATGAAAGTAACCTGGATACTCAATAATAAGGTGACACTCGGGCTCACCAAATATAAGGAGGTCTGGTTGTTTTACTATTGTGTAACACTTGACCAGCCTTATGTAAATGAATGTTTGCCAGTACCCAACTAATCATTATCTTATCTACATGTCAGTATTTATAGCAAAAGACAAATTATAAAACACATTATGTAGTAAAAATTGTTCACATAAACAGTTTATCTGCTAGTGAGAGGTAAAGAGGTTATATTACAGTAAGAATGTTAACTTATCTGTCTATAAGTGGCTAAGACGAGTAATCTGAGCTACTTGCTGTCTGACAGCACAAAGAAGACGCAAAAATGGAGAATGTCGTTAGGTAGGTGGCTACAGGCTAAAATAAACTGCCTCGACTAGGGTGAGCCATTGATGCCGTAAAAGGTGATTTAGCTATCATTTTAGTATTTTAAATGCTCATTTATTCCAAACTTAGCTACAGTTTGGTGACAAGAGGGTGCATTCTAACATGATGTCAAAAGCCAGCTTCAGCAGTCACCTTCCAATGACTTTATCAAAAACTGTTAAGTGGTAGATGGCTATCTAAACCATTTTGATTTAATTGCACTATATGTAGGTAGGTAGGTAGATAGGTGGGTAGGTAGGTAGGTAGGTGTGTAGGTGTGTAGGTAGGTAGGTAGGCAGGCAGGCAGTTATTTGTTTCTCTTAACATGTTTCTCTTTCATGGTGTTTGCTGCTTGTTGTTGTTGGGTATCTTCATCACCTCTCTCTTCTCTACGTCCACCCGAAGGAAGTTCCACTTTCCTTCACTGCGCTGCCCTGCCTCGTCTATCCCGCCAAACTGTTGGTTTTCGCCAGTAGATCTTCGAGTTTGTGCGATATTAGATATAAATCACCAGCGAAATCCAAATCTTCTCCTGGAGTCTTTTTATCGGTCCAGCCGGCGTATGTCATATTCTCACAGCTCCTCATTGTTGTTTGTCGCATGATCTAGTCCACTCCAGTAGAGTCCAGTCAACCACAATCAGGAAGATCATCGGTGATGATGGCAGCCGGTAACCTTGTCTTATTTCTTCCTGTCTCCACTTTGCTTCAGTGGTATCACTGAGCTTTCCATTATGAATTACCTGGTATGTAGCATCAAATAGCATATAGCTGCTGTTGAATGAGGTTGATAAAGGTTTGTGGCACTTGAAGCGTAGTGCTGAAGCAGCTACCCGCCAAATTACTTCTTGGTCGACACTGTCGAGGGCCTTTTCAAAATCGATGAAGTTGAGGTAAAGATCCAGTTGACTGCCATTTTATACTGTGTTCTATAATGATGTATCTTGTAACTTTGCACTTTGATGCGTACATGATTTGTTTTTCCTGAAGCTAACCATCCAGTCAACCTGTTCCGGTTGTAATTTTGAATCCAGCTCATCTTTTAATCTCTCCAGGATGATGCAGCCTAATGTTGTGCTTGGTGTGGACATTGGTGGAGCATGATTCCTCACCAGTTCTTGTAAAGTTTTAGATCTCCGTTCTTTGGGAGTTTGAAAAGTTAGCTCTTCTTACAACTCAAGGGTAGCTTCCCTTTTTTTCCAAACCTTCTGCAGTAGTGAGTCTCATAAATACAAAACTGGAATCATTCACATTAATTGATGTCATTTAACATAGAGTTATTCCAGGAACATGAGTCGTATGGAAATGAATGAAAAGTCATTAAGAAGCTCTTGAAGAGAGCTGAGTAACAATATTGTTGAATAAATCTTAAGTAGGACATGTTTTTACATAACTACAACAAGATAGTCGATAATGTTTGCCTGAAATATCTTTTTTCTCTTTCTTACAATCCATTATAACATTATAGACTGGTAACATCAAATGATTGATAGTTCTGAAATTGCAATGAAACTTTAAATTACCTGAAATAGGTCTTCATATCAATTGTTATTCGTCGATTTTCTGATTTGAAAAGTGTACAATGAACTTATGAAACCCAAGTTGTTTTTGAAGTAAGTAACTAGTGAGCATTTGATGGTAAGTTGAGATGAATTTTCTGAAGTTATAATAAGAAACTTTCCCCTACTGAGTCATTTAAGTTGGGTATGGCAAAAATATCGGTTCTTGGCTTTCCATCATTGCCTGACTATATCGTGACTAATGGATTCTGCTTCAGTGTCTAGAAAGTCATATGCTCGTGTCCAAACCTGAAAGTCTCTAGCTTTATCCCTCATGCCGTCATTGGCGATATGGCTGGGGAGCCCTCAAGTAGGTCGAAACAGCTCCTCAGGTTTTCTGTACTTCTTTAACTGATGATGAAGAACACTTTGAAATCAGTTTATCCCTAAAAACATCCCTTTTATTTATGGAATGTTGAAATCAGTCTAAAACATTCAGGTGGAACATATTTGATGATTAGCTTTACGTTCTAGCATTTAGCTAAGCTTATTTAGCCTGAGGGAAAAGAAAACAGTTTTTTTCAATACCTAATCTCAGGTGAGCATCATTTGACACATTATTTTATTGATTTTACCAGAGATTTTACTTATTTCATAATTGTACAGTAAGGTTCAAGAGCTTTTTTTACTCCCCACTTATTTCCATGCAACTCATAGCCGCGAGATAATTGTATATTAAGTAAAATTGAGTACTGTGGATCATCCGAACTTTTGAGCATGCAATCGCAACGATCAACTGTTGACAGGTTTTCATCTAGCCTGTAGGCAGGTACTTTGTTGCAGGTGGTGCATAGAGCAGTGTGAGTTTAGTAGTGACGACGAGAATCTGAAAGGGAAAAAAGGAAGAGAAAAGGGTAAGCCGACGATTCATTAAGTACAGAGTCAGCTATTTCACTGTAGTGAATTATATCACGTCATGGACAGAAAATTCAGCTGTATATATAGATGACTCTTCAAGAATAAGAGGACAGAGAGGTGTTAGTCTTTATCTTCTATTGTACAATGGAAAAAAAGAAATGACTGACAACTCTATGCATTCAGTTTAGTGAGTAGACTTCCAGGTGTATGCGTATACGACTTTAGTGATGTCCTGCTAGTAAGGCATACAGAGATTCAGAATCATATGACAAGATGAAAGTGAGAAGTGATTCTAGAAGGATTTTGAAGGCTGTCCTAAGAATGACTGAAATAGCTAATTAGGCTTCTTCATTTCGACTGAAAAAGTAGTTTTTGCATAAAAACATAGAACTCTTACTAGTTACTTCAGTAATTGTTAGGGTGACCTTTAGAGCCACTCTGATTCTAAAGACCACTCTACTAGCGACAAGAATAATCAGTTACGTTTTCTCACTTCGTCTGCTTAGGTAGTTTTTCATCAGAAAGGTCTGTTAGTTATTTTAGGAAAACCTAACTTTGTAGCCGAAATAAAAAGAACCCAATTGGTTGTTTTTGTGGTTGCAAGGATGAACTTTAGAGTTACTTGTTAAAGCTTGTTATTTTGAAGTGGTTTGTTCAAGCAGGTGATGCCAAGTCGTATCAATTTAGTTTTTTCTATCGAGAGTTTACAGTCTTATAAAGGATTTCATTTATTTGATAATGACAAGGAATACAAGACAGAATACTCACTTTCTAGATGTTTTCAGTTCAGTTCATCTCCATCGAGCTGCTTGTTGATGTTCTCAATGATACTCAAAGATCGTATCCATCGCTTTAGACACCACAATGTCATCCATTAGGTTTCTAACTTATGACAGATATATCTTGTTCAACGGGTGTTAGTTAACTGTTGTAGGTTTTTGATCCTTCCTACTGGTCATTTGAAGATTAAATTGTACAGTTTGTATATGTAGATTTAAGTACTATTATTTATTCCTAGGATATATGTATGAGATTGTGAATTTCTGTGATGGCTGACTGCCTAACTGAACTACCACCACGAAAATTCAATACTTTATCATACATGTTGTTTGGAATGAAGCGATTATTATTATTATTATTATTATTATTATTATTATTATTATTATTATTATTATTATTATTATTATTAGAACCTTACAGTAAGGGATTTCATTCCATTCCATTTTAGTCTGTTCATTAGAAATATCACACAGTGAAATATTATCATTCACTACATAATGTTTCAGACACAATTTATTGTCCATATTCATATCAGGAAGCTAACACCACAACTTCGAGACACAGTTCACATATTCCTACTCCTCTCTCCTTCTCTGCGATGATAAGGGTAATAGAATTTTCTATACGTCTGGGGATAGATGCAAAATCATTCCTTTTACTGCATGTATTTAGTACTGATTCGATAAACAAAGATTCAATTATCAATCTCTCATTCCCTCCCTCCACCCAACAAAGTTAGTTTCCAACACTGTCACTCTATCCCACCCCTCTGTGTGATTGTGTGTCATAGCATGCACAGCTGTAGTCGAGCTTTTTTCTAGATTTTTTATCTTATTAAGATCTACAGTGAACATGAATATGGATAATGAATCATATCCGAAACGTTATCCAGTGGATAATACTACTTCATTATGTGATACTTCTAATAAACAGACTTAAAGTGAATTAAAATCTATAACATTGTCCAAGTCTTACTACCATTTTAATGAAAAGATCTACTAATCTTGATTTAGCTAAGCATTTACTCTGTGTTATTATAATTGTCCCTAACTGACTACTTTGACCCCACAATCATTGCTGCATAGCCTTCAAATCATCTAACTCTCAGTTAAATTAGACTTGGTTAAGCGCCTAATTAATAGGGCGATTTAAAGTTTACTGGTGGGACAGAAAATATACAACAAGAAATTAGGCATACCAAGAATACCTTGTGTCTCAATTTACCGACAAATTTATAAGAAATCAAAGGAAGAATATGAACAGTAGTAGTAACGCAGGTATTAATAATAGTTCTACTACTAGTAGTGTTTATGGTAGTAGTGGTGGTGTTAGGGCAGAGAGAGAGAATCAAAAGCCTTCAATTTGTTACTAGATAAAGAAGGCAATAGAAAGACACTACATAGGATTAGAGTAGCATTTAAATCAACAAACTCGCTTAGAAACAAGCTTTGTAGGTTGAAAGATCCTATTGGTGCAACTAAGCAAGATAATTTGGTTTACCAAATCCCTTGCAATGATTGTGAGGTCAAATACATAGGTCACAGTCTTCGACCAGGGTTAAACAGGATAACTGAGCACAAAAACTTAGCTAAATGAGGATTAGTAGATCCTAATAAGATAAGAAATTTAGAAAAAAGCTCAGCTATACCACTGCATGCAATTGCACACAATCACACAATAGGGTGGGATAGAGTGACAGCATTGGAAACTAACTGTGTTGGGTGGAGTAACAGGAATGATTCTACACCTGTCTCAGATATGTGAAAAATTCTACTACCCTTGTCATCATAGAGGAGAGAGGAGTAAGAATATGTGAACTCTGTCTCGAAGTTGTGGAGTTAGCTTCCTGATATGAATATGGGCAAATAATGGTATCCGTAACGTTATCCAGTAAATGATACTCCTTCATTGTGTGATATTTCTAATAAACAGACTAAAATGAAATTACAATCGACTACAGTATGCAATTTTTTCTACACCTATATTAATTTCATTTCATTCCAAGAATCTATTTACACATCTTTTGCATGAATTGAAGTATGGTAACCTCTGATGCCTTACAATACTTAAAATTACATCGATTTCAATCATATTATAAATAAATTCCATTAAAATGATAATATATTTATTTGGCATACTTGTCAATGTATACTAATTAAGTTAATTTTGACTTCAACTCATTTGTTACCTGACATTTTTGATATATTTTAAAAGAATATTCAAGATTTTCTAAACATAAGCTAATGTACACATTCTTGCTTCAAGTTAAGTATATACATTGATAAACAGTATGATAAAGTGTTGTATTGATTACCAATTTATTGGTTGCCTGATAGAAGTCAAGTAGGATAAATTATCTATATGTTCAATGGATTCATTGAAGAATGACTCTAAGAGTCATCAAAGCAAAATAATCAAAGAATTAATCAGGTTTCTTTCTTTTGGCTAGAAAGATAATTATTATTGCCTAAACTAGAAGCATCTGATTGGTTATTTTACTAGGTGTTAGGGTGACCCCAAAAAATTATTCAATAGCTTTAAAGATCATCTTAGTAACGACTAAAATAACCAATTAGGTTTCTTTATTTCTACTGAAAGGATACTTTTCAGTGAAATACAGAACTCTAACTAGCTATTTAAGTAATTTAAAGAGAGTATTCATTACGGACTGATATTAGTTGGGGAACCATTGTAAACCTGGGAGTGTTCGCTGTGAAACCTAAATGCATAAAACTGAGGAGTCCAATTCTGGGACGAAACATCTGTCCAGTGTTTTGGGGTTTTCAGTGGTTCCCCAACTGATGTCAGTCAATAATGAATACTACCTTTTGATTAAAACCCCCATTCATCTCGAAAATACATTACTTAAGTAATTGTTAAGGTGATCTTTAGTGTCATTCAGATCACTCCTCAATCAGAAAAACGACTCTAAAACCCACCCTAACTAACTACTCCAGTAGTTAATTAGGTTTCATTATTTTACCAAAAAACCACATTTCCCTGCAAAATTACCAAATCCAGTTAGTTGTTCCAGCAGTCCCTTAACTTTCCTTCGCAGTCAAAACAGTGACAATTATATTAACCGTAGAGAAGTACCAATGCATACTAAATGACCCTGACTAAGGACGTGTTCAAATAAGTCATGAAATAAAGTGACTATTTAGTCACGATGAATCCTAAAATTTCAGCATTCACCTTCCAACAACAATAAAAATCAATAAGAAATGTTCTGTTATTTCGTCCGAAAGAATTAGGCAAACTATAAGACGAATTGTAATTTAGTATGGTACATTTAAAATGCTACAGGTTTCTTTAATTACAGAAGAAATATTTTGTTCGGAAAGTGGTTTCAAATCATGTACAAGTATCTAAGTGAAGTGGTCAGCATCGTTTCAACTACAGGTGACACAGGCACACACACAACAACGTGAAAACCAGTCAGCATCCGAAACGCAGCAAGACACGCATTCCTTCATCAACCTGACTGAAATCAGTGTGGAGATCTTCTCCACTCTACTCTGAATAAAGCACCAACAACATCCACATTCTCAACACTAAGTCAGTCAGTCAGTCAGTCAGTCAGTCGGTCAGTCTGTCAGTCAGGCAGTCAGTCAGTCTGTCAGTCAGTCAGTCAGTCAAGTAAGTCAGTCAGTGCTTCCATGTGATGGTTGACAGACTAGACGTGTTTCGAAAAGCATTTACAACAAACTACACACATCCATCATCAACAACTGACACCACTTACCCTGCCTCCCTACTCATGCTCACATGATCAGAGTAGTCAGAATAAGCAAGAAGGAAGCCACTCTGACTAGCTGACAACGAAGCAAAGAAGCAACGAAGCAACGAAGCGAGAAGATATCGCTCAACAAGTATGGAGAAGAAGAGAGTGGAGATGGATTGCATTGGATTGGATTGGATTGGATTGGATTTGATTGGGCATGTAATGCTGAAGAGAGGAATTGGGGACATGATGTGCCAGGTCAGACACTCGAGTGGAACGTAGATGGGAAGGGACGAGTTGGGTGTGTGAGGTGAGGGTGAGATGAGGGAGGAGATGGTGTGAGGGAGGAATGAGAGTTTGTGTGTAGTGGTGGAGGCAGATTGAAAATATTGCGGAGAAGAGAGTGTAATGGAGATGTGCTAGTTAATCTGTATGTTCCACTAGGAACCCAAGGGATGAATAATAATAACAATAATAATAATAATATATTATAACAATAATCTAAGTGTAACTTTTATAATGTATGATTTTAATTGTCCTCTACGGTCAATGAAATAACTTTTGATAAGTTCCACGAAAATAATCTTAGTTTGGTAGGTTAGTATTGGGTGACAGAGTGATTATAGATGTTCAGACGAAAACCTTGAGTTGTAGGACGACTTGATTCTAATCATCTTGGAAGTTATAGTCTCGGTACTCTAACGACTGAACTATGAAATAACTGCTAATCAGGTTCCAAGTTCACGTTAGTTATTCAGATCTCTACTCGTCTAACGCTTGAATTAATGATGCGTAAACGTCTGTTGATCATCATGCTGCCTTCTCACCAAGAGATCTCTTGGTAATCTAGATCTAACTGAATAGGGAAGAGTGGACAACTGATCCCTTCTCAAATAAGCAAAGTACTTTACTGAGATACCTTTTTGTCAATGCTGCGAGTCAAATGACTGTTGCTTTCCGTTGTACGTGACATTTCTTAATACTATCATTCCTCTGCTCAGTCAAATTCAGTTTGCTTCAATGATGTCAGAATACTGATTAAGTAATAGACCAAAGTGCTCTGATAAGACTTCAGCTTCCTGTCCATATTCTAAACGACGGAAGTTGGCGAATACCCAAAAAACACCTTTGTAACCCTGTAAAGATTTCATCAATCATAAACATATGAAGTATCGCGAATAAGACTACCAATGCATACAATTACTCACTCTTCAAAATATACATGAAAAAGGAAAATTCTCCACAAATTTCCGAAATTAACATAAACATGATGACAATGACCCACATGAAAAACAAAATATTGTCCATTGAAACACCAGCTCATAAAGCAAACAAAGCAAAATAGCACAGCTGTCAACTGATGTCAGCATAAGCGGCATTCAATTCAGCATTTCGCTAAAGTCTTTTCCCATACAAAGTTACATATCGTCTTCATTGATATTTCCAACAACACTAACTGTAGTATCTGTTTCAAGAAGATGAGAAGACTGCTAGTTCAGAAGAATTAATTCAGTTTTGATATGTTTTGTAGTTGAATTGCCTCATTGTGCCCTCATACACAAGCGAAGAAGCCGAATAATACACACCTGCTTATTTCAAATAAAATGCGATTGTTTTCATTTCACTGTTTCAGTGCAAACAACCAATAAGTTTCCTGACTAGAAGAACTGTCTAAACAAGTGTACATTATCTACTCAGATTCTACAGTTACAAAAACAACCAGATTTGTTGTATTATTGAGAACATTCAGCGAAAAATCAGAAGTTGGATTAATTTTGTTTGAGAATAACAGAGGAGCAGATGTATGTTGACACCACTCAATATCTAGTGCAAGCAACCTACCTTCAAAATCAAGTTGAAAACCTTCAAACAAGCTGGTGATGATGCACAAAAGTTCAAGTTGAACACCCAGAACAGACATCGAAGGACGAAACTACAAAGCACATCTTCACGTCAGTCAGTCATCAGGAAAACAATGGGAGTGGAGACATTGAGCAACATTTCTGAAGGGACCTGTGTGGAAGGACACTGGAACTCTGTGAAAGCTATGTGGAAGGAGAGCTGGATAACTGTGTTAGGAAGGAAGAAGACAAGGACGAGACGAGACGAGAAGAGACGAGACAAGACAAGACAAGACAAGACATGACATGACAAGAGAAGACAAGAAAAGGAATGGATCTCGACGGACACATGGAAAGTGATAGAGTATGAAGAGAAAGATTGTGATGTTGATGTTGATGGTGAAGCAGGAGCAGGAGCAGAAGCAGAAGATGAACCAGTGCAAGGATGCACAAAGGAGAGAAGAACTGAGTATTATTAATATTTTTCCCTAAGGTTCCTAGTTGAATACAGGGTTTCAGCAGCACGATTTCAGTGGATTCTGTTGTTTGCAAATTTTGAACCTGATTCAGAGACAGCCCAGAAGCTGTCAATTCAACCTCGGACGATCTCCTACATATGGCCACCGCTTCACACGCCCACCTTGTCGTTTCCCATCTTCATTCCACTCGAGTGCCAGACCCGATTCAAAAACCATACACTTTTATACCTACCACCCCAAACTTACACAACTACCCAGGCAGCATCGTTTCAACTACAGGCAGCAAAGGCACAAGCACACATGAGCATGTCACTGCACTCAGCACAAAGCATGAACAACATCCAGATTTCACAAAATAAATCAGTCAGTCAGACATTCATTCATTCAGTCAGTGGGTCAAGTAAGTCAGTGACCCAATGTGAGTGTTGATAGACTTGGCGTGTTACGAAAAGCATTTCAAACAAACTACAGACACCCATCATCAACACCTGCCACCTACGCCCACGCTCACTCGATACCGAAGATGGAGATGAGATGAGATGAGATGGATGATGATGATAATAATAAGAATCAGCAAGCAGGAACCGTAGTTGGCTGGCAACGAACAAACGAAGCAACAACCTATCTCATAACAAATATGCAGAAGAGGGAAGTGGAGATGGATTGAATTGAATTAGACATACACTGAGAACACCATCTGACGAAATCACGCACCAAACCACACCAGACCAGATCGTCGAGTACAACCGGCATGAGAAACGACAAGTTGAGCGTGCGAGGGTGACAACAGTGAGATCGTGTGAGGAGGAAATGAAAGGTTATGGGGAGTCGTGGATCCAGGTTGTAAAGACTGAAGAGGATATAGTGAAATGGTGACGTGTTACTCAATCCCTTTTCCACTAGGAACTTAAAGGACAAATTAAAAAATACAGCTTCCTCAGAAGATTGATAAGAATGCAAGATGCCAGATGAATGTGTTATTACTCAAAGGCTCTGGAGATGATTGAACTTCTGAAAAACCCTCACTTGAAATCTAATCATTCCAAAACTCCTCATAAAAATGATACATAAGATCAGCAGAAATGCAAATGTGAATATAACGACTAGGTAGTTGGACAATAATACGCCTTACTTTGTCTGACATGATTCCCTCTCACGCAACTTAGTTCGCAGTATACTTAGCGTACTAAATGAAGGTGAAGAGTTCACCAATATCAACATATGTCATGATAATAACAATAGAATGTGACGAATTGAATACACGCAGTATACTGACTATCCCTCAGTCAACAGACAGGTTTCTCAGGAATAGATTGATTTTCAAACATTCCTCTTCTGTGAAATATCCATTAAAGATGGAGGAGTAGAGGATAGATATCTATTCCTAGCTTGAAACTCCTTAGGAGTCCCGCTGAGGAAACTATGACTCATTTGAAGACAATTACATCAGGTTGATGAATTGTAGAAAGACGAAACGCGTCTCCTAGATCACATTACTAATCACCACCATGTAAATTGTAACTAATCGCATCTTCAGTATTCTACAGTAAAGACAACTTACTCACAAAAATGAAAGTTGAAAACTATCTAGAACGTGATGATTTGCGCAAAATGGTCAACTTCATGAAATCATGAACAAAACACGATTGTATGATATTTTAACTATCAAAAATTGAATTAACTCATTCAACTAATGTCTTAATAATCAATAAGATGAAATGATCCAAGAATGTCATTCACTTTGAAGTATGAATTTCTGTTAGTTAACTTGAATTGAATTACAACACGCTGTTTGTATGCCTTACAAAGAGAACAATTCTGTAATTGTATTCAGTATTATTATTATTATTATTTATTATTTGTCCCTTAGATTCCTAGTGGAACATACAGATTCACTAGCACATCTCCATTACACTCTCTTCTCCGCAATCTGTTCAACCTGCCTCCACCACTACACACAAACTCTCATTCCTCCCTCACACCATCTCCTCCCTCATCTCACCCTCACCTCACACACCCAAATCGTCCCTTCCCATCTGCGTTCCACTCGAGTGCCTGAACTGGCACGTCATGTCCCCAATTCCTCTCTTCAGCATTACATGCCAAATCCAATCCAATCCAATCCAATCCATACCCACTCTCTTCTTCTCCATATTTGTTGAGCGGTAGCTTCTCGCTTCGTCGCTTCATTGCTTCGTTGTCAGCCAGTCAGAGTGGCTTCCTTCTTGCTTATTCTGACTACTCTGATCATGTGAGCATGAGTAGGGAGGCAGGGTGAGCGGTGGCACTTGTTGATGATGGATGTGTGTAGTTTGTTGTAAATGGTTTTCGTAACACGTCTAGTCTGTCAACCATCACATGGAAGCACTGACTGACTTACTTGACTCACTGACTGACAGAGAGACTGACTGACTGACAGACTGGGAGACTGACTGACTGACTGACTGACTGATTGACTGACTGACTGACTGACTGACAGACTGACTGACTGACTAGCTGACTGACTGACTGACTGACTTAGTGTTGAGAATGTGGATGTTGTTGGTGCTTTATGCTGAGTAGAGTGCAGAAGATCTCCACACTGATTTCAGTCAGGTTGATGAAGGAAGGCCTGTCTTGCTGTGTTTCGGATGCTGAATGGTTTTCACGTCGTTGTGTGTGTGCCTGTGTCACCTGTAGTTGAAACGATGCTGCCCAGTATATGTAGGTGAAAGAGACTACTTCCTTCAACTTTCTCCCACTCATGGTGATCGTCATTGAAGCTTGTTGTTGTTGATGGTATTTTTGGTTGGGTATCATCATCACCTCTGTATTCTCTACATCCACTTGAAGTCCCGTCTTCCTTCGCTCACCTGCCTCCCCCATCAACTTGTTGGAGTTTGCCTTTCGATCTTCAATTCTCTGCGACATTAGACACAAATGGTCATCGGAGGTGAAATCCAAATCTTCTAGGATATTTTCCCCTGTCCAGCCAGCGTATCCCCCTATTCTCACTCCTCACGGTTTGTTGCATGATCCAGTCAACCACAATCAGGAATATCATGGGTGATGGTAGACAGCCTTGTCTCACTCCTCCCTGTCTTCATTTCACTTCACTTCACTTCAGTCGAAAGCCGTCACTGAGCTTCTCATTGTGAATTGCTTGACATGTGGTGTCTTCATGTAGTAGTTGAATGAGATTGATAAAGGTTTGTGGTATTCGGTAGTGTTGAAGCAGTTGCCTGCCGAATGACTTCTCGGTCGATGCTGTTGAAGGCCTTTTCCAAGTCGATGTAGTTGAGGTAGAGGGTTGACTTCCATTCTATTCTCTGTCCTATGATGATGCGTAGTGTAGTATATATATATTAGCATTCGTGTTGGAATACATAACAATTATTCATGATAAAATCATTTCCGAATACAATTTTTTTTGTAATATTTTTTGTTTCATTTTATAAGGTGTATTCTTATTTTTGTAATCCCGACGTAGTACAAATAACAAATTACACAAACTTTTGACATTATTCCTCAACATTTCGATCTTGCTAGGAAGATGCTTTTCATCAAGGGCACGAATCTGACAAATTTTCAGGTTAATATTCAAGTTTTGGTACAGAAGGTGGTGACCTTCACATTCATTCAATTGCATCGTGGTGTTGAGACGTGCTACTGAAGCCCTATGTTCCATTACGAACGCAAGCGATAAATATATATATATATATATATATATATATATATATATATATATATATATATATATATATATATATATATATGGAGCAGAGATCGATGTAATACAGGTGAGTGAATAAGCAAATCGGTCAGAAAGGCTTTTTTGAGTTATGCGAGTAAGATGGAACAGAAATAAGGTGGGGAAATTTAGTTCGACTATGAAAAGTATAATTGAGTTATGAGTCGTCAAATGAACATCAAACAATATATAATAAATAATAATAATGATAAGTAGTTATTGTGGCTGGGTGATGTAGTGGATAACTCTCTGGCGTTTGAAGCAATCGCTCCGAATATCGAATCCTGTTGTGAACAACATCATTCATTGGGAGGTAGGTACATCCAGCCAACGAGTCCCGTATAGGATAAAATGCCCATCCAGGATTCCACTGCTAGCCACTATCTGTCTTTACAATAATAACGATAACCATAAAGGTACTTTGATAACTCTTGAAGTATGAATGATAACAAAATGGATTATGTAATATATAGAATGGTTCATCGAATGTATATAACTTAGAAAGTAAAGTAAAATTAATGGAAATAGTACACCAATAGATTGTTATGAAATAGAAATAGACAATATTTTTGACGTAATTAAGACGATTAAGCAGAAATAACACCGAAAACTATTCAAGCAACAGTTTATTCGGAATAAATCATATGGAACGAAATTGTGTGTTCTACCTTCTCTTTATATATTATTTACAACTGTCTATGCAAGTCATTAATGTTTACTAGATTAGTGGGATGTCTAATGCATCTTTTCTGTTGACAGGAGAAGGGTATGAATAAGTCTGCAACATTTTTGTGCTATGTTGATATATCATTTAGTGGTTTGTTTGCTTGAGGTAATTACTATGGTAACCATTTTGTAAATCTATTCAATGTACTTATTATAATGTATTATAAATTCTACAAGTTTTAATCGACTACATATGAATCAATAAACTTAAGGTTTTCACTAATTGTATTTCCCGCTAAGATATACTTGTTCAATTGAAAATTGTGTTCAGTGTATGGATGATTTTAGAGGGGTTTTTTAACATTAAGGTTTTCCACTTCTAACTGACGAATATTTTGCGGTTTATGAAGACTTTATTTTTAAGGTTGTATTCACTACGGAAAACCTCTCCTGGTTAACTAGTTCATTAGTTACTAGCCGGTCCTATGCACAGATAAAGAGGGAAGGTTGGGCATAGAGCTAGCAGTCCTACCCTTTAGAACCAATACAATCGTTAAACAAACCTCGAAGCAATGAAAAAGTATTTTTTTAAAAAACTTATTCCTCGTTGGAATCGGAGAGACGAAATGACGTCGTTTGGTGAAAGCCTTCGGGAAGCCAGTCGGCCGATGTGTGTTCTCTCGACGAAAGTGAAAGTAAGGATGGGGACGTGGAATATCCGCACCGCTTATGAACTACCAAGGCTGTCCAGATTGCAAAAGAGATGAAGAAGTATGGCATGGAAGTGCTTGGAATCTGCGATGAATCTGCAGATGGAATGGAAGTGAACTGTTTCAAATGTAAATTGGAGAGTCAATAATCTACTCCCATATTGTCACCTAGATGACAACCACGAGCACACTGAGTTTTCCAGTGGCTATCATGATGTCCCTAAGAACATCGAAGGCTCTCATGCAGTGTGAACCAATCTCCTCAACGATCATGATCATGACAGCAAGATTCAACTCAAAAGGAAGGAAAGTCAAAATCATTCCATGCTACGCGCCATCAAACAATGCAGATCAACAGAAGAAGGAGGAATTCTACAGACAAATGCAATCAGTACTAGATAAGACTCCAGTTGGCGATATCAAATTCTAATGGGCGATATAAATGAAAAACTTGGAACGCAACACACAGAAACAGAATTCATAATGGGTCCAGAAGCAGCTTGCCAAATGAATAAGAATATAGAACTGTTTGCAGATTTCTGGGCACTCGACGACTTGGTGACTAAAGGCAGTGTGTGCAAACAAAAACATATTCACAGGGCTAAATGGACTTCACCTGACGGACACATTAAAAATTAGACTGACTTCATCTCAATGTGAAGAAAGTGGAGATGTAGCCTAACGAACACAAGATCAAAAACAGGAGCAGAGGTAGGTTGACACCACTCAATATCTAGTACAAGTAACCTACCTTCAAAATTTAGTTGAAAACCTTCAAACAAGCTGGTGATGATGCACAAAACTTCAAGTTGAACACCCAGAACGGAAACTGAAAAATGAAACTAAACAGCATATCTTCACGTCAGCCATCAAGACAAAATGGGAGATATCGAGCAGAATGCGTGAAGCAACCACCGCGTAAGAACACTGCAGGTCTTTGGAAGAGATGTGGAAGTAAAACTGCATAACCGTGTTAGGAAGGAAGAAGACAAGGATGAGACAAGGAATAGATATCGACAGACACATGGAAAGTGATAGAGTATGAAGAGTAAGATGGTGAAGCAGAAGATGAACCAGTGCAAGGATGCACAACGGAAAGAAGAACTGAGTACAACGTATAAAACACTACACTGGACAAAGAAATGAAGAAGGGTGTTCGCAAAGAAAACAGACACTTCTACGACACATTGGCAAGTGAAGTAGAACAGGTTGCAGGTAGGAGAGATGGAGACCTGACAACATTATATCAAATAACCAGGTTACCTACTATCTGGGAGTGAAGAGATGAACACAGCACAGATGAGACGAATGTGAGATAGTGAAGGAAAGCTAGTTACCCTTGGAAGGGAGAAAGAAAGGACAAGGAGACGATGGGATGACCACTTCAAAATTTCTTGGAAGAAAGGCTACCTTCTCAGAATCCCGATGAAGCGAGATATCAGTCTTTGCAAGAACTGGCGAGGAATCATCCTGCTATCCACCCTAAACAAAATATTAAGCGGCGTCATCCTGGGGAGACTAAGGGATGAGCTGGATTCAAAACTACAACCCAAAAGACTGACTGGATGGTTGGCTTCAGGAAGAACAAATCAAATGCGCATCAAACTGCAATGCAACACTACGCTATGCATGATCACATAACAGAGCATAGAATGGAAATCAACCCTCTACCTCAACTACATCGACTTGGAAAAGGCCTTCAACAGCATCGACCGAGAAGTCATTCGGCAGGCAACTGCTTCAACACTACCGAATACCACAAACCTTTATCAATCTCATTCAACTACTACATGAAGACACCACATGTCAAGCAATTCACAATGAGAAGCTCAGTGACGGCTTTCGACTGAAGTGAAGTGAAGTGAAATGAAGACAGGGAGGAGTGAGACAAGGCTGTCTACCATCACCCATGATATTCCTGATTGTGGTTGACTGGATCATGCAACAAACCGTGAGGAGTGAGAATAGGGGGATACGCTGGCTGGACAGGGGAAAATATCCTAGAAGATTTGGATTTCACCTCCGATGACCATTTGTGTCTAATGTCGCAGAGAATTGAAGATCGAAAGGCAAACTCCAACAAGTTGATGGGGGAGGCAGGTGAGCGAAGGAAGACGGGACTTCAAGTGGATGTAGAGAATACAGAGGTGATGATGATACCCAACCAAAAATACCATCAACAACAACAAGCTTCAATGACGATCACCATGAGTGGGAGAAAGTTGAAGGAAGTAGTCTCTTTCACCTACATATACTGGGCAGCATCGTTTCAACTACAGACGACACAGGCACACACACACAACGACGTGAAAACCAGTCAGCATCCGAAACACAGCAAGACAGGCCTTCCTTCATCAACCTGACTGAAATCAGTGTGGAGATCTTCTCCACTCTACTCAGCATAAAGCACCAACAACATCCACATTCTCAACACTAAGTCAGTCAGTCAGTCAGTCAGCTAGTCAGTCAGTCAGTCTGTCAGTCAGTCAGTCAGTCAGTCAATCAGTCAGTCAGTCTGTCAGTCAGTCAGTCTCTCTGTCAGTCAGTGAGTCAAGTAAGTCAGTCAGTGCTTCCATGTGATGGTTGACAGACTAGACGTGTTACGAAAACCATTTACAACAAACTACACACATCCATCATCAACAAGTGCCACCGCTCACCCTGCCTCCCTACTCATGCTCACATGATCAGAATAGTCAGAATAAGCAAGAAGGAAGCCACTCTGACTAGCTGACAACGAGGCAACGAAGCGAGAAGCTATCGCTCAACAAATATGGAGAAGAAGAGAGTGGGTATGGATTGGATTGGATTGGATTGGATTTGGCATGTAATGCTGAAGAGAGGAATTGGGGACATGACGTGCCAGGTCAGACACTCGAGTGGAACGTAGATGGGAAGGGACGAGTTGGGTGTGTGAGGTGAGGGTGAGATGAGGGAGGAGATGGTGTGAGGGAGGAATGAGAGTTTGTGTGTAGTGGTGGAGGCAGGTTGAACAGATTGCGGAGAAGAGAGTGTAATGGAGATGTGCTAGTGAATCTGTATGTTCCACTAGGAATCTAAGGGACAAATAATAAATAATAATAATAATAATACTGAATACAATTACAGAATTGTTCTCTTTGTAAGGCATACAAACAGCGTGTTGTAATTCAATTCAAGTTAACTAACAGAAATTCATACTTCAAAGTGAATGACATTCTTGGATCATTTCATCTTATTGATTATTAAGACATTAGTTGAATGAGTTAATTCAATTTTTGATAGTTAAAATATCATACAATCGTGTTTTGTTCATGATTTCATGAAGTTGACCATTTTGCGCAAATCATCACGTTCTAGATAGTTTTCAACTTTCATTTTTGTGAGTAAGTTGTCTTTACTGTAGAATACTGAAGATGCGATTAGTTACAATTTACATGGTGGTGATTAGTAATGTGATCTAGGAGACGCGTTTCGTCTTTCTACAATTCATCAACCTGATGTAACTGTCTTCAAATGAGTCATAGTTTCCTCAGTGGGACTCCTAAGGAGTTTCAAGCTAGGAATAGATATCTATCCTCTACTCCTCCATCTTTAATGGATATTTCATAGAAGAGGAATGTTTGAAAATCAATCTATTCCTGAGAAACCTGTCTGTTGACTGAAGGATAGTCAGTATACTGCGTGTATTCAATTTGTCACATTCTATTGTTATTATCATGACATATGTCGACATTGGTGGACTCTTCACCTTCATTTAGTACGCTAAGTATACTGCGAACTAAGTTGCGTGAGAGGGAATCATGTCAGACAAAGTAAGGCGTATTATTGTCCAACTACCTAGTCGTTATATTCACATTTGCATTTCTGCTGATCTTATGTATCATTTTTATGAGGAGTTTTGGAATGATTAGATTTCAAGTGAGGGTTTTTCAGAAGTTCAATCATCTCCAGAGCCTTTGAGTAATAACACATTCATCTGGCATCTTGCATTCTTATCAATCTTCTGAGGAAGCTGTATTTTTTTATTTGTCCTTTAAGTTCCTAGTGGAAGAGGGATTGAGTAACACGTCACCATTTCACTATATTCTCTTCAGTCTTTACAACCTGGATCCAAGACTCCCTATAACCTTTCATTTCTTCCTCACACGATCTCACTGTTGTCACCCTCGCACGCTCAACTTGTTGTTTCTCATGCCGGTTGTACTCGACGATCTGGTCTGGCGTGGTTTGGTGCGTGATTTCGTCAAACGGTGTTCTCAGTGTATGTCTAATTCAATTCAATCCATCTCCACTTCCCTCTTCTGCATATTTGTTGTGTGATAGGTTGTTGCTTCGTTTGTTCGTTGCCAGCCAACTATGGTTCCTGCTTGCTGATTCTTATTATTATCATCATCCATCTCATCTCATCTCATCTCCATCTTCGGTATCGAGTGAGCGTGGGCGTAGGTGGCAGGTGTTGATGATGGGTGTCTGTAGTTTGTCTGAAATGCTTTTCGTAACACGTGCAGTCTATCAACCCTCACATTGGGTCACTGATTTACTTGACTGACTGACTGACTGAATTAGTGTTTGAAATCGGGATGTTGTGCATGGTTTATGCTGAGTGCAGTGAAGTGCAGTGCAGTGCAGTTCAGTTCAGTAGATTTCCACACTGATTTCAGATTGATGAAGGAAGTCTTGTCTATCTGGCTGTATTTTCGATGCTGGTTGGCTTTGACATGCTCATGTGTGCGTGTGCCTGTGCTGCCTGTAGTTGAAACGATGCTGCCTATGTAGGTGTGTAAGTAGGTAAGTAGGTTGGCGTTTGTTGAATCAGGTCAGGCACTCGATTGGAACGCAGATAGGAAGCGATAATTTGGTTGTGTGAAGCGGTGGTGATATTTAGGAGATCGTCCGAGGAAGAAACGACAGCTTCTGGGCTGTCGTTGAATCAGGTTCAAAGATTTGCAAACAATAGAATTCACTGAAAACGTGCTAGTGAAGCCCTATGTTCCATTAGGAGCCCAATGGACAAATAATAATAATACTCAGTTCTTCTCTCCTTTGTGCATCCTTGCACTGGTTCATCTTCTGCTCCTGCTCCTGCTTCTGCTTCACCATCAACATCAACATCACAATCTTACTCTTCATAGTCTATCACTTTCCATGTGTCCATCGAGATCCATTCCTTGTCTTGTCTTCTCTCGTCACGTCTTGTCTTGTCTCGTCTCGTCCTTGTCTTCTTCCTTCCTAACACAGTTATCCAGCTCTCCTTCCACATAGCTTTCACAGAGTTCCAGTGTTCTTCCACACAGGTCCCTTCAGAAATGTTGCTCAATGTCTCCACTCCCATTGTTTTCCTGATGACTGACTGACGTGAAGATGTGCTTTGTAGTTTCGTCCTTCGATGTCTGTTCTGGGTGTTCAACTTGAACTTTTGTGCATCATCACCAGCTTGTTTGAAGGTTTTCAACTTGATTTTGAAGGTAGGTTGCTTGCACTAGATATTGAGTGGTGTCAACATACATCTGCTCCTCTGTTATTCTCAAACAAAATTAATCCAACTTCTGATTTTTCGCTGAATGTTCTCAATAATACAACAAATCTGGTTGTTTTTGTAACTGTAGAATCTGAGTAGATAATGTACACTTGTTTAGACAGTTCTTCTAGTCAGGAAACTTATTGGTTGTTTGCACTGAAACAGTGAAATGAGAACAATCGCATTTTATCTGAAATAGACATATGTTTATTATTCGGCTTCTTCGCTTGTGTATGAGGGCAGAATGAGGCAGTTCAACTACAAAACATATCAAAACTGAATTAATTCTTCTGAACTGGCAGTCTTCTCATCTTCTTGAAACGGATACTACAGTTAGTGTTGTTGGAAATATCAATGAAGACGATATGTAACTTTGTATGGGAAAAGACTTCAGCGAACTGCTGAATTGAATGCCGCTTATGCTGACATCAGTTGACAACTGTGCTATTTTGCTTTGTTTGCTTTATGAGCTGGTATTTCAATGGACAATATTTTGTTTTTCATGTGGGTCATTGTCATCACGTTTATGTTAATTTCGGAAATTTGTGGAGAATTTTCCTTTTCATGTATATTTTTATGAGTGAGTAATTGTATGCATTGACAGTCTTATTTGTGAAACGCAGCAGGACAGGACTTCATGAATCTGAAATCAGTCTGGAGACCTACGACACTTATCATAAAGTCTGAACAAGATGCGGATTATCAACTATAATTCAGTCAACTCAATGCTGCTATGTGGTTCAGAGACTTGGCGGGTCGCGAAATGGATTCCCAACAAACTACAGACGTGCATATTCAACTGCTTCCACCTGCGCTCACTCGATACTGAAGATCCGATTGTCAGATGAAAAAAGCAACAGTGAACTCTGGTCTGGAAACGAACCAACGAAGCAAGAACTTATCACTCAACAAATTTGCAGAAGAAGAAAGTGGAGATGGATTGGGCATACACTGAGGATGCTGACTGGAGACATCACTCTCCAGGCCCTTCTGTTGAACACACAGGAGAGAAGATGAGTTTGGCTTTCTAGCTGAGGGTGACATGGAGGAGATGGTGTGAGGAAGAAATGAAAGCTTTTGGAAAGTCATGGCACCTGGTTGAAAAGACTGCAGAGAAGAGAGTGGGATGGAGGCGTGTTACTGAAGCCCTATGTTCCACTAAGAACCCAAGGGGAAAATAATAATGATAAGCTCATTACGGAATGACATTATTTGGATGCCAGCTGAAACCTGTGTGGATAGTCGCACTATTTCATGAATTGACAGAATGTGGAAAACGTGAACCATTGAAATCCAAACTAGTAGTTGAATAGCAAACACGTTCCCCTTGAAACCCGGAGGTCGCAAGTTCAATGCCGAGCCAAGCCATGGATGCATACTGGTGAGGAATCCCATACTAGGATAAATCACCTGTCCAGTGGTTCCCCAAATAATCCCAGTCCACGATGATTACAACCCTAAAGAATATTTCATGGCACCGGGATCAGTCCACATTCAGCTACGTTTATTACAGAAAATATTTTATGTCATCTGTTTGCCGGTGGTCTGAATTTCGATCCAAGACACGCGTTACGTCATTTTAGAAACTTATAAGTTGGGTGTTACTAATCCATTTCAATCTCAAGGAAGGTATCAATACGCACTACGACAGAAGTAAATTCATCTGATGAGTTCAAAATAAGATGTAAAAAGCTTGTAACCACCTCCAAACAAGTTAGAATAAAAAAGTATCTCAGTTCTAATAAATTTGTCAAGAAAAATCAATGATAATAATAATAATAATTATTATTATTATTATTATCATTATTATTATAAAGTACAATCAGTTCACCTAAATTAGGTGAAAAAATGAGCTAGAAATTTAAATAAAGATTGCAAGTTATTTTACTGAAATTCATATCGAAAATACATTTCTCTTAGAATGTGTATCGCACAGTGAAACAGTATTATTTGATGATGACATTAAAAAAAAGAATATATTGCCGATTGGAAGAAGGACTAACTTTTCAAACTCCCAAAGAAGGGAGACCTAAAACTTTGTAAGAACTTGAGAGGAATTATGCTCCACCATTGTCCACACTAAGCAAAATATTACGCCACATCATCCCGGAGAAAGTAAAAATCCTTTCCATTCAAACTTACGACCAGAACAGGTTGGCTGGATGGTTGGCTTCAGGGAGAACAAATCATGTGCGCATCAAATTACAACGCCACACCACACCACACCACACCACATCACACCACACCACACCACACCACATCACACCACACCACACCACACCACATCACACCACACCACATCACATCACATCACATCACACCACATCACACCACACCACACCACACCACATCACATCACATCACATCACACCACACCACACCACATCACATCACACCACACTACACCACACCACACCATATCACACCACACCACACCACACCACACCACACCACACCACACCACACCACACCACACCACACCACACCACACCATATCACACCACACCACACCACGCTACGCTACACATCATCATACAACACACCATACAATGGCAGTCAAATGGATATTCACCTCAAATTCATCGATTTTCAAAAGGCCTCCAACAGTGTCGACTGAGAAGTAAATTTGGTGGGCAGCTGCTTCAACACTACGCCTTCAGTTCCACAAGCCTTCATCAACTTCATTCAACAGCAGCGATATGCTATATGCTATGTGATGCTACATGCTAGGTGATTCACAATGGAAAGTTCAGTGATGCTATTGAAGCGAAGTGAAGACAGGAAGAAGTAAGATGAGTTTGCAGCCTACCCACATCATTGATGATCATCCAGATTGTGGTCGACTGGACTGGACTGAACTGCACTGGATCATGAAACAAATTTTGAGGACTGAGAAGAGTGGCATGCGATGGTGGGACCAATGAAAACATCCCGTACCATTTGGATGTCACCGATGATGATAAATTATGTCTAATGACTTGTCGCACAAACTCGAAGATCTACAGGATAAAACCAACAAATTAGCGGAAGAGGTGGTACAACGAAGACGGGACTTCAGGTGAACGTGGAGAAGACAGAGGTGATGAAGATACCCAACCAACAACGACAACAACTATACAAAGCACGAATAGCCATCAGCGTGAGAAAGCTGAAGGAAGTTGTCTCTTTCACCTACATACCTACCCACCTACCTACCTACCTACCTACCTACCACCCCACACCTACCTACCTACCACCCCACACCTACCTACATACATACATGCCTACCTACACACCTACCTAGGCAGCATCGTTTCAACTACAGGCAGCAAAGGCACACGCACACATGAGCATGTCAAAGCCAACCAGCATCGGAAATACAACAAGATAGACAAGACTTCCTTCATCAATCTGAAATCAGTGTGGAAATCTACTGAACTGAACTGCACTGCACTTCACTGCACTCAGCACAAAGCATGAACAACATCTAGATTTTCAACGCTAATATCTGTCAACTAAGTTAGTGCTTCTGTGTGACAGTTGATAGACTTGGCATGTTACGAAAAGCATTTCCAACAAACTACAGACATCTATCGTAAACAGCTGTCGCCTACTACCACACGGAGAGTGTAGATGGAGATCAGGTGGATGGCGAGAATAATAAGAATGAGCAAGGAGGAACTGTGGCTGGCTGGCTGGCAACCAACCAACCGACGAATTAACATCCTATCGTCCAACAAATATGCAGAAGAGGGAATTGGAGATGGATTGGATTGGGCATTCACTGAGAAGACCACTTGGGGACATCATGCACCTGGTCAAGTCAGGCCGTCGAGTGAAACGGGGATGAGAAACGATGAGTTGGGCAGGCGAGGGTGAAAATGGTGCAGTCGTGTGAGGAAGAAATAGAAGGTTGTAAGGACTGTAGAGAAGAGAGTGAAATGGTGACGTGTTAACGTATCCGTATATTCCACCAGGAACCCAAGGACAAATTATAATATAAAAAATCATATCAAGGTATTAACAACTTTCTGGTCTGATTTCGCTTACTTCCATTGCCCTAGAAACCAAACTTGATGTAAATTTTATGCTTATTAGTGTATAACGAACAACCTGGCCTGTCAAATTTCCTCGAATGTTTAAATCTGACTCTTAGTGTCAATTTCACAGACTTTATCAATATCTCATACAAGTTATGACTAACATATTGTTGAATAGGACCATGTATTAGAACTGGCTGTCATATGGTAACCAATGAAAATGTTAACTCTTAAATGCTGAGAAAAATCTGTTGATCACATGTGCAACTTAGCTACCATACACATCGTTGTAGTCTCTCACTTTCCAATTAAGGAATGTAGTAGCTTAAGATTTCTGAAATAACATCACTTTCCTAAAGGTTAGGTAGATACACCTTGTCGATAAGTGTCAAAAAGAATGTTGCGTCAGAACAAATCATCTGAGAGTTTAGTGTCGTTGAGTTCAATGCGAAGTCGTACATTTGCTTGATGGACTCTCACTAGCCTTCAAGATATGATAGCTTCACTACAGTGATATTACAGACAGTTTGTTGTAGCTCAGCATTCTTGATAAAGAAATATTACACAATTAAACAGTAATTATTTACTGAAAAGTAAATAATTCTGTTGCCTTGTGTGATACATATGGAAACGAACTATAATGAAAGTATACTTTATAATAGTGCCCAAACTTTATTCATATATCAGTGGATAAATCCTACCTACAGGAAATAGAAAAGTCACTGGTATGACGGATACTTTAAATGGCTAGTATTATTATTCACTGATTAAATATAGCTGTCAATAACAAACTAATGTTCTCAACCAAAGACAATGGAAAGTGAATGTTGAACACACCTTGGTCTCAAATTATACTATGGTAATAAAACTAAAAATCTTTCACTTTAAAACAACTCAGCGCTTTATTTTATACATTTGTTAATCTTAGGTGAATGAACTCTATATTATTGATGTACTTATCATACAGTAATTCAGTGTGTTTAAATCTAGTAAAGGTAAACTAACCCTCTTGACCTTGAAGAATTATGTTGACCTCAATTTCGTCAACAACTGAATTTTATTTGACCTTATTTTAATGGATTATAAGATGTAACTGAAATATGAGCATCATTAACTACTTTATGCCTTTCAATCAATTCAATGGATGTTTTTTTTATCAGGGAAACAATGAATAAATGTCATGCTCTTCAATATTTAGTATTTATTTCCCGAAAATTCATCTGATTCAGATACAATTATGAAGATTTTCTACTTAAGGTTGCTCTGAGTATACGCTTAGAATAATTTTTATAACATTTCGTATTCTGTATAATATCACTCATATTAGTGTTACTGGAGGTATGACAACAACTGAAACTTCACGACTGTCACCATTATGAAAGATCACTCCAACTTGAGGTACTTAAAATAAAAATGGCCCAGTTTTGAGTAAATGCAGAACCTAAGAGAGAGGACTGACTTTTCTGTACCGTTAGTCTTTACAGAATCACTTATAACTTCTTCTTAGGAAACCTCCTCATTGGTGACAGAAAGGTAGAGTATGGAATTTCAGAGACCAACCTATTCTTACTTCTTCTGTACACGATGGAATGACGATTAAATAGAAGTGTTGGTCACCCTGAGGAAAATAGGTTACTGTTATAACACCCCATTACAAACAGTAACATTATTTCATCCTTAAAATGTAATTTTACTACAAAGTAATGTCAACTGCCTTTACTGTTAACAATTCCAAGTTGACCTTTATGGTATAGTTGGACTTCAAGGTACACTTGTTCTAGCCGTCATAGTCAATCAGTTCACAGTTATATGCAAACCAGACAACGAATTCAAGGTAACAGCTGTCTGTAGTACATATGCGTTCATATCGTGTCTCCATTTAAATGACCACGTCAGATAACTTTGTTCACATCTGTATCATTTCGTTTTCATACTATTACTTTCCATTACTCTGATTAATGTCAGATTCATTTCTTTGTCTTGCTTCCTTAAAACTGACGCTTCAGGGTACTGACATGAAGTGACGGGAGGGGGTAACCAAGACTATTTTGTGCAATACCTGATCTTGTGTTGCTGACATCTTCAATTGATTATCGTTCCACGATCTTTCGCTCCAGTATCCCAGTGACCATACAGCTTTACATGTGAAATACATAAAAATCGTCCTGCAAACATTGTTGATACTTCAGTATTTCATTTGCTTATCAAAAGGCATGTCAGTTGGAGGTTGAGATCCAACCAACAGGAAGTTCTACAGATGGATATAGAACCTAGGTACTCTTGCTGGGTGTAATTCCATATTAAAAAAGATTATTTGATATGACGAACAATGATGCAGAATTATATACTAGATGGCATTTCTAGTAGTTTCTTGCCCATAATTGGATCAAGGTAATTACAAAACTTCGTGACTTCGTATTGATAATTCTACACCTTTACCGTGTTTCATTTAGTTGATAGTGAAATTTCCTCTATGCATGGAATTGGTCTACCGTCATACCTATTGTATGTGTTAGGAGTTGAATCGAAGAATAAGGACTCAGAGACCGAAGCCGCCCTCAACCTAATCACATTAGTCTTTGAAAACCGTCAAGATAAAGGAAGGAAATTCAGTGGAAAACTAAGATGGGAAGTTGTGTGATTACCTTGGCATGTTCAGGTTAATAAACTGAACTCATAACATCCGCAAGCGATTACTAGCATTTCATTATGTGCGACATAAAACAAACTAATCTGATAAGGACTGGAAGCCCTGTTTAACTTAAAAGCTACGCTTGCTGGTATGCATCAGCAAAAGCTGATCCAGAAACTCAAAGTGACCAGTGTTCCATCACAAGCTCATGTCTGAGTATCTAAGTGATGAAACCAGAAGCATTAAGCTTCAGCTATGCAGTTCATGACTGAGTACTCCAAGAATTAGGCTGTGTACACACAGTAGTCACATTGTATTACTATTTTTTATTATTTGTCCCTTGAGTTCCTTGTGGAACATACAGATTCACTAGCACATCTCCATTACACTCTCTTCTCCGCAATCTGTTCAACCTGCCTCCACCACTACACACAAACTCTCATTCCTCCCTCACACCATCTCCTCCCTCATCTCACCCTCACCTCACACACCCAACTCGTCCCTTCCCATCTGCGTTCCACTCGAGTGTCTGACCTGGCACATCATGTCCCCAATTCCTCTCTTCACCATTACATGCCAAATCCAATCCAATCCAATCCAATCCATACCCACTCTCTTCTTCTCCATATTTGTTGAGCGATAGCTTCTCGCTTCGTTGCCTCGTTGTCAGCTAGTCGGAGTGGCTTCCTTCTTGCTTATTCTGACTATTCTGATCATGTGAGCATGAGTAGGGAGGCAGGGTGAGCGGTGGCACTTGTTGATGATGGATGTGTGTAGTTTGTTGGAAATGGTTTTCGTAACACGTCTAGTCTGTCAACCATCACATGGAAGCACTGACTGACTTACTTGACTGACTGACAGACTGGGAGACTGACTGACTGACTAGCTGACTGACTGACTGACTGACTTAGTGTTGAGAATGTGGATGTTGTTGGTGCTTTATGCTGAGTAGAGTGCAGAAGATCTCCACACTGATTTCAGTCAGGTTGATGAAGGGAGGCCTGTCTTGCTGTGTTTCGGATGCTGACTGGTTTTCACGTCGTTGTGTGTGTGTGCCTGTGTCGTCTGTAGTTGAAACGATGCTGCCCAGTATAGGTAGATGGAAGAGACTACTTCCTTCAACTTTCTCCCACTCATGGTGATCGTCATTGAAGCTTGTTGTTGTTGATGGTATTTTTGGTTGGGTATCATCATCACCTCTGTATTCTCTACATCCACTTGAAGTCCCGTCTTCCTTCGCTCACCTGCCTCCCCCCCCCTCCCCCATCAACTTGTTGGATTTTGCCTGTCGATCTTCAATTCTCTGCGACATTAGACACAAATGGTCATCGGAGGTGAAATCCAAATCTTCTAGGATATTTTCCCCTGTCCAGCCAGCGTATCCCCCTATTCTCACTCCTCACGGTTTGTTGCATGATCCAGTCAACCACAATCAGGAATATCATGGGTGATGGTAGACAGCCTTGTCTCACTCCTCCCTGTCTTCATTTCACTTCACTTCAGTCGAAAGCCGTCAGTGAGCTTCTCATTGTGAATTACTTGACATGTGGTGTCTTCATATAGTAGTTGAATGAGATTGATAAAGGTTTGTAGTATTCGGTAGTGTTGAAGCAGTTGCCTGCCGAATGACTTCTCGGTCGATGCTGTTGAAGGCCTTTTTCAAGTCGATGTAGTTGAGGTAGAGGGTTGATTTCCATTCTATGCTCTGTTATGTGATCATGCATAGCGTAGTGTTGCATTGCAGTTTGATGCGCATTTGGTTTGTTCTTCCAGAAGGCAACCATCCATTCAGTCTGTTAGGTCGTAGTTTTGAATCCAGCTCATCCCTTAGTCTCCCCAGGATGACGTCGCTTAATATTTTGTTTAGTGTGTATAGCAGGATGATTCCTCGCCAGTTCTTGCAAAGACTGATACCTCGCTTCACTGGGAGTCTGACAAGGTAGCCTTTCTTCCAATCAGCCGGCATGTATCTTTCCTTCCTTCCAAACCTTGTGCATTAGTGGTGTGAGCATGTCGCTATTGTCTCTGTGTCTGTTTTCAGTGCTTCTGGCGTGATTCCATCTGGTCCTGCTACTTTCCCGCATTTCAGTAGCTTTATAGCATTCATGACTTCACTTCTGCTTTATTCGGATGGCCTGTGCTCACTGGTAGTTCTGTGGTTGGGTGGCTAGTGGTATTTGTGAACGAATTGGAGACGGTGGTGAAGGTGGTGGTGAATTGAAGAAATTTTGAAGTGGTCATCCCATCGTCTCCTTGTCCTTTCTTTCTCCCTTCCAAGGGTAACTAGCTTTCCTTCACTATCTCACATTCGTCTCATCTGTGCTGTGTTCATCTCTTCACTCCCAGATAGTAGGTAACCTGGTTATTTGATATAATGTTGTCAGGTCTCCATCTCTCCTACCTGCAACCTGTTCTACTTCACTTGCCAATGTGTCGTAGAAGTGTCTGTTTTCTTTGCGAACACTCTTCTTCATTTCTTTGTCCAGTGTAGTGTTTTATACGTTGTACTCAGTTCTTCTTTCCGTTGTGCATCCTTGTACTGGTTCATCTTCTGCTTCACCATCTTACTCTTCATACTCTATCACTTTCCATGTGTCTGTCGAGATCTGTTCCTTGTCTCATCCTTGTCTTCTTCCTTCCTAACACGGTTATGCAGTTTTATTTCCACATCTCTTCCAAAGACCTGCAGTGTTCTTACGCAGTGGTTGCTTCACGCATGCTGCTCGATATCTCCCATTTTGTCTTGATGGCTGACGTGAAGATATGCTGTGTAGTTTCGTTTTTCAGTTTCCGTTCTGGGTGTTCAACTTGAACTTTTGTGCATCATCACCAGCTTGTTTGAAGGTTTTCAACTAGATTTTGAAGGTAGGTTGCTTGCACTAGATATTGAGTGGTGTGAACCTACATCTACTCCCTTTCTTGATCTTGTGTCCAGTAGGCTTCATCTCCACTTTCTTCACATTGAGATGAAGTCAGTCTGATTTATAGTGTGTCTAGCAGGTGAAATCCTTTTCTCTTTGTGGATATCTTTGTGCCTGAACACAGTGCCTCCCATGACCAATCGTTGTAGACTTTATCAATCGATTCCCATTAGAACTCAACATAGATTACTTGACAGTAAAGATTAGCCACCATCCAATGTTTGATTCAACTGCAAAATCCAAGGAAATAGGTAATCAGTCCTTAGGTGAATATATTTTCGACGAAGTCTTTGACTTTGACACTGACTGACACACAGAAATTTCCGATGGAAAGTTAGTTTCGTTAGGGTTAAAGCTGCTGCGCTGGTGAATACCAGCAAATAGAAAACGTGAGGTTGGTTTTCACGCTTACTGACTTCTAACATTTGAATAAGAAATAACTAGAAAGTTGGTAATCAAGTCAACTAGTGAATAGTAACCTCAGTGACATACATAATATCCAATTATTCAAACAAAACAAAAATCAATTCAGCTGTTTTACAAGCCGAAATCTGTAGCAGGATACTTCATCAATGAATTAGCCAGTTTTGAAGCCACTGGAAAAAAAAGAAGAAACGTACTAGTCTACTAAGTCACAGCTATCTCACTCATATAGTCAAAATGATTATCACTATAACTCTCTCCATCTGTAGTTCAGTTACATTTGGTTTCGGATGAGAAGTCGTGGCTAGGCAGCCACCCCCAACTGTTGGTGGTTGGCTTCAAGGAGAACAAATCATGTGCGCATCAAATTACAACGCCACGCCACGCTACGCTACGCTACACATCATCATACAACACACCATACAATGGCAGTCAAATGGATATTCACCTCAAATTCATCGATTTTCAAAAGGCCTCCAACAGTGTCGACTGAGAAGTAAATTTGGTGGGCAGCTGCTTCAACACTACGCCTTCAGTTCCACAAGCCTTCATCAACTTCATTCAACAGCAGCTATATGCTATATGCTATGTGATGTTACATGCTAGGTGATTCCAATGGAAAGTTCAGTGATGCTGCTGAAGCGAAGTGAAGACAGGAAGAAGTAAGATGAGTTTGCAGCCTACCCACATCATCGATGATCATCCAGATTGTGGTCGACTGGACTGACTGCTCCGCACTGCACTAAGCTCAGCATAAAGCGTGAAAAACATATGGATTTTCAACACTAATATCTGTCAACTAAGTCAGTGATCCTATGTGATGGTTGAGAGACTAGGCGCGTAACGAAAAGCATTTCCAACAAACTAAAGACATACATCATCAACAGCTGCTGCCTACGCTCACTCGATACTGAAGATGGAGATCAGACGAATGGTGAGAATAATAAGATTCAGCAAAGAGGAACTGTGGCTAGCTGGCTGGCTAGCAACGAAGCAACAACCCATCCTCTAATGAATATGCAGAATAAGAGAGTGGAGATGGATTTGATTGGATTGGGGATACACTGAGAAGACCGTTTGATGACATCACGCGAGGGTGATATGATACGTTATAGGCAGTGGTGGGGGCACATAGAAAAGACTGCGTAGAATAGAGTGAAATGGTGACATGTTACTGAAGCCGTATATTCCACTAGGAACCCAAAGGACAAATAATAAATAGTAATGAAGGGACTCAAGATAAATTTCTTATTTTGATTCAGGAATAAGATGTTATTTGTCTGAATCGTGTAATGTATTCGAGCAAAACATTTAGAATAATCTGGTCAAACACGTACTTTCATTTGTATTGAAATATTACAGAGTTAAGGGGCAACAAAATAACTGTCAGTCAAATGATAAGGTCAAAATAACAATGAAGATCAATAAAGCAACAGCAACAGCAAACATTTAATACTATGTGATGATTGAGGGTGAAATGAAAATTTCTACCGCGGCAGGATTCAAACCAGCGACCACCGACTTTCTGGCCTGATGCTCTTCCAACTAAGCTGTTAGGTCCAACTGCTGACGGGATTTTTATTCTGGTGGTTCGAATCCTGCCGCTGTCCAAATCTTCATTCCACCTTCAATCATCATCCAGTATGAATATGATGCTTCCAATCTCTGGTTCAGCTAGATTTGGGTTTAGACGAGAAGTCCTGACTAGACAGTCAGTGTGAATACGATCAAGTAGTAGTAACGTGCTACGAATTCACATGGTAGTTGGGCAAAAACACTTCGTGACTGGACTGAAATAAAAATATAATCAGCACTCGGACCTCACAGCTCAGTTGGTAAAGCACTAAACAGGAAACTCGGTGGTCACTGGTGCGAATCTCACCTCAGCCCAAATTTTCATTTCACCTTTTATCATCACCCAGTAGCAATACTAGTCTGCTAAACCATGTCTATCTCAGATAGTGAGAATGTTAAAAATTTAATGGTACCATAACCTTGAGTTCAAAGCCGAGTTTACCAACGAAGGTTTAACATGATGACAAACTGTTTTTGAACGCATCAAAGCGACTTAAACCTCTAATGTCTCAGCAAAGTTTAAAAAACGTCCCCAACCAGTAAATGACGACCTTACATCCATTTTATGCTACGTTTAGTTACTGAGGAGATCTGACGTTACCCATCTCTTTCAAAACATGCCCAAGGTATGTAGATAACTTGTTTGAAAAACATTTTTAACATATTCTATGGGGTTTCAGTAAATATAGGCAGTCAGCCACATGTTTCCTGAGGGCTAGTGATATTATCCAGTGTCCCAAACCTTGGAAGGCGTAGCGGGGCTCGAACTCGTGGCCCAAATATTGGTGGTCACCTTCCCCAACCACTGACCTACAGCTCCACACATTGGGGCTCAGTATGAATAAAATAAGCATTATAGAGAAGTTAATCTAAAAACCACCATATAGGAACCACTGAAATAGACAATTCAGTTTCTTTTATTTTGTCTAGAAAGGTAACTTTTTCATAGGATACAGAAATGTAGTTGCATATTCTAGTAGTCTTTAAGATGCCTTCAGAGTCACTCGTACTATCACAGAGACGTGTCTGCGAATTTGTGGTTGATTTGTGTGATATCAGCACACCATGTGATTAATACGTTTGTTTCAGTTTTGAACAGCACGCTAATAATATAATTAAATTATTAATCATTATTTATCCTTTGGGTTCCTAGTGGAACATAGGGATTCAGTAATAGGTCAACATTTCACTCTATTCTCTACAGTCTTTAAAACCTGGATCCACCACTGCCCATAACCTATTATTTCTTCCTCACATGGTTTCCTCCATGTCGTCCTCCGATACCCAACTCATCGTTTCTCATACCGGTTCCACTCGACGGCCTGACCTGACGCGCGATGTCCCCAAGCCGTCTCCTCAGTGTATATTCAATCCAATCCGATCCATCTCCAATTCCCTCTTCTGCATATTTGTTGGGTGATAGGTTGTTGCTTCGTTGGTTCGTTGCCACCTACAGTTCCTTCTTGCTGATTCTTATTATTCCCACCATTCATCTGATCTCCATCTACACTCTCGCGTGAGCGTAGGCGGCAGGTGTTGATGATGAATGTCTGTAGTTTGTTCAAAATGCTTTTTGTAACACGCCAAATCTCTCAACCATCACATAGAAGCACTGACTTACTTGACTGACTGACTGACTTAGTGTTGAAAATCCATATGTTTTTCATGCTTTATGCTGAGTGCAGTGCAGTGCAGTGCAGTAGATCTTCACACTCAACTCAGATTAATGAAGGCTCGTCTTGCTGTCTCTCGGATTCTGGTTGATTTGATGTCCTCATCTTTACCTGTGCCGCCACCTGTAATCGAGACCATGCTGCCTAGGTAGATAAAAGAGACTACTTCCTTTGGCTTTTTCTTACTGATGATGATTGGGCACTTGTTGTTGTTGTTGTTGGTCGGGTATCTTCATCACCTCTGTCTTCTCTACGTTCACCTGAAAGAAGTCCCATTTTTCTTCGCTGCCCTGCCTCACATTTTCTTCCAACTTGTTGTTTTTCGTCTGTAGATCTTCGAGTTTGTGCGACAAGACATCAGACATGAGTTATCATCCGCGGCGAAATCCAAATCATGTGGGGTCTTGTCACCCATCAAACAGCGTATGCCCATCTTTTCATAGCTGCTCACAGTTATGCGTTGCATGATCCAGTCCACTCCACTCCAGTTCAGTCCAGTCTAGTCAAGTCGAGTCGAGTCGACCACAATCAGGAAGATCATGGGTGATGATGATAGGTGGCAACCTTATCTTACTTCTTCATGTCTTCACTTCACTTAAATGGCATCACTGAGCTTTCCATTGTGAATCTCTTGGCATGCAGTATCGTCGTACAGTCACAATTATAATTTTTTCTGAGTAATTTCCGATTAGAAATTTTAGTTAATCTTATCTACGTAAATTAATTTATGATTCAATTTGAAAGACAGTGCAATTACCCTGTCTAATTGTATACGCCTTAAAGAATCTCTATAAATATATATTCATAAAAATCCAAGACTAACAGCAATGAATAGGTCTGGTCAGCACAATGAAAGATCATTTCTTTCTTTGAATACGTGAAATTATAAGTTTGTTCAATGAAGAACCAAGGAAATGATGTTAATCATCATTTTTCGATCACTACATAGATACTTATTAGCACTAAGTAAATAGACAAGTAGTACTATTAATTTTAGACATTATCAGAGATAGTGTTACTGCTTTTGTTATACCATCGTTGATTGGACCGAATTGGTCGATCTCTGTTGGCATATGGACTCCTGTATGGATGCCTCGATATTACCAGTGCTTTTAATTCTATATAGTAATGATGGATAGTGGCTAGTGGTGGAATCCAGGATGCATATTTCGTCCTATTCAGGACTCATCAGCTGGATAACGCCCTGGCATTTGAAGCGATCGATCCCGAGTTCGAATCCTGGTGGGAACAACATCACTCACTGGGAGGCAGATATATCCAGCTGAAGAATCCCAAATAGGACGAAATGTGAATCCTGGATTCCATGTTAGCCACTATCCACCTGTATTATCAGAGATATTGATTCGAAAAACAACTTATTACGAGTGAATTTAAAGCCTATCCTAGTAACAACTGAAGTAACCAATCAGACTTCTATATTTCATGAAAATTTGCCTTACCAACCGAAATGAAGAAACGTAATTGGTTATTTCGAACCTTGTTAAAGTGGCCTTTAAAGTCACCCATCAATTATCAAACCATGTTTGCAGAGTGTCAATAGGATACGGTCTAATTAAATGGAACAAAAAGAATGCAAGTATTTGCAAAATGATGTCTAGCTTGACGTCAGCTTGTTTATTGTCCATGAGGTCTATTTCCACTGAGTTTACATTTAATATAAATCAACATCAAGCTAATTTCATTCTTTCAAAATGAAATCCATTTTAAAAACACTTTATTCATCAAATGAGTTTTTATGTTATGACTTGTAGTTTCCCAATTGTTGATTAGAACGAATTGATGGACCATTATTGATATATGAACTCTAGCACGCATGTCTGGATATTGACGTTAATTTAACTGTAAAACTGATGATGGATAGTATGGTCAGTAGTGACATCCAAAGTATCATTTTCTCTTGTTTGGAACTCGTTATCTGTGTGTTAACCAGTTAAGTGGGTGAGTGAAACGTAGAGACAAGAAGGCAACCAATAGAGAAATTGTTTTCAGATCATGTTCACATCATGGTTTATGCATCCATTGACATGATTACCTGATTGGACAAATCCAACGTCATACAACAAATCGGATTGGTTCGCTTATAACTTCATTTTCTGAGTTTTGTAAGTATATATATATATATATATATATATATATATATATATATATATATATATATACCATGTGTTTGTCTAGTGAAACTCATTGCTTTTGTTCGGCAGCCACGGGCTGTTGTATGTATCTTGGTTACCGCGGTTCAGTGAGGTATAGGATGTGGAGGAGAACAGGCGTACTACTGGTATCCAGTCCAAGCATCTCATTCGCGTATTATTAGAACCCACGTTCATATCAGTGAGAAGCAGGTGGAATGTTATTTGTGCAACCATTTTGTACCTCGTACTCTGAAGAAGTTTATTCCGTTCTGAAGTCACTGACGAAACTTATTTACCAAGTTGGTATTCATTATGGACTGACATCAGTTGGAGGAACCTTGGAAAAATGTGAGCACTGAACATCTGTGGGACTCCTCAGCAGTGAGAAGCCGCCCTCCTGGGATCGAACCTATGGCCCTCAGGTCCCGTGGTTGGCACCTTGCCATTGAGCCACTAGGTCGCAATCCAATGGCCCATATTTCCAACTTATATCAACTCACTATGTGGCATGAGCGTCACCCATTGTCATAATTGAGTATTTGTCCTCGCGACTACCAGGTTTGCCCCACTGACTCATGACTTCTCACTGCAACTTCAGGAATCACCTCTCGAAGCTAGTCACCAGTCCCTAGTGGGGTCTTGGGGACTTACTGCTGGGGATGTTAGTGTTACTTTCGATTCATGTTTTGGAAGGTTTGGAAATTTTATTCAAAGTGGAATTATAACTGGATTGGATAGTGAAGTGAAAGTTCATGCACTCACCCACAAATTAGATTCCACTGAACTTGTTAAGTATATTGATTTTATTTTGTCTAAATGTACTTGTTTGTTTTAATAAAGCGATACTAATCCTCAGTAAACACTTTTCATTATTTTGTATAGGGTATAAGTGCTTTAAATTTTGCAAGGACTATTATGATGACCTTCCCATTTATGTTCCTAAAGTTAACTATGCTTATGAACTTTTTTAGTTGGGTTCACTTAGCAAGGGACTAGTTGAAATGTTTAATATTTGCTTGAGATTTAAAATCACAAGCCTATACAGAGATCAAAACTCGTATTTTACCTTGTATTGGACGAAACTTTCAAATGATTCGTCAAGAAGCAACATCTAAATCCCAGAGATTGTTGTACCTAAGGCATGAAAAAAAAATTACATAGAATATAATTCCTTTTGAACTTAAAGGAATACATTCAGTCAAATCTAGTCAGAGTTCTCCAAGATGTTTTGACAGTCAATAAGTTTCCCACAAGTTGTTGATTCTGTGAGGGATATCATTATGATTGAGTATATGTATAAAATAAGTATAAATGTAGAAAATGTAAAATATATAAACATGTGGGGAAGGATTTTTAAAAAAACCTAGTTCTGATGATACTCATTCAAATACGGATTGGAAACCATTCCCAGAAAGTTGGCTAAAGTAGCGTTTAGTGTTTCAAATGTTGAAATCTTTAACAAAAGAAAATATGTGGTGGTTTTTTTTTTAAATCGATCATCTAGTTCAACTTCAGCTGGATACAGCTTTGAGCATCATAATATACTCTGAAAAATCCTAGTGCACTGCTTGATGTATATTAATTTCCAGTACTTTTTATATTGCCTGAAATGCCTCTGGAGATATATTATAAAATTAGTCGAGAAGGTCAGTTATGATTTTAGATTTCAGCCAGTAAACGTTAAAAGGTTTACGCTATCTCTAGAATCTTCATGATTTTCATCTTTGGAATTGATAAATTACCCCATTAAGATTATTATTACTATTATTAGTCCCTTGGGTTGCTAATGGAACATAGGGCGTCAGTAGCACGTCTCCAATGCTCTGTTCTCTGAAATCTTTTGAACCTGGCTCCACGAAAGCCCACAAGCTCTCATTTCCTTCTCGTACGATCTCCTCCATGTCACCCTTGGACGTCCAACTAGTCGCTTCCCACATCGTTCTACTGGTTTCCCGAAGGCTTTCACCAACGGGCATCATTTCACCTCTCCGATTTCAGCGAGGAATAATTTTGTATCTATTTTTTATATTTTGTTTGTGCTTTGAAGTTTCTTTAGCGGTTAGATTTGTTTTACGGGGTAGGGTTGGTAGCCCTATGCTCAACCTTCCCTCTTTATCCGGGCTTAGGACCGGCTAGTAACTAGTGAACTAGTTAACCAGGCGAGGTTACCCCATTAAGATACCACCTTCAAATTAATTTTGTTCAAAAGTGTATTCATCAAATCAACAACCTGTTGATGCTTATATAAACATATTGATCAGTTGTCCATGAATCAGATATAAAGTGGTCTTTATTGAAAATTTGGGATGTTGCTCTTTTTAGAAAGTCAAATAATGTCATCGATCTGAGATAACAGACCAGTTCTCAAAACCAGAAAACCAATCCGTCATACAATGACGATAGATTAAAAAGAACGAGACGTTTTCCAACCAGCAAAATATTCCACATGAGCAACATCAACAATTTTAGTAAATAATCCAAGTTGTGCAGTACGCATTTATGTTGACTTTTATACTGAGTTGAATGCTGAAACCAGTATCACAAGATATTTTTGGCAAGTTGAATAGTGGAAAGTACTTTGGGAAGCTTGATTCGACTGATATTTGTTTGTTGGTGGAAATAGTTGAAGCAATGCAGGAACTTTTGATCATCATAACTCATAAAGGTTTTGACCAATATCAAAGATTACTCTTCGGTGTAAAGATATCCCTGACAATTTCCCAGTAAATTATGGATATCTTGATATCTGGAACTTAAAGTGTAGTAGTGTATTTAGATGTCATGATAATAACTAAAACAACTTGTGGTGAACACTTTTGGTTTTCTAGAAAACACATTTACCTGAAGATAAGAGTAAATTTCTCATCAAGTCTATGAAAAACTTTGAATTTATGACAGACAAAGAGTGAGTAGCCTACTTTTATTCCTAGGGGTAATCAGTTTCTTCCAATCTGGTACCAATACATCATAATCCTAAAATGGAAATAGTTGTTGCGACTAGTTATTATTATTATTTGTCCCTTGGGTTCCTAATGGAATATACAGCTTCAGTAGCATGTCTCCAGTGCACCCTCTTCTCTGCAAACTTTTGAACCTGGTTCCACGATAGCCCAGAAGCTCTCATTTCTTCCTCACATGGT
This sequence comes from Heterobilharzia americana, assembly GCA_944470555.2. NCBI lineage: Eukaryota > Metazoa > Platyhelminthes > Trematoda > Strigeidida > Schistosomatidae > Heterobilharzia > Heterobilharzia americana. The sequence goes on along the minus strand of OX104129.1, from coordinate 28,903,934 downwards.
CTCCTTCATGTCACCCTCGACTCGGACGCCCAACTCGCCGTTTCCCATCTGGGTTCCACTGGAGGGCCTGGCCTGACGTGTGGTGTCCCCAATCGGCCTTCTCAGTGTACGCCCAATCCATCTCCACCTTCTTCTTCTGCATATTTGTTGGGTGATAGGTTCATGCTTCGTTGCCACAGTTCCTTGTTGCTTATTTTTTCTGGCCATCCATCTGATCTTCAGTATTGAGTGAGCGTAGGTGGCAGCTGTTGATGAATATCCGTAGTTTGTTAAAAAAATGCTTTTCGTGACACGCCAAGTCTCTGAACAATATAGGAGCACTGACTTGACGTTGGTGTTGAAAATCCGGATCTTGTTCTTTGTGCTGAGTGCAGTGCAGTAAATCTCCACAGTGATTTTAGATTAATGAAATCCTGTCTTGCTTTCCCGATCCTGATTTTGACGTCCTCATCTGTGTCGCCTGTAGTTGAAACGGTGCTGCCCAGTATAGGTAGGTGAAAGAGACTACTTCCTTCAACTTTCTCCCACTCATGGTGATCGTGATTGAAGCTTGTTGTTGTTGATGGTATTTTTGGTTGGGTATCATCATCACCTCTGTATTCTCTACATCTACTTGAAGTCCCATGTTCCTTCGCTCACCTGCCTCCCACCCCCCCCCCATCAACTTGTTGGATTTTGCCTGTCGATCTTCAATTTTGTGAAACATTAGACACAAATGGTCATCGGAGATGAAATCCAAATCTTCTAGGCTCTTTTCATCAGTCCAGCGTATCTCTTGTTGCATGATCCAGTCGACCACACTCAAGAAGATCATGGATGATATTAGACAGCCTTGTCTTACTCCTGTCTTCACTTCAAAGTCGTCACTGAGCTTTCCATTATGGATCACTTTGTATATGGCCTTGTCATATAGCTGCTGAATGAGGTTGATGAAGGTATGTAGCACTCTGTAGTGTGGAAGCAACTGCTAAATTACTTCTCAGTCGACGTTTACTGGAATACTGTAGTTGAAATATGTAATCCACATCAGAAAACATAAAGATCTATCTATTGCAAACGACCATTTTCATGGAACTTTATGAATAGAGAAAAGGAGAAGCCAATTAAACAGCGATTGGAAGTACAAGTAGAAAAACGATCCAGAAGATCACAGAGGTTGCGACGACATACATATTATCAAGTAATCCTTCAGTCAAAGACATACCGGAATCCACGAAACGGCCAGAAAGACACCAAATTAGTTAGTATTTCCTATGCAAAAAAAGATTAAATATTCATCCTAAACTTTGATCAAGAGTTATGTCTTTCGTATTTTATTGATCCGTTAGTAACCTTGATTAAGGGTTGTGTTATTGATATTTTATTGATCAATCAATAATCAGTGTCTGAGATGACTATTTTTCTATATTAAACTTAGCAGTTATTTGTTCAATAAAATAACTTTTCAAACAGTTAAATTTTCAGCTAGCCTTTGCCATTATTTTCTGGAGGAATAAATTTTGCCTTCCCCACTCTTGTCCAGTGTATCTTTTAATTGTATGGAGAAAGTATTCCAGTGATCAGTATCCATTTTTGTGGGTTTATAACGATTGTCTTTAATTTGTAACTGATCAGTTAGGAAACCTCCTCAACTGAATATTATTCGATTAGATAAGTATGAGTGATTGCATTATTTTATGCATTTTAATAGATATTCTACTTAAGATTTTTATTGACTTTTCTATCATTTCTATGAGAATCATGATTCCGAAATGACTCTATCTTAAATGACGTCAGTTACTTACTTTTTAATCAATTATGATGGGTTATGGGCATACACTTCAGTCTTATATATGTCTAATACTCATTGAAGACCTCAAAGAAGAATAGTAGGTAATTAACCATTGTCTTTTTTATTGTACGAAGGTTGAGAAGTATGTTGTTTATACCCCATATAACTTTATTCAAATTTCTTGACAAGTATCATATGTACCAATATCACATTTAAACAAATTCTTGTTTATATACATTGAGCAATGAACACCTTAATTAGTTACATCTTTTCGAATTTTGTAGTGTTTGTCTTTTGATTTACTTGTCGTTATTTTATGTGTTCAGTTGACACGTGTTAGTTAGAATAAGGCCTATAACACCCTGGTCAAACAAACGTAACATCTATTCGTGTTATCCAATTCACGTTGAAATGCGTTTGAAACTAATATCGTTGTGAACACTCACCATAAAAGTGGTCATTGACAAAAAGTAGACAGACTATGTGAATAATAGCGAAGATGAAGAACTATGATAAGGGATGTAGCAAATATATACAAATTAATCATTTCGCAGTTATAATAATAATAATAATAATTTTTACCTAAAGAAAGAGAAATCAAAACCTGACGTCTAGGTATCTTATATCATACAGCAAATGGAATTTTTACGATAAGCTTGTTTTTTGAGGGAGTTGTGGAGATTTAGAAATATTTCAAAATGTTATTCATCGAAGACTGACATCAGTTGGAGGAACAAAGGAAACCTGGGAGCACTGGACAGCTGTTTCGTCCTAGTATGGGACTCCTCAGCAGTGCGCACCCACGACCCCACCAGAAGGGATCGAACCCGCCACCTTCAGGTTCCGCGGCCAGCGCGTCACCATTGAGCCACTGGGTCAGAATCCAATGCTCCATATTTCCAACTTCTGTTAGCTCATGATATAGCGCAAACCGCCACCCAATGTCATCGCTGAGTATCTGTCCTCACGGCCATCAGGCTTTGACTTCGTGGGTGCGCACTGCTGAGGAGTCCCATACTAGGACAAAACAGCTGTCCAGTGCTCCCAGGTTTCCTTTGTTCCTCCAACTGATGTCAGTCTTCGATGAATAACAACTTGAGATAAGCTTGTTGTCAATGTTCTTAAATAATGAATATTGCAAGTTTCTTGAAATTTTTACACATCAATGCCACATTCATACCACAAGTGAATAGTTGAAACATTACTTGCCTCCTCTATATAATATTCAATTATGATTTATTGAAGATATTTCTTCAAGTATTACTAAACTATCATTTGACTATCTGAGATAGCTGTAGTTTGACAGACTAGTATTTGTACTGGGTGATGATTGAAGGTGAGATGAAAATCTGGACAGCGGCTGGATCCAAACCACTGACCTACGGGTTACCGGCCCAGTGCTCTACCAACTGAGCTACAACGTCCAACTGCTGACAAGAATTTGACTTCACTTCAATTATGTGGATTCGTGTACGCATTACTACTGCTTGAACGTATTCACACTGGCTGCCTAGTCAAGACTTGTCATCCCAATACAAATTTATTTGAATTAGAGAGGGGCAGCATCATATTGATTATCATTTAACTATCTGAGATAGTCATAGTTTGGCATACTAGTATTTATACTGGTGTAGTGGGCTTTGCTGATAACAACGGATATAAGTAGTATATATTGAGAGGGTGGCAGGAATCATAGGGAATTACCGGCAATGGGTAAGGTTTCTCCCAAAAGCAATGCAGGGGATAACACGGGCGTATTACAGGGGATGCTGCTGATAAGAGTGTATGAAGAGCCGGTCAAGAGTAAATCAAGATAGGAACGGAGAGGAAACGAAGACATTTGCAAATGGCTGCGTTAGTGCAAGGAGTACCATATGTAACCACTACCATTCCAATTGTTCGTAATAAGCATTCTCTCATCCAGTTGTTTTCTGTCTCTTCAGTGGGGGTTGAATGATGATCAGTTGGTAGAGCATCGAGCTGGTAACCCGTCGGACACTGATAAGAATTCGGATGCCGTCTAGATTTTTAATTTACCTTCAATCGCCACCCGGTATAAATTACTGAAAGCAACATCACCGTGAATATATGAGAAAAGGCTGGTATCAGTGAATAAGCAATAATATTCAAATTTTTTTTTGTTGATCATAGATATTTGTCGTAGCGATGCCTTTAACACTTAGTCATTTGTAGGCGATATGCTAACGATGTGAATACGTACTCAACTGATACCACCATGTATTTTTTAATAACATGAGTATTATTCTAAACAAATATTTCCCCCTTCAAAGAATTACTTCGATTTGCTTTCATTTTCCATAGTTATATGAAGATAAATTGTATTTGAAGCCTTAGTATTGTTTCAATATGCTATATCTAATAAATCAACTATGGGACTTCAAGTAAATATACAGAAAACAGAGGTGATGAAGATACCCAACCAACAACAACAAGCACCATCAATAGGAGAAACCTAAGGGAAGTTGTCTCTTTCACGTACCTCAACCAGTAGCATCGTCTCAACTACAGGCGGTACAGGCACAGATGAGGATGTCAAAACCAGGATCAGAAACACAGCAAGACAAACCTTCATTAACTTGAAATCAGTGTGGAGATCTACCGCACTCAGCATAAAGTGTGAACAAGATCCGGATTTTCAACACCAATCCAGTCAAGTAAGTCAGTGCTTCTATATGATGGTTCAGAAACTTGACGTGTCACCAAAAGTATTTACAACAATCTACAGACATCCATCATCAACACCTGCCACCTACGCTCACTCGATACTGAAGATCAGATGGATGGCCAGAAAGAATAAGTAACAAGGAACCCACTCTGGTAACGAACTAACGAAGCATGAACCTATCACCCAACAAATATGCAGAAGAAGAAGGTGGAGGTGGACTGGGCATACACTGAGAAGGCCGATTAGGGAAATCACACGATAGGTCCTTGAGTGGAATCCAAAGGGGAAATGACGAGTTGGGCATCCAACGGTGACATGGAGATAGTCATATGAGGAAGACATGAAAGTTTATGGGCAGTGGTGGAGGGAGGTTGAAAAGACTGCAGAGAAGAGAGTGAAATGGCGGCGTGCTACTGAAGCTTTATGTTCCACTAGGAACTGAAGTGCAATTTGGAGATTATTATTATTTCATATTATTTGTCCCTTGGGATCCTAATGGTACATACAGCTTCAGTAGCAAGTCTCCAATGCTCTGTTCTCTGAAATCTTTTGAACCTGGCTCCATGATAGCCCAGAAGCTCTCATTTCTTCTTCACATGGTCTCCTTCATGTCACCCTCACCTCGAACGCCTAACTCGTCGCTTCCCATCGGGGTTCCACTCGAGGGCGTGATGCATGATCTCCCCAGTTGGCATTCTCAGTGTATGCCCAATCCATCTCCACTTCTTTCTGCATATTTGTTGAGCAATAGGTTCTTGGTTAATTCGTTCCCAGAGTTCCTTAATTTGGAGATTAGTGTGGATTTATTTATTAGTTTCAACTTGGCATACACCTTGGATCGAGATCAATTGGAAAGCCATTGAATAGCTAGGGGTACTGGAAAGCTGTTTTATTCTAGTAAGCAATTCTCTTCAATAGTGTGCACCCATGACCATAGTGTCCAAGTTTTATAAATATGATTCTTAATCTAAAGTAACGACAAATTTTGAGCTTTCATAAAAACTTTCAAGTCTGTTTTAAACAATATTGCAGTATACGACAGAAATATATGGATTCTAATAGATTTCTACATATTTCATACGATAGCAATCTAAGATTTTAACTGAAATAGGTAAGGTATTACATTACCGATATAACCATAGTTTTACTGCTTATTTATACAGCTGCTTGGATAAGTTAAATCTTTCTTCAAGTATTTTACTCTCAATAAGATATATGAGACTCTAAAAATACTTTTTTTTAAAACCTTTAAATTGAAAGTAACGTTTTTAGTCACTTTCCCGTTTTTTCTTAACATCTGAAAAAATGGTTTGTATCTCTATACTACTCAGTTTCTTACAAATACTAATTTTGTAGTATTTTAGTATTTACAATTGTATGGAAATATATGGTAACTCTGTTCTACTGTGATTCGCTTGTTATTATCTCCGCCTACGATCTCATCTGATAGATTGCTATTAGAAATTTTCACAGGGGAACTCACCTCCTCGTTTCAAACGTGATAAACAATCCATCCAATGATGATACTTCTTCAGCTCCATCTTGGCTCACTTCATTCAACCCTCGAAATCGTGTTGCACAGATTGAATTTGAAGTATATTGAATCCAAAAACATACTTTTCATCATATTTCTTGTGAACTTTTTCTCTCCCTTTTTTTAAGAATTAATTCAATTTTTTGAAGATGAATGAGGATTTTTTTAATTTGGAAGTAGTATTCATCATGGAGTGACATCAGTTGGGGAACCATTGGAACTCTGGGAGCACTAGACAGTTGTTTCGTCCTAGTATGGGACTCCTCAGCAGTACGCACCCACGACCCGGCCAGGGATCGAACTTAGGATATTTAGGTCTCACGGCGAGCGTGCTAACCATTCAGCCACTGGTTCGGTTTCCAGTGGTTCACAATTTCCAACTTCTGTCAATTCACGACAGCGCGACTGTCACCCAAGGTCTTCCTTCAATTAGCATCCACTTCACTTCCGACTGGTTGACCCCACAGGTCACGGTTTCTCATTAGAGCTTCCCGATATCCAAGTGGAAGCAAATCACGAAGCAAGTCCTGAGTTCTATCCCTAGTCGGGTCGTGGGTGCGTACGGCTGAGGAGTCCCATACTAGGACGAAACAGTTGTCCAGTGCTCCCAGATTTTCAATGGTTCCCTGACTGATGTCAGTCCATGATGAAAACTACTTCGCAATTAATTCATTGTTTTTAGTTGAATTACAGATAACTTTGTTTTCCACCTCATCCTTGTCAATTTGTTTGTATAAAAAAATTAAAAAAATTACCGAATGACTGTCACCAATGCCCTTTTTGTCTGACATTTACAATCAAGACGAGTATGAATTGGAGTACATTTATACATATACATACACACACCCATTCGCCATACAACAAAAAACATACAATTTCACACTGAATGATTAGTTATCATAATTTAGGAAGACAATGTCCATACAAAGAGGATTGGACGAGGAGATTAAATATACGTGTTACGGTATCGAAGCCCTAATGGCCATATATATATATATATATATATATATATATATATATATATATATATATATATATATATATATATTCCAGAACGAATATAATACGCGCGCTTTGCTGACAGCTGACTTGGTACGCAAGAGACACTGACTGCAACCCGGGGACGAATACAGAGAAGACCGAAGCTGGCAGATGCGAGAGTTTATTACTCCTAGAATATGATAATGAATTATTCCAAAACACGTGACTAAGTATACACATCGAAAATGACCTTGTCTGCAATTGGAGAAATTCGCATGGTAAGTGACAGTTAACCAATCAGCGAATTACATTACAATGGAAGCAGAAAATAGACTGTTAGTCATACCGTTAAAGTAATGTGGGAATGACAGGTTAAAATGTTCGGATCAAATAACATTGTTTTATACAAAACTGAGGCATCACAACAATACGTTTTTTGAATTCATTTATACATCCTTGATATTTTAATTTTGATTATTTCGCTGAAGAAGCTCGGACCACACTTCCGTGCGAAACGTTGGAATTATTTGATTTCAAACCCGCTGTGCTTTACACAAATACAATTCTATATCTAATGTCAACCTTTTACTCAGAGCCCAATATTTGCCATACTATCCGATCAAATCTTGATCATAGTTTATATAAACTAATAGCAACTCTGTAAAGCTGAAGACATATAAGTACATGCGAAGTGCGACAGAAAATATTCATCATGTTTTCCTATACAGGATAGCCTAAAACTTAATTATATCACAATGTAGACGTAGAAATTAACTTTCATCACACACTTCGGCTCATTTGATCATGAACACAATGAGCTCGAAAAACACCTTAAAAAATTAACTCAGTTTGTAAACTATGTTGAAGTTATCCTTCTTTTCGCTTCGGTACTGATTTGAGTAAACTGGTGTCACCAAATTCACAAAGGTTACTCTATGTACCCTTTTACAAAACATGTACCCATAGGCTGCAGGTAAATCTAACAGAAATGGACCATTACTAGTTAGACTTTGATTTGAACTATAGAGATGTTCCTAGTGGAACATAGAGCTTCAGTAGCACACCACCATTTCACTCTCTTCTCTCCAGTCTTTTCAACCTCGCTCCACCACTGCCCACAAGCTTTCACGTCTTCCACATATGACCTTCTCCATGTCACCGTCGAACGCTCAACTCGTCATTTTCCCTTTGGATTCCACTCAAGGACCTATCGTGTGATTTCCCTAATCGGCCTTCTCAGTGTATGCCCAGTCCATCTCCACCTTCTTCTTCTGCATATTTGTTGGGTGATAGGTTCATGCTTCGTTAGTTCGTTACCAGAGTGGGTTCCTTGTTACTTATTCTTTCTGGCCATCCATCTGATCTTCAGTATCGAGTGAGCGTAGGTGGCAGGTGTTGATGATGGATGTCTGTAGTTTGTTGTAAATACTTTTGGTGACACGTCAAGTTTCTGAACCATCATATAGAAGCACTGACTTACTTGACTGGATTGGTGTTAAAAATCCGGATCTTGTTCTGTTCGCAATGAAAATCCATATTTCTGATGGATATAATACAGGTTATTACATTGTTGTTGAGGGTAGCAGAACTTTATCATCTCCAACTAACAAACACTTTGTTTGATTTACATTTTCTCCTAGTGTAACAAGAAAATCAATCAAATTATTAAAGGTTTTTTACTCAAATTATTTAAGTGTGTAATTTATTCATTTATTCATTGCATAAATAAAAGAAACTGGTATTTTTTTGCATGAGAAAAAATGTATGTAAACAGAAATTGTGTCATTGTTATTAATGTAAGATAAAAATTGTATTATTCTGTAAATAATGCATGAAAAAGGCGACTAATGAAATATATATATATATATATATATATATATATATATATGTATACATATATATATATATGTATATATATATATATATCCAAGTATTGTCAAGGTCATATATTGAATCAACCATACAGAAATCAATGTATTATTTATGTTCGGTTAAAAGTTTTAAAATGCTTCTTGTCTATATTGTTCATTGTCTGAAACATTCTGGCAGATGAAGAGATCAGTTATATAGGAACATAGATAGAAGTCAATAAATATTTTTTTTCACTCTCTTATACTTCTTGACCATTAGAGATCAGTACTAAATGTTGATTATCAAATGGATTATGATTTACTGATTTTTGACACCTATTCAATAACTATATTGTGTATCATGAAGGCAAGTTGTTAGATCGAAATTAATCTTCTGCTGCTTTTGTAGATGAATCAAATGTGTAAAGCAGTGCTTTAGCATTGCTTCAGAAGTATCCGTTGGATTACTACACTTATGAACTGAGTGTGGTGAAAAACAGTAGAAACTTATCTACAAAACTCTAAAAGCTGGACATTGTGATAAAATACGATTTTACTTTAATTTCTTTATTAGATGTATAACACAGTGAAACAGTATTACTTACTGGATAACATTTTGAACATAATTTATTGTCCATATTTATATCAAGTAACATCAGAAATATATAAAATCTTATTAGACGTTTCTCGACTTTGTAGAACTACATAAGATGGATGTCATAAACGTTAATCAGTAGATAGGATGAGAATGACAGCAGAACTGCTAGCTACTTTTCAACTATTCTGTTTTGTTTAAATACATTATTGAATACTACAACTGCTTTTCTTTATCATTATTATTATTAGTCCCTTGGGTTCCTAGTGGAACATAGGGCTTCAGTAGCACGCCTCCATTTCACTCTCTTCTCTGAAATCTTTTCAACCTCGCTCCACGACAGTCCACAACCTTTCATTCCTCCCTCACACCATCTCCTCCATGTCACCCTCACCTCGCACGTCCAACTCGTCGCTTCCCATCTGGATTCCACTCGAGTAACTGGCCTGATGCGTGATGTCCACAGTCGGCCTTCTCAGTGCATGCCCAATCTATCTCCACTTCCTTCCAGTGCATATTTGTTGCGTGATAGGTTCTTGGTTGGTTCGTTCCCAGAGCTCCTTGTTGCTTATTCTTTCTGGCCATCTGATCTTCAGTAGCGAGCCAGCGTAAGCACTTGTTGATGAATGTCTGTAGTTTGTTGGAAATCCCTTTCGTAACGCGCCAAGTCTTTGAGCCATACAGAAGCACTGACTTGACTGAGATTGGTGTTGAAAATCCGGATCTTGTTCCGCATGCTGAGTGCAGAACATCTCCACACTGGTTTCAGGCTAATGAACGCCTGTCTTGCTTTTCCGATTCTGACTTTGACATCCTCGTCTGTGCCGCCTGTAGTTGAAACAGTGCTGCCTGTCTAGATAGGTGAAGGAGGTTACTTCCTTTAAGTTTGCCCGTTGATGGTGACTGAAGTTTGTTGTTGTTGTTGGTGCGGTATCTTCATCACCTCTGTCTTCTCTATATTCACTTGAAGTCCCACCTTCGCTGCCTCTTCTGTCAACTTGTTAGTTCTCGCCTGTAGATCTTCAAGTTTGTGTGACATCAGGCACAAGTCATCGGCGAAATCCAAGTCTTCTAGGTTCTTTTCCGCAGTGCAGCGTATCCCCCTCTTCTTGCTGCCCACTGTTTGCTGCATGATCCAGTCTACCACAATCAGGAATATCATATTGCTTTTCTTACTGGCTGGAAAATGAATCGTTCAAAAGAAAGAAGTATCCACACTTGACTAGATGTTGTTTCTATTCAGTAATATGATTAACCATTTCATTTACAGTGTACAACTTATTTTGATAAGAAATACTGAAAAAAGTAAAAGACTGGTATGTAGGAAGGAATGTTTACTTTAATGATGGATCGTGGATAGCAGTGCAAACCAGTATGTACATTTCGTCCTATTTGGGACGCGTCAGCTGGATCTACCTGCTTCCCAGTGAGTGTTGTTCCCACCGGGATTCTGACTCGGGAGCGATCGCTTCCAACACCAGCGCAGTATCCACTACACCACCGAGCCACGATAGCCACTTCTTGTGCAACGGGTATAGTTTTTATATGATACCGTCGTTGATTGGACCGAATTGATCGGTCTCTATTGGCGTATGGGATCCTGTGTGGATGCCTCGATATTGCCAGTGTTCTAACCAACAACGGCATCATGTAAAAACCCTTATACTAAAAGCTATACCCGTCGCACAAGAAGTGACTATCGTGGCTTGGTGGTGTAGTGGATAACGCTCTCGCTCTTAAAGCGATCGCTCCCGAGTCCGAATCCTAGTGGGAACATCACTTACTGGGAAGCAGGTACATCCAGCTGACGAGTCCCAAATAGGACAAAATGCACATCCTGGATTCCACTGCTAGCCACGATCCATAATTAACATAATTAGAACACAGGCAATTTTGAGTCATCCGCACAGGAGTCCGCTCATATGCCAATAGAGACCGATCAATTCGGTCCAGTCAACGACGGTATCATATAAAAACAATTATACTAGTAATGTTTATTGTCCACAAGTGGGAGTAGTAGTCGTTAAATATGGTACACTTTGCACTAACCCAGTCATTTGCAAAATATGCTTCATTTCCTCTTCTGCTTCTCTCTTGATTTTCTCTTCATATGCCTTTGTCTTTTGAGTTTCTCTTGGCGGAATCCTTAACCCCTATTGCTAATTCCCTATGATTTCTGCTATCCTCTCAACCTATATTACTGATATCCATTCTCATCTGCAACGCCTACTACAATGTGAATTCCCGTTTATGAATAATTGTGTTATATATAATACCCTGAACTTTTTAGTAATCTGCAAAATAGATAAGATTTCAGACAATTGAAGATATAATTGCAGTATAATCGTAGTCATTTTGTGCCTGGTAAAATTTATATAGCTTGTATTTTTTTTCAGTACCCTTTAAGGTTTAACTAGAATTAATTACCGCTATTATCAAGTACTGTGAATCTTCATTAACATCTAATAAATAAGGTAAAGGCTTACTTGATTTATTGATCATGACCGATTATTGTGTCAGAAGTTGAACTATGTCCAGTGGAAATTGCGCTATTTCCTTTAGATTCACCATAAAATATTCACTGTTTGGCAACATTACAGAAAACAGTTAATCTGATAGCCTTATGTAAATTACAATAACTTCAAGTTTTAGGATAAAATTGTATTGCTGACAGTAGTGTAATGTGACGGTAGTGAGATGTTAATCATGGATAAACACAATCTGTATTACCACATTCTCTTCATAGCTAGAGTATACCATTAGCAAAGATTAGTCCTGAAGATCATGTACCCTATGTGTCTCAGGGAATTCTAGTGCCAGTTGTACACCTTTAACTCAATGCACTAAAATGAAACATTGTCGGAAAGATCGTGTGTCAAAAACTACACTCCACTGATAAGACCATGAATATTAGCTTAGTTTCTCCTTCAGACGCTTTGATAACAAAAACCCCTCATATGTTGTGGGTCTGTAGGAAGCGTTCATGACAGAAATAAACCAATTGTATTGCCTTGTATGTATGTATAATTACACATATTATTTGCTCACTATACCTAAAGTTTTGACTTAATAACTGTTGTTTGTAGTGTGTACTTATGTTGTGTCCGAACCTGAAATGATCGTGGACATAAGAGTTACCAGTCATTCACCATAGCCTAAGCCTCAGTAGTACTTTGGTCACAATAACCAGTACCTATTAACTATTGCTTTACCCCTCAAGAACAACTAGATCACGTGTTCTCCCTTTGAATATTATAGAGACTGAGTTTTCTTAATGAACTAAATTCACTTGAAGAAAAGTTGAAACCTGTTCAATACCGTAAACCAAATTTTTCTGAGTATTAAGTTACCAAACAGCACACAATTCCGATAAATTATCTACCAAAAAATTAGCCTAAAACTTCAGATGGCATGTAACACAACTATTCTCTGTCAGGGCCGATTCAAGAGTTAATTCAACGTACTGCTTATCTATGAGAACTTATTGGATTTTATCCTCTATAAAGTCATTCGATTTCAGCCCAAGTTTTGTTAGTGACCACCGTTGTGATGACTGTATGAGCGATGATATTACTTTCAAACGCGTTCCAACGTGAATCGGATTACACAAACGGATATCACCTGTGCTTGACCAGAATGTTACAGGACTTATCCTAACCAACACATGACAATGACAAACTCCACAGGATTCAAAAAGATGTAATTAATTAATTTGTTCACCGTCCAATGTATATAAACAAGAATTACTTTCAATATTAATGTGATATTAGTACATACAGTATTCATCAAGAAATTTGAATAAAGTTACACGGGGTATACAACACAAGCATTGAGCAATGTCACAAATTAAACCAAATTTCAGTGTGACGATGGTCAAGGCTTATTTATCTTCAATAGATGGAGAAAGCTTCAAGTCCATAAACTTGGGTATTGAGAATTACAACAAATTAATTATTTGACAAGGATATACTTTAATGTAAACTTGGGCGAATCCATGTAATTTAGAACATATTGTCTTAAATAAAGATCACTCAAAAAAATAGCATATATATATGAAAAAGACTCATCGAACTTTCTTCATCAGAGCAAAAAGAACGAGATTTACAGAAAAAAAATAAGTCCATTTGATTTCAAATCTTCTCTTCAGCTGCTAAAGTCTTAAGAATACATAAAATCAATGGAAACAGAACATACGTTCTCAGTTGAACAGCAGGAATACAGAAATTTGTTGAGTTTCCCATAAAAAGGAGAATAATCAGAGAATTCAAACCCAAAGGAAACAGTTTTTATCACTTAAAGTGATTGAATTATTTTCATTCTACAGGTAATGATTTCAAGAAATTTGAATATTAAGATTCCATCTAATAAGGTTGTATTTTATCAGTACCATATGAAATGAATATGATTGGGTGATTGATTAGATTAAGTAAGGCATAACGATTTCTAAGAAAAAGGTTGATTGATCAATAGACTACATTGTATTTTTGTATCGACTAAGAATAACACATTCTAAAACAACAGTATGAAGGTAAACCATTACCACGACTTAACATAAGTTAAAGGATTTGAAGACAGTAGTATACACCTATGTGGATTTGTACATTAAGGGAATAATTGCATGACAATGACAATAATTATATTATAAAAAAGAACAATAGAAGCTACGCAGTAATAAGGTGAGAAGTAAAGAGTAGGTCCCAGTTACTAACATTCAGTCGGCCTTAATTTTCGTGCTTTACGATCACTTCAGTAAAGCACATCTACAATCCTGAGAAAATTCATATTCTCTAGATCAGAAAATGTCTTTCTGATATAAACTTACTAAATTTACCATTAAGCTAATCAAATCATAGTCGATCATCTATGGGATTGATTGTCTACAAATGGACAAACGAGTATTCACTCATGTAGCTACAAAGTACTATATGTGGATGAAACCAATGACCTAACTCAACCAATTTATCCAAAGTATTTGAATTCCAACTTTCCGATATCCAGATGAAGTCATTCAGTTGAACAATATTCACCTTAACATTTTAGACTAGTAGTCAGTGGTTAAATGAATAGATTTCAATATGGTCATCCCGCCATCCTGGAAGTCTGAAAGGGGTAAGAATGACAGAATTCCAAAAGAATACGGCAGCATTGCATCTTTTCCTTCTCCTTAACTACGTATAAGCTTTTGCCTGTTTTTGGTTGGTTGTGGCTAGAAGAAGAATCCAGGATGCAAGTTTCGTCCCACTTGGGACTCGCCAGCTGGATGTGCCTGCACCCCAGTGTTGTTCCCACTGAGACTCGAACCTCGTACCCATCGCTCTAAACGCCAAGCCGTTATCCACTATGCCATGGAGGTCAAACAATCCAACCCAACAAAACAACGGAGAATAATAAGTATGTCAATAAATAGTAATAACTACTATACATTGTGCAAGAAGTGGCTATCGTTCCTCTGTTGAAAGTGGATAACGTCTTGGCGTTTGAAGAGATGGGTACGATTCTCCGTGGGAACAACATCACTCATTGGGGTGCAGGTACATCCAGTTGACGAGTCCCAACTAGGACGAAACGCGCGTTCTAGATTCTTTCGCTAGCCACAACCAACCATAACTAACATTCAGGCAATATCGAGGCATCCGCATAGGAGCCCATATGTCAATAGAGGTCGAACAATTCGACCCAACAAAACAACGGAGAATAACAAGTATGTCAATGGTAATTTTTCCTGTTTTGTTTTGAATGCTCGTATTTGGATTTAATTTATGAAGACAGTAACCATACCACCATCTTTCAGTACTGCCATGAAATGAATTCCTACAAACGCATAACTATTGAGCTATCCAAGTATATCGAGGGAATAAATACGGAGATATGATCGTTTTCGTCTGACAAGAGTTCTTCAGACATAAACTTCTTTTTTCAATTGTTCACGTTGTCAGAAAATAATACTCTTTTTAAAGATCGTTAACGTCGTATATATCCGTAGAAGATAACTTCACACATTGCATCTGTATATGTCACTGGAACGAAGAGCACTGTCAGGTGCATTAAAAAGTATGGAGACGACAGCGATCGAATACGAAAGTTCGTAATCCTAAGTTCAGAGCTGCACTGCTACAGACAAAGAGTAGAACAGCGTACACCAAGACATTCTATACTACACCTTAACAAACTGGAAAGTTTCAACAACTTGAAGGTTGCTAACATCAGTATGTTACTAAGCCTTCCACTACTTGAAGGTTGGTGCTATCAACCAGATGTACACAGTAAAAACCGGACTTCTTAACGAATACATAGTCCAATATGAGAAGTGAATTTACGTACAGCCGCCTATCAATCTTATAAAAGTGACAAAGATTTGAGAAGTGTAAAGCAAGCATAATAACCAAAGATTGAAGTCAAGAACTAAGCGTGCAGAAGTTGTGAGACGCACGCACCAATACACTTTATGGCCTAACTTTTTTAAAAAGAAAATAATACGTCTGCATCACCAACACATTTCCTACGCAGGAAACTCAGAGGACAATCAGGCAATCAGAAAGCTCTGTGGACTCCTACGAGGGGCTGTATGTAAGGTGTTTGGACCAGTCAAAACGGAACTACTATACTGACTCTGGAAAACATGAGTAAAACACATAACTACAGTATAATGTCCAAGTAAATTTGCTCAGGTCAGAAAGTGTAGCTGCAGAACACACGCCTAGAAAAATTCCTTACTTTCAGGATTCTGAATCACGACACAAAATATGTAAAAAATCGCGTTTAACACAAGGCACATAACCTAAGCAGACTGAGATAGGAAGAAATAACGAGATTACTCGATGATAGATGTTCACAGCTGATTCGTACGGATTTACCAACCTTTTCATATCACTACATGAGTGTTATCTCAACAAATTCTTTGATCAAGCTTAGTGGGTCCTAATAAATTCTTCCCAAAATGTTAGTCATAAAAGTATCAACCACTTCAATGTAAAGAAACTACATTACGCAACACAGACGCATCCTTACAACCAGTATATGACGGTGTATACTAGTTAAAATCTACGGATGATGCTAAAAAACACACTTGTGATAACGAAACCTCACTACATATCTCAACAACAGTCAATTACTCGGAAAGGAAGCAAAAAAAACATGTATCACAAGCTGTGATGAGTTCGAAAGACGTAAACTTCTTAGAGAAAGCAACATACAGCTTGTGTCTGGAAAGAATGCAAAAGACATCTGTTTGTATCATTCAGTGAATTACAGCTTTACATGACAGTAGATTAGTCATGTACATGAAAAAAATGACTGTTTCATCCAACCAAGGATTCAAATAACATTTCAAAAACACTCTAAAAGGAATCGTTCATCGCGAGTTAGTAGGAAATCCACACTTACACAGTGTACCTTCTTCACACTATAAACCTTACTCTATCCCACTTAGAATGAAACACTTTTCTGAATAACCTAACTGGCAGAATGGAAGACAAACACCAAAAGTAGTAAGAAAAAAACTTAAGCTACCTAGCTAAGACTGAATATGAAATAAGTTTCGATAAACTTCACTGAAAATTTGTAACAGTAAACAGAGTATTCCAGCTGCTTTTACTTTTTGATGAAACCTCATTTTTTTGACAGTTCCGTCGAGTTACACGGATAAGACACCAAAATACGCAGTAGTCGAGAACTGCCACCTTACACCAGCAACCAGAGCAAAACACAGTCAGACTTAATGGGGAAGTCCCAAGTCTTGGCCTGGTCACTCTCAACGTTCTTCCACCTTAGTTCTACTTCAGCTGATTCATACGAGAGGAAGGTGTAGGCTCGACCTATCCGAGCTACCCCAGTCGCTGGAGCTTCGTAACTATTCCTCTGACCTTGACATTACTCACAATGTGATACCACAATGCGCAAACAATGGCACGAAGATATTCATGATCGAAAACCGTTACATCGCTGTATATTCAACTTTCAACGGCCATTTCTCAGCGGACTGCTGGGCGGTATACTCGTCCTTTAACAGGTAATCCGATATCTCGCCAGTGAGCGCTAAAGATGATCTAAGTTGGCGAATTTCAAATGAGCTTTCTGTATCTCAACTGAGATTTCTCCAGCAACTAACCCATTTGGAATGATGCGAATTCCCAGTTAGGTGAGATGACTAGTGCATCCTACCATTTCACTCTTTGTCCTCAAAATATCAGTGACTCCAGGCCATTCATCTTACATGTGACGGATACGAAACGCATGTTGAGCATGCTCAAGACACTCAGAAGACCATGTATTTTCAGCGTCTACCTAGCAGGACAGTGTTCTCTGCGTACTCCAAGCCAACTAGATGCCCTCCTCAACGGAGTCAAATGCGGTCTCCAGGTCAAGAAATATACCAAGTACCGAGCCCACGTAAGTATGCCTACGTCCCATAACATGCCGACTCATTCTAGTCAAAGTCAGCCTGGTTTTCTCGAGTTCCAGTTAGGTGTTGAATAACCGTGGACACCAAGATCTTGGACACGATGTTAGTCCCTTATGGTTATCACAAGAAGACCTCTCCATTCGTGTACACTGGAATGGTCGATGAAGTCGACCTGACTGATGGGACTACCTGATTTCCACACACCACTTACTGTCTTTGTTATCCTACTCGATAATTCCCTACTTCCATCCTTGGAATCTCCGGGTGGCAAACCGCAAGTTTTAGCTACTTGGCATAGTTTTAGGTTTGGGTCAGCCTTCTCAACTCCGAGCACAGTTGGGGCACAGATACCTATGCCCCGTTGAAGTACGGGATGGATGCTAGGCAAATGAAGTGTTTTTTTCCAGTTGGTATTCATCATAAACTGACATCTCTAAAACCCCACAAACTCCCAAATTCAAATGAAGCGTTGTTCTCGGCCAGTTTAACAGGTGTCTTGCCTAACGTTTTAGTCGCCTGCCCTGAGTGGCTATCAGGGTTCGGTCGTCTACGGTTACGGCTTAACTAGGCATTAACCTTTTCTTGCCAGTGTTCCTGATGAGCCCAAATAACTGCCGGGCACTAACTAGTACTGATGCCTTCTCCACCTCTCGTTCTCGCCACCAAGCATACTTAGATAAACACTTACTAAAAGACAATTCGAACCACAGATACGATGGAAATAATACGAAATTCAGTTTTTTCAGCTAGAAATACTCCGAAAAGGTTGGTTCACACACTCTCTCATACAACTGGAGTAGTAGGTTTGCTTTAGTGTAGCAAATCAGAACAAAGTACAAAAAAACGAGAATGATTAAACAAACGAATCAAAATTTGATGAGTTCGGTTTAAAAAACAACGAATTGGACTTCAAAGTACGCAGAAAATCAACATGGGACATGGTACTATTGAGTAACGGTCCCAGTTGCTATACCTCGCATTAGCATAACAAGCGATAATGCACCGAGATGAAAGATAAAGAAAAGGGGAAGGCAGTCAAGTGGTGGAAAGTCATCAGAAGACAGAGAATGGTGAAACCTAGTTAGACGATTAAGACTATATGTACATACAGATGTGCCACCGATATCGATTTTGAGTCAGTTCACCGTCATCAGCCATTCGTTACTGTCATCACACTGACCCAAACCTGAAAGCCTACATTTCCACACACGACCTAGATAAATAGACTTCGAAGGGCTAAGGTGTTTCTGTCCGACCACCTCTAACCTTTTTCAAGGGCGGAGGTTTACAACCTTATCACCTGACTCTCATCTCCCCATGAAACTTCACACCTACGTCACTCACATGGTGACACCACGACATACGACCATTGCTACGAAAGCAACGGTGGTTGACCACTCGGACCTCACTCATGTACTCTGCCTCAAACGGTCATATTTCATATTCATATAGTGGAACAAAGCTAACTGCACTCGAACCCTAACGGACAATCAGATACCACGGTGGCTACGCTATAAATGGTGTCAGTCGGCGAAAGACCAGTCAACCTTTCGTATCCCCGCAGAGATTTCATCAACAACTGACCTCCTTGGACTGATTTCACTTCTCAGGGAAGTGGTCATTTTGCTCAAGCAAAAATGTATTGATACCAGGAGTATTCTTCAAACTGCATAGTTCTGAATGGCGAGGTATCACGAAGTACCTAACTCTGAAGAAGTATAATAGTAGTGATAAGACAATTCTTTATAAGAATTTGAAGCACAAACCAGCCAACTACGGATGTTAAAAATGCTGCATTGCAGGATAAGTAAGTACGGGTGGGGTGGAGACAAGTAAAAGTGAAGCTACCCGGAGCTTCACTATATGGCAACACTAGCGATTTATGGTCATAATAAAAGCTGTATATGAAGCAGAAGTATTGTGCAGAGCCACTAGCCGGATATTGAATGAGTGTCGACATTACCTGTATGACAAAAATGTAGGTGACAGAAAAATTAAAACCTGAAACCAAATGAATAGAATAGAGAACGACTGTTAGTAAGTGAACATGCTAACTACAAAAGTGTTACGGCAAGATTTCCAGTTGACAGTAATGCAGATGATGTTCTACAAGTTACAATCTTATCTCGTAAAAATCACGAACAACGATTGATTTGATCCACAAGGTCCTGAAACTTTGAATTTAGCCATTTACTACGGTTTCAAGAAATATCGCACAAGACTTGAAAGTAAGTTACTCATCGGAAAAATACAAAATTAACAGTCAACAAAAGATTCAAAAGAATGGCAGTTACATCGCTTAAAAATAATCTGGGATAGTTTGCAGTCATAAAACTGCATTCCAAATACAAGAAGGGTGTCATACACCGATCAAGGGTGAGTAATATACAAACACGTTCAAGTACATACATCGCCTTCGTAATTTAATGGCTGTTTAGAAATATAGTCTATACTTAGAATAACGATTACAACAGGTAGTGATCGCGTGTCACTTAGTAACCCTCCTCAACTTTGGATAACGCGAGTTACACGTTTTAATCGTGTATTTGCATAGCCTAGGCCTTTCGTTGTTTAGAAACATGACAAACGCACGTAACGCTACTCCCGATGAAAACCTGAGTCAAAACAGTTTAGAAATGATAGAATCGCTTAGAATATGCTGTCGGAAAGGTAATAACTGATTTCAAAATAAATAATAGCCAAAAAATTAGGAATAATAGCGATCTGGTTCAAATATAAAATTTATGTACCAAGAATCAAAGTTAGATGAAGTTAAACAAACAAATAGGTCACAGAGGTCATTTATATGGCGGTTTTGCTGAAACTGATGCGCAAATGTGAGTTTTCCGTCAACTGGCAGTTGTGAAGATCCTAAAAGCAAAGAATTAAATCAAAAATGGCTTACGATTAAAGCTTGTATAGCCATATCTACATTTTCAAGTTGAATCAAGGCCATCTTTTTATCCTTCCTATATAAGCAAGAATTGTTAGATCAAACAGTTAACTTACAACATAAATTTAAAGTCTGTAACATGATATCCTTTGGTTTCAAAAATCATTCTGACCTCTTCTTCTGTAATAGCAGATGGTATATTACTTAAATGCAACACATGATTGGGAGCGTAAATATTAGCAAAATTCTTAGAATTCGGTTTTCGAAATCGATGAAGTGGGCTATTTGTGTAGTCTTTGGTAAGTCCAACATTTGTATCCTCTTTCGGAAGTTGAACAATATTGAAGCGAGAAACAGCTATTTTCAAGGGTTTCCCATACAAAGGTTGTCCATTAAGATAATACAAAGCTAGGCAGAAATAAATATGCCAACACCAGTTAATCAGAACATACCTGTTAGGGCTTGTTGGGCATCTGAAAATTGCACAAGAGCAGTACTTTTTTTATTGAACATTATCTTCACTCGAGTAACATCACCATAGACACCTAGTTAACCAGAAAATCAAATCAAGTTATGCACTGTGTAAAGCATGATAGATTATATCTGGTGAGTGAAGGGAATGAACCCAGAAACAGTAAGAATAATGAGCTTATTACTTGTATTTTCACCTAAACATGTTTTAAAGGAAGGGAGTTTGAAATTTTTCAGTCTAAGAACGAATAAATAAATAAACCTACCGAAAAGTGTGAACAATGCATCGGGACAAACTTTCTAGCTCAGAAAACAGTAGGCAGAGAGAATCCAGATTTATAATTGTAATATAACCAAGGTAAGTACGTGAAAATACACGTACAAAGCGAATTATTTGTATGCATATGCATGAATGGAAATAAGTAATGGAGACCGAAACGTGGTAAAAATACATTTTAAGTTCATGTAGACACCAACGAAACACCAAATGATTGATTTGTACAGCGAGCATAAATTGTACCATTTCATAAGTGGATTAAGCACCATATCACAATGAAGTCGAACCGTATTCAGTCACATCGGAAGCAAATGACAGAGGATGGAGAAGAAAAAGGAAAACAAAGTAAAAGCGGTAAGTTAAAAAGCAAGTAGAAACGACAAGTCTTATCACAATGGATGAGACAATAACAACAAGGGACAGAAAAAGAAAATTTATCATATAATTTGTAAGAGAAATAAAACGAAAGGAAATAAGAAGACAAAAAATAAGAATAATTAACACATACCTCCTCGTTGAGATTTGATACTATCAACACAGTGCTGGTTCCAGTTTGCCCCAGATTATTTACGGATTGTTGAACTATGTTAGGCACAGTCTGCGCCTGATTTGGGATATTTGACAGCGCAGTACGAGTTGACAACGCTGCCGCGTTTAGAACGCCTCCTGGGGCTGAGTTTACAGCAGAATTCCCACCTTGAGCAGTCAGGGCCATGAAACTGGCAGTGGCAGCTGCCGCAGCAGGAGTTAGTGCAAGACCAGACTGCTGAGCTAGAAGAGTCAACTGGATAGCAAGTTCATTAATGCCTGCTGCTGAAGCTTGAGGGACGGTAGTGAAAGCTGCAGTTGGATTAGTTAGAGATAAACTCTGAACCATAGAAGGTTGAGATATTGCATTCGCATTAGTTGTTGATGTAGTTACTCCACCCGGAAGTGCCTGCAAACTATTCAGTTCATCTTCAGTAAGAGGTGACACTGTGTAGTCACGACATTTATCATTTTCACGGCGAACCTCCAAAGGTCCTCGAGTTTTCCAAAACTCCACATGAAGAGAACAACAACCAGTGTAAATATTCTGGCCATTGAGAAGCTAAAATATGGAATTTCATATCAAAATATTTTTAGACGGAAAAAAAAGACAGAACATAAGCTTTAAAATTGTAATAAGATATCTGAAGACACCAAAGCTGAGGACAGAAATTCTCAACCAAACTTGCTGCCAGAATATCTCAGCATAGCATTGAAAACTACTTTCAAGGATATCCGATTCATTGTTCATTAAGAATGTGTGATTTCAATGTAGAGTAAGATGCCTATAAATAGTGGTTGGTTTTGTGAAAATTGTATGTCACTGAAAATCAGCTATGACAACCTTGATTAGAAATGCTAAGAAGTCAATGGGCTTAAAATAGGAATTCAAAAACATGCGAAAAAGTAAAAGTGCGCCAAGGAACTAAAGTACTGGCATTAAAGAAATGAGATGGGACAGGAATGTTAAGGATTTCCAAATGTTCATGACAGCCAATCACGAAAAGAAACTTGATCAACTGGGATATGTGCAAATGATGTGGCTTACAAACTAAATGGAAGAATGACCAACATAATGGGAATTGTCTAGTTAGTTTTTCAGTGGATTTATTAGTAATGGACTTAATCGAGAAACGTAGCGTTAAAGGAGTTACATAGGGAAGTACATTTTCAGTCCTAAAATAAAATAAATTTGATAATAGAAGTATCAGTAGCATGTAGTTAAAATAAAATAATAACTAGGTGAAATTCAGCAAGGTGAGGAAAAAAATTTAATTCATAACATACAGCTAATAAGGATTCAATAATACAAAGAACATACCACCCCCACCCCCAAAAAAAGACAATTGAGGCAGATGCGGAAGTAATAAAAAACAGGATTTCGGTCACAGAAGTTTTTTCAAGTGTTGTAAGTGGTAGATTCATTCAACCCAAAATAATTTTGACTCACCAACATAGCAACGAATGCCTGAATATGGTTTTGGAACTCTAACAGGCACTGATACTGATTGTTGCGCAGGAAAATCAATACGCGCAAAATGGTCCCGAATCGATGAAATATCTGTAGGGTTATATCAGAATGAATGACAAATTACCTTATACAAAATAACATGATTAATCTGCTGTCCCATGATGTTGTCGATGACCACACGTAGCACAGTGTTAGGAATACCAGTTTGCGCACCAGGAAGATCCTGTTGGACGACACGATTGGCGTTCTTAACAGCGTTAACGATAGCATCGTTTTCTGAAATTAGTTCGAGATGCGAATGTGTAGAGAACTGGAAGATCAGATGTTTCCCATGTAGAGTAACAGGATATTTCAAATAATGAGCAACTAATTGTACAGCTTCCTCCAAAGTGTGCATTTCGATAAGGGCCTGATTGCTTCTTTTAGAAAGGACCATGTTCTTGAGAAGACCAAATGGTATTGCGAAAAGAGCTATTTCATTTTCAGTCGCATCGGATGGCATATTTCTGATATGAATGACACGTGATGGAGATGCTTCCAGTCGTTCGACACGCGACTACAAAAGTGAGCAATGGCTGAAGCATTTACCTTTTTAGTATCGACTGATTCCAGGTCCATTGAAGGGTGGCCGTTGCGATGTAGGTTTATGCTTGGTACACTCAAATCTCGCTAGGGAAACAAATAGTGCACTTATTGTCAAAACAAATAACAAGAGGTATATTAGTAGAACGGTGGTAAAATTAAAAAAGGAAAAGCCATGTCTAAAGTGACCCCCTTACATCTTAGTGCTCTAGACATTGCATGATAAGCAAGGAGATGCAGTTTTGAAATCCCTTACAGGATTCTTTTGAACAGAAGAGATGCATACTGAACAAGCTATATCCATGAGGAAGACTTTTGTTTCGCTGAGGCATATGGTCATAGCTGGGCAGTTACACTTGCAATCGTAAGTTACTTCAGGGTGATCATTACTGATAACTGTTTCCGGTTTCATTTTGGTATGTCGCTAGATTGCATCATTGTTCACGACGGTCTTTTGAAGAATATTTCAACACCCTTATGTTTGAAATGGTTGGTTTTTTTCACTGCTGTGGGAAACAGGGATCTGTTCACTGTCGAGAAAGACTTGTAGTTCGAAAACTGTAACAAATGGTAACACGAAGTGTATGAACACTCCGATGGATGTGTGAATACCGCCGTTTGTCAAAGCCTATCGCTATACGACCCGACGGATAGCCGCTACCCTTACGTAGTGGTCGGGGTTGCACATCATGACCTAACGAGCTATGCTGGTTGAAAGCTTGTTCTCTCGAGGTTCTACCATACCAGAAACGTCTGCCGGATAGTGGTTATACAAAGTTACCCTTAACAAGTTCTTAAATATAAAGGTGCATTATGGTGGCTGAGATCAGTCATCACTGGTTAGTGGCTATCCAAAATCACAGGACGTATATCCGACTACATCTGCCATAATGCAGGTCAACTGTTGTGGCATCGAAAAGGCAGTATGTGACCGGCCCTCTAGTAGATGTTCCCTGAGCTCTATGGCCACGCAGTAACCCTTCTTTTTTCCTATTTCCAAATAAAAAGCGTTTACTAGTTCCATAGACTTAACATCTGACGAAGTTGGCAGTCTCGTGAGGCATACACGTCCTTGATACACATAGAATCAACGAAAGCGGTTGCCACCCTGGACTTAGCACTGCTTTCCATAGGAACTTGCAAAAGTATCAGGTGTTCCAGACGGAACGAGTCTCAGTCTTTTTGTGGAGAATACAGAAGTCCGGAGATGCATCACACGTTTTTGGAAAAATTTAAACTAAAGGGGATACTTCATGAAAGTTAGTTACTACTTCCAAACGTCCAAACTGCTCTTCGTGGCGGCATTGACCAGCGGAGCTCAGATAAGCGCCTCCAAGAAAATCAAACCTACATTGGGCTATTATGTCAATACAAATGGTCAGATAATGACCAAACTAGTACTGTCTAAGGAAATAGCCAAAGGAAAATTCCACTAAATACCTCAGGCAGATAGATGAGTGGGTAAACACTTCCGTAAGTGGGAAACTAATAACTGGAATGCTAAGCTTGTAACGTAGAAAATTCGGCTTTTCCAACTATTTAGGGAATCACGTAGGCGACACGATCATCATTGGATCCTTTATTTAAAGAATTCTCCCTGAGAATATCTCCACTGATTAAAAAATCTGGACAGTGAAAAGATGGAAAAACAGTGAAATCAGTAGTGCACATAGACTAAGTGACTCCATTTTATCATTTACACTGAACTGACTACTTGAGAACAAACTTAAAAAGGTTCTGGTTAAATTAGAAACTAGGCACAATAGTGGGAAGAAGAATTAAGGTGAGTGGATTTTCTCATAGGTAAGTCTTAGGAGGCGATGCCACCGAGATCTACACAAATAAGTCATGTAACAAAAAGTCTGAAGGTATTGTACACATCCACATAGCATTAGAGGTTGAAACACTAGTAGATGAACTATGTCCAGTCATTGTGATTGTTAGTGGGGTTACATTCGTTTCTGACCCCAAACTGACATCCTATTTGTCGGGACTTAGTATCTAAGCACAGACAGAGATTGTGCTAGTGGTCAGTAGCATGGTACTCCACAACAGCAAGTTTCTACAGTTATGACTTGAAACATTGTCACTCATTAGTACATTCTGATAAAGTGTACAATGGTATGCATAAGTCCTTTACGTGACAAACTAGGGCGTATGCACATCACAACTGCAAAGTTAAATAATCACTGGCACAGAACCCCACCCGTACTTGTGCAGGATATAGGTATCTGTGCCCCAACTGTGCTCGGAGTTGAGAAGGCTGACCCAAACCTAAAACTATGCCAAGTAGCTAAAACTTGCGGTTTGCCACCCGGAGATTCCAAGGATGGAAGTAGGGAATTATCGAGTAGGATAACAAAGACAGTAAGTGGTGTGTGGAAATCAGGTAGTCCCATCAGTCAGGTCGACTTCATCGACCATTCCAGTGTACACGAATGGAGAGGTCTTCTTGTGATAACCATAAGGGACTAACATCGTGTCCAAGATCTTGGTGTCCACGGTTATTCAACACCTAACTGGAACTCGAGAAAACCAGGCTGACTTTGACTAGAATGAGTCGGCATGTTATGGGACGTAGGCATACTTACGTGGGCTCGGTACTTGGTATATTTCTTGACCTGGAGACCGCATTTGACTCCGTTGAGGAGGGCATCTAGTTGGCTTGGAGTACGCAGAGAACACTGTCCTGCTAGGTAGACGCTGAAAATACATGGTCTTCTGAGTGTCTTGAGCATGCTCAACATGCGTTTCGTATCCGTCACATGTAAGATGAATGGCCTGGAGTCACTGATATTTTGAGGACAAAGAGTGAAATGGTAGGATGCACTAGTCATCTCACCTAACTGGGAATTCGCATCATTCCAAATGGGTTAGTTGCTGGAGAAATCTCAGTTGAGATACAGAAAGCTCATTTGAAATTCGCCAACTTAGATCATCTTTAGCGCTCACTGGCGAGATATCGGATTACCTGTTAAAGGACGAGTATACCGCCCAGCAGTCCGCTGAGAAATGGCCGCAGTAAGTGGGAGATACGAAGAGATTAGGACTGACTGACAAAATCAACGTAGAACCGCACATAAGTGGATCAGTTCAAGTTGTCACATTACAGTGTAGTACACAAAGAACAGGTGGATAGAAAGGAGTGAAATCAAAGTAGATAGTGTGAGAAAATAAACAACCTGAAGATAAATGTTAGTGCGAATATTCAAGTTTCGGAAGACGCCACGGAGTGAATACATCTGCGCCACTGTGACCGATTTCCAGCTGTCTTCAACCACTGATTCTTTTCATCTCGAGGAACCCAGCCACCCAGTCTACATCTTCCCACGTCTCAGACAAACAGTTAGGGACTTTATTGACTGGCGCCAGATCTCGGTCTGACCACAATGAACCCTCTTCCAGTCTAATCCAACTTCCCCTAGAAGCGCATGGTGTGGTAGGCGATGGCTCGGCAAACGCAGTACATGTCCAAGCCATCTCAGATGATGAAGGTTGACTACCTCACCGACCGACTTATTTATTGCCTAGTGCCCTCCGCCTGACCTCAACACTGCATACATGGTGATTTGACCAAACGCGAGCGATGCTGCAAAGAGACTATGGGTTTTTGACCATAGGTGTGGTATTGCTTGCGTATTGTGGGATCACCGTGTGAGCAATGTCAACGTTAGACTAGGAGTGCCAGGCAAGCCGGTCGATAAGGTTACCAATCTTCAGCGACAGGTGGCTCAGACATATCGAACCACCCTCTATGTGGAATCCCAGTTGAAGTAGAACAGGGGTAGGAGAACGCTGAGTAACCAGACCAAGACGTAGAACCTATCCATAAGGTCTATTATTGTTGGTCGGAATCATGTAGGGAGATGAAGGTTGCCTTGCCTGGGTCTTTGAGATAAAAAGGATCAATTATTGCAGTCTCTGTGACATGGTTGAAAATCGTTCACAGTGGTGAAGTAAGCACGCTTAGTCATCTTTGAAGTTCTGAATATTTCCACTCACCTTCAACTTATTCTTGTTCGTTTTACACAGTTTGTCTACCGTATAATTTGCAATACGCTTGTTCTTGTCATGCTGTTGTGCAGTGTTACAATTTGCGCGAGGTTTCACACAAGTTTCTCTAGCCTAGATGTAAAACGTATACAGCGCTCCCGTTGGGATAGTTACGCTGTTCTTGAAACCTGGCCTCTTAAAGCTGAGGATATCCGACCACTATGTACTCCATCACCACTGTCCTTACAGGGTTACTAGCATTCAACGGAAACACTTCCAAGTAATTTTGAGGTTAGGCTGCTTTTGAGTGTGACGGCATTCGTTGAGTGAAATCAGCTTGAAACCCTGGTTTTGAACCATATCATCAGGACCCACCAACCGCTGGTTATTAGAGTCCTGAAGACTCTCAAGTGACAGGTTTACATATCTTCACACAGCTCAAAACACTAGTTAACGTCATTCGTGGACCGGTTTGACGTCTGGCACACATCAATGCTCTTGCAACGCCAGCCTACTTTGGCTAACCTGAAAAGCGGAGGTAGGTTGTGACCCAGCATGCGCAACGCAAATTCGATCTTACCCGGTCGGCAAATGGTTCACAACCTCCTCAAGTGACTTTTCCAGTACTTTGCATCTAAACCCAGTATCGTTCAGTGATTCCACGATACGCAAACCTAAGGTATCTTCAATCAAAACCTGTGAACTATTTCAAATATTTCAAGGACCCTATTTCAGTCCTGTAAAAAGACCGAGAAGAAGGCTGCGCAGTATTCTCGTCTCTAAGTATGAAGTCATTTGTCTCGCAAGGAACATAGGTGGTGCGAAGTTGTGAATACAAAATGGATTGAGATTCCGTCAGCAATCAACCCGCTCCGGTTGATACAGCTACACAACTAGATGTAGTTGGTTAATCCATCCTACTTTACTCCCACTGCCTACTTTGGGGGTTGATGCAGACACTACTTGGACGACCGGCAGTTATCAAGCTACTGAAAGACCCAAGGCGTTCTAAAATACGTCAGAGTAGATTTGGGATAGTAAAGCTTGGTTTTAGATCCGGTATTTTGCCTGGAACAAAACCTCTTAATGGCAAGAAAAGACAGATCTGCAAATGCACGTAGAAAAGCAGTGTTCATAAATCACAATAAAGCCTTTTATGGGATATCTGACTCAGCGCTTACGACGAACCCCGTAAATTAGAATCAATCAGGACCAAATGATATTGTTAGGATCACAGCAACAGATAGGGTGAAACATACCGTGCTAATGCAGTAGCACATCGAAAACACAAATTTAGTAAAGACCGACGGATACGAACTAAGCTGGGTATGGACAACGGGTAATTCACCCACTCCTTTATTATTGCTGCAAGGTGACTACTTAACTCCATAATACAGTCATAAGAAGGACAGATGCTGATATTTACCTAGATTTCCAGAAAGTCCTTAATGTGTGTATTGTGCAAACGGTAACTTCTCAAGGTTTCATCTACATGAGTAAAATTTTACTGACGCTGTTTAGTGAGCAAAATCAATTGCACCCTTTTTGGTGATGGGATTTAAAAACTGGCCATACACATCGACCACAAATATAAAAAAGAATTTAGTTACTCAATTTTAACACATCGATTAGTTGGTATGTGACTTACTTTACGTTTATTAGGCTGAAAAATAGGAAAAGAGTACATTTAGTAAGTGCAAACCATAACACTCCAGCTGGTAATCACAGAACAGGAACTCACCATAGATAGCGAGCATAGAACACCAGACATGGCGTCCAGGCGCCTTAAAACAGCGTAATTGACGAATAAGTGTAGACAAACACATCCAATATCCAATGTCTTTTTAACGAGCTTGTGTAAACCAGTTGATTTCTTCGTGCTCGCTTCTTGGTCTTGCGGAACGGCTCCAGATCTTCGGCGGATTCCGATGCAGTAGGTCCAGCTACTCGTCTGCCATAGCTCTGACTTACAGAACAGGAAGTGTTGGTTTGTTTGCCTTGGACTGTGGTGCAGTTGGCTTCTTCAGGTGTCGAGTTGCCAGATAGTTATTAGGACTTGTCGCTAAAGAGGGTAAGGGACAGTAAAGAGAAGACCTAGAAAGTGTTTGTGTAAAAGAAAAGAGCAAAGGTGAACTGATGGAGTAATCTACCACACCCAAGTAAGGTGAGTAGGGGTGCAAAGGTATGAAGAACTTAGGTAATTGAGGCTAACTCATGGCAAGTGAAAGGGGTGAAAAGGGCTTAAATGGCCACAATAGAAAGAAAACTGGTTGGGGTGGCTTGACATCACTTCGTGTTCCAGCTATGCTTGGTAGACCACTAGTCTCCGCATTACTGTCTAGCCTCTTCTTGAAGCTTTCGACAGTTGGGGTGGAGACCACCTCTGATGGTAGTGCGTTCCAGTACCCACAGACATCAAACATCAATACCGCATAAGGCAACACTTTACTCATAATACATGTTTTTAGACTGCTTTATTCATTTGTGCGCTTGTTAATTATACATATTAGCACATTCCATGAAATGTAGACCTAATTTTCTTCGGCTTCAGAATGTATGGTCCCATCATCTGGGCATGACCTCACTTTTAAGTATAACAGCTTTCTGAGTGTGAGCGCACCTCGATGTCCTTATGAAGATCCAGACAAGGCAATTGGCCTTCACGTTCTCCACCTTTCAGATTGCGCTTATCTATAGGAGAATCATCATCTTTAGCTCTTAATCGAACATCAACAAACGGCCAGGGATACATCATATCAGAAGTAACAGATGAAGGCCGTGTTTGTATTCCTATCATCTTATAACTTTTTATGGTGCATATCTGTTGAATTTTTCGTGCTAGCTTACTGGGACGGGTATGACCACGTGGCTTCCAGCGCAATCAATCCAGGCAGTGTGTGAGTATGTACATGGAGCATACAGTTGGCAACACCTACGATATTTGTGGGACACTTCTAATCTCAGCTCTGACCTGCAATTACCCAGGAGTTGCAGCAGGTTATGACTTGAAGACCACACAGCACTGACGACTGGCCATAGCCCAAAGTTTCAAGGGACTGGCATTACGCAGGAAGTTTACAAAATAAGCCATGGTGTGTTCACCACCTTATGCACATCTTAAGTTAGATCTTAACTAGGAAACCGTGTACAGGTGGCAGACTATCGTATGAAAGGTGAATGAGACCTAAAAAGAGTTCAGAGGGCAGCCGCTCGCATGATTTCTGTTATGGTTACCTTGATCTGCAAAGAATGAATTGAGAAGCTGAATCTGTCCCCTTTATTCTACCGCAGACAGAGGAGAGGCCTAAGCACGCGATACAGAATTTGGAGAAATTAGTTTGTTCCTGATCTGTCTTATCTCCTCCCCACTGGGTTGGAATAGCTCAGAGGATCTAGCAGGAAGATACTGAAGCAAAGGACGGGCATAGTCTCCTTGCAGCTCCGATTCTCGCATCGAGTTACTGACTTACGGGCCCGGCTTCCAGGAGGATTAAGGTCTGAGCCGTCAATTAACTCGTTTAAACGAGAACTGGAAAAGGGTAGACCTCCTTTGAACATGGATTAATATGGCTTTATAGCCTTCTACCCTCAAACTACAAATCCACATCTCAATTCATTTCCTTTAGCTCGGAAGAATATTATTCACTGGTGTCGCTTAAGCTAAGGGCGAATGCACAACATATTCTAGGATACAGGTGCTCCTAGTTTCTTCGAGTTTCGTGTCACTATGTGGTCATTCAGACTGGTGGAAAATAAGTAAGATCAGTGAGTATGTGGTGCCACAAAAATGAGGGAATGTTCAGGTCCGGTTATATTAACATTAGTACCTTTTCAGAAAGACATTGTGCAGAAATGCACATGGTGTGAAACAACTGTACTGGCGCCCTAAAAATCTGGGTGTCATTTTCTTGCTCTCATACTATGGTATACTTTCTATGGACCTAAACACCAAGTTTTAGGAGAAATGAAGAGATGGTTGGGCAAACCTACGTTATGTAGTTATCCTGCAGTGGCATAAGCGGATTCTGGTGGTATCCCAAGTTTATTTAATGAGTAAGCATTTTGATTACTGCATTATCTAAATGTTCACTGTCTTTCGTCTTTATTTATTATGCTTAAATAATTCCGTCGGCTACGGACTCTTGACCTACCTTTTTTGGTGGTATAGTTAGATTTGTAAGTTCCTTTTGTTTAACTACAGTGCGGCCGTCTGTCATGTTGACGCGTCACTGCAACAGACTCCACTGGACCCAGAAATCTGCCTGCCGACGGTTTGTAACCATAAGTAGAAGATTACCTTAAATGGTCCTATAAGTCAGGTTTATTAAAGAACTTACGTGATTACAAAACACCTAATTACTTTAGTTACTACAATTGATTGAGAAGCGTACAGTTCGCTAGGTGGTCTTGCATTTTCTGAGAAGCAAGTTATTTCGCAATATGAGGTCTACCAACGGATCAACTTCAAGTGACGTTTTTGATACCTACTAGTCGGCTCAATTTATTGAACTTGTCCGTGCTTCTCATTGAAGCCTCCTAGATTTATTTTTCACCTGCAAACATAAGGGTTGGGTGTGGCTTCATTAACCAGTTTCTTACTGCACTGTATGGTCGTTTGATGGCCGGTATCAATATTCTGAAGCCTAGGATTAACGCTATCCTCCTGAAGCGTTGACTGATTTCAAATGGCTCATGAGAAAAAGTCGAGTAAGAACCAGACAAGTTGGTTAAAAGCAGCATATTTGTACCAGTTGAGTCCTCAAACTGGACTACTTTTACCGTGGATGTATTTGGGGCATGTGTTGTCCTCATGATGTACCTTAGATTCCAGCGATTTGAAGCCTCGCATGTTTTATCACACTCTACTGAGTCGGGCACCGCAGCCGACAAATACTTAATCTCGGAGACAGTGGCTAGGCAACTGGAAGTTCTACGTCCAGTTCACCGCTAACTCCATATAAATATTGCCCCCTCTCCGATGTTCGCAGTCGCAACTGGCATGGCAGCAACACCATGAAGACACTTTGCAAAGCATTCTGAGATAAGTGGTCTAATCAGCGCTAGGTATCGCATGTACCTGCGCAGTCCTTTGTGTTCAGTTCTGTTGGAAGTTTGTAGATCAAGTTTTGGAGTGTGGCCACGACGTAAAATGGCCTGACATGACGGCGCACTGTATTTCGATGTTGGTTAACATGAGTTATTCAACGGAAATCCTTGGATCTAGGTTTTGGACTTCTTGGCACTTTATAAGCAAGGCACATCTGCAACCATGAGGGGATGTCACTTTCCACTAAATGTGGATTCACTCAATAGCCCATTGGTTAGGTTTCTGAATTCAGCGCTGGGTGACGCAGGCTCAAATCACCGAGGGAACAACTTTCTCTTGGTTTTAGATGCGCCTTGCTGGAGAGTGACAACATGTACGGAACCCAAAAATAGAGCCTCTTTCCGCCCCCCCATCTAAAGCAGTGCAGTATCTGAATAATCAGGCTTTCCTGGGGACATAGGAGAGCTCTTCTTGCAGGGGTCATCCAGGCCAATTTGTGTAAACCCTCTTGAAGCCAACTCGATGTCCAATTATGGGGTGGGTTTGGGTATAGTGAAAACTGACTGAACGTCTGTTTTAACAACTTTTTCCCTTCAACTGTTTCGGAGGTATACGTACCACCAAAAAGCTGCTTCTAACAGGGAAGAGAGTTAACTGCAAGCTCCGTCTGTTCCCCCACCAAACGCTTAGAACCAATGAGAAAAAAGTGAGGCTGTTCGTACTACAGATGCTTTTTCGACGAGCACAGCTGCAGTACTAGAGGAATATGAACAATCTGTTATCTTTATTCCGAGATGGTTTGAAGAGGGTTTTTCTCGACTTCGGAAAGAATCACTTGTGGTTGTTTGGTCAGTAAGGCATGTTCAGGGGTAATCATTGATTAAGAGACCTCAACCGGACATCGAACTTTGTTTACCTAACAGATGAATTTTTAAATGCATCATCTTTTGCTTGATTCAGTAATGGCGATTGCAAGTGGGGGCTTACTATCATAATCTTCCTTCATATTTCTGATTATCTTCACCTCAGTGCCGGTTTTAGCTTTAAATTAGTACATCGCCACGGGTAAGATAAACGAAAAGCACCCAGGAAATTCTTCCACTTTTATCGTGATTTCACCTGTTAGGACTACACCGACATTTTCTGGGGGTGGCCGGAATCTTTCTGATGACCCTGCAGTTCACCTGGTAGAAAATATGCCTTGTCACCAGACACCATTCGTTGGGGTATGCAAACGGCTTTTTACATTCTCAATCCTATCCCGAATGCGCAAGAAGGCGTGATACCTTAAAGCTAGCGCGAAAGCCCTAATAATAGCTTTGCAAGTTTTCTTTAAGACATTGAGTCTTCTTGTGCATTCGGAAGAGGATTGAGGTTATTACAGTGAGTCCTCTGTTTGGCAGTAACTCATGCATGGAATGCATCCTCGCAAACTAGTGCCATAAATAATCCCCCCACCACAAGCTGCATTAAGAATCAGTTGTATGACCAGTGGCATGAACTCAGAAGTGTGGCAGGTTTCAATCCTGTAACTACTGTGATTGAGAAAGCTGAATAATCTGGCTTTCCCCAATCTACTGATTAATGTATTCAGCTTCAACCCGATTGATCCTGAAGTCTTATCTAAGCGAGAGAACCTAAATGACGTCATTTCTTCGGGGATCATTAAACGTGTATGAAAACACAATAACCTGGTTCTTTAGAACATCCCGGGTGAAAGGCCACTGAAATCTATTGGCTTATGTCTTCTCAGAGCTGCACACCTATCATCTGTTCCATGTTGCCGCATATGGCTCCATAAATCTGGACTACATCTTAGTTGTTTTATACAAATGTACTTCGACTCACTTAGGGTGTTAGATAAGCCTACGAACTCTCTGCTGAGGATCAAGATTGTGCTCGGGTTCGGGTATACTTCTCTTAGTTTGACAACTGTGCGAGGAACCAGGGAGTTAACTTCGCGGACCGAATACGACGTCTGCTCTTGACTTACTTCATTAACTTTGGCAGACAATCGTAAGATTGGAGCTTGGAAATCACTAAATCTCCTCTCCGGTATTCGTCAAACACTTCTATGGCTTAGCTGACTATTGACAATGGTATCTTTGAAAAACCAATAGATGGGTGTTCATTTTGATGGTGTACAGGGACGCCACAGTGCAAACGTGTAGCCTAAATGTTCGCCTGTGCATCGTACCAGGCACCGGTAGTGTTGGTGTTATGGCAAAGCCATCTGGAAACCATGGGATCTATGCCGTTACCGCATGTTATATCAGCAAAAGATATGGTGCTAATTAATTTAAGCGGACACATGAATACTGTGCAGCGAACCGTGTACAAATGCTCCCAAAACGGTTCATCTCAATATGATTATAGCCATGTAGACTTAACTTCATCATTTTTGTCAAATAGTCCCCTCAATTTCACCTCATCCCTCATCTTGACACACTCTTAGTGAAATACCTTTGGAGTTGGACAGTACTTTTACCAGATACCGCAGCTTCTTACTCTTTCCCTCCTGGACTAGATTTTTAACTGTCCGATGCACCTAGACGCCACAATGCACTGAGCCACTTTTCCAGTGTGTCAGAGTTTTGGTACCCAAATTTCACCACAAAAAGGATCCTCACGATGCAGGTGCACGAACCGAGACTTGTCATCTCGAAAGTTTATGCAGCTGCCTCTCATTAACCAACATGGTCAGGGAATTGTGGGTAGCCGCCCAACTCTTCCTGCTAACTGGGTTGTAGCGAATAACCCTCATCTGGGAATCTCACACCGCGCAAAATGTTTTCGCCCAAGCCTAATCATTCCACCAGTATCACGTTTACTTCAGTTTTTCATGCTTCAAACCGTGAACTATCTAGAAATGAAGACTAAGAGCACTACAATGTACCCCCATGACTTACTGTCACCTTCTTGCACACACTTCCAAAGTAGTTCGTAAAAATTCTGGACCTTCCTCCTCCACTTTCACTAGCTCGCCTGTTTCTTCTCTTCCCCCACCCTCATTTCAGACGGATTTTAGTGGTCATTCAAATCTGAACTCACAACACGGCACGTTCAAAATTAGATCACACTTTAACGTGATTTCCGCCATTTTCTCTGAATCGGTTTGTCCATGCACTACGATATCTATTACTAATTGAAAGGTGGTACTACATATTTATATTCTCCTTGGTTGGTGAATTTGTTTAGCTGTTTTGTCAAATAACCTCTTGTTGACGCAACAGAGAATAAACCAAGTTTATACGTTATTTGTGGGGAGAAACAAAGTTAAGCACTTCAAAATAGGCGGTTGTAGTGGAAATTTGAAAAAGAGCGCCTTAAGATCTGTCCCCAAACCCAGTGAGATAGGTCCATCACCCCGCAGCCTAGGTGTAGAAATAACTTTCCCGCACACCGATTATCAGAGCCTCGGACACTGTCTCCGGAGTGGGTGCAAGACTTGAGGAAAACAGAAATGACGTTGCTAATTTTAGGGTTGTTTAGATGGTATTCAAAGGATGCTTGAGAAATCCTCGCCAGTAGCTTTTTTGTTTGACCAGACCAATACTCTCGCGAGTGATCACTCGGAGAAGCCCAGTAGCTCGGTAGATTTCATCGCTACTGAAGTAATAAAGCGACTAGCATCATCTCACCAAGGCACAGTGTATAACGTACCTGAAAACGTACATTCAGAGGCACCTAAAAGTAAGATTCTGCGGGCTTGCGGTATGATGAATTCGGCCTCCGACTGTAAATGTCTGCGTAAAAAACTTTTACAGGGCAGTCACCCCGTTACCTTCAAGTTTCCAACGCCATTTAACACCAAAAGTTTATTAGGCTGCAGAACAGCACTAGAGCTAACTGCAATTCCGAAGAAATTACTATTATGCAAGATAGAACAGCGCATCAACATAGAAAGCACTTCAAGAGTAATTAGGTATTTCCTTCCATGATTTTAGAGGTACCTGAAAGGATTGGAAGAACGCCTGACAACAAACGCGTGCAATAATCCGCCAGTATCACCTGAGAAATGGGCACTTGTGAACCTCTTTGCGACTCCTCTAATAAACTTGGCTGTCCCTGAGAATCCAACTCCTAAGACCAACCAACCTGGTCAAATTCCAGCTAGTAACTTACCAAAGGAGAAACTTAGGGTCAGAAATCCCTCAGGAATAACCCAGGAATTTAGACTCAATACGAACATTAGGGAAAGCAATTTTAAGCGCATTCCGCCCAACAGCGGTGAGGAATATCTCATTGCCGAAAGGGCTACAGTGCAGATGCGCACTATCAAGCCACATAGACCATCGCCTCGGAACATAAAACTTTTGACTCGTACGCCTGGTCACAACTCATATATTGACGGTGGGTATTATGCTACTATTTATCGCTTTGGTGAAAGCACGCGCCGCAACATGCCAACATCCAGGATTAGAACAGGTCCCGCAGGGTCTAGTCATCCCTACCAGAACATGGGACCAGGGTGCAACTCACATGATCACGACCCCAGGACTAGGTACATCACCTTACCTGCCAAGTACACTACGGTCTGTGTCTCAACCCTTTTAGCTACCACAAGTTTCTTGGCGACTTAATAAGAACTCACAAGATAAGTTGTCCAAGCCAGCCAGATAGGGGAATAATAATAAGTGGTTACCGCTGTAAATATCGTAGAATCTCAGCGAAAGCTACCCATGAAGGGATATATGATTCCACCCGTCTTCTTTCGAGTCTGCCAAAGCTGGAGTCCACTGCGAGTTGATATAGCCGTTGCCCAGTATATCGGCAGCTTCAGTAAGCGCTTGGACATCTACGACGCTACATTTATGGGTTGGGCCCACCCGGTCAGGACACAGACTTGATTGAAGCAGCTGTTTAATGCTACATCAACCCAAAGCATCGTAGCTTTCGTGTCGATTTCCTTCCATTGCTGCTTGGTATGCGGTTGGCTCAATGGTATGCCTCACTGTTACGCGTCATTCCCCTCGACTGGCCATGTGGCTGCCAAAGTCACTACTACTTCTCTTTTTGTGCCCCTACGGTGATCTTTCTTACTTCTTTCCCTTCCTCTATCTCTCCACAATTCAACCCTATTGGGCTGAGTTCTTCACATCACCACCCCCTCACCCACCTTCCCCAAAGCTACACGGATTTTTCCCTTCACTTTGCTTTTCTACTTTTGATTTATCACATTTCTTCTATTCTGTTTTCCCTAATTATCTTTTCATTCTAAAAAAACAGCAGGTGTTTTATTTTCGCCTTATGAATTTAACATGAGTGAAGTCGGTTTAGTGGCATCGAGGAACTGATAATAGTAGAGAAATCTACATTTGAACCGCCCTGAATAGAACAGAAGGGAGGACATTAAATTATATCATAATACCGTAAGCGTCTACAGTTTATAAAGACAAGAAAATGCCACCAATCTCTACATACACAGTGTCTAGGAGCCCAGATAATTTTCAAACATCTTTTCATGCACAGATGGGATCAAGGTTGCGCAATTTTTTAGACACATGGTATTCACCAGTAAAAATTAGGGGAAACTGACTGTACATTAGGTGCTATCGTAATTTTCTGACTGCATTATGCAGGCAAACGAACTAGTAATCGAGCACCCCTAGTGAAAATTTGAGTCCACTGGGACAAAAGGTAACTAAGATCGGCGGTAAACTCAATTTATACGTTTAGGGCTGAGTACGTTTTGATTAACCTAGGACGCATAGACAGTGGCTGAGCAGGCGACAGACTCAGTATCTATAGGAGCTTATTGGATGGGAAGAGAAAAACAGTTGATGAACCTGCAGGAAGCCTAGTCCAGATGTGAGAGAATTTATTGAGAGAGAAATTAACTCACAAGTTGGTCTTACAACACACGGTTTTACTTTATGGTTTATGACTACGTACACTGTAATTGAACGTTACAAATAGTTGTATTTCCGGGCCTCATGAGTGCTTACAAAGTAACATCAGAAGATGTGGTTCAGGCTGCGGTTAACTTCTGGTGTTCTTAATGTGAATTGTCGTTGTACTAATTCGATTTTTAGTTTGTCACCAGCACGAGGGCCACTTAGGATGACCGTGCGGTGATTCGGAATTGTATAGCAGGCTACTTTGCAGAGTAGATCGCCCGATTCAGTCCCATGAGGGCTAAGGAAGCTACACTTGGGGAGATTGCGTGACTTAGACCTGATCCGAGCTGTTTTTCAGAGAATAAGTCACCAGGATATCTCAGACCGCGATCCAGCACTAAAGAACGTCTAGGTAGCTTTAATTTACGTACTTTGGGGACAAGCCGAGGCGATCGCTGCCTGTTCCAAGCCAACTACATCTATCAGTAGTGAACCTGAGACCTGGACTTAGGAATCTTGACACCACCTGGCAGTTTTACCCGCTTTTTGTTGAGCAATGATCGAATTACTGTTTGGTTCACGAGTGTGACAGGTATACACAACCTTCAGGTCGTCGGCATATAGGAACGTTTCCTCGGCAGTGAAGCACTTGCACACACTTAATTGAATTACAGACAGCAAATGCCAGAGGACACTACTATCGATAACTCTGCTAATTACCTGCCTAGGTTCAGACTGCATGGAGTTTGCTTTAACGATTATTGTGTGACCGCTGAAAAATGATTTTAGCCAACGAAGTAACGGGTTGTGAAAGCCAATTGACTTTAACTTTTCAAATAACTTTGGTGTACTGAACAATCACTATTTTGCATCCCTTGCTGACCTTAGTAATAGGGTTGAAGAAATGGAAATGACTAGTAATGCTGGGAGTTTGTAACGAAGTTTTTTGGGAATTGTCCTGGTGCCAACTTGATGGACACAGAGGCCAGTCACTAATTATTCGGACTTGTTATATACCCACGAATACGAGACCACGAAGGAACACAATAGCGTAGTCGGATGGAATAGTATATTCGCGAGGTCGTGTCGAGATACCGATATGTTCCAACTAGCTGGTTAAGCAGTCCAATACTAGCAGTGCAAGGTAACACGACAGCGTGACAAATGGTCGGGTGCTTGACTGGGTGCCTTCAGCTTAGCGACCACAGTCAAACCATCAAGGTCAACGTCAATGTTGAATCTTGTCGAACCCTAGGCTATTGATTTTGGGGAAGTGTGTGACGCCACAGATCACTCTCCTCTAGAGGGTCCGTGAGGACTCTAAGACGATACCAGCCGGAAGCGAAAGCTCAATGGTTTCTCCACTGGTAAAACTCTTCCGATGAGCTCACTGTGTGAAGTGGCCCCCTAGTTGTCTGAACTCATTTTAGGGTGTCATGACAGATGAAAAATAAAATACAATAAGTCGAATCATACGTCGACCGCGGTCCTTAGTTTTTTTGGACGTTCCGTTCAGTGTCCGTTGCACCTGAAATATAAATAAGTCTTTAAGGCCACGAAAAAGTTTCGTAAAAATGAGAATTATTTATATATATATACATTTCGAAAATAAAGTTTACGCTTATTTCCACTTTTTTGGAAAGGTTTCACTGCGTGGTAGCCAGCAATTGATATAAAAGGGTAAAATGTAGGAGAATTTTCGCCTTGCTGATAAGTAAGAAAAATGGCGTAGCAAAAATATTTTGAATTAATTTAAAAAATGTGGTTGGCACATCTTATTTCATACCACTGAGTTGAATACAACTTCAAATACTCCGGGAACCTAACGGTTCGACCTGATCGTGTTTTCTGTTGCGCCGATGGTTGTTGTAACCGTGCATTACCAGGCACGTTGTCAAAATTTCGATAATTAAGCTATCCGTCGGTCTGCTGTAGCGAGCTGAAACG
Source organism: Heterobilharzia americana (assembly GCA_944470555.2). NCBI lineage: Eukaryota > Metazoa > Platyhelminthes > Trematoda > Strigeidida > Schistosomatidae > Heterobilharzia > Heterobilharzia americana. The sequence continues at coordinate 28,863,067 of OX104129.1, read as the reverse complement.
TCACTTATAATGGGGTTGCCTTCGAAATAAGCTGGTTCCAAGCGGTCAACACCGACAGTATCTTCACGTCCGTCTCGCTCAATTATATAGAATTTCTCGTGTCGCTTAATCACTTTGAACGGCCCGTCGTAGGGTGGTTCAAGTGGTCGACGAACGGCGTCGTGGAGAACAAACACGTGCGATGTCTTTTGTAAACTGGGGCGAAAGAAGACATCAGTCGTTTGCGGTCTAATCGGAGAAGGCCTAACTGGACGCATTGTGTTTGCAAGCCTGGTCACGTAAGATGCCCTGTCGGAAACATGTTTGAAAGTTGAAGAAATGAAATGATCCACATTCGAATCTGCACCCATGGTCGGTCGTTACGTAAGATAGGCATCCAAAGTTCGCGACCTATCTTTCAACAAAAACAGGAGCGACAGTTTCAGCAGTAATGTCCTAAATGGGTACTGCTTCTGGCCGTCGCGTAAAACCATCCACACGAGTGAAAAGGTAAGCACATCCATTAGATTCTGGTAGAGGTCCCACAATGTCTATATAGACGCGGTCGAAACGCATGATGGGCCTAGAAAAAACCTGAAGGGCGTTTTGTGTGCCTCGTGACTTTACGCTTCTGATAGGCTAAGCACGACTGACCCCACTCCTCAACGTCTTTGTTCATCCCGGGCCAGCAGAAACCCTGTGCAATAAGCCTGATGGTGGCTCATACACCTGGATAGGACAGTTTATGCAACGTATCGAGGACGTTGTATTGACATCTCTTCGGAAATATTAGGCCTGGTTGACTAGCAGAGACATCATAAAAAATTGTATCCTTGCCTGACCATACTGGACACAGTTGTAGTTTGGGAGTTGTGGACGACAACTCATGGCGCAGCTCAAGGTCTTCTTTTTGATACCGAGCTACTTCAACGAAATCAACGCCCTCAATACGGTTTATCAAAGCTATTCGAGATAGTGCGTCGGCTACGCAGTTATTTGCCTCAGACATGTGGCGGGTACGAATACTGGCTCCTCTCCGTATAATGAACTTAAAGAATACTGTTTATCTCTGAAAGCCACTACGGTACACCCCCCTCCCAAAAAACGACTTAATAACCTTATAATGGAAAGACTGTATAGTTGACTTAACATATATACATGAAAATGTACATCAAGCCCGAATAAATCAAAAAAGGATAGGGACTCCTCTCTTCTCCAAATTTGATAGCGTAGTAATCTCCATTTCCATATCTGCTCTTGCCTCTCCTTTCTTTCCGCATTTGCAGAAACAGCTGTAAGTCGACATTTGATGTTCAAATTCAGTCTGAACGTGATTACTTTATAGGACTAACACGTGCGCATTGACGCCACTAATTACTGGACTGCTCCCACCCTTTCGCAACTTCTGGGCCGTCTTCAAGATTGACTCACCTACTAGTCACGATTTCTCCTGCGACGAACCGTCTGACCATTCCCGACAGTATTAGTAGCAGAGTCATTCTGAACAGATGACTAAACCAGAGACCAATTTACATATTGGCTCAGGATGTCACTTACCTGCAATGGCTCCACACTAGACATTTTCTAGTACCCTGTACCAAGAGACCTTTTCACATGGAACTTACTACGCATTAGATACACTTCTCGAATGATGCCCCTATGCTAATACAAAAGGTACTCGAAGTCTATGGACTATTGACTGTTTCAACACCTATTTTCATCCAATACAACAAGTATTCCTACCAGAATTAATCTATATCACCTTTAAAAGTAACATGGTGTCCCGGATATGCATTTATATAGCCATACACGTTGGTTATATAACTGTGGATACTTTACTGATACTCTAGATTGTTTAAATGAGTCCTTTGTGGTTAGCAAACTAAAAACTGAAGACCATTCTAAGTAATAAACTATTATATTACTAATCAGCAGACTATGCGAATGGACTAACAACGTCGGTCGGTTACAACGCAAACTTTGAGTACTGCGCGCTTTTGATATTGATAATGGAACCTATCTATGTGATGGAAGATGGCAATCTATATCCGTCTCATGAATTTCAGCAAATTTCAACAGGATTGTGCACACTGATGACTTGATATGTAAATTATTTAATACTAGATACTTTCAAAAGTTATGAATTTGACGGTGCTTGTTAACTGGTATCCCTCACGTTAAACCTGTTAGGTGAAGACAACATTTACTATTGTCTGAACTTTAACATTCTATGTACGCTGTTAAGTAATATTTCCTCGTTCATTTCATAACTAGCAGGACTTTCGGTGGTTTTTAATTGAGTTTAATGGCATTCCGTCTGTACCACTCAGGGCTCAAGTCTTGTAGATATTTTGGGATGTATCAACGTGATGAAGCCTGTAAACTGGCTTCTCTCACGTTCAAATCTTTTCATAACTTGAGAATAAAACATTTATTTATCTGGCGTGAACTGAGAAATGTAATCCAGTTGGCGTGACTCACGAGTGGAGTGTTTGTCAGATGCCAAGCTAAGAGAGAAGGTTAACGGTTTGTGGTCAGTGAAAATAATGGGGTTAAGACCTTCCACCGAATGTCGAAAATGGCGTACAAAACAGTACATAGCCCCTTGCAGCCCATCTCGAGAAAAAGGCTGATGGTTGCCACTGGTTGTCAGTCAACTGTTGCAAAACTGATCCAATTGCTGAGTCATATGCATCAACAGCAATACTCAGAGGAGCATTGGGACTGTGATGCATGAGCGTGGTTGCGTTTGAAATGGCTTCCTTGACTGTAGAAAAAGCAAGTCTAGCCGCGTTGTACAGAGCCACGAACTTCTTGGTTCCTCGAAGTGGATCTGTTAGTGGTTGCTTGACAGAGGCACAGTTGGGGATAAACCTTCGGTAATAAGTTACCGGGTCATTGAAAGTGCGGAGCTGCTTCACAGTGGTCGGCTCTGGATAGTTTGTGACAGCCACCGCTTTATCTCTCAATGGGCGTATACCTTTGTTGTCAATGGTATGCCCCAGGAAGCTGGGTGGTTCAACTCCTATTTCACACTTCTGTAAGTTGACTGTGATGGCATGTTTTTCAGTCCTTCGAATACGAGGTTCAAATGTTGAAGGTGAGTTTCCTTGTCTGAACTGGCAATGAGACAGTCATCGATGTAGACGTGAACAGAATTTAAACCACAGAAGACATCATCCATAGAGAGCTGGAATATTTGTGCGGCATTCTGAAGGCCAAATGGCATGCGCAGGACTTCAGACAAACCAAAAGGAGTAATAATGGCTGTTTTCGCGGTATCTTCTGCTGCCATAGGTATCTGACTGTACGCTTTGACCAGATTGATTTTGGAGGAAATGTTCATTCCGCATAAGGTTGCAGTCAAGTCGTAGACGTGATGTATAGGATGGCAGTCCGGTGTTGTTTCGGCATTAAACCTTCGGTAGTCACCAGTTAGACGCCAGTCGATGTTACCCTTTTTGGGAACCATATGCAATGGTGATGCCCAAGGGCTGTTTGACGGTTTGATAAAGCCCAGTTCGAGAATGGCCGAATTCACTCCTCGCAACTTCGAGATTATTGGGGGGTTGATGGCGTGCTTTGGATGCCACAGGTGGACCTATGGTTGTGACGTGATGCATAACATTGCTAGTTATGCACTTAAGAGTGTGATTCGGCTGTTGTAACCTGATATTTCCCGAACATTGCCTGACAGGACACGTCGCCTGATTGTTTGGTTCCATTATTATATTTTATGATTTGTTCCTTGGGTTCCTAATGGAACACAGGGCTTCACTAGTACGTCTCCAATGCGCTCTGTTCTATGAAATATTTTGAACCTGACTCCACGACAGCCCAGCAGCTCTTATTTCCTCCTCGCACGATCTCCTCCATGTCACCCTCACCTCAGACGCCCAGCCCGTCGCTTCCCATCGAGGTTCCACTCGGCGGCCTGGCCTGATGCGTGATGTCCCCAGTCGGCCTCCTCAGTTTGTGCCCAATGCCATCAACCTCCACTTCCTTCTGCATAGTTGTTGAGCGATGGGTTCTTGGTTGGTTCGTTGCCAGAGTTCCTTGTTGCTTGTTCTGACCATTTTGGCCATCTGAGCATCAGTAACGAGCGTAGGCAGATGTTGATGAATGTCTGTAGTTTGTTGTAAATGCCTTCCACCAAGTCTCTGAGCCATACAGAAGCACTGACTTGACGTTTGTGCTGAAAATCCGGATGTTGTTCACGCTTTATTTTGAGTGCAGAAGATCTCCACACTGGTTTCAGGTTAATGAACGCCTGTCTTGCTATTCCGATTCTGACTTCGACGTCCTCGTCTGTGCCACATGTAGATGAGACGATGCTGCCCAGCCAGGTAGGTGAAAGAGGCTGCTTCCTTTAAGTTTCTCCCGTTAATGGTGGTGATGATTGGAGCTTGTTGTTGGTGGTGTTGCCGAAATCCAAATCTTCTAGGTTCCTTTCCCCGGTCCAGCCGGCGTATCCCCCTCTTCTCGCTCCTCACAGTTGGTTGTTGCATGATCCAGTCCACTACAGTCAGGAATAACATGGGTGATAGAAGATAGCCTTGTTTCACTCCCGTCTTCACTTCACCCCAAGGGCATCACTGAGCTGAGCTTCCCATTGTGAATCACTTGGCATGTGGCATCTTCATATAGTTGTTGAATGAGGCTGATAAAGGTTTGTGGTATTCCGTAGTATTGAAGCAGTTCCCAAATTACCTCTCAGTCGACGCTGTCAAAGGCCTTCTCAAAGTCGATGAAGTTGAAGTAGAGATGCAGTTGACTGCTATTCTATACTCCGTTCGATGATGATGCGTAGCGCAGCGTTGCCATTTGATGAGCACATGATTTGTACTTCCTGCAGCCAGTCAGTCTGTTACGGTCGTAGTTTTGAATGCGGTGCATCCTCTAGTCCCTCCAGGATGATGCTGCTTGATATTTTTCTTGGGATGGACGGGGACGGGAGCACGATTTCGGGCCAGTTCTTGCAGAGACTTAGGTCACCCTTCTTCAGGAGTTTGACCAGGTGGCCCTTCTTCCAATCGCCAGCTACCTTCTCTTCTTTCCAGACTTTCTGCAATAGCGGTGTGAGCATGTCCGCCGTTGTCTCTGAGTCTGCCCTCAATGCTTCTGGTGGGATTCCATCCAGCCCTGCTGCTTTCTAGCATTTCAGTAGTTTTACGGCTCTCAGGACTTCGACTTTTGTTGGAGGATTTGTGTTCACTTGTAGTTCTGTGGTTGCAGGTGGTGGTTGATTCAAGAGCCTTTTCAAGTGGCCGGTGCAGGGTTTCCGTTGTTTCCCTTCCTTGGTGGTTAAATTTCCTTCATCATCTTTTATCAGCTCCGTGAGTGTTAATCTCTTCCCAGATAACCTGGTTATTTGATACAATGTCGTCAGGTCTCTCGTACCTGCAACCCGCTCTACCTCACTTGCCAGTGTTTCCTAAAAGTGTCTTTTATCTTTCCGTGCGCTCTTCTTCACCTCTTTGTCCAGCGTTTGATACATTGCAGCCAGTTCCTCTTCTCATTGTTTGTCCTCGCACTGCACTGGTTTGTCTTCTGCTTCACCATCCTCCTCTCCCCACCCTATCAGCTTCCATGTGTCCATCGAGATACATTCCGTTCCTTATCTCCTTTCTTCTTCCTTCCTAACACGGTTAAGCCGGTTTCTTTCCACATAGCTTTCAAAGAGTTCCAGTGTTCTTTCACACTGGTCTCTTCAGGGATGTTGCCCGATATCTCCCACTTTGTCTTGATGGCTGATGTGAAGATGTCCTTTATGGTTTTGTCTTTCAGTTCCTGTATTGGGCTTCGAACTTCAACTGCGGTCTATCACCAACTTCTGTGGAGGCCTTCAATTTAATTTGGAAGGTTCTTTGCACTAGATAGTGGTCTGGGCCTGCATCTGCTCCTCTTCTTGACCTTGTGTCTAGTAGGCTGCATCCCCACTTTCTTCTCATTGAGATGAAGTCGATTTGATTTTTAGTGTGTCCATCTGGTGAAATCAATGCCGCTTTGTGGATATCCCTGTCTTTGTAGACACTGCCTCCAATCATCAAATTGTTGAGTGCACAGAATTCTGCAAACAATTCTCCATTCTCGTTCATTTCACCCAGGGCTTCTCGGCCCATTGGTAGTTCTCTTCCTGTGTTTTCCGCTCCCAGTTTGGCATTCATGTCACCCACTAGAATTTTGATACTGTCAGCTAGGAGGAAATCCAGTGAAAAGGATTACGCAAACCTAAGTTGAGGTAGGCATACCGTCTCCCAAATGTCGCGATTGCCTTGCCATTAGCTGCTTGAAGATTGAAAGATCAGTCATGATGACACTCCTTTGTCTGTGCCGGAAGAGCGCTAACTTCTGCGCCGGTGTCGACGCGAGTTGCTGTGATGCGATAAGATGCGTTTCGGTGAAGCGCTACGTAAACTAGGACTTCGAGATCGTAGCAACTGTTTGACAGCGATGCACAGCTTGGTCACCTCTGAATCCTGGCTCTCGGGTTTATTGCGGACAGAATATTCGTTGGAGACGGGTCTGTTAGAGATCTCCAGTATTTTATCTGCTGATGCTGCCAGGTCATCGAACGGAACTGACTGAAGCGTCACTAACACGGTTTGCACCGGTTGTGGTAGTTTTGAGAGAAGCAATTCCCGGAAAAGGCCATTGTCAAACGTCCGTGTGCCCACAGCTTCTCACATGCATGAGGGGACTTCAGTGGCTGAGCGGCTGCCTAGCTCGATGTTACGAAGTTATTCGTCTAGGCGCTGACGATCCATGAGATCACTTTTCTTCAGGAGTGCAACTTTGAGAAGTGCATAAGGATCACTTACTTCGGGATTAAACATGTGTGCCGTTACATGCCTGTTTAATTCCCGTGGTAGTGAACATATGACTGCAAGAAATGGAGAATCAGGATGTGAGACGCCCTGTTCTCGAAACTCTGCCTCGGCGTACAGAAACCATGTTTCCTCATTGTCTGGCCATTATGGCACGAGTTGGATAGTGTTCCTAGTCGTCTTAATACGGATAAGCTTAGGTGTATAGTCGGACATGAGAAAGAGTTGTATATGGATGTGTAAAGGTTATCAAAATGAAAACAATCAACAAGTATAAAACTCAACAGGCCCACCAATTTAAGATTTGTTACTGGTAGGGATATGTGATCACGTCGAGTTCACTAATCTAGGAATTGTCCTGGTGCGAACTTGATGGACACAGAGGCCAGTCACTAATTATTCGGACTTGTTATACACCCACGAATACGAGACCAAGAAGGAACACAATAGCGTAGTCGGATGGAATAGTATATTCGCGAGGTCGTGTCGAGATACCGATATGTTCCGACTAGCTGGTTAGAGAGTCGATCATGAGCAGTGCGATGCAACATGACAGCGTGACAAATGGTGAGGATGGTTGACCGGGTGTGTAACGGCCAAAATCCAGTGGTCTTGGCTTGAACGCGGGAAACAACTAGGCGGTGCCAACTAACGCCAATCTGACTAGTTCCTGCTTTCTACTGTGTAGCTTACGAACTCCCGCGAGTGACTCAGCCAAAGGTTGGATCAAAATATCAAAACACGGTTTGTAGTAATTCAGTAGTAGATTTGTAACAAAATCTGTGGTACTATCAAAGCAACAATAGGTTATATCAAAATTACAAAAATACCTCAACAGTTCCGTCGGGTAACTATACAATCCAAACGTTCTCGTGTGCAAATACGTACTATACGGTAAAAAATGGTTTTACAAATACAATTGTTAAGTACCCGACAGTCAACAAGAATATTCCCAACAAAAGGGATCAAAACTCTGTCTACCAGAATCAAACCAACAAATAAACGTTTCCAGTAGACAGACAAATCACAGTACAACCGTAAGTTGAACTAAAACAAAATGTCGGGTGCAGTAAAGCAACATTACCTTGTCAACAGTCCAGCGAGATATAATAGGAAAGTGAATCATTCATGATAAGCCTCAATCATACGAAGGCAAATGCTGAGTGCAAAGTCGAAGAAGACAGTCAAACAGCCGAATAACGTTCCACCGGCTGGAGTCAAAGGCACACCATGCACAACGAGGGTAAAAATTTTCAAATAAATGTCGGATAGGGTGATCAAAAGAGGTTTTCAGATCAATTTTTCCTCACAGGGTGCCTTCAGCTTATCGAGCTCAGTCAAACTATTAAGGTCAGCATCAATGTTGAATCTCGTTAAGCCCTAGGCTATTGGTACTGTAGAAATGTGTGACGCTACAGTTTTCCCAAAGCTGGAAATCAGAGACGCCACCCCTGCCCACTTTTCCAAAATTTGAGAGACAGCTGAAGTTATGTTGATATTCCTACAGTTACCAGCATTCGTTTGGTCGCTGGGCTGGTAGCAAGGAGCTATGAAGCTAGTTCCCAACTCGCTGGGATGTTCTTGGCTTTCCATTGATGGTGCGAATATCTTACGCAGGGACAGCGAGACATCACTGACACTATTTTTGATGACTATTGAATTCAAGCCATTTATCCCACTTCCCGTCGATAATCTGATCCTCTTGATTGCCTCTGTGATGCTTTTGACACTGAACTCCACTTAAGAGCATAAACTTGTAGTAAGTGGAGTAGAACTGGTGTGGTTAGGAGTGTTGGCGCCGAAGTTTTCAAATGATTCACCAAATAGTTCCCTAATCTTGAAGGGATTGTTGCATACCATTTCATCGTGTAATGAATAGGCTATGTCCCATAATAGCCGCAAACGTTTGTTTAAGAGGCGACAACTTGTGTATCCTAGAATTACCTTTGAGAGCAAAATTCTCTCCACTAATTGCGTGTTACGCTCCTAGTGTTTTCGAAGATTAGTAGATTTCGCGAATTGAGTGCATTGTAAGGAAGCCTTCCGCTGAGTAGTGTGCGATGATAATTTCCTGAGTTTACTGCGAAGTATTTTGGGGATATATGGGCCTTGGTCCTCATACAACTAAATTGTCTTTGCAGGAGCAATGATATCTAGACACAGACTTATATCTTTGTAGAGAATTGGTGTGTCTGTTAATGGGGCATTTGTAAAGTAGCGATCCCATATAGTGGGCCTTAGCAGCTCGAGCACTTCCTATCCCATGTCCCTGTAGTTTCGATCCCGAATAACCCTTGCACATTGCTTGTTTTTCTAACCGGGGAGAGGAACTGGCAGGCCACAAAAAACCATTCTGTGATCACTGTTAGAGAATTTACTACTGAGGTAGTTTGTGACGGGGATTGTGTTACACAAAAGGACTAGGTTCAGTATACTACCTCTACAAGTGGGTAACTGGACGTATCTGCGGTGGTAAGTACTCCACCAAAGTAGTGGGCTGCAACTGGCCTCCAGGGAAGTTAAGGTCGCCTACAACCGGTTCAAAGCCAACAGCCAGGGATTCAGCCTGGCCAAATGATCTAGCGATAAGTGGATCGTTTTCTTTTGTTGAAAACGGTGCTTTATCCACACCACACAAACTCACCGTCCACAATAACTTGAAGAAGGTCTGGCAGATCATTGAGAATATCATTGTTAATCTTATTTGCAGTAACTAGGCTACATATATAGATGAAACACACTCCACCACACCTCTGGGCAAGGCCATGGTCATCTATGTACCAGTCGACGTCTAGGATTGAGGTAGAACACCATGGTTCAGTAACTAAGAGTAGTGCGGGCTTAGCTATGAAAGCTGTTGTCCTCGGGTCAGATACTATCTGAAGCGACGATAGTGTATTAATGAGCAAAGGTATGAGGAGGTTACTGTGTCTTCCGAAGTAACTTACTACGTCTTTTAGGCTTGGTCAGACAAAAATATTTCCTGTGCTTAGCTCTTTAGACAATGTGCTAATTACGTCCAGTAAATAATGAGACTCAGCAGTGAGGTGTCACGATGTGAGTTTCTGTTACTCAGGAATATGTAATAACTCAGTTTTTCGAGATATATATGGGTCACTGACTTGGTGTTCCTCTTTGTTGGTGGTGCGAAACATGGCTTGTGACCAGCGTAAATCAAAGAGAGTGGTCCCAGGCTTGTGTTACCGGAGGGTGGATCTGTCCTAAATATTGTGTTGTACACATTTCGCGTGATCCGAAAATAATTTTGTGGGGTTCGTAAGTAGGGAATTTTTGGCAAGCACCATATATCTATTCCAAAACTACCTGTCAGAATTACTGAATGGACAAGTGAATAAAGGTTTGGAGTTTGTGATATGTATGACATTTGGATGCTCAGTAGACTACCAGATGCCAAATTATGACCTCCATGATAAAAGAAATGCGGTTCGAAGGGGTACCTCACGCCGAAGACCTTTGAACTGTCACACTATGTATTCCTAAAAGATGGAATCCGGGGGGAGGACCTTGGCTACGAAGCGTTCTTTACATGGCAGGGATGTGCCTTCAGGTCTGACTTTTCTTTCATTCTGTTGGTTTTCATTTATAGGGGAGAAAGTACCAGAAGTTATCGTCTTGGAAGCAAGAGAAGAATCAGGTTCATTTTACTGTAGGTCCACTTGAGACTGTTGTATTGAGGAAGAGGTGTAAACAGTTGGATTACTAGTCCTAATACTAGGTTTTGATTGAAGGTGAAATGAAAGTATGGGCAGAGACGGAGTTAGAACCAGAAATAAACGGGTCTCAGGTCTGGTGCTCAACCAATTGGACTACCAGACCCAACATCCGCCCCAAACGACAAAAAAATATGCTAATCTATTCATGCATTGCCAAACCACAGCATATGAAATAAGATCCACATCTCCCCCATATTGTTACTAGCATCATTTATTTTCCATAAGTCCTTCTCACTCTCTACTTACTTCAAATCTTCCAAAACCTTCTGAACCACTCCTGGTACTTACAGATGACCACAAAAACAGGGATTATGAATGGTGAATTGACCTGATCAGCAGCTCCGTTGCTTTCCCAAACAAACAAGCTTACAATATACAACCAGAAACCTTCAAATAGAAAAACATACAAAGCTGTAAGCAGGTGAACTGAAATGTCCCCTGTCACCATCAGAGGTGAAAACAGAACAGAAAGAAACAAGCCGCAAGAGTGAGAAATAAGAATTTGAAAACTACAACTTTCCAAAACACGCACCATTAGCCTTGGATAATGAAGCCTGTGCAAGGTACAACAGTTGCGTTACACAAATCAAAGGTGGAGGGTTCTTCTAGTAGGTTTAACTATACGCATAGTTTAGGCCTATTATTATGAAGCACTATTTATTCATAGATGCTATATACCTATAAACGTCCTTACTCAGCTTGTAACTACAACTGACGTCCCATGATTTCTGGATGTCAGCCAGCAAAAACTTCGGCGTCGCCTCCTACAGAACAAAAAGTGGAAAATTATTATAATATTGGGGAAATAAAAGAAAAGCTTCATGGTTAAATAAAGCGACATTCGTGGGGAAATGCAACTAATTTCCCCTTCTTACCCTTTTCCCAAGAAAAGTCGCCTTCCGATTTATGCCTTGTCCACTTTTCCCTCTTTTCATCGGTTTCCCCACCCCCACCCCCACCCCTTTCAATCCGCATAATTTCCCCTTAACTATCGACTTCTACCTCTTCAGTCCGCATCAAATCCCCTTAATCTTTGAATTAGCTCTATCGTTTGCAATTTATTTCCGAATTTAAATAGAAATGTTATAAAATGTATACCGTTTGAAACGCATCAACTCAGGAAATAGGAAAAATTCATTGGATTTATTTCATTATACCTAACTACAATAACACTTTAAGATGCACAAATGTTTATCTAAACGTCATCTTGAAATTGTGCTTTTCCGATCATCATCATCATCATCATCATCATTATCAACATAGGACCAGGCATTACTGCGTAACGGTCCGAGTTGCCACACCTCATATCAGCACATCAAGTAAAAAGGTAGTGAGGTGAAGGATGAAGTGAATGCAGTCAAAAGAAATATAAAGTATGAGAAGAAAGGAAAGAGGAGTGACAAAATAGTGAGATTCGGTATAGCGTTGTTAAGATGAGGATAATGTGTGTATACATCTGCGCCACTGACTTCGGTTCTGAGCCATATCACCTAGGGTCTCCAACCACTGGTTCCTCTTGTCCCGTGGACCCCAACCACCTAGTCTGCATCGTCCTACATGGCTTAAACCAACAGTCAGAGACTTCATACATTGGTGCCATGTTTTAGTCTGGCCACCTCGGGCCTTTTTCCAGCCTGGACCCACCTCAGCCAACATTGTGTGACGAGGCAATCGGTGACTAGGCATACGTAGTACGTGTCCCAACCATCTCAGTCGATGAAGGTTCACAACCTCGTCGACTGACTTACCTCTTCTCCCTAAAACTCTACACCTAACTTCTGCATTACTCACATGGTGACACCACGGAATACGTCCTATACTACGAAGGCAACGGTGGTCAAACACCTGAACCTTTTCATGTCTTCCACTTTCAATGGCCATGTTTCACAGCCATACAGTAGAACAGAGCGGACTGCTGTGCAGTACACGCGACCCTTAATAGACAAACGAATATCACGGCGGCGCCATAGGTGGCGCAAATTGGCAAAAGCCAATCGAGCCTTTTGTATCCGTGCAGAAATCTCATCGGCAACTAACCCACCGGGTTGATCCTACTTCCCAGGTAAGTGAAGTGGTCAACACACTCAACCACTTCACTCTCTATTGTTAACCGCGGTACCGCTGAAGACCAGTCCTGGAGCAAAAATTTGCATTTGGGTGGTGAAAATCGCATCCCAAACATTCTCAAATTCCCACTCAAAGTGTTCAGAAGACTCTGCATCTTGTCAGCGTCTTCACCTAACAGGACTATGTCATCTGCATATTCTAGATCTAAGGAAAATTCACCTGTGATTCGGTCAACGTCTTTGTAATTAGGTGACGAGAGGGAAACCTCCATAAGAATATCTATGATAAAATTAAATAAGAATGGGGATAGTGGGCATCCTTGACGGACACCACTTGATGAGTATAGCTCCCTGGACAACTCACCATAGGCTCTAACATGCCCACAAGTGTTCGAGTAGAGAGCTTTCAATAAGGTGATGTACTTACTAGGCACGCCTTTCAGTGACAGACACTGCCATAAGACTTCTCGATCAACGGAGTCAAATGCCGCCTTCAGGTCGAGAAATACAGCTATTGTCGGGCGTCTGTAAGCATGCCTATGTTCCAGGACCTGGCGCAGTGTGAATATTTGGTCGATACATCCACGGCCAGGTCTAAAGCCTGCCTGGTTTTCTCGGGCTTGCTGTTCCCGAGCTCCACTCAGGCGTCGGAGAATTATAGAACTTAGGATCTTAGACACTATGTTTGTCAGGCTGATTCCTCTGTGGTTATCACAAGAGGACTTCTCGCCTTTCTTGAAGACTGGGATGATCAGTGACTTAGACCAGTCGGAGGGGATCGTATTTGATTCCCATATACTGGCTAACACTTCCGTTAGCCTGACTAAGAGAACTCTACCACCATTCTTGTATACCTCAGCAGGTAGTCCGTCTGGTCCTGCTGCCCTTCCCGTTTCAGGCTACCTACCGCTTTCTCAACTTCTTCTAGTGTTGGGGGACCTGTCTCTATGTCCCATTCAGGGTCCGACTGGATAGCGGGCAGCGCAATGGTGGCTGGAGGCCAGTTAAACTGTTCCTCAAAGTGTTCTGCCCATCGTCCCAGTCGCCTTCCCTGCGAGTGAATCGCAGATCCGTCCTTCTCCGCTATAACCTCACTAACTGTTGTTGACCATTTCCCCCCAGTCTCCTTAATAAGTCTAAATAACTGTCTACTGTTACCGATCGCCGCTGCCTTTTCCATCTCTTTAGCCTTTGCTGCCCACCACTGTTCACGATCGTTGCGCAGACTTTTCGTCAGTCTATTTTTAAGTTGCGCTCGCTCTTCATTGTACTCAGAGCCTGCAGGGATGCATTCACGTGCATCCATTAGTTTGGAAGAAGCTGCTGATATCCACTGGCTCTTTTTAGCCATTATCTTGGAGTCGGCTACAGTCTCCAGTGCTGCTTTTACAGTAGACTGAAGATGGCACCAAGCTTCTTCTGGATGAGTGACAGTCTTTTGTTCCGATAACTGCCTAGCCAACTTCTCACTGAACACGGCTTTGGTGTTTTCGTTGTCCAGCAGAACTCGTAGTGGTTTTGTTGCCAAATTTTTTCTACGTCCATTGAGACGCAGGCATATACGTGCTCGGACCAACGCATGATCGCTGTCCAAACACGTACTCCAGAAGGAGCGGCAGTCTTCCACCGATCCTCTCCAGCGATGACTAATAGCAATGTGGTCTATCTGTGTCCATCGCTGAGTCGAGCTCGGTGGACGCCAGGTCAGACAGTGCCTTTCTTTATGTCTGAAATTTGTGCTGGCTAAAAATAGGCGGTTATCTGAGCATAGTTGTAATAGGCGATCACCGTTATCTGTACGTTCAGCTGGGATTCCGAAAGTGCCACCTAAGTGCCTTTCTGCCTCACTCAGTCTACCCACCTGTGCGTTGAGGTCACCTGCAACAACCACTACGTCCGAACGTTTGGCTTTCGAGAGGAGGTTAGACAGTTTATGGTAGAACTCGTCCTTCACTTCATCCGAACTACAGTCAGTGGGTGCGTAAGCAGAGATTACAAAGAGACAACGGCGAGTCTCACTATTCCTTTTAGTTCTCACTGTGCCGTTCAGCCTCATAGCGCAGAGGCGACTATCAACTGGGATCCAGTCTAGTAGTGAGTTTTCTGCCCTGGTGCTTAATGCTATACCTACACCTGCAAGACCACGAGAGCTAGCTATCGAATCTCCAGAAACTCGAAGGGTGAATTTTGCAGATTCACCAGATTGGTCAGGAGAGGTCAGGTGAATAACCACACTTGGGTCCTGTATGCGTGTCTCACAAACACAGCACACATCCATGCCCGAGTTGCTAGAGTCTTTGCCAACGAAGCCTGTTGGCCAATTTGACGGAGGGTGCGGACATTGAAGGCTCCAATATGTAATTTGGAGCGTGGTTTAAGGAGACCAGGCATGCTGTTCTGTGGACTCAGATCGTTGTCGAAGGCTGCAGAGGTAGGAGAAATTGAAGATGATGCAGCATCATTAATTAAGAGACGTGAAGGAAGATTAGAAGGTAATGATGGAGGAGGAGGATAGCAGTCAGAAGAAACTTGGGTGCTGACAGAGTTGTGAGGGCGGTTGACACTTCCCGGCTGCCCACACCGTGGAAGGCTATTTCTTCTTAAGGTACCTGAAAGAGATTTGTGTGACCGCAGAGCCCATCGGACATCTGCTTGAGGCCTGTCACACCCAGCCTTTTGAGTATGATTATTTTGAATTTTGTATTTTTGGGGCCGGATGGCGAAAGGAAACGACAAGTGAACCAACACCGCCGGCCCGGCAGACCGTGGGGCGTGGTGGAGTGTGTTATTTTTGGGGCCGACCTTTTCTAACCCCCCCTTCCACTGAGAAGGCAGCATCAGCATGGCACTGCTGGTCATCCAAGGGAAACACCTTACTGCTGTCACACCCCATCCAGCTAGCAGCAGTACGACTTCGCCCTCAGACCCCCATCATAGTGTAGCAATTTACACTATAACTAGGTAACTGCTTTTCGTCTAACCACTATACAACAGACCTTTCTGGTATGGTAGGACCTCGAGGGAACAAGCGTTCCACCAGCATAGCTCGTTGGGTCATTGTGATATGCAAGCCCGACAACCACGTCAAGGTAGCAGCTAACGGTCGGGCGCCTTTCCCATACCGAAGTAATTCGGTTTAGTGCCTAGCTTCTACTTCTTTTCAAGCACTAATTCATCCTAAAAACGCCAGGAATAATAAACAGTATTCATTTGAAAGGCTATTGAAAATAATTTCGTAATTGCCAAAAAATTCACGCTGTTTATTGTATCCGTCTCATTCTGTATCCCGCTATTTTCCTGTAATGGAATTAATTAATTAATTACATATCTTTAAATGTACATTGAAATGTATATGCAGTTAAAAGCATGGTAATGCGTACTTTTTGTTGATTCCTGCTGCCACGCTTGGAGATGCGATCTTGAAGGTCATGAAAGAATGCTTTAGTAGCATCATCCATTTCCTTCAGATGTTCAGGTTCCCTTATGCCCGGTCGACTGAAATCCGCAAGAAGTATAGCTTAACAAAATGGGTCAGTTGTAACCGGATGAAGTACTTACATCTAACAACCTTGTAGAAAGAGCATTTGCACAATGCAAGCTTGTTAGGTGTTCCCATCAGTGTGTACCGACTGGCTAATGCCGGCGACAGTAAGCCAGTTAGCATATGCTTCATGGATCCTTTTATATCCGATATAACCTTCCGCGACACTTTTTCAGACTAAAAATAAATATATGAAGCGTAATTATCTTTACAAAGGCATCTCGAAAAGCGAGATTTTTTAATGACACCTCAAGGATATCCAGTTGCTCCTCGGTTTCCAAAGGGTATCTCATAGGGTCGTCAGCATACAGCATACTACTACTGCTGTCCAGTTTCCCTTTAACCAACCCTTGAATCAAGGAGTACATCTGCTTATTGTGCTTCGTGTTGTTCTCCAACATGCCTTTATATGAAATTGAGAAAGGTTAGTTATTTTCAGGTACTTATAATCGTCTTCATGTATCCAGCTATCTCGTCGTTGTTAAATGCTGCAGAAATCGGTGAGGGTGCTAGCAATGGTTGGTGTTTTCTTGAAGTCCTGCAATGCAAATAATTAACACGAAGTTAAGCTACCTAGCAACAGACGATATAAGTGTTTCCATCATGTTTATGTTTGGATACATTGAGACCGTATGATCTCGTTGGGGATCCACCACGTCAAGGTCCAGAGAATCGTAGACGAAATCACCATTTTTTTCTTAATAACCCTGAAAATGTAAGTTACAGGTCCAATGTGTTACCGCTTGCACTTTTTATTGAGTGAAGAGAAGGTAACTTCATCCGCAATCATCCTATCCTTGTAACCATGACGTTTCTGTACTACAGTTTTCTACTGCATTGCCTCGGCCCAAGGATCTGAATTCATCATTAAAATATTTGTAGAGAATATTACCACACTCCATTAGTTTTTCGCAATCTATAATTGCCCAATCACTCTATGGATGTATCCAGCGCTTAATGTCTTCAACATGAATATCATCTTTGAACAGGCACAGGTGATCACTAAACATCCACTTGCTGGGTACGATGACAATCTTGTTGCGTTCTTTAACAACCAGCAGATAGAAAGTATCACCTGATGAAACCTTAAAAAATGAATTACTGGAATTTAGTTTACTTGAAAAAAAGCATTCTTATACATAGCAGCATTACTTCAGTGTTTCGTGCTAATCAATTATTTAGTGCGGAGGTAAATACAACCATTAGAACTTAGGAGCGGAAACACTTCCCAAAGCAGACAATGAACAGGAATACAGAGCTATCACGATTATCGGAGAGCAGTCAAACTACTTGGGACAATTTGTTTTGAGTCTAGTTGCCCATGTTAGACGTTAATTGAAAAGTATGTGATAGAGGAATCACAACCTCATAATTCTTGGCAGGGATGATGTAGCATTTGCAAGTAAACTCTTCCATGGAGGTTTTCCTCTCATCACCTAATTACACAAACGTTGACCCAATCACAGGTGAATTTTCTTTAGATCTAGAATATGCAGATGACATAGTCCTGTTAGGTGAAGACGCTGACAAGATGCAGAGTCTTCTGAACACTTTGAGTGGGAATTTGAGAATGTTTGGGATGCGATTTTCACCACCCAAATGCAAATTTTTGCTCCAGGACTGGTCTTCAGCGGTACCGCGGCTAACAGTAGAGAGTGAAGTGGTTGAGTGTGCTGACCACTTCACTTACCTGGGAAGTAGGATCAACCCTGGTGGGTTAGTTGCCGATGAGATTTCTGCACGGATACAAAAGGCTCGATTGGCTTTTGCCAATTTGCGCCACCTATGGCGCCGCCGTGATATTCGTTTGTCTATTAAGGGTGGCGTGTACTGCACAGCAGTCCACTCTGTTCTACTGTATGTCTGTGAAACATGGCCATTGAAGGTGGAAGATATAAAAAGGCTTCAGGTGTTTGACCACCGTTGTATACACATGTATACACACATGATGCTCATCTTAACGACGCTATACCGAATCTCACCATTTTGTCACTCCTATTTCCTCTCTTCTCATGCTTTATATTTCTTTTGACTGCATTCACTTCATTTTTCACCTCACTACCTTTCTACTTGATGAACTGACGTGAGGTGTGGCAACTCGGACCGTTACGCAGTAATGCCTGGTCCTATGTTGATAATGATGATGATGATGATGATGATGATCGGAAAAGCACAATTTCAAGATGACGTTTAGATAAACATTTGTGCATCTTAAAGTGTTATTGTAGTTAGGTATAATGAAATAAATCCAATGAATTTTTCCTATTTCCTGAGTTGATGCGTTTCAAACGGTATACATTTTATAACATTTCTATTTAAATTCGGAAATAAATTGCAAACGATAGAGCTAATTCAAAGATTAAGGGGATTTGATGCGGACTGAAGAGGTAGAAGTCGATAGTTAAGGGGAAATTATGCGGATTGAAAGGGGTGGGGGTGGGGGTGGGGAAACCGATGAAAAGAGGGAAAAGTGGACAAGGCATAAATCGGAAGGCGACTTTTCTTGGGAAAAGGGTAAGAAGGGGAAATTAGTTGCATTTCCCCACGAATGTCGCTTTATTTAACCATGAAGCTTTTCTTTTATTTCCCCAATATTATAATAATTTTCCACTTTTTGTTCTTTATGTGTATAAGTGAATAGAAAAGGTGATATGAATTAAGTTGTGTGAGCGAATAGTCAATCTGAAGGTATAGGTTAGTGCGAATGTTGAAACTTTAGAATACGTGAGTGAGTGAATAATTCATCTGCGCCATTGTGTCCGATTTTCAGCCGTCATCTAGAATTTTCCACCATTAATTCGCTTCATCTCAGGAACCCTAGTCTGGTCGTCTGTATCTCCTCATATGGCTAAGACCAACAGTCAGGGACTTCATCGACTGGTGCCAGGTCTTAGTCTGACCACCCTGGATCCTCTTCTAACCTTATCGAACTTCCGCTAGCACTGTAGGTCGAGGTAAGCGGTGACTCGGCATGCGCAGTGCATAACTTAGCCGTCCTAGTCGACTCAGGTTCATACCCTCATCAATTGACTTGACTACCTTGCTCAGCAGCCTTCACCTGACCTCAACATTGCTCACGCGGTGTTCCCACCAAACGCAAGCAATGTTACGAAGACATCTGTGATTGAAGCTTTGTAATCGCTCCATGTCTTCTGCTTTTAATGGCCATATCACATCTGTACAAAAGAAGAGAAACTTCTGTACACTCGTCTTCTGATAGACAGTCAGGTATCGCCAGCCGGAGCTACAAATGATACACGTTGGCAAATGCGAAACGGGCCTTATATATCCGCGCTGAGATTTCGTCAGCAACCAGCCCGTTTGAGCTGAATTCACTCCCTAAGCAAGTAAAGTGGTCGACATATTCCACCACATCATTCTATTATTAAGCTGGAAGTGATTAAAAATCAGTCCTCGAGCATCGTCATACATTTGACAAGTGCGAAATGCATGCCAATCATACTCAGATTTCTGCTCAACGCGTTCAAAGACCCTAGATTTGGTCGATGTCTTTACCTAGCGGACAATATCGTCTACATACTCCAAGTCAACCAGATGACGTTCAGAGAGTAGGTCAATTCTTCTGTGGAAAGGAGCACGACTGTTGCCAAATCTTTCAGAAAATTGTCTCAGTTTTCTCTAAATCAAGCGGAAGTACCCAATATTCAAAAGTTAACAAAAAGAGCCGAAAAATTACATGCTGGTGACTTTTATCCATACCTTCAATGTAATAGAGTCAGTTTTTGGTGGATTAGGTTAACTTCTTTATGTCTTGACAGCACGTGTTTGGAAAGGGTTGCTCTTTCATTGTTAATTTGCCCTCCACAGTGGTTATTTGGATTAATACTGCTGATCATCGAGGTAAAATTGATATTATTTGTCTAGACTTTCTAAAGAATTTAATCGTATTAACCTCTGATTTGTTGATAAGTAGAGCTGATCAGGATCAATCCACTGCTCATCGAATGGTTGTCATCTTACTTATGTCACTGATTATTTAGAATTCGAATAAGTTCGCTATGTTTGAACTGACGAGATGTTCAAGCAAAGTTCATTAGGATTCAGCACTAGAACATCTTTTCTGAATATACATAAATGACTTTCCTCGGCAGGTTTCTTCTAAAATCCTTTTTTTTATTGATGACGTGAAACTATGGAGAGAACTCAAAGGTCGCGAATATAGGGTTTCTCCACAGAAAAATTTAACCGGGATTCAACAATGGACTCGCACCTAACCCTAGAAAATGCAAGATATTGCATCTGAGACACGATGCGTATCATTTACAGTCTCCATGACACAGAAGTAGGAGGATCACTGGTGAAGCTGGACGTTTGGTCCCTGAAAAAAATGAAATACTTTGCTAACTACAGTGGAAATGCACTTCGTACCAACTTGGCTCTAGCAACTCATAAGAATTCTCAAACAGTTTTATCGTATGTTTCCACCAAATTTTCAACAGCTTCATACGGCCTCACCTAGAGTTCAGGACTGTAGACTTCCCCTCCTTACTGCAGAAGACAAATTAAATCTAGAATGCATCCATGGGAAGTTAACTGAGTCTGTTCCAGGACTTAGGCTTGAAACATAAAAGAACTGGCTAGTATCGCATGGTTTATATCCTTTTGAATGTAGAAGACCGAAAGGAGACTTGATAGTGGCGTATAATGTGTTAAGCACTCGTGGACACCAACCTCGTCGCCTATTCAACTTTAGTTGTGGAACGAATCTCACGATATTCAGAAGTTAGGCCTCGAATGTACCAGGTTCGGTATTAGATGCGCCTTCTAATCTCTAAGAGTTTTTGGGTCTTGCAAGGTTTTCTCTGCAGAAATTGTTGTCTACTTTGTCAAGATCCTTTCAGCGCTAAACTGTCACCTCCTTAAGACGTGACCGTGAGTGCAATCAAAACTAACTTGCTCCTTTTAATGAACCATACTAGTTTTCTCCTTATTTGCCTTGCACATGGGTTTATATATATATATATATATATATATATATATATATATATATATATATATATATATATATATAATAGGTGGGGCTCGCTGACTTCTGAATGGATGTGCACAAGGTGGCTGAGTACGTTTCGTTCGTTAGGTCTTCAGCAGTGCCTTGACTAGCAATGGGGAGTGGTGGTTAAGTGCTTTCAACACTTCACTTATCTGGGCAGTCGAACGAACCCTGGTGGATCAGTGGTTGGCAAAATCTCCTCATGTGTACAAAAGGCTCAACTGGTTTTCATCAAATTACACGATCTATGGCACCGCCACGATATCCGATGATCTATTAAGGATCGACTGTACTGCACTACAGTTCGCTCTCTTCTACTATATGGCTGTGAAAGATAACCATTGAAGTTGGAGGACACGGAGAGACTTAGGTTGTTCAACCGTCATTGCCTTCGTAGCATGGACCATGTGTCATCATGTGAGTAATGCATAAGTCAGGTGTGGAGTCTTAGAGAGGAGAGGAAAGTCAGTTGGTGTAGTTGTGAAACTTCATGAACTCAAGTGGCTGAGACATGTGTTACGCATGTCTAGTCACCATCTACGTCGTCGCACAATGTTAGTTGAAGAAGGTTCAGACTGGTAAACGGTTAGCGATAGCCCTACTAAAGCAGGATAAATCCATAGAGTTTTTGACTGTTGATGTGAGCCATGTAGAAAAATGTGGTCACGGATTTGAACCCTACTTCACCTACCTAGGTTCGGGTAACCATAAAGTATCACTAGCCCCCACGCAATTAAGTGTGGGTCATTACCTACTGCACGAATGTGCACAAGATAATTAAGTGCGTTTAGTTTTTTGCTTCGCGTTTAGAATGTGGACTTCCGGTTGGGGTCCGCGTGAGACAGAAATCAGCGGTTGGAGACTGGGTGATGTCGCTCAGAATCTATGTCAGTGAGACGAATGTATTTACATATTATCTTTGTCGTAATCGTTATTCCTGAATTAGGTAATTATATCGTCATCCATTGCTCTTTTTTGATGATTTCCTACCACTTTTGAGTGCTCTCTCCCCTATTTTTATGCTTTTAATCTTGGTGCATTCTTGTTTAATGTACCGATATGAGGTGTGGCACCTAAGGTTTTTACGCTGTAATGCGAGATGCCATGCTGAGATCATCTTTATTCATATATATATACATTTGGTTTGCTGTCACGATGGTTGTTCTACGTAAATCATAATGGCTCTGGGTATTTGCTGGATGGTTACATGATAATTAGGTCAGCGGTGTTACACTTTAAAAGTGCCTCAAGTTCGGATTATTTATTCATATTTTATTCCCTGGAATTTCAAATAAATCCACAAATCCATAAGGACTAAGACGCGCAACTGATCCCCCAGAATTGCTTACATGGTACTCTCACTGGATTCTTTAGATCGTAGGAAGTTTGTAGTAACTAACTACGGAGTTATCAAGCTTCATCAAGTTGAAGAGGTAATTTTTCACGGGCGTAGAGATGAATTATCGCATCGAGAGTCTATAAACCGAAACTTATGCAATCAGACAGGCTCTGCGACGGTTCCATGGTACATACCACTGTTATTTTTGATTTACGATTGGTAGTCTTACTAGTCGTACTACCAGAACTCACAGAAGTAACAAAATATGCGAAATATTCTCCTACTTTCAATGGTTTACTGCTTATAGTGGGATTAAGTTCTTACATTGTTTATTGATATTTCGTGTAGATTATTACATATTATATCTTAAGACGTTTTTAGTCTACTTTTTGATTGGCTTATCTTTTTTTTCCAGACATCTTATCAGGTTATTTTTCAGTCCTTTCCTGTTTGCAACTGTTTGATTCCATGTAACGTTTAATACAAAGCTACTAACGACAAGTGTTACTCAGAAATGGTTGAGATTGATGATGGTCGCCACTTTAAAAATGCTTATGAGGATTATTCACCAATAAACCATCTAAAGGTAAATTGGATTACCACTTGTATACCTTTCTCTAGGTGGAAAGTACAAATATTCCGGACAAACTAATGGAATTATTAGGTGTTCTGAATTCAAAGATTGAAAAATTGTCTTCATCTGATATATCTATATATACTGGGTTGTCAGGTGAGAGCTATATGTTGTAATGTAATAGTAATCTTAAGGCTCGCATATGAAAAAATCCAGTGTTACTCTTATTTAAAAGCATTACGATGATGAGAAGTCAAGTGACTCGTAAATGGACGTCATATTAATTACAAATGTTCATGTATTGTTAGGATAGCAATCATTTAGGGTTAGTGCTTAGACAGTATCAAGTTCTCTTCGTTGTTATTCTGTTTAGTGTCGTTTAATCCTTCACTAAATAACTCTACTGCTTAAAGGTCCTGATAACGGAGATTTAGTTATTTACTAGTCGACAGGTGTTTCAGATAATGCAGTCAGTGAAACACAACAGATCATCAGTTTAGAGATATATGATTCAAACGTAACTAATACCCTGGTTTTCTTGCCTAATAAAGCTATACTTTCGTATTGTTATTTACTGAGACTGCAACCTAATTATATATATAACGGCTTAGAATGATATTAAGCTGACTAGTTGAACGTTTTCAGGCTCGTTTTTAGGGGGAAGGGATATTAAACCTACTTACGTCAATAGTTCTTCTTCATTTGCTGACTTCGCATGCGTTTAAATACCGTTTAGTACCAAGTCATTTATCTATACGGCTTATTCGAATCTACAGTAATATAAAGTCTAATGGCTACACGTAAAGGCTTAGTCAACAGTATAGTTTATGTGTTGGTATAGCTTCGTGGCATATTCAACTTTATGGTTAGTCTTTGCAAACCGGGTCAGCTAGGAATTTTCAAGCTACAGTAACACTTACACCGGCATCTAATTTTTACATGCATTTTGCTAAAAGTTACTGATTGATATTTACAGATATTCAGTTTTCTAGCCTTTGGTATCATTTGTACACAAATACTTTTGTACTGCGTAGAAAAATGCAAAAAAGGTGGAGATGAATATTGAATTATTTACTCACAAACTTCGTATGACATCAGCAGCTAGTCAGGTAAGAAAACCTAGTGCATACTGCCTAGTTTTGTAAGTTGTCAATTAAAAAAATATATAGATACCGGCTATTTGACTATTTTCAGTGTATGAATAGTTATGGTGATTCTTTGGAGGAACATTCCTTGTGTAACAACTGTCAATGATGAGTTGAGTCGTCTTTTCAGGACATGAATTCTCTATTAACTCGTTTGTAAACATCTGCTTTTGAGGATATTGTCATATTTTCATTGAAACTTGTTGTGAAATTCGCATATTTAGCTGAACTGATGTGTCATATGTTTGAGAAATGGAAAATGTTGTTTTGTTTCTGTTGACTGGTTTGTAATTTAGATCTCATTGTTCACTTCGGTGCTATGAAGGTCTCTGTGAAAGTATTACTATTATTATTATTATTATTATTATTATTATTATTATTATTATTATTATTATTATTATTATTATTATTATTTAATATATGTGTTAGGTCCTAATAAACGTCTTTTATGTCATACTTGAGTTGACGTAAACTTTAGGATTGGTATGATTTACGCTAAATCTATCAGTTCGACAGTCTGTTGAGATTATTCATAGACCATACTGTTGCATCCCTTTTTTTATAACATTCAGTTAGTTATCTATCTGTGCTGAAGACGAAAATAGAGAGAATCGAAGTTCGTAACATCTTACCTTTCTCATTTTATGGCTTCGTCTTGTTAAGTGAAGAAACTGGTCCTCATATACTAACGTTAGATTGTCGAATATTATCAATAGTGATCAGCATAATATGTTATTAGGTATGAAAAAAACTCATGTGACCTCCAAGACGTTATCAAGAGTATACTAATTCTTGCTATGGCATATTCTTCCCATAATTTGGGTGCGTAGGTGAGAAATAATATGATCATAGCCATAGCATTGATGGGTGGAAGGCACTGGTAATCTGATTTTGTCCAAAAATTATCAGTAACTATCAGCTTGATCTATGTAAGCAAGTATAGGCTTCTTGCCTGATGCTGTCGAGCGATTGTGAATCAGTAGTTGAGAACTTTAGGTGATCCGGCCTGTACAATGATCTCAACATTGTGGATTTATGCACTTGCATTTCTTCTACTTCAAAACCTCAAATATATTGTCACTTCAAGGTCAACAGAAAATTTGTCCTTCGATGATTTTAGTTGAAATAACCAATTAAGTTTCTCTATTTTCCGGCAGTTGCTAGAATAACTTTTAGAGTCACCCTGTTTTAAACCTGAAGATAATCATAGAAATGAAATTTATGTGCGAATTAATTATATCCTTGTTCCGTACAATTGGACAGAACCTAAATAAACTTTTCTGGACAAAAATAAGTATAATGCGATAACCATTGATGAATATATCACTTTTTAAAACGACTGCACATATGCACACTGAAGTAGTTGGATCCATGACTCTAAACCAATAAGTTATGTATTTGAGCCCCGCTTCACCTACGGAGTTTTGGGCAACTAGGTAGTATCACTTACCCTCACACAATAGGCGTAGATCATTGCTACTGCATGAATTTCCACAAGGTTACTGAGATTAACACGATCGACACTGAAGTAGTTAAATATGCCAGTTTTCTTGTACGCTATCTGTATTATTATTATTATTATTATTATTATTTGTCCCTTGGGTTCCTAGTGGAACATACAGCTTCAGTAGCACGTCTCCATCCCACTTTGTTCTCTGCAATCTTTTGAACCTGGCTCCACAACTGCCTACACGATCTCTTTCATGTCACCCTCGGACGCCCAACCCGCTGTTTCCCATCTGGGTTCCACTTGAGTGCCTGGCCTAGTGCGTGATGTCCCCGAATGGTCTTCTCAGTGCATGGCCAATCTATCTCCATTCTGTTCCTCTGCATATTTGTTGGATGATAAATTCCTGCTTCGTTGGCTCGTTGCCAGAGTGGGTTCCTTGTTGCTCATTGTTTCTGGCCATCTGAGCTTCAGTAACAAACCAGCGTAGGCGGCAGTTGTTGATGAATGTCTATAGTTTGTTGGAAATGCTTTTCGTGACACGTCAAGTTTCTGAACCATCACATAAAAGCACTGACTTGATTTGATTGGTGTTGAAAATCCGGATGTTGTTCACGCTTTATGCTGAGTAGAGTGCAGAAGATCTCCACACTGGTTTCAGGTTAATGAACACCTGTCTTGCTGTGTTTCGGATGCTGGCTGGTTTTGACGTCGTCGTCTGTGCCTGTGCCGCGAGTAGTTGAAACGATGCTGCCGAGGCAGGTAGGTAAAATAGGCTACTTCCTTTAAGTTTCTCCGATTGATGGTGATTGGAGCTTGTTGTTGTTGGTGGCGTTGGTTGGGTGTCATCATCACCTCTGTCTTCTCTACGTTCTCTTGAAGTTCCGTCTTCGTTCGCTGCCTCTTCTGTCAACTTGTTGGATTTCGCCTGTAGATCTTTGAGTTTGTGTGGTTTTTATTTCGACATCATTTAGTTTATTAGTGAGCCATCAAGTTGCTTGTCTGTTGCTATACCAAAAAACATATTTTATGCCTGTGACGTGGGTAAAGACACGGTTGCTCATTTTTTTAGAGTTAATATAAATTTTACTCTAAATTTAAGATATATAAATAAAAACGTGCCATTTTTCGCATACTCTACAAACTGTTTTAATAACTTTATGATATAAGAAATAATTCGCGAAAATAAACGATCTGAGATGTTTGATTTTTCGAATTGAATCTATTTGGGTTTAGCAGTGATAAGCTTGAACGCACACTTGCGAAATTACAGTAAACTGTTGAATGAGACTTCGTTGGTTTCACTTGATTAATACTGCTATTCAACAGCATAATTGTCTGATTTTACTACTTCTGTTTCAAAGAGGCCATGATTTGTGTTCATTGAATAGTTCGCAGTTATTGCCCTAGCAGAATCGAATAGTCGATGTCAATTCATTTACTTGTTGAACACCCCTAGTGGATGATTCATTTGCGATTCAAGGAAAAGTTCAACTGGTCTTCAGCTAATATTCCATTACGCGTTATCCAGTCGGATCCTGAATGGAACATCAAGAGAGAATCCCCAACACTTGTAGAAATCGAGAAAACTGTAGGTAACCTTAAATGAGGGAGAGCAGTTGGACCAGATGGATTAGTACTAGAGGTATTTAAAGGCGGTGGTAGCGAATTACTGGTTAAAATTAACTGAACTGTTGACTAGTATGTGGGAGTCAGATATTATCCCCTCTGAATGGTCCCAATCATTGACTATTCCAGTCTTCAAGAAAGGCGAGAAGTCCTCTTGTGATAATCACAGAAGAATCAGCCTGTGTAAGATTCTAGGTTCTATAATCATTAGACGCCTGAGTGAAGCTCGGGAACGGAAAACCTGAGAAAGCCAGACAGGCTTTAGACACGGCCGTGGGTGTATCGACCGAATACTCACACTCTGCCAGGTTCTGCAACACTTTCACGCTTATCGACGCTGGACAATAACTGCATTTCTCGTCCTGAAGGCGGCATTCAACTCCATCGATCAAGGTGTCTTATGGCAGTGTTTCTCACTGAAAGAGGTACCAGGTAGGTACATCACCTTGTTGAAGGTTTTTTACTCGATCACCCATGGGAATGTTAGAACCTATGATGACTTCTTATGTTGAGCTGTGTACGTCGAGTGGTGTCTATCAAGGATGTCCACTCTCATTCTTATTCAACTTTTTCATAGACGTTCCTATGAAGGTCTATCATCGTCAGAATGTATAGGGATTGATCTTATCTTTAGTGGGCCTGAAGTACGCAGATGACGTAGTCCTGTTGGATGAATTCGCTGACAAGATACTAGGTCAAATTGAAAATGTTTAGAATGCGTTTCTCGCCACCCTGATGTAATTTGTCCCCCTAAAACTGGTCTTCAGTAGCAACTTGTTTAACACTAGGGTGTGAAGTGGTTGAGTGCGTTGACTGCCCCACTTACCTTGGAAGGTGAACTAGTCCCAGTGGGTCAGTGGCCAACGAAATCCCTGCACTTATACAAAAGACTTTATTGGTTTTCGTCAAATTACACCATCTATGAAGCAACGATAATATTCGATTAGCTATTAAGGGTCAAATGTACAGGGATGCACTTCGCTGTCTTCTACTATATGACTGTGAAACATGATCATTGAAGTTGGAGGACACGGGGAGGCTTCAGGTGTTCAATCACCATTGTCTTTGTAACATTGACCATGTGTCGTGGTGTCACCACATCAGTAATGCAGATGTCAGAGTTGATAGAAAAAAGGATAGTTAATCGATGAGGTTTTAAATTTTTATCAACTGAGGTAGCTAGGACATGTGTTACATATGCCTAGTCACCGTCTGCTCCGTTGCACAATGTTAGGTGGAGTAGGTTCAAACTGGAAATGTTAGAGGTGACCCGAATAAAAAATTGCATGAGTCCGTAAAGTCTTTGACTGTTGGTATGTGAGGCATGTCGGATAATGTGAACTTCCGGTTGAGGTCTGCATGAAGCATCAATCAGTAGTTGAAGACTCTAAGTGATATGGCTCAGAATTAATGTCAATTGGACAGATTTATTAACAAATTGTCTTAATCGTAGTTGTGTGGATTACAAAAAATCTTCATAAGAAGTCATAAACCCTTAAAGATTTTTTAAACCAACCGTTTTATTCCGAAGTTTCTCCAAAGAATACGTCAACTAATATGCAAGCATCAGATTGGTTGGAGGGACAAAAATCAGTAAGGTATTGAAATCTAGAATGGTCTGGAAATAGCCAAGGCTATTGCAGATGTATATAAACCTTTATATATATAATTCAGGCTGTATTAAGTTGTTATTGCAAGAGCCTAACAAGTCACTATACTGAATTCAGTATTTTCTCATTCATTCTTCTTCTCTCTTACTGATCTCTATTGATTTTGACTCATTCTTTTTCCCTTCATCTTTCATAATATTGCCGTGTTACTTGATATACTAATGTGGTGGTGTGTGGCAACTTGAATCGCCACACTGTAATCCTTGATCCCAGGTTGGTATTGATAATGATAATGATGATGTATTTTGCGACTAGTTTACTGAATATGCAAGCAATTCATACCTGCTTTTATTTATTCTATAGGTATTGGACTGTTTTATCACTTTCTATCACAATGTAAAAGTGAATTATTAAGCAGAAGAATATATGAAGATGCTGTTTTATATTCTGAAAAGTTAGTACAACGTTGTCTGCGTCATACTGATGTGAAAAAGTTGCCTAAAAATATCAGCGTTTTTACGGGTCCTATTGGTGCATTGTGTTTAGGTGGATTATTTTCAGCTCGATGCGGTACAGATAATTCTGGAGCAAAGAAATATTTAGAACAAATTTTATCAGCTAGTAGTTATGCTTTAGATTTGAACTGTGCCATGCCTGATGAAGCCTTATATGGACGTACTGGTTATTTAAATTGTCTATTAACTCTAAAACAGTTCAATTTTGATGTACCCCCTTCTATTGTTTCATCAGTAAGTGTTTCTAAATAGTATCAATTTTTTGATATGTAAAGTTAGTTCAATGACTAGAATAACTATCAAAGAAGTTTGCTACTTTGAGAAATTATTATTATTTTTCCATTGGGTTCCTAGTGGAACATAGAGCTTCAGTAGCACGTTGCCATTTCACTCTCTTTTCTGTAGTCTTTTTAACTTGACTCCACAACTGCCCATAAGCTTTCATTTCTTCCTCACACGATCTTCTCCATGTCACCCTTGGACGCCCAACTCGTCGTTTCCCATTTGCATTCCACTTTAATAAATGACTGTCTTAATAAGTTGACATAATCTGTTGAATTCTACTTTGACAGGGTTGGAAGCATTTTTGCATTAGATCACGGATATTATACCTTTTTGTTGAAGACCAATTTTTTCGTAGATGGGATTTTCTTAAAATACTTCAGTTTATTCAGAAAATGACATTGAAAATGGTGCTCTGCGCTCAATCCAATAAGGATTTGAGCTTAAGACATGCAGATCTTGTATTGAACACATTACCATTTATTTCAAGTTGTTATTCATCGTAGACTGACATCAGTTGGAGGAACAAAGGAAACCTGGGAGCACTGGACATCTGTTCCGTCCTAGTATCGGTGCACACTGCTGAGGAGTCCATACTAGAACGAAACAGCTGTCCAGTGCTCCCAGGTTTCCTTTGTTCCTCCAACCGATGTCAGTCTTCGATGAATAACAACTTGAAATATTTCTAAATCTCCACAACTCCCTCAAAAATTCAACATTACCATTCAGTTTTAAGATTGATGTCTTGATGTTAAAATGATAAATCTTGACCTATATGGTTAGAAATATCCATAACGCTTAACGCATGCTCATATTTGCCATTAACTACACTATATATCGAATGAAGAGAAGTTACTAACCGTTGAATTTTAACTCTGTGTGAAGAGAATAGGCAAGAGTGCCAATGAATAATCTAAAATTATGTCGTAATGTCTGTATACTGTGCTGTAGTTTTCAATCGTTATCCAACTTATTGAGTCTGTGGTGGGATTCAATGAATGATAGAAAAACCAGCTGACTGGATACATTATGTTGTATTTTATTATATACAAAATATCAATGAGTAGTGCTATTTTATTACCTGCAAGACCATTGTAGTTTGAGACGAGGAAGGGCAACTGAGTCGGACAGACTAACTCCTGAGGTATACAAGGATGGCGGTGAGGTGCTCTTAGTCAGGTTAACGGAAGTGTTAACTAGTGTACGAGAATCGATCACGATACCCTCTAACTGGTGTAAATCACTGATTATTCTAGTCCTTAAGAAAGGCGAGAAGTCATCTTGTGATAACCACAGAGGAATCAGCCTGACATAGTGAGTAGAATTCTAGGTTCTATAATCATTAGACGTCTGAGTGATGCTCGGAAACAGAGAACACGATGGGGACACTAGCTGTGTTTCTCGACCTGAAGGCAGCGGCATTCACTCCGTTGATGGAGAAGTCTTATGGCAGTGTTTCTCACTGGAAGGCGTGTCGAGTAAGTACATCACCTTATTGAAGGCTCTCTACTCGGATACTTTCGGGTGTGTTAGAGCCTATGGTGAGATGTCCGGGGACATGTACTGGTTGAAGGGTGTCCGTCAACGGTGCGCATTGTCTCCATTCAATTTAATTCAATTTTACCATAGATATTCTTATGGGGGAATCCTTCCCGTCACCTTGTTACACAGATGTTGACCTAATCGGTGGAGAATTTTCTTTAGACGTAGAATATGCAGCATATGACATAGTCGTGTTAGGTGAAGATGCTGGCGAGATGCAGAGTCTTCTGAACACTTTGAGTGTGAATTTGGGAATGTTTGGGATGCGTTTCTCACCACCCGAACGCAAATTGTTGCTCCACGATTGGTCTTCAACAGTGCCTAGCTTACCTGGGTAGTTGGATTAGCCCTGGTGCCCCATTGGCAGATAAAGTCCCTGCAAGGATACAAAAGGCTCGACTGCCTTTGCCAACTTACGCCACATGTGACCCGCCGTTATATCCGATTATCTATTTAGGGTCGTGTGTACTGCAGACTAGTCCTCTCACTTCTACTGTATGCCTGTGAAACATGACCATTGAAGGTGCAAGACAGACATGAGAAGGCTTTAGGAGTTTGACCACAGTTGCCTTCGTAGTATACACCATATTCAATGGTGTCACCACCAGGTGAGTAACACAGAAGTCAGGTGTAGAGTTTTAGCAAAGTAGAAGAGGTAAATCAGTTGACGAGGTTGTGAACCTTGATCGACTGAGATGGCTGGTTGGGACATGTGTTACGTATGCCTAGTCACCAACTGCCTCTTCACACAATGTTGGTCGAAGTAGGTTGAGGCTGGAAAAAGGTTCGATGTCGTCAGACTGAAACAAACATGGCATCAATGTATCAAGTGTTTTACTGTTGGTTTGAGCCATGTGAGGCGATGCAGAGTGGGTGGGTGGGATCGGCGGGACAAGAGGAATCAGTGGTTGGAGACTGACTCTAGGTGATGTATGATGGCTGAGAACCGATGTCAGTGATGCACATGTATCCCCACACACATTATCTTCATCTTAACGACGCTGTACCGAACCTCACCATTTTCGCATTCTTCCTTTCTCTCTTTGAGTACTTTGTATTTCTTTTGACTGCATTCTCTTATCTTCATGTTTCACTTCACTGCCTTTTTACTTGATGTAATGATATGAGGTGTGACAAGTTGGACCATTATGCAGTGATGCTCGGTCCTATGTTGATCTGGATGATGATGATATAAGACCATTGTATTCAGGTACTCTGTTTATCGAGGTCACCATTCAGGTACATTATGTGTTGAATAGTTCATATACTCACGATATCGGCATTCTCTAAGCTTTTTTCATTCACAAACGTTTCCGTGTTACTTTAAGCATGTTTTACTATGCAGTTAACTAGGATAACTTAAGATAATGTCTGTGAAAAGAGAATAATCTCTGAGAAAAAGGGTGACTTCGAGTTTCCACTTTTATGCTAGGACTTTTGTGTTCAAGTCTTACTATACCTATTTCAACCTAGCAACTGCGTCTAGTATCGTAAGTTGTTATACATGACTGAGTGGCAGACTAACGAAATCAACCTAGAACGTCTTACACAGGTGCAGTGGCTCAAGTTGTTACACTTCACAGTAGTATATAAAGAACAGGTGGATAAAAAGGAGGTGACATCAAAGTAGGCAAAGTTGTGTAAAAGAATAAGCAGTTTGAAGATAAAGGTGAGTGTGAATATTCGAGCTTTAGAAGGTGCTAAGGATTGAATACACTTGCGTCAATGTGACCGGTTTCTAGCCATTTCATCAAGAGTCCTCAAGCATTGATTCCTTTCGTCTCGGTACTCCAACCAGCAGTCGTCATCTCTCAACATGTCTCAGACCCAATAGTCAGGTACTTTATAGACTGGTACCACTTCTTGATCTGGTCACCTTAAACCCTCTTCCAAATTAATTCAACTTCTTCTGACAAGGTCGAGATAGGTAGTGGCTCAGTTTGCACAGTTTATATCCAAGCCATCTCAGCCAATGAAGGTCCATAACCTCATCAATTAACTTCCATCATTGAGTTCTTTCAGATTATTGCAAATTCGATCCCATTTTTATTCAGTGCATCTTTTTGATATGATTGCGAATAGAGAAAGAAATAGAACTCAACAATCACATACATTAGGCGATGAGCTACACATACTGCGAGAGCTAAAAGTAAGTGGAGCAGTGTTCGAATCTGTGACCTGTTGTTAAAAAATTGAGTACGTAGATTTATCAACTCCGAACCCATCTGAATATCCTCTACTCTCTTAACTTATTATTACCCCTCCCCCCCTCCAAAAGGTCTAACAATATAAAATTTTAATTATAGGTGATAGATGCTATCCTCGAGTCTGGTCAAAGAACGGCTAATATTTACAAATCGAATGGGTATTATAAATCATTGATGTATCATTCATCGAAGCGAAATTTACCTATGCCTCCACTAATGTTTGAATGGCATGAAAAATGTTATCTTGGAGGTGCACATGGTTTCTCTGGTATTTTGACTACTCTATTAAAGGTAAGGCATTTCTCTCATTCATTTTTGAATCAACTGATTGTAACTTGAATCTATGAAATATCTGTCACTCCTAACCTAGATAATTTTATCAGTGGTTCTAATAGCAACTGTACTTTCTCTTGTGTAATCTGCGCAGTATCTCATCATTATAAGCTGGGTTTTTTATCCTCTGATCCAACTATAAGTTGAAGAATTCCATCATGTTGTCAGTACCTACTACATTAACTCATCTTTTACCACAACTTTTGCCATTACATTTGCCAACCATCATCAAAATCAACATGACTGCGTAACGGTCCAAGTTGCCACTACTCATTTCAGTACATGAAGTAACAAGGCAATAAAATGGAAAATGAAGAAGGAAGAAAAAATCGACCAAACAAAGTAGAAGTAGAGAGAGTGAGAAAGAATGAGTTAGGTATAGCGGTTAAGATGAGGATAGTGTGTGTATACATCTGCGCCACTGACATCGGTTCTGAGACATGATACATCACTTAGAGTCATTCTCCAACCACTGGTTCCTCTTGTCCCGCGGATCCCAACCGGCTAGTCTGCATCGCCCTGCATGGCTCAGACAAACAGTCAAGGATTTCATGCATTGATACCAGGTTTTAGTCTGGCTTCTCCGAGCTTTTTTCCAGCCAACATTGTGTGACGATACAGACAGTGGTTAGGCATACGTAACACATGTCCCAACCAGCCATCTCAGTTGATAAAGGTTCACAACCTCATCAGCTGACTTGATTCTCCTTCTTAAGACTCTGTTTCTGAGTTCTACTTTACTCACATGGTGACACCATAAAACATGGCCTATACTACGAAGGCAACCGTGATCAAACACCTTAAGCCTTCTTATTTCTTCTACCTTTAGTGGCCATGCTTCCCAACCATACAGTAGAACAGAGCCGACTAAAGCACAGTTCACTTGACCCTTATTAGACAGTCGAATATCATGGCAGCGCCACAGATGGCGTAAGTTGATAAAAGCCAGTCGAACCTTTTGTATTCGTACAGAGATTTCATCGGCCACTGAGCCACCAGGGCTGACCTGACTTCTCAGGTAAGTGAAGTTAACACTGAAATATTCTCTAATCAGTTGTTCCTGTCTTCATTGGATATAATCGGACGACTTGACACCTTTTTGTTTTTTATACTTTAACTAATTCCGTGGTACTACATACTTGATTTTATGTTTTAAAACGTGTTGTTTCGATGCAATGGAACTATACAACAGTATTTATACAACTGACCTGACGAAACAACCTTGTTTTCTGTGTACTTAAATGGGTGTTTTTTTTTAAAAATAAAGTGTTATAAACAGCTGATTTTCACTATTAAATTTGCAATATAACTGACTAGTCATAGTAAAGGCATAATAAAAGTGTAATCAGAACATAAGTTCTTTTCAGATATTCCATACTATTTAGCGTAACGAATTGCCAATAACTTTTTGTATCTTCTTCTCAGGAGAGTTCAAATGCTTTGCCGTTGATTTCCACTTTCATACGATTAGTGTTTACATGAATTTTCATACAGTTTTTCATATAAAGAGACTTTCAATAGATTCTCATCTTTTGTGGCATACGTTTCAATAGCGTGACTCATAACAGTTGGATGGGATAGGTGGTAGATGATAATTATGACAATTCGGTTGGTTGTGGCTGGCAGAAGAATACAGGACGCGTGTTTCGTCCTATTTGCGACTCGTCAGCTGGGTGTACCCGCACTCCAGTGAGTAATGTTGTTCCCACTGAGACTCGAACCTCGTATCCATCGCTTCAAACGCCAAGGCGTTATCCACTATGCCATAGAGGAACGATTGCCACTTCTTATACAACGGGTAGTAGTCATTACTATTTATCGACATACTTGTTATTCTCCGCTGTTTTGTTGGATCGAATTGTTCGACCTCTATTGACATACGGGCTCCTGTGCGAATGCCAATAGAAGTCGAACAATTCGATCCAACAAAACAATGGAGCATAAGAAGTATGTCAATAAATAGTAATAACTACTACACGTTGTACAAGAAGTGGCTATCGTTCCTCCGTGGCATAGTGAATAACGTCTTGGCGTCTGAAGCGATGGGTACGAGGTTCGAGTCTCAGTGGGAACAACATGACTCACTGAGGTGCAAGTACATCCAGCTGACGAGTCCCAAATAGGACGAAACGCGCGTATGTCGATAAGTAGTGATCGATGATAATATTGTTAAACTTTGCTGATAACTACATGATATACTATTGTAGATTTATATTTTCAGTTTCATTATGAATTATTTTAACTTCAATTTTTTTGTTTTAAAGGCGCATTATCTATTTCCCGGTATTATATCAGCAAATTCTTTAAATCAGTTAATTTTACCTACTGTTGAATGGATGGGAGAACTTCAGTTACCCAGTGGAAATTGGCCTTCCAGTTTAGGTGATAGTTTAAGTCGTGATGTTCTAGTCCATTGGTGTCATGGTGCGACAGGTGTTATACCACTTATGTTGTCAGCCTATAAGGTATGTAGTTATCTTTGTTTTATTTTAAGGAATGAATCAATTGATGCTTGTTGATATGTTGGCTTCTTCTACATATGCATGTATACTGTCTTTAATTATATCTCAATATTAAATGTGATAACTGTTGGTAGCTTATAATACGAATTATGCTGCTTACTGACATGAGTAGCTTTAGACCATTCACACTGATCACCAGTATTACCTAACCATATCAACCTGATCCAAACACAATCCTACTCTTTGGGTTGAATCACTCCACATATACATCACTGATGTGTTCGATCCAAACAACCGAAATCACCGTCCAATGTTAGGATCAACCGTGATTTAGTCAGTGACACTTGATCAGCGCGAGTCGTCTAAAATTACATCCATCCATCCAGATCAACATGGGACCGAGCATCACTGCATAATAGTCCAACTTGTCACACCTCATATCATTACATCAAGTAAAAGGGCAGTGAAGTGAAACATGAAGATAAGAGAATGCAGTGAGAAGAAATATAAAGTACTCAAAGAGAGAAAGGAAGAATGCGAAAATGGTGAGGTTCGGTACAGCGTCGTTAAGATGAAGATAATGTGTGTGGGGATACATGTGCACCACTGACATCGGTTCTCAGCCATCATACATCACCTAGAGTCAGTCTCCAACCACTGATTCCTCTTGTCTCGCCGATCCCACCCACCCACTCTGCATCACCCCACATGGCTCAAACCAACAGTAAAACACTTGATACATTGATGCCATGTTTGTTTCAGTCTGACGACATCGGGCCTTTTTCCAGCCTCAACCTACTTCGACCAACGTTGTGT
Organism: Heterobilharzia americana; assembly: GCA_944470555.2. Lineage (NCBI taxonomy): Eukaryota > Metazoa > Platyhelminthes > Trematoda > Strigeidida > Schistosomatidae > Heterobilharzia > Heterobilharzia americana. The sequence goes on along the minus strand of OX104129.1, from coordinate 28,826,008 downwards.
GAAGAGGCAGTTGGTGACTAGGCATACGTAACACATGTCCCAACCAGCCATCTCAGTCGATCAAGGTTCACAACCTCGTCAACTGATTTACCTCTTCTACTTTGCTAAAACTCTACACCTGACTTCTGTGTTACTCACCTGGTGGTGACACCATTGAATATGGTGTATACTACGAAGGCAACTGTGGTCAAACTCCTAAAGCCTTCTCATGTCTGTCTTGCACCTTCAATGGTCATGTTTCACAGGCATACAGTAGAAGTGAGAGGACTAGTCTGCAGTACACACGACCCTAAATAGATAATCGGATATGACGGGGGACCACATGTGGCGTAAGTTGGCAAAGGTAGTCGAGCCTTTTGTATCCGTGCAGAGATTTCACCGGCCACTGATCTATTGGGGTTGATCCTACTTCCCAGGTGAGTGAAGTGGTCGACACATTTAACCATTTCACTCTCTATTGTTAGGCGTTGTGGGGCACCGTTGAAGACCAGTCCTAGAGTAGCAATTTGGGTGGTGATAACCTCATCCCAAACATTCTCAAATGGCTACTCAAAGTGTTCAAAAGACTCTGCATCTTGTCAGTGTCTTCAGTTAAGAGGACTATGTGTTATATTTTGGTTGGCAAGGGTTCTATATCCCGAAAGAACATAATACGCACGCTTAACTGACTACTAACTTAGTACACAGGAACCACTGACTGACCCCCCTCCCTTCCCGGGACAAATAGAGTGAAGACCGATGCCGGATGTCGGGAGTGTGTATTACTTCGAGAATACAATATGGTAATCAATCCCAAAACGCGTGAATAAATACACACTTGAAAAATGCCCTTGTTCTCAGTTTGAGACATTGACATTATTAAGAGTAAGGTTAACGAATCAGCGATTTACATTACAATGGAGACGGAAAATAAACTACTACTCATACAGTAAAAAGTGGTGTGGGAAATGACACGTTAAAATTTTCAGATCATTAACAATGTTTTATACAAAACTGGGTCCTTTTAACACTATATACATCTGCTTATTCTAGGTCTAACGAAAATTCTCTGGTAAAACCTTCAGCCTATAGTTGCTACAAATGTCCTGGAAAACATTGTACGCCGAGTTTCATTTAATCATTATAAGAGTATATTGTAACATAAACACTCTTAGAATGGTCACTAAACCTTGTTTTCATTGCTATGAATAATAATAATAATAATAATAATAATAATCGCTTTATTCGAACCGACATGTGTGATATAGTGTGGAATTTTCAGCATGGAATATTTCAACAAATTCGCTTTCTGTACAATATTTTTAAAAGAAATAATTATGATGTCTGCATAGTTTTAATAATAAGAGTATTGAAGTCATGAGTATGTAACGGGCAGCTAGTATTACATTAGTATCTGTTCTCGATTCAGAAATTAACTCAAAATCGAGTGTAATTTTGATGGTAGCATTTCAGTCAGCCAAGACACAAACTCACAGTCCCATAGAGAGAGATATCCTAGGAATGGTAATATAATGTATAGGTGAGCATTTACAAATTCATTCTCAACCGGTGGAATGTTTTTCCTTTGTTTTGTTCTTATCTTGAAAAATGAAATTTCGAAAACATTTTAAAAACATGTAAGAGTACATGATGCGTTCAGAAGACATTTAAAAGATTAAAACGAATTGAATGTGGAGAATTTGATGAAATATAATTTGTGGAAAGTTTTTTGGTAACCGAAGATCTAAGCAGGCCGCTTTTATATAAAGTGTATTGTTTACTTATCCACATATAATTTAGAAGTATATTGAAGCAAAACTCATGAGATAATCTGTTTATGATAGGAGTTCATCAATTCATGTATGCCGTAGATCAGCATATCTATCCGCCCAAGAATAATAGCTTAGTCAAGTGGATCTTGTGAATAAACAAGTTATATATTTTTGAGATGAATGGGGATTTTTTTTAATTTCGAAGTAGTATTCATCATGGACTGACATCAGTTGGGAAACCATTTTCCAGATTTTCAATGGTTCCCCAACTGATGTCAGTACATGATGAATGCTACTTCTGGATTAAAACTCCCCATTCACCTCAAAAATACATTACTGTATAGTGCTCATTAGTGACTTGCTTCCAGATGGATATCACGAGGCTCTAATTAGAAGCTATGGCCTGTGGGGTCAACCAGTCGGAAGTGAAGTGGATGCTAACTGAAGACTTTGGGTGATAATCGCACTATGTCGTGAATTGACAGAAGTTGGAAACTGTGAATCACTGGGAACCGACCCAGTGACTGAATAATTAACGTGTTCGCCGTGAAACCTGAAAGTCCTGAGTTCAATCCCTAGTCGGGTCGTGGGTGCGTACTGCTGAGGATTCGCATACCAGGATGAAACAGCTCTCCAGTGCTCCCAGATTTCCAATGGTTCCCCAACTGATGTCACTCCATGATGAATACTACTTCTAAAATAAACAAGTTACTTTTAAATAGACTATCTGAAGTGGCATTGATTGTTAGGCTATTGAAGTCTATAGGCGATTGCTTTAAATCCTACCATGATCAATAATTTCTCTCAAATTTAATCATAAACCCTGTAAAAAATGTTGCTTATTTGGAAGGTAAGCCAATAGCAGTTATGTCAAGACAAAGTAGGTATGTCACTGGAACAATAGGTGACGTGGGTTCGCGGCTTCACAGGAATATCGATTTCATCTTGACTCCAGATACACCTTGCTGACAAATGTGAAACGTAGATTCAGGGTCTCTGGCCGATTGCTTCTTATCACTCAACATCAATCGAAGCATATCATATTATTGAGTCTTCTAAAATTATAGATGAGTAATGCAATTCAGTCTGGTATATGTTTATGTACTAGGCTCCGAGCCTCATTTAATCTGCAAAGACTTCTACTCGATTGTGTAGGCTGAAGTAGATGGAACGGGACACAACCTGAAGACCTATGATTTGAACATTAAGTTCCAAGTCAATGAACCACACCTTCATTGAGTCATCTAGCTCTGAATTATAGACCTGATCAATAGAATTTAGTTATCACTTAGAGCTAGACACCGTGGGATCAGTTACTCTCTCTCTGTCTGTTTCTGTTTCAAAGTTCAGATTATTTTTTAGTGAAAACTTCATATTATCCAATTGAATCGATTTAGATTAGATTACATATTGTGCAAATATTTATGACTGAAAATGTTAATATATAAGGTGACGTTTTCAATGACTAGTTCCATTTTGAATCTAAACCACATTACCCGTACAACTTTGCCAATGAATCAAGCATCCTTGGTTTTACACATATGTATATAGCTGAAAAACGTAAGTACATTCAGAGGTAGTATTCCTCATGAACTGACATCAATTAGGGAACCACTGAAAACCCGGGAGCGTTCGTCGTGAAACCTGAATGTCCTAAGTTCGATCCCTAGTCGGGTCGTGGGGTGCGTACTGCTGAGGAGTCCTATACTAGGACGAAACAGCTATCCAGTGCTCCCAGGTTTTCAATAGTCCCCCCCCCCCAACTGATGTCACTCCATGATGAATACTACCTCTAAATTAAAATCTCCATTCATCTCAAAAATACGTAAGTAGATTCATTATAACTGCTTGAGATGAAAAAGCAACTAAGACCTACTTTTATAATCTAATTATTTTTGTATATTTGTATCTGTATGATCTTCAAGATTTAGTTGTTGTGCAAACAAAAGAAATTTACCTTAGAACCAACCAATCTTTGAAGGAAAAAAAGAAATACCATCACATTATAAATTATTTTTCTGTTTCAGATCACCGGTGAAAATAATTACCTAAAACGTGCATTACATGGTGGAGAAGCTGTATGGACTCGTGGTCTACTTTATAAAGGCTGTGGTTTATGTCATGGATCAGCGGGTAGTGGCTTTACTCTCTTAGAAATTTATCAAGCTACTCAAGATCCAAAGTATTTATATAGGGCTATTAAGGTAAGCATCAGTTAGTTGAATCAATCATATAAATAGTTGTTGTAGACTTCTTCCTTACCTGGATTCATCAGCCTTCTTTGTCTTGTATTAAAGATTGAGTTTTGGATATGATAGGTAGCGACAAAAAAGCAGCCAATAGAGGAATTATTTACAGATCATGATTTAATACATGTATTGACATGGTAACCTGATTGGACAAATTCGAAGTCATACAACAAATCAGATTGGTTCGTTTATGGCTTCATCTTCTGAGGGTTTTGTCGATATATATATATATATATATATATATATATATATATATATATATATATATATACCGTGTATTTGTCTAGTGTTGTTGTTCTTGCAGTCACAGTCCGTATTTTATATTCTGGTTTTCGCGGCTCTGTGAAGTATAGGGTGTGAGGGGGAGAACAGTCATATTACTCGTATCTAGTACAAGTATCTCGTTGCGTTATCGCTCGTTTCGCTTATTATTAGGACCTATGTAATACTCCCAACTCGAAACATCAGGATAGTATTGTGAAAATCCCATTGCTTCACTGATAAATAATTACTGTTTAGTTTTGTAGTCTTCTTTGAAAAAGGATAGTAATAGGAAGATTCTTTTTATCTTGAATGTGCTTGGGAGAATAATTTTTTGTGGAGAAAAGACAACTACATAATTCATGTTATTGACTGTTTGTTTATAATTTTGTATCATAGACTATATAGGAAATATGGTTCACATATATTCCTTAGACTTCATGCAGACATCATTTGATCATCACTTCTATAGCTAGACAGACGGACGGTGAATCAGCCAAGCAATAGGATTATTTTAAGCAGCGAAATATCTATCTATTGGCTGTAGTTTTCGTTGTTTTTTTGTCTTCCACCCCAATACACGTTTGTACACGTCCATTTTGACTTCTCCATTAATTAGTCGGGTCGGAAATCAACTAGGAATTTGTTGAAGGTTGATAGCTGACAGTCGATATCTGTGCATCGTTAGTGACCATAGCACATAGCAATTTTTCAAAACATAACAATATAACAACCGTTAAGCTCCCGTAATTATAATAAGGCATTACGTTGACTGAAGTTTGGCATTAGAACTGAAGTGGTTGCAACCTTTACAAATATAAACTTTAAACCAATAGGAGAGTATTCTTGAAGAATTATATCTTTGTGAAGACTATCTAGTGCTGAAATGTCAATATAACTGCACTACAGTTCACTCTCTTCTACTATATGGCTGAGAAACATGGTCGTTGAAGGTAGAGGGTATGCAGAGACTTCAGGTGTTTGACAACCTTTGCGTTTGTGACAGTAGAGATGTGGCTCAGTGGTTTGGCAAGATGACTATCAACTATTGGGTCACGGGTTCGAGCTCCGCCCACTTAGGTTCAGGAAGCTAGGTAGTATCACTAGCCCTCACACAAAAAGTGTGGCTGACTGCCTACGGTACGAATGTGCGCAAGGTGGTTGAGTGCCTACTTCCATGACGTAGACCGTGTCATACTGTCATAATATCAGTAACACAGAAGTCACACTCAGAGTTTTAGGGAAAAGGGGGAAGTCAACCGACTAGGTTGTGAACCGTCATTGACTCAGTTGGCTGTGACATGTGTTACGCATGTCTGTTCACTGTCTTCTTCGGCGCACAATGTTAGCTGAAGTAGGTTCAGGCTGTCTAATGGTTAGCGGTCATCCAACTAAAACTTGGCATGAATCCTTGAAGTCTTTGACTGTTGGTGTTGAGCCATGTGTGGAAATGTAGACTTCTTGGTTGTAGGCTGAGTGATAACTGAAGTCTGTCGCTTGAGACTATCCTCATCTTGATGGTCGTACTGAACTTTAGTATCTTCTCATTCTTCTTTGTTCTGTTTTGATGTCTTCCTACCACTTTTAACCGCTTTCTTCCTTATTTCTCATTCTTTTACCTTGGCTCCTATTTTGATGTGATGATATGAAGGTGACAATTAGGACTGTTACGCAATAATACTAGGTCGCATGTTTATGTTGAATGATTAACTTCACTCAATAAACCGCATAGATCACAATTTTCTTTCCATCTAAAGATGGAATAATGATCATTCAGAGTTTTTTCTCGTTTTTATTGTTTTATAACCAGTTATAATGTGTTGCGAAGGGTATCTGTTAAGTAGTAAGTAGTAGTAGTAAGTAGTAAGTCTTCAAGAAAGGCGAGAAGTCATCTTGTGATAACCACAGAGGAATCAGCCTGACATAGTGAGTAGAATTCTAGGTTCTATAATCATTAGACGTCTGAGTGATGCTCGGAAACAGAGAACCCGATGGGGGACACTAGCTGTGTTTCTCGACCTGAAGGCAGCGGCATTTACTCCGTTGATGGAGAAGTCTTATGGCAGTGTTTCTCACTGGAAGGCGTGTCGAGTAAGTACATCACCTTATTGAAGGCTCTCTACTCGGATACTTTCGGGTGTGTTAGAGCCTATGGTGAGATGTCCGAGGACATGTACTGGTTGAAGGGTGTCCGTCAACGGTGCGCATTGTCTCCATTCAATTTAATTCAATTTTACCATAGATATTCTTATGCAGGTCTCCCTCTCGTCACCTTGTTACACAGATGTTGACCTAATCGGTGGAGAATTTTCTTTAGACGTAGGATATTCAGCATATGACATAGTCGTGTTAGGTGAAGATGCTGGCGAGATGCAGAGTCTTCTGAACACTTTGAGTGTGAATTTGAGAATGTTTGGGATGCGTTTCTCACCACCCGAACGCAAACTGTTGCTTCACGATTGATCTTCAACAGTGCCTCAGCTTACAATAAAGAGTGTAGTTTATACACAGTAACGACGCTATACCAAATCTCACCATTTTGTCATTCTTCCTTCCTTTCTTCTCGTGCTTTATATTTCTTTTGACTGAATTTTCTTATCTTCATATTCCACTTCACTGCCTGTTTACTTGATGTATTTATATGAGCTGTGGCAACTCGGACCGTAATGCCTGGTCCTATGTTGATATTGATGAAGTCTATTTAAAAGGTTTTATGACTATACTTTTGCAACGTTGATAGTTTAGTCTCGAGGTGCAGGAACTAACTAACGACCTGTTTTTCTGTGTACATTACGTGAGGGTTTATATATATGACCTCGCCTGGTTAACTAGTTCACTAGTTACTATCCGGTCCTAAGCCCAGGTAAAGAAGGATGGTTGGGCGTAGGGCTAGCAACCCTACCCCGTAAAACAAATCTAACCGCTAAAGAAACTTCAAAGCACTAACAAAATATAAAAAATAAAAACAAAATCATTCCTCGCTGGAATCGGAGAGGTGAAATGATGCCGGTTGGTGAAAGCCTTCGGGAAGCCAATTGGCCGATGTGTCTTCTCTCGATGAAAGCGAAAGTAAACGTGGGGACATGGAATGTCCGCACGATGTTTGAACCTATCTGGCAAGGCAGCCCAGATTGCAAACGAGATGAAAAGGTATCACATTGGAGTGCTAGGAATTTGCGAAATTAGATGGAATGGAAGTGGACTCTCAAAACTGTCAACTGAAGAGGAGTCAGTAATCTAATCTACTCCAACATTGTTACCCAGACGACAACCACCAGCACACTGAGTTTCCGAGTGGCTATCATGATGTCCCCTTGAAGAACATCGAAGGCTCTCATACAATGGGAACCAATCTCCTCCAGAATCATGACAGCAAGGTTCAACTCAAAAGGAAGGAAGGTCACAATTATACAATGCTACGCACCTACAAATGATGTAGATGAAGAGAAGAAGGAGGAATTCTACAGACAACTGTAATCAACACTGGACAAGACCTCAGTTGGCGATATCAAAATTCTGATGGGCGACATGAATGCCAAACTGGGAGGGGACAACACAGGAATAGAACTAACCATGGGTCGAGAAGCGCTCGGTGAGGTGATGAACGAGAATGGAGAATTGTTTGCAGAATTCTGTGCATTCAACGATTTGGTGATTAGAGTCAGGTAGTGTGCTCAAACACAAGGATATCCACAAGTCAGCGACATGGATTTGATTTCACCAGACACCAGGACACACTAAAAATCAGATCGACTTCATCTCAATGTGAAGAAAGTGGGGATGCAGCCTACTTGACACAAGTTCAAGAAGAGGAGCAGATGTAGGTTCACAACACTCACTATCTAGTGCAAGGAACCTTCAAAATCAAGTTAAAGGCCTACAAGGAAGCTGATGATAGACCACAGTTCGGGTACAACACTCGGAAACTGAAGGACGAAACTACAAAGGAAATCTTCACGACAGCCAGCCATCAAGACAAAATGGGAGATATCGAGGGACATCCCTGAAGAAACTTATATGGAAGAACACTGGAAGTCTTTGAAAGCTATGAGGAAAGAAACCTGCACAGCCGTATTAGGAAGGAAGAAGAAAGAGGATAAGGAATGGATGTTGACGGACACATGGTAGCTGATAGAGTAGGGAGAGTAAGATGGTGAAGGAGAAGATGAACCAGTGCAAGGATGCACAACGACAAGGGGAACTGAGTACAATATATAAAACACTGGACAAAGAAGTGAAGAAGAGTGCATGGAATGACAAAAGACACTTCTACGATACACTGGTAAGTGAAGCAGAACAAGCTGAGGGCTGATAGGAGAGACCTGACAACATTGTATCAAATAACCAGGTTACTATCTGGAAAGAGATCAACACAAATGAAACCAATAAAAGATGATGAGGGAAATTTAGTTACGAAAGAAGAGAAACAAAGGAAACAATGGGCTGACCACTCCAAGAAGCTCTTGAATCGACCACCATCACCACCTGCACTTCGTTCAGAAATACCACCTGCAGCCGCAGAACTACAAGTGAACACAAATCCCCCAACATAAGTTGAAATCCTGAGCGGGGAAGCAGTAGGACCAGATGGGGTCACACCAGAAGCACTGAGAACAGACGCGGAGACAACAGTGGACATGCTCACACCACTATTGCAGAAGGTCTGGAAGAAAGTAAAGGTACCTGGCGATTGGAAGAAAGGTTACCTTGTCAAACTGCCGAAGAAGCGAGATTTAAGTCTTTGCAAGAACTGGCCCGGAATCACTCTCCTTTCCATCCCTAGCAAAACATTAAGCCGCATCATCCTGGAGAGACTAAAGGATGCACTGTATTCAAAACTACGACCAGAATAGACAGGCTTCAGGAAGTAGAAATCATGTGCGGACCAAATTGCAATGCTGCACTACGCATCATCAAAGAACAGAGTATAGAATGGCAGTCAACTGGATCTCTCTCTACCTCAACTTCATCGACTTTGAGAGGGTCTTTGACAGCGTCGACCGAAAAGTAATTTGGAAACTGCTTCAATACTGCGGAATACCACAAATCTTTATCAGCCTCATTCATCAACTATATGAAGACACCACATGCCAAGTGATTCACAATGGGAAGCTCAGTGATGCCCTTGGGGTGAAGTGAAGACAGGAGTGAAACAAGGCTGTCTACTATCACCCATGTTATTCCTGACTGTAGTGGACTGGACCATGCAACAACCAACTGTGAGGAGCGAGAAGAGGGGGATACGCTGGCTGGACCGGGGGAAGGAACGTAGATGATTTGGATTTCGCCGATGACCTCTGTCTAATGTCACACAAACTTGAAGATGTACAGGCGGAAACCAACAAGTTGACAGGAGAAGCGAGGCAGCGAAGGAAGACGGGACTTCAAGTGAATATAGAGAAGACAGAGGTAGAGGTGATGAAGATACCCAACCAACACCACCACCAACAAGCTCCAATCACCATCACCATTAACGGGAGAAACTTAAAGGAAGCAGCCTCTTTCACCTACCTGGCTGGGCAGCACTGTTTTAACTACGGGCGTCACAGACGATGTCAAATCCAGCCAGAATCGGAAAAGCATGACAGGTATTCATTAGCCTGAGACTAGTGTGGAGATCTGCACTCAGCATATGGAACAAGATCCGGATTTTCAAGAACAACGTCAAGTCAGTGCTTCTGTATAGCTCAGAGACTTGGCGCGTTGCGAAAGGCATTTCCAACAAACTGCAGACATTCATCCATCAACAACTGCCTACGCTGGCTCGTTACTGAAGCTCAGATGGCGAGAAAGAATAAGCAACAAGGAACCCCTTTCTGGCAACGAAGTAACGAAGCAAGAACCTATCGCTGAACAAATATGCAGAAGGAAATGGAGATGGATTGGGCATACACTGAGAAGGCCGACTGTGGACATCACACGTCAGGCCCTTGAGTTGAATCCCCATGGGAAGCGATGAGTTGGGCGTGTGAGGTGAGGGTGACATGGAGGAGATGGTGCGAGGAGGAAATGAGAGGTTGTGGGTTGTCGTGGAGCGAGGTTGAAAAGATTTCAGAGAACAGAGTGTAATGAAGACGTGCTACTGATTCCGTATGTTCCACTAGGAACCTAAGGGACAAATAATAATAATATATTTACATTTAATTTGAGGTATGAACGGAAAGTGACAACAAGAATTACTTCAAACCTAAAACATACTTCTAGAATTAAGATATTTCGTCGATTGACTAATGTTTTTATGTGTTCATATCATTTCTTGACTATTATTTTGTTTAATAATTTTTGCGTATTATTTTTGTTCATATTTAGTTTGCTGAATGGTGTACTGATTGTTTTACCAATGCTACTCGTGTTGCTGATCGTCCATATTCACTTTTTGAAGGTTAGTATGATAGTTTGCTTTACAAGAACTTCTTATTTCATCCTTTAACTTTCACACCAAATCGGAATTCACTAATTATTATTCACTTGTATCATTGAAAATCTGTAAAGTTCATGAAATACTTTCTTGAAACTTACGCTTATATGTATATTTCAGTAGTCTGTAATTTAACCAAAAAAAAGCGTGATATCATATGATTAGCTGGTTGCGATTCTAGGTGTTAGTTATTGTTGAAACTGATTTTGATATGTAAAACATTTTTAATTCCTGATTACATTGGTTCGTTTCAGAAGATCGACATATTTGAATATATATTACTAAAGTTGTAAGGTTATACGAAACTACCAGTCTCTCAAAATATTTCTCAACACAACTTATCAATTGATTACAATTGAAAAAATATAAAAATGAAAAATTAAGGTTAAGTTTGTTGAAGAAAACAAGTGTATTCAATGATCCTGGGAGAGAAAAAATTTGAAAAGGAGTTGAAATGTCTTCCAAAGAACTGAACACTGACGATTGTATAATTCAACAAAACTGGAGAAAAAATTATCATAATATCAAGGTTTATTTCTACACATAGATATAAAAACTTGTTTCAAGCTGTAGATCTTGAGTTCAAACTCCATTCAGCTTACTTTATCTTAGCGGCGGGGTTATGTCATATGCTCTCGCATATTAAATGTGGCCCGAACATGAATTTACAGATGTAGGGGAACGTGGACCATTGAATTTCTACCCTAATGGCTAAGTGGTGATATCCTTGCCTCAAAACTTGAAGGTCATGGGTGTACACCGCTGAGGAGTCTCTTATCAGGATGAAACAACTGTCCAGTGCTTCCAGGTTTTCATTAGTTCTCAAACTAACCCCATTTCGTAATGATATTAACGTTGAGACCAATCAATCCCCACAAATCTTCCAACTGAATTACATTGAAGACCAATAATTTGAATACCACTCTCTGGAAAAAAGATATGCTTTGCTGAAAATATCGATTCATGCAATCCTTGAGTGTTTCGAGCAGAAACATGTTACCAGATGATCAATTAGAATATGTATACTTTTATTCTCAACCGTAATGAGACGGTAAGCAAAATTGAAATAGATTAAGTTGTCTCATATAGCTCAGAAACTTATCCATGTTATCAACTAGTTTCTTGTGTGTTAACGGCCTATGCCTTTGTAGTACTGTCCGTATTCCGTGGTATCACCATGTGAGTAATACAGAAGTTAGGTGTAGTTTTAGCGAGGGAGAAGAGGTAAATCAGTTGATGAGGTTGTGAACCTTCATCGACTGAGATGGTTAAGACATGTGTTACGTAAGCCTAATCGCTGACTGCTTCGTCACACAATGTTGGCCGAAGTATGTTCAGGCTGGGAAGAGGTCCGAGGTGGTCAGACTGAAACAAACATGGCATCAATGTATGAAGTGTTTTACTGTTGGTTTGAGCTATGTGGCGCGATGCAGACTGGGTGGTTGGGGTCTGCGGGAGAAGGAAAACCAGTGGTTGGAAACCGACTCTAAGTGATATGGCTCAGAATTGAAGTCAGTGGCGCAGATGTATACACACATTATCCTCTTCTTAAAGACACTATACCGAACCTCACCATTTTTTCATTCTTCCTCTCTCTCTTTTAGTTTTTTTATGTTTCTTTTGACTACATTTTCTTCGTGTTCCAGTTCACTGCCTTTTTACTTGATGTAGTGATATAAGGTGTGGCAACTTGAACTTTTACGCGGTAATGCCTGGTCCTATGTTCATGTGTTAACTCACAGTAATTGAGTGACTTTACAACATTTAACTTTGTTATCTCCTGTAACGTCGTAGATGCATTTTTTTTGATTTGACTTAACAACACGCAATAATTTGTGTAAACACATGTTAAGTGGTTCATAAAATACATCTCAAGTACTCACTAACCATCTGTTACGTAGCGACAAGAAGGCAGCCAATAGGGGAGTTTTCAAGTCATAATCAGATCATGTTCAGGTCGTGATTTATGCATGCGCTGACCAGAGAACCTGATTGGAGAAGTTCGACCTCATACAAGAAATCGGATTGGTTCATTTGTGGCTTCACTTTCTGAGAATTTTGTAACTTCATATATGTCATGTATTTGTCTAATAAACGTTGTTGTCGCTGTTCTTCAGTCACAGGCCGCCTTTGTCTTCTGATTTTTCCGCGGCTCAGTGAAGCAGAAGGTAGTGAGGGAGGTTAGTCGTAAAGGTATTCGGTTGAGGTGTCTATTGAGTCTCAGTATTCATTATACCCAAGTGCGCAACCCCACCACTCGGTCACAACACCATCGTAATAACTCGTTTCCGGTATTGTATAACTTCGAGTGATTGGAAGTAGTTTAGTCATCTTCCCATTCCACATCATGAGAACTATGATAATGCAAATAAAATACAGCACCTATCCATTTAGACCTTTGTTACATGAAATGTGGGTTATGCATTTGTTTATTGACTACCAGCAATTACTTGAACAAGTTGTTAATTGTAAGCTAGAAACTAGTGAACGATTTCATATAAAGTCCTCTCTTGGTAAGAAATTTCGTTAAGTTCTTATTGTTATATTCACTCCATCAATTACTAAACGTGTGTGTTATTAGAAGTGAACAAATATGATTGCACAATTAGGCTAGTGCTAATCGAGACTGCAGAGCCGTTACGCAATAATCTATTAGATAGTAGAAATAACAAGAAAGGTAAGGGGTTTGACGGGATGAAAGGTGTTAGTAGGTGTGAAATGTGATGGTTAAGTGTCTACATGACAGAGATAAAGAAGGTGAATAAGGAAATAAGGGTCATAATGAAGGTGTTAATAGTAGCCTAACTAATTATAATGAAATCGATAAGAATTGTGAAAGTGTTAAGATCATGATAAGAGATTGTATATACTTTTTCTGCACATAGAGACTAGGCTTGAATTGATGAATTGCCAGTGTTTCTGCTGTGCACAACTGTTGAAAGTGTAGCCACTGTAAACTATTTATTCCATTTTACTCTATAAATGACACTAAAAGAGGACTCTGGTCCAGCTATATGTCTAGAGTTGACGAAGTGTTCAAGAATTGAACTGTTAATTGATTTACATTCTCCCCTTGATAGCTATACGGGATAGTGCTCAGAGATATATTTGGTGAGTGCCGGCTGTTATGCAGCTTATAGACGTTTGTGAATATATATATAAATACGATTTTACAGCTTTAGAAAATGAGTTTGGCATCTTTTAAACTAGGAATTAAACAGTTGAGCTCAAGTTCATATTATTATTATTATTTGTGTTCCTAGTGGAGCATAGGGCTCCCTCACTGTGCTCATGATTGTCATTGGGATGACAATATCGGAGTAGATTATTGACTCTCGAGTTAACAGTTTGAAGAGTCCACTTCCATTCCATCTGCTCTTGGAGATTCCTAGCACTTCTATGTTATATCTTTTCATTTCTTTCGCAATCTGGGCAGCCTTGTCAGCCAGCTTGAAACATTGTTCAGACATTTCATGTCCCCATTCTTACTTTTGCTTTCATCGAGAGAAGAGAAGACACATCAGCTTCCCAAGGGCTTTCATCAACTGGGCAACATTTCGTCTCCTCTATTCTAGCGAGGAATAAGTTTGTTTTTATTTTTTATAATTTCTTTGTACTTTGAAGTTTCTTTAACGATTGTATTGGTTTTCCGGAGTAAGGTTGCTAGCCCTATGCCCAACCTTCCCTCTTTATCCGGGCTTAGGATTGGCTAGTTAACTAGGCGAGGTTCAACTTCATATACAAATTATTATATTTTATGTAAACTGTACTTCTTTTTTATATTGTAGGGCTTGCTGGAACATTGTACTTTCTTGTTGGTATTCTGGATCCAATGAATTCAAAGTTTCCTTTGTTAAGTGGAATTTAAGTTAAACGCAGTGATCATATCTTAAATATTTCATCCATTATTTTTATGCTGAAATATTCTTAGGTTCATTCGTCTTGTATAAACATTCTAGACTAATTATGTTTACGTTATCGTAGAATAATTCATACAGGCTTTATGTTGCTTTTTGAAGATTCTTTAAATGAATACCTTGAATATGCACTCATTTACATGACTGTACCGTTTGCTGTTTTTATAATATTATTACAGAAGTGTAATGTGATAAAGGCTTGATAATATGGTCGAGTGGTAGTTATTAATTTATTCCACACGATGTGTTTCTCCATGCTCACAAGGTTTTTAGATCACATGATAGGACTAAGCTTCCTGCTAAATGAACTATGAATTCACTATGACAGTGGATTTGTGTTTCAATGGTCTACACATTTGAACTTCCAACCGGATAATAGGTCACGGGTTTGAACACAGCTCCACCTAGTGAGGATCGGGGAGATGAGTAGTATCATTAGCTTACATATATTATCTACGGTTCATTGCCTTCTCTACGAAAGTGTTCGGGGTTGTTAAGTGGATTTCCTTCCTTCACTGTGACAACAGCTTTCTGAACAGATAGACTTGAAGCTAAGTAAGAAGACAAATATATTGAACATGGAAGAGGTAAATCGTCGGAACAAAATCTGTGGTCAGATAGACAATATCAGCATAGGACCTGTTATTAATGTTTAGTGGGGTACAAGTTGCCACACCTCATATCGGAACATCAATTTTGATGGCATCAAGGTAAAAGAATGAGAAATATGAAAGAAAGCAGTCGAAAGTGGTAGAACTTCATCGAAGCAGAACAAGAATGAATTAGAAGATACTTAAAATTTAGTGTGACGATTGAGATGAGGATAATGTGTGGATGAATTCATACCACTGACATATTCTGAGTCATATCTTCTAGAGTCTCTAACACACAGCCTACAACCAGGAGGTGTACATTTCCACACATGGCTCAATACCAGCAGTCAAAGACTTCATGGATTCATGCCAGATTTTAGTTGGGTCACTGCTAACTAATTAACAGTCTGAATCTACCTCAGCTAACATTGTGAGGCGAGGCAGACGGTGAATAGACATGCGTAAGACATTTCACAGCCAAATGAGTCGATGAAGCTTCATGACCATAAATTGGGATCAGTTGATCCAAGCCATACTAATGTTTTGTATCTGTGTAGAGATTTCGTCGTCCACTGTTCAACCGAAGCTGAGCCGACTTCTCAAATAATTTGAGTAGTCAGTGCTCTCAACCATTTCACCCCATATTGGTATACAACGCTATAACCGCGATCAGTCCTGGAGCAATCATGTGCTGCTGGTTGATACGAAACGCATCCAAAACATACCTTAATTGCCAATCAAAGTAACCAGTGTACTCTGCGTCCCGTCAGCATCTTTTCCTAGCAGAACTGTGTCAGTTATGTACTCCATGTATACTAAAGAGTCTCTTTTAGTAAGATCAATTCTAGTTCAATCATATGACGAGAGCAAAATCTCCATAAATACGTTTATGACAAAGTCAAGTGAGAGTGGAGACAATTAACTCTACTCAACTTACATAAAACATTTATAACATGCTGACAGGTGTTCAAATACAGGGCCTTCAAGTGTGCGATTTTATTACCTAGCTTTCCTTTCAGTCAAAGACAATGTCATAAGATCCTTTGGTCAAACGTTACCTTCATGTCATGAAATACGACTAGCATCTGGCGTCGGTATGTTATTTGGTCACGAAACCTGGGAAAAGATAAGTATCTGATTGGAACACCTATGACTCAGGTCTGAAATATGCCTGATTTTCTCGGACTTGGTGTTCCCGATCCCTTCGTCATCTAATGAGTATAGAATCTTGAATATTAGACACAAGATTTGTCAGACTGATTCGCTTTTCTTCAATACTGGGGCGGTCAATGATTGAGACCAGTCAGAGGATCATATTTCACTACTACACACTAGTTAACATCTCAGTTAACCTGACCATCGTCCTTAAATACCTCTGGTATTACTCCTATTTGATCTTTCTGCCCTTCCTCGTTTCAGGTGACTTACAGCCTCTTCGACTTTCGCAAAAGTTGGAGGCTTCATCTCGATGTTCTATTCAGGATCTGACTGTATAGCGGGTAGCGCAGTAGTAGTTGGAGTCCAGTTGAAGTGCCCTAACCTTACGAATGGACCACGGATACATCTTTCTCTGCCAACCTCAATAACCACTTATCTTTCCGCCTTAGTTTCCTTGAGAGGTGTTATTAGCTGCCTACTGTTACCTATCTTCGCTGCCACTTCCATGTCTTTAACCTTCGCTATGTTGGCTGAAGATAGATGGTTGTCTGAGCCCAGCTGTAGCTGCTGGTCCCCATTATCTGTTCGTTTGGCTGGGATTCCGAGAGTGTGAGATAAGTGTCTTTCTGTCTGAATGAACTAACCCAATTATGAATTGAAATCACGCCCAACGATAACCACCTCTGAATGTCCAGCTTTCAGTAGTAGGCTAGATAGTTTTTGGTAGAACTTATCAAAACTGCATCCAGTGGGTGAATAAGCGGAGACGACGGTAAACTTCAACATTCCTTTTCATCCTCACTGTGTCATTCAGTCGAAAAGTTCATAGACAACTATCAGTTTAGATGGAGTTGAGCAGTGAACCTTTTGCTTTAGCATTTAGTGCTATGCCTACATTGCAAAATTCCAAAAACTAGCCATCATATCTCTATAGAAACTCGGAGGGTTTTATTTTTGGAAATTCACCATATTGTCTGTGAGAAGTTAAGTAGACTATCGCACTTGGATTCTGTGTGCCACAAATACGGAACACATCTCGAGATGCCAGACTTTTGACTCGCGAAGTTTGTTGGACGATTTGACGAAGGATTCGGATATTGGAACCCTCAATGTATAGTTTGGGGTGTGGTTTTAAGTAGACTGTGGAGGCTATTCCTTAAACTCCAAATCGTTAACGAGATATGGGATAAATTAAAGATTATCTGAGGATATTGACCCCAAAGACGTGAAGAAAGATTATAAGGTTAGGATGTACAACGTTGATAATTATCTGAGGAGACTTGAGTAGTGACTGAGTTGTGAGGGTGGTTTACACTTTCCAGTTACCCAAACTATAGAAGGCTGGTTCTTCTTGACGTATCTGATGGGGGAAGGGTTCGTGCGTGGCCGCAGAGCGCACATTACATCTGCTTGAGACCAGTCATGTATGGCTATTTTTAGAAGTGGCTAAATAGAACTGTCATACTTTACATACAATCTCATAGTTTTATTTTATTCCCTCGCTGGTCGTTCACTCAGACAGCATAAGAAAACGCTATGGAACTTCAGTCAACTGTGATGGATACCAGACAACCTTCAACATATTCGTCGTGTGGAGAATCCGTGTCCCAACAATATAATAGTTCATTGTGTTGTATCTTCTTTCTTTCTAGATATAGAGTTACCTAACGATAAGAACTGAACACATTGCATATCTTTCTAAACTAGGTTTTGTGAATTTCTTCCCCCTTGTTTTGTGGAGATGAAGCTCATTAGCTTGAGCACTCGACTTTCTAGCAGTGGGTTCCAGGTCCTAACCTTGTTCCACCTGCTTCGTTTTTTGGCAGTCAGATAGTAACATAAACTCTCAAGCACAGCAGTTGTGATTCAGCCTAGTACATAAACATGTACCGAGGCGGATCGCATTAAAAATTCCCTTTCTTTTATTTCCATTGAGAATGTTTAGCATTAACGAAATATATTTGTAAAACATTAATGAAGTAGAACAACATATTTTTGGTATTGTGCAACTATTTCAGAGAATTGTAGCCATACAAGTGGTATCACATACTAAACTAGTAGGGAGAACAAATACGACCACTATGGAGAAAGTGTTATTTGGAATGGTGACTTGACTTTCAAGCAGTTTCCTTTGTTCGAAACCCACTCCACTTAATTTGGTTGTAGTAACCGGTTAACATGTTTACCCTAGTTAATAAGAGTGTGCTCGGTGACTGAGTTGTATTGTTCATTACTAAGTTGTTAGTATAGACATATATTTTTCAAAATCCGTCCTCCTATGATCAGTTATGAACCAGTGTGTTCAAAGACAGCATATATCAGTGTTGCATGGTGAGACATCCGTGACATTTTTTCCATTATGTATGGTACCTGGTCGTCATATGGTCAAGGCTTCTATTTTATCAGATACATTTCGACTGAAAATTCTATACCGCAATTCAGTTATCTCGCTTGATGTCTGAGAAACCCTTTCTGAATACTTCAAACCTTGCCAATGCCAGTTATTTATTCATTCCAATTCGTGTAAGTATCTACTAGAGATTTAAAATTAGGGTTTCCTAGTCACACAGGGTTATTTCGATATCTATGTGTAGGTAGGTAGGTGTTTGAGGATCGTCTTGTACAGCTTATACTTTTTTTTAGCGTGTTTTGAAGATTTCGGGATGGGATTTCTAAAATGTGGCATGGATCATAATCTACATAAACTTAACTATAAGTTCAGTCTTCTGTAGTGGTGTTATATATTCTGAACGGATATAATACACACGCTTAACTGACAGCTAACTTCGTACGCAAGAGCCACCGAATGCAACCCTGGACGAACAGAGAGAAGACCGAAGCTGGATGGTGGGAGAGTATTCCTCCGAGTATAATAATCAGTTAATTAATTCTAAAACAATTGAATGTGTACACATCAATGTATGACCTTGTCCGCAAACCGAGACATTGACGTAGTAAAAGTAAAGATTAACCAATCAGCGAGTTATATTACAATGCGGGCAGAAAACTATGAGTCATGCTGTGAGAGTGACAACTTAAAGTGTTCAGATCAATAACGTTTTATGCAAAACTAGGGCCTTACAACAAGAGGGCAGCAGTGTTCTATCTTTGTGGTCTGATGCATTTCCGACTTTGTTATGCTGAAGGCTTTTTATTCTGTGTATTTTTAAACTCTTTGTAGTTATTATTAAATCATACTCTAATGGATATATAGAGCTATACTGCCCATTCGTTAGTTTATCTATCAGACCTACCTTCATATATATAGCAAATTTTTAAATATTTTATTCATCTTCCTTACCTGTGGTTAGCGCTTAGCTACCCTCGTGGAATGGATTCAGATCAAACGTGAAGTTTAGTAATAAGTGGCTTTGCTTTATGTTATTAGTTTGGATGTATTTGGTGTACGATTGACAAACTAGGCAATCTGTCCACATTTCTATCAACTGAAAAGTCTACAGATGGTGGTTCACCATATTTATTTTCAACTTCAAACGTGAATTTAATAGGCCATTTGTAAAAAAATAACAAGTGTGTTTGTTAATTCCTCTCCCACCTTGCTAGTCCAGACAAGGGAACTCACCTTTAGTGCTTGGACCTCGCATTCCAACGGCTACAAAAGCATTGTATCACAGTCAACATCCAGATATGTCGATTGGGAGTCGAACTACTTGATTTCTTTGGGCATATTACTGACTACAAAGGTATATCCCCATTCACATAGTGTGGCGGCTATTTTTGATAGCCCAGAGCTGACCGCTATAAGGCGGCTCCGTACTTTCGTTGGCCTCGAGGCAGAAAGAAGGCATGGTGCATGTGTTAGGGAACTCCTAGCTATTTTCAGCATTCGGTCGAAGGTTGTGATTTCGTCATTTTCACAAGCACAAACCTCTAACCTCAGTATCCGATAAGTACTCGTTGCGTCAGTCATGACAAATGGACTACATTTTCACTTCGGATATCCACCACATATCTGAAGCAAATAACTCTATACCTGATATCTTCAGTAAACTGTATTGAAGGTGTTGACGTTTTTGAACTGGTTTGGCTTCAAAAAGAAGACCCTGAGCTGAACCAAGAGTGGTCTTTGACAACTCTGAAGCTATAACGGTATTCAGCACGATCAGGTACAGATAAAATTTCATGCCATGTATCCGCCAGGCAACCACGCCTGATAGCTCCGAAAAGATGTCAATGAGAATTTTTAAATACGCTGCACAAACCATCTTATTTTGGTGTGCAGCCACCACCGGGTTTATCGCACAATGTTTCTCCTGGTCTGAGATGAACGAAGACGTTAAAGTGCGGGCACAATCGCACGTAGCTTGTCAAATGTGTGAATTCACATAGTACACTAAAAGTCCTCCAGGTTATTTTCTAATCCCAGAAGTGCGTTTCAGTTACATCCACATAGATACTGTGAGAACCCTAACAGAATCTAACCGATAGACACATCTTTTCACTTGCGTGGAGCATTCTACGAGATGGCCAGAAGCAGTACCTATTAAGGATATTAATTCTGAAACCGTCGGTCGTGTTTTCGCAGAAAGAGGGATAGCAAACTTCGAATATTCATCTTACGTAACAACCGACCATGTGTACCAATTCAAGTGTGGACCGTTTTACTTTTTAACTGCACTTTAAGGTTGCAATCGGTTTCAAACAACAGCCTACCACTCACAAATAAATGGCATGGTGGAACGTTTCCATTTGACAGCTGAAGGCTACGATTTTGGCCGCAAACCGAGACACTGCCTCTATTCCTACTAGGTATCTGGAACGCGTCGAAAGCGGACACAGAGTGCACTTCCGCAAAATTCGTTTACGTGACTTCTCGCGTACCAGTTGAGTTCGTTCCTCCTTCAACTTTCATACATATTTTTGATCGAATGTCTGATTAGGCTTACAAATGCGATGAGTTCAGTTA
The DNA here is from genome assembly GCA_944470555.2 of Heterobilharzia americana. Lineage (NCBI taxonomy): Eukaryota > Metazoa > Platyhelminthes > Trematoda > Strigeidida > Schistosomatidae > Heterobilharzia > Heterobilharzia americana. The sequence goes on along the minus strand of OX104129.1, from coordinate 28,804,734 downwards.
GGCTTACTTCCGTACAACCTCAGATGACGGACGTCTTCATTCACCCCATATCATATAAGACACCATACGTTTTCGTACGCCATGACGCCACTCATCGACCTCTTGAACCTCCCTACGATGGACCATTCAAACTCATCCATGGGCACGAAAAGTTTTATATAATGGAGCAAAACGAACATGAAGACGCTGTTAGTATTGACCGTTCGAAACCAGCTTACTCCAAAAGCATCCCATCGTAAGCGAAGTTTCCGTTAACAGTAGCCTACTGGCAGATAACAGTTATCAAAATACTTGACGGTGTTGCCAAAAACACAGAGATACATCAGTCACCCGCACAATGAAAAACACGAACAGGTCGAACCGTCAGGTTTCCGTAATATTTACAAACATACTTAACTGTTTAGTGTGCATGGATATGAGTCGATTTTTTATTTTGCGGAAAATCTTTTCTCGTGGCGGCGTTTTCTTACCAGGAATGTGAAACTTTTCTTGCCTCTTATCGTTATGTCATCACTTTTTTGCTACCGGGTTGTCATATGTTTCTCTAAAAATGTTTTATGGATGGCTTCTTCTTGATGTAGCGCATAAATATTTCCCGTTTTCGTCTTCGCAAAATTTTTACGTGGTATTGAAGACTTTTCGGTTCACCGCCGTATCTTTTTCAGCGACACTCGGGCATAAGTCCAGACAACCAGGTGCCGTCCTTCACCGAGTTTTAATTTCGGCAGGTGTCGTCTTAGGGTCCTCATGAGCCTACTATAGAGGGAGTGAGCTGTAGTGGCGATTAATTCCCCAGAATCAATAACCTAGATTCAACATTTCTGCTGACTCACATAGTTGCAACGAACTCAAGCTGAAGACATACAGTCGGATATCCACACCACTTGGCACGCTGTCATGTTATGTTGTGTTAATCACAGTGCCAACATGTAGACGGTGGTCTTTGCTGGGAACTATTTGTAGGGTGGCGTGCTGCATTACCTGATGTAGATCTGCGTTTGGTTACTGGGTGTTTTATAGCATGCATTTCTGTCGCATTCTGGCCGCCAGTCTGTATAAGGGTTGTATCTTGATGTACATTAGTTAATCGCTGATATTCCCCACCAATATCTTTCAATGTCAGCTTTGGGTCTTGTTCCAGACGATTTAGCAGGCGGGTGCGTATATCCGCGAATTCCGGGGACTGAAGAGCACAAATAAATATGAGAACTTTGAATTTTTAATCTGTTGGCGACTACAACTTGAATCGTTCACATGCTCTAGTCACAATCCCAAGCTGAGTATGTATATCATCAGTTTCCCTGAGTACCAACTTCATGCACTGGCAGCGAGCATTGAAGAATGAACGACGTTCTTCAAACTGCTGCCGTAGTGTTTCTACTATTTCATCCAATGTTCTGTTGCTTGGGTTCTGTGGAAGGAAAAGATTACAATATTTATCCAATTCGTATGAACCGAGTTTTCATGGTAAGAGTCTAACTTTCCATGCGTCGTCTTGACTTGTGAAATGAAGTCTGAAGAGGTCTTTGTATCGTCGAAACAATGTAGCAAAAGTGATTTTGGCATCTGGATTGTATGTCAAGTCCGAAATACTGAAACCCGCTGTATTATCCGAAAAAGATGGAGTGGAGGAAGATGACGTGACGTGCAGACCAGCAAGCAGTTCCATCATCTTCAGTTGCTGCTCCATACATTTTTCTAGTCGCTGTACATAGAGCATCCACACCACTTGCCACGCTGTCATGTTACTTTGCGTTGGTCGTACGCGACGCTTTAGCCAGCTGGTCGGAAGGCACTGTTATTTTTTCACAGAATCTCAAGCGTATTATTCCGGCTGCTCACTCTATTGTTTTTTCTTGGTTTCACACTCATGGAAATATAACGAGTAGGAATAATTAGTGATTGGCCTTTGCATCTGTCAAGTTCACTCAGCTCAATCCTTTTTGTACTTGTGCATTTCTGCCTTTATACTGATAACTCTTTTTTACTCGTATCACAAACTTTTGTGTCTTTATACAACCAGACTCTGAAACATATCCGTATTAAACTGACAACGTACCAGATCTAGTTCGCCCCACATTGGATGGGCAACTCAGAAACAAGGTTTCCAAACGTCAAAGCTGACTTTCGAGAATAAGGTGTCATAGATCCGCATTCTTGGTTTCTTGCTGTCATACTGCAGTGGGTTCCACTGATAAGAATAGATATAAGTAGCCTATTTTGAGAGGTCGCAATTACCAGCGATAGGTAAATTTCCTGCTGAGAGAAACGCAAGAGACATTGTGGGCGTAAGAAGAGTAAATCGAGATGAAAGAAAAAGAGTAAATGAAACACATTGTATACAATATTTTACCAGTACTTTACAAAATATCGTAATACACATTCTGTCATGCGTCTCATTCTTTATCGTTTTCTCACAATTGGTGTCTCTGCTTCCGAACGTGATGAAGATTCCGTGGCCCGCGGTGTTTCAGGATGCAGACACTAAGGTTCTTTTTAGGGATTCTGAGTCAGTCGTCGAGCTGACGGGTGTCTGGAATCCAGGAGCGAAGTTTGTGGTGTTTGGCTCGTTGCTGAGGGGTCGAGCGAAAGCAGCATATGACGGCGTGGAGTGCGTGGATGGGAAGGAGAATTGGCAGAGAATCGCTGAAAGCCTGGAGGCGGAGTTTGAAAGCCCAGCGGACAGGGAGCTGGTGATGCGGCAGTTACGAAACCCGAAACTCGGAACGAACGGAGATCCCCTGGTAATGGTTATGAAGTTGATAAAACCACTTCGACTAGCACTTCCAACTTTAAATGTGGACTTCTAGGAGCTTCTGGCTGCACAGTCCACCGAAAGTGTCCTGAATATCATCTCTCAGCAGCTACAACTACTGAACACAGCCCAATCTATGGATATTAGTGAGATGATCAAGGTCACCAGATACCCAGTGGGTACAGCAGTAGCCGCGGTAAAGTAACCAGAGGTAAATTACAAGAGAAAATAAGTTAATAACCTTCGGGATAAGGTGGCTGCACTTCGAATGAATATCAACAGACACAGTAAGTGCTTTACATGTAGAAAGCCGGGACAATGGCAAGGAAACTGTCCGGAAAGGCGAAAAAGAAAAAGTTTTGAACGAGATGAGTTCTGTTTTTCCGCCTAGACTTGGTGCCGTAGGAGCCATAGATAAAGGTGGTGTGTATGCTAGAATGTGATAAAATGACCAGTATATCGTGTGTCTAATAGATACGGGGTGTTGGTCTCGCTGATAGATAAGAATCAGTTTCAGAACATAAGACCATATGCGCTAACGGTCCACACGGTCGGGGGACATGCACTAGGAATCACAGACTTATCAGACTGCATCGTCGAGATCGGAAGTCAAAAAATTAGATTTCCACTCATTGTCACCACGCATCTACGAAGGACAATCCTAGGTGCTGATTTTTTGAAGAAAAGTGGGTGCAGCTATTAACACAAAAACAGGAATAGTGACGACAAAGTACTCAAAGAAAAAATGTGTGACAACCACTTGAGACCAATATCATTCAAAAGTTTGACAACAGGATAAACAAAACCTTAAACAAACTAGTCAAAATAACAAAAGTAGATTAATGGCGAATGAAATCGAATGGACCACTTTTTCCTTGGCTCTACGGACCGTTGAAACTATGCGCATATGATATCACTCTACTATATATAATTTCACTGTCGGGGACCCACGTTTACCGTCTGAATAGAGAGTTTAAGAGGGAATTAAAATGAACCGCCCAGTCGCGCGAGTATTCCATAATATCGCCGACCGAATTTTTCAAAAGGATAAATGGTATTTACACAGATAATGAAGAATTAAATGTGTCTTTGGAATCATGGCACTTTACTTATCATTTGCACCAAAACTTACATAAAATATTATATCTTTCAATAATAATAATAATTCCTGAACATGCAGGCACACACCATTTTTACAAGCATGAATAAATTGATATACAAGTTACATTCATCTTCATGGAAGGTAATCTCAATCCCCACCTATTGTCACTAGAAGATATAAGTGCTGCATGTTCATATAATGAAACATCCCAGCAGAATAAGTGTGCAGAAAATTTACAAGTTGGATAAGCGGAAGTATTGTCTTCGCATTAACAAAAAAACCAAGTTTGTATCTAGACACTATAGGTATTACCTGCAGAAAAATTAAGCTTGAAGCTAATACTTCCATTGTAACAGTTTGTACTTTTTGCTTGAGATAATGATGAAAAGTTTGTGAATTGTTTACATATTGTACTTCATTGACGATTCCAGGACTGTGTAATTCATCCATGTTAACACCATTCCACAACGAAGATTCATAATCTTGATGAATATTATAACTGAAAGCCAAATGTCTTCACTTTTCCAACTCCAGCATCCAGAAGCAACAGACTTGTTTGAATGCACCAAATGGATTTTCCTCCTCACTGACCTTTAGAACGGTACTTCTGCCTTCGAACCTGGAAATATACAGTGTTTTTCTAACCACTTCGACTTCTTAATATAATTGTTTTTATGTGATACCGTCGTTGATTGGACCGAATTGATCGGTCTCTATTAGCATATGGGCTCCCGTGCGGATGCCTCGATAGTGCCAGCGTTCTAATTATGTTAATGATGGATCGTGGCTAGCAGTGGAATCCAGGATGCGCATTCCGTCCGACTTGGGACTCGTCAGCCGGATGTACCTGCTTCCCAGTTAGTGATGTTGTCCCCACCGGGATTTGGACTCGCACAAGAAGTGGCTATTGCGGCTTGGTGGTGTAGTGGATAACGCGCTGGCATTTGAAGCGATCGCTTCCGAGTCCGAATCTCGGCGGGAACAACATCGCTCACTGGGAAGCAGGTACATCCGGCTGACGAGTCCCAAGTAAGACGAAGTGCGCATCGTGGATTCCACTGCTAGCCACGATCCACCATTAACGCTTTGACTTCTGCCTCCGTCAACTACTGTCTGACGTGAATACTCATTGACTATCCTTGGATTGTACAGGACCTCTCATTCCACTTTCGAATATCAGGGCAATCAAGCCAACCAACACCGACTCTGCAGCGCTAACGAGTATCTTCTTCTGAACGAACGCTGAAGTATACTAAAGTTGTGGTGGACATTACCAAAGAGATAACATCCAAGTAACTAATTTCTATACGCAACACTGGTAATAATGTTTTGTATGGTAACGCATAACTTTTCAGATTTGTGTATCATTGTACCTTTATTATTATTTGTCCCTTGGGTTCCTAGTGGGACATAGGGCTTCAGTAGCACGTCTCCATTTCACTCTGTTCTCTGCAGTCTCTTCAACACGTCTCCACCACTTCTCAAAAGCTTTCATTTCTTCCTCACATGATCTTCTCCACGTCACTCTCGGACGTCCAACTCGTCGTTTCCCATCTGGGTTCCACTCGAGGGCCTGGCCTGGAGCGTGATGTCCCCGAATGGTCTTCTAAGTGCATGTCCAATCCATCTCCACTTTCTTTTGCATATTTGTCGGGTGATGGGTTCTTGGATGATAATCAGAAGGTATAGAGACATCCATCAGTGTGTCAATATAAAGGAAAGTGATAAACAACCGCGAAGTTAAATTTAAAGCAGAGGGATGATTAATCAGAAGTTTTCTGTAGTCAGTGATATAACGGCCATGGAAAAGTAACGACTACATATCACTTCATGAGGAAAAGCAGCTGAATCACCCACGAAGAAATCTTGATAGCTGACTTCATATTTAAGCTAGTGCTGATGAAATTTTCTAGAAACACAAATGGAGCTTCCCGATCAAACCAAATGGCTCAAAAATAGCAAGGCAATCCAGAAACCACTTAAGAGTTTAGCGTAACTTATGGAGATAGCAACAGTATACATTTGAGGGAATCTAAATAGCACTACAGTGCAATTCCCCCTAAAGTCAACAATGTTGTTGACAACCACAAGTATCAGCAATTTTCTGTCTATAATTGAATTATTACAGGATCTGCACATGTAACCCAACAGCCAAAATCCAATAATCTTGGCCTGAACGCGGGAAACAACTAGGCGGTGCCAACTAACGCCAATTTGACTAGTTCCTGCTTTCTGCTGTGTAGCTTACGAACTCCCGCGAGTGACTCACAGTCTAAGGTTGGATCAAAATATCAAAACACGGTTTGTAGTAATTCAGGAGTAGATTCGTAACAAAATCTGTGGTACTATCAAAGCAACAATAGGTTACATCAAAAATTACAGGAATACCTCAACAGTGCCGTCGGGTAACTATACAATCCAAACGTTCTCGCGTGCAAATATGTACTATACGGTACAAAATGGTTTTACAAATACAATTGTTAAGTACCTGACAGTCAATAAGAATATTCCCAACAAAAGGGATCAAAACTCTGTCTACCAGAATCAAACCAACAAATAAACGTTTCCAGTAGACAGTCAAAAGACAAACAGTCAAATCACAGTACAACTGTCGGGTGCAGTAAAGCAAAATTACCTTGTCAACAGTCCAGCGTGATGTAATAGGAAAGTGAATCATTCATGATAAGCCTCAATCATACGAAGGCAAACACTGGGTGCAAAGTTGAAGAAGACAGTCGAATAACCGAATAACGTTCCGCCGGCTGGGGCCAAAGGCACATCATCCATAACGAGGGTAAAAATATTCAAATAAATGTCAATACTATCATATAGGGTGATCAGGAGAGATTTTCTGATCATTTGTCCTTTACAGGTATTATATGCAGCAATGTCTGTGGAAATGTAAATCTGCTAGGCACTTGTTGTTTTTTCTTGGTTCCTTGCGTCATAAATGTGGTGAGATTGGACATTAGTCTTGCCTGAATTCAGTAAATGGGTTATCAGCTGCTATGGTATAAAGAGGAAGTTATAAACTTGATGATTAGGAAAATATGACGAAAGACACATAATTCGGATTAATATCCTATGTAGACTTCCAATAGACTCGAAAGTTTTCTTAGTGAGTATTTTTGTTTGTTAGCTCAACTTGTTGATAGAGTACGACTTACACAGGATATATAAAAGTATTACAGAATTAATATGAATATTCTCATTGTGATAATCAGAAAACTCACCTGAAACAAAGGCATATTTTTGGTAACTCCTTGTCTGAGTTTACAGTTAAATTTATAGAGCACCAAACATAGACTTTTGATGCCATTATGATTAAAATAACTCAGGTTTGGTTGTATAAGTTAATCGATTACAACAGAGGTAACGGTCCAGGAGTATCCTAAGATTTTGTAAGGAACCAGAAGTTGACATCAAACAACAACATCAATAGTGCAAGTAGAGGAAACTTATAGTTTTTGAACTCTCGCCTCGAATTCTTGAGTCCCGGTTCTTTCCTCTTGGTTATACTTCTTCGGTGGTCTCAGAAGTCTGCACAGATTAACGACTTATAACTTTGCAGGTGATAACTGTCTGTTTGAAGGTCTTCTTTTACAAACTGTAGGCTGATTTATTTGAGAGAGCAACGGAGCCGGTGCTAAGGTCGATCAAACTTTTGCAATTCCTGTTTTTTTAAGCATCGTTAAGTAAGTATTCAGGGTCATTTAAAAGGTGATGGAAAGGTAGGGTGAGTGGGGAATGAGAGAAGAGGTGTGAAAATCACCTATGGAAAATAAGTGTTACCAGTAATGATATAGAGTAGGTATTGACCTTATTGTAGATACTAGGATTGAGTAATATATGGGTTGTTGAGCATGCCTTCAGTCGCTACCAGTGAATGTTGATGATAAGCCATTTTCACTCACATACTAATTCAGCAGTCATTTGAAGGAGTTATGTGGTGTAACTGGCTACTTCTTTCGGCAAGGCATCCCATAAAGCAGACACTGTGTGAGAGAAGTTAGATCTTACTTTCATCTTTGTTCTCTAGTGAGGCATAGGAAAGAGGTTCCCACAAGACCGTCAGTTTTTGACCGATAACGTTGTTCAGTTAAAGTGCTCTTTTTGAAGGATGGTCTTTTAAGCTGTTACTGAGTCACCTATATTCCTTCGACCGACTGAAGTTAGTTAGTTGAGCTGTCCAACGCGTTGCGCATATGTTTTGCCTCTTAGTCGGGCAAGTGACTTTGTCGTCCCATCTGCACCTTCTTGGGAGTACTTCAGGCCATCGCATTGAACACTTCCAAGAGTGGTCTTGAATAAGTTCTAAATATTATGAAGAATAGTTCAGATGTCAGGTAGACAGGATGTCTTCTTCGAAAGTTTAGGATAGCGTCTATGTCTTCTGCTATTCCCTTACTTATAGTAGTAGTATCCACTATATCAGAGAAGCTTAGTCTTGGGTTCTTCTCTGAGGATAGCCGGGTGATTGCGCGCTTGTTCAGAGTACAACTGGTTTTCATCCCTTCAAGTTTGAGAAGACAGAACAATGAACTTTTTTGGGTTAAGGCTCAAACTGTTCTCTTCTGATCAGGACTCCAGCTGCAACGGATCGTCTTAAAACCCCTTAGGATCTTCTTCGCCACCGATTTTCCTCCATATTTTGATGTCGTCGGGAAATGGGAGGATTTCAGCGTGAAGCTCACCAATGATTTTTAAAAATATGAATGGTCCAAGGACGACTCGTTGAGAAACTCATGTTCTTGCAATCCTCTAGGCTAATCGAATTCCGTTTACTTTGGTACAGAATTCTCTGTCCTCTAGATATGCTGTAAGCCACGCTATGAGTGGTTCAGTGATGCTTTCCCAAGTTTAGTAGGCATGGTGTAGTGCGGGATGCATCGAAAGCTTTGGCTTAGTTCAAAAAGATAACGTGAACTGGTTACTCCTTTTCCCATCTAGTGTCCCAGTCATCCTGGGTGCTATCAAGTTTATGTCATATAACGGCCAGGTTGTGTAGCCGTTTTGAGTGAAATGATTGATGTTGTTTCCGCTTTAGGTAGTCCCAGACAACATTCGCAACCAGGCTTTTCAGTACCTTGGACAGTACAGGACGTACACTACTTGGCTATAATTGCATGGGTTCATTGCCTTTTCTCCCTTAAAGATTGGCAGGCTTCCATTCTTTGGGAAGTTGGCTTACTTGCAACAAATGCATGAAGGGGTTGCAAATGGGTGTCCCTAGCAATTCGGCATAATTTTGCAGGGCCACCGCCGTTATGTTGCCCTTGCTCAAACTTTTCCTCGTTTTGAGCATTGGAAGTTTCGCAAACGCTTGGCTTAACAAAGTCTTCACGTTCACCAGCTTTGCATTACTGTCCTGAAACTTGGTAGGATTACTGGACACTGGTGATGGTTACATCGCAGTATCCAGCTGCTCGTCCATACAACTGCGCAAGAGTTCCACTACCCCGTTGTTATTCAAGGGTTCTTCTTTCGATCCCGTGATCATGTTTAAACCTTCAGTCGTCTGTTCTCGTTGTGACACGAACCAATTTGGGATTTTCAGGTCGTAGCTTAGCTGTTTGGTCAGATTAACCTGGCATTTCACCCATTAATACGAACATTAATATTACACGGGTTGGGTAATTTCCTGTAGCTGAGAAAGTCTGATTCCTTGTGGGACGTATACCACTTATAGTGTACCTTCTTTTCTCGCTATATTTGCCGCTGCGTTGCACAACCCATACAGGAGTGTTTGAGGGGAACTTGTCTGATTACCTTCGGAACACTATTTTCCATAGAACTTCAGATGATAACCTCTGTGCGTATCCAGTGTTTGTCTATCGATACGCAGTGCCATTCTTGTGGCCATGGTGCGCCCATGAACTGCCAGCACTTATGTGCTGTTAGTCTACCATCTGATAACAGCTGAGTGCTTCTTATTCAGTCACCGACAGTTTCCCACCGCTTATTAGAGAAAATCTCGCCAGTGAGTGATAGCTCTTGTTTAGAGAGGTTTGAAGGAAGATGTGGTACACTAAAACTTCGGCGTTTGTTAAAATGTAGCCCCACCCATCCGGTCCCCATTGGATGTTTTCCCTACTTTCCCCTGTTAGTCTTGATACCATAAAGGTAGTCGGAAGTTACTGTTCAATAGATTTATGTCTACAGCTTCCTTCCAGTCCCTGGTTAAGTGCCGGTGTGTGGAAGTCACCATCGAGGACCACTTGGTCATAAAATGCTGAGGTAGATGCAGGACATGGCGGAGACCTGTTTATCACTTCCAGTAGGTAATTTATGTTGTTCGTGGTGGAACAACCCCACGAAAGTTTGGTGCTTGGTTGAATGTATTGTCGGTCGCCTCCTTGACGTTTAGGTGCACGCCGATATATACGGTCTCTCCGCCTCCTTTGAACTGCCCGTTCTTTCTGAATAAGGTCACGTTAGGCATGAGGATTCGCTGCTCCAAGATGTTTGGTGGAGGCTGTGTTTCTGTAATAAAAACTGTGTGCGTATGAGGATGGGAGCACATTTCTCTTAGCTCCAATAGTTTACTTCTATAACCTCTCACTACTGTACAAAGATGTTAAGCGGCAAGGTTCTGGGCTCATTTCCTTGGTGTGAGTCATTGGAGGTTTGTGCTGTTAAATCGGATGCTGCTCGCCATCCTAGCAGGGACTGGCAATCATCTGCATTTTGACTCTTTCCGGCATCCTGGTGTTGGTATAACAGAAATGCTTATCATTACATCGATGGAGATTAGTTCACCGGACAATCTTTGTGACTAGCACTGCCCGTAGTGATTTTTCAGGGTGTCTACTGTCTTCCCGGCTGGTGGACCATGGTCTAGTCTCGCAGGATAGTATGGCACTTCCTACTCGATTTTTTACTTCGTACCATGCTATGAGTGCCACTGCAGGCGATGCCTTAGAGTTAAAACGTACAACTAGCAGTCTGGGTGTGGAGTTTCTCTGTAAGTGATTAGGTTTCATCCGCTCGACTAGGTTTCAGTCATCTACTACGCTGCTGGCAAATAAACTTTCTGGTCCTCTTTTTGCCACTAGCTGTCTCCACAACTAGAAATCATGGACGTATCAGTCATTTTTTGTGGATTTCCTACTAGGTCTTGTATTCCATGCGACACCGTGGCTTCAGCCTTATGCAGATCACTAACAGTGAACTTATCTTCTACCTCTGTGGCGACTCGAAGTCCATCTGGCTTGGCCCTTATGCCATAAGAACTTGCGATGTCTTGTTAGTGTGATAGCAGTGATGTGTCCTTAGAACATTTCTCTGTCATTGGTGCACAGAGTGGCGGGTTATCCTGAGGTGCTGTATTTCCTAGTGAGGGCTGGTATAGGCTTACTGCAGTGTGTTCTATTCCCAGCCTTTTGCTGTAAGCATCTCGGTTTGCGTCGTCAAACTGTTCTAATCTTTCCGACAGTAAGTCCACTGACGTGGGACAGTGAACAAGTAGGTTTAGTCCGTTCTGTCGCCCTGTGAGTGCAAGGTATAGGGTTTGGTAGTCAACGTTTTCGGTACACCCTTCTCCAGTATTCGCTTCCATCCATTTATCTCCTGCCGAGCTTGGTTCTTTAGGTTGCTCCACTTCTTTGGTGTGTGTACAGTATTTTGATACGGAAGACGAAGACTTCGTAGGTGTCTGACATGCGGCGTCAGCTAGAAGTTACCTGTACCAAGGGACGACATTTCGTACCTTTGGTCTGGGTAAGCATAGATATCACTCTGTCTCAGTGGTTAGATTTCGGGACCTCATATCCCCTGGCATCCTGAGTTAAGCCAGGTTTCTCAGTTTGCCGGGGTGGTAGAAGGTATTTTCCGACACTCTGGACGCATACATTACACAGACCTTCACGGAAGCTTTGATTTGAAACTGTAGTAGTGACATGACACACTCTTGGCGCAGCCACAGAGAATGCATTTTAAGAAAATGTTGCACACAGAAGCCTCCTGGGCCTTTGACTATGATGCGCTGCAAACATTATGGGAGTCAGAAACCCACCATATGTTCGCAACAGCATGGTTTGCTTCTGATGGATGGGGGTTAACTTTCGCAATTGTTGATGCACTTTCCTGTCAACGTCTGGATTTTTCCCGTCTTTCCCTTTTACCAGCAGGATGGTGGGAAACAGCTTACCACCACCCCGACTACATGAACTCACAGGTTTAGACATGTGCTAAGTTTAGTGTGATACTGATGGTGATGATTATCTACGAATGCATTTAGCCACTAGCTTCACACCAGAATTTGGGATTAACAGGTTAAGTGGTTTTTCTCAGACGATGAGCCTTAAAATATATGACTACTATCATTCGACGTCATTCCGTACTCTCCAAACGATTATTCATGTAAACTCACATGGTCTCGTCTCATTCTGGCAAATTTCTTCTGGTACAAAATCTCCTAAAGGCAATGCCTGCCGATCCACTAAAGAATCGGAAACATAATAACTATTAACTTGAAATTATGGGTCCTCTCACCAGTGTGAGGTCAAAAAGTGGCTTAAAGCTACTTGGTAAACAGCCAGCCTTGCATAGCCACAGCCACAATGCTTAAGATCATTACAGCCTTTTCGGCAGCCCATCATAGCTTGGGCATATGAGTGCCAGATTTTGTAACTTTTCTGGGGAAACGCCACTACCTTTTGTCCGAATTTATAGCAAGACTACTTAAGAACCCCAGCTGCTAACCGCCCCCTCACACCTACCAGCCCCTACGAAAGTGAGAAGACTAAAAGACCTCAGACACCGTCCTCAGTTTCATAGTAACACTTATTGTTAGATTAAAGTCCTTGCAATTCATCCTCTCGCTCTTCATTCCTCACTTCGGTGAAGACGCCTCCCAACTCCGTGTATCACACTGAATAACTTATCCTAACACAACCCAAAACACCCATTTGCTTGATTCCCTTGCTGTGGACAATGGTCATTATCTGAGGATAATTTACTCCAAGATAAAACAAACATCTTGATATGTCGTACGGCTGGCCCGAACATATTTCTCATCAGCTTCTGGTTCCGGGTGAAGAAACGAAGGTATATTAAATTCCCTTCACTGGTAAGCTTGCACGCGCACTACTAACCGCTGCAGCTTCGAGCATATCTTTGGGGAATGTTTACATTTCAAGAGGGCATGCATTCTTTTGTCTTACGGGAAGGACGTATTGTTGCATGTGTTTTGCTTTTGTCCTCATAATGTATTCAAAAACATTCATCACCATTTTTTTGACTTCATTCAATTTGAACTTCCTCCCGTTTACTAGTTCACTAGCTACTAACCAGTCTTATGCCCGGACAAAGAGGGAAAATTGGGCATACGGTTAGCAACCCTGCCCCGGAAAATTAGTCTGACCGCCAAAGAAACTTCAAAGCACAAAGAAAGATGAACTTGTTCCTCGCTGGAATCAGGGAGACCAAGTGACGCCGGTCGGTGAAAGCCTTCGGGAAGCCAATCGGCCAGTGTGTGAATCCTCGATCACTTGCTGACGACTCGGTGAAGAATACTGCTGAGGTTATGAGTGAGTTCTGTGTGAGGCTTATAAACGTAGAAGTAACACTGTCACAGACCGCATGTGTTGCGGACATGAATTCATCGATCGACTTGGAGGCTATTGTCAGTCGGTTGCCTATAGAATCACGAGGTAGGTGGGCTGACATATCAGACAGGATTTTGATCACTGAGAGGGGACCTGAATTGGGGGCTTAATTTATTCGCTGAGGAGAGGGCTAGAGTAGCTCGGTCGGGGTACGGCTTGTTGATAAGATCCAACGTTCCTCTGGGTTAGTTGATGGACATTTCGAGGTTGGACTGCCTGGCGACTTGACAAACCTAGTCTATCCAGTAATCATGAAGTGGCTCGACGTAGATTTGAGTGTTCAAGAAAACGACTAGGAAAGGATAGCTACCTGCTGGAGAGGTATAAAGAAGTTGGTAGTATTTTCGAGGGTATATCTGAGATTCGGAGCTAGGGTCACCGTTGTTGCAGCTCACGCCAAAGAAATTTTCTAGTAAGTCAGGATTCTGGAGCACGGTAGCATGTACCGGTAGGATACTGAGTGTCAGCTGACCGTCCATCACCTTGGTATGGTCTCATTGAATTTTTGCTCTAACCCGTGCGCTCAGAAAGACCACGGACCCTTCTTGTATCAGGGAACATAGTGCAACCAAAGAGGTCGTTTTTGAAAGTCTCTATGTAGTTTATCTGGCTTCTGCTGATGAAACATTTAGCGCTATTTCCTTACCTGACCGAGAGGAGATCGGCAACTGTTTACGGGTTGTTCAATCAATACCTCAATGATAACGAAACCAGGTGGCACGAGAAATTGATATTGAGGAGATACCAGAGGATTGCACGTTAAGTTAATCCAGTGGACACCCAAAAGACGCATTCGGCAATAAGGGGTACAACTTAGTAGGGGCCAGGAATATGCTGGGTGAATTGTTGAGGGAGTGGAAACGCGAACTGGCCCACAGTAAATTGCCTGATTACGGAATTTTCTGACAGTTCAGTTGCTGATGGCAAGCCACTGTAGAGGGTTTGGGGGACGCACGAATCGTACGGTCAGTAACCGTCTATTGGCTTCACCTACATCGGCAGTTGAAGCCCGAACGGCACTTACTTCGGCAATGTTGTTGCTGCTGAGAAACAGCTTGGAAGGGTTCGGAAGAATGCACAGGGAGGATCGATTTTCCAGGGGATGACAACAAGTTAATTATCTCGCAGGAATAATTTGGAAACGTTGGTCCGAGGAGTATGTTCCACACAACGAAAATGGTGTAAGCGGATGGATTCGTAGGGAAACATCCAAACAGGCGACTTGGTCATGACAGTGTCGGACATTGAGAACAGAAATAAGTGGCCTTTATGTCTGATACAGCGAGTGGTACGCAGTGAAAATGGGTTGATTAGAAGAGTAAGATCGAAAACGGTGAAGGAATCACCTGTCGGAGACATTCCTAGGGCCCAACCTAGGGGTGTCAGATGAGAGGTAGTCGGCAGGGGACCCCAGGCGTACCGCTGTAAGTCCTGGAAACCACTTAGGAATACATGTATGCTCGAGTTTGTCCGTCCGATGTGATAAATGTTGTCAGATGCAAACGGTTGTGAAAATAGACCAAAGTTCTTTGGTGGGGGTGTTGCGTGTGTTTGTGTTTTGTTCTTGCAGTGTATTCAAAAACATTTACCACCCTTTTTGATTGACTTCATTCAATTTGTTGGCACAACCCTATTGAACCTCTTGTTTTGATCAATGAGATCAATGCATCTCGTTTTGTATAGAAATCGCAGTAGCAGTCAAAATCGAAGGTTTGCAACGAAGCTTTGTACATATGTTTTGTTATTAAGGACAATTTCCACAGGGTTCACTTACTGTTTAGATAAACGTCCTTTGTTTGGCAACCGAGTACTTTGGATTTGGTTGGTTTCGCTTTTGATTCTGGAACTCTGGAGATTCTTATCTTTTTACGTGCTACTCAGTTGATTTTGCCGTAACGGTAACCTCTTTCTATTCTTGATAGAATCATCTATTTTGATAACGTTACACACACCTAGCTCCCTGCAGTGTATGTAGGCGTCATACCGAGCCGGCCGCGGTGCTTTGTTACCTCTGTACATCAGTGTGGAATGGTATCATACACCTACATCAACGCTATCTAGACACAAGCTTGGTGTAACATGTGAGATCATTTCGAATTACCTCTTAGTATCCTGCCAGCAGTGGCTTGCGGCTCGCCTATGGGCAGTATGGAGTTTGCTTCGAGCTGGGTTCAGAACATCCGGCACATGGCAGAAGTTTCTATGGAGGTCGTTGGAATTACCATTCCTGAACAGAGATTTAAAATGGAAACGTATTTCTTACCGTACGATGAGTGTAAAACTTTTCCGGGGCCTATCAAGCTATCGATGAGGGAAGACCCAAGCACAGAATGTAGGGAAACCCGCTCGTACTGCAGACACTTAGGGCACTGCCAGAAGTTTTGAGGGTAATGCGATTTTGTAGCCGGCTGGAGAGACTGCTACTGCGAGAGGGATATTATAAAATGGAATCCTCCTATTTCAGGGTAATAACATCATTTCAAGAAGACTTCAATAAAAATGTTTCAATCCGATTGACACCAGTGGACAGTGTATGCACCCTCAGTTAGCCGAATATGCTTATGGGTGTATTTCTGACGCCATCCACCTTGGAAATTATCTGACAGCGGATGTAAGTGGCGCTCTCGAAATCTACCTACAGAGCAAATGTAGAGTTGCTGCTGTCCACAGCTGAGCGTTGTTTACTGGTGGGCTTTATGCAGCTACTTACCATGATGGGTGCACAAATATTAAAGTTCACTTCCCTGTTTTTGAACCTTAACTTTCGACAAGCGAAAGTTTCGCACGGTACCCCGAATTGACATAGCTTTGACGATGTTAATGTCCCTCATAATATGAATGCTGCGGGGAGCATCTGTCAAGTGGCTGTACGCAGTGATTTTTTGAAATCGGTAGTTGGACACTTTGTGACCCACCGATTTAAAAACCTACACCGGCTTGTGCTATAGTAATTACATTTACCGGAGCTAAACTTCGCTACAAACTACGAACGCCCAGTTCAACACTACTCCACTGAGTGATGAAAAACACCGATATGCCGAGAATGTGTTCGCCAGGTAAGTATGAAGTATTTCTCAATTCTGCTACAACCCGCTCCCTCTACCCCTTTCAATTTAAAAAAAGAAACATCACCTCAGTGTTTCACTAGTGGAGGTCAGTCATTTTTGCGTCGCTATCTGATTACGGACCCTTTTCTTGTTTTGGCACTATCACAGAAAAGAAAGACGTTGCCACTACTGACTGAGATTTTCCATCCCCAGAAAATACAGAATGTCCGGCAGACCGGAAGGATACACCTTTGTATGCTGCAAGCAACCTCATTGTGCGTGGTAGCCTGACAAGTGCTCGGTCACGAGTTTTGCTCAACGAAATGCACATTATACATCAAGATCTACCAGCGAGTCCCGGGACAGTCATTGGAATTCCTGTCCAGCCAGACACAGTGCCCATCAGAGGAGTCCCATACGCACATCTTTGTCCGCAACTTCACCTCACATGATCTGTTGTGGCTGAAGAAATACGCAAGTCCGGTGCTAATCTGTCGCTGTTTGTGAGTGGAATTATCAGTCAGTCCAAGCACCCAGACGTGGCCAACCTTATTCAGAATGATTGGTCCGAAAGTAGGCCAGATATTTTTGGTTGGCATTTGATGTGGTCTGTGTAAGCCTAATAATATTGAAAGACACCTAAAAACACAATAGATGGGCTAAGTAACGTGTTTCAGTGGGGCATTCGTCTATATAAAGGTAGCATGGTCACTTCCGTGACACTTGGGGGCGCTGTATGCGGCATACTAGTACGGTCACTTGTCAGCCAGACCTAGGGCCATAATTTTAAGCAGGGTTGTGATAGGTTTGAAGCGCACAGAATGGTACTTCCTATGGATGTCATTCGCCTTAGAAATGACGTTGATCTCTGTTGCGTGGTGCGTAGTCCAATCTGCCAAGGTAAATCACTGTTTGAAGGGCCCGTCATTGGCATGAGTTAAGTCTTTTCTTTGGATCCTATGTACTTGCCATACCTAAGGGCCGTCCGTAGATTAGTTAGCTCATGGAAAAAGACTGCGCCCGGCCGACAGGATGCCGTGAACCACCAATTTGTACAAGCCGCCAGTTCGCGCCGACTGAAGTTCAGAGAAAGTGTCGGTCGTTAGCTGACTTCCAGAAGTGGAAAACCACTGAGTACAGGTTATTTGTCTTGTAATTAGGCCCTGTTTACTTGAAAGACTTTCTGCACCCTCTCCTGTATAACTATTTCACGGGTCTTTCTACACCAGCTTATCCTTTGAGCCACCCTAGGTGCTATCATGCCTACCTGGAGGATATAAAAACGCTCTGGAAGCCCGTGACCAACCCAAAAGTAGCGTTCAGCAGCGAACCCTGGGTAAAATGCACTTAGCTCACCGAACTCGGATACTTCGAACCTCCAGATTCCTTCTGAAGCTTCCCTTCCGAGTCTCACGCACATAGTTCACAGAAGCCACTTAGGGGACCTGAAAATCCAGGCGTCCAAATATACAAACAGATTACAGAAGGATGTGAGCATGGGGTTGGAAATGCAACTGTCAGCCTCACGGGGAAACCGATAGTAGATGTTACAAAGCAAACGATCTGCATTATTGGAATACAGCTGTCAACTATCCAACCCAATAAATGGATTCTAGTCGGCTACCTACCAAGTATCATAAGTGAAAGCATAAGTCACGATGAATTCAGTCGCTGCGCCTATAGAGATCCTGAATCATTATTCCATCACGCCATCGACTCTTTAGACTAAAGAATTTACAAGGTTACTGGCTGGATGCCCACTCTGCCTCTGTGCGGGGTTGAAAGCAGTGGTACAAAATACGTTTGCCTTTCACCTTCACTTATTCCTTGATGGTACCTTCACTGGACTCGTGGATTACTTCATCATTCGCATCAGCAATCAACCACCAGTGAAGGGGTGGAACGCAGCCAATACTGACTAAGCAACAATTACCTGCTTGATTGTTGATAAGCTGTTTGTGTTACATAGTAAGCATGTGTACACATTTCACCTCCATATATTCCGGTCATAGTCTTTCTTCTGTAGTAGAATTAGCGTCTTTTTCCTGGCCAGGACGCATTTCAGATGCCATTCGAGTACGTTACTGTTTGGGTGCCAGACATTCGGAAGACAGCCATGGTCTCAGAGTCCTGGATACATCACGACCTAGTGCAGCTAAAACATTATCAGACTCTTTCACAGCCAGGAGAAGGCCATCTGGTTTGCTCATTCCGAGGACGGGGTACAGGCTGTAGGGGGGGGATAATGGTGTATTTTTAATCAAAACTTTATTTCCGGTACAGCAAGCTTCCCCTGCCCCGACTACATCCGAGAAAGGTATCCTACTGTCTTCGTCGGACACGGGGTCGGCCATGAATTTCCCACCGCAAAAGCATGACGCCCACGCAACGCCTTCTAACCTTTAAGGAGAAGCGTGGTTAGACGAAAAGCTCTGCAAGACTGTTAGACGTTGGATTTACCTGCAAACTTACTCGAAAGGCCCGGACTTAATTATCAACACAGAAATTTCGGAAGCAGGCTGAGAACTCGTCTTCCATTAATTTGTCATTTCCTGGTCATAACTATTTCCTTTTAGTCCGTCCACGCCCGTTTTTGTCATCGGAAGCCGATGCCTCAGTTGCAACCCGGTAGGTATGCCTTGGGTTTGCTATATGCTCTGTTGCCGAACAGCAAGCATGGAGACACAAACGGACAAATGTGATATGGACAAACTGTCAAGTAGGTCTTTTCATGCTTCACATGATTTCCAGTTAAAACTGATGACATCAATCTGCAGATAGCTCATCTAGAAAAGATAATGAACACAGTGTTGGATGTTTCTACTGAGAAAAATGATACCGCAAGAGACTCGCTTCACAAGTTGACAGCCTCCGGAATGTGGCATCTGAACAACGATGGACAGATGCAGGAAGTGGAGTGGAGACTTCAAGACCCAACGTTTCATAACTTGATCTACGAAGACATTTCCAGCCCAGTCAGCTCAGATATTGGGGTGCCCGTGAGAGGGATCACGGGTACTGTTCTGTCACTTGAATACAGCCCGAGTTACCCTGGCCGTCAATCGCAATGAGGAGGCCCTTCACAAAAACTTTGTTGTGCAAGCTTATCATCGTTTATTACACACGCCATATACATCATTCTCCCAAGGAGCGGTTGCAGCGAGTTTGCGAAAGCCAACGGTGTTGCTCTAGAAATACAAAACTGGCTGCACAACAACAAGGACCGAAATAGAAAACGGAACAGGAAGGGAGCGAAGCCAGTAGTTGGTAAGCCTGCTTCGTCCCGTTACTATCATTTTACAGAGTGTTGCCTGTAGTGACCCAAGTGAGAGTTATGAAACCACCAGTCACGGTTGCGCAGATGAGCACAGCATAAGAGAAGGTTTAGAGGAGATGATATGCGAATTCATTGACGCGGGACAACCTCCCAGAGATCCTAATGTTCAGCGTACATTTAATTGTCTGAACCAAATACATTCCCTCTAACTGATACAAAAACCCGATTTTTTCGTCGATAATATTATCTTCCGGCTTACTGTTTACTTACGTATGCATGGCACTTCGGGCGAACTGCAGTGGCAGTGCGGTATTTAGCCAAAAACTCTGTGTTAGCTTAGGGAGCAGTGGAGAATTTTGCCAATGACTTCCGGGTAACCAAAGGGGTTGTTGGATTGTTCGGTCAACGCATTTGGGATAACTTAGGAAACCGTCGAGTGGCCTGAGAATTACTTTGTGCTAACTTGGGGAACTGCAAACAAACGTGCAAGAAACTTCGAAGCAATTTGAGGAACTGCAGACAAGCCTGAAAATTGCTTCAGGGGGATACTATCGGGTACCATGGAATGGTGCGCAAAATGCTTTGGGAACCACAGAAAGTGTCGCGTCGCTCAAAGTTTTTTTAGAATACATTCATCCCTAAGCCGCCAAAGATAGCCCTACGCCTGTGCCTGCTGTGTAAATGCTACCGGTATGGCTTCTTTATTTTCAGTGATCAATAGTAACTGGCTTTCCTCGGTATTCCCCTTACCTTGCGGTTACTAATAGGACTCAGGCATCATGACGAACGGATCCTCCTCGTCCACTCAAACAATTCCAAAGATAACAGTGAAACTCTTAAAAGAACACCTTTTCTGCACCCAGTTTCTCATCAACAAGTACGAAAGCTGTTTTTTACCCTGAAATGTTTCCAGTCCTGTCGTTTATATCACGATTTTAAAAAATGCCTTGCGAAGCCACCCTCCTGCATCATGATAGTATGCTTATCAATAAATGATGAGCTTTCGATGTAGTGACACAACTACGTGTTGCTACTAGCGCGTTGGCCACTTTATCAGATATTCACTTCACGTAAACTCTATGGTCTTTATCCTTATTTATAGACATTATTGTTTTTTGCAACCCTTGATCTTTCCGGATCAAGTGTCTGATTTTCGTGTGTCAGACTAATAAGTCGTTAACACTGTTCGTCGTTCACTGTATAAAATCCACTTTGGTCAATTCTCTACTCCCTGACTGGCTTGCATCTACAGGAGGTTATTGATGTGTGATGACTTTGAAGGAGATATTTCGTCCCTTTGGTCTGAAGCACGTTTGGAGTACATTCCATCCATGTGAAACTATAAGTGTCAATATACACTTCGTTTCAATTAAAAAGATATTGATCATGTTCCGGCCAGTAAAATGGCTTAGTTCTATTTCAGAAACAAAACGTAACTGTCATGACTTCAGATAGCGCAATTATGAAGCGTAGGCCATCTGAACGATATGATGTTTTTTACCATACATTTCGAACAACCTGATGACACATTTACTTATAAAGGCATTGTATATGAAATTGGAAGTGGTGGAAGGACAAATATAACATTAAGGAATTCGGTAAAAAGAAGGAGAAAAATAAAAAAAGATAAAACAGACATTACCACAGTAGACTTAGCGTAAGGAAAAGCCGTTTTTACACACACACAACGGCGGGTTAAATTTGCTCACGGTTAGTGCTTCAACAAGCGCACATATACGCCCCTGACGGTTTCGAACAGTAGTGTGAAGGCCGTTTTAGCATCCCTCGTTTGACCCTTATCGATGATATGTCTTGCAGTGGGTGATAATGGCCATTCGCCACCTGCGATTGTCAGGGTTGGTGAATCCAGCTGACTTTATAGCCATTTTGGTACATGGTGCACTACCCTAGTGTGCATATTTCGATTAGTTCTCCCTATGTATGTGTGTTCACACACACATGTGTATTTATAAACTCCGTTGAAAGTGCGCCATTGTCTATGCGGTGTCGAGGTCTCTGCTGCTGCAGGTGTTTGGTCTTCTTAAACACAAAAAGCTCAGCTGCGTAATATGTTTTGCTTATGGAAGACGTCAACCCTAAGGTTTTAGCGCTGGGCGATTTTTGCAGCGGTTTGGGGACTTCAATGGATATCTATTTTCCACCGATGTTTCAGTTGGTATTTTGATGTTATCATTTCATTTCTGAGCATTGTTTCTTGATATTGACGCCCTTGAGATGCGCCCAGAAGCCCCAGTTTTTTTGTCATTCCACCTCGTAAGGCTACAACGAGGATTTTCTCGAAGTTATTAGCATCTTGCCGACAGCCCTCTCGCTCGGTTGATTGAAGAGACCTCTTGTCATCAAACCCTGCTTGTTGTCTTGCAGGAAGCTTGCGTAACTTAATCGAAAGGCTTGATATTATCTCTGCTTTGGTAAGTCACATATCATAGGTATCTTTGCAATGAGGTACCATAGACGACTAAGGCACTGCAGGCCAAAGACAAAACTAAGCCCACAAACTGCAGTGTAAGCTTGGAAACATGGAACGCTTCAGTCCCGTAATTGCTGAAACAGAGTCACAGTTTAATGATCTTCCTTTTCATGATTGGCTCAACAGTACGCCCCGCTTCAACTCAACCGGTTCAGAAGTCCTTTTACGGATAGAAAACTTAACCTGCTTCATTAATTCTGAGGTTAATAGGCGTATTTGAAAACTTTATAACGCTGGTAACCAAATTAACACCATTGAAACCCCACTTAATTCTGTCCATTTATGCCTTCTTAAGGTGGTCACATTTTAAGCCGTTATCACCACTGTATGCGACTCTAGTCATCTTAGCAACTCATCAACAAAACGAACTCGTGCGACCCCTACCAGGGGTGAAAACCACACCCGAACTTAAGTATTCTCAAAGCACGTTCTTGTGGAACATTGTCTTCGCTTAAAAATAAGTTTTAACAGTTCATTGATACTAATTATAGTGCACATTTCTGAAACAGTCTGATTTACATGTGGGGGCGCCTGAACAGTAACCACATGATTCCATACTTGATGGTTGTTTAATTTCTTGTAAAAAGCAACGAAAAAATACAAACCTTCAATTTTCCTTTTACAGCCACCATATTCGTTTCGAAGCGCTTCTAGAAAGCCACTCTCTAACGGCCTCGCCTCCTGAGCCAATTTAACATTTACGCACATTTTCAAGTTTTTCTCTCGAAATGCGTCAGCATGAGGATTGGTTATGAAAGGCGTCAGGGATCTAGGCTTCTTAGAAGGTTCAGAAATATATTTCTGCGCACCATGGTATCTTTAAAACTTGAAAGCCTCTATGGCCACGGAGAAATATAAGAAACTTCCGAAGTGGTTGGTGAAAACAAATATTGGTTTCGACCCTACCCATGGATCAAACTCCTTTTTGGCTAATCTGAAGCTCATTTAGGTGACCTTTTTCAGTTGTGGGTGGGGAGAGTGTGCTGTTGCAAACTGCATTAGCCGCCTAGATCGTTTGCAGTTACAACGTTGGTACGGGATATTTCACGATGATAATTGTACAGGAACGTCAGGTTTATCCTAGTTTCTTCGCAGTGATCATTCTGTTCTGAGTTTGGCTACATTTTGGAAACCACGGCATAAGTGGCAGCGGAGTCAAAGACGGACTAATATGCTAGTTGCTACCCACTTTGAATTGATAAGACATTTGTAGGTCGTCGAATGCCAACTTGTGGTATTTGGGTTGTGGAACGAGAATAACTTTGAAAACTGTGATGAACGTTTAGCACAAGGAAAGAGAATTTCTCTAGATTGCCAGCAGTGTGACCTGTGGGACGCTTCCACTGAAGACCGCTTTGCATAACAGCAAATTGAGCACTTCAGAGAGACCACTACATTTTGCAAAGGACCAAGTTTCCTCCTTATCAGCTGGGTTCCCTTAAAAAATATAGCCAAAATGAATTAGCTGACTGAAGCAGTAAGTGTTTCGTGCAAATATTTCAAGCTTAGCTTGTTTACGAAACCAGAAAAACATCTAGTTGTGTATGCATTGTGGAGACCCAATAACTTCCGGTAAGATCATCCATTGAGTGAAACACCCTGGCTGGACAACCTTTTCACTTCAAGACCGATGGCCCCGCAGGAATCACACTGGTATACCCCGGTAGGGCTGGAAAGTGAGGGTTAGACTCAATTCTTGCAGACCGTGGTTATGGAATGGCCTGTGGATAGACGTAGAGTCGGCAACCTCACCTGACCCTGTTAAACGAATGCCAGATAAGTAGGCGAGTGATTATGGTTTACTTTCGGCATACGCCGGTGGCAAACAAATGCATACTCTCTCCTTCTTGTGTTACTATATCCAGTAACCTCTCCACTTTAATACTTGTAGCGCTTATTCGCCAATGCATTACACTCTTCACATTTTTCTTTTTCAATTCTTACCATTTATTTCGCGCTAATTTTCAGCCACCCTTTACTACTTGCCTACAGGTACCCATAAAGAAAGCTGCCGAGTGAAATTAGTTGATCTTATCAGCAACTCCATTTTTGTTGCAAATAAACCAGCCTACTATTTCCATAACAAAGACTTCAGGTAGACAGTCAGTACTTCCGAAGCCATAAGTGTATGAACTAGGAAGAACTCTGTTGTCACCGAAGAAGGATTATCAAAAGAAAAGAACTGACGCCTATTACATAGAAGTTAGAGTTCATAATCTGCAAATTTACTCTATATGTTGATATTGCATGTTGACATCCAGTGCACATTGTCTTGCATAAGAATCCTGTAACAGAGAAAAGATTTTCGGGTATACATCCATTTGTCACCCACCTCCATTTCTCTGATAAGCATTTCAATATTGACTCCTAATGGAAAGGATTTTGTTTCTTCACACCACTTAGCAAATAAAACCACTTAAGCGCTGTTTTGGACTTAAAATGAGCGCGGTATAAAAGTGTTTTTAGTTGGAATGGGTATGTAGACGGCAGTTCTGCATTTCTGTTCTTCTTTCATGTACGCTTGTGGATATGTTTAAAGAATTTATTTGTCCAAATTTGCTCGTCACTTCTTGATTCAAATACAGGATTTGTTCTGTTAATATTACTTAATGAACTTCATACTGTTGAGTTCTTTGCTTGTTTTGACACTATGGAATGTATATTGCATCGATGAATCTGTTATAACTCGAAAACCGGTGTTTACTGAATATCCAAGGGATGCTTTCCCACTTCATCGTCAACAGCTGAGGTTGTTTTGTCGTGCCGACGGTGAACCTGTAGTTTCGATAACATGGTATAAAGATGGGAAAGTTGTTGAGACACAGAGAGATAAGCCAGGCACTTCAAACAGAATCACAAAACCCGGTGAGTTGCTTTTCCTGTCCTTCAGTGTTGAAGATGAGGGTCAATATTACTGCAACGCATCTAATATTCATGGTTGGACTCGATCTCCTTCTGCCCTTGTTAAGGCCGCATTTTTCGACGCTAGTGGTGCATCCGGCCCGGAAAGCAAATCTGCTAATCTCGGTCAGACTATTTTGTTGGAATGTACTCCACCTGCTGGATTACCGGTACCGGCTGTTCATTGGAAACATAATAACCAGAAAATTATTGACAGTTCGCGGATAAGGATCATGGGAAGTGGTTTGAGAATCGAGGCAGCTAGACGTCAAGATGCTGGTTCATACCAGTGTCTGGCTGATAATTCTGCTGGCCGTTGGGAAAGTAAATCTGCTACACTTACTGTTCGTCGTAAGCCACGTTTCAAGTTTACTCCCATGAGCAAACAAGCTGTCGTCGGGGATGCTGTTGAGTTTCAGTGTTTGGCCTCCGAAGATCCTAATTCTACGATTCTGTGGAGACGGGAGGGCAATAAAATCATCCAGGCTTCATTGATTGATCGGAAAACACTTCGAATAGAGCACGTTAAGCTATCTGATGCTGGTGACTACATTTGCGAGGCCAAAAATGTTGCTGGTAATGTTGAAGCTGTCGCTCATCTGTCCGTGGTTTCACCACCAATTTTTGTTATTACTCCTGAGGATAAAACAGTCCCACTTGGTAGCCAGGTCTCATTTGATTGCTTGACTTCTGGTTCTCCACCACCCAGTGTCAGATGGCTGCACAATAAGTTCTCTTTCTGGGTTCCGAAGCCTAATGAAAAACCCATACAAGCAGGCAGGTTTCAGATATTTCCTAATGGAACACTGTCAATAAACTCAACTTTGCTGTCCGATGTCGGGTTGTTCGAATGTAAAGCATCTCAAAAAGCCGGTATCGTCAAATCATCAGCTCAGCTACTTGTTGAGACCTCTGGTGTGATATCTCTTCCACTTATTGAGGTGGGTCCTCAAAATCGAACACTATATCAAGGCATGATCGCAACTTTGCCATGTCATTCAACTGTTCTTCAGTACACTTTGCGGGCTTCAAACTCACTGGTTCATTCCAGTGTTGATACGTTTACACCTATTGTTACACAGTGGTTTTTTAATGGTTCTACTCTCTCATCTAACTCTAATCCCCGAGTTGTGATATTAAACTCTGGATCACTTCAGATAAATGCCTTACGTGTGTCTGACACAGGCTTATACACATGTGAGGTGGAGATTCAGGACTTCTCTGCTCCTTTTTTACGACGTTCTACATCATCAACCTCTTTCTTGCAAATAATTCAGAGTGGGTCTTCTGAGAGCAGCATGTATCTCCCGTCTGGAGAAGAAAATGAGATGTTGTTACCTGATCCTCCAAAGGATGTTAGAGTTACAAGTATTGGTGATACTTGGGTTTTGCTAGAATTAGCTGATGATCAGTCTAATATGCATACAATACACAGGCGTGACATCACCTCAGGCGTCTTCAGAACTGGTTTGCAAGTTGAAGCAGCAGAGTTCAATGCTTCTAGTGGTTGGCGCATAATGGAATCTTCTGTTACATCTACTTCAGTTCATGTAAACGGATTATTACCACAAACCGGCTACCATTTCCTTGTCCGCTACATCAATCGTTATGGAGTCGGCAGACCCTTCATTCTAAATAGATTAGTGATCACGAAAATGCCGGAGCCAGCTCGTGACTATGTACCAACCGAGCTAGTTGTAAAACTGCAATCTGTAAGTTTTAGTCCTGTACACATTAGAGCGATATCACCATCTGAGTTATTAGCGGAATGGTTCCTGTGTGGCCCATCAGACACATTAAGTCTAATCACCGGCTTCAAGGCGGCTTATATGAGTGTACCAATGTCTAGGTGCATAACATCTGGTGCCAAAAGCAGTGGATTTTACATCAAGGAAAGTATCACCCATTACTCAAAAATGGATCATGATTCATGTACTTATAGAGATGAGTCTGTGGAGAGTTTGCTAGATTCCTACGATGACGACCTCACTCCATGTAGTTTGCTAGGGATTTCCAAACAACAATCTCTTGACTGGAATCCACCTAGTTTCCTCAATGGTGAAGCATTTGATTACTACGTTCATTCAGGTGTGAACTCCACAAATGTGAAAATGGCTATTGGTAATTTACGACCTTTTATGTGCTACGCCGTTCGTATTGAGGCATTTGTAGATCACCCAGATCACAACAGAATTTTTGCACAGAAAAGCCAAGTCTCAGTCTCTCTTACACATGACAGCACCCCAACAGGTGCACCACAAGTTACAAATGTCTATTGGCTCAAGAATGGAACTGTTCTGCAACTGGACTGGAATCCTCCGAATGAATGGGAGCGTGGTGGTCTTCTCACGGGATACTCTCTGAGGATTTTGAGCACTGCACCCAAGCTTAGTCGTACCGTCAACGTAAGTATTTCCTTTGATACATTTGAATAATTAACATTCATGACTCAATGACTTCATGTTTGTGCTCTCAGTTTGGTTATATTTAGCGTAGATGTCGTACTGCATATAAAGAGCACTACTTACTATTTTATGGATGAAGATACCGTGCAGGTGTCGAAATCTAAGTACCTGGAGTTAGTTCATTTTTCAGGATCATACAGTTGCTAACCTATTCTTACTTGTTGGCTCCTTTGCTCCATTTTTCTAAGCAAATTAACGGTGACTTATCTATACTTGTGATTAGATATCAAGCACATTGATGGCCCTTAATTATAATCAACTCTCATGGGATCTGAATATACATGGCACTATTTGCTGTTTTTACTGCTGTTGTACACGACATGCGTTGTTCTCGGTACTGATTTCCATCATTCATGTATTTACTTACTAATTGTTTGGAGCGTAAATTCGAAGCTTTGGAAAATTGTTAAGGTTTGTGAATTAGACTGAAAATCGTAAATATTTTAGAAATTATGACACTTTTTGGTTGCTTAAATCCGAATAGATAGAATGATTCGAAACATGTAGTCTGTCGTCTAGTAGTCGAAAAGCCACTAATACATTCATGCAGTATGTTCCTTTTATTTGAGATAGTTTTCAAAAATCTGTTTGTGGTTTTTCGTCATTAGATTTGATGTACTCAATGGAAGTCAACACAGTTATGACCTTAGATTTTGTATGTAAAATGATGGTTTCTATCATAGTAATACGCTTGGCACTAACTTTTCATTCTAGGGTTTGTCTGTGAGATAAATGAAATGTTTTAGTGATTAGTTTTGTTGATAAGATGTAACTATAAAGAAGAACCCAATTTAGTTCATTATTTATGATTCTGGAGATTATGTAATATTGAGCTGTTAGTTATCGATTGACTTCAGACACTGAAAGAATATTCGATCATAGTGTATCATCAAATATAGTGATTTGCATATAGTGATGATGCTACTAAACAGATGTAACTGTGTACCAATATGGTTTTAAGATATTGTGGAGTGGTAGGTAGGCTTTAACAATCGCTTGAACTTGTTGAAAATGTGAAGTTTGATTTTATATTTTGCAGATGTAGACATATCAGTTTCGTAAAGTTTTAAACAAATATCTCTGTTGGATACAGAGATCTGAGACGTCCTTTGTTTGCCTTAGCAGTATTTGACTGTGTAGATAGTATGTTGGGATGGTTTCTAATGTGTCATTAATCTTTCTCAAGACAATGAAAATCCATGAGATAACATGAATGTACCGCACACACAAGGATAAAACCACTTGAATCTTTGTGGGGACCATCAATTTAATAGCATAAATGCTTGTTATAACCTTTTGTAGGTTGTCGTATTTTGCTGTGGTAATGTTTCCAACTAGTTTCACACGCGTTTCAATCAACCTATATTCTAGATGGTCCAGTAGGCATTAGGACTTAATACTGTTTTGTTAAACTCTTATGATTTCGTGGTTAGGGCCTGCACTTACTCCACATAGAAATATTTCGACAGTCATCATGTACATCTCTCCAAAAAAATCCAGTGGATCATCATGTAAATGTTTTGGCGCATGGTGTGTGACAATAACATTTCTACAAATGTTTTCCTGCTATATGTACAGAAATGGTATACCACCCATCGTGAATGTGGATCCATTTCTTGAGAACTCGGGAGCTTTTTTGAGTTCATGAAGCAACATATTTTGGGGCATTCCGGAAGAAATACCAAACCTTTAAAGTGCATGGCAAGTGCAGACACCGGTCGATCGTACTATTAACCTGAATGAAGTTGGATTTCATTTCACTCCAGATTAATTTGTCGTTTTGCATGAAGTTTTATTTATCTCAAGATAAGTAGTTTATTGAAGAATCCTATTGGATATTTGCTTATAACTCTACCTACTGGTTTAGGTTTTGAGGTGAACAAAGTCTAAAGTTCCTCCAGTCATTCTTAAATCAATGTGATTGATGGGAGATATATTTAAACTTAAACCTAAACAAAGAGCAAGGGTGGGACACAAGAATGTCAGTGTTTTCCACTCATCGTTTTTAGTCTCCTAACTGTTGAACGGATAAGGACGTCACTCCTATTATTACCATGCATTGACTCTTAAAAATGTAGGGGTACTTCAGTGGACCAGCTTAGAAGTTCCCCCTTTTCATACCTCCAGTTTTGATTTTATTGGAAATTCCAAAACTAATATGGAAAAAACGTACCTTGTAGTTGGGGAAAGTTCTTGCTGCATGGTGGGAATATATATATATATATATATATATATATATATATATATATATATATATATATATTCTGTTGCATCTCCAAAAAGTATTTAAGAAAACAAGTATATTTTTCCCATCTGTAAACAAGAAACAAAGCTAGACAAAAACAGAAGGATCAACGTGGAACTTTTCAGTTGCGCATACTACGCAACCTCCGAGAAATCTAAGGTAAGCAGAAACAAAATGAAATTGAGATAAGTCGGAACGGAATCAGAGAAAGGATAATCAGATAATGATTTTGAAAAATTCGAAAATTGAATATGGCTAGGAGTTAATACATCTACGCCGCTGTGAATGACTTTTAACCAACTATTGATTCTCAACTTATTGTGAACCCTAACTGGGCACAATGTTATAAGAAATGGAATCGAACCTCCAGAATAATTATGTAACTACTCTGTTGAAAAATGTAATACCTTGAAGCAATGTTGATCTGCCGTTTATTGAGCTGAACCGAGTGATGTTGCACTAAGCTAATAATTCGAATGAGAGTGCTAGTACCACTTGTTGAACGATGGTTCATTAGATTAAGAACTGTGCTTTCATCCAGTAGGTAAACAAAATCACTATAAAATTAGGCATTACTGCGTCGTGGTTCAAGTTATCAAACTTAATATCAGCACATCTAACAAAAATCACGTAGGTGTAAGATAAGGAAATGAAGAGAAAAGCAGTCAAAGGTGGTAGAAAATAGCAAAAAGAAAAGATGGAGGAATAAAGAAAAATACTGAATTCTGTCTAGCAATCCAGTTGCAGATAGTGTGTCTATAGACTTGTGTCACTAAGACGGGTTCTGAACTAATCAGCTAGTCTCTAACTGCTGGTTTATGTTGTCACGCAAACCCCATCCGGGAGGTCTGCATTTCCCTATACGGTTCAGACCAGCAGTCAAACACTTCAGGGACTGGTAGCATGTTTTAGTCTGGCCACTGGTTGAGTGGGTCATGAGTTCTAATATCTCTCTTCCTAGGGTTCGGGCACTCTCAAAAAGTAGTTATCGCTCACAAACTGGCGCACTAATCTGTAGGTGGCCGTTAAGTTGCATCGATTTTTTGTTTGTCAGAGGCAGTAGTAGTAATATTAGCCCTAATTCGTCTTTCTTTTTATTATCCGATGCAACTTCGGTTTGGGCAACTGGATGTTACGATAAGCCCCTACAAATTAGCATAGATCATAGCCTAATGCATATGCATATATCGGTTTGAGTTGCGTTATTTTTTTAACTAAATATCTCACCTGAAACATGTCACTAATTATCTCATGAGATGACTTTAAATGTCACTCTGACAACTGAATTGACCAATAAAGGTTCTGTATTCTATGGAAAAACTACCTTTATAGACGAAATAAAGAAACCTAATTGGTCATTTTAATCGTGAGTATGGTGGTCTTTAGAACCACTCATCTCATGCATGTTTAACGTTCTGAACATGAAAATTCGTTATCTCATGCATGTTTGACGATGTTTACAGCTGCTAAGAAGTTATAAAAGAAGATAGATCAATTTTGTCTTGCAAATGTCCAAAATTTAATCCAAGATATAAATCATCTAATTTTACATTTCCTTGACATTTCCTACTTTAGATGGGTGCTGAGAAATCTTCTTTCCACATTTATAATCTTGATCCATCGTCCAATTACACGTTATATCTATCTGCAGTAACCTGTCATGGTGAAGGTGTACGGTCACTACCAGTTTACATTTTTGCTTACCCCACACGTGGTCATTTTCCAGAGGCGAGTCTACACTCATCTCATAATCCAATAATAGATCCAAATCAATTTGAATCTGGGAATTTTTTCCGGAAAGTTTTATACGACGGTAGAAGTTTTTATCCGGGAATATCTGCATCACAGACGCTTGCCGACCACACGAATTCTAAACATACTGGTGTCTATGAGGAAAAGTTGAGCCTTACCCGAGAACCTTGGTTTATAGTTAGTGCAGTTATGTTCAGCGTGCTTTGGGTGCTCATTTGCCTTGGTCTTATCATATGTGGACGACACAGGAATGAACGCCAGCGGCGCAGGCATGGTGTTTTGGATGTTATGGATGTTGAAATAATTGCCAAAAATGGACGCCTTGGTACTAGTGATTCCACTCAGGCTGCAGGTACAGTTTCACCTTCGATGTACATGGGCGGTTTCATGGCTTCTACAGAAGCAGAAGCAGCTTCGCTTACTGTAGTAGATCCTCTTTCTGTAAATGCGGCCTTGTTATCTGACAGAAACCATACACCGAAATCATGCAACCCTGTATTTGGTGACAAATCCTATGCGAATGGCCTTGCTCATGCAATGAACGCACCGTATTCTGTATCTATAAACCACACGTTTTCTATGTCAGGTGATGGGAATTTACAGTCAGTACCTGCATATATACCACAGTATCCTCTTGG
This sequence comes from Heterobilharzia americana, assembly GCA_944470555.2. Taxonomy (NCBI): domain Eukaryota; kingdom Metazoa; phylum Platyhelminthes; class Trematoda; order Strigeidida; family Schistosomatidae; genus Heterobilharzia; species Heterobilharzia americana. The sequence continues at coordinate 28,772,453 of OX104129.1, read as the reverse complement.
TACTCAGATGCTACCCACAGATATTTTGAAGAATCATCCATACAATAATTCAAGTACTATGGTCCCAAATATCTCAGCTAGTAGTGGTGGTCAAAGTAAGTTGACTGTTCGAAATAAGTAAAGAAATGTATCTGAACTTCTTTTGATTGCTATGTATTACCGCTTGCCATTATTTTAAAAGTTAATTTGTCTTCTCATGGTTTGCAGAATACATTATATCGCAACGGTTGTTAAGACTACTGAATTCATAAGTTTCAAAGCTTTGCAAAATAAAAACGAAATCTAGAACGTATAGCATAACAGTGGGTGAAGAAAATAAGAGAATCAAATCACCGTTCGGACGAGATAAAGGATGAGTTCTGCTGAAATCTGTTTAGTCACTCACAGAAAAGGAAACGTACATATGGAATATCGTTTTAAGGGAATTCAGTGCACTGGTAGGGTAGTTAACTGAGATGTGAAAACTTGTTTTTCATGGTTTCAGAATCCAAGCTTAGCAAACAGACATCGACCGTGTGTTACAATTCTGCTCTAGGAACCACCTATTCTTAGCGAGGATTCAACGTTGGACATTAAAAAAAACATGACTTAGCAACCAGGGACCTCGACCTAGTGGTAAACGCAAGTCATCATCAACGCAAGTAAACCACTGGTACAGGTTTATCACTTTATCTACAGTAGATGAATGAACTCCAGCTGTTTTTTTGAGCTTATATGTTTCTACACTTTAATAGATGCAGACAATTTGCCTCTGGGAAATCTTTTAGAGTCTGATTTAAAGGTTCAGGTATCGATATTGTCATTAAGAAGACTGACTAAAATAGTCAGCTAGGACTTCTTTGTGTGAGGACATGAACGTGAGTGTATGAGCGAGAAAGCGTCTCAGTTTAACTGAGACATTTGGAGCAACACAATTCGATTCAGATGTCAACTCAGGCGTGTTTAACTCACTGATTAGTTAATCTTTTACACAGTATGCTTGTTGTCATTTCGTCAAACATATTTCTTGGGTTTTATGCATGAATTCGTATCGCTTCATATCTTGTTTCGTTGGTTATGGGGGGAACGCTCAACAGTTGCACTATGACTGTTGGTAATCATTATATTTCTTTTCAAAGTAATCAGTACAAATGCTGTTATAGATGAATACAGCATATCTTAAAGTTTAGATATGTGCAAGTTAAAAAGCTACAAACTTCTGGTTGGATTTTAAGGTCATAGAAGTTCGTAACCGAAGGAAAGATGTCGAAAAGATAGAAGCTCTAGCTTTTTATCTTGTTATAAACTTTGTTCATGTCTGTAATGAACTCTCGACGCTGTCACTAGATTGTTAAACATGCGGAGTAGGCTTAAATCCAAACCAATGGCGCGCATGGGCTCTACGGTCCAGAACGAATGAATGGCATATAAACCTACTTTGGTCACCGGCAACCATATGTATGCTACACCTCACGTTGCTGCGTTGCCTTGTGGATCAGGCTTCTAGTCAAAGACTTAAAACAACCACGTGCTTTGGTCTCGGCGTCCAAGCAGTATCACAGCCCACATGCAAATTATAAATCAGCATTAATAATGAAGTACACAAAACGCTCATCAAATTTTCCTTTGAAGAACTTCCCACTCTTTTATTCAGTTTGTTATCGTTATGTCGGTGTTCTTTTAAGATATGAACTGTTCTATCTCTTCGCTATCATTCTCAAATTCATTTTTGTATATTTTTATTTCACTCAGCTACTAGTCGTTTAATAAAATCCTAGTTTTTTCGCATCGTCTTGAGTTGTTAAACAGTTGCTTTCAGAAAGTTTTTCTTCATTGTATTACCTAATAAAACCATATTGAAACCTCATGCACCGTTTAAACTCTCCATCTTCAACGTTCGGTTGTTGATGCAGATTGGACAGATAGATTTGTCTAGGGCTCTGGGAAGCCTCGCTATTAATGTATGCTGTCCCAGAGGTTCACATACGAGATACTACTAGTAAAGTGTTTCAATTAACTTCCCCATTGTCAGGTCCAAAAGTGTATTTACAATGTACTTATCCAAGGGCCATGTAGCACCAGAAAACCGCCTTGCTAGTGTTGGTATTGCACTTAGTGTCAAAGGTGAAGCTGTACTAATCGGTTGGATTCACATTAACATTCATCTTGTGTGGTGTTGGGCTAAAAGACTCTATTAGAGTGGTAATCGGAACAATGACTCTTCGTGATTTCTGTCTATGACACGATGTCTTGTGGTCCATGACCAGTTAACACCGACCCGCCTGACGAAGCAGAGGTCTGTAAGGAACTCCAAGTATTGAAATGCCGTAAGGTAACCGGTCCAGACAACTTACTCTCGGCTCTTTTTAAAGATGGTGATTAGACTGTAGTCATCCAACTGCCTACACTGTTTCGGGAGGCGTGACAAACAAAGTTTTATTTCACTCTGGAACGAAGCCATTTTTATACCTATTTTTAAAAAGGGTCCATGTAATGTGTACCAGTTTTCCGTCAGTAGTATTTAAACCATTGGCTGCTATCATATCTTGCAGGCCCTGTGAGGTGCGTGAAAAACTAATTCACAAGGAGCAGACTGTGTCCTTCAGGTCGTTGATACTTCGATCACGTGCTCACCCTCCATCAGATACTAGAACACGGTGGCACATATTGCAGGCTAACGATCGTTGCATTTCTCAATATTAGGGCTGCCTTCAATTTGCTGAACAGAACTGTATTCTGGAATTGTCTGGTAGAGAGGATTGTCTCTGAAAAGTTTATTAACGTCTCATACTGCGATACCACTCACTTCTCTCTGTTTCTTCAAACCGAACTCTGGCTTCGGTGATTTGGGCATGGGTTATGTACGTCATCCCAGCTGTTCCCACAGTGCTTACTGTTCGCCTGCCCTAAGACTAGTTGGAACAAGTGGAGAGGTGGCCAGTGTTTTATGTGGTACCGTGGAATCAAGAATGGTTGTCGAGTTAGCACATGTAGTCTTCACATAAGTCCCTGGATGATGTCCGAGAGATTTGGTGATTCAGTAGCTTAAGACAATACCAAATGTGGCTCAGAATTATAACCATTGGTGATCATGTTGCAGCTTTCATGCTTCCATTCCTAAAGAGCAAAATGAAAGTTGTAAATGCTTCTTTAGGTGTATTTTTGAAACTGCTTTCTTAATAACCCTGTTCTGTTTTATTTTCCAACCTTTCTTTCATCATTTGTATCTTAGCGCTACTTTATTATTTTGTACGGCGTATATCATGGTGCCTATATCATCCCAAGTTTGTGTTATAAGTGATTAATGATATTGGTATGAGAGGATTTGGATTTCATATCGGTTTCAGTCTTTTAATTTAGACTGGATGTAATTGGAGACCGCTCTAGAATTAGAAGGAAAGGTTTACAGCTTCGAACCCAACGTAAGTCACTACGAGGAACGTAATAATGGAATGAAATCTTATGCTTGCAAAAGGTAGTAGTTTATATACAGTAACATTTCTTTGTGCTTTGCTGTATCACTTGTTTCGGTACTGGAAATAATATATCACATTAGAAGTCTAGTGAGAAAAGCATCATTGTGCAGCTGAAAGTGATTCCTGTGTACCGTGATATGTTATTTGTTGTTGGCACTTTATAATCGTGAATTTAGAAAGATTAATTGTGGCTGTATTCATAAATGACAGTTTGTTTTTGAATAATTTAGTTGATAATATTATATCAGCACAGTTGACTTCTTTCAAAATTACTTTCTAGTGTTGCCCAGTGGTAATCACTGTTCATCAGATCTTTTGCAAGGTAGTGGAACTCCTATTTTACCAAATGGATGTTTATCTCTAGCCCTCAGTCATGGTTCACAAAACCAAGCAGCTGATTTATCTTCTGAGGACCATGCGACACCCTATGCTAGTGTATCAGTTATTCAACAAATGGTGTTTGATCATATGCCAATGGATTATTCCGCTGTTCAGCAGGGGCGCGGTAAACAACTTTCACTTGCAGAAATCATACCTCCTCCTCCAGATTATCCACCCCCATCACTTCCTTCCTTCTCCCCGGTTCCACATCACTTTACTAGTTGGTCTTTAGGTGAGGCACCTTGTTCAGGTAGCGGTGAAGATTCAGCCTATAGTGATTTCCAACAGTCATCTCAGCATCAAGGTGGTTGTGGTCCATCTGTTTCTAATCATAATTGGTTAACTTCGCAACCTGAAAGCAATAGTGCTCTTCCAACGTCTTCACACTCGTTATCAAAAACAAGTGGTCTGTCATCTGAATGGCCTAACCACGAAAGCCTCTCAACACCTCATTCCACAGATCAACATAATTTATTTGGTAAGTTCGATTCTTTTAAATTTATACTTTTCCATTATGCTTATCTTCGTCGAATTCTGCACTGTTTAGGTAGGAGGAATGTAGATTCCTTATGCAAATAACTCCTAAATACTATAAGTACATCACGTGTGTGTATTTGTTTGGTACCGAGTTGAATTTCATCAGGTATATCTATTAATCAATGGATGTCAACTAAATTTAGCCGTATACCCAGGTGTTGACGTGTCAACTTGAACCAATGCACGTATGTGCAAGGTTCTACGTTGATTTTTTCTCAAAGTAGGGAGTGAAGTGGTTCAGCGTTTTGATCACTTCACATAGCTCGGATATCGGATCAATCGTGATTAGTCAGTAACCGACGAAATCCATCCACGGATACAAAAGGCTCACTTGATCTTCACCAGCTTACGCCATCTGTGCCACCTCCATGATATCCGGTTGTCTTTTAAGAGTCAAGTGTACTAAAGTGCAGTTCGCTCTCTTCTATCATGTGGCTGCAAAACATGGACATTTGAAATGAAGAAAATGAGAGGGCTTCAGGTGTTTGACTACTGTTACCTTTGTAACGTCGACCGTGTGCTGTTGTGCCGCCACGTGTGTAACGTCGAAGTCAAGTGTGGAGTTTCAGGTGAAGGAGGTAATCCAGATGATAAGGTTGGAAGCCTTCATGGACTCAGGAGGTCAGGGCATCTGTTACATATGTCTAGTCAGCGTCTACCACATGACACAATTGTTAACTGAAGTGAGTTTAGGCTGGAGAATGGTTAATGGTGGCTAGACTAAACATGGCATCATTGCATGAAGCCTTTGACTATTTGTTAGTTTCAGCCGTGAAGAGGGAGATGTGAATTTCGCGTTTGATGTCCGTCCATGTGACAAACGAAATGGTTATTTGAAGATGCTTAGTGATGTGGCTGAGAATTGATCTCAGTGATGCAAATGCATTCACACATTATCGTCATACTGAATTTGATTGTTTCATTCCTTCTCGTTCTCTCTTCACAACTCTCTCACCATTTTTGATCACATTCAAACCTATTTCTCTATTTTTCTTATTACTGCCTTGAGCTTTCTTTGTGGTGCTGATTTGAGGTGTGGCAACTAGAGGTGCTGTTCATTAAAGACCAAGTGATGTTGATTGACTCAGTGGAATCTTTGTTCCAAATAATACAGTTTTACGTGTTGGGCTATTAAAAGTGACTCTGATGTTGAAAGTGTTGGTCTGAACCGTGTGGGGAAATGTAATCTTTTCTGTTAGCAGCTATGTGACAATAAAAACTGGCACCTGAGGAGGCTTGGTGATACAGCTGAGAATTGATCTCAAGGGTGCAAATGTATCCATACACTATCTATATCTGGATCATTATACAGAATTCAGTATTTTCTCGTTCTTCCTTCCTTTCTTTTGGTAACTTTTGACTACTTTCTTCTTCTCCACTTCTTTATCTTTCATTCTAGTGCATTCTCACTTAATGTTCTGATATGAAGTGTGGCAACCTGGACTGTTAAGTAGTAATGCTCGATTATATGCTTATTTTATCTGTTTTGTCAACTACCTAACCTGATTTCCTCACAACAAAAAACTATTTTTCCCTAATCATATTTGAAAAAACACTAAAAAGTACAACAGAAGGGTGGATGTTTATTTCGACCCGATTATTTGGATTAAATCACTTAGCCTAAATAATGAAAAATGTAAGTACAGTGCTCAAACGAGAGAGAAGATATCAACACCGAATATCCTTCAAGTATGAATAAACAGACCAAGTGATGTTGATTGACTCACTGGTATTGCCAATGAGACTGGAATCTTTGTTTCAAATAATACAGTTTTACGTGTTGGGCCATTAAAAGTGACACTGACTTTGAAAACGTCACAACTAAACTGTTCAGCTCGCAGATGACATATTGACTGCTTATTCATTTTTGTGTTCATTAATTCCCAACCTACTTAAAATGATTTAAATCGTTAGAAATCAGTCTTAGCAGTTCATAACTGTAAATAAGTCATCAAATGAGTGTAGGCCAACAAACATTTACGTATTAGTGCACTAAGTATTGATGTACACTTACTGTATACAAGCTTTGATACTACCTCGCTGTCCTGACGGTAGGATTCGAAGGCGTCTCATTTGCTGAAGGTTAATTGCATCAACCAATGAACCACACGTATGCCTGTTATTATGTGCAGATATTTACAAACTATTGGTTTCATATTATAATGTAACATTATTGTATATTTTGAGGTAGTATTCATCACGGAATGACAACAGTTTGCGGAACCACTGGAAACCTGGGATGACTAATTGGCTGTTTCGTCCTAGTATAGGACTCAGCAGTACGCACCCATGACCTTGGTGGGGATCGAACTCAAGACCTTCGGGTTTCACGGTGAACGTGTTAACCATTTAGCCACTGGGTTGGAGTTCAATGGTCCACAGTCTCCACCTTCTGTCGATTCGCAATATCATTTGTCTATCTGAGGTAGCCGCAGTTTGGCAGAGTAGTATTTATACCAGGTGGTGGTTGAAGATGAGATGAAAATCTGAAACGCGGTCGGATTCAAACCAGCGACTACCGGGTTACCGGTGGGATAAAAATTTTGGTCAACAGTCGGACCTCGTAGCTCAGTTGGTAGACCACCGAACCAGTAACCCCGGTGGTCAGTGGTTCGAATCCGACCGCGGTTAAAATTTTCATCTTATCTTTAATCATCACACAGTATAAATTCGCAATATAGCACGAAAATTAAAATCCCCCCTTATTCATCTCAAAAACACATGAAGAGAGAGACAGCTGTAAAGTTATAGCCTAGCTTACCCTCTGATGAATTAGTTTAGTTTTCAGTACCCTTCGTTTTTCATGTTTGTGAATTGACATGGGCAGGTCACTAAATTTCTCGATTAAACTATGTCATTAACTTTTTCTTTTGATTTTCTAAAACCAAACTAAATGTATGTTGATCATAGTCCAAGTTTTCCTCACACAGGCGCACATATACACACACAAACACTATCAGACATTCTTCAAATTATTAATCTTTCTATTGAACATATTGGGTTGACCTAATAAACACAGCAGGAGACAAAGGTCATTTTTGATTATTATGTCGCTGTTTTGAAACCAGTATCTAATCAATACATAAGGAGTAGGGTAGACAAAAACAGCTATAGTTATTAGGTTCTTAGATGGAATTCAGCTGAAGGCAAAAAAAAACAACTGTTGTTTTGGTTTTCAAGTATAATAATGAAAACTTGGTGTTTGACAGCATTAGTCCAAGGTATATTCTCAGTTATGTATCTAGAACTCCTACATATTCTTCTTTTGTCTACTTGAGATGGAAGGAATATGACTTACGTGGGTAATTTTAAGTTTCAGTGGAAAAATACGAGTGACTTTAAAGGCCACCCTAACAAATGCTAAAATGACCAATCTGGCCTCGGTATTTCGCTTGAAAAGTACATTTCCACAAAATAAAGCTACTTAATTGGCTATCTCTTCAGTTGCTAGGATGGCCTTTAAAACCGCCCACAAATACTCAATGTCAGAACATATTGCTGATTAACTTTATACAGGTGTGTTTAATTTACATCTTTTGAAGGTATTAAAAACATTACGAATCAAACTTTCCAGACTTATAGTCTAATCAAAGCACAATGATACTACTAGGTAAATGTATTGGGATTCAAACTTTTATAGTTCTGCTCGAGAGGTGATTACTTTGGTAAATAGAACACGTTAGCGTTGGTCTATTTTTGAACATGGTGAACAATAGTGTTATTGCTTGTATTACACCGTCGTTGATTGGACCGAATCGATCAGTCTTTGTTGGCATATGGGCTCCTATGCGGATGCCTCGATATAATACAAGCAATAACACTAAACCTATACCCGTCGCACAAGAAGTGATTATCGTGGCTCGGTGGTGTAGTGGATAACGCGCTGGCGTTTGGAGCGGTCACTCCCGAGTCCGGGTCCCGGTGGGAACAACATCCTCACTGGGAAGCAAGTACGTCCAGCTGACGAGTCCCAAATAGGACGAAATGCGCATTTTGGATTCCACTGCTAGCCACTACCCATCATTACTAAAAATGGTGAACAATATATATGTAGCGGGATCTAAGACAGACAATTCATCCTCTCCTATTTTGCAACGCTTCGCATTATCGTAGAACAGAGTATAGAATGGCAGTCAACTCTCTACCTCAACTTCATCGACTTTGAAAAGGCCTTTGACAGCGTCGACCGACAAGTAATTTGGTAGTTGCTTCAACACTACGGAATACCACAAACCTTTATCAGCCTCATTCAACAACTATATGAAGACCACATGCGAAGCAATTCACAATGGGAAGCTCAGTAATGCCTTTGGGGTGAAGTGAAGACAGGAGTAAAATAAGGCTATCTACTATCACCCATGATATTCCTGATTGTAGTGGACTGGATCATGCAACAGACCGTGAGGAGCGAGAAGAGGGGGATACGCTGGCTGCACCGGGGAAAAGAACCTAGAAGATTTGGATTTCGCTGACGACTTGTGTCGAATGTCACACAAACTTGAAGATGTACAGGCGAAGACTAACAAGTTGACAGAACAGGAAGGGCAGTGAAGACGGGACTTCAGGTGAAGGTAGAGAAGACAGAGGTAGAGGTGATGAAGATACCCAACTAACACCACCACCAACAAGCTCCAATCACCATCACCATTAACGGGAGAAACTTAAAGGAAGTAGCCTCGGAAATACAGCAAAACGGGCGTTCATTAACCTGAAACCAGTGTGGAGATCTTCTGCACTCAGCATAAAGCGTGAACAAGATCCGGATTTTCAACACCAACTTTAAGTCTGCTTCTATGTGATGGCTCAGAGACTTGGCGCGTTACGAAAGGCGTTTCCAACAAACTACAGACATTCATCAACAACTGGCTACGCTGGCTCGTTACTGAAGCTCAGATGACCAGAAACAATAAGCAACAAGGAACTGTGGCTGGTGACGAGCCAACCAAGAACCTATCGCTCGACAAATATGCAGAAGGAAGTGGAGATGGATTGGGCATACACTGAGAAGGCCGATTGGGGACATCACGCGCCAGGCCAGGCCTTCGAGTGGAACTCAGATGGGAAGTGGCGATTCTGGCGTGTGAGGTTAAGGTGACATATGGGGGAGATCTTGTGAGGAAGAAATGAGAGCTTGTGGGCTATCGTGGAACCAGGTTCAAAAGTTTGCAGAGAGCAGAGGGCACTGGAGACATACTACTTGAAGCCCAATGTTCTATTAGGAACCCAAGGGACAAATAATAATAGTAATAGTAATAATTTTAAACTTAGTATGTATATTAGGTTGTGTCTATCGATGTATTCCACTTTTTTGTTTTTCTCTTGATAAAAGAGTGACTTAGAGAAATGTGTTCTCTAGTAATATTGCACAAACTTGATATATTCTGTAGTCAGCAGTAAAAATTTTTTGATATACGACTGTAACTCTGCAAAATAAAGCTAACAAGATCGTTGTATCAACGGTCAGAAATGGATATTCATTGAATTTGAACGAGTTAAAAATACAAGCGGAGGTACCTTGGTTATCATTCACTATGAAATCAATCGTTGTCAATTACTTCCAACGGATGAGTAGTTTCAAAATATTTCATTAGCGATCTGCACGAATGCCATGTTTGACAATGAAGGTATGAGGTGGTTCAGGGTTTTAATTCCCTCATTCACCTAAAATGTGGCATCAACCTATATCGGTTGGTGGTTGTAGAAAGTTTAGAAGGAAATATTAAAGGACTTGTTTAACTTTCGTTTACTCATACAGTGTTTGGGTAAAACAAGTTAGCCAGTTTGATGTAGTTATGGACCCCATTGACGTTATATATACTTAATCATCTCTTACCTCATTTAGAAATATTATGTGAAGCAGAGATAGATTGCTAAAAACACCAAGGAATAAGGAGATTTTAATTCTTGGTCTTAACGTTGCAGTAAAGTGTAGGTATCCCCGGCCTAGGTCTGCTTATCACGTGAAATCAATAGTTGAAGATGTAAAAAACAAAACGAAGTGCTCTCATCCATCTTGTTCACATCTGGGCAGTAGACAATGAGCCACAACTATTCTTTGAGGTCTAGTAATACTACATGGCTTCGGCAGATGGAGCGGGGGTTCGAACCAGTGACCTATTAGTTGATAGTCACAGCCCTATGGTTGAAGATGAATTATGGATAAATTCTTAGTGACAAGTTTACAAACAATACAATAATGTTAGAGTAGACTGAGTTCCTGCTAACTCTGCTGTTTGTTCATCACATCCTTTTAATAATAGATTAATTCATTCAACAAGCTTTGCATGATGGTGGTTCGATGCTCTACGAGCTTTGATATTTTTGTCGTGAACGTCTCATCACTAGGCTTAGTGACATTTTCAGCACTAAGTCTAGTGATGAGACGTTCACAATGATATATCAAAGCTCAAAGAACACCAAACCACCATCATCTTCATCCTGAGCTACAAATCTTTTTTTCATTATTGGATAAGCTTTCGATTGGTATACTTAATGGCTAGAGATATGGGAGGAACTCATCGTTGTCTTAGTGTCCTTCAAATCTTGATAGTTTTATCATTCTGTTTCTGAATATGCTTCCGTTCTTAGACATAATATCTTGATTTTTATCGATACAATTGTTTTCTTTCTGTACTAACGTGAAATATGGTAGCTTACACCGATACACAGTTATTTCAGGTTTTAAACTTAGTTGTGTTTCCATGGATGGATATGATTAGAAATTATTGGTAATCGTTTTGTAGATTGTACAGGATTTTGTATAGTAACAATATGTGTATTATTAGCCTGGATTCATTTTAATTATTAACTGAACATAGGCATTCAACGTCACGTTCTGTCTCATTCAACAAATAATGTCACAATTCTCAAGTCCTTTGGATTTATCAACCAGCATGAGGAAATATCAGTCATCATCATCATCATCAATATCAATATAGGACCAGGCATTACTGCGTAACTGTCCGAGTTGCCACAGCTCATATCAGTACATCTAGTACAAAGGTAGTGAGGTGAAGGATGAAGAGAAGAGAATACAGTCAAAACAAATATAAAGTACGAAAAGAAAGAAAGGAAGAATGACAAAATGGTGAGATTCGGTATAGCGTCGTTAAGATCAGCATAATGTGTGTGGGGATACTCTGCACCACTGACATCGGTTCTCAGCCATCATACATCACCTAGAGTCAATCTCCAACCACTGCTTCCTCTTGTCCCACCGACCACAACCACCCAGTCTACATCATCCCACATAGCTCAAACCAACAGTCAAACACTTCATACATTGGTGCCATGTTTTAGTCTGGCCACCTCGGGCCTTCCTCCAGCCTGGACCTACTTCGACCAACATTGTGTGAAGAGGTAATCGGTGACTAGGCATACGTAGTACGTGTCCCAACCATCTCAATCGATGAAGCTTGATAACCTCATCAACTGATTTACCTCTCCTACCTCACTAAAACCCTTCACCTGACTTCTGCATTACTCACATGGTGACACCACGGAATACGACGGCCTATACTACGAAGGCAACGTCGGTCAAACACTTGAAGCCTTCTCATATCTTCCACTTTCAATGGCCATGTTTCACAGACATACAGTAGAACAGAGTGGACTGCTGTGTAGTACATGCAACTTTTAATAAACAATGGGATATCACGGCGGCACCATAGGTGGTGTAAATTGGCAAAAGCTAACCGAGCCTTTTGTATTCGTGCAGAGATTTTATCGGCAACTGAACCACAAGGGCTGGTCCTACTTCCCAGGTAAGTGAAGTGAAGTGGTCGACACACTCAACCACTTCACTCCCTATTGTTAGTAGTCGTACCGCTGAAGACCAATCGTGGAGTAGCAATTTGCATTAGGGTGGTGAGAACCGCATCTCAAACATTCTCAAATTAACACTGAAAGTGTTCAGAAGACTGCATCTTGTCAGTGTCTTCACTTAACAGGACTATGTCATCTGCATATTGTAGGTCTAACGAAAATTCTGCTGTGATTAGGTCAAAGTGTGTGTAGTTAGGTGACGAGAGGGAGACCTGCATAAGAATATCTATGGTGAAATTGAATAAGAATGGAGATAGTGGGCATCCTTGACGGATACCACTGGATAAGCATAGTACCCAGACATCTTACCATAGGCTCTAACATGCCCACAAGTGTTCGAGTAGAGAGCTTTCAATAGGGTGATGTACTTACTCGGCACACCTTTCAGTGACAGACAGTGTCATAAGACTTCTCGATCAACGGAGTCAAATATCAGTAGATAACTGAAAGGTGTGATCATCTTAGGTTAGTGATAACTTTTGTTCAGGAAGCCAGTCGTGATTGTGTATCAAGTTAACATTAACTAGTCTGACAATATCGCTTGCCAATTGTTAGCCATAATACAATTTTGAAGTTCAGGGATTATAGATTGACTCTTAATAGATTATACGTTACTAGGAGTCTTTTTTTCTTTAGATCCTGTATTTTGGACAAGTTACTTTTCTTACAGTGAATAAATTAGATGCTCACATGGTCTGTAATAATAGGTTTATACAACTTCATTTTGTTACTGTTTACAATATATCCAGTAGTGACTAACCACAACTGAATCAGTATGTACTGAGTGTTAAAACGTTGTTGATGAAGTTTGTTATTTCTGTTTAAGGGAAGTTGATCATCTTTATCCACTAAGGGAGACTATCATTCCCTACACCCTAGTTGACATGGCTTAATTTTATTGCATTTAGCATAGGTACATCGACTATTTTGACTGCTGTTGAGTAGAGAACTACTTTTAACTTTTTATAAGATAGTTTATCGCTGTTACACTTCACTTCAGTTTGTAGAACAAAGGTAAACACCACTATCATAAATTTAAACAGCGTTATGAGAAGACAACGATTATCTGAAACATATGTGATGTATTAGCGCTATGCATTTCGAACAATCTGATCATATATATGAACTTGTTGAACTATTTGTATGAAAATTTACGAAAAGGATAAATGAAGTCAATAGGAGTCATAAGAATAGGAAGGGAGAGAAAGAGAAAAAAACGTTAGTCACGTTACTCTTGGTATGAAAATTGAAATCAATCCTTAAAGGGAGGGGGGTTGAATTTACGGATGGCAAGAGCTTCGATAAGTTTAAGCTCTCTGCTCTGACCATTGTCATAGCACTAATATTTCTCTTTTATGCTGAAAGTACGATTTTTTGTCTTATGGATGGTTATACTTCAAAGGAGACATCTCGACTGGATACCAATCAACAACTGTCTATGTGGGTATTGATATCCAATTGACTGGGACTTTAAAAACTAAGAAGGATCGTGGGACCAATTGATGCTTTTTCGTAATCTCCGCCTATTCCCTCATCGACTATAATTTAGACGATGCAAAGAATGAATTCTATGAAAAGCTGTCAACTTTACTACAGGAAGCAAACCGTTCAGACATACAGTCATAATGACAGGTGAATTTAATGCTCAAGTAGGAAAGCTGAGCCATTCGGAATGGCATCTTGAAGGGGTGTATGAAATCCCATGTCAAGAAATCGACAATTTTGTTCCTACAATCACTTGTTTCTGGTTAGCACTAGCTTTGAACCGACATCAAACCAACGATGGACACAGACAAGTCATATTGCTGAAAGTCATTGTTGAAAAGGATCAATAGACGATTGCCGCTCTTTCTGGAGTACGTGTTTCGACTCCTATCACGCGTTGGTACGGGCACGTATGTCCGCGTCTTACTGGTGACAGGAAACAGGGGATGGTAAAGCTTATCTATACTTGACCGGAACATGAGGACGTCAAATGCGTATTTAGGGAGAAGTTAGCTAAGTGCTTATCTGAAAATGATACTGATGCTCATCCTGAGGAAGTCTGGCGTGATATTAATTCTGATGTATTAACAGCAGTAAAGAGAATTTGTAACCTACACCCATAGGTTAGCGAATGCCATTTTATCCCAACTGATTGACATGAGAAGGCTGATTCCAGCTGGCTCTGACCACAATGATGAGCGAAAGCAACTTAAACGTAAATTGACCAAGAGTTTTTGCACAGAATGATCGTGATCAGTGGTAGGGTGGTGGAAGCAAGAGAGACGGAGAAGGCATCAGAGTTGGGTAGCACCTGGCAACTATTTAGGCTCATTAAGGATTCGAACAAGAGGAGGACGATGGTTACTGAAGCCATCACCGAGAAGGATGGGGCGGTGATAGTCTCTCAGGATAAACGGCTAAAACGTTGGGCGGAATACTTCGAAGCGCAGTTCATCTGGCCCACAGCAACGCTTCAGTTGTCCATCATCCAACCTGAACCTGAATGGGACATAGTTGTCGGTACTATAACTGTCCTTGAAGTTGAGAAAGCTGTATCGAACCTGAAACGATACAAAAAGTGGGACTTGACAGTTTGCTACCCGAAGTTTTCAAGGATGGAAGTAGGAAATTGTTGATTAAAGTGACAGAGGTTCTAGATAGTGTATGAAAATCAGAGGTAGTGCCGTCAGACTGGTGTACTTCAGTAATCACCCCAGTCCATAAAAAGGGGGAGAAGTCTTCTCGTGACAACCAAAGGGGGATCAGTTTGACTAATTTTGTGTCCAATATCCTTGGATGCATAATTATCTGAAGCGTAGCTGGAGGTCGAGAACAATGAACTCTACAAAACCAAGCAGGTTTCAGACCTAAACTAGGACACGTCGAATCAGATTTTCACCCTCCGACAGGCAGGGTGAACGCAGGCATACTTGCAGGCGTTTGACACTTAGCATATTTGTTGACCGAAAGGCGGTATTTCACTCCGTCGACTGGGAAGTGTTGTGGCAGTTTCTGTGAGGGTGTACCTAGCACGTATATAACACTAATCAAAGCTCTCTACTCGAACTCACGGGACCGTGTAAGGGCTTGTAGAGAGTTGTCATCTGAGTTGACGACAACTAATGTCCACCAGGGATACCCACTGTTACCGTTCCTATTTGACTTCTTTAGAGACGTACTGATGGATATAAGCTTAGGTAAGTCTAAATTAAGGGGGAATTGACCTACTCACTGGAGGTCATCCGGTTGACTTATAGTATGCAGAGGATATTGTCCTGCTAGGTGAAGACGTTAATAAAATGCAGGGTCTTCTGGGCGCTTTGCTCAGAAATCTGAGTATTTTCTATATGGTGCTTAACGAATGACCTGCAGTCACTCTCATTTTGATTACAGCAAGTAAAGTGGCGGGATGTGCTGATTATTTCATCTAATTGGGAGTTCGCATA
The DNA here is from genome assembly GCA_944470555.2 of Heterobilharzia americana. Classification (NCBI taxonomy): domain Eukaryota; kingdom Metazoa; phylum Platyhelminthes; class Trematoda; order Strigeidida; family Schistosomatidae; genus Heterobilharzia; species Heterobilharzia americana. Next base: position 28,756,825 of record OX104129.1, on the reverse strand, counting down.
AGTTCAAATGGGTTGCTTCCTGATGAAATCTCAGGTCAACTTGTGTCATCTTTGGCACTAGCCGGCGAGATATCCGACTATCTATCAAAGCATGAGTAGTAGTATAATGCACTGCAGTCCGTTCTGTCCTGTTATACGTCAGTGAGATATGACTGTTGAGAGATTAGGAGATATGAAGCAATTACAGGTTTTTGGTCACAGGTATCTTCGTAGCCGTCGTCTACCTCGACACTGCCATCCTAGGTGAAGTTGGTTTAGGTATTGATACATCTTGAAAAGTTGACAGATGATTTTTTTTCTACTGTTTTATGTACTTGTGATAATCTGCTTGTTTTTGTCTTATGCATCTTTTACAGCTCATCATCCCTCAACATCTTTATCAACAATCCAACCGTCACATGTGGCATGTTAATATTTCGTGTTTCAGTTGTTTTAATGCAGTTGAATTCTTTTCTCTTTTTTTCTTTCTTTTTTTTTTTAACCATAATTGTCATTGTTATTAATTGTTATATCAGTATCATGCTTCGATTAGTCATCATCGTTTTGAATGTTCAATAGGAGTAATTAATCCCTATGTATAACCGAACATTATAATAGATACAGCTGTATTCCATATATATATATATATATGTGTGTGTATTTATAATCGGGAAGGATAGTTTGCTTGGTGTGTTCTAGCTGTGTGTTGTTAACTGTTGTGTGGTTTTTGTTTTCATCAATTTTAGAACGATCTCTGCCGCCATATTCTTCGTATTGCTGCAGACGAAAGATGATTCTTTTTTGTTTTTCCTTATAGCTCTATTTTAATGATATTCACATTTTGTTAGTTTCCATTGCTTCTTTTCGAGTATTCTTTCTATAGTTTACATTTGTTTTTGTTTTCACGGATTATTTTAAAGTTTATTTATTAGGTCCCCTTATTCTTTGACTTTTCAATCTTTTGAGGGAGTTGTGGGGATTTGGAAATATTTCAAGTTGTTATATTCATCGTAGACTGGCATCAGTCGGATGAACAAAGGAAACCTGAGAGCACTAGATAGCTGTTTCGTCCTAGTGTGGGACTCCTCAGCAGACCATTGGATTCTGGCCCAGTGGCTCAATGGTAACGTGCTTGCCACGGAACCTGAATGTCACGGGTTCGATCCCTGGTGGGGTCATCGGTGTGCACTGCTAAGGAGTCCCATACCAGGACGAAATAGCTGTCCAGTGCTCCGAGGATTCCATTTTTCCTCCAACTGATGTCAGTCTTCGATGAGTGGCAACTTGAAATATTTTCAATCTTTACTTGCGCACATATAGGTACAAATAATTGAAGTCAGTCAACTTCAGGATATTCTCCTCTTATCAATATCTCCTCCTTTGGATTCATTATGCCATCTAGTGTATAATTATTGTCATTATTATTATTTTCATTGGTCATAGTAACCACAATACTATTTTATGATTCCTGTTCAATCATTTTCTGTTGTCTATTTTCCTATTAGAGCTGTGACCTAGAGGTCACGAGTTCGAATCCCGCTCCGCTTACTTGAGTAAATTTTGTTTCATTCTGTTTGTCTATTTTGCTTGATTCACTTTCCTCTTTCACTTATCTGTATAATATGAATCTAGGCAATATGATGAATACTGCTGATAATTGTTATGTATTCTAAACAATTGGTTTCACCTTTGTTTTTGTTTTTGTTTTAATTTTTGGTTGAATATTTCATATGAATCATGACTGACTATTGTTGATCCATTCCAACTTTGTCGGTTTTCTTTATTTCTCTGTTCTACTCCACCTGTTGCTTGATCTTATCTATATTATGATGCTTTCGTAATTACATTCATTTATGTTTAACAAGGTTGAAAATTTGAATTTCTCTCCTATTGTTTTTTTTTCGTTTCACTTTCTTTCTTCCTTTTAATCGTGATATCTCTGCATTGTCGAGTTGTGTATCGTTTTTCTTAAAGGTGTGTGTGTGTGTGTATGTACGCTTGATACTTCCTTCCTAGTCTATCTGTCTGTCTATCTATTTCTGTCTGTAAAAGCGAACACAACACACATGTTTTTACTGATTCCATTCTTTGTATCTGTACACTTAGCTTATTCTTTGTTTATATCCTCTTTCACAGTCGTCATACTCAATTGGACTGTCAGTCAGCATGACTCATATGTGTATATCTTTTAGAAAGAGCGAGCGAGCTAGCGCGCGCGCGAAACACTGTCCGAGATAACTAGATATATATATACACTTGTATTTGTTGTATATTTATTTCCGTATGCATTTTTATTGTTGTTTACCTTCCTCATGCTTATATGACTGTTGTTTCTCTTTGTCATTGTTTATTTGGCTACCGTTAATCCTGAGTGTAAGAAGAAAAGGAGAGAGAGAGAGAGAGAAGAAACGACTTCACTTGTTCTTTCATTGTGTGCTTCTTTTTGCAAACAACAGTAGGTTATAATTTTTGATGAATTTTAGCCATATAAATGTAGAAAACTAATCATTTGGTTATCCAAAAATGAAAAGAAGGCTAGTTTTTAATTTTCATAATACATTACTATTACTACTACTACTACTTCCTACTGTTTTCTTTTCAGTATATAATGTTCTCTGTTAATTTCTTTCTTTTTTTTAAATTATTTATTTTCAATTCACTGATAACATTTAATTGTATGATCGATTAAGAAAACCTACAACATATACATGATGAATATGCTTTATTAGCGGAAAGTTGTTATTCTCTTCTTAGATGTATAAAGCCGGGCATTCCTTTCGATTATTAGTGTCAGTGGATGCGGTTTTATTCAATGACTTGCTTACTGAATCACATTATTAGGTTATGCTTTGCTAATTTCTGATATGAAGTTTAGGAACATATGAGAATGTTTGAAATGCGTTTCTCACCACCCTAATGCAAATTGTTGCTCAACGACTGGTCATCAACGCTGTACCACTGCGGATAACAATAGACAGTGTACTGGTTGAGTGTGTTGACCATTTCACTTAACTGGGTAATGAGGTCAGCGCTGTGGCTCAGTGGCTGATGAAATCTCTGTACGAATACAAAAGGCTTGGCTAGCTTTTGCCAATTTACACCACCTATGGCGTCGCCGTGATATTCGATTGTCTATTAAGGGTTGCGTGTACTGCACAACAGTCGACTCTGTTCTACTGTATGTCTGTGAAACATGACCATTGAAAGTGGAAGATATGAGAAGGCTTCAAGTGTTTGACCGACGTTGCCTTCGTAGTATAGGCCTCCGTATTCCGTGGTGTCACCATGTGAGTAATGCAGAAGTCAGGTGAAGGGTTTTAGTGAGGTAGGAGAGGTAAATCAGTTGATGAGGTTATCAAGCTTCATCGATTGAGATGGTTGGGACACGTACTACGTATGCCTAGTCACCGATTACCTCTTCACACAATGTTGGTCGAAGTAGGTCCAGGCTGGAGGAAGGCCCGAGGTGGCCAGACTAAAACATGGCACCAATGTATGAAGTGTTTGACTGTTGGTTTGAGCTATGTGGGATGATGTAGACTGGGTGGTTGTGGTCGGTGGGACAAGAGGAAGCAGTGGTTGGAGACTGACTGTAGGTGATGTATGATGGCTGAGAACCGATGTCAGTGGTGCAGAGTATCCCCACACACATTATTCTCATCTTAACGATGCTATACCGAATCTCACCATTTTGTCATTCCTTCTTTCTCTCTTTGAGTACTTTATATTTGTTTTGACTGTATTCTCTTCTCTTCACCTCACTACCTTTGTACTAGATGTACTGATATGAGGTGTGGCAACTCGGATCGTTACGCAGTAATGCCTGGTCTCATGTTGATAGATAATGATGAGTTTGGCAAATATAGTTGATCTGTGGGATTATACCAGATCCTAATTTACGTTTGCCTGTTTATTATCTACTGTAGTAGATTTTGCTCACTGAAGAACTGGATACATCATTATAATCTATTTTGTCGTTGGATAACTTGAAATTATGGAAATTCAGAGGCACTGACATCTTCATTTACCGGTTTACTAACCATTCCTCTGTGTGTGTGTGTGTGTGTGTACACTAATGGTTGCTACTTGACCATATATACGTGGTTAAGTGGAACAGGACCCAGTTGTTTGAAGACAATTGGCTTATGAACGACATTAGGAACCTTCCTACCCACTCCAAAATTATGATAGGGATATGTAGATGACACATTTACTATATTGAAATCAAAATATATTCAAAGTTTTTTCGCACACATTAAATCGATGGTAGATGAAATCCAACCCACTTATGGATTAGAAAATGTTAGATTGCAAAATCAAGAGAGAAAAGATGGAAGCTATGATGCTGAGCTGCCTAGTCGATAAAATCTGGTCAGAACTGCCAGGACCGGTCACTTCACGTAATCTAGTCCTACAGGAAGTCAGTGGTAACGCTGCTGACTGCACTACTGAGTGACGCAGTTTAGTATCTCAGAAGGGGCATCACTTCCGTTGAGGTTGAGGGTACGACTTGTCGACGAGTGCTAACAAACACAAAAGCTAGGTCCAGGGCTCTGTGCTGATTGCCTCCAACCAGCTAACATCTATCAATGTGCACCGCAGTGGTGAGCCTTTTAGCTTAGTGTCCACATTGCAAAAATGATCGATAGAATTCGGCCAGCGCTTTCTGGACTTGACAACATGAAATGGGTTACCCTCCCACGACCAATCAGTAGATAAAAGCCCAGATACCAGTGTTTATAGGGAAGTAACGCATTTCAATAGGTACCTGGATTTCACATCCCCTCACCCCATATCTATCAAGGTAGGTCTGGTGAAATGACTAGTAAGTTAGAAAACCTGGAAAAGGAACTGAAACACTCGAAGGTACACTACTTCGTAACAACTAATCTGTAGAATTTATAAGGATTGATAAGAAAAATGGAGGTAATGTTAGTGGTGTCTTTAATGTTGGGATTAGAGTGGCAGGAAAGGACGGATCTGCAATTCACTCGCAGGGGAGACGACTGGAACAATGGGCAGAACACTTCGAGGAACTGGCCTCCAGCCACCATTGCATTGCCCGCTATCCAGTCGGATCCTGAATGGGACATAGAGATAGGTCCCCCAACACTAGAAGAAGTTGAGAAAGCAGTAGGTAACCTGGAACGAGGAAGGGTAGCAGGACCAGACGGACTACCTGCTGAGGTATGCAAGCATGGCGGTAAGGTGCTCGTAGTCAGGCTAACGGAAGTGTCAGCTAGTATATGGGAATCAAATACGATCCCCTCTGACTGGTCTAAGTCACTCATCATCCCAGTCTTCAAGAAAGGTGAGAAGTCCTCTTGTGATAACCACAGAGGAATCAGCCTGACGAACATAGTATCCAAAATCCTAGGTTCTATAATTCTCCGACGCCTGGGTGGAACCCTGGAACAAGCGCGAGAAAACCAGGCAGTCTTTAGACCTGGCCGTGGATGTATCGACCAAATATTCACACTGCACCAGGTCCTGGAACACAGGCACACTTACAGATGCCCGATAATAGCTGTATTTCTCGACCTTAAGGCTGCATTCGACCCGTTGATCTAGTAGTCTTATGACATTGTCACCGAAAGGCGTGCCGAGTGAAAGCTCTCTACTCGAACACTTGTGAGCATGTTAGAGCCAATGGTAAGATGTCTGGGTACTATGCTTATCCAGTGGTGTCCGTCAAGGATGCCCACTATCTCCGTTCTTATTCAATTTCATCATAGAGATTCTTATGGAGGAATCCCTCTCGTCACCTAACTACCCTGACGTTGACCTAATCGCAACAGAATTTTCGTTAGACCTACAATATGCAGATGACATAGTCCTGTTAAGTGAAGACGCTGACAAGATGCAGAGTCTTCTGAACACTTTCAGTGTTAATTTGAGAATGTTTGGGATGCGGTTCTCACCACCCTAATGCAAATTGCTACTCCACGATTGGTCTTCAGCGGTACGACTACTAACAATAGGGAGTGAAGTGGTTGAGTGTGTCGACCCCTTCAATTCACCTACCTGGGAAGTAGGACCAGCCCTCGTGGTTCAGTTGCCGGTGAAATCTCTGCACGAATACAAAAGGCTCGGTTAGCTTTCGCCAATTTACACCACCTATGGCGCCGCCGTGATATCCTATTGTCTATTAGGGTTGCGTGTACTACACAGCAGTCGACTCTGTTCTACTGTATGTCTGTGAAACATGACCATTGAAAGTGGAAGATATGAGAAGGCTTCAAGTGTTTGACCGACGTTGCCTTCGTAGTATAGGCCTCCGTATTCCGTGGTGTCACCATGTGAGTAATGCAGAAGTCAGGTGAAGGGTTTTAGTGAGGTAGGAGAGGTAAATCAGTTGATGAGGTTATCAAGCTTCATCGATTGAGATGGTTGGGACACGTACTACGTATGCCTAGTCACCGATTACCTCTTCACACAATGTTGGTCGAAGTAGGTCCAGGCTGGAGGAAGGCCCGAGGTGGACAGACTAAAACATGGCACCAATGTATGAAGTGTTTTACTGTTGGTTTGAGCTATGTGGGATGATGTAGACTGGGTGGTTGTGGTCGGTGGGACAAGAGGAAGCAGTGGTTGGAGACTGACTGTAGGTGATGTATGATGGCTGAGAACCGATGTCAGTGGTGCAGAGTATCCCCACACACATTATTCTCATCTTAACGATGCTATACCGAATCTCACCATTTTGTCATTCCTTCTTTCTCTCTTTGAGTACTTTATATTTCTTTTGGCTGAATTTTCCTTTTGTTCATGTTCCACTTCACTGCCTTTTTACTTGATGTGGTGATATGAGGTGTGGCAGTTCAGACCGTTACTCAGTATTGCCTGATTCTATTTTGATATTGATTGATTGATTGGTATTTCAAGTGAAAATATGCTCAGAGAGGAACTTCGTGGGCTGAAAGATCTAGTGTAGCCAATTAGGAAAAATATCCTTATCTGTTAAATACCATGTAGTTGTTGTGAGGTCAAGTACATGGGTCAAAGCAGTCGTTGGATGCCAGTCGGATTAGCAGTGCTTCAATGTATTGTGAAACATGATGGTAGACCCAACTAAAATGATTAATATAAGGAAAAGCGCGGTGTGAAGAAGAAGATCCGGATTTTCAACACTGATGTCAGTCAAGTAAGCCAGTGCTTCCATGTGCTGGTCCAGAGACTTGGCACGTTACGATTAGCATTCCCAACAGACTGTAGATATACATCATGAACAGCTGTCGCCTACGCTCACTCCATACTGAAGATGAGATGGATGGGGAGAATAATAAGAATAAGCAACGAGGAACTCTGACTGGCTGGTTGGCTGGCTGGCTGGCTGGCTGACGACGAAGCAACAACCTATCGCCCAACAAATATATGCAGAAGAAGGAAGTGAAGATGGATTGGATTGGATTGGGCATAGACTGAGAAGACCGATTGGTGACATTGGGTGCGATGCGAGGTGCTCGAGTGTAAGGGAGATGGGAAACGACGAGTTTGGTGTGTGAGGTGAGGTTGACATGGAAGTGGTGGTGTGAGGAAGAAGTGAAGGGTTATGGGGAGTGGTGGAGGCAGGTTGGAAAGAGTGGAGAGAAGAGAGTGGAATGGTGACGTGTTACTGAATCCCTGTATTCCGTTAAGCATCGAAGGGACAAATAATAATGCTCGGCTATCAGTTTGCGTACACTGATCCATAATCACACTGCAGGGTGACAATTCTAAAATCCAATCTCTGCCCACTGAATGCACATGTAACAGGAATGGTTTATCATATGCTACAAATATCTGGAAAAATCTACTACCATTGAGTTAAAAGAATGAAGAACCGTTGAACAATATATTGAGGAAGTTTGAATCTCGAATGATATGAATATAGGGAATAAATTCTATTCGTAATATCGATGAGTTCGGAAACAAGTAGGATACTTTAGAATTACTATCAGCAGTATTACCGAAATTGTTTCATTTCCTGAGTATGCATTTCTTCTTTCTTAGCTTATTTTATTGCTGTCGGTAAATACTTTGATCCATCACTACCAGTGGTTTTTATTTTTCTTTCAATCATTTGAATTCCCTTTATTCTATTTGTTAATAAATTATTTACAATCTTAAGTAGACAATTTTTTATCATAGGGTTTTCTTAAATAAGTTTGTATTTGTTTTTTCAGTAACACGGGAAAAAGGAATAGTGTACGATTAGACTGTTACAAAATCAGTTTCCACTTTCGCCTGTTATATTCTTGACTATGAATATGTTAGAGTTCTTCGATATTATTACCAGTTTTAGTAAGTTATATTGTTACTTGATGAGTCGTATATAGGACGGAACCCGCATCCTGGATTTCACTGCTAGTCACTAACCATGATTCATAAAGTGCTTTTAGATATAATCTTTTACGTATACCTCCATTTGTCTCATGTCTCTGAGACTTATAGAGTAACATGAGTACAATTAAAAGTCTGAGTTACTATTCATCAAGAGGAATACTGTAATTGCTTACTGGGTCATTTATTTTATTTTGTTACCAACTATTTATCATACGAATTTTACCACCTATTCATGAATAAATCAGGAGAGAAGAAGTCATGTTATCTTTATAGTGTAAATGTATATTTCACTACCCAAGAAGATTTGGATTTCACCGATGATTTATGTTTAATGTTCAACAAACTCGAAGATCTACATGCAAAAACTAACAACTTGGCAGAAGAGGCAGCGAAGACGAAACTTCAAGTGAACGTAGAGAAGACGGAGGCGATGATGATACCCAGCCAACAACAAACACCAATCATCATCAACAGGAGAAACCTAAAGGAAGTAGTCTATTTCACCTACCTAGGTTAGGCAGCATCGTTTCAACTACAGGTGGCGGCACAGACGAGGATGTCAAAACCAGGATCGGAATAGCAAGACAGGCTTTCATTAATCTGAAATCAGTGTGGAGATGTACTGCATTCAGCTCAAAGAACAAGATCCGAATTTTCAACACTAATGTCAGTCAAGCTAGTGGTGCTATATGATGGTTCAGAAACTTGGCATGTCACGAAAAGCATTTCCAACAAACTACAGACATTTATCAACAGTTGCCACCTATACTCACTCAATAATGAAGCTCTATCAACGAAGCAAGAGCCTATTACCGAACAGATATGCAGACGGAAGTGGAGATGGATTGGGCATACACTGAGAAGGCCGATTGGGGACATCACACACCATGCGAGGTCCTCGAGTGGAAGCGAAATAGGAAACGACGAGTTGGGCGTCTGAGGTGAAGGTGACATAGAGGAGATAGTGTGAAGAAGAAGTAAACGGTTATAGGGAGTGGTGGAACCATGTTCAAAAGACTGCAGAGAACAGAGTGCAATGGAAGCATGTTACTGAAGCCCTATGTTTCACTAGGAACCCAAGGGAAAAATAATAATATGATAAGTATTTCACTAGTTTAGTAATAGTTTTCTTTTCATTTGTATTTCAATTCTGTAAGTTTTAGAATTCTAGGTACCTATGGAAGTCAATTGCTGCAAAACATAACGCTCAATTTGTAAATTATAATTGTCCTTAATCTCCATTAAGATTAGATTATAACGTTTCATAAACCATCCAGCATTATTCTAGCCATCAGGCACCTGATCAGTTCCATATAGATTACAGAGTAGATGTCATTTTATTACCTACCACCATGATTTCATTCTGTCTCTTGAGCTTGAATTCTTTACTTGGAAGTCCCTTGATAGTATTCTACTGGATTTAAGTCACATTGATCATGGTTGTCTATCTGAATACCCTTAGTTATGTTAAAGCGTGTAGTAAACTGTTCTCCTTGAAGAGACTAAATTAGAAGGTATTCGTCAAAATTGTCGGTTTTATTTTTATCCAGATGCATTTCTATTTCACTTGTTCAGTAGTTGATATTTTTGCAGAAATTATCTTTAAAATCTTGAAGCAAGATATTTGTGCCACTAGCATTTTGATCATTATTAATCAGAAATTCATCCATCAATATTCAAAGGATAAGTTAATGTTTCGGGCCACATCACTGTGTGTTAATCAGTCTATGTGTTCATATGAAACTGTGTTAGGTGACAGATAGTGACTATCTGAAACGGAAACAAAAGAGGCATATTTTTTCACTGTGGTAAAATCAATGCACTCAACAACTTCTGAAAACCACCATTCTAGCCTATGTATATAATTTGATCGAACCACTCAAATGGAATCGCAGTAAAATAACTAGGTTCAGATCAAAAAAACCAATTCTCAAATCTTTTGCTTTCTTTTGAAGAGGCAGTGGCATTGTTGCAGATAATAGAGAAGTTTCAGATAAAATGAAATATGAGCCGTTGTTCCTTTTTCCATAGCCTTCCAGTTACCTAATTGCTATATGTATAATGCAGCCTAAAGATTAATCTCACCGCCTCACACCATCAGAATAAGTTACTTTGTTTATTTTATACATTAAAGAAACATTATTAATATGACTCGACCCCTGTGTTCCTAGTGCAACATAGGGATTCAGTAACACGTCATCATTCCACTCTCTTCTCTCCACTCTTTCCAACCTGCCTCCACCACTCCCCATAACCCTTCACTTCTTCCTCACACCACCTCTTCCATGTCAACCTCACCTCACACACCAAACTCGTCGTTTCCCATCTCCCTTACACTCGAGCACCTCGCATCGCACCCAATGTCACCAATCGGTCTTCTCAGTCTATGCCCAATCCAATCCAATCCATCTTCACTTCCTTCTTCTGCATATATTTGTTGAGCGATAGGTTGTTGCTTCGTCGTCAGCTAGCCAGTCAGCCAGCCAGCCAGAGTTCCTTGTTGCTTATTCTTATTATTCTCCCCATCCATCTCATCTTCAGTATGGAGTGAGCGTAGGCGACAGTTGTTCATGATGTATATCTGCAGTCTGTTGCAAATGCTAATCGTAACGTGCCAAGTCTCTGGACCAGCACATGGAAGCACTGGCTTACTTGACTGACATCAGTGTTGAAAACCCGGATGTTGTTCACGCTTTATGCTGAGTGGAGTGCAGTAGATCTCCACACTAATTATTTCAGATTGATGAGAGAAGGTTTGTCTGTCTTGCTGTCTTTCCGATCTTGGCTTTGACGTTTTCATCTGTGCCGCCTGTAGTTGAAACAATGCTGCCTGTCTAGGTAAGTGAAACAGACAACTTCCTTTAGGTTTCTCTCCTTCATGGTGACTGGTACCTGTTGTTGTTGTTGTTGTTTGGGTATCTTCATCACCTGTACCTTCTCTACGTCCACCTGAAGAAAGTTCCGTCTTCCTTCGGTGCCACGCCTCGCCTTACCTCTTCTGCCAACTTCTTGGTTTTCCCCTGCAGATCTTCGACTTTGTGCGACAAGACATTAGACGTAAATCATCATCGGTGACGGCGAAATCCAGATCTTCCTTCAGCGTCTTTTCATCCGTCCACCAAGCCTATACACATCTCAATCCTCACTGTTGTTTGTTGCATGATCCAGTCCAGTCCAGTCCAGTCCAGTCCAGTCGACCTCAATCAGGAAGGTGATCCGTGATAATGGTAGGCAGCAACCTTGTCTCACTCCTTCCTATCTTCACTTCAAAGGCATCACTGAGCTTCCAGTTCTCAATCACTTGGAATGTAGCGTCGTCATATAGCTAGCATATGGCAGCTGTTGAATGAGGTTGATAAATGTTTGTGGCACTAAAAGTGTAGTGTTGAAACAGCTGCCTGCCAAATCACTCCTCGGTCGACGCTGTTGAAGGTCTTTTGAGAGTCGATGAAGTTGAGGTAAAGATCCAGTTGACTGCTATTCTGTGCTGTGTTCTATGATGATGATGATGATGATGATGATGTGTAGTGTATGGTTGCAATTTGATGCGAACATGACTTGTTCTTCCTGAAGCCAGCCAGTCAGCCAGCTAAGCAGTCAGGCAGCCAACCTGTTCCTGTCGTAATTTTGAATGCAGAGTATTTTCAGTCTTTTCAGTATGATGCGGCATGATGCGGTGGACAAGGTTGGAGCATGATTCTGCGCTTCGGGAAATTACAAGTACCAAAACAACAGGAAGTGTAAATATATATTTGCCTAACTATTCCTTAAAGTATGATAAATAAAAATGATTCATTTTCAATATGAATAAAAGTATGAGGAAAGGAGTATATTGACTAACTTTTAATTGTGTCGAATTTAAATTCTTCATGGTACCTAGTTTTCATTTCGATCAGCTTTAATTATTACTTCTAATGTGGGTCCATATGTTTTGTTTATTCCATTCCCAAAGTCGACGAAGACATATGTTTATTTTTAAGGAGGTATTTATGACAGACTGAAATCAGTTGGAAAAGCAGGGAGCCCTGGACAGCCATTTCATCTTAATATAGGACTCCTCAGCAGTACCTGCTCAAAATTTTTACGAGGATCGAACTCAGGACCTCAAAGATTCACATTGAATGCGTTAACCACTCAGTCACTGGGTCAGAGTTCAGTTGTCTACCGTTTCCTACTTCTGTCTATACACGATATATATATATATATATATATATATATATATATATATATATATATATACTTCTGCGACTTAAATCGAGAGTTCATCTTTCGCTGTTCGGTAACCCATTTTTCACAATAATCTAATGTGTATACCAAGCGAATATTGATTACAGTATATAAGATAACCTTAATTATTACAAAGACGCCGGTTGAAGTAAGAAGGAAGTCTAGGTCATTATGGGATTCAAACCTACGATTTTATGGAGTAATTTTATAACAAGCATATTCTAATTACAGTAAATTTTTATATCTTTAATAGAAAAAAAAAGATAAACACAGTAAGCAATAAAGAATTATGTTCTTTTTTATGAAGCGCAATCATTTTTCCAATTTCATACCATGAAGAAAAAGACAAAAACTAAGCGATTTTTTATACATCAGTCAAGCGAAAAATACAATTATACAAAGGAATGAAATGTAGTTGAGAATACATTTCAAATGAACAGCTGACTCTATAGCTAAATATAAAAAGGTGATAAATTCTTGACAACATTCACACATAATCCCAACTCCACTTTATATGCTTAACAAAAATTAACAGCATCTTGGCGTCATTTGGAATGTACACATATTCAAATAAACAAATAGTCATTTAAAAGGTACTAGTCATCAGTGTTTATTGTTTTCTTTGCATAAAGCTTCCAGCAAAGTTGCTTTTAAATATTAGGCTGCATCATACTGAAAAGACTGAAAATACTCTGCATTCAAAATTACGACAGGAACAGGTTGGCTGCCTGACTGCTTAGCTGGCTGACTGGCTGGCTTCAGGAAGAACAAGTCATGTTCGCATCAAATTGCAACCATACACTACACATCATCATCATCATCATCATCATCATAGAACACAGCACAGAATAGCAGTCAACTGGATCTTTACCTCAACTTCATCGACTCTCAAAAGACCTTCAACAGCGTCGACCGAGGAGTGATTTGGCAGGCAGCTGTTTCAACACTACACTTTTAGTGCCACAAACATTTATCAACCTCATTCAACAGCTGCCATATGCTAGCTATATGACGACGCTACATTCCAAGTGATTGAGAACTGGAAGCTCAGTGATGCCTTTGAAGTGAAGATAGGAAGGAGTGAGACAAGGTTGCTGCCTACCATTATCACGGATCACCTTCCTGATTGAGGTCGACTGGACTGGACTGGACTGGACTGGACTGGATCATGCAACAAACAACAGTGAGGATTGAGATGTGTATAGGCTTGGTGGACGGATGAAAAGACGCTGAAGGAAGATCTGGATTTCGCCGTCACCGATGATGATTTACGTCTAATGTCTTGTCGCACAAAGTCGAAGATCTGCAGGGGAAAACCAAGAAGTTGGCAGAAGAGGTAAGGCGAGGCGTGGCACCGAAGGAAGACGGAACTTTCTTCAGGTGGACGTAGAGAAGGTACAGGTGATGAAGATACCCAAACAACAACAACAACAACAGGTACCAGTCACCATGAAGGAGAGAAACCTAAAGGAAGTTGTCTGTTTCACTTACCTAGACAGGCAGCATTGTTTCAACTACAGGCGGCACAGATGAAAACGTCAAAGCCAAGATCGGAAAGACAGCAAGACAGACAAACCTTCTCTCATCAATCTGAAATAATTAGTGTGGAGATCTACTGCACTCCACTCAGCATAAAGCGTGAACAACATCCGGGTTTTCAACACTGATGTCAGTCAAGTAAGCCAGTGCTTCCATGTGCTGGTCCAGAGACTTGGCACGTTACGATTAGCATTTGCAACAGACTGCAGATATACATCATGAACAACTGTCGCCTACGCTCACTCCATACTGAAGATGAGATGGATGGGGAGAATAATAAGAATAAGCAACAAGGAACTCTGGCTGGCTGGCTGACTGGCTAGCTGACGACGAAGCAACAACCTATCGCTCAACAAATATATGCAGAAGAAGGAAGTGAAGATGGATTGGATTGGATTGGGCATAGACTGAGAAGATCGATTGGTGACATTGGGTGCGATGCGAGGTGCTCGAGTGTAAGGGAGATGGGAAACGACGAGTTTGGTGTGTGAGGTGAGGTTGACATGGAAGAGGTGGTGTGAGGAAGAAGTGAAGGGTTATGGGGAGTGGTGGAGGCAGGTTGGAAAGAGTGGAGAGAAGAGAGTGGAATGGTGACGTGTTACTGATTCCCTATGTTGCACTGGGAACCCAAGTGCGGGTAATTATTTCTTGTTGCTTTGCAGAGTCGAATTTCTGGAGCTGTTTTTATGCATTAGCTCTTATGAGGATGCGTTCATACTGCCGGATATCCATGATGTGTTATTCATGTTGATGACTTACATTGGAATGTAAAATATGCGTTTGTTTCTGTTTGGGATTTATTAGCTGAATGTATGTGGATTCTAGTGAGTGATATTTTTGCCGCTGAAACTGAAACGGGCTATCTAATAGAACAAGCACCAAAGGGTTATTTATTAGACCAATGACTTGAAACATGCATTCTGGATTACACATCTAGTCATCAAGATGGATAGAATGTTTTCACTTCTTTAGGTTGGGAAGACAATATTCCATCACTTAGCTTTTACTTTACTAAAGAGAAGGGGAATAAAATTCGCATATACTTTTTTGTATTACCAAAATAAACATTTCGAAAAGAAGGAATATTTAAATGAATAATTACTTATGAATAATATTCTATTCAGGTTTAACACTTATAGTTTCATGAAGTAGTTGGTTGGTTTAGTGAATGAGTAGAGTTGAATGTAATTGAAAGTAAAAGCTGAAATACTAATTAACTAGTATTGGTTTCTTTTTTTCAAATTATTTAGAATAAACAGTCGATCAACATTAAGACTATAGGTAAAGAAAAATTACCGATTACAAGTATACTAGTATACACATAGTATTCCTTTAGTTAACAAAACTTGAAACAAGTGAATGGTGGGTTCGAACCGCCTTCTTCTTACCTAGGTTTCCACAGCCAAGTAGTATCATTAGCCCATATATGATAAGTATAATTCATTGCCTACTCCATATATAGTTGATAAAGTTATTTCGAATAATTTTTTCTTTTATCTATTGAAATTACTTCGATTAATTGTGAGTTTCTTTACCAATTGAATTTGGACTATAGTGTCTAATTTATTTGGTAAAATATACCTTTATTCCTATTTCATCTATTGTTCTATGAAAAACAATAAAACATTGTATATTTTCATTATTTTTAAATGTTTTCCTTTATAAATAAAATTCGTAGAAGAAGGATATATTCAATGGATAGTTGAGAAGACATGATGTTGTGAACGTATTAATCCTACACTTAATAATATCGTCGTGATATATAGATGATACATTTACTGTATTGAAATTGGACCATACCAACTATTTCATCACTTATGAGATAGAAAATTAACATAGAGAATTACCTATTCTGCATTGCAAAACCAAACGAAACGCAGACGATGGTCTGGATACTACTGTCTAAAGGAAATCAACACATTCTATCAGGTATCTAGACTTCCCGTCATCTCATTCAATATCAGTTAAGGGAGGTTTAGTCAAATGTCTAAATAATAGAGCTAAAATAGTCACTAGTCATTTTGAGGAATTAAACAAGCAGTCGAAACGCACAAAAAATAGCATTTCATTATTATTATTTTCTTCCCTTGGGTTCTTAGTGGAACATTGGGCTTAAGCAGCACGCCTCCACTCCACTGAGTTCTCTGCGGTCTTTTGGACTTGGCACCATGACTGCCCACAAGCTTTCATTTCATCCGCACATGATCTCCTCCATGTCACCCTCACCTCAGACGCCCAACTCGTCGTCTCCCATGCGGGTTCCAATCGACCACCTGGCCTGGGGCATGATGTCCCCAGTCGGCCATCTCAGTGTATGCCCAATCCATCTCCACTTCCGTCTGCATATCTGTTCGGTAATAGGTTCTTGCTTCGTTGGTTCGTTCCAACAGTCCCTTGTTGCTTATTTTTTCTGGTCATCTAATGTTCATTATGGAGTGAGTATAGGTGGCAACTGTTGATAAATGTCTGTAATTTGTTGGAAATGCTTTTCGTGACATGCCAAGTTTCTGAACCATCACATAGCACCACTAGCTTAACTGACATTAGTGTTGAAAATTCGGATCTTGTTCTTTGTGCTGAATGCAGTACATCTCCACACTGATTTCAGATTAATGAAAGCCTGTCTTGCTATTCCGATCCTGGTTTTGACATCCTCGTCTGTGTCGCCACTTGTAGTTGAAACGATGCTGCCTAACCTAGGTAGGTGAAATAGACTACTTCCTTTAGGTTTCTCCTGTTGATGATGATTGGTGCCTCTTGTTGTCTATGCTGTTTCTCTTTAAATATCCTCATCACCTCCATCTTCTCTACATTCACTTGAAGTCTTGCCTTCGTTGCACTGCCTCTTCTGCCAAGTTTTTAGTTTTTGCTTGTAGATCTTCAAGTTTGTGCGACATTTGATACAAATGATCATTGGCGAAATCGAAATCTTTTCCTGGGGTCTTTTCATCGGTCCAGCCAGCTTATACCCATCTTATCGCTCCTCACATTTTGCTGCATGATGCACTCCACCAAAATCAGGAAGATGATCCATGATAATGGTAGGCAGCAACCTTCCTATCTTCACTTCAAAGGCATCACTGAGCTTCCAGTTCTCAATCACTTGGAATGTAGCGTCGTCATATAGCTAGCATATAGCAGCTGTTGAATGAGGCTGATAAATGTTTGAGGCACTGAAAGCGTAGTGTTGAAACAGCTGCCTGCCAAATCACTCCTCGGTCGATGCTGTTGAAGGTCTTTTGAGAGTCGATGAAGTTGAGGTAAAGATCCAGTTGACTGCCATTCTGTGCTGTGTTCTATGATGATGATGATGATGATGATGATGTGTAGTGTATGGTTGCAATTTGATGCGAACATGATTTGTTCTTCCTGAAGCCAGCCAGTCAGCCAACCAGCCAGTCAGCCAGCTAAGCAGTCAGGCAGCCAACCTGTTCCTGTCGTAATTTTGAATGCAGAGTATTTTCAGTCTTTTCAGTATGATGCGGCATAATATTTTGCTTGGGATGGACAAGGACGTGAGCATGGTTCCTCTCCGCTTCTTTCAAAGGCTTAAGTCTCCCTTCTTTTCGACTTTGATAAGGTAGCCCTTCTTCCAGTCAGTAGGCAGGTATCTTTCCTTCCTTCCTTTCACACCTGCAGTAGTGGTGCGAGCACATCAGCTGTTGTCTCCGCGTCTGTTTTCAGGACAGCACTACTAATTTATATTTATCTTCTATCGTTTATCAAGAAATTCTTACGAACACGTACGAAACAAATATCAGTAATACAAATAATAGGAGCAACAGGAATACAAATAGGTTCGAAGTCTCTATTGTGTTAGCACATAAGGAAATAATATAAGAAACTATACGTAGGATTCTTAACAAGGCTAGTGTTAGGGTGACATTTAAACCTACAAACTCACTCAGAGGTAAGCTTTGTCGACTGGGTTAAGGATGCTATAGATCCAATTCAGCAAAATAATCTAATCTGTCAAATTCTATGCAATAATTGTGAGTTGAAGTACATGGCCCAAACTAGACGGTCGAGGTCAGTTAGTTTAGTAGCTATAGTTTAGCTAGCTATAGCTAGCTAAATATAGAATGATACAAAAACACTTGGCTATTGCAATGAATGGATCAACACACAATAGGATGGGTGGGATAATACCAATATGATTAGGTGGGGAGAGATGTGGATTGATTACTAAGTCGTTGTTCGTCGAATCTGCACCCAAAAGATGACGCAACACCTATATATCAGATATATGGAGAATTTTACTACCAATGAGAACAAAGAATATGAGGTGATAGGAGTATAAAAATTCTATATCGGAAGTGGTTTGATGACATTGATATGATTATGAGCAATGATCATATATGCTCAAAACGTCATCATGTGGATAATACTGACTCACTGTGTGGTGTATATCAAATAAACAAATCTAATATGCAATTAAATTCTGTCACAGTACTCACGTTTTACAGTTATACTAACCATCAGAGGTTATCATTTTAGAAGTACAAGTAGAAAGGAGTTCACAACTCCCACTGTGCTACCATATAAGTAAGGTATATCATAAACTTTACGTAGGATCCTCAATAAAGCTTGAATTGGTTGTGCTGGCATTTAAACCTACCTACAAACTCATTCATAGATAAGCTTTGTTGGCTGGCTTGATGATCGGATGGAATTAATTAACCTAATCTATCAAATTCCATGTAATGACTGTGAAGTCAAGTACATAGGTCAAATTAGCTGGTCGGCGTCAGTTACAATAGCCAAACATAGGAATTTAGCTAAACATAGAATGACAAGTGTGAATAATGTCAGTAATCTAGAAACAACTCAGCTATTGCAATGTATGCATTAACACACAGTCACACAATAGGGTAGGTGGGATAAAACCACTGTACTTCAGTTCAATATAATTAAATGGAGAGAGGGAGAGAATGATTACTGAATCTGTGTTCATCGAATCAACACCCAGCCAACACATGTAATTGGAATGATGCAACACCTATATACCAGATATATGGGAAGTTTTACTACCAATGAAAACAACTTATATAAGGTGCTAGAACTATAAACATGAGATATCGAAATAGAGTGTGATTACACTGATATGATTATGAGTAATAAATAATTCATGCTGGGAACGTGATCAAGTAAATAATGTTGTATCACTGTGTGGTGTATACAAAATAAACAAATTTAATATAGAACTACATTCTACCACAGTACCCAAGTTTTACACTTGTCTAAATCAGATTCTGTTTATTTTGATGGCTACTTTTGTATTAAATCTCGAGTGTTTTATCGAAAAATTAGACATACCTATTTTTGTGATAATCCAAACTTGTTTAGTGACAAGTACTTATAGATTTTGATGGAACAGTTAGCTAAGATTGTCAGAGTTCTCTGTGGGCATATCAGATTTCAGATTACTGTGTTTAATCCTGCTGTTACTGCAGTTTCAATTTGGTTTATCAGTCACAAATTGTTCTAACTATAATTAAACCTTTATTTATGCATACACTACAAGGAAGTCTCTTTTTGATTTTCATACAGGCATAAACTGTACTGCAGTCACTTAGTGAATGCTAACAAATGTAGTCGACAAGTTATTATGCTTGTTGATACTTGTCTTTGCATCGCATATTGTGAACATGACTAACAAATGTTCACTTGATGGTTTGAACCTGAATCATTCATTGCTGAAGTTAACGACTTCTCGACCAGACTATAGTATCCGAGTCTAAACACATACGCGATTAAGTTGTATACACCGATCACTCACCAAAGGATAACTATGATAGCTTTCAAGTTCTTTTCACTTAGCTTTGATCAAAGTGGCAACTGAAGTAAGTGAAATAAAACTAAAATACACTGTGTTTTTTTGCCTAAGATGATTTGAGTGAGTCACCAAGAATCCGTGAAATCATGATACATCTTTGTTGTCACTGATCTGTGAAACCGTTGCCTCTTTGGTCTAGGCGCTTGATTTGCAACTGATGGGTTACCGCTTCAAGCCCAATTCCTGGTAGTATCATTAGATCACACACGATAGGTGAGGCTTATTGCCTACTGGACAAACATGGATGTGGTTGCTGAGTGGATTTTGATTTTGAAGGCATACCTGCAGCAGATTCTAACCTACTTCATTTAGTGCTCAAGTCAAACGTTTAAGTAACAGGCTACTCAGGTTACAACTGATGCATATGATGGAACCAACAAGTAATCAGCGTTGCGGTTAGGTGTAATGTACTAGTTCAGTAAGTAAAGTTAGACGGTGAGGTTGTGAATCACTACCGACTGAAGTGACCTAAGCGTGTGTTGTATGTACACAGCCACCACCTACCTTAACGCACCATATCAGCTGAAGTACAAGTAGAGCAAAGAAAAGCTGTAGTTGGGTGGGTGGTTACGTCAAGACGTGGTATCATTCCATGAAATATTTTACTGTTGGGCAAAGTTATATAGAATATCTGTCTGGGGCCTTTAAAATGTTAGGAACTAGTGGTTGGAAAATCTCAGTAACCTTACTCACAGCTGGTTACTTGGAAGTACATTTACTTCATCCTTACTCGTCAAAATTCTAAGCATTTTCATTATCAGTCATGAAAATTCTCTCATTCGGCATACTTTTTACACTAAATTATACGGGAAATCGCCGACTGTCACGATAATTTTTTGCTGGTCAAGTTATTGTTGTGCCATTCGTTGATCATATTTGGTTGAATATGTATATGAATGAGGCAGTAATCATACACTCAGTAGGAAAACAATTGTATGTATTCTGTAAACGACATTGCTTATGCTTGTTTAGCCTAACTGTTTTGTGGGGAAAATCAAGCATTTCTAAATCTTCACTGGATACATGGTTTTTATTCATGGAATTTACTTCAAGAGACAAGGTTCTTGTATGAAGATCGTTCTGCAGAATGAAGAGATAACTGTAGTTGAAATCGATTGTTTTCTACTTGTTTGTCAACAACCTAATCGTATGGGGTATGAATTTATGAATCTGGTTTAGATGCTCAAGTTAATAGCCGTATTATTAGTGACCGTAGCTAATGTTTGAAAGTTATGAACGGAAAATCCTCGATTCCAGCCACAGAGGTTGACCTAATCACAGAAGAATTTTCGTTAGACCTACGATATGCAGATGACATAGTCCTGTTAAGTGAAGACGCTGACAAGATGCAGAGTCTTCTGAACACCTTCAGTGTTAATTTGAGAATGTTTGGGATGCGGTTCTCACCACCCTAATGCAAATTGTTACACCACGATTGGTCTTCAGCGGTACGACGACTAACAATAGGGAGTGAAGTGGTTGAGTGTGTCGACCATTTCACTTCACTTACCTGGGAAGTAGGACCAGCCCTCGTGGTTCAGTTGCCGGTGAAATCTCTGTACAAATACAAAAGGCTCGGTTAGCTTTTGCCAATTTACACCACCTATGGTGCCGCCGTGATATTCGATTGTCTATTAAGGGTTGCGTGTACTACACAGCAGTCGACTCTGTTCTACTGTATGTCTGTGAAACATGGCCATTGAAAGTGGAAGATATGAGAAGGCTTCAAGTGTTTGACAGACGTTGCCTTCGTAGTATAGGCCTCCGTATTCCGTGGTGTCACCATGTGAGTAATGCAGAAGTCAGGTGAAGGGTTTTAGTGAGGCAGGAGAGGTAAATCAGTTGATGAGGTTATCAAGCTTCATCGACTGAGATGGCTGGTTGGGACGTATATTACGTATGCCTAATCGCTGATTTCTTCGTCACACGAAGTTGGCCAAAGTAGGTTAAGGCTAAAAGTGGTCAGTCTGAAACATGGCACCAATGTATGAAGTGTTTGACTGTTGGTTTGAGCTATGTGGGATGATGTAGACTGGGTGGTTGTGGTCGGTGGGACAAGAGGAAGCAGTGGTTGGAGATCGACTCTAGGTGATGTATGATGGCTGAGAACCGATGTCAGTGGTGCAGATGTATCCCCACACACCTTATGCTGATCTTAACGACGCTATACCGAATCTCACCATTTTGTCATTCCTTCTTTCTCTCTTTGAGTACTTTATATTTCTTTTGGCTGAATTTTCCTTTTGTTCATGTTC
The DNA here is from genome assembly GCA_944470555.2 of Heterobilharzia americana. Taxonomy (NCBI): domain Eukaryota; kingdom Metazoa; phylum Platyhelminthes; class Trematoda; order Strigeidida; family Schistosomatidae; genus Heterobilharzia; species Heterobilharzia americana. The sequence goes on along the minus strand of OX104129.1, from coordinate 28,734,664 downwards.
CACTTCACTGCCTTTTTACTTGATGTGGCGATATGAGGTGCGGCAATTCGAACCGTTATGCGGTAATGCTTGGTCTTGTATTAATGGATGATGATGATGACCAACCACATTATTTTATGATTTTTTACCTGATTCCATAAATGCTATGCGCAATCTCCTTCTCACTATTGGTTATCTTGAGAAACACAAGATTCTATACATCAATTAATTTTACTGTATGCTCAAACTTTCTACATCTGAAATTTCTAGTGTCTCAATTTAAACGATACTCTTTTTGTTTCGATTTCACATATAATTACTGTAAAGGTGTTTTTCAACTTATACGAACGAAACAACTATTCGATTTCAGATATCAGTGAGAAGCTGTTTATTTATAGTTTAAGGATATTCGGTGTTGATATCTTCTCTCTCGTTTGAGCACTGTACTTACATTTTTCATTATTTAGGGTAAGTGATTTAATCCAAATAATCGGGTCGAAATAAACATCCACCCTTCTGTTGTACTTTTTAGTGTTTTTTCAAATATGATTAGGGAAAAATAGTTTTTTGTTGTGAGGAAATCAGGTTAGGTAGTTGACAAAATAGATAAAATAAGCATATAATCGGGCATTACCACTTAACAGTCCAGGTTGCCACACTTCATATCAGAACATTAAGTGAGAATCCACTAGAATGAAAGATAAAGAAGTGGAGGAGAAGAAAGTAGTCGAAAGTTACTAAAAGAAAGGAAGGAAGAACGAGAAAATACTGAATTCTGTATAATGATCCAGATATAGATAGTGTATGGATACATTTGCACCCTTGAGACCAATTCTCAGCTGTATCACCAAGCCTCCTCAGGTGCCAGTTTTTATTGTCACATAGCTGCTAACAGAAAAGATTACATTTCCCCACACGGTTCAGACCAACACTTTCAACATCAGAGTCACTTTTAATAGCCCAACACGTAAAACTGTATTATTTGGAACAAAGATTCCACTGAGTCAATCAATATCACTTGGTCTTTACTGCACAACACCTCTAGTTGCTACACCTCAAATCAGCATCACAAAGAAAGCTCAAGGCAGTAATAAGAAAAACAGAGAAATAGGTTAGAATGTGATCAAAAATGGTGAGAAAGTTGTGAAGAGAGAACGAGAAGGAATGAAACAATCAAATTCAGTATGACGATATTGTGTGAATGCATTTGCATCACTGAGATCAATTCTCAGCCACATCACTAAGCATCTTCAAATAACCATTTCGTTTGTCACATGGACGGACATCAAACGCGAAATTCACATCTCCCTCTTCACGGCTGAAACCAACAAATAGTCAAAGGCTTCATGCAATGATGCCATGTTTAGTCTAGCCACCATTAACCATTCTCCAGCCTAAACTCACTTCAGTTAACAATTGTGTCATGTGGTAGACGCTGACTAGACATATGTAACAGATGCCCTGACCTCCTGAGTCCATGAAGGCTTCCAACCTTATCATCTGGATTACCCCCTTCACCTGAAACTCCACACTTGACTTTCACGTTACACACGTGGCGGCACAACAGCACACGGTCGATGTTACAAAGGTAACAGTAGTCAAACATCTGAAGCCCTCTCATTTTCTTCATTTCAAATGTCCATGTTTCGCAGCCACATTGAAAATATTGTTCACTTCAAGGTGTTTATAGCTTTAGAAATTAACAAATTTGTATGCTACAACAAACATTTATTTCTTGGTTTCTTATACCTTCTCTGAACAAACAGTTAATCATCGCTCATAAATCTATTAATTTATGAAATGTGATTGTTATTCTGTAAATTGACAAAAATTTTACATACTACTAATATATATTTACATTTGTCTATAGAGAATCAATAAATTACACTACATCTTTGTAGATTAACTTTCCCATTGTGATACATAGCAGGACTCTAGTCAAAGGTATATAGACTACGATGTTTAGTTGTCCAATGATTTACTATAATGTTTTGCATATTATAGATATATGTATACGAGTTTGTATGTGTATGTTCTATTCACATTCTTTTTCGAGAAGACAATTTTCCATTTTCTTTAGACAGGCAATTTTCTTTGATGAAGTCTACACTATGTAAAACTAAACAACAAAGAACTATTAGTAGTCAAATGTTAAAGTTACAAGTTCATATCACATGAAGAAGATTACAGTCCTATTAAGAAAGAAGAATAGGATCTACACCATTAGTGTTCAGATGTACGTGTCATTTGATTGGATACTATTCAAGATAGTGTTTTCAACGACATTCAATTTACTGGTAATCTACAACATAAATTAAGGATAGATGACGTTGTTATTCATCGTAGAGTGATATCATTTAGAGGAGCGAAAGAAACCTGGGAGCACTGGAAAGCTGTTTCGTCCTAGTATGGAACTCCTCAGCAGTGCGCACCCACGACCCCACCCTCCCGGGATCGAACCCATGACCTTCAGGTTCCATGGCCAGCATGTTACCATTGAGCTAGCCACTAGGTCAGAATCCAATGGTCCATGAGAAGGAATTCATTAGATAAGGATTTATTCACCGGTCACTTTCAATTAACTACCATGAGAGTTTTAAAAATTCCCATCATCAACAAGACATAAGCGAACAATATTGTTTTCAGTTATACCCTCTTCAGGCTTTTCTCTAATATAAAATAGCTTAATATACATAAAAATTAAACCATTGATGTAGGTTTGTTGGTTAATTTGATAAAGGTTTTAAGACTAACAATGGTGATAATAATAATAAAGTTGACTAAAGCACATTGAATATAGATGATAAGGATGATAACAACTAAGAGAGCAGCATGAAAATGTAGACACTCCGATAATCAAACTGGGCCGAGGCTTATAAAAATAAAAGTTACACAATACTGAAGGATGACGTAAGCGGATAAACAAAGTCTAGACAAATATAGTAAGTATACGAAAGGGGTGAAGAATAAGAAAAGGGGTAGGAAGAAAAAGACAATGATAAAGTTATTAACTAAATATTCTCTGACCAAGGGAGAGATAAGAGATGTACAAACTTCTGGATACAAAGACTTGGATGATTAGCTCGAATTCCCACAGCTTCTGCTATGTGTAAAAGATGAGTTTGAATACCTTTCGAAAGATGAGATGGTACGTGGTGAATAATCGTGAAAGCATTGTTCTTATCTATAAAGTGACCACTATCAACAAGGTGAGATAAAACCGAACTTCTGATGAATTTTTTCTGTCCCTTTCCCAACCATGAAGGTATATACTGAGCAACACGTTTGTTAAGTTGTCTAGTAGTACTCCCTACATAACATTCTCCACAGGAGCAGCTAAACTTGTAAATCTACATGGAAATGGAAAAACTAGATACCTTATCTTTTGTTTGGGCAGCAACAAATGGTTCATTGAAAAAAAACAGACACAGTTGTACGGCGTAGAAGGTCCTCTTAATGGCTTTAGAGAGTCTCTGATATAAAATTTCTGCAGCCACATCTCCATTAAATTGCAATTTTACAAACAAAAGTTTCTTTTGTATGGTAATAATTCCAGGTTTGTTCCTCTGGGCTTTTTCCATGTATCTTTTTATGAAGTTGTTAGAGTAGCCCATTTCAACCAACGAATTATGAATATAATCTAACTGTTTCTGTTCTAGATCATCCGAATATATTTTCTCGCTGTTAGTGAGGCTTTTGACCAGGTTTACTTTTTACCGAATTGGTACATGACTAATAAAATATGTGTACTGACTTATATATGTGGCCTTCCGGTAAATGCATTTGCTAAGTGAACATTCTTCTCTTCTGCCTAGTAAAAACATTCAAGAAGTGTAGTTTACTCACATTTTCTTCCTCACAAGTGAAATTGAGTGAACGGCGCACCTCATTAAATTTTCTAAACACCTCGTTTGTATCCATATTCTGATCCAGGATAATGGTGATACATAATCATCTCCTTAATGACCTCTCTCAATGCTCCGTTATCCAGTTTGGCAAGAAATATGTCAGCTAAAATAGGGCCGAATGGTGAACCCATAGCCATCTCATCAATCTGTCTATAATGAGAGCTATTGAAGACAAAATGTACATTCATAGTACATCTAAGGAGTAGTTCCATGAAGGTGTGTATAGGGATTCCGATGTTGAATTACATTTCCGATATTTGTTGACAGATAAAGTCTGCCATCTCCAGTAATGGTAAATTAGTTAATAGTGACGAATTATCAAGCAATGTCTTATGTTTTCCGTTTACATTCATATTATCTAGCTTAGAAGTAAATTCAATGACATCTTTTACACTGTGGTTAACTAATTCTTTTTTTTATAAGGGATATAAAATTCTTACTAGCCATTTAGCAACTGAGTAGTATGTGGAATAAACATGTCACATCAACCGACAAACCAACATGATTGGTTTCTATATATATATATATAGGCGATATGAGGCAAGGCAAGGCAAGGCGAGGCAAGGCATCGAAGGAAGATGAGAGTTCTTTCGGGTGGACGTAGAGAAGGCAGTGGTGATGAAGATGCCCTGCTACCACCACCACCAACAACAACAACAAGAACAGGCTCCAATAGCCATGTACTGGAGGAATTGAAAGGAAGTTGTCTCTTTCACCTACCTACCTGCCTACCTACCTACCTACCTACCTACCTACCTACCTACCACCCCACACCTACCTACCTACCTACCTACCACCCCACACCTACCTACCTACCACCCCACACCTACCTACCTAGACAGGTGGCATCGTTTCAACTACAAGTGGCGACACACACAAGGACGTGAAACCCATTGTCAGAAGGACAGAAAGACAGGCAAGCCTCCCTTTATCAATCTGAAATAATCGGTGTGGAGATCTAATTCACTCTGCCCAGCATAAGGCGTGAACGTGATCTGGATTTTCAACACTGATGCCAGTCAAGTAAGCCAGTGCTTCCATGTGCTGGTTCAGAGACTTGGTACGTTACGATTAGCATTTCTAACAAATTGGAGACATGCATCATCAACAGCTGCAGACTACGCATACGCTCAGTCGGTACTGAAGATGAGATGGATGGGGAGAGTAATAAGAATCAGTAAGGAGGAACTCTGGCTGGCTGGCTGGGAAGTAACCAACGAAGTAACAACCTGCTGCCGAAGAGACATGCAGAAGAAGGAAGTGGAGATGGATTGGATTGTATTGGATTTGTCATAGACTGAGAAGACCGATTCGTGACATCATGTGCCATGCGAGGTGCTCGAGTGTAAGGGAAATGGGAAACGACGAGTTTGGTGTGTGAGGTGAGGGTGGCATGGATGAGATGGTGTGAGGAAGAGGTGAAGGGTTATGGGGATTGGTGGAGGCAGGTTGGAAAGACTGGAGAGAAGTGAGTGGAATAATGACGTGCTACTGAATCCCTATTTCCCACTGGGAAGTCAAGGGACAAATAATAATAAATCCAATATAATTTGGCTGAGGATTTGATTGAGTATTGGATCTTTGTTCATTGAATCTGCGCTTATCATATATTATAGAACTGATGTAACGTCTATATACTAGAGATATGGAAAATTTTGCTACCAATGGGAGCATATAATCTGAGGTGACAGGACTAAAAAAGTGAGATATCAAAAATAGCGTGATTACGTTAATATGATTATGACCAATGATAATTTATGCTTGAAACGTCATCAAATGAATAATACTTTATCACATTGCGTGTTATATATCAAATAAACAAATCTTATATGGAATTATATTCTACCACACTACCGAAGGTTTACACTTATATTAAGAATGGGTAGGACTTCAACAAAAAATCAAGTTGTTATTCATCGTAGACTGACATCAGTTGCAGGGACAGAGGAAACCTGGGAGCACTGGATAGCAGTTTCGTTCTAGTATGGAACTCCTCAGCAGTGCGCACCCACGACCCCGCTAGGGATCGAACTCCCTCAAAATCCAAAAAACATCAAGTGTTGCCAGGCCAGTGTTCACGCTAGTGAGTCACAGGTTGATATGGGAACACGTAAGCAATCGTCGGCAAGTTGTTTTACTGCCAAGGGGTTTTTCATTTTTAGCTATATATATATCATAGTGAACTCCTTTCGCGTAGTCTTCTTAACTGATTATTTTTCCTCTATATGAAAACGCATTAATTTTATTTTTGAAATCTTTTTTCTCTAATATCATGTATTGACTGTCTGTTTTTCTTTTGAACATGTCATTATAACGTTAACTTGACTTTTTCTGTATCTTCCTAATGACTAGCTGAAGAGAATGGGCAATCATCTTGCTTACATATCTCTAGCATAAGTGTATTTGACAGAAATGAGAATATTTATAAACGAACTGGTAGACGAATGATTTGCTGAATTTTGATTAAAGCAACAGACTATTATACATTCAAAAGTCATCGATAAGACCAGTTTTATGTAAAACTTTGGTCTAGATTAAAGTGTTTCTAAAAATTAGACAGCTTATATTTCCTTTGAAACACTCAATCCGTACAGCTTAACATTCTATTCATAAAGGATTACAGTTTACTGAACTATTCTTAGACATATTGTAGCTTTAGATGATCTCAATTTTTGGTAAGTCAACTGATCTGTGATTTCTTTGATAGTCGAGTGGAATAATATGGGTATGATTATGCAAGAGAGTTTCAAATGGTTTCAGATGAGGCATACTGATAAGAACCAATAAAAATTAACATTTAGGCCTTCATATCAACCATTTCCAAACGGACTGGGAAAATCTACTTTAGAGCTTCATTTCCTGACCAAATGGCCCAGATTAGCGCTTCTGACTACTACTACTACTACTACTACTACTACTACTACTACTACTACTACTACTACTACTACTACTACTACTACTACTACTACTACTACTAATTAAAAATAGAGAACTGTAGTATGGGAGTAAAACTTGGGCACTGTGGTCGATTGTTATTCTATTTTAGTCTGTTTAGTACCTCTCAATCTGCTATTCAGCCCTGAAATTTAACAGAAAATCAATCAACTTAAGAGGATGTGACTAGGAATCATGTATATTTAGATTACTGGATGTTTGACGAATTAAGTAATAAGTCATATACATAAGTGTTTGTCCAGCTTGTAATTCAGGCGTATCCAGATATTACCGTTTTATCACTTGACATTCTGGATTGATATAGGGGATTGCTGTTTAAAAGTAGGTTTTTTCTGCTTCATCTAACTTTTCTGATACTAAGAACGTGAGATTTACTTGAAATAAAGTGCTAAGTGATGTTTATGTATCAGAATATGAGAATTCTGTTAGAAGTATTGCTTAAATTTATAACTTTTATGATTGTAGACATATTCCCAACAATTTAATCTTCATAAACGAAATCAAAGTTATTGACTGATTTGCCAATCAGACGGCTACTGCTGGTCTTATCTCATGAAATTGCATCGAAGGGAATATAAATCATTATCAAACGAAACACTTTTTAATCATAAAATGATTGTTACTAAGCTCTATCGTGTATTTATACCAGTTTTACAATATTCTCCCTTGAAGTTTGAAATCTTACTATGCATTCAGCTTATTTCTTCATTCCAAGAAGTTAGAATTATAATTTATACTTGTCATTTGTAAAGAAGTATTCATTTGAAAGTGTCCTTGACATGAATATTGTTCTTAATTAAGTTCATCATTGAAGCATTTCCACAAGCTTCACTGAATTCATATTCCTTAGAAGATTTGAACTTATAGTAGAACTTCACTATTTTACATATGCTAACGCCAAGGTATTCAGTATGTTGAAAACTCTTTATGTTTAAACCCTTTTAATATGAAAAAATTATTGGAAAAGAATAAATGAAGTGTTCAAGTACTGATTGTCAGTCAGTTGATAGTTTGTACTTCATATAAACACTAAACTTTCAGTCATCAATAATTTAGAAGTTAGTCTTGAGACAATAAGTTGTTAAAGCGGTTTAAGGAAAAAGTGTGAATAAATTAGTGGTATTACTCCGATCAGTTGTTATGTGAATCAAAATGAGATAAGGTTAAGTGGCACACGTGAATAGATAGTTCAACAAACAAAGAGAATGTACTAGTATAATTGCTTGTATTATACCGTTGTTGATTCAACCGAATTGACCGGTCTCCATTGGCATATGGGCTGTCGTGCGGATAGCCCGATATTACCTGTGTTCTAATTATAATAAAGATGGATAGTGGCTAACAGTGGAATCCAGGATGGCCATTTCGTCCTATTAGGGACTTGTCAGCTGGACATACCTGCCTCCCAGTGAGTGATGTTGTTCTCGCCGGGATTCAAACTGGGGAGCGATCGCCCATATGCCAACAGAGACCGATCAATTCGATCCAATCAACAACCATATAATACAAGCAATTATACTAAAACTAGACCCCTCACACAATAAGCAAGTTAAGTGGATTGGTGGTGTAGTGGATAACGACGCTCTGGCGTTTGAAGCGATCACTCCTGAGTCCAAATCCCAGTGAGGACGAGATCACTTACTGGGAGGCAGTTACATCTAGCGGACGTGTCCTAAATAAGACGAAATGAGCATTCTGGATTCCACTGTTAGCCACTATTCATCTTCACTATAAAGAGAATATATATTTAACAGTGAAAACAATGAACAGTTTTTAGCATTTCACGAATGAGAAAATATAACAATCCATAAATTGTAGGCCTAGGGTTTCAGATCTGTTAGATAATATAAAGTTGGTATTCATCGTCGGCTGACATCAGTTGGAAGAACGTTGGAGAGCTGAAAGTACTGGACAACTTCTTCGTCATAGTTTGCGACTCCTCAGAAGTGTCCACCAATGGCCCCTTCAGGGTCGAGCCCAGGACCTTCAGGTCCCGTGACAAGCACTTTACCATTTAGGTGCTGGGTAGGAATTCAGTGCTTCATATTTTTAACTTCTATCACTTCGCGACACAGCTTGGCCATCGTCCAATATCATCGTTGAGTATTTGTCTTCATGTCCACTAGGTTTGCCCCATGAGTCATGATTTTTCGTTATAACTTCGGGAATCACCTCTCGAAGCTAGTCGCCAATGAGTACCCGGTACTCAGCAAACCTGTTGACCGTGAGGACAAATACTAAGTGATGGTATTGGGTAATGGCCATGCTAAATCACGAACTGACAGAAGTTGCAAATATGCACCACTGGATTCCGGCCCAGTGGCTAGTTGGTAACATGCTGGTCACAGAACCTAGAGGTGCTGAGTTCTATCTTTGGCGTTATGAATTCGTGGACGAGTACAACTGAAGAGTCCGATACTAAGACGAAACAGCTGTTCAATGCTTCCGGGTTTTCAAAATTCCTCCAATTGATGTCAATCCATGACGAATACCAACTTGAAATCAATAAATCCCTTAAAAATCGGTAAACTGGATTAGATAATCTTGAAAACATCAATATAGGACTATACTTAAAATGCAATACATGCCCTTTGAGAAATAACAGTAATTGCTGAAATTGAAATAATTCTTGTTCGCAAAAATACAAAACAAAACATAACGGGCAAATAAATGAAAATCAACATCTACTGTTCTATCGATTTTTGTATAATCAAGTAAAATGCATAAAAATGAGGTCACTTGAAAAGGAAGATAAAATTGAATGAAAAGGTGTTAATAAGATTTGAATTTAATCCTTAAATAAAGTTTTTTGGATGAATTTGAGGGCGATTTTAAAGGCCATCCCGAAATAACCAATCACATTTCTTCATTTCGGCTAGAAAGGTAAATCTTCATAAAATAGAGTAGTCTGATTGGTTATTTCAGTTATTGCTCAGGTGGCCTTTAAAGTCATTCTGCATTTGACTTGTAATTTGTATGAGTAATGATATAGCCATTAGCTTGTTTAGAAGAATAATATACAGTAGTACAATATGAAAATGCTCTACAGGTGTGTTATACAAATTAAAGATAAGCTTCCTTGTTTAACCGCCTCTATGTGAAACTACCAGTTCACCTGCTGTTATGGAGCAAGGTACACCAGCCGTAGTCAGAGAATGCTTTCTACACGTACACGAGAACATATTCTTGATTAATTTTATAAAATTGAAAGGAAGTCTGTTCAAATTTCGATTCTAGAACATTTGATTGATTTCCATCACTTAACAAACCCAGACAATGATTGAAACTATTTATCGAATTCACCCAAATCTCCCAGGTTTTCTTCGTTTTCAACTGCTTAAAACAGAGGAGGCTTTAGCTGTTCACAAACTAAAACCTGATCTATGTGTACAAAAGAAGTATGTACAGTCATAGCCATAATGTTTTCCCACTCCCACTAGCTTCTCCTCTCCCTATGTTAACTTAACCTTAGTATTTTTCCTTTATCACCATCATTATTATAATTGCCTTCACTTTGATTATTTTCCGGTGTTATTTCACCTAATTGTCTTAATCTTTTTAGAAAACATTGATTTCATTTTGGTCAACTTGTCTAATCCTATTGCATAATACTTAATTGTGGTAATGACAGATAGCGGCTAACAGTGGAATCCAGAATGCTCATTTCGTCTTATTTAGGACACGTCCGCTAGATGTAACTGCCTCCCAGTAAGTGATCTCGTCCTCACTGGGATTTGGACTCAGGAGTGATCGCTTCAAACGCCAGAGCGTCGTTATCCACTACACCACCAATCCACTTAACTTGCTTATTGTGTGAGGGGTCTAGTTTTAGTATAATTGCTTGTATTATATCGTTGTTGGTTGAGTGCGTTGAACACTTTAACTACCTGGGAAATCAGATCAGTCCTGGTGGCTCAGTCACCTATGAAATATCTGCACGAATACAAAAGGCTCGGTTAGCTTTTGTCAACTTACCCCACCTATGACGCTGCCATGATATCCAATTGTCTATTAAGGGTCAAGTGAACTGTGCTTTACTCGGCTCTGTTCTACTGTATGGCTGTGAAGCGTGGCCACCAAAGGTAGAAGAAATAAGGAAGCTTAAGGTGTTTGACCACATTTGCCTTCGTAACATAGGTCGTGTTTCGTGGTGTCACCACATGAGTAACTTAGAAATCACATGTAAGGTTTAAGGAGTAGAGGTAAGATATTTGATGAGGTTATGAACTTTCATCGACTAAGATTCTTCCTTCCTCTATTTTACCACTTTCTTCATTTTCTATTTTATTGCCTTGTTTACTTGATGTACTGATATGTGGTGAAGCAACTTGGATCTTAACGTAGTATTGCCTGATCCTGTGTTGATCTTGATGATGATGACGAAGCATTTCGTCTAGTAAGTGGTTTGGAGTTGTGTTAAAAGTACAGATAAAGTATTTTGATGAGGTCAGTTTAAAATGATCATAATGTGATGAATACATGAATACAGAAAATGCTTAAAGATATGCAGGTTAATGTAAATGAAAAAAACAGTTAGCTAAGCTTAAAAACATGATTTATAGAATTCAACTATTAGCAGTCAGTTGATAAGTGTACTGGATTATTTGACTAAACTAGGAGATACAATAGCGGAAATGCTCTTTGCACTGAATTTATGCAACATCATTGTTATACACACATACATAGTTGAGTTTTACTTAAGGCAACCAATTACGTGTAACCTAAATAGATTTCTAAACGACATAAATTGATCATAATTATCAAAGACATCAGCTACCCTAGTATCAATTCTTATTATCTACTTATAAGGAAGGTTTTAACAAGAAGATAGAGTCTATCAACCAAAGTCCAGGTAAATGAATAAATAAGTACACAACTTTAGTTTATTTTTATTTAACGTTGTTATTCATCGTAGACTGACATCAGTTGAAAGAACAGTGGAAACCTTGGACCACTCGACAGCTGTTTCTTCGTAGTATGGGGCTCCTCAGCAGTGCGCACCCACGACTCCACCCTCCGGAGATCGAACCCGTGACCTCCAGGTTCCATGGCCAGCACGTTACCATTGAGCTAGCCACTGGGTCAAAATCCAATGGCCCATATTTCCAACTTCTGTTAGCTCACGATATAGCGCAACCGCCACCCAATGTCATTGTTGAGTAACTATCCTTACGCCCATCAGGCTTTGCCCCCACCGGTCATGACGTTTTATTTAAATGTATTACATGTTCATGTCTCTTAGATCTTTAAAGATTTCCAAGCAAATGTAATAGAAAATAATCGAATCATATGTTCACATGCCATCAGTAGACTTAAGTAGCTATGTGGGACTCACATGATTTGAATAATTTTGGTGTCTAGGTTGAATTATTCAGAGTTAATCTTCTGATAAGCTTGGTATCGAACGGTTGAAATAGTCATCTGGTGTTTATATTATGTAGATCAGTTTAATATACACTGTTGACTATTCGGAGTAGTTCCTCATGATTCATGTCAGTCAGTCAGTCAGTCAGTCAGTCAGTCAGTCAGTCAGTCAGTCAGTCAGTCAGTCAGTCAGTCAGGATTTCACCTATTTTTAACCAAGATGGTTAGATATGAACGCTGTTTTGGTTCGTTTATATTGGTTTACATTAGTGTGTTATTTAATCCCATTGAAGTTGGGTGAATACAGTCAAACCAATTTGTCAGTCAAAAATTTCATGAGAATTTTATAGTGATGATTGAGGATGGTAAGCGGTGGAATCCAGAATCCTCGTTTTGTCCTACTTTGGACTCCTTATGTGGATTTATCTCCCTCTTAGTGAGTGGTGTTATCGCCATTAAGATTAGAAACCGAGACCGATCACTTCAAAGGTCATAGCTTTATCCACTAGACCATCAAGTCACAATGACCACTTCTTGTACAAGAAGTGGTTAATATAACTCGGGAGCCTAGTAAATAACGTTCTACCGTTTGGAGATATACGTTTCTGTTTAGAGTTTTATTGAAGATAACATCACTCCCTAAGCGAGTTACAGCTAAATCCAGCTGACGCATCCTAAATCCGCCATTATCCATCATTACTATAAAACTGAAACGACAGGCATTATCGAGACATCCATACAGGAGCCAATATGCTAATAGACACAGATCAGTTGGGTTCAGTCAATGACGTGATGATAAAATGGAATATCATTTCATGAAAATATTTAAACAGTTTACGATAATACTTGTCTTCAATTTATTATATTAAAAGTGTCAACTAAATACGTATTGTATGTATTTCATATCACTTTATCATATTGTATAAGTTTTTTTTTACTACTTCCAACTAGGTCAAATTCAATGAACTATAAGTAATTTTCATGTTTATACTTGACTAGAATTCACTTATACTTCCTATAGAGCTTTTCATTGTTCAATTACAATTGATTTACCAGACACTAGTTAGTTATAATGTACTACAGGTCACTTATATATAAGTGAATACTACAAAGTGGTTGTATTCAATGATTAATTGGTTTCTAGTAGTTATTATTTGAAATAGGAATGAGTCATTTAGTGGTTATATACTTTATAGAAAGAGTAAAGACAGTGTAGTGCACAATGGAGGTTGTAGGTTAAAATGTATTACCATATTTATTAGCCACACTACTATTGTTATTATTATTGTCATTATGACCAATATAGGTATCAAAAGATGACTTTCTGTAATTCAAATACTCACTAAAAACTAGGAAATCATTAGAAATTTATTTCATCCAATTGTGAGATACTTCTCAAAAAAAATCTACACCAATAATGGCTTTTCATATTTGATTGAACCAAGTATACTTAAGCTTTATGACTACAGCGTTAACTTTTGAATTAGCGGCTGTAATTTTAATGACTGATATTTTTCTTTCATTCATTCTATACTTACTGTCATCATTCTGTTTTTATCATTCATTAAGCACTTATTGAATTGACAAATATATATATATATATATATATATATATATATATATATATATATATATAAATCATCTCAAAAATATATTACAGTACAATGGTTAGTGGTTTGCTCCCAGATGGATATCATGTAGCTCTAATGAGAAGCCGTGACCTGTAGGGTCAACCAATCATAAGTGAAGAGGATGCTAACTCAAGACCTTGCGTGATAGTCGCACTATATCATGAATTGACATAAGTTGGAAACTGTGAACTACTGGAAACCGACTCAGTGCCTGAATGGTTAACGCGTTCGCCATGATACCTGAAGATCCTGAGTTCCATCCCTAGTTGGGCCATGGGTGCGTACTGCTGAGGAATCCCATACTAGAATGAAACAGCTGTCCAGTGCTCTGAGGTTTTCAATGGTTCCCCAACTGATGTCAGTCTGTGATGAATGCTACCTCAGTTGAAGGAACAATGGAAACCTGGGACCACTCGACAGCTGTTTTGTCATAGTATATATATATATATATATATATATATATATATATATATATATATATCACTTTCGCTGTCACCATCATTAACCTACCGCTTATCCAGCAGTTGGTAATAATATGTCAATTAGAAGTAGTTACCTTTTACATTTTTTAAACGTAACTATTTCATAGTTTAATTCCAGATATGATGTAAAAATAAGTTATGTTATGCCATATCTGTTCAAATGTTTGCTTTCATTGTTGACAGATATGCTTATCTATATAGCATAGTAGGGAATAGGGTGGATAATAAGCTTAAAAATCTTGAAGTTGAAAGGAGTCTATTCCAAAAGAACTAGACATATTTTTGTAATTTAATCTTTGTTCAAGAGGATGAAAAGAAAGACATTTTGAAATCACCGAATAAATGAAATAGAAACTGAATTGAATTTGTTAAAGATTACCATGGATAAACGAGAGACCTATTATTCATAAATGACTTTCTATAGACTAATTTCGAATATTATTATTATCATTTGTCCCTCTGGTTCCTAGTGGAACATACGGCTTCAGTAGCACGTCACCATTTCACTCCGTTCTCTGGAGTCTTTCTATCCTGACTCCACAACTCCCCACAAGCTTTCATTTCTTCCTCACACCAACTCCTCCACGTCACCCTCACCTCGAATGCCCAACTCATCGTTTCTTATCTGGGTTCCACTCGAGTGCCTAGCCTGGTGCGTGAATCCCCTAATGGTCTTCTCAGTCTATGTTCAAACCAATCCATTTCCAGTTTCTTCTGCATATTTGTTGGGGGTGATAGATTCTTGATTGGTTTTATAATAAGAATGCCATTGTCTAATTTTCTTTCCAATAATTCTTCACAAATGTAGTCGATGGTTTCCATTAAAAGGACTTAAGTAAACAAAGATATGATATCCAGGGATCCTATACATCTGTTTAAAACATCCAAGCTTTTTTATATTGTGTCTACAAACTGGAAGGTGTCTCTCATGCTATATAACTGGTCACGCAAAGGTCTAAGTAATCGTATTAGCTATTTAATCGATTAAAAACTTTTCCCCCTTACAACTCTCCAGTGTTTTTTCCTTCATTATTTTTAAGTTCAAGGTGACAACAGTATTTAGACGTTAAAATATTAAACTATTATTGAACTGTAGATGGTTGAATAAATATTTTTTCCAACTACTTTTTTTCAGCTTACTGCCAACCTGAAACATTCATTTGTTGTTTTGTTGTTAGCTAGAAAAAACGACAGTTTGAAACCATTTTAAAAAGGTGAGCAGGAGTACTTGACGTATTTAAAAGATTAAAACAATCTGAAAGGGAAGAATTTCATAAAATATATTCAGTATGAAATTTTCGGTACCCTAAGGAATAATCAAGCCGCTGAAAATTTCTTGTTATAAATCAAACAATGGTTGTATTGTGTTCTCTGAGGATCTGGGTTGTTTAATTATGAAGCTTTCATTGTCTTGCTAGACGATATCATCATCAATAACTTCATTATGATGTGAGCTGTCAGTATGTCTCCGTGAGTGTTTTAGAAGCTTGCCTTGACGAAGAGGTCTGTGACTGGTTGTTTCCTTTCATTGTTATGTCATTGACTGTATAGATTTTCCTGCTGGCTGTCCCTCTGCTTGATCTAGCACCTTTCTCTTGTCTATCATTTCTATCATTGGTTGATACATTTGGTCTATGTCTATACATCTATTAATTGCTGACTGACTGACCTAAATGCCAAGCTTCTAGGAATTCTCTGATATTCTTTGTGTTTCCTCTCTCCGTCCAAAATTTCTCCACTGTCGAAATTGAGTTCATTTCCTACAATTATTCACGTGCATTGAAATGAGTGGTGAAATGTCATGACGCGTTTTATAGCCAATTAGTGTTCATGTAAACGAAAGCGTTAAGACGTTAAAATATTGAACTGTAGATGGTTGAATAAATAATTTTTTCTACTACTTTTTTCAGTTCTCTGACAACGTGAAACATTCATTTACTATACATAACAGATATTGACTTTAAAGTTGGGTGTAAAGTTAACATAATCAAAGTTTATTACGATCATAATATAATGATAAACTGAGATATTAAGTGTTCACTTCAACAGAATATTAGGAAATGAGAAAACGCATATTTTTTCTGTCTTATCTCAACTGATTTATTCTCAATGTCTGTAAATACTCTCGATTATTTGTTTATTTTAATTCTTGGTAAAATATCGTTTATTTGATTAGCTGGATGATAAATATGTGAATTTGAAACAGAACCAATGTCATGGTAAGGTTAAAACGAGAGACAGACAGTTCATATCACTGTAAATAGGTATCGAAGATCTACCATGTATATCGTTCAAAAATAAGTAGGTTTAACAGTCAAGTTATTAATAAATGCATATTTTACTGGGATATCTTCTTTAAAGAACTATTCAAATATGAGAAACCTTCTGAAAATTTCTTGTAAAAGTAGCTTTTATTGTCATTCAAATGAAATGTTGATAATAACTGTCTAATATTACGTAATTTGATGTATACTTTTAGCCTAAGTTGGTTGGAAGTAATCAGCAGAATGCTTTGCTGGGCTTAGATTTTATACGTTTTGGCAGTCGTATGCATTAGGTATCCGCGACATCAAGTTGTTAACCGACATCAGTACTGACTTTATCCGTCTGACAACGACTGGAAGGTTTATCTGTCTAAGTATTTGTCTAAGTTTTCGCGGTGGTTCAGTAGTTGATTTTGACATTTGTCCAATCGGGAACACAGTAGGTTTCATCACCTGTCAATATCAACCAGAGAACTATTGAAAGCTGAGAAGTAACCATTAGTTGTTTCACCGAAGTTTGGAGAACCTCATTAATGCATATCTACAAAATTATCTCAAGTGAAGTTAAGTACCACAAAGTTTAATGGTGAAAAAATTGTGATTTCAGCAATGTTTTGAATCCCAATGGTTCATTTCCTTTAATTCCTTGTTACAACTCATTAAAGTGGGATAAACGTAAATACTCATCAGTGGATGTTTAACCTTACACCAGAATTAACTAGATTTCCTGATGACATTCAACTAATTTCTTATAATTCTCTTAATTGTAAGGAAAGTATAGCACTGGAATTTATTTAGTTATAAAAGTGCTACAGGTTGTAGACAGCAAAGTAGAAAAAAATATTGTAGTAGCTTTCCTGCTACAGATTTTCATAAATCGACAATAAATGGTAGCTATCTTTGTTTACCTGACATTAACTGGCACCTATTAGTAATAAAACACAAACAATCTGGAATTATCGTATTATGTATTCAACACTACTCATTCAATAAAACTATTCTTCCTATTGTTTCATTATTTGGTAATAATGATCAGTACTGACTAGGAGTTTTCCCTGTTTGGAGTTCGTCAGCTCAATGTATTTACCCTCCAAACGGTGATATTTTCCCTACTAGGCCTAAAATGTAAGACAGGTCACTGCAAACTCCTGAGCGTTATCCACTAGGCCACTGAATCACGACAGCCATTTCTTGTGTAGCGGGTATAGTTTTTATGTTGTTACACAAGAAGTAACTACCCTTGAATCTGTGTCCTAGTGAATAACACTCTGGTTTTGAAGCGACCGGTCTAGGTTCTGAGTCTTAGTGGGAAAAACATAGCTCACTAGGGAGCAGGTACATCCAGCTAATGAGTCCAGTATAAGACAAAACCAGCATCGTAGATTCCACAGCTAGCCACTCTCTATCGCTGCCATAAAGTTGAGACTACAGGAAATATTGAGCTATCCACGTAGGAGCCTATGTACCAATAGAGACCAGTCAATTCGATACAATCAGGACATTACACTACTTTGTTTTGTTTCACATTACTGTCTTAGTGTAATCAAGTCGAACATGAGGACAGTTACTCAACGATGACAGTGGCTGTGGGTCATGCTATATCGTGAATTGACAGGAGTAGGAAATATGGAATACTGGCTTCCAACCTAGTGGCTCAATGGTAACGTGTGTGTCATGGAACCCAAAGGTTCCGGGTAGTAGGTGCGTGCTTATGAGGATCCCCGTTCTAGGACAAAACAACTATCCAGCGCTCCCAGGTTTTCAACTGTTTATCAACTGATGCCAGTCCGTAGTGAATTCTAACTTAAAATCAATAAATCAATATCCCCAAAAACCACCAAAGTGAAGAGAACGTTTTAGTCAAAAGATGATGTCATCAAGTAATTCAGGTTACCGGGAGAAGTAAATATTAACCACTGCTTCTTTTTGGACACTTCATTGTGGTCTCTAACGCCTCAATAAGCTTCAAAAGGTTAAAATTAGTATCCTTGTTGATGAACTTGGAAGACTTTAAGATATCTACTTCATATCTTGTATAGATATCTAATAGCTGCACTACCGAAAAGACTTGTTACTCTAAGACACATGGTTTACTTTCAGCGTCAGCTTTCCCCAGGTCTAGTAAACCTGTATATGTATTAGTGCAGGCTGTATCCACCGATTTCTTTCTTCACTGATGGGATAAATCGGTCGTTTCATCGTTTAGTCGGAAACTTACCATTAAATAAATACTACACTTTATCTACTGTAGATTTAGACGGAAGTTAGTTATAAATTCATTCAAACCTACTTTTTTGTATGCAGATTACTTGAATTCATCAGAAGTAAATTAAAATTTTCATTAAGTAATGTAAAAAAAGGCTTTATGGATAATTTAATTATATTTTTACTACTACAGTCTATATGTCTATGAAAAAGTATAATTGAATCAGAAATATCCGTAATAAAATGGTGATGAAAGTTGAAGGAGTGCATAGATACTTTACGATGAGAATACTCAACATGAATAAGGACGTAAAATATGCCACCACGTGCAATATCCTAGGACTTGAACCACTATGGAAAGGAAGGCTCAGACTGAACTTGATACTGTTTTATAAGCTCCTTAACAGGCTAACTTATAGCACATGGACAGATATGTGGTTCATAAACAAAACTGCATATGGATTATGAAACATAACTGCGACAGTAGTAATTAAGCATTTCAAAACAGTCACTAGGGTGAACTGCTTTGTGATAAAATATGCTCAAATATGGAGCAGTTTACCTAGGGAAGCAGCAGAATCAAACACGTTGACTAGGTTTATAAGACTGCCTAACTCTACACTACAGGACAGTACCATGAAAAGCACCACTAGTACTGCTACTAGAATTACAGACATATTAGGAACTCTCAATATATAAACAATTTACAACCTGAGGGGTGCAGAGGCTACACCTGTTTTTGTTGTTTTTCCTACCAAAATTTCAGATGGTTGCAACATGAAGATATCATCAGACTGTGAAGAAACTGGGCTATGATGAAAACCTACCGAATTGCCTGGAAATCGGAACGCTAAACCATTAAAGGATTTAACTGGAATCCTCGAAGACCCACATCATCAAGATAACCTTCAATGATGACAACAGGACACATATGAGGGATATACGTTACTAATTCTTAACATCCCATTTTTTTCGAAACAATAAAACTATGCTCCACAAAAATCACTGTCCAATAAGCAAGAAACACCAATCCCATTCACTCATTTGACCCTCCCACTATATGAATATTTATTAATCCTCGAATTACTCAAGTTTCTGGAAGGTCATAATGGCAATGAAAATCTGGACAGACAGTAAAATCCAGGAGATAAGCTCACCTATTAACTTTAAAGTGAACATATTCACAATAATGCTATGCAGCAGACTTCTCTGGTACTTCATCAAACAGTGAATATACCTACTTGATAATGGTGCATACCTTAACGTAGACACTATGGAAAACGCACTGCCATTGGTAGAGAGCTTGTTCAAATGTTTATTCCTTTGTATCACAATTTCTAATTCTGATGGCATAAATCTATATTGCTGTGAATGATAACACTTGAATAGATATTCACTTGGATCACATGGTTATACGGAAACTTACAGATTCTCACCATCGTCGGTGTGGGTTCTTTTGGTCTGTAAGCATAAGAATTTATAGTAAAATAGACGTTTATCTAGCGTAACGGGCATTGCGAAGGCGAATCAAACAAGTCGACTGCTTGTAACGGAAACTTAGAATTTTACGTGACCTTGGTGCTACCACTGGTGAAAAAAGAAAGTATGATTGGAAACGATCTAGACTTTAACAGTGTATATGTTGAAAATTGGTATTTTCTTGTTCATTTCATAACTTGTGAAATCTTCTGATGTTTTTAATCGAATTTAATGACCTCCCTTCCATACCATTCAGGTCCCGTATAATCTTGTACATTTTCCAACATATATCAATGTGATGATGCCTGTAAACTGGAGTTAAATTACTAATATGAGAATAAAATATTTATTTGTTCATTTATTTATGTCTAATATAGTTTTAATTATGACGATATTTCAAGAGTATTCTCCAAAAAGTAGTAATGAGCAGTTCAGCAAATGTTAAACTTCAAGTAATGATTGTTCAGTTTTAACGAATTTGCTCAGGTACGTGTTTAAACAGTGATCTGATCTAGTTAAATCAATTTTATCAGTCAGAAGTCATGTGTGTTTTCTCTTTATTTCATTCACTGGTGGAGATTTCTAGTTTTGTAGGAGATTATGCTAAGATCATGTCCGATAACCATCAGAAAATCTCTATAAACAGAGTTTGTATTTCTGTGGTTGCCATCAACAGAATCTGGAAAGTACATATCATACCGGTGAATGCCAGTATTTTCTTAGAAAGTTAAGGCCAGAGTTGAATACGTTTTGCCTTCTTGGTTATGACACTAAATAATTTCACTTCGGTGAATCAGTAGCTGATAATATAAATGAATAACATAAGAACCAAAGAGTTTTGGATAAATTTTCATTCTACTCTGGGGCTAAAGTAATCACTATACACTTCGATGGTCATGTATTTGATAATGAGGTTAGAGATGGGGGAAGTATTTTCAAATAAAGCCTATTGGGATAAAACTGTTTCATAGACTACGTCTAATATCGCATAAACTCGGAGATCAACAGGCAAAAGCCAGACATTTGGCAGAAGAGGCAAGGCAGGGCAGCGAAGGACGATGGAACTTCCTTCAGGCGAATATAGAGAAGAAACAGGTGATGAAGATATCGAGCCAACATTAGTAACAAACACCAGTTACCATCAGCGGTACAGGTACAGCTGAGGATGTGAAAGCCAGCCACGATCGGAAATACAGCGAGACAGACAGGCCTTCTTTCATCAATCTGAAATCAGTGAAGAGATCTACAGCACTGCACTGCACTCTACTCCATTCCATTCAGCATAAAGCGTGAACAACATCTGGATTCTCAACACTAAGTTTGTCAAGTCAGTGCTTCCATAAGATGAATGAGAGACTTGACGTGTTACGAAAAGCATTTCTAACAAAATACAGACATACATCGTCAACAGGTGTCGCCCACGCCTACGCTCACTAGATACTGAAGACCAGCTGGATGATGAGAATAATTAGAATGGGCAAGGAGGAACTTTGGCTAGCAATCAACCAATGAAGCAAGAACCCATTGGCTAAGAGATATGTAGAAGAAGGAAGTCGACATGGATTAGATTGGACTAAGCATACACTGAGAAGACGGTTTGGGAATATCACGCACCAGGCCAGGCCATCGAGTGGAGCTCAAGTGGGAAATGACAAGTTGTGCGTTTGAGGGTGATGTAGAAGAGATCGTGTGAGGTAGAAATGAAAGCTTTGGGGCAGTCGTGGAGCCAGGTTGAAAAGATTGCAGAGAACACAGTGAAATGGTGGCCTGCTACTGAAGCCCTGTGTTCCACTAGGAACCCAAAGGACAGATAATAATAATAATAATAATAACAATAATAAATAAGACTGAATGATTTTAGGACCATGCTTCAAACTGAATGCAGTCGAAAAATATATTGGATTAGATCACTGTCTATTAAATGGATTACAGAATTTGTCTATCATGAAGCTTTAACATAAGGATTGGGTCTGGTTTGTAATGAAGGTTTAGTATTGTTGTTAATAATTCTCTAACTTGTATCAGTCTATTATAAAAAGTATCTTGGAATTTCTGAAGATTAAAAATATGGAATTCTTTTTCGACAAATGATTTTGAATAATGTTAAACTACATTCTATTTCTTTTTTTGTAATTTTTCTTTTATTTTGACGTAAAAGAGAATTTTTCTCACTCTTTTATTCTACCAATTCCATATATAAAAATATTTTTTTTATCTCTGTCTCCTGAGATTTAGAAATTCAGAAATTCAATAGGTTTTTACAATTTTTATTTATAATCCAAAAGGATTAAAAGAGACAGGATAGAAAAGAGAGATTTCTAAATCTTAAGTATATTCTATTCTTTCTTATAAGATTAATTATAGGCTTGTAGAATAAACGACTGTAATGAGAAACACTAAAGAGAATTTTAAACAATCTAGAAGTACTGTTAGTTGTGTACGTTGTTTGTTTTTTCTTGTTCTAAGAATTAATTTCGCAGTATGATTTTAAACAGTAAATGAATGAAACAGATTAGAAAATTTGAAATTATACCTTCTAGCCGTCTGATTGGTTAGTATTGCATTTCATAATGAATCAAAGTACTGGTGATAACGGGAGCTTAAACATCTCTTCTTTTGATATAAACTAGGAAATGGCATACACTGAGAAGACAGTTTAGAGACATCACGCCTTAGGCCCTAGAGTGAAATGCAAATGTGAAACGATGAGTTAGGCGTCTGAGACAAGGGTGACATAGAGGAGATCGTGTGAGGAATGAATGAAAGCTTTTGGGCAGTCGTGGAGCCAGGTTCAAAAGACTGCGGAGAAGAGAATGAAATGGTGACGTGCTACTGAAGCTGTATGTCCCATTAAGAAGCCAAGGTACAAATGATAATAATAATAATAGCAAAGGACAACAACACATATTGGATACTAGCTATTAGACCTGACGAAGTATTCTAAAAAGTCTGCTTTTATGCACATTACGAGACCAGTAGTATACTGGATGCTTGGAGGTAATTAGTAAGAATCAATGTTTTCATGAAACATGTAATTTCCCTTTGTTATACAGGGTCAAATTACTCGATCTCTGTTGGCAGATGCTCTGTTATGAGGATACCTCGATACTACTGGATATTCATGATGTTATATTGATCGCAGTGATTAGCAGAGGAATACAGGACGCGCATTTTGTCCTATCTGGGACTTGTCAGCTGAATGTACTTGCACACCAGTGCGTGATGTTGTTCCAGCTGAAGCTTGAACCCAGTACCTTACACTTTATACACCGAAAGCGTCATCCACTAGACCTAACAGGACGAAACACTCCTCTAGGATTCCTATGCTAGTCAACGAGATCAATATAACACCATAAATATCTGGCAATATCAAAAAATTTGCCTAGGAGTTCATCTACGAACTTGACTCTGTATAGCAAAAGGGGAAGTTATAAGTATCATTACACCGAGTGACATTCACTGATTAAGAGGTGGCTATCATGTCCTAGTGGCTAAGTGGACATCACTCTATCGTTTGAAGTAAATACTACTGGGTTCGAATCTCTGTAGGAAGAACATCACTCCACACTGAGGCACAGGTACATCCAACTGATGAGTCCTAAGTTAGGCGAAACGCGCATCTTAGATTTCTCTGCTAGTCACCAAGATCAATGTAGTAAGAATCACTATTTATCTCAGGTGATATATCTGTAAGCATTCGCCAGTTACTTGCTTTCTCAGTTACCAGAGATTGGTTTCCATAGTTTAAAAAGTAACGAATGTTGTTATCGAAATTCCCTATCGGTTCCGAATTAACTTTTATTTATTTCATTAGTTCAGTAGATTTTTGATGAAATTTAAACATTGATTTGCCTTTTACCCATTTAATCATTTGATCTAGTTCGTACAGACTCTTTCATCCAGTATAACGATCTACCTTAAATCATCTATACAGAATCTAGTGAAATGTAAGTCATAAAGAAGTTTCATACACATAAGTTGGCCTAGATTTGAATATTCTTTAATTAATGGATTACTTGCTCTTAGTAGAGATAAAAATATCCTTCGGAAAAAGATAATACTACTCTCTACGATCGCTACCTTCTAATGATAATAGTTTAAACCGCTTTCTGAAGTTAATGATAATCATTCAGTCACCTGGATATGGTTGTATTTTTGTTCTGGCACTAATTAATTTTTTTAATAAACTAATGAAACAATAAATTATACTGTGTAAATGTTAGTTCAATTGATTTTTTCGATACTTAAGATATTTGATGTTGAATAAGTTGTGGAGATCGAAATTTTCAAGAGCTTCTGAAATTCATGTACAAAAAGCGAATACTGAAAAATGACCATACATTATAGATTTTCTCTTGATGAGGGCTATATACAAGTGGACACTTTTTATCTCATAAAGATTTAAGTCCTCATTAACTTATGCCACAGTTATAAATGTTAAAATTTAACTCTTTTTACTATTCGCTTTCAAAGCAAGAGTAATTTTGAGTAAACAGCTGTTTTCAATAATTTCTTCTTCATACTCTACACTTATAAAGCCATGATAACAAGTGAAATACAATACCCAAAATATAGCGTGATATAGAATTATTACACTCTGGAAACAGTCAGTGTTAAGGGTGAACGGGGATGAGATCGAATGGAATGGTGGAATGATAATCAGTCTAGTATGTAAGCTGTACAATGAAATCGATAAGGATGGAACAATTACAAGATAAGGAGACGAAATTTAGAGATAATCACCGACTTATATGTATATGATAATCAATGTGATGCTCCTCCTCTCTAAATTAATTGGATTTGGATTAGGATGAGAGGTCTTGACAGTAGGTAGCCAGTGTGAATACTACCAATCGGTAGTAATGCTTCACGAATTCACACAGTAGTCGGGCGAAACCTTTGGTGATTGAAGTGAAACCAACATCTGGTCAGCAGTTTGACGTCGTAGCTCAGTTGGTGGGACATGGGGTCGGAAACCCTATAGTGGGTAGTTCGAATTCGGTCATGGTCCAAATTTTCATCTTACCTTCAATCATCACTCTGTGTTATCATTATGTACCAACGGCTTACATTCAAGTGGGGTGAAAATCATTTGAATACTATGGCGAGATAAAGAATAACAAGTGTGAAGTGTTACATCCCGATGGGAAATGACTACCGGTACTGGTATGAATAAACAATGACTTTCTTTTCATAGTACTAGTCTGAAAAATCAACTGGATTCAGTGTGATTCTAGTTTAGAATGTAACTGCTAGGCTAAATGGTTCGCTATCTTGATTTTAAGCCACTAACTCTCTGATGATTTGAGTAGTAATGTTTTCAACTCGACACTGAATACTCCACATATAAATTATTATACTTAAGGTTTTGTCAGTAAACTTCAATCAGCTTGTTGGACTGCATACTTAAAATGATAAACCACACAATGACTTATTTACTCAAGCGGTCTACTCTATTAAAAGGATCAGTTTTGGGAGAATTAAATTTATGCTAAAACCTATGACCATGATAATAATTTCAGCAAATTTAGACTATGGACAGAATATTTTTTTTTTAGAAAAAAACACTGTGGAAACTTTTCAAGTGAGTTTTGGAATGTTTAGTACCTCTTTTCAAACAACTAACATCGAAGAAACCATAGAATTTTCTTGATGGAATCAGGCAGAAACATCTTTTTAGCCTATTCGGATATATAACGCCAAATACTTAAGCTTATTATTCCCTCATTACAGTGACTATGTAAGGATGGACAGCAAAAATTCAAGGTTCTTATACATTTTCACTAGTCTTTTTTAAAAATGTTTATAGATGATTGCCTTCTTCCTTTTCAACGGAGTAAACTACTTTAGATTTTCATTTCGATATAATATTAATGGTTTTTACTCGATTGAATTGAATGTTTCTACCCTTTTAGGTATATTTCATATGTTAATATAATTTATAAATGATTATATAGATAATTATTTATTTAACACTAAAACCCTTACATTAATTTAATTCTTTCGTTGGAAATATTCACTTTATATATATGTATATATATGCTTGTAATGTCTGTTTATGAAAGCAATTTGGTAGAAATTCTCATGATTCTTACATCTATCAAGTTTGTTTTATTCAGTAAATATGTTACCATTAGTTACATTGTCTACAATAGTGTTGTTCAATAGACCCATAATTTCCCTATATATCGGTAAGGATAACACTTGGAAAAACAACAATCTTGGATAGATTGAAGTTAACTAATATTGAATAAATTTTTGCCTTCACTTAAATATTAAGGAAAATGAGGACTATTTCAAGTTATTATTCATTGTAGACTGATATCAGTTAGAGGAACAATGGAGACCTGGGAGCACTGGACACCTGTTTCTTCCTAGTATGGGACTCCTCAGCAGTGCGCACCCACGACCTCACCCTCCAGGGATTGAACCCGTGACCTTCAGGTTCCGTGGCCATCACGTTACCATTGAGCTAGCCACTGGATGAGAATTCAATGGTCCATATTTCCAAATTCTGTTAGCTCATGATATAGCTCAACCACCATCCAATGTCATCCTCCAACTGATGTCAATCTACGATGAATAACAACTTGAAATATTTCCAAATCCCCACAACTCCCTCAAAATAAGGACTATTAACTAAGTAAAAGTGAGAAATGGCTCATAGTTCAGCAGTACGGTTTTATCGACAAAGTAAAATGGGTCATTAATAGTCAATCTGTTAGTTTATACTTCCTGTTTTGAGAGATAATTGTCAATTTAAAAAAAAACAACTTTAGTTCAATGCAATTGTACATCAAAAAGGTAAAACGGTCAGTTACCTTTATAATTTTACAATCGTAATACTGCGAAAGCATTTCATTTATAATAATCACTGTTATCGATGATACCAATATGTAGTAACACTTACCTTTTACTTGTTAGTATTTAAAGACGAAGTAGTTGCAACTCATCACTACACTGTGGGATTTGATATTTCTTGTAAGTCATAGGGGGAATGATTAGTGGATAGCTTTTCTGAACTTGAATTTTGTGTTTGTTGGCACTCTACAACAAAATGTATCCAAAATCTTATAGAAAATCGTTTTCTCTAGAAGATTCAAACTTATTTTACTAAGTGCTGAAGTTTATAGACATTACCAATAAGTAGTGTTATTGCTTGTATTACACCGTCTATGTTGGCATATGGGCTCCTGTGCGGATGCCTCGATATTGTCTATGTTTTAATTATGTATAGTAATGATGGAGAGTGACCAGCAGTGGAATCCAAGATGCGGATTTCGTCCCATTTGGAAATGCGTATCCTGGATTCCACTGTTAGCCACTACTCATCATTACTATTACCAATAAGTAGTTTATTTATGACCGAAACCACTATAGATCTAAAATATATGTGAAAATCGATTGCCAAGAGACAACTAAGGTCGTTCTTACACCTCAAGTACTCAGTATTAGTTAGAATCTACAGATAAAGTTTGAAATGTGGTCAGTAGACTGCGTGAAATAATACTTGTGTTTTGTCCGGTGCCTTTTTAACACTGAAATATAGTTTAGTGACTCAGCTGCAAAATTTGTCGATAAACTCTGACACATATTAAACCCTAAATCAGTTGCCTTCCAATGAACAAACCGAATAAGTTTTCTCTTTTCAGTGATATGTTTTAAGCATATGATAACCAGTGACTTAAATTTAGCAAATGAATCTCGATTACTTCATTCTCCACATGAAAGTATCTTACTTTGAATGTTTCTACTCTTAAAACATATTTTAATCTATACAATTGCACTAAGTACAATAAAATCTTATTGAACATTGAAATATATATATTAAAGAAAACAGTATTTAAATTTGATCTAAATGCAACAAATAGTGAGGAACGAGAAGATGGGGATATGCTGAACCGCAGAAAACAACCTTGAAGATTTGGATTTCCCCAATGATGACTTATGTCCAGTGTTACATAAACTCGAAGATCTACAGGCGGAAACTAACAAGTTAAAAGAACAGGTGAGGCAGGGCAGTGAAGGCGGGAATTCAAGTGAAGGTAGAGAAGACAGAGGTAGAGGTGATGATGATACCCAACCAACACCAACAACAACAAGAACAACAAAAACCAATCACCATCAACATCAATGGGAGAAACTTCAGGGAAGTAGCCTCTTTCACCCACCTTCCTTGGCAGCACTGTTTCAACTACAGGCAGTGACACACACCAGGACGTCAAAGCCAGCCAGGATCAGAAAGACAGCAAGACGGGTGTTCATTAGCCTGAAACCAGTGTGGAGATCTACTGCACTGCACCCAACATAAAGCGTGAACAACATCGGGATTTTCAACACCAATCCAGTCAAGTCAGTGCTACAATGTGATGGTTCACAGACTTGGTGCGTTACGAAAGGCATTTCCAACAAACTACAGACATTCATCCATCAACAACCCCCCACGCTAGCTAGCTCCTTACTGAAGATCATATCAGATTGCCAGAATAGTCAGAATGAACAACAACAATGAACTGTGGGAACGAACCAACGAAGCAAGAACCTATGGCTGAACAAATATGCGGAGGAAGGAAGTGGAGATTGATTAGGTTGGGCATACACTGAGAAGGCCAATTGAGGACATCACGCGCCAGACCAGGCACTCGAGTGAGTGGAACCCAGATGGGAAATGACGAGTTGGGTGTCCCAGTTGAGGTTGGGATGGAGGAGATCATATGAAGAAGAGAGTGGAGCTTGTGAGCTGTCATGGAACCAGGTTGAAAACATTGCAGAGAGGAGAGTGCACTGGCGACGTTCTACTGAATCCCTATGTTCCATTAGTAACCCAACGGACAAATAATAATAATAATCTGTATCTTTCGAAGTTAGGAATTCTGTCCTCTTCGTTTTCAGACAATTAGTATCCTATTTTACACTGAGCATGTGATATACACATGGAATGTGGTGCATATTAAATAGCTATCCAGTTGCCAAGACTAAAGTTAGTGGAAATATTTAAGTGACGCAATCTCAAAATCACGACTATTATACTTTAGGCAATAAATGAAAGTGAAATTTTGTGTCTGAATTTCATGTGATAGTGTTATTCTTGCCTAACTTTCACGAATGTACATTTTTGTTCTATAATTATTCAATCCAGTAAAATTTTGCAAAGTTTTTTGAAGTAAACTGAATAGTATAGTTATTATTCAAAGAAGCAATATATTACTGACACGTTCAATCCATCATAGTTTTATACTTTCGTCAGCGGTTCGATAATTCATCCGTAGATGATCAACGACATTTAATTACATATATATATATATATATATATATATATATATATATATATATATATATATAGCACAGTATAAAATTATTATAATATGGAAACAGTCAGTGTTATAGGTAAATGAAGATGAAATCAAATGGAATAGTAATCTGCTAATTGTAAATTAGAGAGGTTTACATTATTATTGTTATTTATTTGTCCCTTGGGTTCCTAGTGGAACATAGGGATTCAATAGCACTTCTGCAGTGCACTCTGTTCTCTGCAGTCTTTCAAACCTGGCTTTACGATTGCCTACAAGCTCTCATTTCTTCTTCACGCGATCATCTTTTCCCCTTTGGATTCCACTCGAGGGTCTGGCATAAGACGTCTCCAAATGGTCTTCTCAGAGCATACCCAATCCATCTCCACTTCCTTCCTCCGCATATTTGTTCAGCCATAGATTCTTGCTTCGTTGGTTCGTTCCCACAGTTCATTGTTGTTGTTCATTCTGACTATTCTGGCAATCTGATATGATCTTCAGTAAGGAGCTAGCTAGCGTGGGGGGTTGTTGATGGATGAATGTCTGTAGTTTGTTGGAAATGCCTTTCGTAACGCACCAAGTCTGTGAACCATCACGTTGTAGCACTGACTTGACTGGATTGGTGTTAAAATCCCGGATCTTGTTCTTTGAGGCTACTCCTAATAAATGTCGGTATCAGATTAAGAATAACAAACGTCCTGTCAAAAGCCTGCTTACTATGAAATACCGAAAAGTTCAGGAAAGATGATATTCTGATATTAACCAAACCTGATAACTGATGTAGTACTGTTATCATGAATAAATGTGACTATATAGATAGGATGAATCTTCTTCGTAGTGACCAAAAAAGTTTCAGAAGTTAAGAAACTGCAAACGATACTACAGAAGTAACAGAATGTCAACTAACTAAGACTCTGAAGACAATGATGGCACAAAATCTGATCTCTAAGTCCACATTTGATACATTAAAGCCTTCAGCAGCCCATAGACTTAGACTATATCGCTTACCAAAGGTTTACAACCCCATTATGTTCAATTGTAGATATGGTGAGCTCTCCATATCATTCAACAGCGGAATGGTTAGTACGGGCACTAGAGCCTAGTGAGATTCTGTGTAAAAGATGTATTCAGCTTCGTGGAATATGTCAAAAATATGAATTTTAAAGACTAAAGGATTATTTCAATGGATATAATATCATTATTTACCAAGGTTTAGCCAACTATATTTGCGATGAATTAAGAGGACGACAGACGTAGGAAATCTACCTGAAAGAGTAAGGAACTGCTGCAAAAATGTACGATGAATGCTCATTTCTTGTTTAATAACGAAGTCAACAGACAAGTAAATGAGGTTGCAATGGGCTTTCCTCTGGTTGTTATGCTAACGAATATCTTCTTGGCCAAACTTGGAAATGACGCACTTAGGGACACATGATAAACTAGACTATTACTACCAGTATAAAGATCATACGTTCGTGAATAAAAATGGTCTTTTTGAGTGCCGTCGGTAATGTTAACTAAGCAATGAAGTTCATCAACGAGGAAGAATAAGGGAACAGTATTTCTTTAACAGATATCCTCCCACCAGGAAGGTGGATAGATATATTCAGAGGAATTTTTTCTGAAAGAACACATGAAGTGATCAACGTATTCATTTTCATAGCTTCACATTAATTCAATATGAAAGAAACCTGGTTAAATGTCTGAGTTATAGAATAGGAAAAATATGTTCTGATGACTGTTTTGAAAAAGAAATGAACAAGCTGAAGATAATATGGCAGCAAAATGATTAACCACTAAACTTCATAGACAAACATACGTCGAAACCTAGAGAAAAGATAAAGAAGGATAATGTTGCTAAGAAGCCTATATATAAATTTCAAAGGTGATATTACCTCTGATATATTAACTTATCAATTAAGTAGATTAGTCGAAAAGACATTCAATGCAGCGAAATATTTTGTCAACTTCTCAACAAAACCATTACTGACACAGCAAACCAAGGATAGGTTACCGATACCGACCACTTCAATGTACATTTATGAGTTCAGCTGCTTTTGTGGAGCTAGTTATCTGGGCCTAAATCAAAGGGCTTTGTCCCTGCATAACCGTGAACATGTACCAGCTTGGTTAGGGAAAGGAATCCCAAGGAGCGTCAACAGTGCAATCTTCTCATATTTAGAAGATACCGGACATCATACATATCAAGGTAGATCATACCTTTACTGTGATATATTGTATCCACTCCAGTCTCCCCAAAGATTCACGATTATGCACCTTATCCATAGTCAAAGCCATAGGTATCCACGCAAAAAAATCTGATCTATAAGTTCAAAAGAAATATGTACATCCACTTTATTTACCTTGGCCTACAACATGGTCGACATATTCTTTATGAACTTTCCTACCACAAATTGCGCGTTTTAACATTCCACTCCTTTCTTTCTTATTGACATTACATTGACAAACAATTTTTTTATGTTGTTAGTTTTCTACAGTTGTTTGTTCATACCACCACCGGTGATGGATGGTTCGAATCCGGCCGTGGTTCAAATTTTCATCTCATCTTCAATCATCATCCAGTATTTTTAATTTCGATGTAACACTTCATGTTTGTTATTTTGTATTTCTTTATAATATTTACATGATTTTCACCCTACTTGAATATAATTTTCTGTTATAAAATGATTATTTGGCCCTTAGTAAACAAACACATACATTCATGTCGCAGTAAATGTATATAGATGATAATTTACTTGATTGTAGTCAGTAAAGGGATCCAGGACAACCGTCTCGTCCAATTTGGGACTCGTCAGATAGATGTACCTGCACCCCAATGCCAAGTGATGTTGTCCCCACTGAGGCTTGAACCTTGTACCCATCGCTTCAAGCGCCAAGGAGTTATTCACTAGGCCACGGAGGTATGTTAGCCACCTCTTGCACAACGGGCATTAGTTATTACCATTTACTCATATGAATGTAATTCTCTGTTGTTTTATTGGATTGAACTGTCCGACCTCAGTGGGGATAATATCACTCACTAGAGTGCAGGTACATTCAGCTGAAGAGTCCTAAATAGGTCGAAACGCACTTCTTGGATTTCTCTACTATCTGAAATCAAGTAAATTATCACAATTAATATTCAGAGAATATCGAGGCATGCACATAGGAGTCCACAGGCCAATAGAAGTCGAGCAACTTGATCCAATAAAAACAACGGAGAATTACAAGCATATCAATGAATAGTACTTTATATAAATGATTATCATTTTGACTATCTGAGATAGACATCAGATACCATTCAGTCACCATCTAGTATCCATGTATAAATCAGTGATTATCTCTAAATTTCGTCTCCTTATCTTGTAATTGTTCCATCCTTATCGATTTCATTGTACAGCTTACATACTAGACTGATTATCATTCCACTATTCTATTCGATTTCATCCCCGTTCACTCATAACACTGACTGTTTCTAGAGTGTAATAATTCTATATCACGCTATATTTTGGGTATTGAATTTCACTTGTTATCATGGCTTTATAAGTGTAGAGTGTGAAGAAGAAGTTATTGAAAACAATTATTCTCTCTAATTATTTTTGTTGTGAATAATCTATTTGGATCTTTAAGTCGTATATAAATATCTGGTTTAAAGTTTGGGGAGCTTATTGATTTCAAGACAGTATTCACTAGGGACTAACATCAGTTAGTGAACCATTTGAAACATGGGGGCACTGGGCAGCTGTGTCGTTCTAGTATGGGACTCCTCAGCAATATGCATCAGTACGCAGTGTACTGCAAAGTAACAGAAGTAGGAAAATGTGAACCGTTGTAGTATAACCCAGTGGCTGAATAGTTAATATGCTTGCTACAAGGCCTGAAAGTCTTGAGTTTGACCTCTGGTGGGGTCGATGTTGAGTGCTGCTGAAGAGTCTCACAGTAGGACGAAACTGCTGTCCAGTGCTCCCAGGTTTTCAGTAGTTTTTCAAATGGTTTAATTCCACGATACTTCCTATCTTGATATAGAATCCTTTGTTTCTTTGTTAAACTCCAGTTTTGTAATTAATATTATCTTCGAAACTAGTTATCCAACAGATTTGAAAATTCCAAACAACTTTGTTCAGAAAATAGTGACAATTTCAAGCAAATAAAATTTCTAAATATCCAAGATACATGTTAGAATAGTCAAAGCAACTTTCATGTTTTTTTCAAAATAGTTACTAATTAGTGTTAAGCTGCTAGAAACTGGTGTGAAAGATTCAGTATTTAATATGATTTATCGAAATTCTGGTATTTTAAATCGACTTTTATGAAATAGTTTCAATAGGCTGACAAATTTTCATTTAAATCCTCCAAGAAACGTAATGTTAGTTTATAATGAATACAACATACTATTTAATAGACATTTCTACTTCGGTGTTATTGCTACATAGTTCGGAAACACACGCAATATCGAGGCATCCTCAAAGGAGCCCATATGGCCATAGAGACTGGTCATTTCGGTCCAGTCAACGACGAATTTTTCCAAGGAATAAGACTCAAACTATACCTATCACAGAAGAAGTGACTATAATAGCTCAGTGGTCAAGAGGATAACAATCTCGCGTTTGAAGCGATCGCACCCGTGTCCAAATCCCGGCGGGGACAACATTACTCACTGGGAGGCAGGTACACCTAGCTGACAAGTCCCAAATAGGACGACATGCCCACTCTGGATCCCACTGCTAGCCAATACCCATCACAACTATATATATATATATATATATATATATATATATATATATATATATATTGGCTACTATAACCGTTAATCTTCCTGATTGTGATCGACTGGACTAAGCAATAAAATGTGAGGAGCGAGAAGATGAGCATGTTCTGGCTGGACAGATGAAAAACTCCAGGAGAAGATTTGGGTTTCTCTGCCAATGATGATGATTTTTGCCCAATGTCTTGTCGCACAAATTCGAAGATCTACAGATGAAAACTAACAAGTTGGCAGAAGAAGTGAGGTGAGGCACGGCAGGGCAGGGCAAGGCAGCGAAGGAGGATGGGACCTCCTTCAGGTGAACGTAGAGAAGACACAGGTGATGAAGATATCCGACCAAAAACAACAACAACAACAGGCACCAATCAGGATGAATGAGAGAAATCTGAAGGAAGTTGTCTCTTTCACCTACCTACCTACCTACCTACTTAGACAGGTAGCATGGTTTAACCGAAGGGGTACACGCACAGGCACAGATGAGGATGTGAAATCCAATCGGGATTGGAAATACAGCAAGACAGGTAGGCCTTTCTTCATCAATCTGAAATAATTAGTGTGGATATCTACTACACTCCACTGCACTCAGCATAGAGCGTGAACAACATTCGGATTCAAAATTAAATAGAAGAACTGAGAAAAGACTTAAATGGTCTCAGTATTAATATCATTGAATATTAACATTAATTTACTTCAGCGATTCAGTTTAAAACAGTCTTGAGTGGTGACTAAATTCTATCTATCATTTTTGTAATGTGGGCATCAAGCTAGAATGTTCACCATCATGGTGCACCTTGATGGGTATTATTTGATTGGAGGCAGTCAGTAGGAAGACTCGAACTTAGGTTTCATGCTTGTTGAGATTCATCGACAAGGCGTTTGTTCAACCCCAAGGGAATTGATGTTATGAGATTAAATTTGACGGTTATACAAATTGTATTTGCACCAGTGTTGAACGTTTTTTTACAAGAAAGCTTAAACACTGAATGACTTAAGATAATTTGTTTGGTTGTGGCTAGCAGGAAAATCCAGGACACGCGTTTCGTCCTATTTGCGACTCCTCAATTGGATGTGCCTGCACACCAGTGCCGAGTGATGTTATCCACACTGAAACTCGAACCCCGTACCCATCGCTTCAAACTCGAAGGAGTTATCCACTATTCCATGGAGGAACGTTGTCCACCTGTTGTACAACGGGTAGTATTTATTACTATTTATTGATGTACTTGTAGTTCTCCGCTGTTGTATTGGATTGAATTGTGCAGACTCTATTGGCATATGGGCTTATACACTTTGATTCTTCTGTTAGCCACAAGCAGCCAAATTATCACAATTAAAATTTAGGCAGTATCGAGGCATCCACATTGGATCCCATAAACCAATAGAGGTCGAACAATTCAATCCAACAAAACAACGGAGAATAACAATATATAGCGAGATAACAGAAGTTGGAAATATGGATCATTGGATTCCGACACGGTGGTTCAATGGTAACGTACTGGACACAGAACCTGAAGGTCACGGGTTCGATCCTTGGAGGGCGAAGGTGGTGGGTGTGCACTGTTGAGGAGTCCCATACTAGGACGAGACAGATGTCCAGTGCTCCCAGGTTTCCATTGTTCCTCCAACTGATAACAGTCTACGATGAATAACAATTTGAAATATTTCCATATCTCCACAACTCCCTCAAAATAACAATTATGTCAATAAATCGTAATAACCGAATAGCTTATTTTACAAATGCTTTGTATAATTTGATCTATGGACCAATAATGTTAAGATATACATTCATACACAATGAAAGTCGTGAGTTAACAATTCATTTCCATAATAGCCTATTATAACCCATTATATAACATTACTTTAAGCTAAACAACATTATCCAATTAAAAATGATAATTGAATACACTATAATTAGAAAGAATATATGGTTTAGTCAACAGTAATATGAACTTTTACATTTTTGTGGTTATATTAATAATAAACAGCTAATTGGTTAAATAAAATGAATAGAAATTTTCGATTCTTAACATTTTGTTATCTAAATTTTCAGATTTCACACTCTAGTTTCAGGATAACTAAACTAGAAACTGAACAGCCTATTTTATGTTATTGAATATCAATTTACTAGGCAATATATTGACCACCTATCATGATAAAGAACACTAAGAAGTAAAATCAGATTTTCAGATCAAAAATATGCCTGTGAACATTGAACAAACTGTCTAAACAAATACTGTTTAAGTTATACTAGGGTAAATAAGATTGTTTATTAACATGCTTAAAATATGTTCATTATAAAGATAAAAACAGAAGCAAAAATACCTTATTTCATTCGAAGTTTTAGCCTTTACGGTGTGAGAAATTTTTCATCCTCTCTGCAATGTTTTCAACCTGGTTCCATGACAGCTCACAAGCTCCACTCTCTTCCTCATATAATCTCCTCCATGCCAACCTCAACTGGGACACCCAACTCGTCGTTTCCCATCTGGGTTCCACTCACTCGAGTGCCTGGTCTGGTGCGTGATGTCCTCAATCGGCCTTCTCAGTGTATGCCCAACCTAATCCATCTCCACTTCCTTCCTCCGCATATTTGTTCAGCCATAGATTCTTGCTTCGTTGGTTCGTTCCCACAGTTCCTTGTTGTTGTTCATTCTGACTATTCTGGCAATCTGATATGATCTTCAGTAAGGAGCTAGCTAGCGTGGGGGGTTGTTGATGGATGAATGTCTGTAGTTTGTTGGAAATGCCTTTCGTAACGCACCAAGTCTATGAACCATCACATTGTAGCACTGACTTGACTGGATTGTTGTTGAAAATCCCGATGTTGTTCACGCTTTATGCTGGGTGCAGTGCAGTAGATCTCCACACTGGTTTCAGGCTAATGAACACCCGTCTTGCTGTCTTTCTGATCCTGGCTGGCTTTGACGTTCACGTGTGTGTCACTGCCTGTAGTTGAAACAGTGCTGCCAAGGAAGGTGGGTGAAAGAGGCTACTTCCCTGAAGTTTCTCCCATTGATGTTGATGGTGATTGGTTTTTGTTGTTCTTGTTGTTGTTGGTGTTGGTTGGGTACCATCATCACCTCTACCTCTGTCTTCTCTGCCTTCACTTGAATTCCCGCGTTCGCTGCCCTGCCTCACCTGTTCTTTCAACTTGTTAGTTTCGCCTGTAGATCTTCGAGTTTGTGTGACATAAGTGTGTGACATAGGTCATCATTGGGGAAATCCAAATCTTCAAGGTTGTTTTCTGCGGTTCAGCATATCCCTCTCTTCTCACTCCTCACTGTTTGTTGTATGATGCAGTCCACTTTAATCAGGCCTGTTTAAATTGCTGGAGACCAATCCATTGTTCTGAAAGTTTACACGATATCATTTTATTCATCGATTGAGATGGCTATGTTGGGGATACTAAGGTACTTCCTATATTCATGTATAATTTTAGTCAAATTACTATTGGGTTAGAAGAAGTCTAAGAATAGTCATATCAAGGATTGGTAGCAGTTGCTGATGCCCCTGTCTATTGTCCGTAACTGTTTAGAGGGTTTAAACTGCCTGGTTATGGTCATCTTGATATCAAGAATCATTTGTTTCGGATTTAATGATCTCTTTCGAAGTCAGTCATAAGGATGCAGATGTACACATTACTTTAACATCTTCAGAGTTTTGAATACTTTTGCTTATCTTCTTCTGTTCATTCTGTCAGTCCTTACACACTTTGATTAACCTTAATATAATTTTTAATCTGTTCAGTTCTTCTTTACATGCTGCCAGAAAGTACCGCAGCTTGAACTAATGCGCTTTGTACTACACTGTAATTTATCTGCATTATAACTGACTACTGGGATGATTTTTCACATTGACGAAAGATGAAGGCTTTCAAGGTTGTTTTTCTTTCATTAGTTAGTGATTATTCTCCCAATAAGTATTATTGGTAGGAATTTAATCAGATGAGCTTCAATATTGATCAAATTGAGTTATTGTTTGGCAGAAAGGGTCAGTATGCTGTTGGAAGTTGAGTGTATGCGGTCGACTGGTTGACTAGTACTTATATTTTGCATATCAGCAGTTGATTTAGTGAAAAACCTGAAACGGTAAATGTAGTAAGATAAAATAATTGCATAAATCAAGTGATATCTCACCGATGCCAATCAAAAAAGTCTTTTGAAGGAGTCTTCACTTTCAAAGAACGTAAAATGCTTCAGATACTAGATATGGAGCAAGGTGATTCTTGATTTTTCAGACGTGAATGAAGTATTATTAAAATTTCCAGTCTTCTAGATGAAACATCCTTCTATTATCACATCTGGTTAAATAAAACTTCTCAGAATATTGCTGTCATATGAATCATGGCAATAACTACCTATGTTTTATCATGCTCTAACCAAATTTCCTGAAATAATTACATCTTAAAGATCAAGCTTTCCAAAACGTATGCTTAAAATGGATTACATTGGTATGTAATCTCAAACGCAGCTTTATTTATACAAATAACCCTTTCTGATAAACTTTTTAGCTGCAGTATATAGGCGTTTCAGAACTGTTATCGTAACGAAGCTTATTATTACTGTTATTATTATTATTTGTCCGTTGGGTTCCTAATGGAACATAGGGATTCAGTAGCACGTCTCCAGTGCACTCTCTTCTCTGCAATGTTTTCAACCTGGTCCCATGACAGCCCACAAGCTCTAATCTCTTCCTCATATGATCTCCTCCATGCCACCTTCAGCTGGGCAGGCCAACTCGTCGTTTCCCATCTGGGTTCCACTCACTCGAGTGCCTGGTCTGGCGCGTGATGTCGTCAATCAGCCTTCTCAGTGTATGCCCAACCTAATCCATCTCCACTTCCTTCCTCTGCATATAAGGAAGCTAAGTAGCCATAGTTATCACCTGATTGACGGACATCATTCTGCGTTTAGACCTCTTATTATAAAAAAGTTTATCATTTTATTTATATGATACAATGCTGTAAGGGCAGGTTGTAGTCTTAGTGACGGAATTTTCAACTGATTAAGGTGTGTTCAAATCTTTGGCGGAACATGAGTTTCCTCAGAGCTAAAGATACACTTCACTCACGAGTACCAGTAGTCGAAAATTTCAGTTTCAACACTTCATGTTTATTTACTTGAATGAAACGATACCAAATACGAAACATTCAATATTTAACAATTTATCTAAGAATGAGTGTGAATATTCAAACTAATTCATTTATAATAAGTAGAAAGTGTTCATCATTTCCTGTTGTGACTTGATTCACCTCGAACAAGAAATTTATGATTTTGTAGTCGATTGAAATCTATACAATTGATGAACTATCCATTTTCTTTATGTCAAGACTCTAACTAAAGTGGTTTATAAAAAGTGGTTGTAATCGGTCGTAATTCCTAATCATGGACTCATGAATTATAAGATCAAAATGTATGATGGTTTAAAATTTACTAAAACTACAGTACTAGTGATAATAATGATGCTGAAGTCACAAGAAAAATCTGTAACCGTGTTTATGGTACTGTGAAAATAACCACTACTTTAAAAAACTTTCTGTATAATGGATGTGAACTAGCTATTCAAACTATACTTATTCATCAAATAGATTTTGTATTTATATACACCACAGCATAGTTGAAATGAAATAATTTCAGTATTTCACACGGAAGTCTAATCCGAGCTTCTTCAGTGTTTTTTTTAAAAACTTTTATTCTTGTTAAGATATTTTTAAACATATAATACATGAGTAATGGTCTTCAGGAACATTAGGCAGAAGTTTCATGGAAGATATAATTTGGTTTATGGTTATTTCCGAAGTAAAAGTGAAAGATTATTGAAACCAACCTTGTTTACTGCGATTTGATCTTTCACTTTAATTTGGATAAAATTAAGAACACTTAGTGCCTGGACCAATGAAAAGCATTTTAATATTGACGGGAATAATGGGGTGCTTAATGTGAATTTGATGTTGCTTGGATATAGCTGTCTATGACGTTCCAGGTCGATTTCTCAATGATTCCCTTAAGTGTAATGTATTTCAGTTGTAAAAGTTTTGACGAGTATTAATCCTCTCTATGAGGGTATTTAATGAGGATGGTTAAAGTCTGGCTGAGTTGCTTTCTCTGATGATTAAATTTTAAATCTGACTAAATTTCAGTTTGAACAGCACAATCATGATTATATTCGAATGCTGTAATCTTTGAATCCTGGTGCGGAATCATTTTTCTCTCCCCATCCTGGAGAGACTGAAAAGTGCTCTGGACTCAAATCTCGACTGGAAGAGGCTGGCTTCAGGAAGAACAAATCATGTGTAGATCAAATTGCAACGCTACTCTATGCATCATCATAGAACAGAGTATAGAATGGAATTCAACTGGATATTTACCTCAACTTCATCAACTTTGAAAAGGCCTTCTATAGCGGTGAATGAGAAGTAATTTCCAGGCAGCTGCTTCAACATTACAAAGTAACACAAATCTTTATCAACCTCATTCAACAGCTATGTGGTATGTGATGCTACATGCCAAGGGATTCACAATGGAAAGCTGAGTGACGTCTTTAAAGTGAAGACAGGAAGGAGTGAGACAATGTTTCCACCTACTATTACTGATGATTTTCCTGATTGTGGTTGACTGGACTCGACTGGATCATGCAGCAAAACAACTGTGAAGGACCAGAAGATGGACATACACTGGCTGGGCGGATGAAAAACTCCAGAAGAAGATTTGGATTTCTCTGCCAATGATGATGATTTTTGCCCAATGTCTTGTCGCACAAATTCGAAGATCTACAGATGAAAACTAACAAGTTGGCAGAAGACGTGAGGTGAGGCACGGCAGGGCAGGGCAAGGCAGCGAAGGAGGATGGGACCTCCTTCAGGTGAACGTAGAGAAGACACAGGTGATGAAGATATCCGACCAAAAACAACAACAACAACAGGCACCAATCAGGATGAATGGGAGAAATCTGAAGGAAGTTGTCTCTTTCACCCACCTACCTACCTACCTACTTAGACAGGTAGCATGGTTTAACTGCAAGCGGTACACGCACAGACGGTTTGAGGATATCACACATCAGGTCAGGCTGTCGAGTGGAACTTTAATGGGAAACGATGAGTTGTGAGTCTGAGAGTGTCATGGACGAGATTGTGTGAGTTAGAAATGAAAGGTTATAGGCAATGGTAACAGCCAGGTTGAAAAGACTGCAGAAAATAGAGTGAGATGGAGACAAACTACTGAGTCCTTATGTTCCACTAGGAACCCAATGGACAAATAAGAATAATAAAATAATCTTTGAATTGTTGTTATTGAAAGTGGATGAAATATACTAATTAACCATAACCAGCCAATCTCTGTTGTCATTTTAAAGACGTCAGAAATGGAAGTCATGCATTCAAAAATATTGATATTATAACTTGATGAAGTCAGTAGCTGGAAATAGCCATGTCGAATAAGATATTGTTCATATACGCTGTTGTTTGTGAACAGTAGTATTATCCTTTGAACTGTATTTTAGATTACAAGAAGAAAAGTTAGAACTATGTAGAACTGTGTATCTGAAATATGATTTAGAAAAGGGAGTTAAGAGAAGTTTGTTAGTTGAAAGGAATCAGATGAAGTCACTATTTTATCACGTATTTTTGAAATAATAAGTGCAACACATAATATTTCTTAGCATAATTGTTTTTTATATGATACCGTCGTTGATTGGATTGATTTGATCGGTCTCTATTGGCATGTGGGCTCTTGTGTGGATGCCTCAATATTGCCTACGTTCTAATTATGTTAAAGATGGAGGTACATCCAGCTGACGAGTCCCAAATAGGTCGAAATGCGCATCTTGGACTCCACGGCTATCCACAATCCAACCTTAACATAATCAGATTGCTGGCAATATCGAGGCATCCGCACAGGAGCCCATATGCTAATACAGACCAATCAATTCACTCCAATCAACGACGGTATCATATAAAACACCCTTATACTGAAAACTATACCCGTCGCACAAGAAGTGGTTATCGTGGCTCGGTGGTGTAGTTGATAACGTTCTGGTGTTTCAAGCGATCGCTCCCGTGTCCTAATCCCGGTGTGAACAACATCACTCACTGGGAAGTAGGTAAATCGAGCTGATGAGTCCCAAATAGGACAAAATGCGCATCCTGAATTCCACTGCTAGCCACGATCCATCATTAACATATTATTTCTTAGTTTAATTACATCACAGGTATATTCGATGGTTGGATATTCTTATTAATATAGTTCAAAATCTAATTTAGTCGGTCATATTCATTCATGTTGTTTGCTTACTATGTTTCATTGTCTTATGTACCTCTTCAGATTTCTATACGGTTTTTTGAGAGCTTGATGGTATGATGTTCATCTTTTTGTCTTTCATCTTGTTATCTTCCTATGGTGTAAAGTGCGATTCACTAAAGCGATATGCAGTAATATGATGGCGTACTTTGAAAATACCATTCTAACTTTCTTTCTTAAGTTTTTTTCAACGGCATTACAATCTAGACGAATTCGTATATTTTGTCTTTCAGTGTAAGATTGTAACTGGATGTTAATTTATAGAATTTTAGAAAATTAAAAATCTACTTTCTAATTAAGAAAACCACAGGATATCATCATTTTGATCTTCAAATATCCTTTCTGTTTATTTTGTAATACAAAACAAACTATATATTTAAAGACTGTGATTTGATTATCTAAGATAGCTGTAGTTTGGTAGACTGTTATTTGTAATGGGTGGTAACTCGGTGATCGTTTGTTCAAATCCGGCCACAGTCCAGATTTTCCTCTCACCTTCAATCATCACCCAGTACAAATATTTAAAGATAACAAAGGAAATGGCGATTTCTTTTCTAACTATGAACAAAGATATAAATCACATACTAGAAAGTTTAGTTTTTACAAATCACAAATACACTTTACTTACACTCAAGTAATTGTAGACAACTAGATTATATGGAATTGATTCAGATGGTAGACATGATATATAACGGCCTTTATTCTAATGGGAAGTATTTAAATTCTGTCTAGTCGGGTGGATTAATTCTTATTCTGAGGGAGTTGTGGGGATCTGGAAATATTTCACGTTGTTATTCATCGTGAGCTAACAGAAGTTGGAAATATAGAGTATTGGATTCCGACACGGTGGCTCAATGGTAACGTATTGGCCATGGAACCTGAAGGTCACAGGTGCAATCCCTGACGGGGTGGTGGGTGCGCACTGCCGAGGAGTCCCATACTAGGACGAGACAGATGTCCAGTGCTCCCAGGTTTCCTTTGTTCCTCCAACTGATGACAGTCTACGGTGAACAAAATTGGAAATAATTCTTATTCATTAAACCATTGGGATGCGACAGCCATTTCATGTGCAACTAATTCTAGGTATTGTTTATTGATACTTTTACTTGGATGAGTTAGAATTGCTAGGTTTATTCTAGCCTCAAAACTGAACGCATATAACGATTATTTTGTTACATAGATCAAGTTAATCTGATTTATGAAAGTAATCGAGCTTAACTAATTAATATCACCTTCTACCTGTCCAGCTTAACATAACTGTTAACTTATGGCGTATTATTGATAAATTTTCAGGGAGTTGTGGGGATTTGGAAATATTTCAAGTTGGTATTCATCGGAGACTGACAACAGTTGGACCAACAAAGAAAACCTGGGCGCACTGGACAGCTGTTTCATCCTAGTATGGGACTCCTCAACAGTGTGCACTCACGACCCCGCCCTCCAGGGATCGAACCCGTGACCTTCAGGTTTCGTGGCCATCACGTTACCATTGAGCTAACCACTGGGTCAGAATTCAATGGTCCATATATACAACTTCTGTTGGCTCATGATATAGCTCAACCGCCACCCAATGTCATTGTTGAGTAACTGTCCTCACGACCATCGGGCTAGCCCCATTGGGACTTCGGGACTACCTCTCGAAGCTAGTTACCAATGAGTACCAGTTCAATTGAATTTCGAGGAGGTTGTGGGGATTTAGAAACATTTGAAATTGGTATTCATATCTCGAAATCCCCTCAGCCTCCTCGAAATTCAATTCTTAGTGTGTAATATTT
This sequence comes from Heterobilharzia americana, assembly GCA_944470555.2. Taxonomy (NCBI): domain Eukaryota; kingdom Metazoa; phylum Platyhelminthes; class Trematoda; order Strigeidida; family Schistosomatidae; genus Heterobilharzia; species Heterobilharzia americana. Next base: position 28,690,273 of record OX104129.1, on the reverse strand, counting down.
CAAATGAAGTAATTATGGTACCTAAATAACGTCACTAATAACAGTATGATAAACAATAATATATAATGATCAGTTGTTATTTCTTAGTATGTGGGTAAGTTGTTGCATGGGCTTAACGAATCAAAAGGCTTCCATAATTCCGGTGATGAAGGTTCATCCATTCAAAAATGAAAACTTGTAGTTCAAGCTGGCTATTACTGTAAAAGTTATTTGGTGTACTCCTGTACACTTATTGTCATCTACCATGCTGTTTGATTATAATTTTGCTGTTAAATTGCAAAACAATACATTGAAAATATTTAAATAGTGTCCAAGAGAATATCTTATGACTTGTGGACATTTGAATGATTGGAAGAAGTTCAGATGGTGCAATTAGATGTACGATGAAATAGTTTTTATAGCCTAACATTTAAACAGGCTACCAGTAACTGGAGAAAAAAAACACACTTTTGTCCAACTTTCAGATACTCTTTACGATTATCTCCTGTTCCATCAACTGGTATTGAAGAGTTCAAATTATGATGAATAAGGGTCAACGTTTATCTACTGTAAATTTCTTGTGATCTGTTTACACTCTTCTGTTATATGCTGTAAACCTAAACATGTATTTAAGGGATAATTTTCAATTTTTTCCCTTTTTAGTAAAGAGATATCTCTGAAGGCTTGACATTAGATAAAGTCTATTCTTTTGAGAAAAGTCAAGCATAAGATTATTAAAAATTTATGAATATCTAAGGATGTTAAGAGAGTGTAAGATTTGTATTCAAATGAGTTTGTGCAAAATATAGACGAAATCAATATCAAAGATAAATTGATGATATCCCAAGATATATCAGCATTGTTTGCCAACATACTGCTAGAAGTCAAAAGCAGAAACAAAAACTACACTCAGCCACTTTGTGCACATTCATGCAGTAGACAATGAGTCATACTTATTGTGTGAGGACTAGGGATACTACCTGGCTTTGTAAGATGGTGCCAAGATTGAATACATAACCTAATAGTTCGTAGTCATCTCCCGAAACCACTGAACGACATCGATAGGTACAGGAAAGAGCTGATAGTCTCTGTCAATCCTTAGGTGGAATATCCATATGCAAGATGGAGCTCAAGAAGGCACTTCTTGGTGCACTAGAAATGTGCAGCTTCAATTCAGCAACAAATTATACTACTGGACAGATGGATTAGCAATGAGAAATACTTTGCAACCCATTCTCCTGGATTGATGATCAACTTGGAAAGAACCACATTATCTACAGCTACTAGTCAAACTACAATGCATAAGAAGTATGCTGATGATACATTTGTTTTGTGTAATGGAGTGGATCATGCCAAAAATTGCTAAAATGCTTAATTTCGTTCCTTTGACTTGAGATTTAGACAGAGAGGTGGATCACATCGGAGATCTGTTTGCAGAAAGAAAACATACCTTCATTCGAAGCAGTTTCAGTTCTATGAGTTGTAAGTATGGAATAGTTAAAACGCATTTTCAGAGGAAACTTCGTTTAAAGATACCTATACCAACAATAAACTGGATGGTTTGAAAAAACTTGGGCAGCCAGTTAGCATGATTCATCGGATAAGGTGTATTTTTACTTGTGTAAAGCTGGCGTAGTATATTAGAACAAAATAAACAAACATTTTACATTATTCCTCAACATTTCGATCTTGCTAGGCAGATCCTTTTCATCAAGAGTATGAATCTGACATTAAGTTTTCAGGTTTATATTCAAGTTTTGGTACAGAAGGTGGTGACCTTTACAATCATCCAGTTACATCATGATACAGAGCAAAGATCGATGTAATACAGGTGAGTGAATAAGCAACTCGGTCAGACAGGCTTTTTGTTCACTTGTGCGAGTAATGTGGAACAAATATACTGTGGGGAAATTCAGTCCGAATATGAAAAGTACAATGGTGTTGTCAGTTGTCAAAGGACACAAATAATACATTACTAGTTCGGAAGGATGAATATTTGAACATCAGACAATAAATAATGAATGATGGTAATGATAACGATGAAGGCACTTTTGAAGTGTGAGTGAAAACAAAAAGGATTATGTAATATATAGAATGGTTCATAGAATGTACATATGTCAGAAAGGAGCATAAAATTGATGAAAATAGTAGATCAATAGAGCGATCACCGAATGCCGATGAAAACAACATCACTTACTGGGAGATAGGTACATCCAGCTGACGAGTCATAAATAGGACAACATACACATCCTGGATTCCACTGCTAGCCACTATCTGTCTTTACAGTAATAATGATAACCACAAATGTACTTTTGATAACAGTTGAAGTATGAGTGAAAACAGAATGGATTATGTTATATATATAGAATGGTTCATAGAATGTACAGAAGTCAGAAAGGAGCGTAAAACTGATGAAAATAGTAGACCAATAAAGTATTATGTAATAGGATTAGAAAAATAGTTACAACACAACCAAAATGTCAGATTCATACTCCTGAAATAGATCTTCCTAGAAAGATGGAAACGTTGAGAAATTATATAAAATATTTCTTTATTTTGTTATTTGTACTACTCCGGGATTACACAAGTAAAACTACACCTTATACGATGAAATTCCGTTCATCAAGCAAACTGATCAGAGACATTCGAGTCTACCATAGACTTCTGCAAGGAAAATGATTATCGTTAGATATTTATAGATTCAGTGGAAACAAGTGGACTTGATAAACCTGAGAAGATGCCTGTATTTCTTTATTTTATTTTAAAGTGGAATGAATTGATAAACAGGATTAGTAGAAGAATGAGAACCATAGTTAAAAAACGGTTCCCAGCAGCTGAATTAGTCCTTCTAAGCTAATAGAAAAAGTGTTCAATACGACGGCATCTGATGAACATATGACATGAAGCTCGGATCTCAGATGCTTTTAAAATAATTATGAAACAAAATAATCCCAATCTTTCTATAATTCACAGAAGCGATGGCTAGAAGAAGAATTAACCTGAATTTATGCATTCAAATTAGGGAGTCTCTAGTCTCCAACTTTGATGGTAGCCATTGATTCCTACTATTATTCAGCATAACTCCTTCCAAAAGATTTTCCGCATATACCTTATGATATTACTGGTTGTATGTAGTTAAAGAGAATTTTAACGAAATACAATAAATTGTACGTATCCTGAGGAACTTGTTGTTATTACTTCGGTAACATTTTGGAAGGAAATCAATTGCAGGAAACAAGCAAAATAATTTCAGTGGTTTGCGGAATCGGTGCAGATGACCCTTTGAACTACATAGATTTCATTAGTTTGAGGAATACAACATGATTCGGAGACCATAATATATGATCTTGATGTGATAATTTATCATGGAAACTATGTTGACACTACAATTAATAGGGCCAGAATACTCTCAGATATTAGACATGATGATATACAAGTAGGTAAACGGCGTGACTAGTTCAACACCTGAGTCATAAAGTTTGAGGTTTGTCGTATTGGTTAGGTAGAGAAAATCGGTAGGAAGCCCTGAAACCAGGTTGTGTGCTTCTTCACATTTGTGAGCAAGGCATAACTGCAACTTTGACGGAACTGATGGTCTGCCCAAGATTCGAACCCACATCACCCAATACTTACAGTCTGAGACGTTACCACTGAGCTATTCAGGCCATGAATGACCATCTGCAGAACTGGATTACATATATTGGTTGGTCACTGGAGAGTAACCAACTTCATATTGTCTCCATCCAACCAACATCTATTCAAGTGCATCGCAATATTGAGCCACCTAGTCTGGTGGACACATTACAAATTAATCGGTAGAATTCGATCACCAATTAGGACTAGACAACATGACATTGGTTAGCCACCAGTGACAATTTGTTGTCTCTGTCGTTTTCAACCGAACTTACTAGAGATATTGGTGGATACATGTGCATGGATATGATGAAAATCTATTCACTTTGAAAAAATATTGATCTAAAGTGCAAACTTTTAAAACATTATTTGAACATTTTTCCAACTGTGTAATATCAACTTTAGTTCTCGGAAAAACTTGATCATCAATTTAAAGAATTTCAGAAGAATTTGTAGTGTCTATATACACATTTTAAACAGTAGGAAAGCTAACCAATTTCATCGATACCTTTCAAAATTGTGTAGTATATGAAGATCATTTTTCAAAATGGTAAAAATTTGATGAAATACTCAAAATGTTTAATGGTCCAGTTATTATTCGTCTTTAAAATAGTCAATATCATGTAAATCCACCTTTACTTAACTTACTCACTCACATCCTTTTTCAGTTCAGTATGAGGCGGTTTATTACCATTTCCTATCTGTTATTGACAAGAATACACCGAAGAGAACAACACCGTATCAGTGAATATACACATATATGTACATGCTCGTGTTTTAGATTGATTTGTATATCACTTGTCCTTTATACAGGGAAATCAAACATTCAACGAGTTGTTGACTCACTCACACAGAACTAGATATACTGCTATCAATAAAATAACATTATCTTGGATATTTTCAACTAAACAAATCAGTAATAAACTGTGAAAAAAAGTCAGAACTACATTTCACCTAATATTCATATTCTACACTAATTTATACTACACTTTACTGTACAAGTTGATCAATTAACCAGAAAGTTATCGATGAAAATAGATTCTACTTGTGTTTGTGAAATAGCATCATATAAAGTTAAGTGTGTTCTTGTTCTATGCTGCTTTTATGAAACTTAATTCATTTTCCAATAAATGACACTTTAAATTTAAGGAAATAAAAATTTTGTAAATGAAATCTGATTTCTGATGAACTTCATCTAAGAATCCTATAAATGTGTATTTCAACTGTTGATTATTTGTAGGATATGCCTACATTGTTTACTTAACACACACCTGGTCTTAGTTAGTTGATGATCATTTTCATGAATCAATTTTAAGTTTATGAAAAAGGAGAAAAATCATCGTTTGTTTCTTGATTATCGTGTTTCACTTCACATGTCTTCTTTGTGTTAGAAATATCCCATTACAAAATGGCATAAATTGAAGGGAGATGGATAAACTTCGATGTACATGTTAGTTGTTATTACGATACTTGTATTTCCCCGTTGCAATACAATAGCGGAATTGCTTGATCTCTGTTAGCTCATGCGCTCCTGTGACGATGCCTCAATATTGTCGGATATTCATCATGATGATATATTGACCTTGGTGACTAGCAAAGGAATGCAGCAGGAGCGTCTGGTCTTATTTAGGACTGGTCAGCTGGATGAACCTACACATGAGTGCGGAGTGATGTTGTTACCACTGAAGCTTGAGCCTAGTACCCTTCACTTCAAGCGCCAGAGCATAATCCACTTAGCCGAATAGGACGAAACGTGTGCCCCAGATTTCATTTCAAGTATCATTACAACAACTAATTCCCCTTGCACAAGACGTTACTATCGTGTCCCAGTGGCTAAGTGGATAATGCTGTGGAGTTTGAAGTGAAAGGTACTGCGTTTGAGTCTCAGTGAGAATAACACCACTCACTGGGTTGCAGGTATATCGAGATGACGAGTCCCAAGGACGATGAAACGCTCATCCAGGATTCCTCTGCTAGTCACCAACATAAAGATAAAGAAGATGTTACTTGTCTTGGTTAACACTAAGCCTTCAATTTCATGAGCATCATTGGTTTCATATAGGATTATTTTCATCACCTAGTCGCATGGTAGGCAACCTAATATTCCTTCACCAACCCAGCTACAATAATCACTGTTCTTTAACTGAATGGCTAGTCACAGCTCCTTGTTGGACCAGTCTACGGATTGTTGAAGTTCAGTAACTCAAATGAACACCTGTTTACTGTTGTGTTGTTATCACTTGTCTCTCCGTTAACCGAAAACACTATCAGAAACTGTCTTCTGATTGAATAGTTTCGACACAGCCTACTTGTCTGTCTATCTACTGTTTCAAATATCTTGGTGTTTCTGTCAACGAAATCACTTACTGCTTTTACGGTTATTCTAACTTCAAGTGGATACAGACTTATTCTCAAAATTTATCCTCTTGTAGCTAATTTCATGTCTGTTGTGTTCTGACCTATACTATGCACAACTGAATAGATTCTCAACAGAAAGGAATTTAAATGTAGACAAGACATATTGTAGACTTATCGCACACTAATTTAACCATTCAACGCTTGGCCGTTAGACCATGAGACAGAATCACTCCAGTAGGATAAATTTTAGGCTGTTCGGTGGTAACACGAGGCTTGGCTTACAGCCTAACTGGTAAATCTCAGCTCCGTTGCCAAGGTACAGTTTTAATATTCCACTCAAAAGCTGCACAACCACTAATTTTGTCAAACAGGGTGAATGGAAATACTGAATCGAATGAAATTTGAGGAAACATTGCTGGATGAATAGTGGCGAAAGTAAAGTATCAGGCAATTGACTTCGTCCAGTGTAGAATTTTTTGCAAAAGTCATTGAGAAATTTCTGAAGTAAAGTGGTAAACAAATTTTTCATCGAATGTAGGGCTGTATGATAATGGTTACCCTTTTCAATTGGTGACAGCATCTAACATAGAATCATCTGAATATGTTTTATACACCTCATGATTAGCCAATTTATAGAATGAAATTGGTAGGGTAAGCCACTTTCGTGTGCCTCCTACCATTGTTGGCTTGCAGAATTGGTTGAGACAAAGTGAACTGACTCAATGAAACTCCAGGTGGCGATTTTTTCTACACTGAATATCTTTTTCAATACAGTGTTATCCCAAAAGTTCACCATCTCAATAAATGGGTAAACAGCTCTGAGTTTTGTACGAGGATTAATTTTATGTGTCTGAAATCTGGAGATGATTGAAGTGGATTGAAAGATTCCATTAGATTGTAAATGAATGAAAATATGAATGAACAATTCCCTGGAAATTGGTGCGACATGTAATATAGTTGACAGTTATAAAATAGGGTGCTTCGACTGTGACATACATTTTAGGAATATGTATATTCCATATTGATGCCAGAGTTGATGAGGTGGGTAACTTTAATCATTGAGAAAATTTACAATTGAATATATATTTCCAAACTATATCATACAAATATCTCTCAGGTATACTTTTAACCATGTGGTGAGTGATATAGCTCTGAATAACATTCAGATTTGCTGCCATTGTTCTTAGTTCAAAATGAAATCTCATTTTACTTTCTTAACTCCCAACTGTTTCTTTTGAGAGTCACGGTCCCTGAGTGATGTAAGAGAGAACCCTTCAATTGTGAGAAATAACAGCATTTCCAGTACCAAGATAGGTTAAGTAGTTTCATGGCCATCTATGTGCCTATATTTTTATTGAAGTTACTCCGCATTTTAATGAGGAGATCACATGTGAGAGATACCCACTTCTTCAAACTCTCAACTATGTATATCTCAAAAATGACTTGTACTTGATCTATTTTTGAGAATCCGTAGGGTTGTAGGTAAGTAACCAAGTATACATTAATGTTGTATACCGGTTTTAGGGTGGAAATAATGTCAAAGCAATCCCTTGTCCCAGTGTAAGTTTATTAGAATAGAAACATTCTTCTATGCTTTGATGGCTGAAATAGTAGACGCTACAGGTAAATGCTTTGATCAGATGGGAAAATGAACCTTCACATTCATTCCTCTCCTAGCAGGTAGAAGAAAGATATCAATGTATAATATACACACAGCGGCCCTTATTTTCATAACTTACTGGATCTGTTAGATGGATGGGTGGAATAGACAGGAAGCCCTGGAGTGAGGTTTCTTGCTTCTTAGCAGTAGTCAGCAAGACGTATCTGCAGCCTCGATGGAACCTTTGTCCATCCTGGGTTTTATATTCATGTCAGCCAGTACTGCAGTCAGCGACGTTACCACTAAGCTAATTGGGGCGCCACTGATCACCTTTGAGACTAAATCAGACACATCTGTTAGTCGTTGGAGGATAACCAACTTCATGTTTTCTAATCCTAAGGCCTGATCGAATTGTATCGATTATTTTACAACGCTGCCAACAGACTAGACAGTTCAGCATCGCGATCCACTTTGGTAGATGTTAGTTCGATGGATGCAATCGGCCGGAAGCGCTTGACCTAAATTACTGAAAGCACCTACCATTTACTTCAAATAGATAATTGTGGTTATCAAGCAAATATGTTACCGCAATTCAGGTTCTTATTTGACTTTGGTTATCACCGTCACATGAATATATAAAAGGTAGAAATACAAAAAAGTAACAGTATACAGCTGATATGAAAAAAATTAATTCATTGGTCTGCATTTCATTTTAATGTAGAACAAAACTCTCTACGAATGTTGCTGGTAAGAACATTTTCTTGAGTATCTCTGTCTTTGGCATACTGTATTTTCTTCTCCTACTGTTTTAAAAATTGTTCGAACTTATCTAGTGAAGAACTTACATTGACGGTATCAGGGAGGGTGCCAGTAAATTTACGTGTTTAATTTCATGATCACATAGCAAAGTTATCCTGTTTATGATGGATCGTGGCTAGCAGTGGAATTCAGGATGCGCATTTTGTCCTATTTGGGACTCATCAGCTCGATTTACCTACTTCCCAGTGAGTGATGTTGTTCCCACCGGGATTCGGACACGGGAGCGGTCGCCTCAAACACCAGAACGTTATCAACTACACCACCGAGCCACGATAACCACTTCTTGTGCGACGGGTATAGTTTTAGTATAATTGTTTTTTATATGATACCGTCGTTGATTGGAGCGAATTGATTGGTCTGTATTAGCATATGGGCTCCTATGCAGATGCCTCGATATTGCCAGCATCCTGGATTCCACTGCTAGCCGCGATCCATCATCACATAATTAGAACGCAGGCAATATCGAGGCATCCGCACAGGAGCCCATATATGCTAATAGAGACCGATCAAATCGGTCCAGTCAACGACGGTATGATATAAAAACCATTATACTGTTATCCTGTTTAATTACATATGGGGTTTAAACTGAGAACGACTGAATATATGGGCAAATTTGATGACTTCTGGAGGAGTAAAACATTATTTGTACAATCTAGCTTATTCATCTGTTTGTTATCATAGCTACGTGGAAAACTTTCTTACAAATTATTTAATAATGATGAACAATTCTTATTGAACCCAACTAACAACAATGAGAGGCATCAGACAACAGACGAAACCAATATAAAACCTCTCATACAAGTACTTTGGCTCAAGTTGCCACACATAGCACCAGCATACAAAGAACAGGTTGCTATAAAAAGAATGATATGAAAGTAGATAAAGTTGTGTGAGAGAATAGACAATGTAAAGATAAGGGTTAGCGCAAAATATTCAAGCTTCAGAAGATATTGAAAGGTGAATATATCTGCTCATTTTGACCAATTTTTACCCATATCACTAAGAATCCCAAAAAACCGACTGTTATAGTCTTGGAGACCTTATTCAGGCAATTTATATCCACTCATATGGATCAGAAAAACAGTCAGGAACATCACCCACTGTTGCCACTTCTTGGTTTGGCCACCCTGAACACTATCCTATTCTAATCCTACTTCTCTTAGCATGTTTTATTAAGAAAGGCGGTGGATCAGCATACATGGTACATATTCAAGTTACGTCAGTCGATCATATGATGATTCCACCATATGCGAGCAAAGCTGCAAAGACATCTGTGATCAAAACCCAGCATTCGCTTCTTATTTTCTTCTTTTAACGACCATGTCATACAGGATAGAAAGAAATGCAAAGCGGTATACTCGTCCTGGTATCGATAACATCTACGTGTCAGTCAGCAGATATCTTTTGAGTATATATATATATATATATATATATATATATATATATATATATATATATATATATATATATATAGTCCATCTTTAATGACTACTTTTTGTATAAAAACATTCACTAGAAGTCGGAGTGTATTCAGTATTTGGGCTCTCTAATCTTTACAAAAACAAACTGATGTGTGAATATAAAGGAAATTGCAAAACATAATAGAATATAAGCTGAAAGTATTTTGAAAAACAATTGGAACAGTTTTTTCAGTATAGAATGGAAGGTTTTTCTAACAAAGAAGATTGATTTAACTAATTTCTTCCCGAATTCTACTAGTTCAGACTTTCAAACAGTTGGCAACCTTCAGAGAAACATATGATATGTATATGCACACCTCAGGCTGGTACAATAAGTATTATGTAGAGTGAAAGTCATACGACTAGTGGTTTCTTATTGTATATGTATATGTATATGTATATGTTCTTATAGGAAAGATACTAACTTCATATCTTTTGAGGTTACAAAACAAAACAGTTTCAAGTTATTTTCCAGTAGTTATTCCGATTAAAATCTATGTGTTGAAGCATAGATGTAACTGTGTTGTAATGTTTATTGTCAAGAAAAGATTTGATAAAATTCTAAATAACCATTGTTTACTTTCTGAAGTGTTTTAGTGAGATAAATCTTTAGCCTGGAATAGGTAGGTGCTTCTTTGAAGGTTTGAATGCGAATTACACTGTAATATAGTGGAATAAAATGCATCTTGATATTTGTTCCCTAATCCTGATAACTAAATTACAAATTCTATTGGGAGAATTTGGTTGGTAGTGAGAACAGGACTATCATTTTTATTATTTTTTTTCCCCTTGGGTTCCTACTGGAACATAGAGCTTCAGTAACACGTCTCCAGTGCACTACGTCCTCTGAAATCCTTTGAACCTAGCTCCACGACAGCCCACAAGCTCTCACTTCCTCCTTGCACGATCGCCTCCATGACACCCTCACCTTGGACACCCAACTCGTCATTTCCCATCTGGTTTCCACTCGACGATCTGATCTGGCCTGGCGCGTGATGTCACTAATCGGCCTTCTCAGTGTATGCCCAACCTAATCCATCTCCACTTCCTTCCTCCGCATATTTGTTCAGCCATAGATTCTTGCTTCGTTGGTTTGTCCCCACAGTTCCTTGTTGTTGTTCATTCTGACTATTCTGGCAATCTGATATGATCTTCAGTAAGGAGCTAGCGTGGGGGGTTGTTGATGGATGAATGTCTGTAGTTTGTTGGAAATGCCTTTCGTAACGTGCCAAGTCTCTGAACCATCACATAGTAGCACTGAACCCAAGGGTATATATATATATATATATATATATATATATATATATATATATATATATATATATATATATATACTGTCTGTTATACCTGATTAATATTCATTCTGAGTAAAATAACAAAGGTAGCTGCCCATTACAAGTTACTACTCTTTTAGTATGCTTTCAGTGCTCATGCATTTTGCCCATATTTTACTAAAATAGCGGTTCTATTGAAGTAGAGTGACGAATGTGAAAGTGCCTTAGTAATATGTTACTCAGTAACTTTATGCAGTATTACATAAATATTAAATAATACTATATCATTGTATGCTGTATCTAATATGAAATAATATTCCAACTACTCTGTCGAAGTTTTATCCCAAGATGTTCGATAGCGGTTTGGTAGAAGTCTTATCAGCAGGCTTAGGGAAATACACAGCTCTAACTTTATGAAGAAGTCGTTGCTAAAGTTTTCTGGCAAGGTCATGGATGCGAACTGTTAAGAAGTCTCATACTGGGATGAAATAACTGTCCATTGCTCCTGCATCCTGGATCCCATTGCTAGCCACTGCCCATCATTACTATACATAATTAAAACACAGGCAATATCCAAGCATCCTCACAGGAGCCCATATACCAACAGAGACTGATCAATTCGGTCCAATCACCGACGATGTAATACAAGCAATAACACTAATACTCTAATAAGATAGAAAAACACTTATTACTAATTGAAATTTACATTCAGCACTTCATAATAATCGTGACTGCAATTTTTCTGTAGAGAAAGATCTTAAACACGTATTTATTTGTAAAGGTTATCTTGTGTTGACGTATCAGTTTACCTAAATCTGAACTCATGTTAAGGTTCTTAGTTTTGTCCACCTTTATCTAGGCAATATTGCATCCATAACGCCTTAGAGATATATTTTTCAAGTTTTGTTAGTGAGACATATGATATGATGCAACTATTAAATAGGTGTGTATAAAATAACAAATGAATGTGAAAATGAGGTCAAGATAAGGACAGAAAGAAATAATTTAAGCACTATAATATTAATGTTACCAGTTAGGCAGTATTATTTTATGAAACAATAAAGTCATTTTTCTCAAAACATTCTTATTTTTCTACTGTAAATCCATATGAGGTTAAAAACACGCTGCAAATATATATTTCATGCTTAAGAGTAAGACGTATAGCATATTTGTTTAGATATCATAGGATCTGATTCACATTTCTATGCTCAAGCCTATTAAGGACTTTTATACGATCCCCACTGACTAGTTCAAATCACTGAATATCCAAGTCTTCAAGAAAGGCGAGAAGTCCTCTTGTGATAACCACAGAGGAATCAGCCTGACGAATATAGTGTCTAAGGTCCTAGGTTCCATAATTCTTCGACGCCTGAGCGGAGTTCTGGAAGAGCAAGCCAGGCTCTGAAACACAGGCAGGCACGCTTACCGATGGCCGACACTAGCTGTGTTTCTCGACCTGAAGGCAGCATTTACTCTGTTGGTCGAGAAGTCTTATGGCAATGTCCTTCGCTGAAAGTCATGCTGAGTAAGTATATCACCTTATTCAAGGCACTCCACTCGAACACTTGTGGGAATGTTAGAGCCTATGGTGAGATATCCGGGGAACTGTACTCGTCGAGTGGTGTCCGTCAAGGGTGCCTACTCTCCCCATTCTTATTCATTTTTATCACAGATTTTCTAATGGAAGTCTCCTTCTCATCACCTGACTACACAGGGGTTGACGTAATTAAAGGAGAAATTTTGTTAGACCTAGAATATGCAGATGACAGTCCTGTTAAGTGAAGACGTGACAAGATGCACAGTCTTCTAAACACTTTGAGTGGCAATTTCAGTATGTTTAGGATGCGCTTCTCACCACCCAAATCCAAATTGTTGTTTCACGATTGATCTTCAGTAGTGGAAGACATGAGAAGGCTTTAAGTGTTTGACCATCACTGCCTTCGTAGTATAGGCCATATTCCGTGGTGTCACCACTTGAGTAATGCAGAGGTCAAGTGTAGAGTTTCGTTGAGGGAGAAGTGGTAAGTCAGTTGACACGGTTTTGAACCTTCATCAAGTGGGATGGTTGGAACACGTGTTGCATATGCCTAGTCTCTGACTGCTTCGTCACACAATGTTGGCGGAAGTAGGTCCAGGCTGGAATAAGGCCCGAGGTAGTCAGACTAAAACATGGCATGAGTGTATGAAGTGTTTGACTGTTGGTTTGAGCCATGTAGGGCGATTCAGACTTGGTGGTTGGGGTCTGTGGGACAACAGGAACCAGTGTTTGGAGACTGACTCTAGGTGATATGGCTGAGAACCGCAGTCAGTGGCGCAGATATATACACGCACACTATCCTTGTCTTAATGCTGTACTGAATCTCACCATTTTCTCATTCTTCCTTTCTCTCTTTGAGTACTTTATATTTCTTTTGGTTGAATTTCCTTTTCTTCATGTTCCACTTCACTGCCCTCTTACTTGATATACTGATGTGATCTGTGGCAACTTGGACCGCTATACAGTATTTTCTGGTCCTATGTTGATGATAATGGTGATGATTGAGGACTTCTCCGTTATAGCTAAGGCGTCCTCAGCGTTTTATGGTATTTTTCTAGCTTCAAGGCTTACTGGTAACTTTAATGTCATATGCCAATTACACTAAGATAATATGATCGTGTCAAGACTTGGCCAGTATCCTCTAATATTCCATAAGAATATAAATTGGTATCTCTCTCGCGTTGTAGATGAACCTTAGAGTTTCAAAGATGAAACCATCTTAGAAATTGAACCAGACTATATTTTACTTGGTTGTGGCTAATAAAGGAATCTACTTTGCGCGCTTGGTCGTATTTAGGACTCGTCAGCTGGATGTAGCTACTTCCCAGTGAGTGGTATTGTTCATACTGAGACTTGAACCTCGAACCGATCGCTTCCAAAACCAAAGTGTTATCCACTAGGTCACTGTGGAGTGATAGCTACCACATGTACAGTGGGTGCCAGTTATAACTATTTGTTGACATACTTGTAATCTTCCACGTAATTGGCCTAGTGGATAATGCTTTGATGTTGGAAGCGATGGATACGAGGTTCCAGTATTAGTGAGAACAGCACTACTCATTGGGGTGTAGGTTCATCCAGTTGACGAATCATAACTGGGACAAAACGCGTGTCCTAGACTCTTCTGTTAGCCGCAACTAAGTATATTCTAGTGATACGTATTTGGGTAATATCGAGGTATGCGCAAAGGAGTCCATTCGCCAACAAAGGTCGATCAGTACGATGTAGTATAACAACAAATAATAATGGACTAAGTCTTTTTATTTTTATCCAGCGCCTGTCTTGAAATCAAGACAAAATATTTTCAAGGTAGAAATAAGGAAAGTTTTAGTTTGAAACTTTAACTATTTCTTGAATAAGTTCATTTATTACCTATGAAATGCTGATAGTAACATAGACGACAAATTGTTTTCCATCAACTGCATTTAACTCTGCATTTCTAGTGTTAGTAGTTTTATGAGCCTAATTTTATATAGTTTTATGCATTATATAATAAACAAATAAAAAACTATACAACTCCAACTTTTCGTTTAACTGTTGGCAAGTACCTGCAACATACAACAGTTATGCTGGTTAGTCAATATCAACAAAGCAGTTTCTGTTACCAATACAGGATTATCCATATCAAGTGTGTCGTATAGTTAAAAAGTTTTATATTACTGAATTATGATTTAGACCCATGGTGATATCTTGTTAACTCCAGGACTTTCGGACTTGATTAATATGTCTCTGGTTCTTTAACCAATTTTTAGAATTATCACTTTGTTCAGTCTTATCATAGTTATTGTATAGAATCCTCATTTCACTGGGATTCACGATTCTTAATTTAGCTGGATTTCCGTTCTCAGGTAATAATAATAATAATATCGAAGCATCCACATAGCAGCGCATATGCCAACAGAGACTGATCAATTTGGTCCAGTCAATGACGGTGTAATACAAACAATAATACCAAACCTATACCCATCGCACAAGAAATGATCATCGTGGCTGGGTGGTGTAGTGGATAACGCGCTGGCGTTTGAAGCGATCGCTCCCGAGTCCGAGTCCCGGTGGGAACAACATCACTCACTGGGAAGCAGGTACATCCAGCTGACGAGTCCCAAATAGGACGAAATGCGCATTCTGGATTCCACTGCTAGCCACTGCCCATCATTACTACTACTACTACTACTACTAATAATAATAATAATAATAGAAATCGCTTTATTCTAAACAATATGTATGACAGTATGGAATTCTCAGCATACAATTTTTTAACAAATTCAATCCGAGAACAATACTTTCAGATGAAATGGTTATTGCATCGGAATGATGTTAATAATAACAACAGTATTGAAGGCAATAATGTGAAATACTCAGCTGGTTCTGGATGGGCATCCAGTCCATAATGAATAATCAACAGAAATGCAAGCGTAATTTTGGTGATGGTTGTTCATTCAGACGGTACAAATATCTGCAACTCAGGCTAAGCATTTGACGGATAGAAATATAATGTACTTTTGTGAGCCGAAAAGTCCGTTTTCATATTATTATTATTATATATTATTTTTCCCTTGGGTTCCTAGTGGGACATACAGTTTCAGTAGCATGTCTCCAGTGCACTCTGTTCTCTGAAATCTTTTGAACCTGGCTTCACGATTGCCTACAAGCTCTCATTTCTTCCTCACACGATCTTCTCCATGTTACCCTAAGCTAGGAGGCCCAACTCGTCGTTTCTCATCTGGGTTCCACATAACGTAGCATTTTTCCTCTGCTTTGTTACTGTCTCGAGAAATGGAGAGTTGAAAACAGTTTAAAAATATGCAACAGTACATGATTCGTTCAAAGGACATCTTTAAACGATTCAAACAAATTGAAAGGAAAGAATTTGATGAAAAATGTTCAATGGATAAATTTGGTAGCTTTAAGGCTCAAGCAGACCACCGTCTTATTTCAGTCGATAGTACAAGTAATCAAGTCATTTTCACTTTGATCAATTTGAGTTACATGTCTAGTTGTACGAAAATTCAAATGATTGTGATAAAAGTTGACAATATTAACTTTGTAAATTTCTTAGATTAACCAATTTGCTCACAATTTCACATAAAAATATTCATAGAGTTGTGTAACACGTTAATGATAGCAGTCGATTACAAGAAAGTTGGTATATGCTTTCAAAACGATAATATAAACATGATAGTGATGTCTTATAGTCCACCTGGAACAGTATGGTAAATACTTACAGTTTTCATCAACTATTCAATTGAAAAGTATCGTGAAGGCTCACTCACTTAACCTATTCAGGTGTATACAATCAAATTACTGCATTTGCATACAAACTAGCAGAGATTATGATGAGTAATGTAGGACTGAAATTTAGGTTCACTCAAGTTTCAGCAAAGTGAAATGAAAACCACATTTGGTAGGAAGGTTTGTGGTGAAGTAGGCGTTTTGTTGTCTGAACAATGATAACAGATTTTAATCTGTTTTTCAGTGTCATACTATTTATTTCTCCCTCTATATGTTACTTTTAGAAATGTATGCTCTTTCGGCAATGAGAACATTATAGGCTTGGCAGTTAGCTGTTTTCTAAAACGGTTCACAGACTGTAATGAATATCCATTTTGTATAAGCGTATCTGTCATCAGTTTCCGTTCGATAGTGTAGGTAGTTCATATTGACGACTAAAACCGCTTTGATGCGGTTAGTATTTCCAGGGGGGGGGGGGAGGTTAATAAACTGAACCATTTTACCTAATTAGCTCATTTCGAAGTACATCTATGGCCTATCATGCCATTATAACCCCAGCATTACTAGGAATACCACCCAACATTTTTACAGTGCTTTTCTACTATAGTAACTATAGTAACATCATAGTAATTTTAGAGGCTGGTATTACTATTATTACCACGATTATTGCATCACCATTACTCTTATGATTGTTTTGTGATTTCTTGTGAATTTTCTTGATAAACTGATTTAGATAACAATCAGAAGGTAAGATTTCTCCTCTGTATCCCATTTATTGCCTGACATTTTCTGTTCTATCAGGTATATTTTTTAACTTTGACTTTTAACCAACTTACTTTTAGTGGTACAGGATAAGGTGGTTTACAGTTGAAGTAACTATTTGAATGTCGTCTTCTATAGACACTCCTGTCTATATCTCCTTGCTATTTCTACTGTATTCTTCTGCCCAAAATAGTTAGGTTTCTTTCAGCGCTTTTTAATTTACAAACAAACTGGATCTCATTCACTACTGTATTTATGTATGCAATGAATATAGATGTTCCTGAGTTACTACGATAAATGTGCCAGCCAGTTTCGTGGAAGAAGATGTTATAAAGCAAACCTTTTCTTGTTGAGTCGCAACCAAGCACATGCAGTGGGAATGATTCAGTCTCCCTTCCAGATATCTAGCAACTTCTACTGTCTGTGTTGTAAAAAAGGAGAAAAAAAATTAAAGTTGTGTCTCACAGTTGTCGGTTTCCTTTGATCTGACTGTCTATGAGCATAATTTATTCGAAATGTTCTGAAGTAAATAATACTGTATCACTTTTAAATGATAAGATGAATACACCACTGAGTGGTTCACTTCGAAGTTAGACAGTCAATAGGTGAGGACAGAAAGTGGCTGTGTACTGCGAACACCTAAACGCACAACTATCAATACCCAACCAGCTGAATATTGTGCACACACTAGTGAGATCCATGGAAGTAGACAAAATTGAAGGGATAAGGTTTATCATTGAGTAAAACGTAGAGATCTATCGAGACAGTCACTGCTTTTCAAGTTATTTTACGTGTTCAGTAACTGTCAGGTACTTTTTAAAACCAGCCATATGCATGTTGATACAAGTGAGAGCCAATCACATCCAAATATGCACTGACCAATCAGAGCCAAGAATGTGGGGAGCAAAGTAATCATTCAGGGAAATAGTACCTTACTTACAATGTATTAGTCTGTTTTGCCTAAGAAATAATGATATCTAGATTTTAAATAGGTTTCTAATCTTTGTAGCCATACCACTGTCTGGATTGCCACCAATCCATATCAGAAAATATCATTTAAATGACAGTTGGGAAATTTCCCTTTTGTGTTAAAAATTTTATAAGACGAGTCCACATATTTTCGAAGTTGTTTGCATGGATTTCAGTCGTACTATCAACGAAGTGTTTTTTCGTGATGAGGCAAGCTATTTCATAAAAGGATATACATGTATACATACATTTGTTTAAGTCACATTCCTAGGTTACAACAAGACATTCATCTATTTCAACCACATTACTTTCTCCAACAAATTTCACGTACAGTCTGCAAACCAATCTTCATTATAGTTCATCTAAGATTTATGCGGCGTCAACAGCACGGCAAATAGACGAAACGAAAAGCTTGAACTAATCATCTACAGATTAGTAACCATCATAGACTGACATGAGTTGGAGAAACATTGAAAATCTAAGAGCGCTTGAGAGCTGTTTCATCCTAGTATGGGACGTCACGGTAGACTGCATCTACCACCATACCAGGGATCGGACCTAAGAATTCCAGGTTCTGCGGCTAGCATATTATTATTGAGCCACTAAATTGGAATCCAGTGGTCCATGTTTCCTCCATCCAATGTTGTCATTGAGTAACTGTCCTCAGATTCAGTTTGGTTGGACCCATTAGCCCCTACCGGTGGCTAAATAATAACGCGCTGATCATGAAACCTGAAAGTTTTGAGCACTATCTATGGCGGTATCATGAAAGCGCACTGTTGAGGAGTCCCACAGTGGGGCGGAACATCTGTCCAGTACTCGCAGGTTTCCAGTGTTTCTCCAACTGGTGTCAGAATGCAATAAGTGAATACCCGACAAACACTCACTGGTTCAATCTTGAAATACATGCTTAAGTCAACCTATTTTGACCATACATTAAAAGTGATCAAACTTCAATATCAAAGAAATCGTCTTTCAGCTACCCGATAAGCTAAACTGTTGATTTCCGTTTGAGTTTTTCTCTCGCTAACATATCTAAAATGCCCCATTGCTTTCTTCTTGCATTTCATTTGAAACACTTTACCATCTTTTATTTTGAACAGAAATCTTTTAGTTTTGTCTTTCTCGACAAAAGTAGTTTGAGCATTATAAAAGTATCCACCAAATGCCCAAAAAATCTCAGTACGATTCTCGTTACCCACTGTTTTCAGAAGCAAAGTAAGTCATTTGTTTTTACCTCGCAAAAATCAAGCATTCCCCTTGTCTACTATTACTGGCTTATTATTTAAGTTTTGGGATACTTGTAGTAATGATGGATAATGGCTGACAGTGGAATCCAGGATGGGCATTTCGTCCTATTTAGGACTCATCATCTGGATGCGCATGCACCCCAGTGAGCAGTGATGTTCCCAGCGGGGTTCGAACCTGGAAGCTATAGCTCCAAATGCCAGAGCGTTGTCCACTACACCACCGAATATGGTTTTAGTATTATCGGTTGTATTATACCTTCGTTGATTTGACCGAAGTGATCGGTCTCCTGCACGGATGCCTCGATATTGCCTGTATTTTTAGTCGTAGTAATGATGGATGAAGTTCTTCTAGTTTTATGATAAATAAACTGATTATCCATTTCGATCTTTCTCTTTTCTGTTTCCTGTGAATTAACTGATGAAAGCCACTGAAGAATGAGAAGGTTACTTAGTAGTATCTTTAAATCATATTATAGTGATCTAGCCATGAGAATACTATTTTACTTGTTTGAAAGAGAGCCCGGTAGAATCACATGAAGGCTTATTATACTCTTGACTACAATCCTTGATCTCCTTGAAAAGATTATTGTTATCAGATATAAGTATGAGGGTTGTATGACATATTTTACTAACCAGTCTACACAATTGCAGAGCACTTTTGACATGAAGTAAATACACATGATCAGTCATTGATCATTGATCGTTGTTTTGTCATGATAACCTTATAATTTATTTATCTTTGTTTTTCATGAAACATTGCCAACTAATTCAAACACTTGTAAGTGTAAGCTGCTTTGTAGGGAACTAATACTTTGCACACAGTCGGCAAGATAAATCATGACAGTGTTTAACGGTTAAAAAGGAATAATCAGAGGTCACCGGTATCTGTTGAGTCATATCTAAAGTAGTTTGGTCAGTTGATTTGAGGTCAAGATAGTATAAATTAAATATTTTCGGTTTGACAAATGGAAAAAAAAATTGGATTATGTAAAACAGTGTTAATTAGGCTTTTCTTAATTTCAAGGTTATTTGACTGAAATGTATTTTCTGCAGTGTGTATATAAATGTGGATTTTCTATTTAATGCATACGTTTAATGCGTAGGTTCGACAAATCCATGGGGAGTTATTGATCTGTCCACTAGTGGAGGAGGATTACGCAAAGCTAGTAAACAGAAAATGTGAAATTATAGGCATAATGGTTAATTTAGGAATTTAGTATTTTCAGTGTCATTGCTTGTATTACATCGTCGTTGATTAGACCGAATTGATCAGTCTCTGTTGGCATATGGGCTCCTGTGTAGATACCTCAATATTGCCTGTGTTTTAATTATGTATAGTAATGATGGGTAGTGGCTGGCAGTGGAATTCAGGATGCTAATTTCGTCCTATTTAAGATTCGTCAGCTGGATGTACCTGTCTCCCAGTGAATGATGTTGTTCCCACTGGGATTCGGACTCAGGAGCGATTGCTGCAAACGCGAGAGCCTTATCCTTTATATCACATAGCCACGATAGCCACTTCTTGTGTGACGGGTATAGTTTCAGTGTTAATACTTGTTATTGCGCATCCTGGATTCCACTGCTAGCCACTACCCATCATTACTATACATTATTTAGTACTTTGCCTGAAAAAGGTTGTTGGCGAAAGTTTTCATCCTGAAATAATTTACAGTTAATTAATTTAGGGATTCATGTTATGTCATGAAGTTCAGTTTATCCATGACAGTCTGTCAAGTTACCAGTTTTAAGATAAGAAAACTAGAAAATAATCTATAATAAAGGTAGGGATTACATTGATAGAGAGTGATAATCTTTTCAATTACTTCAAGCATTGAGGCTGATTAGATTATTTAGTACAGTTTGTTGAAGAAATATATTGTTTCTGAATAAGAATAGCAGTGGAATTTCGTGTGTGTATAAATTTCGGAGGATAGATACTTATTCATGAGAGTTTTCTATGTCAGTACTAGTTTCAGTTTGAAGGATTTTATGGAACTGATTGATTTGAAAAGAGCATTCATCCTGCATTAACATCAGTTAGTGAAAAAACTGAAAACTCAGAAACACTGGATAGCTGTTCTTCTCAAATTGGTATTCATCATGGACTGACATCAGGGGTTCAATCCGTGACGAGGTCATGGGTGCTCACTGACGAGGAGTTCCATACTGGGACGAAACACCTGTTTATTACTTCAAAGTTTTCAATGTTCCTCCAACTGGTTTCAATCTATGATGAATAAAAACTTGAAAAATCACTAAATCCGCACAAATCCTTGAATTCAGCTGTTTTTTTTCCTAAATAAGGACTTTTCAGCAATGCATACTCATGTGGTACACAAATTCAAAGCGGGAATGTTAGGTCACGGAATAAGTATTTATTATTGAATGGCTAGATTGGGAAGTTGGTGTTTCATGTCTCAAACATCTATTGGTTTGTGACATAGTTAAACTATTGACTTTCATCAACACATAATGGTCTTCATATTATTATTATTTGTCCCTTGGGTTCCAGGTGGAACATACGGTATCAGTAGTATGTCACCATTTCACTCTCTTCTCTGAAGTCTTTCCAACCTGGCTTCACGACTGACGATAACCTTTCGTTTCTTCCTTACACCATCTTCTCAATGTCACCCTCACCTCGGAAGCCCAACTTATCGTTTGTCATTTGGGTTCCACTCGACGGCCTGGCCTGGTGCGTGATGTCCCCATATGATCTTCTCAATGTATGTCCAGTTGAATCCAATACATCTCCACTTTCTTCTTCTGCATATCTCTTGGGCGATAGGTTATTGCTTCGTTGCCAACCAGTCAGAGTTTCCTGTTGCTTATTCTTTCTGGCCATCTCATCTTTAGTATACAGCGTAGGCAGCTGTTGGTGAACGTCTGTAGTTTGTTGAGTCTTCATATTACGTACGGCTAATGATAATAATAGTAACTTTTATTCCTGAATATACAGGTGCATATCATTTTTACAAATAAGGTTATTACATTTAGTGGTGTTATGTACCATCTCTTTTTCATTCTAGGCAGTGAAAATATCTAGTCTGAAGGAAAGACTTTACACTGCATATAAATAGTACTTTTTAAGTTACATATTAAAATTTTGTGATGCTTTTATGATGTTTTCTGGCAGATATAAATGTCGTGTTAAATGAATATTTAAAAGCATCATGCAATGAAGAAGGGGAAGGAATTCAACAAACTCATTATCAAAGAAGCACTACTAGGTAAATTATTCGAGAGTTTTCATTTGAAAGATCATGAATTATCAAGGGAAGTACCACGGTAGATTCTATGTATTATTCAAAAGACATGCATCTCCAGGTTCATTGAAACGTCAAGATATACTTACTGTATAGACAATAATAAGTAATGTTGATAACAATATATCACCTCACTGATGAAACGTTCTATTCTTGTTTTTTCATGCTAAATCGAACACATGTCCACCACAGCCGCCGTAATTCTTTATATCCCACTTAGTAGTTCAGTAGATAATGGTCAAATTTCATTCATTTTCCAGGTCAACTCGAAGATTCCACACCTGTAGGTAATGTTGTAGGCATTTTTCTGCATCTTTGTGCGCTGTTTACAGTCACAATGGACGATATGACGCTAGTCAGCTAGCAGGAAGTAGAACATTGTAATAAATGCATGATACCTTTTAATAATGAATGAATAAGTGTCAAGAGGCTTCACGGAAGAATCTTCATATGATGCCATGAGGATGTTCATCTCAGGTTGCTTGCTCTTAGAGAAGTTGCCTGGAGGCAGAGGCAGTAATGTTCAAGGAAACTACTGATGAAGTAATGTAATTTCAATCTCATTGCAGGTTTCCAAGATTCTATTTTTCACAACAAGAATATGGAAAATAGAGCGAGGAGCCAAGACACAAGGAAGTTATTTACATGTATATTTTAACATCTGTATTTGAAGTGTCATACCTACTATTATATGTATAGCCTTAGGTTTTACGTATATATTCTAGTTAAATATATGTTATTCATTGCATTTTTGCAATGCTTTTTTCAGTGGGTATATCTGAGAGTGTCTCTACTAGTGATGGTAATAAGTGGGAGGTAAAATTGAGCATCTTGACTACCAAAGTAGCCCTAATTGTTATAATCTTATCCATGGGATGTAATGAAAAGCGTGTACAGATTTACTGGTTAGGGTCTGACATCTCATACATTTAAGGCAAGTATTATACTGAGCGTTGTGGGACGTAGTTGTGATTAGTTCATTATGCTTGGGATTTTGCCGGAGAGTAAGAATCTTTCTAGCATACGACTAAAGTGGATAGTTGAACTGGAAGCTCTGGTGTCGACAGGAAGATGGTTCTATATTTTCGAGTATTTAATACGGAAAAAGTTAGCTTTGAAGAACGTTCTAAAAGGTCTCATTCCAACGCTGTAGGCTTGGTTGCGTAAACTATAACAACCCTCTCGCGTTAAACGGATTTCATCATCAGCTGTAAAGGATATTTTGTTTAAAATTTTGAAGAAAAATATAAGGTTTGCCCCAAGATGTCTCATCCTAAGTGGTTGTAGATTAAGGGACGTGCATTGAGATGAATAATCTTGACCACATTCGTAGCCAAGTGGCCTAGATGTAAAGTACCTCTGGACACCCTCAGTCCTAAGTTTGTCGTTTATACGGATGTTCACTAAAATAAGCGAACAGCATTCTAACAGGGGCCGAATGCAAGTTTTGTATGGCAATAATTTGACTTCATGGTCATGAGAGTAACGAATCATACGGGCTAGTAAGATTCTGGACTTACTAGTCTGTGTAGAAATACTTTCAGAGGGTTTGAGGTCGTTAGAGTAACTGAGCCCTAGGTCAAAGACGCTACAGAGACCAAGCAGTATAGCAGTTTGCAGAGACAACTGCAGACGAATAGAAGGTGTACCATAGCATATCAGACCACACTTATCTAAGTTGATTGAAGGTTCCATGCGACAGGCCAAGTGGTTATTAGGTCAAATTCGGTTTGTACTAGCCTTTGGAAGTAGAGCAGGTCGTCACGAAACATGGTGGTTTGTTTAAATAATGTTCAACCTTATAAGGTTAGTCTAGTTGACTGTGAAGACGAATACTCGTTGATGGCAATGGTTGACAATCATGCAATATTACGAATCAACAAAAGATGGCACAGCCACGACTCATTGGCTGAGTGGTTTTGTGTTTGTCACGGGATCTAATCATTTTAAATTTGATTTCGCTTGCAGTCAAAGATGAACACTGTTGAGGATTCCAAGTGTAAGACAAAACAATTGTTCAATGTTTCCAAGTCTTCAATAATTTTTGGAATGATTTTGATCCATGATGATAGATACTTTGAAATATAGGTATTTGTTTTCAGGGTGTTTGTATGGTCAGTTTATAAATCAACTCTTGGTTTCGGTTGTTTACTTTGATCTGAAATTAATCAACTATGTATATCTTGATGGTTTTAAAGTCAAGCATTTCACTACTGTCAAGTACAAGCTTCTAATATATTCCTTCTAACAAGTACATAAACTTAATTTGGTCAGTAGAATGCGATACAATAATTGATATATGATAAGAAGGCTTGTTCCTTTATAAATGGATAGTGTTGTAGCATTATATTGATACTGGGTGAAATGAAAATTTGGGCTCCAAGCCGAATTTGAACCAGAGACCACCGGGTTCGGATGAGAGGTCCTGAATGGGCAGTTAGTGTGAGTACGATCAAGCGTTAGTAATGCGTCACGAATGTCACATGATAATCGGGCAAAAGTGAAGTAAAAATCCGGTCAGCAGTTGGGCCTTGTAGCTCAGTTTTTGAAGCACCCGACAGGAAACCCAATGATCACATTTTCGAATCCCGCCACGGTCGAAATTTTCAAGTCTGACAAACCACGGCTATATGAGATAGTCATAATGATACCGTTATAATATCAAGTTTTGCAGAGGTGAATAGTTGTTATCGAAAAAATGAAATCACTGGTTATATCGAAGCGACTGCACAGGAGTCTGTATGCTAACAGAGGTTGATCAGTTGTGTCTAAACCAGCCAACAATAGGAAATAACAAGTTTTACTACCAAACTATACTCACTACACAGGGAGTAACTGCTGTAACTCATTGGTCTAATGGATAACGCTCTGACATTATAAGTGATGGGCGCTGGGTAGGTACTTCTTCAAAATGGAATATAGGTAAATCTAGTTGGCGAGTCCCAGACCAGATGAAGTACATGTCTTGATTGCCATTCCTAGCCGTTATCAAACTTTTAGATTTTTAAACAAATTATCATCTAGTGGAGAATGTTTGCAGCTAGGTAGATGGTCTTGGTTGTATTGTGTTCTCTGAGCTGTATGAAGTTATTGCTGAAGCTGTCATCTTGAAAGACGACGAAATCACCACGACTAAATAACCCAGCTCAGAGCACATAGTACAACCAAGAGATTATCATTTTTTTACGTTACAGAATATGTGAATTCATAACTTAGTAAACAATTCAATGATATTATCTCAGTTGATTAAGGACGACTAGCAATGGTGTCTAGAAATAAACTTTCGTTCATGTATCAATAAGTAATTACATAAAATACAAAGAACTTCATGTTATACCACCTATGGATGCATATTTATTGAATTTCAAAGTAAAAATGGTCGAGAATCAGAAAGCGGTTGACATGAATAACAGTTTATAAATGCTCAATTATAGTTTAAAACTTCTTAGAACTACTTAGTCATGAAGTAGAGCGTAAAGAATTCAAATTATGACAGGGGGATGACATAAGATAGTCACTGGGTTGCAGATTGATTCATCCATAGTTTTCAACTTTTTTTCGGTTCCTAACATAGCATTCCATGGTAGATATCTTTATTGAGATTCAAAACACACAGTGTGATACAGTATTATTTACTTGATCACGTTCCCAGCATGAATTATTTATTACTCATAATCATATCAGTGTAATCACACTCCATTTCGATATCTCATGTTTATAGTTCTAGCACCTTATATAAGTTGTTTTCATTGGTAGTAAAACTTCCCATATATCTAGTATATAGGTGTTGCATCATTCCAATTACATGTGTTGGCTGGGTGTTGATTCGATGAACACAGACTCAGTAATCATTCTCTCCCTCTCTCCATTTAATTATATTGAACTGAAGTACAGTGGTTTTATCCCACCTACCCTATTGTGTGACTGTGTGTTAATGCATACATTGCAATAGCTGAGTTGTTTCTAGATTACTGATATTATTCACACTTGTCATTCTATGTTTAGCTAAATTCCTATGTTTGGCTATTGTAACTGACGCCGACCAGCTAATTTGACCTATGTACTTGACTTCACAGTCATTACATGGAATTTGATAGATTAGATTAATTGGTTCCATCGGATCATCAAGCCAGCCAACAAAGCTTATCTATGAATGAGTTTGTAGGTAGGTTTAAATGCCAGCACAACCAATTCGAGCTTTATTGAGGATCCTACGTAAAGTTTATGATATACCTTACTTATATGGTAGCACAGTGGGAGTTGTGAACTCCTTTCTACTTGTACTTCTAAAATGATAACCTCTGATGGTTAATATAGGTGCAAAACGTGAGTACTGTGATAGAATTTAATTCCATATTAGATTTGTTTATTTGATATACACCACACAGTGAGTCAGTATTATCCACATGATGACGTTTTGAGCATAAATTATCATTACTCATAATCATATCAATGTCATCAAACCACTTTCGATATCGAATTTTTATACTCCTATCACCTCATATTCTTTGTTCTCATTGGTAGTATGAGTTTCCATATCTCTGGTATATACGTGTTGTGTGATATCTTGAGTATAGATTTGATGAACAAAGATTCAGTAGTCAATCTCTCTCTCTCTCTCTTCAACTAACTATATTAGAGTAGAGTAGAATGGTTTTGTCCCATCCTGTTGTGTGGTTATGTGTTAATGCATGCAATGCGACTGTCGAGTGTTTTTCTTGATTATTGATCTTACTGGGATCTGTCATTCTACATTTAGATAAATTCTTATATTCCGCTATTGTAACTGACACCGACCGGCTAGCTTGACCTATGTACTTGACCTCGCAGTCATCAAATGGTTCTAACGGATCCTTAATCCCACAAAGATTATCTCTGAGTGAGTTTGTAGGTTTAAATGCCATCCTAATTCCACCCTCATTGAGGATCCTACATAAAGTTTCTGGTGTTCTTTTCTGATATGGTAACACAGTGGAGGCTGTGAACACCTTCCTACTAGCGTAGTCGTTATTAGTCGTACTCGTGTGACTGTTATTATTTCGTTTCCTGTGTGTTCATACGAATTTCTTAGCAAACTGTAGGGGATAACTATCAACTATAAGCGCTTCTTTTATGTGCTTCAGTTCCTTGTTTAGGTCCTTGAAGTGACCAGTCACTTTTCTAGCTCTATCATTTGGACATTTGACTAAATCTGCCCTAACTGAAATTGAATGAGAGGACTTGAAGTCCGTATATTTTTTAGAATATGTCAGTTCCCTTGAGACAGTAGTATCCAAATCACCGTCTGTCCTTTATATTATCCTACAATCCAACGTAGATTATTCTCCTTGTTTATTTTCTTTCTCGTAAGTGAATCGGATACCATCCACTACTGAGTTTATATGTATAAAGAAACTGTCGATTTCAGTATAGTAAATGTGTCATCCACTTATTGCTACCGTATTTTAGGTACAGGATTAAACGTTTGTAAAGCCATGTTTTCCCAACTATCCATAAATATATCTGCTACGATTGAAGGATATTGGAGATTTCATTGCTACTCTTTCTGTCTGTTTATATATTTTGTCTTGAGTAGTGAAACATGGGAATTTGTCTGAATACAGAATGACAGATCCCAGTAAGATCAATAATCAAGTACATAGGTCAAGCTAGCCGGTCGGTGTCAGTTACAATAGCGGAATATAAGAATTTATCTAAATGTAGAATGACAGATCCCAGTAAGATCAATAATCAAGAAAAACACTCGACAGTCGCATTGCATGCATTAACACATAACCACACAACAGGATGGGACAAAACCATTCTACTCTACCATTCTACTCTAATATGGAATTAAATTCTATCACAGTACTCACGTTTTGCACCTATATTAACCATCAGAGATTATCATTTTAGAAGTACAAGTAGAAAGGAGTTCACAACTCCCACTGTGCTACCATATAAGGAAGGTATATCAGAAACTTTACGTAGGATCCTCAATAAAGCTCGAATTGGTTGTGCTGGCATTTAAACCTACCTACAAACTCATTCATAGATAAGCTTTGTTGGCTGGCTTGATGATCGGATGAAATTAATTAACCTAATCTATCAAATTCCATGTAATGACTGTGAAGTCAAGTACATAGGTCAAATTAGCTGGTCGGCGTCAGTTACAATAGCCGAACATAGGAATTTAGCTAAACATAGAATGACAAGTGTGAATAATATCAGTAATCTAGAAACAACTCAGCTATTGCAATGTATGCATTAACACACAGTCACACAATAGGGTAGGTGGGATAAAACCACTGTACTTCAGTTCAATATAATTAAATGGAGAGAGGGAGAGAATGATTACTGAATCTGTGTTCATCGAATCAACACCCAGCCAACACAAGTAATTGGAATGATGCAACACCTATATACCAGATATATGGGAAGTTTTACTACCAATGAAAACAACTTATATAAGGTGCTAGAACTATAAACATGAGATATCGAAATAGAGTGTGATTACACTGATATGATTATGAGTAATAAATAATTCATGCTGGGAACGTGATCAAGTAAATAATGTTGTATCACTGTGTGGTGTATACAAAATAAACAAATTTAATATAGAACTACATTCTACCACAGTACCCAAGTTTTACACTTGTCTAAATCAGATTCTGTTTATTTTGATGGCTACTTTTGTATTAAATCTCGAGTGTTTTATCGAAAAATTAGACATACCTATTTTTGTGATAATCCAAACTTGTTTAGTGACAAGTACTTTTAGATTTTGATGGAACAGTTAGCTAAGATTGTCAGAGTTCTCTGTGGGCATATCAGATTTCAAATTACTGTGTTTAATCCTGCTGTTACTGCAGTTTCAATTTGGTTTATCAGTCACAAATTGTTCTAACTATAATTACACCTTTATTTATGCATACACTACAAGGAAGTCTCTTTTTGATTTTCATACAGGCATAAACTGTACTGCAGTCACTTAGTGAATGCTAACAAATGTAGTCGACAAGTTATTATGCTTGTTGATACTTGTCTTTGCATCGCATATTGTGAACATGACTAACAAATGTTCACTTGATGGTTTGAACCTGAATCATTCATTGCTGAAGTTAACGACTTCTCGACCAGGCTATAGTATCCGAGTCTAAACACATACGCGATTAAGTTGTATACACCGATCACTCACCAAAGGATAACTATGATAGCTTTCAAGTTCTTTTCACTTAGCTTTGATCAAAGTGGCAACTGAAGTAAGTGAAATAAAACTAGAATACACTGTGTTTTGCCTAAGATGATTTGAGTGAGTCACCAGGAATCCGTGAAATCATGATACATCTTTTTTGTCACTGATCTGTGGAACCGGTGCCTGCAATGCGACTGTCGAGTGTTTTTCTTGATTATTGATCTTACTGGGATCTGTCATTCTGTATTCAGACAAATTCCCATGTTTCACTACTCAAGACAAAATATATAAACAGACAGAAAGAGTAGCAATGAAATCTCCAATATCCTTCAATCGTAGCAGATATATTTATGGATAGTTGGGAAAACATGGCTTTACAAACGTTTAATCCTGTACCTAAAATACGGTAGCAATAAGTGGATGACACATTTACTATACTGAAATCGACAGTTTCTTTATACATATAAACTCAGTAGTGGATGGTATCCGATTCACTTACGAGAAAGAAAATAAACAAGGAGAATAATCTACGTTGGATTGTAGGATAATATAAAGGACAGACGGTGATTTGGATACTACTGTCTCAAGGGAACTGACATATTCTAAAAAATATACGGACTTCAAGTCCTCTCATTCAATTTCAGTTAGGGCAGATTTAGTCAAATGTCCAAATGATAGAGCTAGAAAAGTGACTGGTCACTTCAAGGACCTAAACAAGGAACTGAAGCACATAAAAGAAGCGCTTATAGTTGATAGTTATCCCCTACAGTTTGCTAAGAAATTCGTATGAACACACAGGAAACGAAATAATAACAGTCACACGAGTACGACTAATAACGACTACGCTAGTAGGAAGGTGTTCACAGCCTCCACTGTGTTACCATATCAGAAAAGAACACCAGAAACTTTATGTAGGATCCTCAATGAGGGTGGAATTAGGATGGCATTTAAACCTACAAACTCACTCAGAGATAATCTTTGTGGGATTAAGGATCCGTTAGAACCATTTGATGACTGCGAGGTCAAGTACATAGGTCAAGCTAGCCGGTCGGTGTCAGTTACAATAGCGGAATATAAGAATTTATCTAAATGTAGAATGACAGATCCCAGTAAGATCAATAATCAAGAAAAACACTCGACAGTCGCATTGCATGCATTAACACATAACCACACAACAGGATGGGACAAAACCATTCTACTCTACTCTAATATAGTTAGTTGAAGAGAGAGAGAGAGAGATTGACTACTGAATCTTTGTTCATCAAATCTATACTCAAGATATCACACAACACGTATATACCAGAGATATGGAAACTCATACTACCAATGAGAACAAAGAATATGAGGTGATAGGAGTATAAAAATTCGATATCGAAAGTGGTTTGATGACATTGATATGATTATGAGTAATGATAATTTATGCTCAAAACGTCATCATGTGGATAATCCTGACTCACTGTGTGGTGTATATCAAATAAACAAATCTAATATGGAATTAAATTCTATCACAGTACTCACGTTTTACAGTTATACTAACTTAACACAGTATTACAATCACTCATTTTTATAAGTGGGACTTCAGCAAATTGTCGAACTCATATTCTTCATTGTGCATGACTTCCCATAGGAATTAAGTGGAATCTATGCACAGTTTCATCCGTAGTGACCACGACATAGGTATGTATTGGGATGTTATGAAAGAAATTGACTGACAGAAGACCATACAAACGACAACATACAATGATCAAATAAATTTGATAACAAATAGTCATAGAATATAAGGAGATCAATTTTATGTTATCTACTATTTATCAATTAGGCATAGATGTATACTATTGCTTGTAAGCGTTCCGAATAAAATTCTGTGTCAACCGTCACACGAGTATTCAATAACACATAGATTTTCATGATATCTCTAGATATTTTAATTTTATTCAGAAAGGAATCGAATGATTTTTCTATGAATTAAAGTGATTATTTTTGTGATGAATGGGGATTTTTTTTAAATTTAGAAGTAGTATTCATCATGGGCTAGCATCATTTAAGGAACCTAGTACGCACCCACGATCCGTCTAGAGATCGAACTCAGGACTTTCAGGTTTCACGGTGAACTCGTTAACCATACTAGGACGAAACAGCTATCCATTGCTCCCAGGTTTCCTTTGTTCCTCCAACTGATATCAGTCCATGATGAACTACTTCTAAAGTGATTATTGTTATTTTTTAACGAAAAAAGATATTAAATATGCTATTTTCATGATCTGAAATGTGGATATGTATATATATATATATAGGATTATACACATGAATACATAAGAAAGATAGAAAAACTATAAATCGCTAATCCATACTAATAGCACGTTAAAAACGTTTTTGAAAAGATAAGGCAATTTGAATAAATTTATTTCGCCCTGCTATTTGGTTTTTATTATCTAATAAAGATAGTCGAAGGGGGGTGATATATATATAGAGAGAGGTGGTAGAGAGGGAGGAAGTTGATGATAGGGAGGCAGAAATAAGACTATTATCTGGATTAATATCAGCTTTATTTTATGTTATTCTGATAGAGAAAGATGATTTAAAAAACAAGTTTTTAAAGTATATTATTTTTAAAGTGGTTATTTTGAATTGAAAACATTTTGTTCTACTTAGTGATAAACACACATTTAAATACAAGTTATTAGAAATAAAGACAAAGAGGTAGAAAAAAGATATTTTCAGTTCAGCATCATACATGTGTTGTTTTCTTTAATTTTTCAATAAATTCAATTGTTTTGTTATGTTAGAGAATTAGATTGTACTCCTTTTGTCCAAAATTAGCACATGAATATAGATTAGTACTAATAAGGTATTATATAATATGGGAACTTTATGATAGATTATGTTATTTTAAAACAAAAAGATTTCTCTGCAGTTTGGTACAGTCAGACTGCATGATAACCTCTATTTAAATATCCTTCATGATATATTCTTCATCTTTTTTCTTCATATGTCTATCTGTTATTACATCAACTAAGCATTTTCATAAATATTACACTAATTGTATATTGTGATTACTCACAACTAATATCTTTAAGGGTGTCTATCTAATTTGTTAAATTTTCGATTAGCATCAGTGTCATTAGTTCAATCAGCAGAAATGCGCATCCTGGATTCCATTGCTAGCCACTGGCAATCATTACTAAACAGAAGTTATTATTATTACTTATCCCTTGGGTTCCTAATGGAACATAGGGATTAAGTAGCACGACGCTATTTCACTCTGTTCTCTGCAATCTTTTCAACCTGTTGCCACGACAGCCCATAAGCTCTCATTTCCTCCTCACACCATCTCCTCCATGTCACCCTCACCTCACACGCCCGAATCGTCGCTTCCCATCTACGTTCAACTCGGGAGCTTGGCCTGAAGCGTGATGTCACCAATCGGCCTTCTCAGTGTATGCCCAACCTAATCCATCTCTACTCTGTTCCTCTGCTTATTTTTTGAGCGATAGGTTCTTGCTTCGTTGGTTCGTTACCACAGTTCCTTGTTGCTTATTCATTCTGGCCATCTAAGCTTCAGTAAGGAGCTAGCGTGGGGGGTTGTTGATGGATGAATTTCTTTAGTTTGTTGGAAATGCCTTTCGTAACGCGTCAAGTCTCTGAACCATTACATAGCAGCACTGACTTGACTGGATTGGTGTTGAAAATCTGGATGTTGTTCACGCTTTATGCTGGGTGCAGCACAGTAGATCTCCACACTGGTTTCAGACTAATGAACACCCGTCTTGCTGTTTCGATACTGGCTGGCTTTGACGTCCTGGTGTGTGTCACTGCCTGTAGTTGAAACAGTGCTGCCAAGGAAGGTGGGTGAAAGAGGCTACTTCCCTGAAGTTTCTCCCATTGATATTGATGGTGGTTGGAGCTTGTTGTTGCTGTTGGTGGTGGTGTCAATCGGGTATCTTCATCACCTCTGTCTTCGCTGCTCTGCCTCACCTGTTCTGTCAACTTGTTAGTTTTTTGTCTGTAGATCTTCGAGTTTGTGTGACATTAGACATAAATCATCGTCGGCGAAATCCAAATCATTTAGGATCTTTTCCCTGGTGCGACCAGCGTATCCCCCTCTTCTTGCTCCTCATAGTTGGTTGTTGCATGATTCAGTTCACGACAATCAGGAAGATGATCGGTGTTAGTAGGTAGCAGCCTTGTTTTACTTCTGTCTTCACTTCATCCCAAAGGTATCACTGAGCTTCCCATTGTGAATTACTTGGCATGTGGCGTCTTCATGTAGTTGTTGGATGAGATTGATAAAGGTTTGTAGTATTCCGTAGTCCTGAAGCAACTGCCAAATTACTTATTGGTTGACCCAAAGTCGATGAAGTTGACGTAGAGGGTTGACTGCCATTCTATACTCTGTTCTGTGATGATGCGTTACTCTTTTCGTTGTGCATCCTTGCGCTGGTTAATCTTCTGCTTCATCATCCTCCTCTTCCTTTCCCTTCTCTATCAGCTTCCATGTGTCCGTCAACATCCATTCCTTATCTTTTTTCTTCTTCCATCCGAATACGGTTATGCAGGATTCTTTCCATATCTCTTTCAAAGAGATCCAGTGTTTTTCCACACGGGTTTCTCTAGGGATGTTCCTCGACATCTTCCTCATCGTCATGATGGCTGCCTTGAGGATTTTCTATGCAGTTTCAGCCATCAGTTCAGTTTTTCTTCTGGGTGTTGGACTTGAACTGTGGTCTATCACCAACTTCTGTGAAGGCTTTCAAATTGATTTGGAAGGTTCCTTGCACTAGATATCGAGTGGTGTGAACCTATATCTGCTCCCCTTCTTCATCTTGTGTCCACTAGGCTGATTCGTCTCCACTTTCTTCAAATTGAGATGAAGTCAATCTGATTTTTAGTGCATTTGGTATCTGGTGACATCAAATCCTCGTCGCTTTGTGAATATCCTTGTGTTTGTACACACTGCCTCGCCTCCAGTCATCAAATTGTTGAGTGCACCGAATTATGCAAACAATTCTCCATTCTCATTCAGCATTTCGCCGAGCGCTTCTCCACACATGATGAGTTCTCTTCCTATCTTGTCCTCTCCCAGTTTGGCATTCATGTCACCCATTAGAATTTTGAGGTCTTCAACTGCGGTCTTGCCCAGTTTTGATTGCAGTTGTCTGTAGAATTCCTCCTTCTTCTCTTCATCTACAATATTTGTAGGTGCGTAGCATTGTATGATTGTGACTTTCCTGTCTTTCGAGTTGAATCTTGCTGTCACGATCGTGATCCTGTAGGAGGAGATTGGCTTCCACTACTTGAGAGAGAACCTTTGATGTTCTTGGGGACATCATGATAGCCACTCCATAACTCAGTGTGCTTGTGTTTGTCGTCTGGGTGACAGTATCAGAGTAGATTATTGATTCTCCAGTTGACAGTTTGGAGACTCCACTCCCATTCCATCTGCTTTCGAAAATTCATAGCACTTCAGTGTGATACCTTCTCATCTCATTTGTAATCTGGGCAGTCTTGCCAGCCAGCCAGCTTGAAACATGGTGCAAAATTTTTCATGTCCCGAACCTCTGTTCGCTTTCGCTTTCATGGAGAGAAGAGTGAAGAGAAGAAGACTTCCCGAAGTCTTTCACCAACTAGACGTCGTTTTTTCTCTCCGATTCCAGTGAGGAATAAGTTTATTTTTTATATTTTGTTTGTGCATTGAAGTTTGTTTAGGCATTGTATTGGTTTTCCGTGGTATGGTTGGTAGTCCTATGCCCGACCTTCCCACTTTACCTGGGCTTAGAACGGGCTAGTAAACTGAGGGATTAGTAATCTAGACAGGGCTTTGTGACGGGAAAATAGAGTAATATGAAGAAAACGTTTACAGATGAATCAATGAAAGTATAGCTAGTAATTAAATTGGTATTGACAACCAGTGTTAGACAAAATAAGCGTTTACTCTTTAGATTACTCACTTCTCCTTGAGATGATTTTGTAAAGAAATATTTTCGAATCTGATTTGTGGGCAGAGTTGATCACTTTTTTTGTATTAATCTTCATTTTCAAAGAAGGAGAGTTACATGTTGTTTGACACTTGTAGTTTGTTATTTCTATGCAGGGTCAGATTACTCGGGGTTGTATGGGAACGCCTCAATGCTGACGGATATTCTCGATGTTAAATTGATTTTGGTGACTAGGAGTGGAATTCAGGACACACATTCCGCCCTATTTTGGACTCGTCAGCTGGAGTTATCTGCACCTTAGTGAGTGTTGTTCGCACCGAGACGGGAACCCATAACTCATTGCTTCAAATGCCAAAGGCTAGTCCACTAGGTCCCTGGGGGTTGACAGCTGTTATTTGTGCATTAGGCATCATTTGTTGTTGTTTTATACTTTTAATTTCCTGCTGCTATTCAGGGTCGAGCTTCCTAGCCTCTGCTGACAGACGAATACAAAGACAGCTTCTGTTAGTATATTATTTCATTCTGTTATTTCTCAATACTATACATTCATTTTCTTGCATCCCATAATATCACCAAATTTTGCAATAAGACATACAGACTATTTTATTTCTCTGATAGTATTCAGTAATTTAACAACTAGAGAAGACAATAGGAAACGTTCAGCTAATCCCTTAATGATGAAAATTTGTTGTTGAAGTGAGTTATGTATGGTATAACGTATTATTAGATAGTTGGAAGCATACAAAAGAAAGTTCTGTCTCGGTTGAGTTTCATGCATCTCGGCATTCATGAGCAAAGTGTATTTGTAACCTAGAAGAACTTGTATCTCCTACGAAATCTCAACGCACGTGACTTTATTATGCTTACGATTAGCACTTGTATATCTTGTAAACGATATTGTATAAAGTGTTTCGCATCAAGCTGTATACTTGCAGGTTGTTTTTCCGCTTTCGGGTAAATACCAGCCTTATAATGTAGGTATATTCGTATTCTGATTATATTGTCATTTGACCAAACAATAATCATAATGAGCCTTTAACCGACTAGCTATACCAGTGAGGTGATTTAAAACAAATGTTTACACATTTGGACCTAACATGCGCCTGCCAGTCATTAATTTAGACATAAACATAAACATTTATAAACAAAAACACTCTGTTCCATTACAATTTCTATGCTTATTTAGTATGTATATGTTCATATTTAGAATTTAACTGATTCAGTTGTGCTATCCGCGTTCATTTATGAATTATTATTTTGGTGCCAAGTTACTGACATGTTAGGTTGAAAAGATCATGGCTTAGAAGGTGGTTGATGGTAAGGTTTCATTGCCCATGTTTGGGGACTTTTCAAACGCTTTCATGTCAGCACTTGAGCATCTTCATCGTTGACTGAACCGAATCGATCAGCCATCCTTGCCATACGGGCTTCTGCGAAGATCCCTCGATACTGCTAGTATGACCAAATTTGACAGTATTCATGGATAATGGTTACCAGCGGAGTCCAGAATATTCGTCTCGTCCCATTTTAACTCCTCAGTTGGATGTACCTGTATCCCAATGGGTGATATTGTTCGCATTAACTAACATCTCTGTTCTAAAGAGAATCGGCACTATTTTGTAGACTCAAACCGTCGTCTTTTGGTGATATATTTTGAAAATCGTGCGGAAATTATTTCTGTTCTAACTCAAGAAGTTTAAGTCAATACAGACAATGAGTCGCTCTGGTAAATGAAAAGCAGAAAACCAAGCCCTAATCATTTCTGTTAATAGTTTCTAACTGTTTAGCTAAAATGCAGTTTTTCACAATGTAGCATCATGTAGATTAGTTCGTAATAATGGCAATGATAATAATACTAGTTTCATTCCAAACAGGAAATGTGACAAAGCGTGAAATTGTAGCGCTACGCATTATCATACAACACATCATAGAATCTCAGTCAACTGCATCTTCACATCAACTTCATCAACTTTGAAAAAGCATTCAATCCAGGTGTCCCCTGAGAAGTAATTTGATATGCAGCTGCTCCAACACTACGCTCCTAGTGCCACAAACCTCCATCAAACTCATTCAACACCAGCTATACGCTATGCTATGGCATGCTACGCTATGCTATGCTATATGATGACACATGCCGAGTGATTCACAACACAATGGAAAGTTCAGTGATGATGCGTTTGAAGTGAAGACAGGATGGAGTGAGACAAGCCTATCGCCCACCATCATCACCGATCATCTTCTTGATTGTGGTCGACTGGACTGGACTGGACTGGACTGGACTGGACTGGACTGGACTGGACTGGATGATGCAACAGACAACTGTGAGGAGTTGTGAGAAGTAAGGCGTATGCTGACTGGATGGATGAGAGGGCCGCAGAAGAAGATTTGGATTTCGCCACCGCCGCCGATGATGATGATGATGATTTATGTCTAATGCTTAATGTCGCACAAACTCGAAGATGTGCAGGCAGGAAGTGACAAGTTGGCAGAAGAGGTGAGGCAGGGCGGGGCAGGGTAGCGAAGGAGGATGAGACTTGCTTCAGATGGACGTAGAGAAGACAAAGGTGATGAAGATAGCTGACCAACAACAGAAACAACAAGGACAACTGGCACCAACCATCATCAGCATGATTGGAAGAGACCTGAAGGAAGTTATCTCTTTCGCCTATCTGCCTAGGCAGCATCGTCTCAACTGCAGGCGGCACAGGCACAGATCAGGATATCAAAGCCAGCCAGGATTGGAAAGACAGCAAGACATACCTTCCTTCGTTAGTCTGAAATCAGTGTGGAGATCTACTGCACTCAGCACAGGAGACAAGATGCGAATTTCCTACACTGATTCAGTGAAGTCAGTGCTTCCATTTGATGGTTGAGAGAGTTGGTGCTTCACAAAAAGCATTTCCAACAAACTGCAGACATACATCATCAACATGTGCCGCCTACGCCTACAGTCACTCGATACTGAAGATGGAGATCAGATGGATGGTGAGAATAATAAGAAAAAGCAAGGTGGAACTCTAAATGGCTGACAACGCACCAACGCAGCAACAACCTATCACCCAATAAATATGTAGAAGGGGGAAGTGTAGATGGATTGGATTTGACATACATTGAGAAGACGGTTTGGGAGAGATATCACGCATCAGGTGAAGCTGTCGATTGTAACCGGAATAGGAATTGACAAGTTGAGCGTCTGATGTGAGGGTGACATGAAGTAGATGGTGTGAGGAAGAAATTAAAGGTTACGGGCAGTCGTGGAGCCAGATTGTGAAGACTGTAGAGAATGAAGCGAAATGGCGTCGTGCCACTTATTCCGTATGTCCCACTCTGAATCCAGGAGACAAGTCATCATAATAAAATGGAATTCTGTGTATGCAGTGTTCCAACGAGTTTATTCCCTGTATTCTATTTTTTAAGGGAATAACCATCATATTTGAGTTATGATAATATTAACAATGATGAAAGCCACGAAGTCAAACGGGGTCCTGTGAATACGATGGAGTCTGGTTTGTGCTTATGCATGAATAGAATACAGAGCGTAATGCTGATGGTTATAGGTTATTCAGCCAGTACTAAAATTTGTAATTCAACATATTTAAGGAAAAAATAAAAATATATTTTATTTCTGCGCATTTGTTAGCCCATCTCTTACCGTAGTGTCGTTTTTTCTTTATTTCGTTGTTAGCTTTAAAATGGTCTGTCTGAAATCGTTTTGAAATTGTTCACGAGAGTATTTGACGCTTTTGAAATATACATTGAAACGATTAAAACAAATTGACAGGGAAGTATTTGATAAAATTATTTCAATGGAAAATTTTTGGTAACCCCGTAGTTTAAGCAGAGTGCCGGCTTATTAACTTACTAGACTTCGTTGACAGGATTCAATGCGTACGATGAATTTCATCACAAATTGTTAGTTACTAAATCCTAAATACGTGGTGTTAATGTCATTTCTTGACAGTGAATACTGTCAAGTTAGGGTACTCTGCCACTATTCACATTCTCATTCTGTTACATTCATAATGTAAAATGGTTAGGAAAATTAGAAAATCTTACTTCATATCAATAATTTCGGTGTGACTGTCTTATTTTATGAGTTACAAATCTTGCTTTGGTTAAACTCCGACAGTTGTTATCCCCTAATAACACAGGAAATCCTGTTTAACATAATATTATAAATTCTTACAATAAAATGACTATTGTGAAGCAGTAGGAGAGAAAAGCTGATAGTAACTGTATGATTATGTACTAAGGATTTACTTGGTAATTTACTCAAAAGATTAACAAAATAACAGTAATCTTGTGAAAATTTATACAACTCACGAAGAGTAATTATAAAAAAAGATATTTTTCACCCATTTTCCCCTTTACTTGATATATAATTCAGTCTAACCTAGTAATTTTATAAAAAGAAATTAGATGATATTTTATTCTTTGAGCTGTAAAGATATATGTTAACTAACAAATTTGTCTCAGAGGAATAAAAAGGAAATCTATAAACAATTGAAGATTGAATCTGAGACGAGTAGAAATTCTTCCCTAATCTGTTTCATCCACTTTTGTATAGTATTACATAAGTTATACAGAGTTTTATGCGGGAGTAAACAGTTGATCAGTGGTTTATTATTATTATTATTATTGATCCCTTGGGTTATTAGTGGAACATACAGATTCAATAGCACGTCGCCATTTCACTCTCTCCTCTCCAGTCTTTTGAACCTGGCTCCACCACTGCTCACAAGCTTTCATTTCTTCCTCACACCGTCTCCATGTCACCCTCACCTCGAACGCCAAACTTATCTTTTCCCATCTGGGTTCCATTCGAGAGCTTGGTTTGGCATATGATGTCACCAATCGGTCTTCTCAAAGTATGCGCAATCCAATCCATTTCCACTTTCGTCTGCATACTTCTTGGGTGGTAAGTTCTTGATTGGTTTGTTCCCACAGTTCCTTGTTGTTTATTCCTTCTGGCTGTCCATCTGATCCTCATTATCGAGTGAGCGTAAGTGGCACCTGTTGATGAATGCCTGTAGTTTGTTGGAAATGGTTTTCGTAACAAGCCAAGTTTCTGAACCATAAAGTAGCACTAACTTGACTAGATTGTTGTTGAAAATCGGGATCTTGTTCTTTTTGATGAGTGCAGTAGATCTCGCCACTGACTGCAGATTAATGAAAGCCTGTCTCGCTTTTCCGATCCCGGCTGGCTTTCACATCCTCATCTGTGCCTGTGGCACCCGTAGTTGAAACAATGCTGCCGAGGCAGATAGGTGAAAGAGACACCTTCCTTTAGGTTTCTCCCGTTAATGGTGATTGGTGCTTGTTGTTGGTTGGGCATCTTAATGATTTCTGTCTTCTCTACATTCACTTGAAGTTCCGTCCTCGATGCCACTTCTATCAACTTGTTAGTTTTCGCCTGTAGATCTTCGAGTTTGTGCGATGATATTTCTAGGTCTTTGAATGATGCCCCTAAGGAAGTATGCTTCAAAGTTTGCGGGAATATATGTCTTCACTTTTTATCTGATTTATTTCTAATAGTTATGTTAATTCAAGCTAATGTTAGTCTGACTAAATAGTTTGAAGTAATTAACTTTTCTGGTACTTGTTAGATTACTTCAGACATCCGTATAAACTATAGGGGAGATCTTTGACAAAATATAACTGAAAAAAGTACTACCTACTTAAGCTGATTTATGTGAGCTACTTGAAGTAACCACAAGCGGGTTTTGGATGCTTTCAAGACGAATTTGATATTTTGTGTAAAGAGATGATTATTATGTGTTTAGAGGAAGCGATGTCATGAGGAATGTACCCAAAATGCCCATAACTCAGTAATCCAACGCCTGGTCAAATCCCTTGTCACAAGGAGGGTTTTATTTTAGCTTCACCCATAATGGAAACTAGTCTATTCGACGGAGCCCACTTTAGACAGTCTGATCGAAAGGAATAATATTTTCATTCCTAAATTAGTAACGAATAAAGATTTGATGAGGAAATAAAACCTCATCCAAAGGAGTCTATATTTTAAAACATTTGTATGAAACTTGGTTGGTTATGACTAGCAGAAGAATCCAGGACGCGCGTTTCGCCCTAT
This sequence comes from Heterobilharzia americana, assembly GCA_944470555.2. Classification (NCBI taxonomy): domain Eukaryota; kingdom Metazoa; phylum Platyhelminthes; class Trematoda; order Strigeidida; family Schistosomatidae; genus Heterobilharzia; species Heterobilharzia americana. The sequence continues at coordinate 28,648,433 of OX104129.1, read as the reverse complement.
TTGGGACTCGTCAGTGTGCCAAAAGAGGTCAAACAATTCGATCCAACAAAACAACAGGTGGATAATTTTCCTCCGTGGCATAGTGGATAACGCCTTGGCATTTGAAGCGATAGGTACGGGGTTCGAGTCCCATTGTGGACAGCGTCACTCGGAACTGAGGTGCAGGTACATCCAGCTGATGAGTTCTAAACAGGACAAAACGCGTGTCCTGGGTTCCTCTGCTACCCAAGACCAACTAAATTATCATAATTAACATTCACGTAATATCGAGGCATCCGCATAAGAGCCCATATAGCAATAGAGGTCGAACAACTGGATCCAATGAAACAACGCAGAATAACAAATATGTCAATAAATAGTAACATCAGAGAATTATGCCATTTTCAAAGTAATCATGAACCGCGATGACATTGGGTGGCGGTTTGCGCTATATCGTGAGCTAACAGAAGTTGGAAATATGGAGCATTGGATTCTGACCCAGTGGCTCAATGGTAACGCGCTGGTCGCGGAACCTGAAGGTCGCGGGTTCGATCCCTGCTGGTGGGGTCGTGGGTGCGCACTGCTGAGGAGTCCCATACTAGGACGAAACAGCTGTCCAGTGCTCCCAGGTTTCCTTTGTTCCTCCAACTGATGTCAGTCTTCGATGAATAACAACTTGAAATATTTCCAAATCTCCACAACCCCCTCAAAATTTAAATGGGTTATGTCTTGGCTTTTATATGAAATATTTCTTATTTCGATGTGTTAGTGAAGTTCATCATTGGTTCTAATGAAACCGAATTTATATGAACTGTTTATACGCTATAGAATCATTGCAGGTATGTAAAACTTGGATTAGAGTTTGTAAAGTAATTGGATTCACCAACTTCATATTTCAGTTCTTGAAGTAATCTGTCGGTGGTATTTTTCTTTTTTTTTCAGTTTCAACAGAACTTTTTTTCCCTATCAGTTAGTGAGAATGTTCTTTCGAATGGGTGCTTAGGCAACCAGGCAAATCCACTCATCAGACAATTTGAAAGAAGTTACTTTCCACACGTAATGAAATCGAAATTTGGTTAGGATTTATTGATAGTGAGTACACAGTTTTAATCCGTGACAAGCAACATATATTATGAGATTATTTGAACACTGGATCCTTTCTGTTTTCACATAACTTATATCGGGGACAAAAGGATCTTAAACAAAATGTCGATAGGGAGCTCAGTGAATGTAAGGTTGGAATGTATCATGTGTATTAAAATATAGGAGTTTATGACAGAGATCATTTTTATTAACGTTGAAAGTAGGTTACACTTGAGTCAAGCCGCACAGTCATCGATCACTAAAGGTTGATCAAAACCTTATTATAAACTCCCCAGATGTACCCACTGAATGAAGTCCTATTACATTATGTGGAAGGCTACATGCTTACATTTCTAATCACTTTTATGAAATGAATTCTCGTTTAGTAAACAGATGCAAAGTAAATTCAGCAAAAGGAATGGTTGACTAACTGACTGACAAAATGGATGTGTAACTTAGCATATAAGTGAAGCGCCTCAAGTTACCACACTTACAGAAGTACACAAACAATAGGTGGATGGAAAAAGTCATATAAAAGTAGGTGAAATTGTGTCAGAGAATAGACAATTTGAAGATAATGGTTAATACGAATATTCAGGCTTTAAAAGATCCCAAGGAGTGAATACATCTGTACCATTATTACCTATTTTAAGGCATGTCACTAAGCTTCCTCAACCACTGATTCCTTTCTTCTCGGAGACTCGGACCAGGTGGTCTACATTTTTCCACACTTGTCAGATCAACACAAAGAGAATTTACCAATACATATCAGACGTTAAATACCTCGGTAATGATTTGATAGGTGGCAGAAGCATGTCTTTCATACTGATAATGTAGGCCACTAAGCTAAGTGATGCGATGATGAGATGTATTGTAGTTTATGTCAGATACTGGAAGCAGGAAGTAACATCTCTTTATTCAACCTTCTCAGTCTCCTAACGGTGATCCATGAAATTTGTCTGCAGCTAAAGAAACTTTTGTTTATTTGGGTCAATATACCCCAAGCTCTCAGCCAAATACCTCATAAAACTATTTTTATCTGCTTTGTTCCTCTAGGTTAAACAACTGGTTAATGCTAGGTGATTAATAAATCAGTTGATTTGAAATCGTGATGACGGGAACTTTTCTGTTGACTGTCATCAATAAGACAATACAAGCTTCAGTGTTATATCACAATACTTACAAGTTTTTTGTAACCAAAATTGACAATCAAGAAAAAGGGATGAATTCAAGATTGGTCATATTTTAAATTTTATTTTCATTCAAAACAATCAGGAAATTTGGCAGATTTGCCTCGGACTAAAGGATTACGAAGTTAGTGTAAATATGTTTCAGTAAATGGGTTAGTTAGAAGACTTTAACATCAATTTAACTTCTGTATATCAGTGTGTACAAATAAAAGGATATTGACAAAGCGACATGGACTTCACCACACACTAGGATATACCAAAAATCAGATCGACCTCATCTCAATGTGAAGAAAGTGAAGACGCAACCTACTGGACACAAAATAAAGAAGAGGAGCAGATGTAGATTCAGACCACTGTCTAGTGCAAGGAACCTTCAAAATCAAGTTGAAAGCCTTCAAAGAAGTTGAAAATAGACAACAGTTCAAGTTCAACGCTCAAAGCCGAAACTGAGACACGCCTTCATTAATCTGAAATTGGTGTAGAGATCTACTGTACTGCACTGTATTGTACTCAGCATAAAGAAGAAGATCAGGATTTCCAACACTAATTCTGCCAAGTCAGTCAGTGTTCCCATTTGATGGTTGAGAGACTTGGTGTCTTACGAAGTGCATTTCCAGCAAACTACAGACATTCATCAACAGCTGCCTTTGCCCGATACTGAAGGTCAGATGAGTGGCCAGAAAGAATAAACAACAAGGGATTGTGGGCACGAACCAATAAAGCAAGGACCTATCACCCAACAAATATCCAGAAGTAAGTGGAGATGTATTGGGCATACACTGAGAAGGCCGACTGGAGACATCATGCATCAGCCCAATCCCCTAAATGCAAAACGACGAATTGGGCGTCCAACGTGAAAGTGACATAGAGGAGCTGATGTGAGAAAGAAATGAAAGCTTGTGGGCAGTCGTGGTGCCAGGTTCGAAAGATTGCAGAGAACAGAGTGAAATGGCGTCGTGTTACTGAATCCCTATGTTCCACTAGGAACCCAAGGGAAAAATAAAAAAGTAATAATGTCAGTGTTTCGCGTATTTTTTCTAACTGAGAGATATTTAAAGAAAATAACTTTGTGTTTTCCCTACATTTTTTATGTTAAAACCAGTGATTAGCTTTATGAGAGAAAAATGAATAATAAACTACAACTGATAGAATATCAGAACAGTAACATGATTAACTTCCTGTTTTCAAGAGGAGAAAAAAAGATGTAACAATATAAATAGACATTGGTTGGTTTGAGTTTTCAGTTTCTGTTGGAAATAATATTAAATTAGTAGTCAACTGATTTGACTATCGATTGCTGAAATATTCGATTAATTTTACCACTAAAACACAATCAAAGCAAGATACATATAACGAGTAACGTAGTCAGGAAACTTATCTATTTAGATGAATCCTAGTGTTTTCAATACTCTTTCTAAGTTTGTTTAATTTAAGTATGTACATATGCATCTATGAGCTGAGAAAAGTATATAGGTTTGAATTGTCTAGTATGTAAATAACCATATATATTATCATATATAAAGGTAGCAAAACATTCCGCTCATTTGTAATGAATATACAAAATGATATAAGGTTAGAATATTGTTTTAACTTCATTCCCTTCTGTTGTAACAAAATTCATTGATATTCAATGTATCCGGATAATATTTTCTTTATAAACATGAACATGTTAGCTGGAGAAAATGAAAAGTTTAACGTTGAATAAAATCTTGTTATTATATTAAAACGAAAGCAGATGGAATGGGAGTGGACTCTCCAAACTGTCAACTGGAGAGTCAATAATCTACTCCGATACTGTCACCCAGACGACAAACACAAGCACACTGAGTTATGGAGTGGCTATCATGATGTCCTCAAGAGCATCGAAGGCTCTCATGCAGTGGGAACCAATCTCCTCCAGGATCATGACAGCAAGATTCAACTCAAAAGGAAGAAAGGTCACAATCATACAATGTTATGCACCTACAAATAATGCAGAGCAAGAGAAGAAGGAGGAATTCTACAGACAACTGCAATCAACACTGGACAAGACGTCAGTTGGCGATATCAAAATTCTAATGGGCGACATGAATGCCAAACTGGGAGGGGACAACACGGGAAGAGAACTAACCATGGGTCGAGAGGCGCTAGGTGAGGTGATGAATGAGAATGGAGAATTGTTTGCAGAATTCTGCGCATTCAACGATTTGGTGATTGGAGGCAGTGTGTTCAGGCACAAAGATATCCACAAAGCTAGCGACATGGATTTCACCAGATGGACACACTAAAAATCAAATCGACTTTATCTCAATCTCAAGAAAATGGAGACGCAGTCTACTGAACACAAGGTGAAGAAGAGGAGCAGATGTAGGTTCAGACCACTATCTAGTGCAAGGAACCTTCCAAATCAAGTTAAAAGCCTTCAAGGAAGCTGGTGATAGACCTCAATTCAAGTACAACACTCGGAAACTGAAGGATGAAACTACAAAGGAAATCTTCAAGGCAGCCATCAAGACAAAATGGGAGACATCGAGCAACATCCCTGAAGAAACCTGTGTGGAAGAACACTGGAAGTCTTTGAAAGCTATGTGGAAAGAAACCTGTACAACAGTATTAGGAAGGAAGAAGAAAGAAGATAAGGAATGGATCTCGACGGATACCTGGAAGCTGATAGAGGAGAGGAGGATGGTGAAGCAGAAGATAAACCAGTGCAAGGATGCTCAACGACAACAGGAACTGAGCACAATGTATAAAACACTGGACAAAGAAGTGAAGAAGGGTGCACGCAAAGACAAAAGACACTTCTACGACACACTGGCAAGTGAAGCAGAACAGGCTGCAGGTAAGAGAGACCTGACGACATTGTATCAAATAACCAGGTTGCTATCAGGGAAGAGACCAACACAGATGAAACCAATAAAAGATGAAGAAGGAAATTTAATTACAAAAGAAGAGAAACAGAGGAAACGATGGGCCGACCACTTCAAGAAGCTCTTGAATCGACCACCACCTGCACTTCGTCTAGAAATACCACCTGCAGCCGCTGAATTACCAGTGAACATAAATCCCCCAACGAAAATGGAAGTCCTGAACGCCGTAAAGCTACTGAAATGCGGGAAAGCAGCAGGACCAGATGGAATACCGCCAGAAGCACTGAGAACAGACGCAGAGACAACAGCGGACATGCTCACACCACTATTGCAGAAGGTGTGGAAAGAAGAGAAGGTACCTGACGATTGGAAGAAGGGTTACCTTGTCAAACTGCCGAAGAAGGGAGACCTCAGTGCTTGCAAGAACTGGCGCGGAATCACTCTCCTGTCCACCCCAAGTAAAATATTAAGCCGCATCATCCTGGAGAGGCTTAAAGACGCACTGGATTCAAAACTGCGACCGGAACAGGCTGGCTGGATTCAGGAAGTACAAATCATGTGCAGACCAAATTGCAACGCTTCGTATCATCATAGAACAGAGCATAGAATGGCAGTCAACTCTCTACCTCAACTTTATCGACTTTGAGAAGGCTTTTGACAGCGTCGACCGAGAAGTAATTTGGAAACTGCTTCAATACTACGGAGTACCGCAAACCTTTATCCGCCTCATTCAACAACTATATGAAGATGCCACATGCCAAGTAATCCACAATGAGAAGCTCAGTGATGCCTTTGGGATGAAGTGAAGACAGGAGTGAAACAAGGTTGCCTACTATCCCCCATGATATTCCTTATTGTGGTGGACTGGATCATGCAGCAAACAGTAGGCAGCGAGAAAAGGGGGATACACTGGACGACGGAAAAGAACGTAGAAGACTTGGATTTCCCTGATGACTTGTGCCTGATGTCACATAAACTTGAAGATCTACAGGCAAAAACTAACAAGTTGGCAGAAGAGGCAGCGAAGACGGGACTTCAGGTGAATATAGAGAGGACAGAGGTGATGAAGATACCGCACCAACAACTCCAACAACAACAACAAACTCCAATCACCGTCAACGGGAGAAACTTAAAGGAAGTAACCTCCTTCACTTATCTAGGAAGCACTATTTCAACTACAGGCGGGACGGACGAGGACGTCAAAGTGAGAATCGAAAAAGCAAGACAGGCGTTCATTAGCCTGAAACCAGTGTGGAGATCTTCTGCACTCAGCATGTGGAACAAGATACGGATTTTCAACACCAACGTCAAGTCAGTGCTCTTGTATGGCTCAGAGACTTGGCGCGTCACGAAAGGCATTTCCAATAAACTACAGACATTCATCAACAACTGCTTACGCTCGCTGCTGAAGATCAGATGGCCAGAAAGAATAAGCAACAAGGAACTCTGGGAACGAACCAACCAAGAACCTATCACGCAACAAATATGCAGGAAGAAGTGGAGATGGATTGGCCATGCACTGAGAAGGCCGACTGAGGACATCACGCGTCAGGCCAGTTGCTCGAGTGGAATCCCCATGGGAAGCGACGAGTTGGGTGTCCGTGGTGAGGGTGACATGGAGGAGGTCGTGCGAGGAGGAAATGAGAGGTTGTGGGCTGTCGTGGGACCAGGCTCAAAAGATCTCAGAGAACAGAGGTCACTGGAGGCGTGCTACTGAAGCCCTATGTTCCACTAGGAACCCAAGGGACTAATAATAATAAAAACAATAATTATATTAAAAAATGTATATAAGTTTAATAGAATTTTGAGGGAATTGTGGGGATTTGGAATTATTTCAAGTTGATATCCATCGTAGACTAACATCAATTGGAGGAACAAAAGAAACCTGAGATCACTCGACAGCTGTTTCTTAAGAAGACCAGTATGGGACTCCTCAACAGTGTGCACCCACGACCTCACCATCCAAGGATCGAACCCGCAACCTTCATGTTCCGTGGCCAGCACGTTACCATTGAGCTAGCTACTGTGTCAGAATCCAATGCTCCATATTTCCAACTCCTGTTAGCTCACGATATAGCGCGACTGCCACGCAATGTTATCATTGAATAACTGTCCTCACGACCGTCAGGCTAGCTCCACTAGTCACAACTTCGGGAATACCTCTGGAAACTAGTCACCAATAAGCGCCAGTTCAATTTAATTTTGAGGGAATTGTGGGGATTCGGAGATATTTCAAGTTGGTATTCATCGTAGACTGACATCGGCTGGAGGAACAAAGGAAACCTGGGAGCAATGGACACCTGCTTCGTCCTAGTATGGGACTCCTCAGCAGTGCGTTCCTACAACCCCGCCATGGTTAGAACCCACAACCTTCAGGTTCCATGGCTAGCACGTTATCACATAAAGTTGAAAATACGGAATAAATACTAAGATAAACATTGTGGTTTCTTACTACTTTTTGTTCATTTTTACTTGTAGTATACACCTAAAGATAGATAATTATCAGAAATGAATTGATAACACTTCAAAACTCGATGATGTCCTTCTAAATTTCAGTAAATTAGTTTCGTTAGAAGAAAGTTAACAAGTATCTCAGTCAGTCTATCCAGTGGGATGCCATGTTGTGTTGTATGTTTTATATTTTATAGTAGCTGGTAAAGTTTAGCTGTCTGAATCGATTGTTAAGGAAGTGTAAGCATAATTTTATGACTAGAGAGCAATAGTTTAATCTTCCACTTCTGGATGTTGATCATAAATGATACGAATATAACGAATAAGCGATGCGAATGTATATATGTATCCTAAAAATGTATGTATAATTTTCAGAATGAACTGTTTTCTAAGCATATTTTGACTGCTAGATAATTCGGTATTGACTGTTTAACAGCAGCCAATAGAACTGTGGTGTATCTAGTTCACTAGTTACTAGCCAGTTCTAAGTCTGTCTAAAGTGGGAAAGTTGGGCATAGGGCTAGCAAGCCTACCACGAAAAACCAATACAATTGCTGAACAAACTTCAAAGCACAAAGAAAATATTAAAAATAAAAAAAAAACTTATTCCTGCCTGGAATTGGGGAGACAAAATGACGCCGGTTGGTGAAAGACTTCAGGAAGCCAATTGGCCAATGTGTCTTCTCTTCTCTCGATGAAAGCGAAAGCAAGCATAGGGTAGGAACACAGGATGTCTGCACCATGTTTCACACAGGCTGTCCAGATTGCCAAAAAGATGAGAAGGTATGGCATGGAAGTGGTAGAAGTCTGTGAGGAATCTGCAGATGGAATGGAAGTGGACTCTCAAAACTGTTAACTGGAGAATCAATAATCTACTCCGATAATGTCACCCAGACGACAACCACCAGTACACTGAGTTTTGTAGTGGCTATCATGATGTCCCGAAGAACATCTAAGGCTCTCTCTCTCTCTCTCTCAAGTAGTGGGAGCCAATCTCCTCCTGCAGGATCAGGATCATGACAGCAAGATTCAACTCGAAAGGCAGGAAAGTCACAATCATCATAGAGTATGGAGTCCTCAGTAATTTCACTAGCAGAAAAATATATATTCGAACGAAATGATTTTTGCATCCGACTGGTGTTAGTTTTAGTACTATTAAAGGGAATAATGTCGGACAGTCAGCTGGTGTTGGATTAACTTCCAATTTAGAATAAAGAATATACAGAAAATAGAATGTAAGTTTCGTGGTGATGATTCATTCAACCAATACAAGAATCTACCATTCGAGCTAAGCTTCGCAGAAGTGGAAATATGATGAATTTTTTCATAACAAATGGTCAATTTTCATTGAATTTGATATTTTTTCTCTGTTTCGTTATCTACTCCAGAAACGGTTAGCTGAAAACATTTTAAAACTGTGCAAGAGTAAATGGTAATCTTAGAAGACATAGGTAAATGATTAAAACAAATTGGAAGCGAAGAATTTGACGCATATGGTTGGTGGGAAATTTTGGTAGTCTAAACTGCACGCAGACCGCCAGAGTTAAGAAACAGGAGAATGAGTAGAAGTACTGAGCAGTTTTACTTCTAATTGGTTGTTATTATTGTACATATACACCTAAGGTTTTAAACAGTAGCCACTGTTCTCAGGTTATAATTCAAAACTAATACATGCTAGAAAAAAATTTAATCGTTGAGAAGTTATATGGTTGATGTAGTCCATTTAGTGCCAGTTAAATAAACAAATAACATGAAATTTGAAACAATTAGTCCCTTTTATGAATTTGGATAATGTAATTAGAAGACGTAGGTTATTTGAAAAATGTGGTGTATTAGAGCTATACATTTCGAACAGTCTGATCACACATTTATTTGTTAAGGCAATTTATATATGAAAACTGGAAGTGGGGGAAGGACAAATAATGACATAAAGGAATTCAATAATAAGAAAGATAATCTTTCACGTCCTATACTCTCCATGTTCTGTTCACCTACATATAAAGTGGCGAAATGATTAGCAAAAACTTTGTTCCTCCAACTGATGTCAGTCTTCGATGAATAACAACTTGAAATATTTCCAAATCTCCACAACTCCCTCAAAAACTTTAATTCCTATTCGAAATGAATTATGTAAGTTTTCTTAAAAGGATACTTTTGAACTTGTTGGTTATGTCAGTGATATTAATATCAAAGATAAGAGGCTGTATGCGTTTGATGTCAACTCCTTATTTACTAATGTACCTCTAATCAAAACCATTGACATTCTTTATGACCATATATCTTCCAGTAATCCTTCTTTCCCTATCCCCTCAACGTGTTTGAGAGAACTGTTATTATTGTGTGCTGAAAAAGTTCACTTCACATTTGAAGGTGAACATTTTCGACAAACAGATGATGGCACTATGGGAAGTCTCTTAGGACCATTGCTAGCTGATATTTACATGTCACACATTGAAGGCTTGACTGGCGATCTCATCAATAAAGTTACTCTCTATAAAAGATATGTTGATGATATAATCGTGATATGTGATAAGCATGAAGATGCGACATGTTTGTTAGAAAGACTTAACAGCGTACAAAATAACATAAGCCTAACATGTGAAGAAGATAAAGAAAACCATCTGTCATTCTTGGATAAACTCCTGAGTTGTAGAAATGATGGTTCAATAAAACGGTCGATCTACAGGAAACCTACTTGGACAGGTCAGTATTTTAGTTTCCATACCTCTGCCCAATCTAATACAAACGAGGTTTGGTAACTTGCCTATTTAAAAGGATCCAGAGTATTTGTATGGAAGACTCAATAGATGATGATACCAAAAATACTAACAGGAACATTTGTGGAAAATGGATATCTATTGAAGTTCACAAACCGCTACGAAAATCAGCAAGGGTTCAAACCTAATCTGTACTCTGTTTCAAATAAATACTTTTACATTACATTACCATACAGAGGAGAATCTAACAGCATAATATTAAAACGAAGGTTAAGGTCTGCTGTTAGCAAAACGTACTATGCAGCTAAGCTTATCGTAGTTGAAAAGACCAAACACCTGCTGCAACCTAGACCTCAACGTTGCATAAACGATTGCGTCACATCCCACTGTGTTTATAAATTTACATGTGTGTGTGTGTGGACAAACATACATAGGGAGGACTAATCGTGATATACACTTGAGGGTAGGGGAACATGTTCCAAAAGTGGCTTAGAAAGCAGCTGGATTCACAAACATTGATAAGTGCAGATGACAGACAATCATCATCATCCATTGCAAAACATATCATTAATAAGAGTCACAGGATTGATATCAAGACAGCCTTTACAATTTTGTATAGAAACTGTCAGGGGCGTATACTTAAGTTTGTTGAGGCGCTAGCCATAAATAAATTTAACCCCCCACTGAGTGTGCAAAAACAGTTTTTCCTTACATTAAAACTACCTTGATAATGCTTATTTTATCATATTACCAAGATTGCCTTCAAATCTTATCTTCTTTTCCTCTCATTATCCTTCTTATGATTGAATTCCTTTATGTCATTATTTGTCCTTCCCCCACTTCCAGTTTTCATATATAAATTGCCTTAACAAATAAATGTGTGATCAGACTGTTCGAAATGTATAGCTCTAATACATCACATTTTTCAAATAACCTACGTCTTCCAAAATAACATGAAAGTATCTGATCCATAATGTTCATTATTCATCTTTTAGTTGGTATGATAAAGCATGCGTTGTTATATCCATCTGAAATTGTCATTTATAGTCGAAATATCATGTGATTGTTTATATCACAATTTACACAGAACAAAGTTGACAAGATCATCAAATGAGTGGGGAGAAAATTTGGAATATTTTGTTAAATCAGTAGTAAAAGGCCGTAATTTTCCTGAAACATCAGTAAACAGATTTTTAGATTCAGTACTTGTCAACTGGGTCTAACGTTATTATTCCTAGAAGGAAGTATCTGTAAGAGAAGGGATTGTAAACGTTCCTTTTCAATAATTTCGCAAAACTAAGGTCATGAATTATGGATTTTTTTAAACAGTAATGGTACTGAGAACAAAATAATAATTGAAAATTCCGACAGTATCAAGACATCCACAGAGCAACGCATATACCAATACTGGTCGGTTATTTTGTTCAATTGACGACGGAGATACACAAACAATCACATAAAACCATACCATACTTATCATAAAATGGGTGACTATTTTAAATCAGTGGTCCATTGGATAGCGCTCTGGTTCGAGTGTCCCTGCAACAACATCACTTACTGGAAGGCAGGTACACGCAGCGGACGAGTCCTAGAGAGGATGTAATATGCGTCCTGTATTCCATTGTTAGCCACTACCTATCATTGGTATCTAAACTGGAAGAAACATTTTACTCACTATTGTAGATTAAGTCCTGAAAATATGGAACTGCTCAATAATAAAGGATGAAAGAAGTTTATAAATAAAACGTAAAGACTAATGTGGTAAGAAGATGAAAAGGTGAAAACTAAGGTAGATTTTATATTGATAGAAGGAAGTGTAATCTGATCAGAATTCCCTGTTCAAGGCAAGGTTACTAGCCATCCAAATATTTAGGATTGTTGTAGATGGATTAATGTCTGTCATATCTATGGGATAAGTTGAGATTACATTACAAAACCTCAGTTAGATGTAATGAGCTTCTGAATGTTTCGGTTTAATTCAGTATATGACCGAAAATAAACAGTAGAGGAAAAATTGAAGCTTTTGGATCGATATACAATAAGACACTGTTTACTTTACTAAATAATAGTCTGAATCCACTTGTTAACACATAAGGTGAGAAAATGAAAACATATCAAAAGCAATTTCATTATCACTTAATACGACGATTTGTAAGGTCATGATGATTGAAACATTTGTTCGAATTTTCATTGTTTTCGGTACGCTTCTCATGACCTTCAATACCATTATTATTATTATTATTATTATTATTATTATTATTATACGCACTATTGTTACTATTGATCCACATCTTTATTATCATTGAATGGTGAGTCTGCATAGAAGTCGGCATCTATATATGCGTGGTATTCGAAAGTTTCCCGTTAAAGAGATAAAGGGTTATTATTATGTGGCTAGAATTCAGAAACAGCGTAAACATATACGATAAATGTATTCGATTGAAAGATGTGAGTACAAGTGTAGTTTTATTGGTGATGACTTATTTAGTGAAGAACAGATCTGAGTATAGCTTCCACTGGATATCAAAATAAATACTCTAGAAAGCCGTAAATAAGTGTTCAATAGAACTTTGAGTTTCATGGGAGATTCATATACTCAACTACAAATAGAACCAAATTACATACATCACATACTGTTAACAACACTGAGGTTGAAAAAGTGCTCAAATGAATTGTTCTAAACTGGTTGATTGGAGTTCCAAATAGTCCAACAGAAGCCCTGAGAGCAGACAGAATGATATCAGTGGACATGCTCACAACATTATTACACAAGGTTTGGAAGGAAGGAGAGGTATCTGCCGATTAGAAGAAACAACTATTTTGTCAAACTATCAGGGTAGGTTGACATAAGTCTTTCCAAGAACTGACGCAGAATTATGCTCTACGACTGTCCATACGAAGCAAGATATAAGGCCGAATCAACCTGGAGAAAACAAAAATTCTCCGGATTCAAATGGATTAGGACTGGAACAGGTTAGCTGGTTGGCCAGCTGACTAGCTTCAGAAAAGACAAGTCATGAGAGGATCACATTACAACAACAACAAACTAAGCATCATTATACAACACATCATAGAATCTCAATCAATTGCATCTTCACCTCAACTTCATCCACTCTGAAAAAGCATTCAATCAAGGCGTCCACTGAGAAGTAATTTGACATGCACCTGCTCCAACACTACGCTTCTAGTGCCACAAACCTCCATCAAACTCATTCAACACCAGCTATACGCTATGTTATGCTATGCTACTCTATGCTATGCTATGCTATATGATGACACATGCCGAGTGATTCACAACACAATGGAAAGTTCAGTGATGATGCGTTTGAAGTGAAGACAGGATGGAGTGAGACAAGCCTGTCGCCCACCATCATCACTGATCATCTTCTTGATTGTGGTCGACTGAAGTGGACTGGAGTGGACTGGACTGGATGATGCAACAGACAACTGTGAGGAGTTGTGCGAAGTAAGGCACATGCTGACTGGATGGATGAGGGGAACCCAGAAGAAGATTTGGATTTCGCCGCCACCACCGCCGCCGATGATGATGATGATGATGATTTATGTCTAATGTTTTATGTCGCACAAACTCGAAGATGTGCAGGCAGGAAATGACAAGTTGGTAGAAGAGGTGAGGCGAGGCGATGCATCGAGGGAGGATGAGACTAGCTCCGGGTGAATGTAGAGAAGACAGAGGTGATGAAGATATCCAACCGACCAAGATGACATCAACAACAACGACAAGCATCAATAACCATGAATGGGGGAAATCTGAAGGAAGTCTCTTTCACTTGCCTGCCTGGACAGTATCGTTCCAAATACAGGCGGCGGTGGCGGCATAGATGAGCATGTGAAAGCCAGCCAAGATCAGAAAAACATCAAGACAAGCAGGCCTCCTTTTATCAATCTGAAATCAGTGTGCAGATCTACTGCACTGTACTCTACCCAACTGCACTCCACTCCACTTAGCATAAAGCGTGAACAAGATCCAGATTTTCAATACTAATTGAGTCAAGTCAGTCAGTGCTTCTATGTGATGCTTGAGAGATTTAGTGCCTTATTAATAAGCATATCCAGCAAACTACACACATACATCAGCGGGTGCCACCTACACTTACGCCCACTCCAAACTGAAGATCAGATGGATGGCAATGGACCAACGAAGCAAGAACCCATCGCCCAACAAATACGCAGAAGAAGAATGTAGATGGATTGGCTTGGATTTGGCAGTATCGTGCGCCAAACCAGACAGTCAAGTGGAACTCAAATGGAAAACTATTAGTTAGGCGTGTGAGGATGACATGGAGGAGATGATGTCAGGAAGAAGTGAGGGTTTATGAGGAGTGGTGGGGCCAGGTTGGAAAGACTGCAGAGAAGAGAGTGAAATGCTGACATGCTACTAAAGCCCTATGTTCCACTAGGAACCCAAAGGACAAATAATGATAAATAAAAATACAAAGTGAATATGGAAGCTTGAGTACCTTTCCTCATGTTTGATTTTGTTGGGACCAAAAATCACGATTTCTCATTAAAATTTCGAGAATCACCTTTTGAATTATTTCAATAATGAGTACTAAATTAATTCATTTCAGAGGTGTATAGGGATTTTTTCTATTGATTTCAGTTTGGCATTCATCATGAACTGATATCAGTTGGAGAAATATTCAAAACCTTCAGTTCAACGGTAACGTGTTAGCCGCGGAACATTAAAGGCTCTTGGTTCGAACCCTAGATGGGTCAGAGGTGCTCACTGCTGAGTCTTATGCGATCAAATAAGTCTTCAATGTTTCTTCGATAAATATCAGTTCATCGTGAGTACCAACCTGAAATTAACACAAATTGATGTTAACTTTCAGTTTAGATTATATATATATATATATATATATATATATATATATATATTTGTAGCTCAGGTGGATGGTCTTGGTTGTTATTATATTCTCTTAACTGGGTTGTTTAATCATAAGGCTTTCATCATGGATTTAGACGACATCATCAGCACTAACTTCCATATGAAATAAGCTGTCAGTATCTCTTCATGAGTGATTTAGTAATTTGCTTTGACGATGTGATCTATGATTGGTTGTTTCCTTTGACTGTTGTGTCACTGAACGTATAGATTTTCCTGGTGGTTTTTCATCTACTTGAACTCTGACCTTTCTGTCATTTATCATTTTTCTTATTGGTTGATAGGTTGAATCTATGTTCAATCCTTCATTATTAAAGTAGTAATTTCCTTTTGACAAACCTATTTGTTTTAGGATTCAAGGAATATTTTTAAAAATTCATAATGGTTTTATAATATTTCTGAATTTAAGTTTCATTCATTGTAATTTCGTTATACATTGAAACAGTCAGTATTATTCGCTAGATGATGAATAATTCAAACAAAATGTATGGTACATAGTTATATCAGTATAAACTCATAACTTTATGAATGCAGTTTAGATAATTTTAATCCATCATATTACTTTGTGCTGAATGCATAGAAATTTCAGTGAACCAGTTCAGTTCTGTTGTCTGTAATTGATAAAGAAAGCTTAAGTTATCATGTCCTCTAGTGTTTTAGTTTCGACTAGATTTGAAGTGCATAGACAACAAGTCAAATGTATAATAGTAAACTGTAGAAGGATACAAAATCTAGAAAAGATTTCTATCGTATTGTAGCGGGCGTTGCTGATAAGAATGGATATAAGTAGTATATGTTGAGAAGGTGGCAGAAATCATAAAGAATTACCAGCAATGGGTAAGAATTCTGCTAAGAGCAACACAAGGGATAATACAAGCGTGTTACACTAGGTGTTGCTGATAAGAATGTGTGAAGAGCAAGTCAAGAGAGAGAAGCAGAACAGAAAACGAAGCACATTTTGCAAATGACGACTTTAGTGCAAGGTATACCTTATTTAAAGACTATCGTCCTACCCGTTTTATTGTGCAGTGGACTGATAATCGGACTCTAAGCTCATATTGTGCAATCTACTTTGGTGTGAGTGAGAACAATGAGACTATTTTACTACTGAAGAAGTTTAATAGGCTGAGAACTTGATTGTTATCCACCGCATTGTTTAACTTCTATTCCTTCATCAATCAAAGAGATTTAATGTGGCTTAATCGATGACTCATCAGTTTTTGAGTCCAACGTATCATGAAGAATTTGCTTATCTCAACATTGAATATCTAGACGATAGTTTACTAGTAAAAATTCTATTGATAGAAATAATAATTTCTATAAAGAATAAAAATTTGAAAAAATTCATGTTTAATAGTTACTTGGTAGTTGATAGGACTATTTTAAATGATGAAATGATATTTTGGTAAAAATGGTGAGAAACAAATGAAAGTTTTTGCCTGGAACTGAATTCCATGCTTGAAAGATACGGTTAATTAAAGCCCATTTTCACTGATAATATCTGAGTTATAACTAGGAGATATAATTTCCTATCACTTTCATTCAGCTATTCTGTCTTACTGTATTTATCATACACATTCAAAGATAATTACTGCTATATATATATATATATATATATCGAGTTTCAGTCTGTATTAAGTTGTCTACATACTTTACACAAATGACCAATGTATCGTAATCCGCAAGAATTCCTTCTGTTCTTGAATTTAACAGAAGTAAGTAATGTTATTCAGGCTAAATAATATAAAATTGTTATTTTACTCGAGACTTCAGGTGAACATAGAGAAGACAGAGGTGATACCCAGCCAACAACAAGCTCCAATCACTTAAAGCAAGTAGTCTCTTTCACCTACCCACGTACCTAGGCGGCATCGTTTCAACTACAGGCGGCACAGGCACAGACGAGGACATCAGAACAAGCCAGGATCGGAAAGACAGAAAGACAGACCTTCCTTCAATAATTTGAAATCGGTGTGGGGATCTACTGCACAACACTCCACTCAGCATAAGCGTGAACAACATCTGGATTTTCAATACCAATCCAGTCAAGTCAGTGCTTCTATGTGATGGTTGAGAGACTTGGTGCGTTACGAAAGGGATTTCCAACAAACTAGAGATATTCATCAACAACTGTCTACGCTAGCTGGTTACTGAAGCTCATATGGCCAGAGTAATCAAAATAAGCAACAAGGAACTCTGGCCCGACAACGAACCAATGAAGGAAAAATCTATCGGTCAACATATATGCGAAAGAAGAGAGTGGAGATGTATTGGGCATGAAGTGAGAAGACCATTGGGGGACGTCACACTGCAGTCCAGGTTGTCGAGTGGGACCCAGATGGGAAACGGCGAGTTGGGCTTCCTAGCTGAGGGTGACATGGAGGAGATGGTGTTAGGAAGAAATGAGAGGTTGTGGGCAGTTGTGGAACCAGGTTGAATAGATTGGAGAGAATAGATTGGAATGGAGAGGCGCTAGTGAAGCTGTATGTTCTACTAGGAGCCCAAAGGATAAATAATAACAATAATATTGATTATAATAATGTCAGATATTATAAGTGAAAAATTTGGGCACTATGGTAGAAAGTAACTCCATCCCAGTTGATTTGCTAGATAAGTCACACAGTGAAACAGTAATGTACCACTGTGACAGTCATCGGAAATCAATGAAGTAAGATCATCATCAAAATCAAACCCATCTAGGTCATCGTCTTCTGAAGCAACCAACTAACACTGGAACATAACCTTGAAATGAAATCTCAACTTGTTAATTTCATTCCAAGAATATGCTTTATTCGGATTTTCAGACTACGAAAGTAAAAAAGCTTGAGAAATTCAAAGACAATTATGAGACAAGCCTCAGAGGATGAAAAGTTGGAACGTGTGAGAAGTGTTGAAGCAAGATATTTCAAAAAGGTCTCTAGAAGACCCAGAGAAATAAGTGTTTAATCATCTTACTATTTCATTATCAAGTAGCAAAATATTCCGCTATATCTCATTGTCTTCTGATGATCTCATTATCAAAATCTAGTCTAAGAGTCTAATAATTACAGAAAGGTCTTCTTACAGTTTCTTTCGAAAGTTCAAAATAACTCAAGTTACCTGTTTCAAACTTCTTTTATCAGTCGATTATTACGTAAAGAATTATTTCTATGATGCATGTTTAATCTGAAATTCAGATTCAGTTATGGATCCTATTGATAAAATGGTGGCTTGGCAGTACGGTCACCATTGGTTTGGATTGTGGCTAACTTGAAAAGCTTCATACTACGTCTAATTATTAATTTTATTCCGTCTAAACAAAAGAAAAATGAACGATACTTTCAACCTTCGTGATCAGAAAATTGATCTTGATTCTATAGTATTAAGATTCTCTGATTATCAGACCTTGATCAATTTTGACTAGAGATCAGAATTTCATTTTCTTTATATTTCGTTCAATAAAAGATCTGATAGCTCTCAAAAGTGTCAGTTTACAAGAAATCAACTTGAAATGAACGATTTGGTCAACTATGGTCATATAACTTCTCTACAGTTTCCTTTCAAAATACAAACATATCAATGTGATACGATTATGAGCAATGATAATTTATGCTCGAAACGTCCTCAAGTAAATAATCCTGTATCACATTGTGTATGTTATCAATCAAATAAACAAATCTAATATGGAATTATATTCTACTAAAGTGTTCAAATTTTACACCTATATTAACTCTAAACGAATGCGCTGACTTGTCTCATATATATGTAGTAAAAGTGCTGGCGATTCAGAAACAAATGCCCGAATTCTTTGTTCAGAAAGGATTTACTACTTCTTACAATTTTGTTTTTTATGACTTAATGCTAACTTATTAAACAATAATTGATCTTTATTTATGTTATTACTGAAAATCTGAATATTTAGTCAATGAAAAGTATTCATCATCAAGAAAAGTTACTTCGTTGAGTGCTAATTTGAATGTCTTAGTGTATTTCTACTTTGTCAAAATGATGGGGCTATAATATGAAAGATTTCAAATATATACTAAATGACTAAGAGATAAATAGGTCTCACTATCTATCTACGGTTAGTTTAAACTGTTAAACGTCTTCTGCAAAATATAGCAAGTTAGAGTTCACCTATCTTTTAATTATTCTCGAAAGATGATAAAAAATTCCAACTTGAGTTAACATTAATTATGAAGACAGGAGATCAGGCTAAGTTTGGGAAGTATTATTTCTAAATCATTATTACTTTTACCTTGGGTTTCTAGTGGAACATAGGGATTCACTAGCACGTCACCATTTCACTCTCTTCTCCACATTCTTCTTAATCTGGCTCCACGACTACCCATCAGCTTTCATTTCTTCTTAACACCATCTCCTCCACATAACCCTCACATGCAAAACTCGTTCTTTCCTATTCTAGTTGCACTCGAGGGCCTAGCCTGGCACGTGATGTCCCTAATAGTCTTCTCAGTCACTACCCAATCCATCTCAACATTTTTCTGATTATTTTGTTGAGCGAGAGATTCTTGATTCATTAGTTCCTTGTCAGCGAGCCAGCCATCCAGCCACAGTTCCTCCTTACTTAATCTTATTATTTTCGGCATCCATCTGATATTCAGTATCGAGTGGGTGTAGGCAGCAGATGTTGATGGTGGATATCTGTGGTTTGTTGGATATGCTTATTCATAAGGCACGAAATCTCTCAAGCATCACATAGAAGCACTAAATGACTTGACTCAATTAGTATTGAAAATCTGGATCTTGTTCACGCTCTATGCTGAGTGGAGTGGAGTGCAGTTGGGTAGAGTACAGTGCAGTAGATCTGCACACTGATTTCAGATTGATAAAAGAAGGCCTGCTTGTCTTGATGTTTTTCTGATCTTGGCCTTCTTTCACATGCTCATGTATGCCGCCACCGCCGCCTGTAGTTGAAACGAAGCAGTTTAGGCAGGTAGGAGAAAAAGACAACTTCCTTCAGATTTCTCCCGCTCATGGTGCTTGTTGTTCTTGTCGTTGTTGGTCGGCTATCTTCATTACCTCTGTCTTCTCTACATTCACCTGAAAGAAGTTCCGTTCTCCTTCGCTGCCCTGCCCTGCCCTACCCAACCTCTTCTGCCAACTTGTCACTTCCCGCCTGCACGTCTTCGAGTTTGTGCGACATTAAGCATTAGACATAAATCATCATCATCATCATCGGCGGCGGTGGTGGCGGCGAAATCCAAATCTTCTTCTGGGTTCCCCTCATCCATCCAGTCAGCATATGCCTTACTTCTCACAACTCCTCACAGTTGTCTGTTGCATCATCCAGTCCAGGCCACTCCAGTCCACTTCAGTCGACCACAATCAAGAAGATGATCAGTGGTGATGGTGGGTGACAGGCTTGTCTCACTCCTCCCTGTCTTCACTTCAAACGCATCATCACTGAACTTTCCATTGTGTTGTGAATCACTCGGCGTGTGTCATCATATAGCATGGCATAGCATAGCGTATAGCTGGTGTTGAATGAGTTTGATGGAGGTTTGTGGCACTAGAAGCGTAGTGTTGGAGCAGGTGCATGTCAAATTACTTGTCAGCGGACGCCTTGATTGAATGCTTTTGCAAGCGGATGAAGTTGAGATGAAGATGCAGTTGACTGAGATTCTATGATGTGTTGTATGATGATGCGTGGTTTGTTGTTGTTGTTGTTGTAATGTGATCCTCTCATGATTTGTCTTTTCTGAAGCTAGTCAGCTGGCCAACCAGCTAACCTGTTCCAGTCCTAATCCAGTTGAATCTAGGGGATGTTTTGGTCTCTCCAGTATGATGCGGCCAAACATTTTGCTTTGGATGGACAGTAGTGGAGCATGATTTCGCGTCAATTCTTGCAGAGACTTATGTCAGCGTTCTTTGAGAATTCAGTAGGGTAGCTCTACTTCCAATGTGCAGGTACATTTCCTTCCTTTCAAAGCTTCTGCAGTGATGTTGTATACGTGTCCATTGATGTCTCTGTGTCTGTTTTCAGTGCTTGTGGATGAATTCCATCTGGTCCTGCTGCGTTCTTCACTGGCTTTCAGCAACTTTATGGTGTTCATGACTTCACTTATGCTTTTGCCGAAGTGTTTGTGTTCACTGGTAGTTGTGCGGCTGGAGTTGTGGTGGTGGTCGATTTTAAGAGTTTTTTTGAAGTGTTCAGCTCATCGTTTCCTTTATTTTTTCTCTTTGGTAGAGCCAATAAATAGATAGTCATTAGTAAAAGTTCTTAGTTTTAACCTAATCATTTGTTTCATGGATATCACTGTAATCAGTAATCCTTCGTTGTGTTGTTCCAGTCTACTTGATTTGTCAGGCAAGTATAATTAAACGGGTTCATTGAAGCAAAGCGTGAAAAGAGAACCTGATCGATTTTTATTATTTAAGTGAGCTGTCTATTTCATACAAGTTTTTTTTATGAATAGAGTGTTAAGATTGTAATTTTCTTTATCAGTTACTTCATTATCTTGAAAGCTTTATTAAAAAATGTTCTGAGTATACTTGGATAACTGACTTCATAAAGGATGTGAGATTATTTCTCAGTCGTTATAAAAGGTTACAACGATTGCCAATTGTACTTGGTAGTACTCAGCCGTGCAGTGTTTCTTGCTGTCTCGAGGTAACTGATATTTTCTCTGCAATTTAAACCCGCATTTTCTTGTGCCACAGTCAGAGATATTACCACTGAGC
Organism: Heterobilharzia americana; assembly: GCA_944470555.2. Classification (NCBI taxonomy): domain Eukaryota; kingdom Metazoa; phylum Platyhelminthes; class Trematoda; order Strigeidida; family Schistosomatidae; genus Heterobilharzia; species Heterobilharzia americana. Next base: position 28,626,571 of record OX104129.1, on the reverse strand, counting down.
TATTAGGGTCATGTCTGACCTTCTGAAAGACTGAATTAAATACATTGATTAGTCATTGGAGAATGACCAGTGTATAGTAATAAAATTAACCAATATACTTAGGTTTACAACAAGAAGTAAATGATTGTAAAGTTTTCAATTTCTAATAAGTAAGAAAAATGGTATTAACATATAATGTAAAGTGTTTTATAAAACTTGAAGTTTTTTTTCAAGTACTACTTTTGAATGTATAAAGAAAATTCATAAACAATATAGTTTTTGATAGGAATTCACATGTGACTTGGAAGTTTTTCTCCCAAATTTATATACGTTTTACTGTATCTCTTTACTTAAAAGAACATTTGTTTTAAGATGATACATACCATCAGAAGGCTAAGATGAATAGTAATGTTTGTTTTTTTCAAGCTTCAACTTATTTCAACAGATAATTCAGTTGATTAACGTATTAATACTGTACTTTTTTGTCCTTAGTTTTCAATATTATGAATATCGATAATGCATTGAGGGTTACAAGATATCCTGTGGATGGACTAATGTGGTGGATAATATTGTTTATTTATATTCATATGATTTCCTTGTATAACATATCAAACTAACTTTTAAGCTAAACATAAACTGCTTACATCCTCAATAACAGTGACTATATACTTTTCTCAGGCAGGCATTGCTACTTATACGCCTACATAGTTTTAGTATGTAGGTTTGTGGTGTTTTTCACTACGGACTATTTCATTTTAGACCTAAACATCTGCCTTATCTCTAAATAAGCACATAAATATACATATATATATAGATGGATGTATGCTTATGTCTGTAAAGTATTGTCACGTTTAAAATATTCTGTAGGCAAATAAAACTTAAAGTCTGTATTTTGTTTTCAGTTTATTGGTAGTTTATTTTATACATTTCTATCTGTGATGAATGAGGTTAGTATTTAGGTGATAGGCAACTTTTGAAAATTTCCACAATTGTTATCAGCACAGCACTATAATCACTGAATATTGAACGAATGTGAATCAAGTTGAAAGGAGTAAGCGAATATGAGATGATAGAATTTTCAACTAAATTTTAAAGCATTTCATGTAAATACAACCAATTCATAGTTAAAATCTCCTCTAGTTTACTAATTCACTAGTTTACTAGCCGGTTCTAAACCTGGATGAAGAGCGAAGGTTGGGCATAGGGCTACCAAACTTCAAAGCACATACAAAATATAAAAAAAACTTATTCTTCACTGGAATCGGGGAGACGAAATGGCATCCAGTTGGTGAAAGTCTTCCGTAAGCCAGTTGGCTCATGTGTCTTCTCCTCTTTCTATGAAAGCGAAAGTAAGCATAGGGTAGGGACATGGAATATCCACAAAATGTTTGAAGCTGGTTGGCTGGCTGGCAAGGCTGTCCAGATTGCCAAAGAGATGAGGAGATATGGCATGGAAGTGTTAGGAATCTCCGAGAGCAGATGAAATGCAAGTGGGCTGTCTAAACTGTCAACTGGAGAGTCAATAATCCACTTCGATATTGTCACTCAGACGACAACGACGAGCACACTGAGTTATGGAGTGGTTATCATGTCCCCAAGAACATCGCAAGTTGTCGTGTAGTGGCAAGCAATCGTCTCCTGCAGGATCAGGATCATGACAGCAAGATGCAACTCAAAGGAAAATAAAGTCACAATCATCCAATGCTACGCTATGGACCTACAAATAATGCAGATCAGGAGAAGAAGGAGAAATTCTAAAGGCAATTGCAGCCAGCAATAGACAAGGCCCCGCGCCAGATGGCGACATCGAAATTCCAATTACTGGGGTGACATGAATGCCAAACTAGGAGCCGACAATACAGGAAGAGAACTCATCACGGGTCGAGAGTCAATTGGTGAAATGAACCAGAATGGAAAACTGCTGAAAAACTTTTGAGCCCTTAATGATTTGGTGATTGGAGGCAGTGTGTACAAACACAAGGGTATTCACAAAGCGATAATAATTTGATGTCACCAGATACCAAACACTATAAACATCAGATCAAATTCACCTCACTCTGAAGGAAGTGGAGATGGAGACGCAGCCTACTGGACATAAGATCAAGGAAGGAGATGAGATGTAGGTTCACACCATTCACTGTCTGGTGCAAGAAACTTTCCAAATAAATTTGGAAGCCATCAAAGAAGTTGGTGATAGGCAACAGTTCCAGTTCAACACTCAAAGCCAAAATCGGAATTCAAGATATGCCTTCATTAATCTGAAATCAGTGTGGAGATCAACTGCATTGCACTCCACTCCACTCAGAATAAAAAAGATCAGGATTTCCAACACTAATTCAGTCAAGTAAATCAGTCTTTTCATTTGATGGTTGAGAGACTTAGCGCATCACGAAAAGCATTTCCAACTAACTCCAGACATACATCATCAACACATGCCACCTACGCCTACACTCACTCGATACTGAAGATCAGATGAATGGTGAGAATAATGCGAATAAGCAAGGATGAACTCTGGCTGGCTGACTGGCTGGCTAGCTGACACTGAATCAATGAAGCAAGAACCTGTCACCCACCAAATATGCAGAAGACAGTGAAGATGAATGGAATGGATCGGACATAGGCTGAGAAGACCATTCGGGGAGGGGGGACATAGTGCGTCGGTCCAGGTCATTTAATGGGACCGGAATGGAAAACGACGAGTTTGGCGTATGAGGGTGACATTGAGGATATTGTGTTATGAATGAATGAAAGCTAATTAGGAGTCATGGATCCAGGTTGGAAAGACTGTAGAGAAGAGAGTGAAATGGTGACGTGTTAGTGAATCCCTATGTTCCACTAGGAACTCAAGGGACAAATAATACTAATAATAATTGTCCGATTCAAGCATTAAGGTTTTGAGTTTATTTCCCAGAAGCCTGAAAGCTTGTAGCAGTCTGTTAGTCAAAAGCCAATCGTTCTTTAACCGGCTTTTCTTGATGCGTTGGGTTTAGCTCACTTAAAGGATTAAAAAAGTCTATGGGAATCTGATGGTTTCGTCTTCATAGTTTATCTTAGAGTTGAAGCTACTACTGTATAAAACATTTGCTAAATGGAAACCACCTGTATACACTTTAAATTTCACGTTTATGAATCTGTTTACGTTGAGGAAAGATAGGTTAGGTAATTCGTTTTCTTTGAACCAAGCTGACAATAAGATTTCACCTGCAAATTTGAGAGGACTTATTGGTCCTTGTATGTAAAGAAAAAGGTGTTTGCACATGTTGTATGAAGTAATTTACCATTAAGTACTTCAAATCTATGTTTATTATTATTACTATTATTTTTCCCTTGGGTTCCTAGTGGAACATAGGGATTCAGTAGCACACCTCCATTCCACTCTCTTCTCTGCAGTCTTTTGAAACCGGCTCCACGACTGCACAGAAGCTCTCATTTCTTCCTCACATGATCTCCTCCATGTCACCTTCAACTCAGACGCCCAACTCATCGTTTCCCCATTAGATTCAACTCGAGTGTCTGGCCTGGTACATGATATCCTCAAGCAACCTTCTCAGTGTATGCTCAATCCATCCTCACTTTATTCTGCATAGTTGTGGCGCGATCTCTTTGTGCTCAGAATTGGTTGGATTGGTTTTACAGGTGGGGTTCCTAGCCCTACGCCCAACCTTCCTTTTTTAACGGGGCTTAGGACCGGCTAGTAACTAGTGAACTAGTTAACCTGGCAAGGTCATTCTGTTCAATTACTCTCTAGTGACATGTCGACCTGAAGAAGTTAATATCAGCTTACAGAAGGTACTAAGCGACAGTGTTTTTAACTGATGATTGTAACTCTGGTGAAAAGAGGAGATAATTAAGCGAAGAAAATTTTCTTTTTCGACAATATCACTTTCTAAAACTGTGCAAAACGTATTTATATATATTGTAAACGTATAATGGTCTATTATTAAACAGTATTGCATAATTGCATGATTAAGCTAGTGCTAAGGAGCCAAAATCAAGAATGAAACGTAGTTCCGTAATCATCTATTGGACAGTGGAAGTAACGAGAAAGACAAGGAGTTTGACGAAGCGAAAGGTGTTGGTAGGTATGAAATGCGACGGTTGAGTGTCCACCTGATAGAAAGATGTAAAGAAGGTGAAGAATGAGACACGGGTCATAATGAAGGCGGTAATGGTAGCCTAACTAATTATATTGAAATCGCAAAGAATTGTGAAAGTCTTTAAACCATGGTAACATTAGAGATTAAACATACCTCTATTGCATGCAGGGATCAGGTTTGAATTGATGAATTGCCAGTGCTTCTGCTGTGCACAATTGTCGAAGACGTACCCCTGTTGAACTATTCCATTTGACTCGATAAATAACACTGAAAGAGGAATATAGTCGAGCAACAGTTGAAGTGTTAATTGATTCATGCCCTCCCCTCGACAATAGTGCAGGATACTGCTCAGAGATACGTTTGGAAAGTGCGCACTTTGTGCGGCCTATATAACTAGCACCACTGGAGTAAGTAAATTTGTAGATACACAATGAGGTGGACTAGAGAGGCAACTTGTCCTTAACGCACTCCAGAACCAGTTGTTAACTAGAGAAGCTTATCTATAGCTTTGTAGAGAAGAATTTCTTCTTCGGTGATCTAACCAACAGGTTCTTCAGAATGTCTTCTGCCGTATCGCCTTTGAAACCAACGTTCATAAACAAAGTCTTCTTTGAAACTGTGAGTACTTGCTCCATATTCCATTTTAATTCGAAATTCTCAGTGAATCTGGATGGGTGTCTATTTTGCATGACAACCTTCCGTAGTTTGTCTAATTCATCTTCGATAGTATCACTCGTGCAGATTCTTATGATTCTTGGAGATAAAGGATGGATCAGATTCCTATTTCTGTTAAGAGGTACCCAGCTACGGGCATTCAAGTATTGACCATTCTATCTAGGCTTCCTATAAATTGATGTCTGAAGACACCCGTCTAGTCTCCGTTTCAATAAGACATCAAGAAAATAGAATTCTGAGTTCTCTTCAAATTCCAATCTGAAGCTGATCGACGGGTGACAATCAGTGAACTTTTGAACCACTGTTCCAATATCTATATTTTGACCATCCATATATCTTTTATATGGGTAGAAACTTTCAGTTGTTGAATGAAGAATACTGTTCTCTAGGTTCGCCTTAAAGTACTCAGCCAGCAGTGGTGCAAACGATGATTGTAATTCTTCGGTGCCCATATAGGAATAAAATCAATAAAATACATTTATCTCAGCAACTTAGAAAAATGGAGGTCATAAAAACTGAGTTGCTTGGATTTAGACCGATGTTGTTTAGAATTTCAGTCAAGGATACTATGGAGTCAAACATTTTTACTTCACTGCAAAATCACAAAAACGTCACTTAAAACCCACTTAGAATTGAAAACTTCTTAGTTTTCAGTTGAATGCTCCACTGTGGTTTCCATTTAAAAAAAGGCAGTTTTAGTTTATTTAGCAGCTATATTGGTGTCGATTTTACGTGTGTGAGAACTGTGCTACATACGTACATACATATGTCATTTTCTGAAACTTTTGTTGTAAAAATATTGAATTATCTTTACATTTGGTTATTTGATGTTAGTGTTTCTTCATTTGTATTTAGTTACTTTAATTTGGTAATCTGTGAGAACAGAAAATTGTATAGAAATTCGCCATTGAAGAGTTACCTCGAGATCAGGGTTGTCTGTTTCTAGCTGAATATTCATTACTATGGGCAGGAACCATAATTAGAAGTTACATATATTCTACTCATTGAAAGCTAAAAGTTCCGCATATCGTAATAACAGTCCCAAATGGTCTTCTCTATTCTGCTAACTAATACCTGAAAAAGGCATATGGGGAAAGAACAGATAGAAGGAAACAATCCCAACAAGCATACAATTTCTGCTTAGTCTGAACAGCCATTTGGAAAGCACTACATGTGAAGAAATACATACTCTAATTTGGTTGGTTATGGCTAGCAGAAGAATGCATGGAACTTGTCAGCTGGATGCACCGGCAACCCAATGTGAAGTGATGTTGTTCCAACTGAGACTCGAACCTCACATCCTTCGCTTCAAACGCCAAAGGGTTATCGACTATGCCAAGAAGGAACAATAGCCACTTCTTGTACAACGGGTAATAGTTATTACTATTTATCGACATACTTGTTACTCTCAGTTGTTTTGTTGGATCGAATTTTTCGACCTCTGTTAACATATGGACTCCTATGTGGATGCCTCGATATTGCCTGGATGTCAGTTATGGTAATGAAGGGGTAGAAGAAGTAGCTATCGTTCCTCCGTGGAATAGTAGGTGACGCCTTGGCGTATGAAGTGATGGTTGCTAGGTTCCAGACTTAGTGTGGACAACATCACTCGGCACTGGGGTCCAGGTACACCCAGCTGATGAGCCCCAAATAGGACGAAACATGCCTCCTTGATTCCTCTGCTAGCCACAACCGAGTAAATTACCATAGATGAGTTAAACCTTTAATAATAATCAATTTTCTTTTAAATTGTTCAGTTGCCATAACCTAGTGAAATTATAGCAATTGGTCTGACCTTTGAAAGAAAGATTCTGGTTTCCATTATCAGAAGAAGGATCAAGATAATCGAAATAATGGTGTACAAATAGTCAGTTAGTCAGCATCAACACAGAAGCACTACATAGTGATTCAAGTTACATCAAGATACAAGGGGGAAGATGAAAGACAGAGAAATTTAAAAAGGTAGTCGAAATCCGTAGAAACTCGTGAGTCGAGAGCAGTGTAGAATCAAACGACAATGAAATTTGGTATAATGACTAAGAAGAAGATGATGGGAAGATGAGTCTGCAGAAATCATATCAATTCTGCATTATATCACTCAGAATCTCTAGCCACCGGTTTCGGCTATCAAGCAAACCCCATCTGGTAAGCCTTCATTTCCTTTTACAGCGCAGATCAACGGTCATGAACTGATATATTTTATTCTAACCATCTCTGACCCTTTTTTCAATCTGAACCTACTTCAATCAGCTTTATGCGGTGGCAGAAACTGTGTCGAGGCTTATGTCACGCATGTCCCATTCACCTGAGTCAATAAAGTTTTACAGTCGTATCAGCTGACATTCATTTTCTCCCTAAAACGACATTTCTTACTTTTACGTTACTCAAGTAGTGACACCGAGAAACATGGCCTATTGTGTGAAGGTAACGCTGGTATAACACCTAAAATCTTCCAATTTCATTGACTGGTCACCGGAGGGTAACCAAAATTCATGCCGTCTGATCGAATTCTATGGATCATTTGTGCAATGTGGGCACCAGACTAGACAGCCCAACATCACGATGCACTTTGATAGACGTTATTTGAATGGAGGCAGTCGGTAGGAAGCCGTGCAGCCAGGTTTTCTGCTTGTTGGCACTAGTCAGCAAGGCGTATCTGCAACCCCGACGAAACTGATATACTGCCTGGGATTCGAAACTGCGTCACCGAGTGTGGCAGTCAGCAACGTTAGCACTGAGCTTTTTGGGTCACGGTTGACTTCTTGTAGGACTAGATTAGATACATTAATTAGGCTAAACTAGAAAAGACTGGGACAAGACAACATGAAGTTGGTTACCCTCCAGTAACCAACCAGTGTATCTAATCCAGACCTGCATGAGGTCAGCCATGACCAAAATAGCTCATTGGTAACGTCGCTGACTGCAGCAACGGAGGACACGGTATTCGAGACTCAGGCAGGACATTAGTTCCATCGAGGCTGCAGATACACCTCGCTGACTAGTGCTAAGAAGCAAGAAACCTCACTCCAGGGCTTCCTGTCTATTCCACCCATCCATCTAACAGATTCCAGTAAGTCATGAAAATAAGGGCCGCTGTATGTATATTATACATTGATATCTTTCTTCTACCTGCTAGGAGAGGAATGAATATGAAGGTTCATTTTCCCACCTGATCAGAGCATTTATCTGTAGCGTCTACTATTTCAGCCATCAGAGCATAGAAGAATGTTTCTATTCTAATAAACTTACACTGGGACAAGGGATTGCTTTGACATTATTTCCACCCTAAAACCGGTATACAACATTAATGTATACTTGGTTACTTACCTACGACCCTACGGATTCTCAAAAACAGATCATGTACAAGTCATTTTTGGATATACATGGTTGAGAGTTTGAAGAAGTGGGTATCTCTCACATGTGATCGCCTCGTTAAAATGCAGAGTAACTCCAATAAAAATATAGGCACATAGATGGCCATGAAACTACTTAACCAATCTTGGTACTGGAAGATGCTGTTATTTCTCACAATTGAAGGGTTCTCTCTTACATCACTCAGGGACCGTGACTCTCAAAAGAAAACAGTTGGGAGTTAAGAAAGTAAAATGAGATTTCATTTTGAACTAAGAACAATGGCAGCAAATCTGAATGTTATTCAGAGCTATATCACTCACCACATGGTTAAAAGTATACCTGAGAGATATTTGTATGATATAGTTTGGAAATATATATTCAATTGTAAATTTTCTCAATGACTAAAGTTACCCACCTCATCAACTCTGGCATCAGTATGGAATATACATATTCCTAAAATGTATGTCACAGTCGAAGCACCCTATTTTATAACTGCCAACTACATTACATGTCGCACCAATTTCCAGGGAATTGTTCATTCACATTTTCATTCATTTACAATCTAATGGAATCTTTCAATCCACTTCAATCATCTCCAGAATTCAGACACATAAAATTAATCCTCGTACAAAACTCAGAGCTGTTTACCCATTTATTGAGATGGTGAACTTTTGGGATAACACTGTATTGAAAAAGATATTCAGTGTAGAAAAAACCGCCACCTGGAGTTTCATTGAGTCAGTTCACTTTGTCTCAACCAATTCTGCAAGCCAACAATGGTAGGAGGCACACGAAAGTGGCTTAGCCCTACCAATTTCATTCTATAAATTGGCTAATCATGAGGTGTATAAAACATATTCAGATGATCACCAATTGAAAAGGGTAACCATTATCATACAGTCCTACATTTGATGAAAAATTTGTTTACCACTTTACTTCAGAAATTTCTCAATGACTTTTGCAAAAGAATTCTACACTGGACGAAGTCAATTGCCTGATACTTTACTTTCGCCACTATTCATCCAGCAATGTTTCCTCAAATTTCATTCGATTCAGTATTTCCATTCACCCTGTTTGACAAAATTAGTGGTTGTGCAGCTTTTGAGTGGAATATTAAAACTGTACCTTAGCAACGGAGCTGAGATTTACCAGTTAGGCTGTAAGCCAAGCCTCGTGTTACCACCGAACCGCCTAAAATTTATCCTACTGGAGTGATTTTGTCTCATGGTCTAACGGCCAAGCGTTGAATGGTTAAATTAGTGTGCGATAAGTCTACAATATGCCTTGTCTACATTTAAATTCCTTTCTGTTGAGAATCTATTCAGTTATGCATAGTATAGGCCAGAACACAATAGACATGAAATTAACTACAAGAGGATAAATTTTGAGAATAAGTCTGTATCCACTTGAAGTTAGAATAACCGTAAAAGCAGTAAGTGATTTCGTTGACAGAAACACCAAGATATTTGAAGCAGTAGATAGACAGACAAGTAGGCTGTGTCGAAACTATTCAATCAGAAGACAGTTTCTGATAGTGTTTTCGGTTAACGTAGAGACAAGTGATAACAACACAACAGTAAACAGGTGTTCAGTTTGAGTTACTGAACTTCAACAATCCGTAGACTGGTCCAACAAGGAGCTGTGACTAGCCATATTCAGTTAAAGAACAGTGATTATTGTAGCTGGGTCTGGTGAAGGAATATTAGGTTGCCTACCATGCGACTAGGTGATGAAAATAATCCTATATGAAACCAATGATGCTCATGAAATTGAAGGCTTAGTGTTAACCAAGACAAGTAACATCTTCTTTATCTTTATGTTGGTGACTAGCAGAGGAATCCTGGATGAGCGTTTCATCGTCCTTGGGACTCGTCATCTCGATATACCTGCAATCCAGTGAGTGGTGTTATTCTCACTGACTCAAACGCAGTACCTTTCACTTCAAACGCCACAGCATTATCCACTTAGCCACTGGGACACCATAGTAGCGTCTTGTGCAACGGGAATTAGTTTTGTAATGATATTTGAAATGAAATCCGGGGCACACGTTTCGTCCTATTCGGCTAAGTGGATTATGCTCTGGCGCTTGAAGTGAAGGGTACTAGGTTCAAGCTTCAGTGGTAACATCATCACTCCGCACTCGTGTGTAGGTACATCCAGCTGACCAGTCCTAAATAAGACCAGACGCTCGTGCTACATTCCTTTGCTAGTCACCAAGGTCAATATATCATCATGATGAATATCCGACAATATTGAGGCATCGTCACAGGAGCGCATGAGCCAACAGAGATCAAGCAATTCCGCTATTGTATTGCAACGGGGAAATACAAATATCTTAACAACAACTAACATTCACATCGAAGTTTATCCATCTCCCTTCAATTTATGCCATTTTGTAATGGGATATTTTAATACAAAGAAGACATGTGAAGTGAAACACGACGATGAATAAACAATAGATCATTTTCTCCTTTTTCATAAACTTAAAATCGATCCATGAAAATGATCATCAACTAACTAAGACCAGGTGTGTGTTAAGTAAACAATGTAGGCATATCCTACAAATAATCAACAGTTGAAATACACATTTATAGGATTCTTAGAATGAAGTTCATCAGAAATCAGATTTCATTTACAAAATTTTTATTTCCTTAAATTTAAAGTGTCATTTATTGGAAAATGAATTAAGTTTCATAAAAGCAGCATAGAACAAGAACACACTTAACTTTATATGATGCTATTTCACAAACACAAGTAGAATCTATTTTCATCGATAACTTTCTGGTTAATTGATCAACTTGTACAGTAAATTGTAGTATAAATTAGTGTAGAATATGAATATTAGGTGAAATGTAGTTCTGGCTTTTTTTCACAGTTTATTACTGATTTGTTTAGTTGAAAATATCCAAGATAATGTTATTTTATTGATAGGCAGTATATCTAGTTCTGTGTGAGTGAGTCAACAACTCGTTGAATGTTTGATTTCCCTGTATAAAGGACAAGTGATATACAAATCAATCTAAAACACGAGCATGTACATATATGTGTATATTCACTGATACGGTGTTGTTCTCTTCGGTGTATTCTTGTCAATAACAGATAGGAAATGGTAATAAATCGCCTCATACTAAACTGAAAAAGGATGTGAATGAGTAAGTTGAGTAAAGGTGGATTTATATGATGTTGACTATTTTAAAGACGAATAATAACTGGACCATTAAACATTTTGAAGTATTTCATCAAATTTTTACCATTTTGAAAAATGATCTTCATATACTACACAATTTTGAAAGGTATCGATGAAATTGGTTAGCTTTCCTACTGTTTAAAATGTGTATGTAGACACTACAAATTCTTCTGAAATTCTTTAAATTGATGATCAAGTTTTTCCGAGAACTAAAGTTGATATTACACAGTTGGAAAAATGTTCAAATAATGTTTTAAAAGTTTGCACTTTAGATCAATATTTTTTCAAAGTGAATAGATTTTCATCGTATCCATGCGCATGTTGAAAACGACAGAGACAACAAATTGTCACTGGTGGGTAACCAATGTCATGTTGTCTAGTCCTAAGTAGTGATCGAATTCTACCGATTAGTTTGTAATGTGTCCACCAGACTAGGTGGCTCAATATTGCGATGCACTTGAATAGATGTTGGTTGGATGGAGACAATATGAAGTTGGTTACCCTCCAGTGACCAACCAATATATCTAATCCAGTTCTGCAGATGGTCATTCATGGCCTGAATAGCTCAGTGGTAACGTCTCAGACTGTAGGTACTGGGTGACGTGGGTTCGAACCTTGGGCAGACCATCAGTTCCGTCAAAGTTGCAGTTATGCCTTACTCACAAATGTGAAGAAGCACACAACCTGGTTTCGGGGCTTCCTACCGATTTTCTCTACCTAACCAATACGACAAACCTCAAACTTTATGACTCAGGTGTTGAACTAGTCACGCCGTTTACCTACTTGTATATCATCATGTCTAATATCTGAGAGTATTCTGGCCCTATGAATTGTAGTGTCAACATAGTTTCCATGATAAACATGAAGTTGGTTACTCTTCAGGGACTAACAAATGCATAGAATTCATTACTAAAGAAGATTATCCGTGGCCTGCTTATCCGCACTGGTAAGGTCACTTCCGTGTAGTTGCTGATACGCTTAGCTGATGAATACCAAAAGCCTGGAAACGTGCTTCTAGGGCCTGTTGCCCATTTTTTCTCCATTCTACTGACGGATTCTAATTTCTTCTATCTTTAATGTCTATGTTTCATATATATATATATATATATATATATATATATATATATATATATATATATATATATATATATATATATATATATATATATGGCTGCCAAATATGAGCAAGGAATAAGCACTTGAAAATATGAATATCGTTTCATATTTTTTAATATCGTGAGCAACTTTTTTACTGCTCACTTTTAGCATTAAAAATAAGCTTTATAGCTCATTGCTTATTCTTTATATTTTAGCATGTAGAAGATGATTATCATAATAGCGTTTGAGGATTAAATGTATGCAAAACAGTTCATTAGATAAAATGGATGAAAAGCATATTTTTAATTCAAACAAAATAGTTTTCACGTTGTATTAGGATATCAGTAGAGTTGTATCTTCAATAAAATATGTACTATGAGGGTGGATAATCGATGGTTATCAGTAAGAACTTTTGAAACCGAGTTTCAGGCTTGTTAGTATACGATATTAGAAGCAATGGTACCTGTCGACTGGAAGAAGGTCTACCTTGTCAAACTACCGAACAAAGGCGACTCAAGACTTTGTAAGAACTGGCGCGAAATCATGCTCCACCACTGTCTACACCAAGCAGAATATTAAGCCACATTATACTCGAGAGACGAAAAAGTGCTCTGGATTCAGCTGGATTAGGACCGGAACAGGTTAGCTGGCTGGCTGGTTTCAGGAAAAACAAATCATGAGAGGATCAAATTACAACGACACACTGTTCATCATCATACAGCACACCATAAAATTGCAGTCAACTGCATCTTTGATTTTGAAAGGGCCTTCAATAGCATCAAATGAGAAGTAATTTGACAGACAGCTGTCTAAAAACTACCACTTTAGTACCACAAACCCTCATCAACCTCATTCAACACCAGCTATATGCTGTGTCATGATGCTACATGCTATATGCCTAGTGGTTCACAACACAATAGAAAGCTCAGTGATGCGTTTGAAGTGAAGACAGGAAGGAGTGAGACAAGGTTATCTCCTACCATTATTACTGATAATCTCCCTGATTGTGGTCAACTGGACTCGACTGGACTGGACTCGACTGGACTGGGTCATGCAACAGACAACTGTGAGGAGTTGTGAGATGAGTATATGCTGACTGGACTGATGAGAAGACCCCAGAAGAAAGTTTGGACTTTGCCACCTCCGATGATGATTTATGTATAGTGTCTTATGTCGCACAAACTCGAAGATGTACAGTCGAGAAGTTACAAGTTGTCAGAGGAGGTGAGGCGAGGCAGGGCAGAAAAGGAGGAGGGGTCTTCCTTCAGGTGAACGTAGAGATGACAGAGGTGATAAAGATACCCAACAACAGAAACAACAAGCACGAATCACCTTGAACGGGAGAAATCTTTAAAAAATCTCTCTTTCACCAACCCGCCTAGGCAGCATCGTTCCAACTACAAGTGGTGGCACAGGCAGAGATGGGGATGTGAAAGACAGCATGGATCGGAAAGACGGAAAGACACGCTAGCCTTCCTTCATCAATCTGAAATCAGTGTGAAGATCAACTGCACTGCACTCTACCCAATTGCACTCCACTCCACTCAGCATAAAGCGTGAACAACATCCAGATTTTCAACACTAATTCAGTCAAGTAAGTCAGTGTTTCCATTTGATGGTTGAGTATTTTACTAAGCCTCTTTTGTGCTGCATTGGACAGAAACTATGAAAGTAAAGGTACTGTCTAGTCCATGGTGGTTTTCTATACACTGATCATTTTATTGACCCATCTTCCCTTCTAGTTAATAACATGTGAAGAAAAGAAATGTAATTATTATTTTCTGCTTCATATGATAGACTAGTGTTTTTTTTTATGGTGCGAAGTCTATCTAGAAGACTTCGCATCCTCTCATTTGTTACAGATAACTAAGATATCATCAGCATACCTGCTGTACAGAAAGACTTTGTTAATAGTTTCCTTAGCTGAAAGTTCTACATGTGACATGTAGACAGCTAACAATGGCCCTCAAGAACTGCCCATAGTGACATCATCAACCTGTCGAAAATGTTCACCTTCGAAAGTGAAGCGAACTTTATCAGAGGAGGAAAGAAGTAATATTCAAGGGTATACAACCACAGAGAATATCAACAGTCTTGGTTAAATGTACTTTAGTTAATAAAGAGTTTATATGGAAAGAATACATTATCATATCTTTGATATTAATGTTATTCATCTACTCAATAAGTTGAAAAGTATCTTTTATTCCGAACTTACATAATAGGTTTCTAACGGTACTATGCATTTTGGTTATCTATTTTGCCAGTTTATGCGTTAGGCATAGACAGACTGGTAGTACTAGACGTAAGACCAAGAAAGGTGTGAATGCGTATTATTCTTCCTTATTATTCCCATATTTTCCAAATCTTATATTATCTTTATTTATTTATTTTACCCCATCCTTTTTTCCTTCTTCATATAGAATGCCTTGACAAGTTAATGCGTAACCAGACTGTTCGAAATTTGTTGCATGAATATATCACGTGTCTCCAATATCCTCCATCTTCTTAATAAACTATGAGAAGATAAGACGACTATGAAATGAATGCATTTTCCCTTCAGAACAAAATAAAAGAAAAGATATATAACATCTAGAAGTAGTATTCATCATGAAGTGACATCAGTTGAGGAACCATTGGAAATTTGGTAGCACTGTGAACCACTGGAAACCGATCCAGTGGCTGAATGGTTAACGCGTTCATCGTGAAACCTGAGTGTCCTGAGTTCGATCCCTAGTCGGGTCGTGGGTGCGTACTACTGAGGAATCTCATACTGGAACGAAACAGCTGTCCAGTGCGCCCAGATTTCCAGTGGTTCCCCAACTGAAGTCAGTCCGTGATAAATACTACTTCTAAACTAAAGAAAATCCCCATTCATCTCAAAAATATAACAGATATATTCTTGTAAGATTTGAAACGTAAGTAATATGCTTGAGGGTGCTAGCTCATGATAGTCGATATAAGTAACTATATGCAGCTTTTTCAGATAATAAATATTTTATTCGCACATTATTAATTTAACATGAGAGAAGCCGATTTACGGGTATCATCAAATTGATAATAATCAAGATGTTTACAACATTTGAACGGTCCTGAATGATACGCAAGGAAGGAAAGGAAACTCTATCATAACATCAGAAGTGTTTGCAAGTTATGACACAAACAAGAAAACAAGTACACTTTTCAGTATATGCGCAGTGTTCATGAGTTCAGACAGTTTTCACTCATTTTTTTCACTCTCGGATATCATCAGAATCACTCAATATTCGATGCTTACGTTACAAGTAGCCTACACATTTGACCCGTCTGTATAATCCCATGTTTTGCCAGATAAACGTCTATTTTACCATCGATTCATTTATTTATAGCTTTGCTGAACAAACAGAACTCACTTCAAAGATTTCAGGAATCAGTGAGTGTCCGCACAATCACATAATTCAACCATTTATCACTTATTATTTGTACCCTGGGTTTCTGGTGGAATGTAGGGACTCAGTAGGACGTCACTGTTTCACCGTTTCTCTCTTTTCAACGTAGCCCCACCACTACACACAAGATTTCTTTCCTTCCTCACACGATCTCCTCCATGTCACCCTCACACGACCGACTTGTCTCCTCCCATTGAGTTTCATCAGACGGCCTAGCCTGACACATGATGTCTCCAGTCAATTTTCTAAGTATATGTCCATTCCATCTCCGCTTTCTTCCGCATATTTGGTGGGCGTTAGCTTCTTGCTTCGTTGCCAGCCAGCCAGCCAGCCAGCCAGAGTTCATCCTTGCTTATTCGCATTATTCTCGACATCCATCTGATCTTCAGTATCGAGTGACTGTAGGCGTAGGTGGCAGCTGTTGATGATGTATGACTGCAGTTAGTTGGAAATGCTTTTCGTGATGCGTCAAGTCTCTGAACCATCACATAAAAGCATTGACTTACTTGACTGAATTAGTGTTGAAAATCTAGATGTTGTTCGCGCTTCATGCTCAATGGAGTGGAGTGCACTGTGTTGCAGTAGATCTCCACACTGATTTCAGATTAATGAAGGAGGGTCTGCCTATCTCACTATTTTTTTATCCGAATCTTCTCGCTCCTCACAGTTGTTTGTTTCATGATCCACTCCAGTCGACCACAGTCAGGAAGATGATCGGTGATGATGGTAGGTGGCAACCTTGTCTTACCTGTATACCCGTCTTCACCTCAAAGGCATCATCACTGTGCTTTCCATTGTTGTGAATCACTTGGCGTATAGCATGTAGCATCATGATATAGCATATAGCTGCTGTTGAATGAGGTTGATAGAGGTTTGTGGTACTAAAAGCGTAGTTCTGAAGTAGCTGCCAAATTACTCCATTTATTTTAGGTGTAATATCTTGAATTCTAAATTGCATTTGAAATATGTTGGTTTTTAATCCTATTTCCAGAATCTTGACTGTCATTTATACAGTTCAATCTAATAACGGAAACAGGTGACAATACTGTTTATAGTGATCGTAAAATTGGTAAACAAACCTCTCGACGCCGTGAAACAAATGTCCATTATTAATTAGTAAGCACTGATAAACACTCAGTAGTTTCCCTATAGTCCTGTAAAAGTTTAAACACTTATTTGAAAATCAACATTCAGATGGATGTATGAAAGTAGCAATTTACTAAGGTAATTCAATTAATAAAGTCATAGACTGAAAAGAACTGAAACAAATGAAAATCAGACAGGCATGAAACTTTATGTGGCGATTAAAAGACGCTAATTTTACAAAATCTTATTAAGTTAACAGATGAAGTTAAAAAAGAATGTCGCCATTATTTTCTGTTTACAGAAAATGCTTCCCTATTTAACAATAACATAAGTCTATAGAGTACTGAACAAAAATTTAGTCACCATGAAGTATACCCGCTACTCTGTGTAAGATTATGCATTAATCTTAACTAAGAATATTTGAGTGACTATACTATTATTCAGCTATTTCTATAAATTAATGGTTACTGTATCAATCTAATAGGCTGAAAATGATAGTATTACTTTCAAACCCTTAAATTACAAAGGTTCCTGCTATGAAAAAGCTTTTATAATCCACAGAGGTGGTGAAAATCAACAGATAATCTTAAGATTATTTCAAACATAACATAGCTATAAAGTATTCTTTTCAATTCAACAAATGAAAATACTTTACTAGTCAAAAATAACTGTTATGACAGTTATTCAAGGGTTACTTTGAAATTTAGAGTTAAACTTATTTGATCGGCTGGTCCTGTAGTGGAGTTGATAAAAAATGAAGCATGTGATCTATAGGCTATAGATTTTAAGACCACACAAATTCAGGTTTTTACTAGACAGATATTACATTTTATCTATGCCTACATATGTCTACCAATCAACCCTATTTCAGTCAAATTAAAAATGAACAAAGCCTTCTACCAATTAAACTAAGTGTCCGTTAATAAAGTAATCAGTGAAAACTACCTCTTTAAAATAAAATCGAATGTATTTCAGACTATTTCTTGGTAAGTTTTCGAAATTGAGGAGACTGTTTTTGTCTTCGATGGGTGCATAACAGTAGGTAGAGTAATAAAATCTTCATTTCTTTTGTCTACAGGTGAGGAGAATAAGATATAAAACAGATCATACTGAGTTAGGATAACGAGATGCAATGGAATAAAGACTTACTAATGTGTGTGAGACAAACTGGGTGTAATGTAGTCAGTAGATATCTATTTGCGCTGTGACATAGTACAATTTTGAATAATCTTCCACATTCTGTTTAAAACACTTTTTAAACAATGGAATCCTTCATGTTATTGCTTGTATTACACCGTTATTGATTGGACCGAATAGATCAGTCTCTGTTGGTATATGGGCTCCTGTGCGAATGCCTGGATACTGCGTGTATTTTAATTATGTATAGTAATGATGAGTAGTGGCTAGCAGTACGATCCAGGATATGCATTTCATCCTATTTAGGACTCATCAGCTGGATGTACCTTTCTCCCAGTGAGTGATGTTGTTGTTGTGCAAACAATAACACCAAAACGACGCCCGTTGCACGACAAGTGTCTATTGTGGCTCAGTGGTGCGGTGGACAACGTGCTGGCGTTCGAAGTGATAGCTCCCGAGTCGAAATCCTGGGGAAAACAACATCACTCACTGGGAAGCAGGTACATCCAGTTGGCCAGTCCCGAATAGGACGAAATGCGCATCCTGGATTCCACTGCTAGCCACTATCCATCATTACTATACATAAATGGAGTCCTTCATTAGTTTGAATGTGCTCAGACTTAATGTTGACTCGGAAATAGACAATTAAAATTTGTGGAAACAATCATGAAAGTATCGAAATTACTGTTTATATAACTTTCCAATAAACACGTGCTTGCCATCATGACAAAAGGAAACGGCAACTATAGTTAAGGTCCTTTCTCTTTATCTGTCACCTTATCTCCGCAGATTTATTCATCATATCAATTCGAGAGTATTGTTTATTTATTACTGGCCTCCAAGTCATACAGATTGGTTTTTATGACTGAACGTGTCTATAATCTAGGCCAGAGTGCCGTAGGTTGCAAGTATCTACACCGTTTGTTGACTTCATACCCTTACTTGAAAGAAACAATGACCTATAATAGTTAGTATTCAGTGAAGGGAGGTCATAATCAAAAAGTATATCTGAATATTAAAAGCACGGCTGTATGCTGTTCAAATGATTTCGATATCTCTTTGTTCGTTAAATAGAGGATAAGAAAATGAATATAGCTAATCTAGTCGTGAATATGACAGAACCACTATTATCAAAAGACATATCTGATTTCTCTCCATAAATCAATATTCTACAGAAATGGGTCTAAAACTAATTATCATCGACGAGCTGTTAACTTCTACCTAAAACTTGGCAGAAAGCGTCTGTTCTTGTCTCTAAATTCCGTCTACGACACAGAGCCCATCTGTACAACAGGACTAGTTTAAAGTTTATTTTGAAGATATTCCATAATCAACGATGAAGGCTATAGTAATTTGGTTGGTTGCGACATGAAGAAGAATCTAGGACTAGCGTTTCGTCCTACTTAGGACTCTTCAGCTGGATGAACCTGTACCCAAGTGTGCGATGTTATTCCCACTGAGATTCAAACCTAGCACCCATCGCTTCAAACGCCAAGGCATTATCCACTATGCCACAACTAACCAAATTACCGTAACTAACCTTCAGGTAATATCGAGGCAATGCATACGAACCCATTTGCCAATAGAGGTCGAACAAGTATATCAGTGGATAGTAATAACAGTCAAGACTGAAACTGTTAACTTTCTAGTAGAAAAATAAGTAAATCATACATTAGTGTATTTATGAGAGGAATGGGGATTTTTAATTTAAAAGTAATATTCATCATGGACTGACATCAAGTGGGGAACCATTGAAAATCTGGGCGCACTGAACAGCTGTTTCACCTTAGTATGAAACTCCTCAGTAGTACGCACCCACGATCCGACTAGGGATCGGACTCAGAACCTTCAGGTTTCACGGCGAACACGTTAAACATTCAGCCACTGGGTCATTTTTCAGTGGTTCGCAATTCCCAACTTCTATCAATTTACTACATAGTGCAACTATCACCCAAAGTCTTCAGTTAGCATGCGCTTCAATTCCGACTGGTTGACCCCACAGGTCACGGCTTCTCATTAGATCTTCGTGATATCCATCTGGAAGCAACTGATGTCAGTCCATGATGAATACTACTTCGAAATTAAAATACCTATTTATCTCAAAAATACATTACTGTATAGTGCTCATTAGTGGTTTGCTTCCAGATGGATATCACGAAGATCTAATGAGAAGCCATGAACTGTGTGGTCAACCAATCGAAACTGAAGTGGATACAAGCTGAAGACTTTGGGTGATAGTCACGCTGTGTCGTGAATTGATGGAAGTTGGAAATCGTGAACCACTGGCTGAATAGTTAACGCGTTCATCGTGAAACCTGAATGTCCTGAGTTCGATCCCTAGTCAGGGGTCGTGGGTGCGTACTACTGAGGAGTTTCATACTAGGACGAAACAGCTGTCCAGTGTTCCCAGATTTCCAATGGTTCCCCAACTGAAGTCAGTCCGTGATGAATGCTACTTCTAAATGACACATTATTGCGTGAAACATCTGTGTAGAGTTATACTTATACTAATAATGTAACCTGTTCCATCATTCTTTTTCCCTATTTCCTATTTTCTTCTTGAGTCTTACTTTCTATTCGTATGTCAACTGTTTTCTGATTCACTGTCGTCCTAAAATTGTTCTTCTCCCTGCATAATTAATTTGCCTGAAGCAAATTGATATGTTTATGAAAAGAAAACAATATGATCATAATTTAATAAATGTGATTCATCAATTATCATAATTTGGAATCCTATTTAAATGTGTGCTTACAGAGCTGTGTGTGTGTGTGTGTGTAAATGACTAGGGAATAGTATCTTCCTAAATTTTTATCATATTGACACGGGGCAGCAGGTTGGAGGAACGGATGAACCGTATAAAATAAGGAAGAGGAAGGAGTTTCATCAAAAGTGTTCTGTATCTTTAAAGTGGGACAAAAATAGTGATACGCGAAAGTTAGTATAATTCCTAGTATTATACCATCATTGATTGGACTGAATTGATCAATCTCTATTGGCATACGAGCTCCTGTGCGGATGCCTCGATATAACCTGTGTTTTAATTATGTACAGTAATGATGGGTAGTGGCTAGCAGTGGAATCCAGAATGCGTATTTCATCCTATTCCGGACCAGTCATCTGGATGCACCTGCCTCCCTGTGAGTGATGTTGTCCCCACCGGGACTCGAACTTGGGAGCAATCGCCCATATGCCAATAGAGACCGATCAATTTGGTCCAATCAATGACGGTATAATACAAGCAATTATACTAAAACTATACCCATCGTATAATAAATGTCTATCGTGGCTCGGTGGTGTAGGGGATAACGCTCTGGCGTTTGAAACGATAGCTTCCGAGTCCGAATCTCGATGGGAACAACATCACTCACTGGGAGACAGGCACATCCAGTTGACGAGTCCCAAATAGGACGAAATGTGCATCCTGCATTCCACTGCTAGCCACTATCCATCTTTAATTTACGAAAGTTGTTTAATTCGAGCAACTGTAGAGATGACTTTTTTCTTCTCAAATTAATTAGTTCATCCGAAATCTTTAATCAAGGCATATTAGGAGCGAGAATACGAGATTAGTGATCAGTTTAGAAGGTAGAATGCTCACTGTATGCCACGCAGTGCTTAGCAGATAAGGAATGGCAATTTGAAAGAAGTGTTAATCTGTCTCTGTCTATGCTCAATGCATGACTATCTGTTGTCTGATAGAATTTATGAAGACAAATCCCTTTTTCAGGTTTTTAAAACAATCAAGTTTTTATGGTTATATTTGAAACAGAGATCAGATTGACAGGTATCTCTTGTCTAGCTTTAAATTTCAAGTAAATTTTATGAAAATTACCTTCAAATACTTCCATTCACAAACTAGCACTTGAAGTTTTCTTGAATGTCATAAGATTGAAGATTTTCTCTGAAGAACTTTCTAAAGTTGTTACTGTTACCTCAGTGTATAGACAATATTGTCGAACAAGCAATTTTTTAGAGGTTGCGATCTTTCTTTTTGAAGTAAATTTGAAAAAAATTGTCTTTCTTGAAGACCACAGTAATCGATGTATTAAATCGCAACAGGCTAATTCTGATACTCAGACTGCTGGGACAATATATCGATCCTGTACTTCGCCACACGCTGAATAATGTCATTACTGCTTAAACTAGATCAGTATATAGAATATATATTATTGAATAGTTTCAAACAGAATAAATGTGGGTAATGGGAATGGATAAAGTTACAGCAACTAACAGTCCATGATTTATCTAGTCTTTTATAAGAATTCAGAGTTCTTAATGACCAAGATACGTGAGGCCGAACGTTATCTCCACATGTTATCATGTTTGTTATAAGATATTGCTTTCTGTATGCTAATTGGTGTACTTTGTGTATACTGTATGCATATTTTACCGATTAGTATAGTTTCTAAAATGCCTTCTATCACTGAATCATATTTCATGTCATTTATTCATGTGCAAAGTATTTATACCATTTACACCTCCTAGTTGGGATGTAAGTACACTTATTTATGAAGTATGATGTTAACAAATTGCATCAAAAAAGATTTATGATTGCAATTTTCCCTTCAAAATATATCCTTACAAAACACAAAAGTTATATATTTCTACACAGAAAACTTTTGAATAACTTTTAGCCTGATGCATTAAGTTTTTAAGCCAAGGGATTTAACAGTGAGCAAATATTACAAAGGACATGATTAAAATAAAAAAAGGCCAACTTTAACCTAATAGTAAGGTTTACAGAAGCGAATTAGTTTACCAGCTTTAATTCAGTCACATGTTCTCTCTGGTTAATAACGAGAATAACAGCATACAATCATCAAGAGAGAACCTACACTCAGTTGATATCACTACTGAAGTTGTATGAGTTATGATAAGACATTGTATTTTAGTTTTATTGAATTTTCTAACATAGTGTAGAAACTTTCCACTTACTTAAGTAGCCTTAAAATATGTTTATGTAGTTAGCTAACCTCTTGCATAGACTAGTTAGGATTCCTTGTTCAAATAACTAGACTATTCTGTTTGACCAAAATAAGTTGAGACAAAAAATCCCAGAACGTTATAAACCTTCACTTAGTAAGTTAGAAATGGAATAGAATGGAATCAGTTACTCTTCAGTGACCAATGAGTCTAAACATGAACTCAAAAAGATGATAGAATAAATATACAATTAATTTCACATCAGGCATATCACGGAAACTAAAAATCTAACCAATTTTATGGTGTTTATATATATATATATATATATATATATATATATATATATGGCGTCTTTGATTTCCAAATGCGTGTATGATGGTTTCAGTTATACCAATTTACATATTTCGAATTTATCTTAAATTTCTCATGATAATCATTGGAAAATCTTTCTGAAATAGCTGACAACCTTGATTAATGAGTGAAAAACAATAAATCATGTTTAGACAATCGCTATAAAGTTTTTATATGTCATAAAATACGTTTTTCATCTATTTATGGTTACATTTTCACTGAATTTTTGTCTCATTAATTGTTTCATACAGACATATATGCTTAAATTTACTAACTTCGTTGTTTTCTTTGTTCTCCTTATCTCAGCAGGAAGAAAGAGATTTTTTTTAACAACTCAGTATGCCATTCTCTATCCTGCTCTGCTAATTTACATTGGATAAACAAAAAACTCTCTTAGAAAAAGGTTCTTTCGTATAATGACAGTTTGAATTAGTGTGGTGCTCATTAGTAACTTGCTTTCAGATGGATATCACGAAGAAACTGGAACCTGTGGGGTCAATCAGTTGGAAGTGAGGTGGATACTAACTGAAGACTTCGGGTGATAGTCGCGCCATGTCGTGAATTGATAGAAGTTGGGAATTGTGAACCACTGAAAAATGACCCAGTGGCTGAATGTTTAACGTGTTCGCCGTGAAACCTGGACGTCCTGAGTTCGATCAGTAGACGGCTCATGGGTGAACACTGCCGACGTATCCCATACTAGGATGAAACAGATGTCCAGTGCTCCCAGGTTTTCAATGGTTCCCCAACTTATGCAAATACGTGATGAATTATTATTATTATTATTATTATTATTATTATTATTATTATTATTATTATTATTATTAGTTGCCCCTTGGATTCCTAGTGGAACATATGGATTCAGTAGCATGTCTCCATTCCACTCTCTTCTCTGCCATCTTCTGAACCCGGCTCCACGACTGCCCAGAAACTCTCATTTCTTCCTCACACGATCTCCTCCATGTCATCCTCACCTCAGACGCACAACTCACCGTTCCCCATCTAGGTTCCACTGGAAGGCCTGGCCTGGCGCGTGATGTCCTCGAATCGTCTTCTCAGTGTATTCCCAGTCGAATCCATCTCCAATTCCTTCTGCATATTTGTTGGGCGATAGGTTCTTGATTGGTTCGTTGCTAGCTAACCAGAGTTCTTTGTTGATTATTCTGATTACTCTGGCCATCTGAGCATCAGTGTCGAGCCAGTGTAGGCAGTTGTTGATGAATATCTGTAGTTTGTTGGAAATCCCTTTCTTAACGAGCCAAGTTTCTAAACCATCACATGGAAGCACTGACTTGACTAAATTAGTGTTGAGAATCCGGATGTTGTTCATGCTTTATGCTGAGTGCAGTGCAGTTGATCTCCACACTGATTTCATGTTAATGAACGCCGGTCTTGCTATCTTTCCGATCCTGGCTTGTTCTGACATCCTCATCTATGCCTGTGCCGCCTGTAGTTGAAACGATGCTGCCTGGGTACGTGGATAGGTGAAAAAGACTACTTCCTTTGAATTTCACCCGTTGGTGGTGATCGGAGCTCCTTGTTGTTGTCGTCGTCGTCGGTGATGGTGGTGGTGTTGGTTGGGATCATCATCACCTCTGTCTTCTCTACATTCACTTGAAGTCCCGTCTTCGCTGCCCTGCCTCGCCTCTTCTGTCAACTTGTTGATTTTCGCCTGTAGATCTTTGAGTTTGTGTGACAAGAGATTAGACATAATTCATCATCGGTGAAATCCAAATCTTCTAGGCTCTTTTCATCAGTCCAGCCAGCGTATCCCCCTCCTCTCGCTCCTTACTGTTTGATGCATGATCCAGTGTACCACAATCAGGAATATCATGTTTGATAGTAGACAGCCTTGTTTTACTCCTTCCTGTTTTCACTTCAAAGGCATTGCTGAGCCTTCTATTGTGAATCATTTGTCATGTGGCATCTTCATATAGCTGTTGAATGAGGCTGATAAAGGTTTGTGGTATTCCGTAGTATTGAAGCAGTCACTAAATAACTTCTCGGCTCCATGATGAATACGACCTCTAAATTGAAAATCCCCATTCATCTCTAAAATACAGTTTGACTGTCTCAGAAATTGACCATAGCTACTTGTTGAAGTCAATCATACTCTTTTTCACTTTCGAGACAACATCAGTTATGTGAACATGGAACTACCAAGTGATAACTGTCACTTTTACAATTATCTGATGGTTTTAATTGGTATGATAAACTCTTACAACCTTATTTCCTTTTATGATGCATTTAAAACTAGTAATGGCATCCAGGCCATATGTTTCTTTTTATTTGGGACTCGTTAGCTGGATCTACCTGGACTCGGTGACTGATGTCGTTCTCACTGAGACTTCAAGCCAACACTCATTGCTCCAAACAGTTAATCTTCATCACTTACTAGGGTGTTGGTAAACTCAGCTCATGAGTCAAAAATGAGACAAAACTCATCGAATAAGAACAGAAAATTAGAGGCAGAATAAACAATATTATTATTCGTGTTTGATTTCTACTATTCTTATCATCCTATCTTACTCGTTCAGCTGCCCATGGCGCTAGATCTTCTGTTCTACAATGATTTCGCAGTCTTTATTGTATGGCTGTAAGTTTTTAAAATATTCAGTCATTTGTAGGGTAAAGAGACTTAAGAAATGGAAGACAACTCGACAGGAGAATGTAAATCAGGGACAATTGGAATGGTAGTGGTTACATATGGTACTCCTTGCACTAACGCAGCCATTTGCAAATGTCTTCGTTTCCTGTCTATTCCTGTCTCGATTTGCTCTTGACCAACTCTTTATACACTCTTATCAACAGCATCCCCTGTAATACCCCTGTGTTGTCCCCTGCATTGCTCTTGGCAGAAACCTTACCCATTGCCGGTAATTCTCTATGATTCCTGCCACCCTCTCGATGTATACTACTTATATCCGTTGTCATCAGCAGCGCCCACTACACTCGTCCCCCCCCTCAAAATTACTGGCTTGCAACCGTGTTGATCGTCTTGGTGCTGTCTTCTCTTGGTTTTCACTCGCTGTTTCGTCTTTTTCCACTGCTTCCATTTTTGAAGTATGCTGGCGTTTTCTCTTTTCTCTTTGTTCCCTTGTTTGATGGTATAAATTGAACCGCGTCTCTCGGTGGTGATGTATGGTCCTTCCTACTTCGGAAGTAGTTTCCTTTTGCCATACTCACCTCCTGACGTATATCCTCGTTCTTTACATTTCACCTGATCTCCAACCTCAAATGGTTTCCATTTACTTCCTTCTCTCTGCTCAGATTTTTCAGCATCAGCCTTCTGCTTTCGTTCCACATTCCTGATAGCCTGTTTCCGCTCCTCTCTCAATCTTGTCATGTTCCAAAGCTGTTGTTGGAGCCAGGTCTTACTATGTATCGGGAGCCGTCGTTTCCTGCCATACATTAACTGGAACGCCGACTTCTTGGTTGTTCCTTGTACCGAGGCACGATGAGCTAATAATATTAACGGCAGTTCCGTCTCCCAATTTTCTCCTTTCGAAGCTAGCCACTCCTTCAGTGTACGGTTATTCCGTTCTGTCAAACCGTTAGTCTGCGGGTGGTACGGCGTCGTTCTTATCCTCTTGATATCAAGCTGCTCCAAACAGGATTTGAATTCTTCACTCTCAAAACAAGGACCTTGGTCGGTCAGTATCATCTTCGGCACACCGTGATCCGCGACAATATGCCGCATCACTGCTGCGGTCACTGTCTTCGCGCCTTGATCAGGAATCGCGACAGCGTCTACCCATCGTGTAGCATGCTCCGTCATCACCAACAGGTATTGGTTGCCACTAGACGTCTGCAGAAATGGTCCCATTACGTCCACCGACCACAGGTCACCAACCGCTGCTACTGGAATCGACTGCAGTGGCGGCCGTACATACCGATCACCTTTCATCAGTTGACAATGAGGACA
This sequence comes from Heterobilharzia americana, assembly GCA_944470555.2. Classification (NCBI taxonomy): domain Eukaryota; kingdom Metazoa; phylum Platyhelminthes; class Trematoda; order Strigeidida; family Schistosomatidae; genus Heterobilharzia; species Heterobilharzia americana. Next base: position 28,599,333 of record OX104129.1, on the reverse strand, counting down.
CCCCAGCACGTATTTGGCAACATCCTCCCTCATACCTGGCCAGTATGCACTTTGTCTGAGAAGGTCGGCTGTCTGTGAGACACCTGTATGAGCTAACTGGTGGCATTCTGTGTCATTTTGTTGAGTAGACATTTCGGAATCACTGCCAACCAGCTTCCGTCATTTTCTCGCCACGTTAGCATTCCATAAGTATTCATCCGTAGGCGTTCTTTCTGCGTCAACAACGTTCTCAACTCTTTATCTCCCACAGACGTTTGTGTCTCTGTCCCTTCAGTTATGGCTTTGATCACTTCTTTCAGTGTCGGGTCCGACTTCTGAAGGCGAATAAGTCTTAACGGGTTCCATTCCACTGCATGTACGCCGTATGCGATCTCAGGTAGCTCATTTCTTCGTCAGATCTTGATAAGAAGTCTGCCAACCAGTTTTTTTCCCTGCCACATGGCCGATGGTGAAGTCATATTCTTGCAGTCGTAACACCCAACGTGATAAATTTCCTCTGGGGTCTCTCGCTGTCTTAAGCCACTGTAGAGGTTTATGATCCGTTTCAATATGGAATCGTTGACCGAGGAGGTACGATCTCCACTTCTCCAGCGCCCAAACTATCGCTAGACATTCCTTTTCCATTGTAGAATATTTCTGTTCTGCGGGTGTTAGAACGCGGCTGGCATACTCCACTACTCCTTCAGTCTGTCTCAGGACTGCCCCTATTCCATAATCACTTGCATCGGTGGACACGATTAATGGCCTACCAGGTATTGGTAGTTTTAACGTCATCTCCTGGTCATTTAGGAGTTCTTTGATGTGATCAAATGTTTTTTGTGCCTCCTCCGTCCACACAAATTTGGGGTTGCCCAGTAGCTTATATAACGGTGCTGCTATCTCATTGAAATTTTTGAGGAACCGACTATAGAATGCTGCTCTACCCAAGAATTGTCGCAGTTTCCTCTTGGAATTCGGCACTGGAATAGTTCTGACTGTCAGAATTTTCTCGGGTAGTGGTTTTATTTCGCTATTTCCAACTTTGTGTCCCAGCAACGTAACACTCCTCTTGGCTACTTGAGATTTTGTCTTATTGATGCGGAGTCCAAACTCATCGATACGTCTCAAAACAGCTTCAAGGTATTCTATGTGTTCTGCCTCCGTCTGGCTGTACACCACCAGGTCATCCCCGTAAACCTCTAGGTTCTCTAAATTCTTCAGCAAAAACATCATCAATCGTCTAAATGTAAAGGGCGCCCCTGCCAGACCAAATGGCATTCGCTTGAATTGGTATTGCTTCTTGCCCACAATAAATGCTGTTTTCTCTTTATCACTGTCTTTCATTGGTAGCTGCCAGTAGTCTGAGCGGAGGTTCAGAACTGTAAAATACTTTTGCATTCTACAAACGATCCAGTGTCTCCGCTATCATCGGCATGGCACATGGCTTCAGCTGTGTTATGCTATTTAACGCCCACTACAAGATAACTATTCTGCTAGCCTTTATAACAGTGATTCAAATTCTGTGTGCTCTATTCACTTATGATAATGTTTTTTAATCCTCATCCACATGCATTTATCTAGTCAACAGTGGTATTCATCGGTGACTGTTCAGTGCTGTACAATGCTCCCAAGTTTTCAATAGTCCTCTTACTATGTCATTCTAGAGTGAATTATTCCTTAATAAAAGGCCTTGTCATTTTGGAATCACTTAAACAGAATGCAATGTAATAGTATTATTCTGTGTTAACTTTTGATCCAATTTTGCTCAAATTTTTAGAGAAGCTAAACTGTATGAGACTAAATCAAATTATTGTCGTCTATGAAATGTCTGATTTTACTGCTGCTGATTGAATAAACGCTACTTTCTGGCATTATTGTATAGCAATTTAAGTTTTCGACTAATAAAATTAGGACTCAAGACAGCACGAAATGCATGCAAACTTCTAGTCAAACATTTTTTTGATAATGCACCTTATTCTGTGTAATTCAACGTTTTGCCAGTAAATAAATGCAGCTTGATTTCTAGGGATAGAATAGTGTAGGTTTACCAATTTACTTGCTCTTGTGAAGCTGAGTACATCGACCGTATCATGTGTCCGCTTGTAAAATGTGCCCATAAACACCAACCAGCCTGGCTGACAAAGAGAGAATGAAAATGTATCTTCAGTTCAGTAACAGTGAACTCAGGTCACTTAGCTTCTTTTGAGAGCTCATTCAAAACATTTTATAGGGTTCACTCAAACCTCCTGAAGGGAGTAAGATCAAAGGGATTTAGTTATAGTTGAAGCACTAGCCATTCAGCAGTTCAAACCAGCGTTATATGTCCAAGAAAGGTACATCCAACCCTTATCTTTGCTGTGGCCATTAGAAAGCCTTGACTGTCATAGATTCTATACACTTATTTTTTATAATTCCTTGTTTATTTTCCCACTCTAAATCCAAATGTGTATTTATTTATTAACCTCCTTTAGTTATTGAATACATTTTTCCCCCTAATCGAAAACAATTCTGGAACGTTTTACCTACTGTAATATATATTCACGAATGTACAGCTTAGTAACTAACTTTATCGAGAAGGAACATTTTTCTTCACTGCAACTGTACCTTGTCTTTTCCTATGAAAATAGAATCATTTTGCTAAAGGTTTTCAAAAGTTCCTACTTAATATTCTGATTACAAATGATAGTTGTAATCATTAACTTTGAACATGTCTAAAAAATTTATAGGATGACATCAATGTAATCAGTATCCACCCTTTGTATTCAATGGTAAGTTATTCATTTGAACCTTGTCAACAATATATACTATGTCAATGGTTCTTATGTCTACAATTAACCAGCATATAACCACCCTAACCTCAGCATTTAGACAACATTTGTGAGTATGATACCTCTATATTGCCCATAACAACACTGAAATTTTGATTAGCAAATTATAGCACTACTGATTAAATCACTTCCTCCTCCTTAAAAACTATAATAATTCAAAGCTATTTGATCAAAAAAGGAATAATTTTTCGATAACTTCTTTGTATTCTGCAGTCATATTTCCGTATTGTGTGATTTTGGGTCAAGCCGAAGACCATTAAAATCTCAAGGCAATAGGATTTAGAAAATAAATCTATGTATCCTTTGTACCTTCATTAAATGTGGACTGTTTTATTCCACATAAATACAATTTGATTACAAATATCTTATTATGACGGCTGTTAATAAAACATGTGATGGAAGCAGCCATTACGTCAATTATACTTTATGCTAAATAGTTTTCACCACTTGAAACCCTTCAGAAGGAACACTGTGTTTTCATTCATAGGTGATAAAATATTAAATTATGAAAAGAGCAAAAATATCTGAGAATACGTTTAGACAGTTATACTAATAAAAAAGTTCCTTTGGTGAAAGAAACGTCCTCCAAATGAGAACTTAACTAAGATCAGTTCTTGTTGATCAATAGATTAAGAACTGTAACACTGAACTAGGTGGATAAAAGTTTGAGGAAAAACAATATCTCGTGTTCATTGTGTACACAAAACCGATATACTGATGAAGCTTTTCACACTGATTTTACAACCGACGAAAAGTACAGAAGAGAAGTATTTCATTGAGACGAATAGTGTCACCATTGAGAACACCATAATTTGATTTATTTAAAAAATTATGCACTAAACTGAAGCATCTTATCAACAGAAGTTAACATTAAGTCAGTTCAGCAACTTAATTCCTGTGAATAATAAAAGATCTTAAGACACAGAATGACGAAAAATGGCATTTTTCGATGTAACTACACTTTTCGCGTCAATCGACTCAGATCTCTGCAACGAAACAATAAGTTACCTACTCAGTACTGACCAGCATCTTCAAAAGTATACGAAAGTTACTACTACAAACTTGGTTGAACTAATCAACTTCTGTCTCATGGCGTACATTCAGTTCATTAGGAAGACCTAAAAACCAAAAATCTACCCTGGACTCACCAATATCTGGACTGATAGCTGAAGCAATTTCATGAACCAATCCTTAGAGCATGTTCACTCCACAAAAGGAGAAGAAGAATATAAAATTGCGCTCTTAGACCTTCTTATTAGTAGAACACGCGGTGTAACCTTATAGATTAAAGTGTACAGGAAGATGATTTGCATACATCAAATTTGGAACTACAACAGTAACAACCTTACTGGCCGTAAGAAGAGTTTTGTACTGGCACTATTCGTGTGTGTCAAGAATAATTGGAGTAATCGACAGCAACGGAAGCCAGCGGGAACCCACCTTCACCAAGAGTTAAGAGTTAATAATCAACCATCCAACTCCCTCAAGAAATGCCTATCAACAGAACATATACCAGCAAAACATTAATTTAACCCCCAAGACGAACCACTTCAGCATATGTTAAAGATGTCTCAGAAACTGTCAACCGATTATTTCGCCAATTCAGTATCAGTGTGGTTCATACACGAACCAGATCCCTGCAGAACATTTTAAATAAGCTGAAAGATAAACTCAGGGGAGACGAGTTGAATATGATCTATCAAATTGCCTGAATAGACTGTAAAAATCGCCAAGTCGACCAGTCAAATTTCTTCAAATAGACCCAAGAATTTATGAGCGTTAACTAGAGGCCACATTGCACGATATATCACCATTGTTATCATTTCACGTAGATGACAAACATAAACACAATTTCGACGGTGACAATGTGGAAGTACTACAACAAACAAACACAGAATATTCAGGAGATTTAAAAAAAAGACTGATGGATCAAAGAAATATATTCCCTTGAAATTAGGTCTCCGTCTTAGGCTCTACGCTGTGAATATAGTTTTACGATTCAATCAAAATATTAATCATATGGTATGAAGTTAGTGAATAATGATGATAGATTTTAAGTCATGAAGATGATAAATTTTAGAAATTAGGAATAAATAATCGACGGAGTAATTGAAATTAGACATATGAAGCAGATTGTTTTTAGGTAAATTGAATAGTAATTGATACAGTGAATGGAGTGATGTTTGACAAGTGTTTAGTCAGAAACAACAAACAGTTACGTAATAATAAGAAGATAAATTAATATTGATCAAAACAAGAAGAGGAAGAGGTGTATAAAGTAATACTAAAAGTTACATCGTATTGATGGCCACAGTAATGAAAGTGGTCGAATGAACTTCTTTTAAATACAAAGGTTAGGTTTATAAAGGTGGATTACAATCGCCTCAATCTTGTGAAATAAATGAATGCAAAACTCTTGTGTTAAGCTAATTGGTATGTGATGAATATTATTGGAAGTTTTTCTAGTATGCACCTGATGTCTCATGTCGACTAGATGTGAAAGTATGGAGCTCAACGTGCTCAGAAATTCGACGATGGACCTACCATATCGTACACCTAATGTAACCACATCTACAAAAGCAGTTGAACTGATAAATACATACGGATGTGACAGAAATCCTGAAAACAATCATGAAGGTCAAACAAGAAATAAACATCACTACTCAATAAACAACGATGTCAGTGTCAGCAAATATCCCATATAAGCATTTATACAACTTGAAAATGCTTCACTTCTGTATCAAGTAAGTATTGATGAAGTCATCTAGCCTGGTTATAAAATGCTTAAAAACAAACTTCATAGCTTGGTGAACATCAAACAACTATTACTGGATAATTTGCTTTGATGGCAGCAAGAATATTATTATCAATAAAATGAAGAAATTATACTTGTAACTATTTTTTATAACTGTAATATCCCAGAGATACCTAGAAATTATAATACTGCTGAAAGCGTCTTTTGATATTTTTAGTACATTCATAATTCCCATTGTGACATCAAAAACAAGATATTCAGCGAAGAGGACTCTTTTCAACGCATTTATTCTCAAGTTGTACATTCTCATACATATATGATATTCAAAGACTCTAATCTGTGAAGAAGATTTAACTAAAATAATGGGGGGTTGGAATAATAATAATGGTGGTTATCATTATAATGTTGCTAACTGATGGCGTAAGGGACGAATGATAACAAAAGGGTTACGTAAGAATTCAAATCATTTATGAGGTGCATATCGACCAAGAAAGGGGTGAAAATGTGATAGAGTTACTAAACAATCAAGGGATTATGTAATACGAGTGAGACAAATTGTTTGGAATATATATGGAAAGTGTTTACATACTGGGTGATGACTGAAAGTGAGATGAAAGTTTGGACCGCCACCGAATTCGAACCAGCGACCATCGGGTTACCGGCCTCGGTGCTCTACCAACTGAGCTGCGAGGTCTGACTGCTGACTAGAATTTTATTTCACCGGGCCGGTAACCCAGTGGTTGCTGGTTCTAATCCGGCCGTGGTCCAGATTTTCATCTTACCTTCAATCATCACCCAGTACAAATACTAGTCTGCCAAACTACGGCAGTCAAATGATAATGAAAATGTTTTGTTAAAAGTTGCGATTATTAGGAAGATTGAAGGAAATAACACCGGAAACAATTAAATATAAGAATAAAGTGATAATGACGACATAAGAGTGCAAAGATCAATCTAACAAAAAAAGGGGGGTTGGTAAGAGAGAAAAGGAATGAAGCACACCAAGACTAAAGTAAGTTAAAGCCAAAGGACAAAGTCTATGCTTACTTCTCTTACACACAAAGGTCAGGCTTCAGTTTACGGATAGCCAAGGCTTCTACTGTTTTTAGAAGCTGAAGACGGTGGAAACGTGAGGTGTTTGAGCCAATTCGATAGATAACCTTAAAGCAATTGTTTGAGTTGGTTGAATGGTGGGAATCGATTAAGTACTCAAGGATAGAACTTTTGGTGTATTTTCTCTCACCCTTATAAAAACCGGCAAGAATTTATGCTCATATTCGTATATATACGAATGTACAGCTTGAGAATAAATCCATTGAAAAGAGTCCTCTTCACCGTATTTTTAGTAATCATTTGTTGGCCACTTGTGCAACTCTCAGTAAGATAATAAATGCAGTGAAGTGACAGTATTATGTCAGAGAAATGGTTATATATATATAGGAAATATCCGCACTATGTTTGCACCTAGCAAGGCTGACCAGATTGCAGACAAGATGCAGACTCAGATCAAGAGAAAAAGAAGGAATTCTACAGACAACTGCAAACAGTGCTGGACAAGACACCACTCAAGATGGTGACCTCGAAATTCTAATGAGTGAGGTGAAGCGAATGCCAAACTAGGAGCGGACAACACAGGAAGAGAACTAACCATGAGTCGAGAGGCACTTGGTGAAATGATGAACGAGAATGGAGAACTGTTTGCATATTTCTGCGCGTTCAACAATTTGGTGATTGGAAGTACTATGTACAAACACAAGGATATTCACAAAGCGACGTGGATTTGATTTCACCAGATACCAGGACACACCCAGAATCAGATCAACTTCATCTCAATCTGAAGAGAATGGAGATGCAGCCAGCTTACTGGACACCAGATGAAGAATGGGAGTAGACGTAGCTTCACACCACTCAATATCTAGAAGAAGGAACCTACCTTCAAAATCAAGTTGAAAGCCTTCAAAGCAGTTGGTAATAGACCACAGTTCAGGTTCAACACCCAGAACAAAAACTGGACTGAAGGACGAAACTATAAAGGAAATCTTCACGGTAGCCAGCCATCAAGACAAAATGGGAGATATTGAGCAACATCTCTGAGGGGACCTGAGTGGATGAACACTGGAACTCTTTGAAAGCAATGTGGAAGGAAACCTGCGTAACTGTATTAGGAAGGAAGAAGAGGCAAGACGAGGAATGGATCTCGACGGACACACGGGAGCTAATAGAGCAGGAAGAGGAAGATAGTGATGGTGAAACAGAAGATGAACCAGTGCAGTGTAGAGATGAACAACGAGAAGAGGAATTGAATGCAACCTATAAAACATTACGCTGTACAAAGAAGTGAGGAAGAGTGCGTTCAAAGATGAAAGACACTTCTACGACACATTTGCAAGTGAAGCAGAATAGGCTGGTGGTAGGAGAGACAGAGACTTGGCAACACTATATCAAATAACCAGGTTACTATCTGGGAGAGGAGAGATCAATGTAGATGAAACCAATGAAAAATAGTTAAGGCAAGCTAGTTACCGAGGAGAAGAAACAAAGGAAACAATGGGCTGATCACTTCAGAAAACTCTTGAATCGACTACCACCACCATATGAAACTCGTCCAGAAATACCACCAGCAGCCCAGCCACAGAATTACCAGTGGACACAGGCCCTCCAACGAAAGCAGAAGTGTTGAACACCATAAGTTGCATAAGTCCAGGAAAGCAGCGGGATCAGATGGAATCCATCCAGAAGCACTGAAAACAGACACATATATCAACGGATATAATCACATCACTACTGCAGGAGGTTTGTAAGGAAGAGAAGGTACCAGCTGATTGGAAAAGGACTACCTTGTCAAACTTCCAAACAAGGGAGACCCAAGTCTTTGCAAGAACTGGTAAGGAATCATGCCCCACCCCAAGCAAATATTAAGCCACATCATCCTGGAGAAACTAAAAGATGACTTCGATAGCGTCAACCGAGAAGTAATTTGGCAGGCAGCTACTTCAACACTACGGAATACCACAAGCATTCTTCAATCTCATTCAAAAACTATATGAAGATGCCACATGCCAAGTAATTCACAATGGAAACTCAGTGACACCCTTGAATTGAATACAGGAGTAAGACAAGGCTGCCTACTGTCACCGATGATCTTCCTGACTGTGGTCGACTGGACCATGTAGCAAACCATGAGGAGCGTGAAGATGGGTATATGCTAGCCAGACAGATCAAAAGAGCCTAGAAGATTTGGATTTTGCCACCGATGATGGTTTATGTCTAATGTCTAATGTCGAACAAACTGGAAGATGTACAAGCAAAAACCAACATGTTGGTAGAAGAGGTGAGGTGAGGCATCGAAGGAGGACGGGACTTCCTTCAAGTGAAAGCAGAGAAAAACTGAGGTGATGAAGATATCCACTCAACAAGAGCAATCACCAATCACCATGAACGGGAGAAATATGAAGGAAATAGTCTCTTTCACCTACCCGCGTTGGCAGCATCGGTTCAAATACAGGCGGCACGGATGAGGACGTCAAAGCCAGCCAGGATCGGAAAGACAGCAAGACAAGTAGGCCCTCCTTCATTAATCTGAACTCAGTGTGGAGATCTACTGCACCACACTGCACTCAGTATGAAGGGTGTATGATATCCGGATTTTCAACACAAAGTTAGTGAAGTCAGTCAGTGCTCCTATATGGTTCAGAAACTTGGCGCGTCACGAAAAGCATTTCCAACAAACTACAGATATCCATCAACAGCTGCCTATGCTGGCTGGATACTGAAGATCATATGAATGGTGAGAATGATAAGAATAAGCAAGGAAGAACTGTGGCTGGTTAGCTGGTTGGCTGGCAACGAACCAACGAAGCAAGAACCCATCACCCAACAAATATGCAGAAGAAGAGGGTAAATATGGATTGGATCGAACATACACTGAGAAGATCGTTTTGGTGGTGGTGGTGGGGACATCACGCGTCAGACCAGGTTAGTCCAGGTCATGGAGTGGAGTGGGGTGGGACCGGGACGGGAAGCCATGAGTTGGGCGTGTGATGGGGACATTGAGAAGATGGTTCGAGGAAGAAATGAAAGCTTATGGTGAGTGGTGGAACCACTTTAGAAAGACTGGAGAGAAGAGAGTGAAATGGCGTGCTACTGAATCCCTATGTTCCAGTAGTATATATATATATATATATATATATATATATATATATATATATATAATTATTTAACACGCCTAAGTGACATAGTATTACTTACTATAAGATGTTGTAAACACTGAAAAATGATACTTCGTCGTCAGGCAACCAACTTGATGTAATTTATGGACAGTAAACAGTGTTCAAAACGTCATCCAAAAAGTGTTACGCTATCCGTATTCCACAACACCGAATAAAAATACTAGTGTGTAACAAGTTTTTCCAAAAGGCCTATGCGTAAACTTCCTGTACATCAACGAAATATTGATATCAATTAAAGGATAATATGAATTGTTTGATAACAGATAAAAAGGTAATGATTATTCTTAAGGGATTGTTGATGACTTATTTTTGTGATTCAGGGTAATCGAATTTTAACTATATACTGATAATATAAAGTTCTATAAACTGACATATAGTGATTTATGCTCAACTCTGTATAGTCGATACCATTGATGATGAAGAAATCGGAGTAAAATACAGTTAGATATAACTCATAACAGATGAAATTTTGAAAGGAGTATTAGTTTTTATTTCCTAAACTACTTGCTTTCAATAATTGTTATGATTAATATTTACAATTCTGCGTCAATCCAATATTTTCAGACCATTCATCTTATAATTTTTATAGAGATCCTAGTGATAGTATATTTTTGTTTTGTCTAGCTGTTACCAGAACATCTTTTGTCTGAAAGTTTATTTTGTAGTCATTGTGAAGTAGATAAAAATAACAGACATAGTTCTTTTTTCTTTTTATATCAAGAATTTGTTTAGTTTTCAAATTAGCGACAAGCACTAACAATCATTATATCCATAAAAATTGGAGTCATATTTGTTATTTTCTGGGTTGAAATTCATCATGTTTCATCCTACAATGGGACTCGTCAGCAGTGTACACCCCCTGATGGAATGAAACAGTTGTCCAGTGCCTCCAGTTCTCCAATATTTCTCCAATTATTGTCATTCCATGATGTATTAATAAACTTCCATAAACCTGCAGACAGTATTATTATTTGTTACGTTGAATGCTTTGTTAGATACAAATAAAAATGTAGGTCATGGAAGGATTCGAACAAGCAGCCTTAGGGTTACGTATTTGATGTTTTACTTTAGAGAAGTACAAGATCTCAGCTTTACTTCAGCCACAGAGGGTCTTACCTAGCTGCAATCTGAATATTTGGTACATCATTACTCAATCATCTTAATCTCGTTGTCTTGCAAGCTACATCTTGTCTTCACAGTTAAAACCGGGCTGAATTAGGGAGAAGGAGGGTCATATTCATTATTAAATAGATTCAGTTTGCCATGGCTTTGTGGACTGTATCTATCGGTCTGCCAAAACAATATTATTAATTTCTGTTTAAAGAAATGACAGAATGGAATGGGTATTGTTCATCTTAGATCCTTGAACTCAAGTACAATCATTGTCTTTGCTCACTAACAGAGAGTATTTCTAAAAAGATTTACATGATAAAACTTAGTTGGCAAGTATGAGTTATCGGAAAAGTTTATAATTGCAGCCAAGCCAAGTATTGATGTGCATATGTGAACATTACATCAAGTCGAATTTCTAACTGTATAGTGATAAATACAAAGTTGTAACTCAATCTATAAATAGAAAGTAACTTGTGTGGAGATCAACTTTGCTGGTTAACTAGTTCACTAGTTACTAGCCGGTCCTAAGCCCCCATAAAGAGGGAAGGTTGGGCATACGGCTAGCAATCCTACCCCGGAAAACCAATTCAACCACTAAAGAAACTTCAAAGCACAAAGAGAATATAAAAAATAAAAATTAACTTACTCCTTGCTGGAATCAGAGAGACGAAATGACACCGGTTGGTGAGCCTCCGAGGGTGACATAGAGATGGTGTGAGAAAGAAATGAAAGGTTATAGGGAGTGGTGCAGCCAGGTTGGAAAGGCTGCAGAGAAGAGAGTGAAATGTAGATGTGCTGCTGAATCCTTTTGTTCCACTTGGAACCAAACGGACAAATAATAATAACATGTGAAGATTTCATTTCGACGATTTATAGATCTTGTATAATGGTTATCATTCATGTATGGAATTCAGGTGAAAATAGTACCAATCAATTTCCAAAATCTCATTATTGCGCACCCACGACCTCGCCCTCCAAGGATCAAACCCATGACCTTCAGGTTCCGCGGCCAGCACGTTACCATTGAGCTAGCCACTGGGTCAGAATCCAACCGTCCATATTTCCAACTTCTGTTAGCTGACGATACAGTGCGACCGCCACCGAATTTCATCGTTGATTAACTGTCCTCAAAGTTCAACTGAACTGATGCTCATTGGTGACTGGCTTCGAGAGGTATTCCCGAAGTTCCAATGAGAAGTCGTGACCGGTGGGGCAAAGCCTGATGGTCATGAGAACAGTTACTCAACCATGACATTCAGTGGTAGTTGAGCTACATTATGAGCTAACAGAAGTTGGAAATATGGATGATTGGATTCTGACCCAATGGCTAGTTCAATGGTAACGTGCTGACCACGGAACCTGAAGGTGGTGGGTTCGATCCTTGGAGGGTGGGGTTGTGAGTGCGCACTTCTGAGGAGTTCTATACTAGGAGGAAACAGTTGTCCAGTGCTCCCAGATTTTTCTTTGTTCCTCCGACTGATGTCAGTCTACGATTGGAGTTTTGAAGTATTCCTTCCAATGGTTATAATAACCAGTAATACCCTTATTATCATCTAGAAATATTTGACTTTGTTGTAGGAATATGAGAAACTGTTTGATTAGTTTAGTAGTTGCTACAGTGAGCTTCATCGTCAATGGTCTTCATAATTTAACAAAGTGGCTTACAGTTTCGAAATATTTCGAAACAACAGTTTCATCATTTGAAATGGATAATGGATTCTTCATGAATTTATATTAGCTAGAGAAGGATTTTAAATCAGAAGGTTGTCAAAGATTAATTAATCACAGCTTGAGACCAGTTAGCCTTCTGTGTATCCCCTCGTATACAAAATCGAATCTAGGGCATTCAACTCACAGCTATCGATTGCTTCTCACTTTTCAATGGTTTTTTGGTCAATGTCACCCTATAATAATTAATCTAAAATTATTCATAAGAATCAAAATAGAAAAATTAACTTACTGTTCTCAAATAGAAATGTAAGACGTACTGAAAGGCAGTTAACCAAAGACAAGAAGGAAGTAGAATTAAGGTTGAAATGAAAAACTGAACAGATGAATAAGTGTGTGAATTTATACCTTCGATAGCTTTATTTAACTAAATGCTCCACTTTTCAGCCATCTTAGATCAAATATTTTTACCCAGCTATCTAGTTTTTCATTCTTTTATAGATCGATGAAGTGGTATCTTACAACTGATCATATTGTAATACAATGCTAGCATTAGATCAACATTTTATAAAGTTTTCCAAGTATATATAGGATCTAAGTCTTTATTTATTTAAACTAGAACTCAGAATACATCATCTGAATGATTTAGATGCCTATAATTTGATAAAATATTTGTAAAAAGTTCAATGTGCTATCAAATACTTGATTAAGAACGTTTTGTTAAGATGGTTACAATTCGTTTTAAATGAATCACAGTAAAAGAAAGGAAGGTAAAGACAGTTTGTGGTTGAGAGTTCTTTACTGAAGGTATAGATTTGAACGTTCTCTTCCTTTATGTACATTCAAAGGTAAAGTGATCTTTAGGTCTTTTTGGATTGACTTATTTTATGGTGGTATTCATCATGAACTGATATCATTTTGGAGGATAAATACTAACCAGTTGCATTGAATAGTGGTTATGTAAAATTAATAATTATTGGGTGTAGGAGAATCTGGATCATTGGATTCTGCTCCAGTGTTTTAATGGTAATGTACTCGTCAGGAGACCTTGATCTTGCTGACCTTGAAGGTGAGTATTACTGAGGATGCGTATACTGGGACAAAACACCTGACTAGTTCTCCGGAGGTTTAGTGGTTCGCTAAATGAAGAATACCAATTTAAAGGTAATGTGGTCAACTGAACTCTTTCGTAGGATTGTGCTTCATTGTTGAAATTTTTTATAGTAAAATACATGAGGTCTCCGTTAGTACAAGATTTTTACTAGTTTAGTCTATATATTCGCCTGTATTTATTCGTTTATATATTCTGTCTGTTAAAAAAAATTTCCAAATAGTAAACATCTTAGAATTATATGAGTTTTGGTAGTGTACCATAAGTTATGTCTCATAATTCAATTATTTTACGTCTAAATAAACAAGTTACTGAAGTAAAGCATCATTCAAAATGAAGTGGGATGACCAAAGTTTTATAGATTATATGGGTTTATTTAAACAATAAATTGAATGATTCGTCTATTATTCTCTACCATATGAATCATCATATCCTAACAGATTTGTTACTTTGAATGCACTTTTATTGTGAACAGAACATCTTAAAATAAAAATATGCAAACTACACAGCAAAAATATAAGAAAGTAAAACTTGAAGCAGTAACGAAACATCTGTTCAAGAAGTCAGCACAACAATCAATTAGGTCTAGTCAGCGAGAAATTTCGAACAATAATAACTGAAAAGTTATACTCGTTGAACAAGAGGTTGCTGTATGGCGTTTGAAGTGATGTATGGTGGGTTTTAGCCTCAGTGGGAACGATATTACACAATGAGATGCAGGTTCATCTAGCTGAAAAACTCCAAGTAGAATGAAAAACATACGTTCTGGATTCCTCAGATGGTCAATGTCAATTTTCTACGTCTTAATCATGTGTGTTGTTTTAAATTTTCAGCAAATCTTTTTGTGGTTAGGAAACAGAAGGTAGTACTATTTCTTCAGAATGTTCGGGTCTAGGTCGACTACGAAGTTGACATTCTACTTAGCTTCCTCCTCAAAAATTGTTGGGATACAACTTGACAATGTACGTTATATTTTGAAATATAAAGAAACCATAACTCAACCATTTCATGGCAGTTGTTGTTAAAGGACTTCTAAAGGAAGCCCAGCTGGAGAATGTGTTGTACTTGTTTACTTGAGATTATTCTTCATCAACAACTGCCTCGTTACTGAAGCTCAGATGGCCAGAATAATTAGAATAAGCAGCAACGAACCAATGAAGCAAGAACCTATCATCCAACAAATATGCAGAGGAAGGAAGTGGAGGTGGATTGGGCATGCACTGAGAAAATCATTCGGGGACATCATGTGCCAGGCCAGGATATCCAGTAAAACCGAGGTGGGAAACGGTGAGTTGGGCGTCTGAGGCGAAGGTGACATGAAGGAGATGGAGTGAGGAAGAAATGAGAGCTTGTGGGCAGTGATGGAGCCAGGTTGTAAAAAGTGCAGAGAAGAGAGTAGAATGGAGACGTGCTAGTGAAGCCTTATGTTCCCTTAGGAACCCAAGGGACAAATAATAAATAATAATAATCCGTCCTATTCGAAAGTGAAGTTAGTTGCAAAAACTTAGTGATGTCAAAAAGATAAACATTTGGATTAGGGGATTTAGTAATCCAGAAACTTAGATGACTTAATGACCGTCAAAAGTGGCGCGAGAATTTAGGTTAGAATTTATCACTGGCTGATATCAATTAATAAATCTCCACAAACCTCTAGACAGAATTAATCTTGCGCACATTAGTGACTAGCTTCGAGAGGGGATTCTCAGATTTCCAATGAGAAGTCGTTACCAGTGGAGTTAACCAAGTCGAAAATGAGGACAGTTACTAAAAGACGGCATTGGATCCAGATCGTGCCATATCGTGAACTGATAGAAGTTGGAAATATGGACGATTGGATTCTGAATCAATGGCTAGCTCAGTGGTAACGTGCTGGTCACGGGGCCTAAAGGTGCTGGGTTCAACCTCGGGCGGGAGGAGTCGTAGGTGCGTACTGGGACGAAACAGCTGTTCAGTGCCCCCAGATTTCCAATGTTCCTCCTACTGACGTCAGTCCACGATGAATTCCAACTTAAAATCAATTAAGGACATCTGTTTACAGTATAATGCATTATTCCCATATCTATTCGTTATCTGAGGTGACCGTTTCTAAGACTACAGAAGGTTCAACATAGTTCAACTGATACTGTTGGATGATTGAGATAAACAAGGACTGATTTCATTTATAACACAATAATGGATAAGTTCTGGTTGACTGATTGTTTAGATGGAGATGGAATGAATGACTGAATAACGAATTCTGTGTCAGTCATCGAAATACATTTCTGTTTGCCAACTTATTCTGTTTAGTTTCTATCAAACACGTAATCCTAGTAAGGATGGAATGAAAACCACTTTATGGTAATTCATATATCAAACAGCCACTACCGTATGTGGTCAAAACGTCAGTAAGAGTTGAATAGGTAGTCACACAACTTTGATGAACATAGTTTGTGGTCAAGGTCTGCAATAGCATATCTAATTCCTGAAGTGTGAATAAAGAAGCTTTCTAAGGTACTTTTGTACCAACCTAGTTCTCAGTGGTTTGTTTTCACCATTTCTAGGCAAAGAACTCGTCAAAGTTATGCTCTAAGCAGTTGAACAGCTGGAAGTGTATGCCTAATTGTAAAAAACACTGTAATCTAACCAAATAATTTTTGTCTGTGGTCAGTTCATGATGAGTTGATTCTTACATATTGTTATTTTTCCCTTGGGTTCCTAGTGAAACATACAGCTTCAGTAGCACGTCTCCATTCCACTCTCCAGTTCTCTGCAGTTTTTTGGAACTCGCTCTGCGGCTGCCAACAAGCTTTCATTTCTTCCTCACATGATCTCCTCCTTGTCACCCTTACCTCGGACGCCCAACTCGTCGTTCCCCCTGACGCGTGATGTCCTCAGTCGGCCTTCTCGGTGTATGCCCAATCCACCCCCACTTTCATCCCCATATTTGTTGGGTGACAGATTCTTGTTTGGTTCGTCGCCATGCCAGATTTCCTTGTTGCTTATTCTTATTACTCTGGCCATCTGATTTTCAGTGTCGAGCCGGTGTAGGCAGGTGTTGATGATGTATGTCTATAGTTTTGGTGGAAATGGTTTTCGTGACATGTCAGGTCTCTGGACCATATAGCAGCACTGAATTGACAGGATTGGTGTTGAAAACCCGGATCATGTTCTTTGTGTTGAATGCAGTCGATCTCCACACTGATTTCAGATTATTGAAAGCCTTTCTTGTTGTCTTTCCGATCCTGGCTGGCCTTGGCGCTCTCATCTGCGCCTGTGCCACGTGTTGTTGAAACGATGCTGCCAACGCGGGTAGATGAAAGAGACAACTTCCTTCAGATTTCTGCCTTTCAAGGCTGATGGTGACAAGTGCTTGACGGGGTTATTTTTGTTGCATGTTTGTGGGTATCTTTATCACCTCTGTCTTCTCTACATTGACTTGAAATCCTGTCTTCGCTACATCTTCTGCTAACTTGTTGGTTTTTACCTGTATGTTTTCGAGTTTGTAGGACAGTACATTAGACATAAGTCGTCATCAGGGGTTAAATCCAAATCTTCTTCTAGGCTTTTTTCATCGGTCCAGCCAGCATATGCCTATTTTCTCGCTCCTCACTGTTTGCTGCATGATCCAGTCCACCATAATCAGTAAGATCATTGGTGATAATAGACATCCTTGTCTTACTGCTGACTTCACTTCAAAGGCGTCGCTAAGCTTCTCATTTCGTATCATATGGTATGTGGAGTTTTCATATAGCCGTTGAATGAGGTTGATAAAGGTTTGTGGCACTAAAAGCGTAATGTTGAAGTAGCTGCCTGCCAAACTACTTCTCGGTCGACGCTGTTGAAGGTCTTCTCATAGTTGATGAAATTGAAGTAATTATCCAGTTGACTACCATTTTATACTCTGTTCTATGATGATGCCTAGCATAGCATTGCAATTTGATCGCCACATGATTTGTTCTTCCTGATAAATTTCACTAGACAAAACTCCTTCAAATTTATATCGCTTTCGGATCTTGTTTCGAGACTATATATGATCCAAAAAGATATCTAACTAAGATAACCACCAACAAGTTCATATCAATCAGTAATGAATAAGTTGTTTATCATTTTGTGTTAAAGGTTAGCTTGCTTCTCAGCATTATAAATTTACCAGTAAAACGTTAAAGTGTCAAATTGCATTGAGTGTATGTTTTTTTTATTTCTCAGACTACAGAAATCACTTTTAGACTAGCCAAAATCAATGAAAGTTTTCTTTCTATCATATCCCTCAAAAATCCATTTCAAAGATCTATCTAATCTTTATAACAAGCAAGTTTAATAGTCAGTCTGCTTAGTAACTGAATAAATTTAGTACCTTCATTTTTATAAATATTGTTTAGAACATCTTATATCATTTAAAGAAATGAAAATTTACCTGTTTTGTCCATTGTTTTAAAAATATTTTTTTTTGCTATATAATCTTTAGAGAACTTAGAAATATCTTACATAGCCAAATGATTGTTATATACCCACTCACAGGATTGTCAAATACACTTGATACAAGTAGAATTTTTTCATTGTTAATATATTAGCGTTAAGTTGTTATTCATCGAAGACTGACATCAGTTGGAGGAACAAAGGAAACCTAGGAGCACTGGACGGCTGTTTCGTCCGACCAGTATGGGACTCCTCAGCAGTGCGCACCCACGACCCCACCAGCAGGGATCGAACCCGCGACCTTCAGGTTCCGCGACCAGCGCGTTACCATTGAGCCACTGGGTCAGAATCCAGTGCTCCATATTTCCAACTTCTGTTAGCTCACGATATAGCGCAAACCGCAAACCATAATGGAACGAAACAGCTGTCCAGTGATCCCAGGTTTCCTTTGTCCCTCCAACTGATGTCAGTCTTCGATGAATAACAACTTGAAATATTTCCAAATCTCCACAACCCCCTCAAAATATTAGCGTTAAGTTTACTTCAGATTCCATTAATTTGCATAAACTGGCATGACATTTTAAAATATCATTTTGAATATTACTAGTTGTTGAAAGAAAGATTCGTTTTTGTATAAATGCTAATGGAATAAACCTTATTTTTTGTCTGGAAATAAAGAATCATTTGGTGAAGAATAGAAAAATGTTGGAATGGTCAACAATGCCAGTTTTGCTTAACTTTAAAAATTTGTCTATTCGTTATGTAAGACAATTACTTTCAAACTTCAACTTTTTATGAGTGTTACTGACCAACATTCAGCTATACGAAGAATCTCAGTTTATCACCATCACTGGTTATGTTTATTTAAACACTAACCATATTAAATTAAAAATGGGAAAGTTACACCATTACATCAATTATCAATAAAGCAACAACTTGTAATTACAGAAATATATGATTAGTTATAAAAACGATAGTGTAGTAGGTGGTATTTAGGACTAGATGAAAAGGGTATATAACATTAACAAAATGATATATAGCTAATTTCACTATGTATCAGTAAGATAATTCGGCTTTCAATGAGTCATTCTTAGGATACAATGAAAGAAGATTAATTTCAAAAATATGAAACTTCTAATGGTCTAGGTAACAGGTGATTGGCGTCATTCAAAAGGATTTGAAATGAAGTTTCTAAATGAGATGGTTAAAATTTTCTTAAATAAAATTTTCCATCTTAAAGGAACTAGATATTGAGTGAAATACAGTTTATTCGTTTGTACTTTTATCAGTTAAGATTACGATTGTCGTACAAAAATGGCTAAGTAGATATATCCAAAAACGTAAGTAAGTAATTTGTAGATTCTGTTTCATATAAATAAAATACTCTTATCTCAGGTTCCTCAGTGTCTACTTGAGATAAGAACCCAAGATAATTAGATAAGCTATAATACCAACTTGTAATTTATTTGCTCATTTTGTCAATTGATTGAATAACAAAAGTTTCTTCATTTATGTTAATCTAAGATTCTACTCAAAATATGTAGCTATACATAAAAGACAAAGTTATCATATAAAGAACTATTGTTAATTGAAACAAATCTACCTAATATTTCATCGGAAGAGAGAAATGTGGAAGCTTGATTAGACATCATACACTGTTAAAACAATATACACTTAAAACCATAAGTAACTATTATTATTATTTGTCCCTTGCGTTCCTAGTGCAACATAGAGATTCAGTAGCACGTCACCATTACACTCTCCTCTCTCCAGTCTTTCTTACATGGCCCCGAAACTCCCCGTAACCCTTCATTTCTTCCTCACACCATCTCCTCAATGTCACACTCAAACACCAGACTCATCGTTTCCCACTCTGGTTCCACTCCACTCCACTCTATGACGTGGACTGCCCCAGCCTGACGCATGATGTCCCCAAAATGGTCTTCTCAGTGTATGTTCGATCCAATCCATTTCTACTTTCTTCTTCTGCATACTTAATGGGCTATAGATTCTTGCTACGTTGGTTCGTTGTCAGCCAGCCAGTCAGCCAGGCTAGCTTATTCTTATTATTCTCGCCATCCATCTCATCTCCATCTTCGGTACTGAATGAGTGTAGGCGTAGGTGGCAGGTGTTGATGATATATGTCTGCACTTTGTTGGAAATGCTTTTCGTGATTAAACTGCAGTGCAGTGTGGTGCAGTAGATCTCCACACTGCATTCACATTAATGAATGAGGGCCTGCTTGTCTTGCTGTCTTTCCGATCCTGGCTGGCTTTGACGTCCTCATCTGTGCCTGTGCCTATGCCGCCTGTATTTGAAACGATGCTGCCAACCCGGGTAGGTGAAAGAGACAACTTTCTTCATATTTCTCCCGTTCATGGTGATTGGTGCTTGTTGTTGTTATTGTTAGTTGGGTATCTTCATTACCTTTGTCTTCTCTAAATTCACCTGAAGTCCCGTCTTTGCTGCCTCTTCTGTCGGCTTCTTACTTCTTCATTGTAGAGCTTCGAGCTTGTGAGACATAAGAAATTAGACAAAAACCATCGCCGGCGGCAAAATCCAAATATTTTTCTGGGGTCTTTTCATCGGTCCAGCCATCGTATGCTCATCTTCTCGTCCCTTAAAGTTGTTTGCTGCACAATCCAGATAGGCAGGCAGGTACCTTTCCTTGCGATAAAACTCACATATAGTCATCTTCAATTATGTCATTGTACAGCGTGATTTATAATTAGAGGAGAAGAGATGAACTACATTAATGAAAATGGAATGCACAACTAAAGGAAAGAAGTAGTATTTCACTTTTTGTCGTCCATTTTGAAGTATTATTGACTAATGTCCAGATTTGCTATTACATTCATGAATATTCAGATCATTTTTTTGTATAGTTTGTCTAGTCGATATATTCCACTACTGCTTCCCGACATTCTTTTCTGTTAAACAATTAGATGTTCAGAAATTTCATTTCTTTTCATCAGTTTCATCGTTACATTTTTCCGACAAGGATATAAAAGTACTAGACATTAAACTTTTTTCAGCAGTACACCATTTTCCTGCGAACTTTGAATCCAACCTTTAATGATACAATTAAAAAAATGAAGTTGCAGAAATGCTGTTGATGATTTTCACGAGGTTACTCTGCTATTTTTTTGTGATTTGTTTTCTACCTTTCTGATATTCACTGTATAGAAATGTTCATCGTTCTTTTCCTGAATAATAAGTAAGCCGTTGTAGCCATCTGAAACCATTTAAATTCGATTGGCGAAATAAGATGAATATTTTACATACTAATGTAAAGTTTAAACTATTATACCCATGTAGCTAAACGTTACGAAGCAATACTACTCAACTCAAGATCTTTTGGCTTTAAACAGTTACAAGCAACTAACCTATCCCATCAGAAAATACCAATTGTAATGCATAACTGGTTCAATGTATCATATATTTTATGTTTGCATTATGGTTTTTTTATCGCGAGTAATTTATTTGAAATTCTTTCTAGATTGTTTCTTAAAATGGCGAAACCTTTGTGAGATTTTTAGAAGCAAAAGATTACCTATATTCATATTGGTGGTTAGCAGAGGAATCCAAGACGTGCGTTTCTTCCTATTTAAGACTTTTCAGAGGGACATACTCACATCCCACTATGGCTGAAACCCAGAACGCATCGGCTTCAAACGTCAAAACGCTGTTGGTAGATGGGCTGCTATGCGGATGTCTCATTACTACCTCATATTCATGATGATATAATGATTTTAGTGACAAGCAGAAGAATCTGGGACGACACTGTATAGCAATGGGAGATTACAAGTATCATAACAACAGAAGATTAATTACTTTATTGGATGAATGTGGTGCGAAACTTCCTATTAAGTTTCAGTTGACAGCGAATAAGCATGTTTAGACATGATAATTATCTTCATAAACTTCTTGTTATCATTTGTTATCCTCATAGAAGGAATCACTATGATTATTTTATACATGATCGATAATATTTATACCACGAAACACCGTACTGACATGATTTTAGTTCTAGGTTTATCTCCGTTCTCTATGTTAATACCCCGTAGACCTTGTTTGGTTGAAGAGTCATGAGACGCTGTTAGGTTATTCTTATACAAAACTGTAGTTCATGGAAATGATGATATGTAATATTGATGGACGATGTTAACGAACTAGGAATTAAGTCTACCTCACTTAAGTTAGAACTGGTGCTCATTGATGAATAGCTTCGGGAGGTATTCCCGAAGTTCCAATGACAAGTCGTGACCGGTGGGGCAAAGCCTGATGGTCATGAGGACAGTTACTCAACCATGACATTCAGTGGCGGTTGAGATACATTATGAGCTAACAGAAGTTGGAAATATGGACCACTGGATTCTGACCCAGTGGCGCAATGGCAACGCACTGGCCGCGGAACCTGAAGGTGGTGGGTTCGATCCTTGGAGGGTGGGGTTGTGAGTGCGCACTTCTGAGGAGTATCATACTAGGACGAAACAGCTGTCCAGTGCTCCGGGGTCTCCTCTGTTTCTCTAACTAATGTCAGTCTTCGATGAATAACAACCTGAAATATTTCCAAATCCCCACAACTCCATCGAAATTCAATAAGTTAGATGAATCGAAGTCGTTAATAGTGATCAATAAATAAACGAAACATAAAGTTTCTACGTTTTTGGAAGCATTTCTAATCTAAACCCTCAAATCTAGCTTTTTTATGCGAAAAAGTACTGTCCTCAGTCTTGTTCCACCTCAGTAATTTGCGAAATTTCATGATTCCATGATGCTGCATTTTATCATTCCCTCTTTTGATTCATATGAAAATTTCTTACGTTTCAAGTTGTGTTGACCTTATTTTTCAGTTTAGTGAAACTTCATTGGCTTTTTCTCAAGCTAAGGTAATCACTATATCATCTTTTGTCCATTAGAGAATAAAACTGTTTAAAAATAGCTACCAACGTTTAGCTCTCCTCTCTACTTTCAACTCTACCATCGTATAAATAGTTGACCTTGGAATTTATTATGTATTTTAATTTGTCCCTTGGGTTCCTAGTGGAACATATAGCTTCACTAGCACCCCCCCCCATTCCACTCTATTCTCTCCAATATATCCAACCTGGCTCCACAACTGCCCACAACCTCTCATTTATTCCTAACACCATCTCCTCAATATCACCCTCACCTCAGACACCCAACTAGCCGTTTCCCATCTCCGTTCCACTGGAAGGCCTGGCCTGAAGCGTGATGTTCCCGAATGGTCCCCTCAGTGCATGCCCAATCCACCTCCACTCTCTTCTTCCTCATATTTGTTGACCGATAACTTCTTGCTTCGTTGGTTAGTAGCCAGCCAACAAGGGTTCCTCCTTACATATTCTGGTTATTCTCGCCATCCATCTGAGCTTCAGTAAAGAGCCAGTGTATGGGGCACTTGTTGATGAATATCTGAAGTCTGTTAAAAATCTTTTCCGTACCACACCAAGTCTCTCAACCATCACATAAGAGCACTGACTGACTTGACTGAATTAGTGTTGAGAATCCGGATGTTGTTCACGCTTTATGCTGAGTGCAGTGCAGTGTAGTAGATCTCCACACTGCTTTCAAGTTAATGAACGCTTGTCTTGTTATGTTTTCGATCCTGGCTTGTTCTGACATCCTCGTCTGTGCCTGTTCCGCCTGTAGTTGAAACAATGTTGCCTAGGTACGTAGGTAGGTGAAAGAGGCTACTTGCTTTAAGTTTCTCGCCTTGATGGTGACTGGAGCTTGGAATAATCTGAGTAAACTCAAATTTCATCAGTTTCAGATATTTTACATGTTTCTTATCTTCCGTTTCGTTGAAGACATACATCTTTTCAATTTGGGGGTTTACAGGTATTTTATTAGTTTCAAGTTGATATTTATCAAGGACTGACATTACTTGGAGAAAGATTAGAAATTCGGGAGGATTGTACAGCCATCTGATTCTAGTGTTCGACTTTTCAGCAGTGCAGACCCGTAATCCAGCTAGAAATTGAACGTAACATTTTTGTGGAAGAACATTAGGCAGATGAAGGGCGCTCACGAAATACTTGTATATACAGTCCGCTACAACTGTTCTTTTTGCTTTATCCTAATAACTAGATACACTTGACCCAACGCAACACTACCTAATGTCTTTATGCTTATAACCTTTAACTTGTTGCATTTCTTATCTGTTAGCTGTATAGTGTGAAAGTAGGAGATTATTGCTCAGCTATAACACGTTTAGGTGCCAGTAATTTTAGTGGTTCTCATAATTATTAGCAACAGTTTTGTTCAAAGGATTATCACAATTAAAAAGTTTATCATCGAGTACTACTCTATTAAAAATGTATTGATAATAAACTGATTCAATCCACGCTACACAAACCTGTCACAGATATAATTACTACATTTTATATCCTGTAAATAGTTACAACACTATTTCATTTATTTTTATCTACTGCCTTCATCATCTTTTACAGAGTATGCATCTTAAGTTGAATGTTTATTTCATAGTGGATGAATTCTGAAAAATACTTCAAGCTTATATACAGAACAGATCCTGATAGATTTTTTATCGAGATCCTAAGTAATTTTTCTGAGGTGGGAGTAATAGAATAGTTAGCTTGTTAGGAAACCGTTATCCACTAAATCAACACAGGCATTTAGAACAGAAAAATATTAGTGACTGGTTCAGCAAGTACATGAAATGAATTCAGTCTTACATTAGACAATAATTCAAACCATTTCGTACTGCAAAACGAAAAAAAGAAGTCGATAGTAAGTCAACTGAGCAAGGTATCCAATAAGTTATGGTCAGTGATTGATTTTTTTTAAGTTGACACTAATCATGAATCTTTCCTGTTTATGAAAGATTCAAGCAAATTGTCACACTTCGGAAGGTGCAAACGATCTATGTCAAGCCGTATAATATATACCTGACCCACACCAATCTAGGTGAATATAGTATTGGTTTTCTTGATGTATGTCTCCATCATTGATTAAGGTGAATTTACCGGTCATCACTGCTATATGGTCTCCTGTATCGATGCCTTGATATTGCCGGTATTTTCAGTTACAATGTTATTATATGGTAGTGGCTAGTAGAGAGATCCTGGTTATGCAATGAAAGTGCTTTGCATAATTTAGTTTATTGAAAGCAAAACTATCGTAATAAACATTATACCAATATGGTAATGTGATATTCTTCTTATACATCAACATCGTTTCGAGAAGAAAACGTATCAAAAAATAGATCTTGGTGTAAGCAAAGTAACAAAATGATTGTAATAGATGCTTAAACGACCACCAGTCAGAGGTATGTGGGTCTAAAGTGGACTTCAAACACAACTTCAAGAAAATTGAGAATCTACATAAAGCGAGAAGAAGGAAATTTGTGGAATGAAATGATATAGACATTTTATTTCACGAATTCTCATCAGCTGCATACAGCCTAAAATGTAATGTTTATTGTAAGTTAAGATATTTCAAAACCAGGAAGTAAATAATCTCAAATTATTCAATAAAGTGATTGATATTCTTTATAAAATGTAAGAGGATTAATTGTAAAGAGGTAAAGAAGTGTAAGGAGGGGAAAGAATAATGGCAAATCAAGAGTTATGTAAGGAAAATGAAATAGGATCAAATCCTATTCACCAAGGGAGTGAAAGATTTAGCACACTCTTCTTCT
Source organism: Heterobilharzia americana (assembly GCA_944470555.2). Lineage (NCBI taxonomy): Eukaryota > Metazoa > Platyhelminthes > Trematoda > Strigeidida > Schistosomatidae > Heterobilharzia > Heterobilharzia americana. The sequence continues at coordinate 28,573,573 of OX104129.1, read as the reverse complement.
GAATATAAAGGTCAGTTTGAAAGCGTTTTATTGTAATCGCTTTCACGAAACTCAGTAATCCAGACATTTTCTGTACACCTATTATCTTGAAAGCATTTAACGTTTCAACTTTACGTCTTATGTCTACGAGTGTCTCTCAGTTGTTTTGGTTAGAATTCTACTTGTTTTCAAGTGCATAATCTTGGAGATATGCTCATTACTGGTTATAGTAAGTGCATCTGAATTCATAAATACCATTGGAGGAAAGATGAACAGGTAAATTATCCCATTTAGACTGGTTTAGCCAGCTTATGGTGTTATGTACTGATACAAACAAGTTTAGCTACAGTACAGCTCCTCCTCAGTACTTCTTTGATTCTTCCATTTATTCAATTGTATACTGGATCTGAATGTTAGGTACATAAAAACTTTCTTCTTTTCCAGAATTGGGTGTTTCTTTCTATCGATCCGTCCTTTTACATACTCTGTAATAAATCTCTTAGAATATCCATTCTCCCGGAGACTGTTCTCCATGATGATTAGTTCCTTTTCTAATTTGTCCGCAGAAGACAATTTTCTAGCTTTGTTGTGAATTGTTTCAACTGGCCCACACTAATCGCTGGCAAGACAGAAACTCTTATGGTTAAGACATTGTCCAGTTCATGCATCTTTCCTAATGATGGCTTTTTCAATCTAACCATCAGTTCTTCATTTTGTGGAGTAGTCCAAAAAACTGAACCAGTTCTCATGCCCATATCCCACCATAAAGTTAGTGTTAAAATGAGCCTCGTTAAGTTTGTCAAGCAAGCTACTTGCATGTTTCATACCATTATCAGAGTAGCTATGGTAGAAGGTTGTTCTTCTGATGACTGAACTCAGGTGTGTATGTTCGAGGTAATCCATAGAAATATCTGCTAGGACAGATCCTAAAAGTGAACCCACTGTCACTACACCATTCTTTTGGTGAATATGATTTAATCCTTCTTCATTTTTACGACATAACTCTTGATTCTTCATACTGCTGTTATTCCTTCTCCTTTCTTATATTTCTTATCTCTTTACAATTAATTGTCTTACATGTTAGATGGATTATCAGTGATTTCATTGTGAAACTTGGGGTTACTGACTTTCTGATTTTGGAATATCTTATATTGTAATAGATTATGTGCAGCTGAAGAGTATTCGTGAAATAAGATGACAATATCTCTCATTTTATTCTGCTAATTTCTTTCCCCTTATCTACGTTAATTCAAATTTATCAATTCATTTTTTATTCAGATGAAGTATATTCCGTTTTAGTTGAATTATCCGATGTATCGCACAGTAGAACAGTATTAGTTACAGGATTATATTCTGGACAACTGACGTTTCCTCCATGTTCAGCTTCTTAAAACAGCAGAGGCCTTGGCTATCCATGAACTGAAGCCTGACCTTTGTGTAAAAAGAAGTATGTACAGTATTTGTCTCTACCTTGGCCTTAATTTATTTTAATCTTGGTGTGTTTCGTCCTTTTTCGTTTTTCACCCCCTTCCCCCTATTTTTGTCAATTAATCTTTGTACTCTTATATCGTCATTATCACTCTGTTTTTTGTATTTATTTGCTTCCGGTGTTATTTCATTTGATCTTCCTAATAATAGCAACTTTTAACAAAACATTTTCAATTTACTCCAATTAACTTGTCTCATTTATTTCAAGTTGTTATTCATCGTAGACTGACATCAGTTGGAGGAACAAAGAAAACCTGGGAGCACTGGACAGCTGTTTCGTCCGACCAGTATGGGACTCCTCAGCAGTGCGCACCCACGACCCCACCAGCAGGGATCGAACCCGCGACCTTCAGGTTCCGCGGCCAGCGCGTTACCATTGGGCCACTTGGTCAGAATCCAATGCTCCTTATTGCCAACTTCTGTTAGCTCACGATATAGCGTAAACCGCCACCCAATGTCATCGTTGAGTATTTGTCCTCACGGCCATCAGGCTTTGACTCCACCGGTCACGACTTGTCATTGGAACTTCGGGAATACTTCTCGAAGCTAGTCACCAATGAGCACCAGTTCAATTAAATTTTGAGGGGGTTGTGGAGATTTGGAAATATTTCAAGTTGTTATTCATCGAAGACCGTGAGGAAAAATACTCAACGATGACATTGGGTGGCGGTTTACGCTATATCGTGAGCTAACAGAAGTTGGCAATAAGGAGCATTGGATTCTGACCAAGTGGCCCAATGGTAACGCGCTGGCCGCGGAACCTGAAGGTCGCGGGTTCGATCCCTGCTGGTGGGGTCGTGGGTGCGCACTGCTGAGGAGTCCCATACTGGTCGGACGAAACAGCTGTCCAGTGCTCCCAGGTTTCCTTTGTTCCTCCAACTGATGTCAGTCTTCGATGAATAACAACTTGAAATATTTCCAAATCTCCACAACCCCCTCAAAAATTTAATTGTCTCATCTATATTACCTAATCATTTGATTGTTGATTAACGTTCTCACCCTTTTTAATCTTTATACACTTTATAAATGATCTAAAAGTCTTACATAACCCGCTTTTGTTACCATTCTACCTTTACGTCATCAATTATCAAGATTATAATTATCACCACCATCATTATTATTGTTTCAACCCCCATTATTTCAATTGAATCTTCCTCACGGATTACAGTCTTTAAATATCATATATGTATGAGAATGTACAGTTTAAGAATAAATTCGTTGAAAAAGGTCCTCTTCGCTGAATATCTTGCTTTTGATATCATAATGAGAATAATGAACAAAATTTTTTTGTCCATAGTTATATCAAGACAACTAGACAGTTTTGAGACATGCTTTATAGTGTTACAAAGGTAATCGATTAAATTATACTGTTCCACTGTGTAGTACATTTACACATTCTATTACAGTGCTAAAGTTGTACTCTTAGACGATATGCTGCAGTAAGTAGTAAGTATTTTATCACGACAAGATAAATGCTTGTCGATAGCTACTGTTCTAATTATTACTTTATATCACTTTGAAGCTTAACTGTAAAGTAAATTTAATGCTTGTAATAAAACTGAGTTGAGTACGTTTTCTCATATACTTTTTGATGCTTTTCACATTTTTTAATGTAAATCTATGCAAAATAACAGTTCACTATTTAGTAAAACAAACAATGTGAGCGAAGAAATATTTCTATTCAATTAGTTCCTCATCAATGACTCTACACTAATATAGCATATTCGAAACGTAAAATTACATACTAATCTTGTGGTGAGAGTTGTTTAATGAAAGGTTATCAATCTCAAAGTATCAAGAAGGTGATAAAGTGATCAGGTAATGAAGACAGTTAACTAAAGCATACATTAATTATGGTAGAAAGATTTTGTGAAGTTTAAACAGGTTCTTTCATAATTGATATTTGTATAATGGTAACTAAAGAGCGAAAATGAACTTTTACGTAAAGTGGTAAATTGTTGACGGTAATTAGAGGCAGTAAGGGGAGAAGAAGATGACTAAATCTGTAGTAATAACAATGATAATAATAAAGATTATAATAGAGCTATTAAAATATTAGTTATAGTCAGTTGTGTGGTGAATGAAATGAAGAGTTTTGTTGTAATAAATGAGCTATACAGATGGCCAAGGCAAAGAAAGAGGCTGTACGAATCTCTTCTGAACGCACAGACTTGGCTTGTTTATGTATATTCCTATGGCTGCTGCTGTATGTAAAAGACGAACTCGTAGAGTATGGGTGAGGTTAGAAGGAATGTGATAAATAACTTTAAAGGCATTATAAATGTTAACTCGGTGGCCGGTGTCAATCAGATGAGAGAGTATTGAGCTTAGCATCGATTTGGTTTGCCCCTTACTTAGCCATGAAGGATGATACTCGGCGATTCGACTAATTGAAAAGAAATATTTCTTCGCTCACATTGTTTGTTTTACTAAAAGTTCACTATTTGCCTATGAATACATTTATATTTCATAGAGCCTATAAAAAAAACGAGAATTTTTATTAAATTTTGAGGGGGTTGTGGAGATTTGGGAATATTTCAAGTTGTTATTCATCGTAGACTGACATCAGATGGAGGAACAAAGCTAACAGAAGCTGGAAATATGGAGCATTGGATTCAATGGTAACGCGCTGACCGCGGAACCTGAAGGTAGCGAGTTCGATCCCTGCTGGTGTGGGGTCGTGGGTGCGCACTGCTGAGGAGTCCCATACTAGGACGAAACAGCTGTCAGTGCTCCCAGGTTTCCTTTGTTCCTCCAACTGAGAATTTTTATGTCTCAAATGCTATTCACTGGTAGAAAGTGACATTTTAGTTGATAGGAATTAGTTAACAATATATAGTGCAAAATTTACTGTCAAGCTAATCAGCTTTTAAATCCTACGGTGATGAATACATGGTTAGAAACTGATTGTGGGAACATGTTAAAGAGTTTATAGAAAAATCATCGGTTAGAAGGATAGATAACACTGATAGGACGTAAATGAAGAGATGAATTGAATGAATAAATATACAAGACCAGTTAATAAGTTTACCAGTGTATACTAAGAATCTGTAAGTCGATTATGATACACAAAAGTATCTTGACTGTCACAAAACAACGTAATTTTTTTTATCATACTATGCATAGACTGGTAACTGTTTGTTTCTAAGTAAACAATAAGTTCAATGTTGATCACTGAATGGCTGCTGCTTCGTCGGAACTTAACAACTTTGAATTTACCTCATTATTTAAAAGGATTTCTGGATCATCGAGAAGAGATAGTTTAGAGAAGAAAACTTTCTTTTTCGATGATATCATTTTCGAAAGCTGTACAATCATATTTATATATATCATAAACATATAACAGTCTATTATAAAACAATACGGTATAATTACATCACTAACCTAATGCTAAAAATAACCGGAATCAAGAATGCAAAGTAGCTGCTTAATAAACTAAGACAGTAGAAATATCGAGGAAGGCAATGAGTTTGGCAAGGTGAAAATTGTTGGTAGATAAGAAACGCAAATACTGAGTGTCCACTTGATAGATAGGTGTAAAGAAGGTGAAGAATGAGACAAGAGTCATAATGAAGGTGATAATAATAAACTAATTAATTATAATGAAATTGAAAAGAATGAAAGTGTTGAGACCATGGTAAGATGAGAGATTGAACATACTTGTTTTGCACGCAGAGATCAGGCTTGAATTGATGAATTGCCAGTGCTTCCGCTGTGCACAACTGTCGAAGGCGTACTCCTTTTCAACTTTTCCATCTGACATGATAAATGACAATGAAGGGAGATTTTGGTCTAGCTTTATATCCAGAGTTGACCAAATGTGTTCAAGAACTGAACTGTTAATTGATTTACATTCTCCCCTCGACAATCACGCAGGATAGTGCTCCAGGATACGTTTGGAAAGCGTGCGCTTTGTGCGGCCACAGTCAGCTAGTTGACAAACAGTAACGTCTGTTAGTTGAAGACTATTAGAAATAGTCTGAGAAATGAAGATAAAGATTTTCTCTTACATTTGTTCAAAGTATTTACTTTATCTCGCACATGTGAATTAATGTATGAAATTAGATGTATCATGAAAAATGAACTTGTTAACTTTCCTATATATTCATAAAATTTATTTTAGTTTCTACAGATTTGTTGACTCACCTTGTTACACCATCTACGTCATATCAGAGTTATCCTTTCTCCAAATCGATCATCTCCTATCAAATTGATCCCAGTATGTAGACACCCTGTGTAAATTGATGCTGAAGTTATTTTGGGTTGTAAATAGCTAATGATAAGCTCCAAAATATAATAAATCCTCGTTTTTCTGTTGAAACTATTGTTTTTCGGCATTCATATTTGATTAGTAAAAGCGGTAAATGCCAGATTATTCCGTTGGCATAGGAGAATTTATTGCTAAGTCTCAGTACCTGTTGTGTACAGAATCATTTTATTAGGAGTTATCGCTGATAGAAATAACAAAGGCTTAAGTTAGTATTGTTTATTTGATTTCTAGTTGTTATTTATTGTGGACTGACATCGGTTGGAGGAAAAAAGGAAACCTGGGAGCACTGGACAGCTGTTTCCTCCTAGTATGGGAATTCCCAGTAGTGCGCACTCACGACCCCGCCCTCCAAGGATTGGACCCACGACCTTCAGGTTCCGTGGTCAGCACGTTACCATTGAGCTAGCCATTGGGTCAGAATCCAATAGTCCATATTTCCAACTTCTTTAACTCATAATGTAGCCCAACCGCCACTGAATGTCATGGTTGAGTAACTGTCCTCATGACCATCAGGCTTTGCCCACCGGTCCGGGTTTCCTTTGCTCCTCAAACTGATGTCAGTCTACGATGAATAAAAACTTGGAATATTTCCAAATTCACACAACTTCCTCAAAATTGCATTTGATTCCTGTTAACAAGGGGTTTTTGAGCGATAGACATTGTGTTGATTGACTGATTACACTGTTAACTAGAAAAGGAAGTTGTACCTCATTGGTCTCGGTATTGAACTTTTAACCAGTGGGTTAACCTTTCGAAGCCTAATTACTATGTTTACATCTGTAAGCCAGATGGTATCATTACTCCTTACATGATGTTTGGTTCATTGACTGCTGCAGAAACATTCACATGGTTACACAGCTGTATCTATTTTAAATTCCTTGTCAACCACACTATTTTGAGCAAATTCAGTCACTTATACTTATCTGAAGTGTTCTGGTATACGAGTTTCATATCACACAGAGTATAATTCAATTTAGGGGTTGTTGAGGATTTACTGATTTCAAGTTGGTATTCACCATGAACTGATATCAGTTAAAGGAACATTGGGAAGCTAAGAGTAGACTTGGTGGACATGAGTACAAATACTCAACAATGGTATTGGGAGATGATCGCACTATCCAGTAAACTGACAGAAGTTGGAAATATGGACCATTGGGTTCTGATGTAGTGGCTCAACGGTAAAATGCTGGCCATGGAACCTAAAGGCTATGGGTTCGACCCCTGGAGGGGTGCGTACTGCTGAGGAGTCCCATACTAGGACAAAACAGCCGTCCAGTGCTCTTAGGCTTCTAATATCCCTTCAACTAACATCGGTCTATGATGAATCCCAACTTGAAAAGAAGTGAAACGATCAATTTACAAATTGCACCATCTACATTGACATTTCTAAGAGCACAGTAGTGTCTCAACTGCCCATCTGTGGTATCAACAGAGTCGCACTAGGAACCACTCAACTGAGATCATGATTTATGAACCAGTTAGGCTTATCTGTAGTATTTCGCTAGCTAGATCAGAGTGATCTAAACACCGGGTGGCTTGACAGAGGTGTGCCTAGACGAATTCAGCTTATACAGCTGAATCATTTCTGGTCGCTTGAATCTGGTTGGCTTAATTAGATGACAGATATGCCTAAATTAGGAAGATAAGTTAGAAAGTGATTTACATGCATAGTGCGATTCGTAAATGATTTGCAAACTGACATCGTATTTCAAGTATGCCGATCCATGTAAGTCAACTAGCCGGATTCGGGTGGTCTGAACTAATTTGGCTCTGTAAGCTGAATTTGTGAAGCTACATAGCTGATAAGGTGGGCTCCAAATAAGCGAAACGGCCATCAGGTGTTTTGATCAAGTTGAGTGGCTTCTTACTACTGAAGTTGTTTAGTAGTAGTTTGTTTCGGAAGCATCAAACACTAGCAACAACAGGCACCTATCACCATCAACGGGAGTAACCTACCCACGTACCTGGGCAGCATCGTTTCAACTACAGGCGGAACAGGCACAGACGAGGATGTCAGAACAAGCCAGGATCGGAAGACAACAAGACAAGCGTTCATTAACTTGAAAGCAGTGTGGAGATCTACTACACTGCACTGCACTGTACTCAGCATAAAGCGTGAACAACATCTGCATTCTCAACACTAATTCAGTCAAATCAGTCAGTGCTCTTATGTGATGGTTGAGAGACTTGGCGTGTTACGGAAAGGATTTTTAACAGACTTCAGATATCAATCAACAACTGCCACCTACACTGGCTCATTACTGAAGCTCAGATGGATGGCGAGAATAATCAGAATAAGTAAGGAGGAACTCTGGTTAGCTAGCAACGAACCAATGAAGCAAGAAGTTATTGGTCAACAAATATGAGGAAGAAGAGAGTGGAGGTGGATTGGGCATGCACTGAGGGGACCATTCGGGAACATCACGCTTCAGGCCAGGCCTTCCAGTGGAACGGAGATGGGAAACGGCTAGTTGGGTGTCTGAGGTGAGGGTGATATGGGGGGAGATGGTGTAAAGAAGAAATGGGAGCTTGTGAGCATTCGTGGAGCCAGGTTGAAAGGAATGGAGAGGATAGAGTGGAATGGGGGGGTGCTAGTGAAGCTGTATGTTCCACCAGGAACTCAAGGGAATAATAATAATCAAACGAAGCTTGAACAGTTGTATTCTAAACAATAATAGTTTGAAAAGTTGTTGATTTGATGAAATATTGATGAAACCATAAAATTCTGTATGTAATCCGTATAGATTTTCATCAACTTAGTGGCACTGAACTTCGGACAGTTTTTCAATAGTTGGCGAGAGATCAAAAAGTTTTTTTAGAAATTACTAAATTTTTAGATATGAGTTTTAGTACTCAAAGAATTTAAAACTTCTTGTTTTTTTCTGAGTTTTTTTCCTTCAACTTCAATTATCATTCTTATATATATATATATATATATATATATATATATATATATATATATATACATACAAACAAAGTAACTAAAAATTTTCCTAAATACACTTCATAGTGTTTTATTCAACATTTTTTTTTTCTTTCAAAAAAATTCTTTTTAATTTTCTAGATTAAATTTTTTAATGAAACATCAATCAATAAATATATGACATATAATCAATGCAGACCATCTTTGTCCCATTCAATTTCATAGTTTTTAACCGTTCTTTATAATGTTCTATAGAAAATGAAATAGATGTATATACGTTTCTTTATTCCTATGTATAAATTTATTATAGAAAATAAAATGTACACGGAATCACAATGAGGTCAAAAATGAGATTTCAATGAAATATATATTCATCTGGTAATCAATTATCTCGAGTTATTGGTGTTGCGCATTTCATCTAAATAATGACAGTTATTATTATTTTTTCCTAGGGTTCCTAGTGGAACATAAGGATTTAGTAACACTCCTCGATTGCAGTGTTTTGAACCTGGCGCCACGACTATCCATAAGCTTTCATTTCTTCCTCACATGATCTCCTTCATATCACCTTCAGCTGGGATGCCCAACTCGTCGTTTCCCCTTTAGATTCCACTCGAGTGCCTGGCCTGGAGCATGATTTCCCCAGTCAGCCTTCTCATCTCCACTTTCTTCTACATATTTGTTGGGTGATAGGTTCGCAGATTCCAAGCACTTTCATGTCATATCTTCTCATCTCTTTTGCAATCTAGGCAGCCTTACCAACCAGCTTCAAACATAGTGCGTACATTCTACGTACCCACCCATACTTTCGCTTTCATCGGGAAAAGAGAAGATACATCGGCCTGGCCAGTTGGCTTCCTGAAGGCTTTCACCAACTGGCGTCATTTCGTCTCTTCGATTCCAGAGACGAAAAAGTTTGTTTTTATTTCTCATAATTTCTTTGTGTTTTGAAGTTTCTTTAGCGATTGGATTAGTTTTACGGATAGAGTTGTTAACCGTACGCCCAATCTTCCCTCTTTATCCGGGCTTAGAACCAGCTAGTAAACTAGTGAACTAGTTAACCAGGTGAGGTTCATATAAATAATTTTGGTGGTCAATTAGCAATAATCATATTATTTCGTACAGTTTACTTGTAAACAAACAATTTGGATAAACAATGAAGTTGGTGATAACATATGATCAATAAAACTACAATCAACAAAAGACAATCTAGAAAGAACAAAAGGAACTAATCGTCTCACTAAAGAAATTGAAAGATGATGGATACATTTCATCAACCTTATTTGAAAGTTTATTGGACGCACTGTGTTCAAGCACAAAGATATCCACAAAGTGACACGAATTTCACCAGACAAACTAAAAATCAGATCGGCTTTATCTCAATGTGAAGAAAGTTGAGACGCAGCCTACTTGGCACAAGGTCAAGAAAAGGAGCAGATGTAGGCTCAGACCACTCACTGTCTAGTGAAGAGAACCTTCCAAACCAAGTTAAAAGTCTTCATAGAAGATGGTTATAGACCACAGTTCAAGTTCACTGCACAGAACAGAAACTGGAGGATGAAACTACAAAGGAAATCTTCACGTCAGCCATCAAGACAAAATGGGAGATATCTAGCAGCATCCCTCAAGAAACCTGTGTGGATGAGCACTGGAACTCTTTGAAAGCCATGTGGAAAGAAACCTGCATAACCGTATTAAGAAGGAAAGAGAGGCAAGACGAAGAATGGATCTCGATGGATACCTGGAAGCTGATAGATCAGGGAGAGAAGGATGGTGAAGCAGAAGATAAACCAGTGCAGTGCAAGCATGAACAACAAGAACAGGAACTGAGTACAGTGTATAAAACACTGGACAAAGAAGTGAAGAAGAGTGTGTGGAAAGACAAAAGACACTTCTACGAAACACTGTTAAGTGAAGCAGAACAGGTTGTCGGTAGGAGAGAGCTGACAACATTGTATCAAATAACCAGGTTATTAGTTGGTTTGGAAGAGATCAACACAGGTGAAACCAATAAAAGATGATGAAGGAAATTTAATTACCAAAGAAGGGAAACAAAGGAAACGATGGGCCGACCACTTCAAAAAGCTCTTGAATCGATCACCACCACCACCTGCACTTTGTCAAGAGATACCACCTGCACCCACAGAACTACAAGTGAACACAATTCCCCCAACAAAAACCGAAGTCCTGAACGCCATAAAGCTACTGAAATGCGGGAAAGCAGCAGGACCAGATGGGATCCCGCCAGAAGCACTGAAATCAGACGCAGAGACAACAGCGGATATGCTCATACCACTATTGCAGGTGTGGAAGGAAGGGAAAGTACCTGCGTGTTGATTAGAAGAAGGGCTACCTTGTCAAGCTCCCGAAGGAGGGAGACCTCAATGTTTGCAACAAGTGGCGGTGAATCACGCTCCTGTCTACCCAAAGCTAAATGTTAAGCCACATCATCCTAGAGAGACTAAAGGATATGCTGAATTCAAAATTACGACAGAAACAAGCTAACTGGCTGGATTCAAGAAGTACAAATCATGTGCCAACCAACCTGCAACGCTTCGCATCATCATAGAACAGTATAGAATGTCAGTCAACTCTACACCTCAAATTCATCAATTTTGAAAGGCCTTCGACAGTGTCGACAGAAAGTGATTTAGCAGGCAGCTACCTCAATACTACGGAATACCACAAGCATTCACCAATCTCATTCAACAGCTAGCTATATGAAGACGCCACATGCCAAGTAATTCACAACACGAAGTTCAGTGATGCCTTTCAAGTGGACACATGAGTAAGACAAGGTTGCCACCCACAATCATAGATGATCTGCCTGATTGTGGTCGACTGGACTTGATCATGCATCAAACAGTGAGGAGCTGTGAGAAGAGGGGGATCCGCTGGCTGGACCTGGGAAAAGATCCTGGAAGATTTGAATTTCGTCAATGACTTGTGTCTAACGTCTCTCAAACTAGAAGACCCACAGGCAAAAACTAACAAATTGACAGAAGAGGCGACGTAGCGAAGGAAGACAGGACTTCAAGTGAATGTAGAGAAGACAGAGGTGATGAAGATACCCAACCAACACCACCAACAACAAGAAGCTTCAATCACCATCACCATCAACGGGAGAAACTTAAAGGAAGCATCCTCTTTCACCTATCTAGACAGCACTGTTTCAACTACAGGTGGCGGCACAGACGAAGAAGTCAAAGTCAGGCAAAATTGGAAAAGCAAGACAGGCGTTCATTAGCCTGAAATTAGTGTGGAGATCTTCTGCACTGCATTCAGCATAAAGCGTGAACGAGATACACTGACTCGATGCTAAAGATCAGGTGGATGGCGAGAATAATAAGAATAAGCAACAAGGAACTCTGGGAACGAACCAACGAATCAAGAACCTGCCGCTGAACAAACATGTAGAAGGACGTGGAGATGTATTCGGCATACACTGAGGAGACTGACTGGGGACATCACACGCCAGGCCAGGCCCAGGGTGACATGGAGGAGATCGTGTGAGGAAGAAATGAGAGCTTGTGGGCATTTGTGGAGCCAGGTTGAAAAGATTGCAGAGAAGAGAGTGTAATGTAAACGTGCTACTAAAGCCCTATATTCCACTAGGAACCCAAGGGACAAGTAATAATAAAAATAAAATTTGAAAATTTGTAGCCTATAAGGCGCACGATTCCACGGATGAATGGTGTATCAAAAATACACAAACCTGAGATGCCTCTTCGCCATATACTGGATATAACCAATTTGCGTTAGCATGTTATTTCTAATTGGCTGGTACGATTACTTAAACCTTTGCGTGACCAGTTAGTAAAATATAGCTTGAGAGGCACCTTCCAGACTGTAGATACAATATAAAAAAGCTTGGATGTTTTAAACAGATGTATAGGATCCCTAGATGTCACATCTTTGTTTACTAAAGTCCCTTTAATGGAAACCGTCGACTATATTTGTGGAGAATTATTGGAAAGGAAATTAGACACTTGCATTCTTATTATAAACTTTAAGGAACTAATACTAAAATGTACAATGAATGTCCAGTTCACCTTCAACAGTGATCTTTACAGAGAAATCTACGGAGTGGTTGTGGGATCTCCATTGAGACCAATATTTGGAGACATGTTTTTAGCAAAATTGGAAAATGATCCTTTGAAAGATCAAGCTTCCAATATGGAGTTGTACTATCAATACATGGATGGTACGTTTTTAGTCTTTGATAGATGCATATGTATTCATTCTATTTTGAACCATTTCAACAGCGCTCACCCATCAATTCATTTGACATATGAAAATGAAATCAATGATTCGATACATTTTCTTGATGTGTTAATGACAACGAACAAAGATGGCTCTATACTGAGAAGTATATGTAGAAAACTAACATCTTAAGCACAGTATATAGGCTTTCTCAGCTTCGTACCGATGAAGTAGAATTGTAATATAATCAGGTGCCTGGCTTCTACAGTAAGATCAATTTGTTCAAGAAGTGTGTGGAAAAAGAACCACTGTCTATGCATGATATTACAAGTGAAAGTGGTCATCCGAATAAGTTTATCAAAGTTAACTCCAACTACATTGGTCCTGAGGAAGGACTTATGACAGTGCAGAAGAAACCTTTGTTTCTGCGTTTACAATACAAGAGAGATGCTGCAAGTGACATTCTGTCACACTGCCTAACTAGAGCAGTCAATAGGACGTTTTATGCAGGTTGGCTTTGCATATCAATCAGTAGCCGGCTAATGGTCAATCTGAGACTAAAGGGCAGTCTACAGTAATCTCAGCTCTTCATCTTGCATGCACCAATTTAAATGTTCTCGTGGGATTAGTTGAATAAGAAGTGAGATTAGTCAGGTGCGTCTGTAGATATCACAGTATTTACCAGCTTGGTTCGAAAAGAACACATTGAAGGTGGTAAAAAGATCAGTTCTAATGCATCTAGTCGGCACAGAGCATCACACAGATGATAATTAAGCTTTCAGTGTCATTCACTGTATTCCAAAAACGATAGCTCGCCAACACCACAATATAGCGGAGGCTATCACAATAAGACTCATCAAATCTAAACTGTGTATTCAGAAAGAACACGTCTCCCGTGACTTTCAGCAAACTAAAGGTCACTCCTGCCATCTTATTCGGTCATTATCATATCATTCATCTGTATATGTATCATCTCAATAAAGACTAATTTAAAAAAGATAAAGCAATTCCCTTACAATCCTTTAACCTCACTTCATTTTGAAAATATACCTGCCCCTAACGTGACTTGACTTTACGCTGTATAAATGCATTTCATAATTGTAGAACTTGAAGAGAATTTATTGGAAAGAATATTCTTTGTTCAGATTCTTGCTTTTTATAATATAACAGTGTCCTGTGTTGAACTCATTACGACTCAGTGAAGCATGGACTTAAGCGGAAATTTTTTTTTAGATATTGTGTGGTTTTTGCTGTCGGCTCTCTATTTATTTTTTCACTGAAATCGAGTGAAGGTGAAAATTTTTTGAAAATTATTCTTTCTACCTGGAAATTATCCAACAAAATTGAAACTGTCGTTGAATTGGAAATCATTATGAGTTTGGAATGTAGGTAGATTGAAATATCTTCATCAGATGAAGAATATTAAATTGAAAAATGAATAGAGGTTACAATGGAGATAATTATCTTTTCGACTATTCATTTTCACACCTATAGATTCGTAGACATATAAGTAAGACTGCTCATTGTTTCACACAAGTTTCCATTCAACGGTCAAACTTAGTCTATAGGTGAATATACAGCGAACAGTACGGTTTGCTATCCAGTGATAATAAAGAAATAAATATTCAATAAAATACGAACAGATATTCAGAGTACCACAATCAGGCCACGGTAAATAGTGTTTATACATGTTTCTTTTGAATACAGATTTTAGGTTTGAAGTTGTGAACTGAAGAAGCTTTGACTGCACATTAATGGTGAGTCCTCAATCATTTTGATTGGTTTGGTTGCACTTCGTAGCGAACTTTGAACGAAGTTTTCAGAGAACCCATATATCCGGGGTCAACGAGATGTTTAACGATGGAGCTGGAGATGGTTTTGTATTCACCCTTCAGCAATCAAGCTGGGTAATGTTTGCGAGCTCATATTACGGCCACAGGAGCAAGTGAACATGTAAATAAACAGTGATTAGGCCTAGTGCTCCAACTTGTTCACCCTATGATGAATCAGCTTTTGACATGAGAACAGAATACAAAGGTGTGTAATGTAGAATGCTCTACTTAGAGTCTTTGACAAGCTCTCACGAAAGATATCCATGTCAATATCACCTTAAAATGTGAGATTCACTAGAAGTGTTTCATTTGAGGCTGTCTAAATCTCATCCATAGTTTCCTTTTCCTTCACATTTTTCGCTAAAAATCTGGATGTTTAGTCATACTCTAACAGTACTACTCATTGGATTTTTCATTCGTTAACAAGTGTATCACCAATGCACACTATTCCTATTCTTGATGACGGTGAACGCACAAGATTCCTCTTCCTACTTAGAGGCACGCAACTGTTAAAGTTGGCTATTTGACTATTCCAAGTGGGCTTTCTGTAGAAGAGATGAAACTCTAAGTTTGATTTAGATCCCAGTTTAAATTTGACTTAAGAGTGAGTGCTGTTGAAAGTTTGAAGGAGGCGTGTCAAGTTCAGGTTCTCATCACAAACAATGAAGTTATCGTCAACATACTTTCTATAAATATGAAGTTGACTAATTGTCGGGAGTAATGGGGTATTCTGAAAGCTGGCTATGAAGCAGTCTACAAGCAGAAGTCCAAGAAGCAATCTCACGGATTCACCATCAATGTGTCTGTAAATCTAGTTATTCAATCTGCAGTAAACGTTAGGCTTACATCTGAGAAGTTCTTCCAGTTGGTGATTTGGCAGGCCAACATCTGGATTTCTGAACTGGACGAAGTTGCCTGAGCAACAGATTCTTTCTGTTAACGGTGTCTTTGTGAATAATGACATGATGTCTAATTAAGCCATACTTCTTCCCGAAAGATAAATATCCTTGACTGACTTGGTAAACTGTGTCAGAAACACTGTGTTTCAAGAGCTGTTTCTTTGCATGTTCAAGAACTTCTACTAGCCATTTTGCAACTGCATGGCATAGTAAATGTCTCATGTTTAGAAAGAGGTAGAGGAGGACACCATATTTCTGCACTTTCGGTGGGCTATACAAAAGTGAAAAAATAGTTCCAGAAGCGTGAAGTTGTTCATATAGACCATTGCTAATGACTGATTAATTCTTCTCTCATTTTCTTCAACAGGTTTGAGGGCTGCATTTCTGTCTATTCTGATGGATCTTTCTGATTCACTGAGTTAGGGAACCCCTCTCCAGTTAAAAAAAATACGTGGAATCTTGTCAACATAGTCAAAATCATTCAGCCTTACTATCCCCTTCACTGTTATCTGGGTGGATCATGATAGGATTTCCATTTTTCTATGATAACGATAATCCTTTGACAGAATATGTCGGTTATTTGGTTTACTATTGAGGTACTCAAGACAACAGTTTAGAGCAGTTTGTTTGAAATCTGCTTGATAGAAAAATGAAGAAACATATCCAGTTTCTTAACTATCAAATGGTTCTTGCAATTCTCAAAATATAGAAAAAAATCCTCATTTAGTCACTCAAAAACAAAAATAGGTTATAGCAATGATAATAACCTTTTCGGATCATGCATGTTTTTCAAAAAAACCCCCTTGAATCAATGAACTGTATTTGTCTATAACCATTCAGTAAAATTCAGTTTCTTGAATGAAGAAAGGTTTAGATTGTCTCTGTCACATTGTCAACAGTGAAAAAGACAGTTTACTGATGACTGAAGAATTTTTGTTTTAAACTTGTTGATCAAAAATATCTCATTTTGTTACCATAGTGATGTATGTTAACGTGAAACAATGTGTAGTGGTTAGCTAGAAGTTACTGATAGGATTATAGACTTAGTAGTAAACTTACAGCTTGAACATATATATGAGTAGGTGGTGTATCGCTCAGATATTCACGGTTTTCTAAATAGAAAAGGGAGAAGTTCATAAAACTGAAATATTGGAAAGATAAATAAATCAATATTTTTCAGAGTCAAAAATATGTACAATAACCAGATAGAATCCAGAACGTTTAGTCATTTCCAAGGTAGAGTAAGTTGAATTGAATAAAACAGTCGATAATCAGTGAAAAACAGGTGGTTTCACTTACATGTTTTTTATAAGTTTTGGGTACAGACATCATTAAATAGGTTTTATTTGTTTATTTCATTTCATAAGTTACCGTTAACCAAGGTCTTGCGTATCTTGGTACTCAAGTTTATTTGCAGCCTACAAGGGACTTATACTCCTATACGAAACTTAAATCCATATTAATGGGCAAATTTTACATTGATCATTTAAAAACATCACCAGAAACCGCCAATTCTGAATTATTGACTGAAAGGTTAAACTTCTCTCAGAAAATACGTAAGAAATATTTATGAAAACAAAAGTTAGGCATCTCTGACTTACTGCTCATTTATGCGCATTTAAAAAATCAGTGTAGAGATCTACTGTACCACACTCCACTCAGCACGAAGCCTGAACAACATCCGAATTCTAAACATTAATGTCATGTCAAGTCACTCAGTGATTCCATGTGATGGTTGAGACACTTGGCGAGTCATGAAAAGTATTCCCAACAAACTACACATACATCAGCAACACCTGCCACCTACGCCTACACTCACTCGATACTGAAGATGGAGATGAGATGGATGGTGAGAATAATTAGAATAAGCAAGTAGGAACTATGGCTGACTGGCTGACAACGAACCAGCCAAGAACCAGTCACCGAACAAATATGCAGAAGAAGAGAGTGGAGATGGATTGGATTGGAATGGAATGAATATAGACTGAGAAGACGATTTGTGCACATCATGCATAGGGACAGATTCTCGAGTGGAACCCGGATGGAAAACGACGAGTTGGGCGTCCAAGGGTGACATGGAAGAGATCGTGTAAGAAGGAAATGAAAGGTTATGTGGGGTCTTGGATCCAGGTTGGAAAGACTATAGAGAAGAGAGTGAAATTGTGACGTGCTAGTGAAGCCCTATGTTTCACTATGGACCCAAAGGGCAAATAAAATAAATATAGTAATGAGAGGTCACACAGTTTGAATCCTGATTGCTGAAATTATCAGTATTTTAAATTTCGCTCTGTTATATGTCCTGAGCTTTTAATCTATACATGTAGTCTGTCTGGCTTTACAATCAGTAGAATGCTGTAGATAAAATTGAAAAACCATATTACCGTGTTTAAATTTATTCACAAAATACGAAGCTTTGAGTTAAGTTGCAGTGAAATACCAGCCTGGGGTACCATAATTTCTGTTTTAAAAACTCACAGAAAATATTTCTCGCACATATTATTACATTAGTTTACTAGTAATATTTTATTATTTGTCCCTTGGGTTCCTAGTGGAACATACAGCTTCACTACCACCTACCCATTCAACTCTATTCTCTCCAATCTATTCAACTTGGCTCCACAACTGCCCACAACCTCTCATTTCTTCCTAACACCATCTTCTCCATATCACCCTCACCTCACACGCACAACTCACCATTTCCCATCTCGGTTCCAATCGACAACCTGTACTGGAGTGTGATGTCCCCGAATCGTCTTCTCATTGCATGCCCAGTACATCTCCACTCCCTTCCTCTGCATATTTGTTCAGCGATAGGTTGTTGCTTCTTTGGTTCGTTGCCGAGCCAGAGTTACTCGTCGCTTATTGTTTCTGGCCATTTGAGCTTCAATGATGAGCCAGTGTAGGTGGCAGTTGTTGATGAATATCTGAAGTCTGTTGAAAATGCTTTTGGTGAAATGCCAAGTCTCTCAACCATCACAAGGAATCACTGAGTGACTTGACGTTAGTGTTGAGAATGCAGATGTTGTTCACGCTTTATGCTGAGTGCAGAAGATCTCCACATTAGTTTAGTTCATCTATAAAATGCTATGTAAACTTGCCAACTTTTAACATGAATATTTAGCACTAAAATAAGATATACTCTACTATTCTTATGATAGTTTTCTACTATTTAGTTGTGTATATTAAATTCCATTTCACTCGATTTATTAGGCACATCACAGAGTGAAATAGTATACTTTACTGGGTTAAGTTGTGAAAACAATTATTTATTCTTAATTGTATCAATGTAACCTCACAATTTTAAGATATAATTTATACAATTCAAGTTCTGTCTATCCTCTTTGTGGTAATAGGTAAGTTTATAATACAAATGTTTAATGAAAATGTCTTATTGTCGTACATAAATAACATTATAGTTTACAATCTCATTTATTCATGTCAAAATTCATTAACAAAATAATTGACGCCATTAAATTAAGCATTTATAGCAAGCATATTGTTTGGTATGCATTGAATATTTGTAATCAAATGTGAATTTTTACGATCGACTTAAATAATGTTAACCAGATCACCCTACACTTTACTTGATTTGGTGTAATTAATTAGTAAACATGTTTAAATGCATTACAAATTAATCAACCATTTTTTGTAAAGTTAACATATTCCATAATTTATACTGAGTGATGATTGGACTGTGACCGGATACAAACCAAAGACCACCGGGTTTCTGGTCTCATGCTGGACCAACTGATCTACGAGGTCCGACTGCTAACCACATCAGTTACCAAGAGTTTTCGCCTGAATACAATGTGAATTTGTGATATGTTACTACCGCTTAATCGTATTCACACTGGTTGCCTAGTCAGAATTTCTTATCCCGAATTCAAATCTAACTGAATCAGAAAGGGAGAGCATCATATTGATTACTTGGTGATCGCTGGTTTCGAATCCAAATTTTTCTTTCACCTTCAGGTATCACCCAGTATAAATACTAGTCTGTCAAACCTCGGCTATCTCAAATAGTCAAATGATATTCCATAATTTCTGACAACAGTAAATCTAATCAAGTTGTATTGACAGTTAATATGAAACCATGTAGGTATTTTTTTTAATGTGCAACCGGATTATTTTGAATTGCACCTTTTACATAATTGTTGGCAACTTTTATAAAAAAAATTGAAAAATACGTTTAGTAATAAATATATCCGTTTCACGGTATTAGTTATATAAAATAGATTTTTCCATGATGCTGAATTAGCCTATTTGCTGATGAATATAGAAACGATCACTCATACTACATTTAACCTCTCAAATTTTATCAGACAGTATAGCTTAGTTACAGCCTACGTGTATTACTCAGTAACAAGAGTAAGGCGATTATCATAAACCATAAAAATAACCGATACTGTGAAATAAATTCATCAGTTCCTTCCTTTGTTTCATCAGTATATCTGTAATTTAGTTGCACTCATTTGCGTAAACGTTTTTGACATTCGCAGTCTCAACCCACAACTTGCAGACAAGAATAATTTAACTCGAATTTTTAGTTGAATTGCAATGAATTCATCCTTACATGAAAATATGTCATTGTATCAGTCACTCGGGCAGAGAAGATGGGACTTCCATCAGGTGAACGTAGGAAAGACAGAGGTGATGCAGATACTCAACCAACAACAACAACAAGCAGCAATCACCATCAACGACAGAAGTCTAAGGCAAGTTATCTCTTTCACCTACCCACAAAGGCAGCATCGTTTCAACTACACACAGGGTTAGCGGTGGCGGGGGTACAGATGAGGATGTCAGAGCCATTCAGGATCAGAAAGAAAGCAAAACAACCCTTCCTTCATCAAGCTGAAATAATCAATGTGCAGATCTACTGCATTCCACTGCACTCCACTCCACTCCATTCAGCATAAAGCATGAACAACATCTGGATTCTCAGCACTAATGTCATGTCAAGTCACTCAGTGATTCCATGTGATGGTTGAGAGACTTGGCGAGTCATGAAAAGTATTTCCAACAAACTTCAGACATACATCATCAACACCTGCCACATATGCCTACACACACTCGATACTGAAGATGGAGATGAGATGGATGGTGAAATAATAAGAATAAGCAAGTAGGAACTGTGGCTGGCTGGCTGGGTAGCTGGCAATGAACCAACGAAGCAAGAACCCATCCTTCAACAGATATGCAGAGGAGGAAACTGGAAATGGACTGGATTAGATTGGACATACATTGAGAAGACGATTTGGGTTATATTAGGCGTGAGGCCAGTCCAGACCGTCAAGTGGGACCGGGATGGAAAAGGATGAGTTGGGCGTCCTGGCTGAGAGTGAGATGGAGGAGATGGTTTGAGGAAGAAACAAAAAATTATGGGGAGCTGTGAAGCCAGATTAGAGGGATTGCAGAGAAGTGAGTGAAATGGTGACATGCTACTGATTCCTTACATTCCACTGGAAACCCAAGAGACAAATAATACTAATAATGATGATTCATTCGAATATGAAAATGATAAACGAACTTATTTAACCGAATAGTGACAGCTTTTGAATGTATATGCATAAATTGGAAAATCAAGGTAGCCTTGAAATGTAACTTCATTTTACTTCAAAACCCTTTTGATAAAAGAAGTGAAAGCGTGTTGTATATCTTTATAATTATCTTAGTAGTATGACTATGTTAAAAATTTAATTTCAGAAACATTTGAATTGCTTGGTGAAGTGCCTTTTTGATTCGTTAGGGATTCTAATTTGTATTATCCTATGTACGTTGATATTCAAGGAACTTTCGAAGAAGAGAGACATAGACGTAATTACTTCCTCAAAGTTCAGTTTATTTTGATATCCTTACTCTGAAATCTTGAAATAGTATTGAATTCAACACTATTTTCCTAGAAGTATAGTCAAAAAGATTAGTAAGGATAAATAGAAAATTGCTGGACATCAGAAAAACTTCATTTCTGGAAAAATATGCATGTTTTTCTCCAATATATGATTTGTGTATACAAATATAAGTTACAACAATCGTTCACTTTAATTACTGATGAATTTCTAAGTTCTTTTAAGTTGAAGGTTCACAACCCTTCTGCATTTTATATATTTGAACGTTTCGGTTACTTTTTAGTGAATTTTATTCACTGGTTTCAAATATTTCATTACGTAAACTAGGTTATTATGTTGAGGGGTTGTAAACAACAAAATAGCATTTTCAGTATGTAAAATTTCATCACGACGTTCTATCATAAGATGAACTTATCAGTTATAGCACATGTTTGATTGTTAGAGCTACTAGGTTTGATGTTCAACGCTTTAACACAGTCTTTAATGATTTAGAAGTAGTATTCATGATGGACTGACATCAGTTGAGGAACCATTGAAGTCCCGGGAGCACTGGAAAGCTGTTACGTCCTAGTATAGGACTCCTCAGTATTACACACCCACGACCCGGCTACGGATCAAACTCAGGACATTCAGGTTTCACGGTGAACACGTTAACCATTCAACCACTGGATCGGTTTCCAGTGGTTCATAATTTCCAACTTCTGTCAATTCATAGCGCGACTTTCACCCAAAGTCTTTAGTTATCATCTACTTCACTTCCGACTGGTTGACCCCACAGTTCACGGCTTCTCATTAGAGCTTTCCAATATCCATCTCTAATAATTCCTAAAAGAAGGAGATACATGGAGTATTGTCGAAGGGATGATTACGTATACTGAATAATTAAGAGTGAAAATAACCATTATAGCTAATGTGTTTGACGAACATAAAGTTTATAACTATGAAAATAATTTACATAATGTTTCAGTATCGTAAATGAAAGCATGAATGATGCAACATTGAATTTTTAGCTGGGTAAGTAGAGGTTATAAGAAGAAAGTGCCACTTTGTAACATAGGATTATTATTTTGACGATCTGAGATGGCTGTAGTTTGGCAGACTAGTATTTATACTACGTGAGAGTTGAAGATGAAATGAAAATTTGGGCCGCAGTAGGATTCGTACCAGTAACCACCTGGTTTCCTGTATGATGCCTTATCAACTGAGCTACGAACACCAGACAAGAAACCCTGGTGGTCACTGGTTCCAAACCGGTCACCGTTCAAGTTTTTACTTCAACTTCAATCATCATGCAGCATAAATATATGATTGCTCAAAGAATTACTCCTTATTTTTTAGTAAACTCGAAATTTATACACTAATTAGACGCATTTAGTTGAATTTTATGCATAATTCTTATTCGTTACTCTTAGTTGCCTAAAGGTATATTATAGTGGTGTAGGTTGTATGAATTTTACATCCCTTTTCGTTTGTGACAACAATGAAGGTGAGAAAATATTGAAACTAGTTAGCTTCGATAAAAGGATTGAATTATTAGTCATCAAAAACCATTCAGAATAAAACAATTTGTCATACTGATTTGCACTTAATGAGTTTTCTTTTTGCTAGTGAATAACTGAATTCCATAGTAAAGAGTCTTAAGAAAATTGTAACCAGTTTTGATTGCAGTATTATTATGAGGTAAGTATTTGAGAAAACATTGGTTTCATCCTGTCCAACTCGTCTAATGCTATTACATAATACTTAGGAGTAGTATTCATCATGTACTGACATCAGTTGGGGAACCACTGAAAACCCGGGAGCACTGCACAGCTGTTTCGTCCTAGTATGAGACTCCTCAGTTGTACGCACCTACGACCCGGCTAGGGATCGAACCCATTCATCTCAGAAATGCACTACTGTATAGTGCTCATTAGTGACTTACTTCTAGATGGATATCGGGAAGCTCTAATGAGAAGCCGTGAACTATGGGGTCAACCAGTCGGAAATGAAGTAGATAATAACTAAAGACCTTGAGTGATAGTCACGCTATGTTGTGAACCACTGGAAACCGACCGAGTGGTTGAATGGTTAACGTGTTCACCGTGAAACCTGAATGTCCTGAGTTTGATCCGTAGCCGGGTCGTGGGTGCGTACTACTGAGGAGTCCTATACTAGGACGTAACAGCTTTCCAGTGCTCCCGGGACTTCAACGGTTCCCCACTTGATGTCAGTCCATCATGAATCCTTTTTTAAATTAAAAAAACCCCAGTCATCTCAGAAATACATAATACCTAATAGATTTACCATTTTCAACAATCTTTTCACCCCCTTCTGAGTTATATACTTTCTATGAACCATTCCATATATTAAGTATAATTGTTTTATATCATACCTTCATTGATTGGACCGAATTGATCAGTCTCTTTTGGCATATAGGCTCCTGTACGGATGCCTCGATATTGCGTGCGTTTGGTCCAATCGACGACGGTATGATATAAAAACAATTATACTAAAACTATAGCCGTCACACAAGAAGTGGCTATCGTGGCTCGGTGGTGTAGTGGATGACGCTCTGGCGTCTGAAGTGATAGCTGTCGGGTCCGGAACCCGGTGGGAACAACATTACTCACTAGGGAGCAGGTATATCCAGCTGACGAGTCCCAAATAAGACGAAATGCAAATCCTGGATTCCTCTGCTAGCCATAATCCATCATTATCACTCAATATATTACATAATCTATTTGTTATCATTCGCACATCAATTGTTATTATAATCAGAAATGCCTATGTCATCATCCGCTCTATTATTATTGTCATCATCATATAGTGTTTAGTTTTCCTTAAGGGATATAATTTTTTAAATATAATATATATATATACGATTGTACAGCTTGAAAATAAATTCGTGGAGGAGAGTCTGTTTGCTGATTATCTTCTTTTTGATGTTACAATGGGAATTATTAAAGCATTTGAGTGACTTTATGAAAATTTTAGCATGATTATGAAAAGATAATGAAAGTTTAATTGGTAATTAAAATGTACATTATGCTTATTTCGACGATACTTTGCAAATGGAGTTCATATAGTCGAAGACAAAGAAGTAAATGTTATCAGCTTCATAGTAACAATCAAAAAGTAGTTGAATGCAAGACTGTTTTGTGAATAAACTATGTTTTCATATCTAGTTTAAGTAGGTAGATTGAACTCTGTATTAGATTGTTCATTTCACATTTCATACAGTAAAACAGTAAATCCTGAATGACCTTTTATTATTTGTCACGTGGGTTCCTAGTGGAACATACAGCTTCACTACCACCTACCCATTCAACTCTATTCTCTCCATTCCTTTCAACTTGGCTCCACAACTGCCCACAACCTCTCGTTTCTTCCTAACACCATCTCCTTCATATCACCCTCACCTCACACGCACAACTCACCGTTTCCCACCCACGTTCCACTCGACAACCTGCACTGCAGTGTCATGTCCCCGAATCATCTTCTCAATTCATGCCCATTACATCTCCACTCTCTCCCTACACACATTCGATCACCGTTAACTTCCTCCTTCATTGGTTCGTTGCCAGAAAACAAGAGTTCCTCCCCACTTATTCTTATTATTCTCGCCATCCAGCCGATCTTCAGTGATGAGTCAGTGTAGGTGGCAGTTGTTGATGAATATCTGCAGTCTGTTGAAAATGCTTTTGGTGAAATGCCAAGTCTCACAACCATCACATGGAATCACTGACTGACTTGACTTGACTTGACTTGACTTGACTGGATTGGTGTTGGGAATGCAGATGTTGTTCACGCTTATGCTGAGTGTAGTGTAGTGTAGTGTGGTGTAGTGTAGTGCAGTGCAGTGCAGTGTAGTAGATCTCCACACTGATTTCAACTTAATGAAGGAAGGCATGTGTTGCTGTGTTTCCGATCCTGGTTTGTTCTGATGTCGTCGTCTGTGCCTGTGTCTGTGCCGCCTGTAGTTGTAACGATGCTGCCTAGGTATGTGGGTAGGTGAAAGGGACTACCTCCTTCAAGTTTCTACCATTGATAGTGATGGTGAGTCGAGCTTATTGTTGTTGGTTGAGTATCACCTGTGTCTTCTCTACGTTCATTTGAAGTCCTGTCTTCCTTCGCTGCCCTGCCTATCCTGTCAGCTTGTTGGATTTCGCCTGTTGATCTTCGAGTTTGTGTGACATTAGAATGACGTTTTAAACATAATTTATTATTCATATATATGCTAAAGGTGACTGCATACCTTTTACATCCTGTTTTTATGGTACTATCTCTTCTCTTCTTTCATTTGTCGTATGGACAATAGACTTTTTATAATATCTGGAATAAGTTTTGAGTCATTTTTGCCACACATGATTGAAGCCGACTAGATAAATAAAACTTCAGTTGTCAATTTCTCCCTCAACCACACTAAGTTTATTTCAAAGATTGTCACTGTGTTCCATTCTAATATGTGGTTGTATGTGAATGCATGGATTGCAGTAACTGAGCTTTTCTGTAGATTCCCGATCATACTAGCGTCAATGAAGCTCGATTAGGTTAGGTTTCATATTAATATTATTATTTTTGCTTTGGGTTTCTAGTGGAACACAGGGCTTCAAAAGCACGTCACCATTCCACTCTCTTCTCTGCAGTCTTTCCAACATGGCTTTACGACCGCCCACAACCTCTCATTTCTTCCTCACACGATCTCCTTCGTGTCACCCTTGGACGCCCAACTTGCCATGGTTAGGTTTCAGTACCCTATTATTCTCCAACTGACCCCTTTGGAATACTTTGACCGATGCACTTAACCTCAAAATCTTTGCATTGCTTTCGATAGGCTAAATTATTTCGTTTGATAAGCTCTGCAAGATCTCAGCCTGCAAAACTTGTTTCTTAGTGACTTTGTAGATTCGAATTACACCTGATTCCATCTTTGTTAAGAATACTGGGTAAAGTTCCCATGGTACCTTCTTTAAACGGTAATACCGTGGAGATTTTGAATTGTTGTTTCTTGGTAGTGGCATTATTTTGTCTAAATTATCTGTTTCCATGTCCTTCGTCTTTTACTCACAATTTCTTATACACTCATGGAAACCTTATGATGATAACTAATGAGCACTTGAGTGTTTTTTTGTGTGTATTATTTCCTTTTGTGGAGTTTCTGTTTTACTGATTGTACATTTTGCTCTATTATTTAAATGTTTCAATAAACCAATCCTGATATAGGATGAGATAATCTGAAGTCTAGGTACCGATTAGAATGCTTAGTTTTTCTGTGAGACTATTATATAAGAATCCATCTTGTCTCCCCTTTGTTCTGCAATCCATCATAGCTGGTTCGTATCAGTTCGTATTTATAGTAAACTGGAGTACATCTACAACTGGATTTATTTGTTTCAAAAAGTTATCAAATATGTTCTGACTTCAATACGATAACTGTAACATCTAAGTATTTCCACCACATGTAAGAAGGAGGACTAAATGTCCTAATAGGTGATGGTGTTATAGCAATCCCTTCGAGTTGTTTGTATGTTTTTCTTCAAAACATGAAAATTTTGAAGTCAGGAATAATCCTACTCTTGATCAGTGTTGAGCTCATTCCCGTTTTCATCAACTTCCAATTAAAAGTCATCTAGTCTTTTTGATAAGTTCATAAGAGTTAGTCAGTCCAGATTCTGAAGAGTTTGTAAATGAACCTAGTATAGTCACTGAGTATCAATGATTTCATAATTTGAAGTCTCTCTGAAGTCTACTGTGGTTTCGACAGAAAAACTAAGCTTATGAATTATTATAGGACTATACATCCTACTGGGATTGATGATTTTGGACATTAAACTAAACCATTTGAACTTACCTAGAAATCGTTTCGTTGGATGTAATGGATCCATTGTATATTTTTTTCACTCTGTTCTTAATAGTATCAACTGATTTTTAAGTTGTTTTTAATGGTTTTGTTTGTACATGTTGATTAATTTTTTTTAGTGTAATCAGATCTTTTCAATATCACTGCTGAATTATGTTTATCCAAATGGGTAATTATTACGCTGTTATCATTTCAAAGATTTTTTCGATGTAAAATTATTTTAGTTTTATAAAATTTCTTTTAACTTCTTTTCGATGTTTCAGTACCAGTTCATATTTCTCCTGTATCTCTTCTACGACCTTCTTACTAATAGAACTTATTACTACTTCTATCCTAGTAATAACGTCTTTAGGTTTCGATTCCTTCACCAAGAATAAATTTTCGACTAAGTATAATAATTGAATTTTGAGGAAGTTGTGGAGATTTGGAAATATTTCAAGTTGTTATTCATCGTAGACTGGCATCAATTGGAGGAACAAAGGAGGTAACAGAAGTTGGAAATATGGAGCATTGGATTCTGACCCAGTGGCTCTGTGCTGTCCACGGGACCTGAAGGTCGCGGGTTCGAACGCTGCGGGGGAGAGTCGTAGGTGCGCACTGCTGAGGAGTCCCATACTGGTCTGACGAAATAGATGTCCAGTGCTAGCAGGTTTACTTTGTTCCTCTAACTGATGTCAGTCTACGATGAATAACTACTTGAGTATTATACTGCCAATAGTTATACATTACCAATGATGGATAAAAATGTATCAATGTGAATGAAACCGTCGATGGTGCTTCATTATTGATATTACTATTCTGAATTGAAAAGTCATTTTGGACATTCTTTACTGGAGCTAGCCTGATGGTATAATTCAGTAAGCCATTCACTTCCTTCAGGACCAAAGAGTCATTGTTACATTTTCAAAGACTTCAATATTCTCATTGCATCATTAAAAAAAAATAAAAATTTCAGCATTCTTTGAAAAATTATACTTGATGGAGAGACGTGGAAAACTTTTCACTTTCTTTTCGATAAGAATACTTAACTCTTTGAAAAACAGCAATGATTCTTTAACAGTTATGGTAAAATCTTATTGCTGGAAAACTTCAGACATTTTGATGATAAAGCATAGTGATTTCTTTCCATATTTTTGGGTATATACTTCAGAATAGGGATAACAAAAAGTGACGAAATGTTTATGAAGAGTACTATACTGAAATTAAAGCTAGTTACCTCGTGAATTCTCTGTGGAGATATATAAACGTTGATGAATGATCTTGAGTCAAGCAGACCAAAGTGTTGTTGGTAAATCCGTTGAGGTCATCTACAGATTATCATACCTAATGTGGAGATTGGTCAGATATGCATGCCAGTGGATATTGGCTTATGCTCCTATTTATGCAGTGAGAAAAATAATCCATTTTTTGAGAAGGTTAATTTGGACTTGTTCTAGGAACTTATCCATGCTGTTTTGTGGTCGGAATAAAATAAGAGTTACGCTTTCATATTCACTGAATTTATAGTTTCATATAAATATGGAGCAAGTAATTTGTTCAGGTAACTGCTCAGAAGTTTTCCAGAAATGGTAAATTACTTGAAACTCTTCATGTGTTTTCATATAGTCCTAAAATGAACATGTTCCATATGAAATTCTTTTTAAGAAAATTTGAAAAAAATTCACTCGTCTTTTGATTTTGTAATCACGTTTCACACTCAGACGTTTATGTCTAGTCGTTTGTTGGGTGAATATTTATGTGACAGTTATCATGACACCAGGTTAAGGGAAATGACAATTTACGACTAACGAAAATGTGATCAGAAACACTGTATTGATAAAAAAACACGTTTTTGATTGAAATATTTATTTTTAGGCAACCGTCTGTATGGTTAGTCACATGCAATCCAATTATCTTACTCATTCATATCTTGAAGATTTATTTTGAATAATGAATTGGGTGCTTTTCGAGATTACGCATATCCAAATTAAAAAGAACATTGGTCTACAAAGAGGGCTTTTTGCATAACTTTTAATCAGACATCTACAGTTCACATATATCGTGAATTATGATAACTGGAGTTCAGAGTTAATGTTACTTAGTAACAAAATCAACTGAACCGTGAATTGGAAAATTTAAAGTATTGATACTGGTTAATGATTGAAAGTGAAATGAAAGTTTCAACAATGTCGGAGTTCGAACCAGAAATCACCGAGTTTCTGGCTGGATGCTCTGCCAACTGAGCTACGACACCCGACCACTGACCAGTGACTGGGTAGCCAGTATGAGTACGATCAAGTGGTAGTGATGAGTCACGAATTCACATGGTAGTCGGACAAAACCACTGATGATTGAAGTGAAATGAAAATCTGGCCAGCATTCAGGCTTCGTAGCTTAGTTGGTAGAGCAGTGGTTTGGAAACCCGGTGGTTTATGGTTCAAATTCCACCACGGTCTAAATTTTTATTTCACCTTTAGTTATCATTTAGTATCAATACAAGTCTGCTAAACCACGTCAATATCAGATAATCCGAATGACAATAAATATAAGGTTATATACTGTTGGAGATATAGATTTCATCCCACTTGATAAAGATAAACAGACATAAAATAATGAATAGAGCTCAGAAGTGCTTGGATGTTCTCACTAAGACAGGGTAAGGTAATAGGAATATTGTGCACAAGAATTTCGGAAGGATTTCAATCAACAAATCCGGGCTGTAGCATAAAGAATGGAAGTAGATGGGAGCGAACGCTGTCAAAGTAATAACAATAATTACTTGATTCTAAACAATTCGTTGATACCTCCTGGAATTCTCAGCATGTAACCATTATTATTATCATTGTTATTATCTGTCCCTTGGGTTCCTAGTGAAACATACAGCTTCACTAGCACCTCTGCATTCTACCAACCATGAGGTTGAAGCACTGACTTGACTGGATTGGTGTGGAAAATCCGGATGTTGTTCACGCTTATGCTGAGTCCAATGAAGTAGATCTCCACACTGGTTTATGGTTAATGAACACCTGTCTTGCTGCCTTTCCGATCCTGGCTTGTTTTGACGTCCTCGTCTGTGCCACATCCGCTTTAGATGAAACGATGCTGCCTAGGTATGTGGGTAGGTGAAAAAGACTACCTCCTTCAAGTTTCTCCCGTTGGTAGTGGTTGGTGCCTCGTGTTGTTGTTGTTGGTGGTGGTGGTGTTGGTTGAGTATCTTCATCACCTCTGTCTTCTATACATTCACTTGGAATCCCGTCTTAGCTGTCCTGCCTCGCCTCTTCTGTCAACTTGTTAGTTTTTGCCTGTAGATCTTCGAGTTTGAGAGACGTTAGACACAAGTCATTGACGAAATTCGAATCTTCTAGGATGTTTTACCAGGTCCAGCCAGCGTATACCCCTCTTCTTACAGCTCCTCACTGTTTGATTCATGATCAAGTCCACTCGACCACAATCAGGCAGATCATCTATGATTGTGGGTGGCAACCTTGTCTTACTCCTGTATCCACTTGAAAGGCAACACTGCGCTTCGTGTTGTGAATTACTTGGCATGTGGCGTCTTCATATAATTGTTGAATGAGATTGATGAATGCTTGTGGTATTCCGTGGTGTTGAAGTAGCTGCCTGCCAAATTACTTCTCTGTCGACGCTGTCGAAGGCCTTTTCAAAGTCGATGAAGTTGAGGTGTAGAGTTGACTGCCATTCTATACTCTGTTCTATGATGATGTGTAGTGTTGCACGTTGGTTGGCACATGATTTGAACTTCCTGAATCCAGCCAGTTATCCTGTTTCGGTAGTAATTTTGAATCCAGCGTATCCCTTAGTCTCTCCAGGATGATGTGGCTTAACATTTAGCTTTGGGTGGACAGGAGCATGATTCACCGCCACTTGTTGCAAACACTGAGGTCTCCATTTTTTGGGAAATGACAAAGTAACCTTTCTTCTAGTCAGTCTGCAGGTACCTTCGTTTCCTAACGGACCTTCTGCAATAGTGGTGTGAGTATGTCTGCTGTTGTCTCTGCGTCTGATTTCAGTGCTTCTGGATGGATTCCATCTGGTCCTGCTGTTTTCGTGGATTTCAGTAACCTGATGGTGTTCAGCACTTGTGGTTTTGTTTTTGGATTTATGTTCACTGGTGATTCTGTGGGTGCACGTGGTATTTCTTGACAAAGTGCAGGTGGTGGTCGATTCGAAAGTTTTTGGAAGTGGTCGGCCCATCGTTTCCTTTGTTTCTCTTCTTTCGTAATTAAATTTCCGTCATCATCTTTTATTGGTTTCACCTGTGTTGATCTCTTCCCTACCAGATAGTAACCTGGTTATTTGATACAATGTTGTCAGCTCTCTCCTACGTGCAACCTGTTCTGCTTCACTTGCCAGTGTTTCGTAGAGGTGTCTTTTGTCTTTCCGTGCACTCTTCTTCACTTCTTTGTCCAGTGTTTTATACATTGTACTCAGTTCCTCTTCTCGTCGTTCATCTTTGCACTGCACTGGTTTATCTTCTGCTTCACCATCCTCCTCTCCCTCCTCTATCACCTTCCACTGTGTGAGAGCCTTCGATGCTCTTGGACACATCATGATAGCCACTCCATAACTCAATGTGCTCATGGTTGTCGTCTGGGTGACAGTACCGGAGTGGCTTATTAACTCTGCCCTCTAGTTGACAGTTTGGAGAGTCGACTTCCATTCCACCTGCTTCCGCAGATTCCTTGCACTTCTATACTATACTTTCTCATCTCTTTTGCAATCTGGACAGCCTTGCTAGGTTCAGTCATGGTGTAGACATTCCATGTCGCCATCCTTACTTTCGTTTTCATCGAGAGAAGAGAAGACATATCAGCCAATTGACTTCCCAAAGGCTTTCACCAACCAGCTTCATTTTGTCTTCCCGATTCCAGGAAGGAATAAGTTTATTTTCACTTTCTATATTTTGTCTGTGCTTTGAAGTTTCTTTAGCGGTTGGATCAGTTTTACGGTGTAGGATTGCTAGCCGTATGCCCAACCTTCTCTCTTTACCCGGGCTTAGGACCGGCCAGTAACTAGTGAACTAGTTAACCAGGCGAGGTTTCGGCATGTAATATTGCAGAAAAATACGCTTCTTAACAACATTTCGAATTGTGTTAGTTATACTAATTTAAGCTACGTAAATGGTATCAGTAAGGAGGGGAATCATACATTAATGGTAAAAATATTAGAAAGATTGATTATTAATGATTACACAGTTGGAAAGGGAATTCTATCCCATCATTTTTCCTCATACAAGATTCGAACTAGCTAAGACACTGTTAAATGCTTACATCTAGTTGAACGGGAATACAGTCTCGCATATTCTCTTGTTTTCCCTTGTGAGAAGGAAGATACAAGGAGAGAGCTGTGAATAAAATAGACGCTCATTGTCAGTTAAAATTACTGTAAC
This sequence comes from Heterobilharzia americana, assembly GCA_944470555.2. NCBI lineage: Eukaryota > Metazoa > Platyhelminthes > Trematoda > Strigeidida > Schistosomatidae > Heterobilharzia > Heterobilharzia americana. Next base: position 28,540,899 of record OX104129.1, on the reverse strand, counting down.
CAGTTACTTGCAAGAATTTAAACGTCTCTTAACGAAAATATTAATCAGTTAAGCTAGAGACACAGCACCTACGTTACTGATGGCTATCAAAGCCCTACTTAATAATAACATAGTCGTTATTTAGTAGTCTGGGACATATCAACAGGAAACAATAGAGAAGAATAGGTCAAATGCAGGAATTAGTAAATTGTAAGACTAGATACTGAGTTATACCAGAGTCCAAGTTTCTGTATGTAATAGGCTAAACGAATGATTTTCTTAGGAATTGACAAGATATGAGAGGCAACCAACAAAGATCAGAAGATTCGTGAAGCTAACAGGATAGTATTAAAAGAAATAAATAAAACGCTTATCTGCACAGAGTTCAGGATTCTCTTTGTTAATACTCAACTCTTCTGCTGATCGAAATTCCATTGAATGGCCTGGTGAATCACATCGAATAAGGTTTTTGTATATGCTGTGAAACCTGTTGAATGGTATTCTGAAACAAAACTGTTCATCGATATGGATATTGTTTATGAAAGCTATTTTAGTAAATGTTCATCATCATGTCTTGACAGTGTCTTGTTGGTGCAGGAAATGTGGTTAATTCCACAGCATTAAATACATCTATTTACACACATGGATATTACCGAAAACGGGACTTTATCTTTGACAAACGACAGCTTACGTGGAGAAGGGGGTTCAGTAATGAATGTTATTCATAATAATTTCGACAGATGACCTTTTAGAATTTGACTCACTGTGTCATCATTTCAATTTCAAATTCATTAGTTATGTGGAATATTCGGCTTCTTATTTCTATACACAAAAAAATGAAGTTGGATATACATTCTGAACCGTAATTTTCTTGAAGAATCACACTTCTGTATTCAATGTTTTCCCTTTGTTTTGTTGTCAGCTTGAAAAACTACAGTTTGAAACTTTCTAAAAAAGTGTATATGACACGTATAAAGGACATAAGATTTAAAAAACAATTGAAAGGAAGGGATTTAATGAAATACATCCGACATAAATCTAATCCGGAAAAGAATAAACGGGGAACAATGAAGGAGAACAAGCAATATATGCAGGAGCTTATAAAACACAAGGAAAGAAGCTGAGTTATGTCAAATACTTTTATCTTCCTAGTATTGTAAGTTAGGCGGGAGATTCTTTTAGAAATGAGTTCAGTTAAGATCAATCTGTTGATGAGAAGATAGATTTTGAAACTGCCAGGTTATCAGTATATTTGAAGATGGTAAGTCATCCAGGAAGAAAAAAAGACCACATGAAAGGATGGCACCATGAGGAACACTGTTCTGTGTAAACAATGAGATGAGGCGCTTCCTTTTGTGCACGGTGTATTGTTTTCTTTCAGAGGAATAAGAATACAGCCAGTTGATTATCCAGGACTCTGTATTCGTCCTGGCTAGCTTGTCCAGCAAAATGGGTCTTGAAACGGAATCAAATGGTGAGGTATTTTCTAGAAAGTTACACCTGACATGCTCGACATTTCTATAAAGGTTATAAGCAATATTGTGATATAACACAGTGATGACATCCAGAGTGTTTCTTTTGTTTTGTATTCAAATTGACTAGGATCTCCAAAAACCTTCAATGAGGGTTCAAACACGTGTACTAATAGCTTTTCCATTATTTTCAAGAACAGATGAGTAACAGCAACCAGACAGAATTTTAGACATGTACCTAAAGTCACCGACTTGGGTACGGGGATTATCTTGATATCGTTCCAGACAGCTGGTATGGTGTTTGTTGAAAACGATCTATTAAAAAGTTAGTTAGCGAATAACACAATACATCAGCACACTTCGTGAATATGAAACTTGATATGTCATCCAGACCTAAACTGTCTGAACGGTTCAGGGATTTGAGACATCCAAAAACATCTTTCTCGGTGAATTTTGGAGAACATTCTTCCTTTGAGAAATGGGTGGACAGAGTAGGGTAGGACAGTTAGTTTGTTGTTCAGATGATTTTGTTTAAATCACTGACATCAGTGCATTTTTCATTACTAAGATGTTTGCTGCCAGTGAGGTCTTTATAAAGTTTCTACATGCTACAAGAGTCTTTGCATGATAAAAGTTCCCAAGGTAACTGAAACGTTCAATCGACTGGCACAAGCATTACCACTCACTTTATGTAGCCTTCTTTTTGTCTTATTAATCTCTGAAGTTGATGAGAAAACATACAGTCGAAGCGAAGAAAAGGTTTTTTACTGCGGCAATAGATATCCAGGCTAAACTTGAGACAATATATCACACCATCAATGGTATCGCTTTCAAACACATTTCAATTTGTACTTTGTAGTTGAAATAGGCTATTTTGTTAATAATTTCTAGATACGATTTTCTGCTACCAATATGTGAAGGTTGTTTTGTTTAGTTTACCACATATTTTTAGCAAAACAATTATAATAAAATGATCTGAGTTGAGGATTATGGCTCGCTTTTGTGTTTTGTATAAAACAATGTCATGTCTCGTGTTGTATTCTAATGTATTGTGAATTTGACAAGGTTCTGATGATCAATAGATGTGAGAACTCTGTGGTCACAATAAATAAAATCATCGCATATTATCGACAGGGAACAAGGACAACGTTTTAAAAGTGAGCCTTAGTGTTTGATACGTTTAGAATACATATTAAACAGAATTAAACAAACTGAATGGGAAGAAGTGATGTAATATATTTGGTGGAAAATTTCTATTAGCTTAAGGTTTAATCAGGCCGCCAACAATACGATTTATAAAGAGTGGCTGTTTATGTAATATACAGCTAGATTTACTGATGAATTTCAAAAGTGAACAGTTCATTCTATTATGCCATAATGAAAGTGGTTTACAGAAACATATAATCATTAAAACGGTAAGCGTAGAGGTAAGTAACTGTATGCTGCTGTTTTGTGGTTATGCTGATAAATGAGTGAAAAAGAGACGAGCATAATAATAACATTTGTTGTTACATAAGAAGTGGCTATCGTGTCCCAGTGCCATAGTGAATGACGCGTTGGCGTTTGAAACGATGGGTATGGAGTTCGGGTCTCAATGGGGACAACATCACCCTCTAAGGAGCAGTTACATCAAGCTAATGAGTCTCAAATGAGATGAAACATGCGTCCTGGATTCCTCTACTGGTCGCCAGTATGAATCTAGTGATGATAATTGCTTGAAAAATTTCATAAATTCGAGCTCCTCTCATTCGAAATAGTTTGTAAGCCAGATAAATATCAGTTTGCTTTTGCATGCATCGAGCAGTTTCGGGTGACTAAATTACTCGGTAATCAACAATCAACCATGATTTTCCTGATTGTGGTCGACTGGACTGGATCACGCAACAAACAGGGAAGAGCTGTGAGAAGAGGGGGATACGCTGGCTGTACCAGGGAAAAGATCCTGGAAGTCTTGAAATTCGCTGATGACATGTGTCTAATGTCACACAAACTCGAAGATCAACAGGCGAAATTCAACAAGTAGACGAAAGTGGCGAGGCAGGGCAGCGAAGACGGGATATCAAGTGAATGTAGAGAAGACAGAGGTGATGAAGATACTCAACCAACACCACCACCACCAACAACAACAACAACAAGAAGAGCCAGTCACCATGAACAGGAGAAACTTAAAGCAAGTAGTCTCTTTCACCTACCCACATACCTAGGCACCATCGTTTCAACTACAGGCGGCACAGGCACAGGTACAGGCATAGACGACGACATCAGAACAAACCAGGATCGGAAACACAACAACACACACCTTCCTTCATTAAGTTGAAATCAGTGTGGAGATCTACTGCACTGCACTGCAATGCACTCCACTCCACTCAGCATAAGCGTGAACAACATCTGCATTCTCAACACCAATCCAGTCAAGTCAAGTCAAGTCAAGTCAGTCAGTGATTCCATGTGATGGTTGTGAGACTTGGCATTTCACCAAAAGCATTTTCAACAGACTGCAGATATTCATCAACAACTGCCACCTACACTGACTCATCACTGAAGATCGGCTGGATGGCGAGAATAATAGGAATAAGTTGGGAGGAACTCTTGTTTTCTGGCAAAGAACCAATGAAGGAAGAAGTTAACGGTGATCGAATGTGTGTAAGGAGAGAGTGGAGATGTATTGGGCATGAATTGAGAAGATGATTCGGGGAGATGACACTGCAGTGCAGGTTGTGGAGTGGAACGTAGATGTGAGACGGTGAGTTGTGCGTGTGAAGTTAGGTTGACATGGGTGGAGAGAATAGAGTTGAATGGGTAGGTGGTAGTGAAGCTGTACGTTCCACTAGGAACGCAAGGGATGAATAATAATTTAATGAAATTAAATTTTTCAGGAAGAGAAGTTTATTTGCCATGAATTGTTTTGTGTTGGAAGATCATACATGAGATCAAGTCGTGTTTAAGCGTAAAGTTACGCATTTTTATACGTCAAAGGCTGAAACTCAAGGGAAATAAGTATAACTGTTATCAACTAAGCAGTTATTAGTTGATTAATTGGTGAAATGTTTCTTCCACTAGTAAAATTCCGTATAAACCTTCTGATTCTTAAATATGAGTCTTATATTAAAATTACTTAGTTACAGTGTCTTAAATTTTCAAAGTCAACTTAGGAACTCAAATTAATGATAATTCGCTAATATATGCAAATTTTTTAAAGTTTTAATCTATTTTCTGACAAAGTCATATGGTGATGACTTTCACTATTGACAAACTTTTTTCTAACAGAATCAAATTTGATGATTTGGTTGGTTGTTGCTAGCGGAAGAATCCAGGATGCGCGTTTCGTCCTGTTTGGGACTCATCAGCTGGATGTACCTGAACCTCAGTGGGAAGTGATGTTGTTCCCACTGAGACTCGAACCTCGTACCCATCGCTTCAAATGCCAAAGCGTTATCCACTATGCTATGGAGGAACGATAGCCACTTCTTGTACAACGGGTATTAGTTATTACTATTTACTGACATGCTTGTCATTCTCGGTTGTTTTATTGGATCGAATTGTTCAGCCTCTATTGGCATATGGGTCGAACAATTCGATCCAACAAAACAACCGAGAATAACAAGTATGCCAATAAATAGTAAGAATCAAATCTGTTCTGGTTTCGATATATAACATGCTTATCTCCTAGTTATTTCAGTTAGTCATCTATACCTTGTCAAATCATGAAAGTAAACATTTTATTGCATTGACAAAAACTTTCGTCGTATAATTTCTTGCAAGAGAAACTTTAATCTTAAGGAAAAGTGAAATAAAGTTTATGAAGTCAAATTAATCTAGTTCATTACTTTAATGAAGCATTCACTAGTTGTAGGATAAGTTCGGAATAGAAAGTAGTTTTCAATGACTGGGATATAAAATACGAATAGTGATGATGTTTGATAATGTAGAAGGAATTCAAAGGAAGTAGCTTTCAGAGAAAACGTACTGTTCTGTGGATAAAATGTTCGTGTCGTTATTATTCAGTCTTAAGTGAAAATTTTAATTATAAGGGGTAGGATATTGGTCAGAAGAAATACCAGGATATATTTCCAAAAAATAAAACGTTGATGGTCTCAGTTTTATGATAGTAGTACATATATGGGTAAGTAAGCTACTCCTCCACTCAAGATTATCCAGAACACATAAAGCTATATTTGGTAAAAATACTTCTTTTAAAAGAGTCAGCTTCATATTCTTCATTCGTTAAGTTTTCCAGCAGAAAATGAGCCGAGTACTGGTTATATGTTCAATAATACACCATGGAACTGCTTTATTATACTTTGAATTTCTAATAATCGTTCATATTTCCATAAGTGGTTGACAATTCTTCCTCAAGCCTTTCTAATAGGCCTGCCTATGAGATAATAATCATCAAAGTTTACCTTTGATAAACGTCTTGAACACTTTTGACTGCATAAAGAAGTGGACGGTGTTTTAAAAAAATTGCATTTTATTTAAGAAATGAATTTCATTTGTATAATTTCCCTTTCTGTATTCTCATTATTATGCTTTTTAAACGCTGGATTGCATACTTTTCTGAAAATTAATCCTGGCTTATTCAAAGACTCATATTTACACGAAATGTCTCAAATTGTATTAACTTATAATGAACTTTACAATGTGCAGTCAGGAGAAGCAAAGAAAACGATGGACTGAATACTTCAAAAAACTCTTGAATCGACTACTACCTGCTACTCGTCCACAAATGCCACCAACAGCCCAGCCGCTGAACTATCAGTGAACAAAAACCCTCTAACAAGAGCAGAAGTTCTGAACGCCACAAAATTACTGGAAGTCGGCAAAGCGGCAGAACTAGGTGGAATTCCTACAGAAGAACTGAAAACAGGCATGTAAACTTCAGCGAACAGGCTCATAGCGATATTGCAGAAGGTTGAGAAGGAAGGAAGGAGGGAAAGGTACCTGCCTACTGATTGGAAGAAGGGCTGTCTTGTCAAACCTAAGTCTTTGCAAGAACTGACACTGAATTATGTTCCTGTCCCTGTCCACATCAAGCGAAATATTAAGCCATATCATCATGGAGATACTAAAATATCCTCTGCATTCAAAACTACGACCGACACAGGCTGGCTGACTGGCTTCAGGAAAAACGAATCATCTGTGGATAAAATTGCGACGCCATGCTACGCATCATCATAGAACACAGCAGAGAATGGCAGTCAACTGGATCTTTACATCAACCTCATCCATTTTGAAAAAGCCTTCGACCGAGGTGTCTACCGAGAAGTAGTTTGGCAGGTAGACGCTTTAACACTACGCTTTTAGTGCTACAAACATCTATCAACCTCATTCAATAGCAGCTATATGCTGCATGATGATGCTACATTCCAACTGATTCTTAACACAATGGTTAGCTCAGTGATGATACCTTTGAAGTGAAGATGGGTCGACAGGTAAGACAAGGTTACCGCCTAACATCGCCGATGATCTTCCTGACTGCAGTCGAGTGGACTGGACTGGATCATGCAACAAACAACTGTGAGGAGCTAGAAGATGGGTACATGCTGACTGGATAGATGAAAAGACAACAGAAAAAGATTTGGATTCCGCCTTCGATGACGATTTATGTCTAATGTCTTATGTCGCACAAACTGGAAAATCTACAGGCGATCAGTAACAAGTTGGCAGATGAGGTGAGGCGAGGCTATTCAGAGAAGGAGCACGGGGCTTCCTTCAGGTGAACGTAGAGAAGACAGAGGTGATGAAGATACCCATTCAACAACAACAAGCACAAATCACCATCAATGGGATAAATTTAAAGGAAGTTGTCTCTTTCACCTACCTTCCGAGACAGCATCACTTCAACTACAGGCGACGGCATAGGCACAGATGAGGGTGTCATATCCAGTCAGAATCAGAAGGATAGCAAGATAGGCCTTACTTCATTAATTTGAAATAAGCACTGAGCAGATCTACTGCATTCCACTGCACTCCACTCCACTCCATTCAGCATAAAGCATGAACAACATCTGGATTCTCAGCACTAATGTCATGTCAAGTCACTCAGTGATTCCATGTGATGGTTGAGAGACTTGGCGAGTCACGAAAAGTATTTCCAACAAACTTCAGACATACATCATCAACACCTGCCACATATGCCTACACACACTCGATACTGAAGATGGAGATGAGATGGATGGTGAAATAATAAGAATAAGCAAGTAGGAACTGTGGCTGGCTGGCTGGGTAGCTGACAACGAACCAACGAAGCAAGAACCCATCCTTCAACAGATATGCAGAGGAGGAAACTGGAAATGGACTGGATTAGATTGGACATACATTGAGAAGACGATTTGGGTTATATTAGGCGCGAGGCCAGTCCAGACCGTCAAGTGGGACCGGGGTGGAAAAGGATGAGTTGGGCGTCCCGGCTGAGAGTGAGATGGAGGAGATGGTGTGAGGAAGAAATGAAAGCTGATGGGGAGTCGTAGAGTCAGTTTGAAAAGACTGGAGAGAAGAGAGTGCAATGGAAACGTGCTACTGAAGTCTTATGTTCCACTAGAAACCCAAAGGACAAATAATTAGCAATACAATATGCAATCAAAGATACATAAAACAGGTCTGTCTGTCATATCACTCATTTTAACACTGAGAAAACAACGTTTTTGGCGTCCCTACTTGTAATTACAAACTTATTATTAGGGAAAATGGTCTTTTGTTGTCTATACTGTGGCGAAACTATTTGATGAGAAGTGAAGCTGTATACTTTATTTTTTCAGGCAATTTACTTTTTGTATATCCAATTAAAACTTGAGTTCGTACTTCCTTAGATCAGTAGTAATGTAAGCAGTTGGTCTACTTGCCTAGCCAGTTATCGACAATAAGAATGATACGGTTAATGAAAACAAGCTCATATATTCTGAATTTGTATGTTAAAACACATGCGTATCGAGTGAGCGTAGGCGGCAGGTGTTAGCTCCATATTAGATTTGTTTATTTGATTGGTAACACACAGTGTGATCTAGTATTATTTACCTGATGAAGTTTCGAGAATAAATTATCATTGCTCTTAATCATATCAATGTAGTCATATCCCTTTCGATATCTCATTTTTATAGTCCTATCACCTCATATTCTTTGTTCTCATTGGTAGTAAAATTTTCCATATCTCTGATATATAGGTGGTGCGTCATTTCTATCACGTGTTGTGTATTGATTCGATGAACAAAGACTCAGTAATCAATCTTTTCCTCTCTCCATCTAATTATATTGGACCGAAGTACAGTGGTTTTATCCCACTCATTCTATTGTGTGGTTGTGTGTGAATGCATGCATTCCAATAGCCAAGTGTTATTCTAGATTATTGTTGTTATTCAGGTCTGTCATTCTATATTTAACTAAATTCCTTGGTTCGGCTATTCTAACTGACCCCGGCCAGCTAGATTAACCTATATACTTGGCCTCGCAGTCATCACATGGAATTTGATAGATTAGATTAGTTTTGCTGAATTGGTTCCATCGGATCGTTAAGTCAGCCGACAAAGCTTATCTGTGAATGAGTTTGTTTTGTTGAGGATCCTACTTAAAACTAGGGAATTTCTCATAGAATATACAGAGATAGTTGAGAAGTTTGCATTGTCATGTTCACATATCCTGGATTTTATCTTGGAATCACATATTACTTAAAAAATATAACCCCCTTTCTTAAATGTAGCAAAGAAATAAGGTAATTTGGTTTAATCGACATAACTTCTCAACAAATTATTCCATGTTTAATTTCTGATGTAATTCATTGTAGAATATCCTTTTAGATGAATTTCCCGAAGTCTCAGGAAGAAGTGTCGTAACCTTTGAAGTAAACCAAGTTGGACATGAAGACAACTGCTCACTAATCACATTGAACAATGGTCATACTGTATAGCTAATTGACAAAAGTAAGAAAATGTGAATCATTGGATTCCTACCCACTGACTCATTGAGAATGTGCTCATTCCAAAACCTGATGATCCTCAGCCTGATCCCTGGTAAACACATTCTACCGAAAGTCTCACACTAGAGTGAAACAGCTATCCAGCACCCTCATTTTTTCAATGGTTCTCTAAAGGAAGTCATCCGTTGATGAATATGACTTTGAAATAATCCCATGACCGATTTTTGATATCAGTCTACTTATAACTATCCCACTTACTTAGTTCTTTATTGTTACTGAGATATTGCTGATTGCGATAACCTGGCTCATATTTAGCCAGTCAGTTTTAGCACTTACTTTGAAAATTCTCATAGGAATATAATTCCAGTTACTGGACAAATACTTGATACTATTATTAGACTGATTTTCATCTACCATATTCCAATGATCTCAGTAAAATTCAATCATACCTTCGAATAACTTTGAACTCCTCAGGAGGTATCTTTCTTTTTCAAATACAGCTATTTGCATAAATATGTGTTTTATCTTTCAATGAATATGAATATCAGACACAAGCAGACCACCCCTATCACTTCATTCATCTTAATTACGTCTTTTTTGTTTCATATGACACATAAACTTGATTTTTATAATTGTTGTGTATCACTAGTCTTGAGAAGAACAAGAATTCTTTGACATGTGCGGTAAACTCTATCCAAAAGCAGGTCAGTTAAAGATGTGGATCAATTATTCACATCAATTTCATCAAATTAGCATTAAAATAAAGCGGACTGATTATGATTTATTTTAATTTGATGAACGTGGAAATAAGGGGCTAATGTATGCAAAATAATGAATCTTTAAGAATATGATAAATTAGCTTACAATCATGTGTCTAATGTCACACAAACTTGAAGATCAACAGGCGAAATCCAACAAGTTGATAGAAGAGGTAGGGCAGAGCAGCAAAGACGGGACTTCAAGTGGATGTCGAAAAGACAGAGGTGATGAAGATTCTCAACCAACACCGCCACCACCAACAACAACAACAACAACAATAGGAGGCGCGAATCACCATGAACAGGAGAAACTTAAAGCAAGTAGTCTCTTTCACCTACCCACATACCTAGGCACCATCGTTTCAACTACAGGCGGCACAAGCACAGGCACAGGCACAGGCACAGACGAGGACATCAGAACAAACCAGGATCGGAAACACAGCAACACACACCTTCCTTCATTAAGTTGAAATCAGTGTGGGGATCTACTGCACTGCAATACACTTCACTCCACTGCACTCCACTCAGCATAAGCGTGAACAACATCTGCATTCTCAACACCAATCCAGTCAAGTCAAGTCAAGTCAGTCAGTGATTCCATGTGATGGTTGAGAGACTTGGCATTTCACCAAAAGCATTTTCAACAGACTGCAGATATTCATCAACAACTGCCACCTACACTGACTCATCACTGAAGATCGTCTGGATGGCGAGAATGATAGGAATAAGTGGGGAGGAACTCTTGTTGGCTGGCAACGAACCAACGAAGGAGGAAGTTATCGGTGATCAAATGTGTGTAAGGAGAGAGTGGAGATGTATTGGGCATGAAGTGAGAAGATGATTCGGGGACATGACACTGTAGTGCAGGTTGTCGAGTGGAACGTAGATGTGAAACGGTGAGTTGTGCGTATGAGGTGAGGTTGACATGGGGGGGATATGGTGTTGTGAAGAAATGAGAGGTTGTGGGCAGTTGTGGAGCCAGGTAGAGAGGAATGGAGAGAATAGAGTTGAATGGGTAGGTGGTAGTGAAGCTGTATGTTCCACTAGGAACCCCAGGGACAAATAATTATAATGATAATAATAGCTTAAGACCCATCATCAAACCAAACTAACAGCTGAAATTTCGTAGGTTTATTGAAAATCAAACGATTGAACTGAAGGGTGAGATTTTTCAATGTTTATTAAACAAAGACTATGTTATATTATAATTTTAATATCTTAATTTTGGCTAATATTATTACATACTGAAGGTATTTGCGTTTTCTCTTAGCCATGCTGATCAAATTGCTTTTTAGATGGATTCATTATGCATGACACTCAGATCTATGAGGAAAGTGAGTACAGTAAACATATGACAGGAAAGGATGTTTCAATGTCTGGTACGAAACCACAGTAAATTTAGGTACAATTCAGAGGTGATATATTTAGTGAGATTTTAATTCAGATACTATCCAGATCAGGGAACTTCTCCATATGCTCAATAGCGATACTGAAACTAAAAGACGAATTGCCTAGACTGGTCACTTCCTGTTGAGTTTACCAGTTCAGCTACATCTGTGAAGCCAGTTACGTTGGCTGCTGTTCTATGAATTTAATTTTCCGTACTTTTGTAAACCTTCCAGCTAGTAAAAATCATTACTAGCTCCATATTAGTATACATGACTCGAATGAACCCTAAGATGATTATGAATAAGTCATTTTTCACTTTGTACCAAGTTTTTCATCAACTTGACAAGAAGTATCCATCTCCGGATCCTTCAGGCTCCAGAAGCAGTTACATGTTCAATATGTAACTGTAAGGAAGAAGTTAGAATTTACCTTCACATATTCATAAGTTCATATGTTAATCCCCATTGAAGTGTTTGAGAATGTACTCATGAGCTGAATGCTATTTTTCCTATATTTTTCTGATACAAGTCATATATTAGGTCACATCTACAATTTATCCTTAATAAGAATGAATTCTCGGCAAATGTTCATGAAAACTACGTATTTATTTAACCTTGTCGACTCTTTGTTATATGCTCCTCGACCGTGATATTAAACTAAACTGGAAATAAACATACAATACATCCTAATATGACACTAACTCACAGCTTTTCAAGTTGATTAGCACTGTACGACTTAGATTCATATCATCAAGGAATCATGGTTACAGGCACATATTACTGATGAATGCCAACAAGTTTAAAACGTTGGTTCTTATCAATTGGGTCACAGCATTTAATAAAGTTCACCATAGTATAATATCATTTTGGTTGATAATGAAATGACAGTCCTTGGCCATCAGTCTTCGATCAAGACCAGTCTACTATTTCGGTTACCGACCCGTAGCTGATTAGTATCTATAACTTTATAAAGTTGATGAATATATAAATCCGTACCACCCAGTTTTCGAACGAAAGCATTTACTAATAGTGAGGCTAGATATAAGGGAGTCGGATGTTTAGATGATATAAATAAATAAATGTTAGCAGTCTTCCTGAAACAGTCTTTTTACTCTGTCTATAATAATGAAAAAAAGCCTGACAATAGTGAAATGAAGTGTTCTATAATCTTCTATTAAAATTGTCATGATTGGTTATGTTTAGAGACATCTGAAACAGGAAATTAAATTATTGATTGATCATTTTTCTATCGATTCATTTTTTAATCAGTCTCAGGAGACAAGACAAAATGAAAGAATAATAATACAGACTGAATGATGGATGATACGGGTGAGCAAGTGAAAAGTTTGTGATTTAAGTAGAAACAAAGCACAATAAACGAAAACACAACTTGTATGCGAAAAAAAAGACTCAAATATGTTTAATTCTGTCGACTGATTCAACTTTTTTCTCAATCAAAACTCTTTTTATAGGAAAGTATTTCAAAATCTTGGTTTCCATTGTGTTCTCTGAGGAGTTGGGTTGTTTAATCGTGAAGCTTTCATCCTCTTTCCAGACTACATCATCAACACTAACTTCAATATCAAGTCAGCTGTCTATATCTCACAACTAGTGATTCAGTAGCTTACCCTGACCAACTGGTTTGTGATTGGTTGTTTCCTTTGATTCTTGTGTCATCGACTGTATAGATTTTCTCATTGGCTGTCCCTATGATTGACCTCTCACCTTTCTCTTGTCTATCATTTCTGTCATTGGTTGATACATTGGGTCTATATTTAAACATCTGTTGATTGCTGACTGATTGATTGAGTGACTGACTGACCTGAATGACAAGCTTCTAGGAATTCTCTGATATTCTTTGTGTTTCCTCTCTCCATCTAACATTCCCACATTATCAAAATGGAATTCATATCCATAATTATCTACGTGCATTGAAATGAGTGATGAAATGTCGCGTGTGATGTTTAATAGCCAATTGGTGTTCATGTAGACAAGGAAGGCGAAGAGGGTGGCCACTTTGTCCAATGTGGTGTTGACTACAGTTATTTCAGTTGATTTTGTAAATGATATTCGGTTTATTTTCTTTGGTTGTTGTTCATGAGCCACACCAATTCCAAGTGATCTCAGTAATCTTGTTGTGATTTCTGATATATTCTTTATGTATGATAGGATGATGCGTTCATTGATTTCTGTCTATAAGTTTGTTGTTGATGATGCACGGCATAGGCGTCTTCTGATAACGTTTCATGGCTAGCCATTCTTCTTTAGGGTTAACATCAAGTAATTTTCTTCATTTCTCCATGAAGTTGTTGTACTGCAGTGTGTTGTCACTCTTTTGAATAAAGTCTGCACGCGACTGATCTTGTGTGTTGTTAGGTAGTTGATACTGAAGTTGAGGATTTGATCAGTATGTGTTGGCTTCATGTACACTTGTGTTTCCAGCTTGTCGTTATTTGTCCCACTGACTAAAACATCCAGTAATGGTAGTTGGTTGTTTGACTCTTTCTCCATTGCAAATTCGGTGTCATTGAAAACATTGTTGGTCAAACTGTGAGTGTTTTCTATATCATCTTTTTTAATGATGACACAAGTGTCATCTACATAGCTAAATCCAAATTTGTGGTTCAATCATAGGTAGAATAATGGCTTCCAGTCTCTGTATCGCTGCTTCTGCAACTAATCCGAATATCGGTGATCCCATTGGAGTTCCTTTCATCTGTATGTAGATCTTGACATTGACTTGGAAGTATGTTGTCAGACAAAGGTCGATGAGTCGCATCGGACTTGAAAATTTGAGTTTAATGCGTTCCGTAAGGCTTGTACCTTCGTTGGGCAGAAGGGACATATTTTTTTTGGCCAACTGTGGTTCAATGGATGTGCATAGTGCTGTGACATCGAAGGATATCATTAATTCGTCGTTTTCTATGTTAATGCTTTTGATCTTTTCTAAGAATGATGTCGTCTAGAAAGACGATGAAAGCTTCACGATTAAACAACGCAGCTCAGAGAACACAATGCAACCAAGATCATCCACCTGAGCTACGAATATTCTCTACTAGTATTTCAAAATATTTAGAAAGGAATTGAAAATTTCAGTCTGTCTAACACAACTCTTTGTGAAGAAACATACTCATGTGTTGACTTAAAAATATACATATCTTTGTATCATGCATAAATCATTTCGTACTGTGAATTATTTAACTCTTCCATGTTGAATAAATACAACAGTGTTAGATTCTAAAACTTCCAACTTTCATTTTGGTTTAAAACGAAATAAAACGGTGGAAATACATATTATTGAATCCACTTAAAAGAAAAGTTCATTAAAAAAAGGATAAGTGAAATATTTCATAGTGCCGAAGTATGTCAAGCTTTTGTTCATTCACTAGGGTGGAGAGATAAATTGGGGGTAAGATTTAGAGTATTATGTATTGAATAGTGAATTTCGATGTCAACATTTTCGTCAAGATGTTTTAATAATTTCAAGTTTTTATCTAAATTCTGTGGAACATTTACTACAAGACTGTTCTTTCGTAGCTTGGTTAGGTTGATAAGACCTTCAGAAAAGTACCTTGTTTCCAGCTGCTAAGTGAACAAACAATTACAAGGAACTCATCCATCATAACGTTTGACTTAAACAGTAACGTTACAGGGGAATAACGAGAGGTATAAGGCTTTAAGTGGAAGGTAAACAGTTAGTTTCTGAAGGTGATTAAGTGAATGATGAGTTTAAAAACAGAGATTTACCCGTTTCCTAACCAAAAGAGGCACATAAACAGTAAAGAACTTGGTATAATATTAAAAGAGGAGGCATTCCAAAAAGTCTACGACTGGGATGAAATAAAACCTTGGACAGTGCAACCACTTGGAATCTGATTGACACTTGGGGTCACATAGACGTCATCAATTCCTTCACGATAATGACCGAAAAACGAGCTCAATTTTCCTGAAGTTTGCTGAATCCATAGCCACTAAACACTGTAAACCTGATTTATGTTTTAACCTGTCTAAACCTTGATAATCCTTCTCGACTGTCATTTGGTTACGTCATCCCTTATACACCTTAGATATTTATCCCTTCTCTCTTATTTAATTATGTCATCATCGAGTGCTTTTAATTGACTCAGCCTAACTCATCACAATTTTCTTACTTATCGTGTGGTCCACTTAAGCAATCTTATATTGCCTAGATTCTCACTACTTTAACTGCTACTCTTGCTGTTATGTTTACCTCCAGAAACTTCCACTGAATTATGTATATAATAGGGACAAATGGTTACCATTTGTTAACTCTCTTTGAATTTGTTATGATTGACCTTTATTCCAAGACTATTTCTGTTTTCCTTCAATAAGTTAATTAGTATTATTGCTTCTATTATACCGTCATAGATTCGATCGAATAGATCGTTTTCTATTAGCATATGGGCTCCTGTGCGGATGCCTCGATATTGCCTGTGTTTTAATTCTACATAGTGATGATGGATAGTGTCTAGCAGTGGAATCCAGGATGCGCATTTCGTCCTATCTATGACTCGTCAGCTGGATGCCCCTGCCTCCCAGTGAGTGGTTTTGTCCCCACCGGGATTCGTACTGGATCCCACTGTTAGTCATTATCCATCACTACTATGTAGAATTAAAACATAGGCAATGTCGAGGTATCCACGCACCAGCTCATATGCCAATAGAGAGAGATAATTTCGAGCCAGTCAACGACGGTATAATACAAGCAATAACACTAAAACTACACACGTCGCAAAAGAAGTGGCTATCGTGGCTTGATGGTCTAGTGGTTAACGCTGTGTCGTTTGAAGCAGTTGGTTCCGGGTTCGAATCCCGGTGGGAACAACACTCACTGGAAGTCAGGCATATCCAGCTTACGAGTCTCAAACAAAACGAAATGCAGATGTTGTGTTCCATTAATAGCCATTATCCAGCATTACTAGACAAAAGAAGCGACAGGATACAGGCAATCTAAAATGGATATGTTTTATCCTGCTCCCACTGTTGTTCATTCTGTCTTCAAATTCGTTAAATAGAACTTGTGTATAAAACTTAAAAATGAACATTCTACTTTCGAGGTAGTATTCATTATGAACTGACATCCATTGGAGAGCCATTGAAAACCTAGTAGCTCTGAACAGCTGTCTTATACTATCGTCAGACTCCTCAGTTGTACAAACCCACGACCTAGCTAGAGATCAAACTCAAGAAGTTCAGTTCTTATTGGGAGGATGTCTTAGTCTAGCGATTCACATATTCCTACATTTATCAAGTTGTGATACAGTGCAATCATTATCCAATATCATTACATTTCAGTTAAACACAACTGCATGTTCCCCTAGAACAGTGGTAAATGTATTCCATTTCACACTCGAGGCAAATATATAGATTTCTACTTAATTATAGTCTTGAAACGAAATTTTAGGCTTACTGTTTTCACTTTGAGGAGTGTGTGAGGATTTATTGATTTCAAGTTAGTATTCATCCTGATTGTGGTGAACTGGACTGGGCTGGATCATGTAACAAACAACTGTGAGGAAGAATAAGATGAGCAGACGTGGTTTGAGAAGACCGACGATAAGACCCCAGAAGAAGATTTGGATTTTGCCCCCAATGACGATTTACGTCTAATGTCTTGTCACAAAAACTCGAAAGTCTACAGGCGAAAACTAACAAGTTGGTTGAAGAGGCTATGCGAGGCAGCGAAGGTGCACGGTACCTCCTTCAGGAGAACTCTGAGACGATAGAGGTGATGGAGATACCCAATCAAACAACAACAGCAACAAGCACCAATCAAGATAAAGGGGAGCAATGTAAAGAAAGTCCTCTCTTTGTCGACCTTCCTAGACAGCTTCACCTCAACTACAGGCGATCGTCCAGGCACAGATGATGATGTGAAGGCCAGTCAGGATCGGAAATGCACCAACACTGGTTTACCTTCTCTAATCTGGAATCAGCGTGGAAGTCTACTGCACCACACTCCACTCAGCACGAAGCCTGAACAACCGAATTCTCAATACTAATGTCATGTCAAGTCACTCAGTGATTACATGTGATGGTTGGGTGAATTGGCAAGTCATGAAAAGTATTTCCAACAAACTACAGACATACATCACCAACACCTGCCACCTACGCTTACACTCACTCGATACTGAAGATGTAGATGAGATGGATGGTGAGAATAATAAGAATAAGCAAGTAGAAACTGTGGCTGGCTGGCTGGCTAGCTGGCTGACTAGCTGACAACGAACCAGCCAAGAACCAGTCACCGAACAAATATGCAGAAGAAGAGAGTGGAGGTGTATTTGATTGGAATGAACATACATTGAGAAGACTGTTTTGGTGGTGGATATCATGCTTCAAGCCAGGTCAGACCGTCGAAAGGAACACAGAGGGGAAACGATGGATTAAGCGTGCGAGTGTTGTATGGAGGAGATGGTGTGAGGAAGAAATGAAAGGCTAGAGGGAGTCGTGGATCCAGGTTAGGAAGACTGGAGAGAAGAGAGTTAAATGGTGACGTGCTGCTGAATCTCTATGTTCCATTGGGAAACAACGGACAAGTAGTAGTAGTAATGAACTATCTACTTTCTTTTTGTATGATAATTGTAAATTAGCATCCTTTTATTCACTTCTTCTTAGGTAATTCAACTTTTCTACATTCCATATTTCTTAGGCAACTTCCTTTCAAATTTGATTAACATCCACTTTTCAAATCGAGTGAAGTATACAGTCAGTACTTCGTGATATAAACAAAACAAGTGTTCAGAATTGCAATGGATTTATGAGAACTCATGAATAATAGTGAATTAATATTTTCTGTTCTCAAATATATTCATTCTCTATTGATGTTTAAGAAAGGAAATAAATTCTATGATACAGAAAAACTTGACTGTTAACGAATAGCAGTTATAGTAGATAAGTAGTCAACACTTATATAAACAAGTTTTTTGAGTTTAACCGATTGAATGGAACTTTTAAGTTAACAATACAAGTATTCAGCATGCTGCTAACTAACCTTAATATAATACTCTGGATTAAAAATATTGTGATAAATAAAGAGATTTATTATCGTTACACATTTCAGCTAGATAGAAGTTTACAGTATAATGTTACAGAATTGTTAGTAGCATGAAATGCACCATTTTCAAATATATCCCATGTAGTGTTTTGCGATATACTTCTGAGTTTCATAATGTTATTCTATGTAAAACTCTTATGTATAGTCCTCTTAGATTGGTATGAAAAAGTACTTTCAAATAGTATGATGGATGCATTTGGCAGAACGCATATAACAGTAATTGGAGTTCAGTAACAATGCTGGCTTCGGAGTATATATATATATATATATATATATATATATATATATATATATATATATATATATACATATATATATATACTCCGAAGCCAGCATTGTTACTGAACTCCAATTACTGTTATATGCGTTATATATATATATATATATATATATATATATATATATATATATACTCCGAAGCCAGCATTGTTACTGAACTCCAATTACTGTTATATGCGTTATATATATATATATATATATATATATATATATATATATATATATATATATATATATATATATATATATACGTTCTGCGAAGTGCATCCATCATACTATTTGAAAGTACTTTTTCATACCAATCTAAGAGGACTATACACACAAGTTTTACATAGAACAAAATTATCAAACATTAATCGATTAAACAACCCAGCTCAGAGAACACAATACAACCAAGATATTCAGGTTCCATGATTAGCACATATTGTTAAATCTGTGAAATTTTTGGATTTGTCAATGAATCTAGGTAATTTTGAGTAATTTCAACCAGAGGTTACTTAAACATTGAGAATGTAAACGAAGTTATATTTATCTAAATGTATTACTATGAGAATAGGTGAAACAAATAAAAATTTGTTTAGTATTCTTGGATGTTGGTTAAGATAACCACAACCACATCATACATCTTTGTTGAACTGCATGTATCCTGGAGAAAAATTTTAAAAGTATTTAAAGTGACTATACTTTCGTTATGAAGACTGTGTAATCAAGTTTCTTGTAATGTTATAAACCAAGGATTACGGTAAGCATTAGAATACACTAGGTATTGTAAGTAGTCCACCTTGCCAAGTAGAGATCTGCAGTTCTAGCTCAGTATTTCCAATTAGTGTCATTTGACGTAGTTGTTTTTCTCTTTAAGATGAGCTACCGTCCACTATGATGCTCTTTTTTCTTTATAACATATAATAAATCCATAGAGATAGGCTTGAAGCTTTATAAAAGCTTAAATAACTATTTGATGCTTATATTGTCTACATCATCGTGTTTTTGGTGAAAATTCCTGGTTATTGATAAAGTTAAAAAAGATGAAATTTGAATAGACATTTCTGTTTTGTCCACTGTATAGTACGTGTTTATTTCTTCCACAAGATCGTAAATTTATATAGTTCAACATATCTACAAAACCTACTCTTCTTAGAAACTATAACTAATTTTGATTCAATGGAAGCATTTTTATGATAAACAATAAAAGCTATGCTCATTATATATATATATATATATATATATATATATATATATATATATATATATATATATATATATATATAATTCCCCTTATGATGAGTGCATATCTCATAGTATATTTACATTATGATAGAGTGAAAATAATATTCACGAGATCATTGTAAAAGATGAGTTAACGTTATGAAAGGAATCCTCATGTCATAAGGAACATTATCTTCAAGTAGTGAACTATGACTAAAATCTTTAGCAATTATTATTATTATTTTTATTATTAGTCACTTGGGTTCCTAGTGGAACATAGGGCATCAGTAGCACATCTCCAGTGACCTCTGTTCTCTGAGATCTTTTGAACCTGGTTCCACGACAGCCCACAACCTCTCATTTCCTCCTCGCACGACCTCCTCCATGTCACCCTCACCACGGACACCCAACTCGTCGCTTCCCATGGGGATTCCACTCGAGGGCCTGATGCGTGATGTCCTCAGTCGGCCTTCTCAGTGCATGGCCAATCCATCTCCACTTCCTCCTGCATATTTGTTGCGTGATAGGTTCTTGGTTAGTTCGTTCCCAGAGTTCCTTGTTGCTTATTCTTTCTGGCCATCTGATCTTCAGTAGCGAGCCAGAGTAAGCAGTTGTTGATGAATGTCTGTAGTTTATTGGAATTCCCTTTCGTGACGCGCCAAGTCTCTGAACCACACAGAAGCACTGACTTGACTGGGTTGGTGTTGAAAATCCGTATCTTGTTCCACATGCTGAGTGCAGAAGATCCCCACACTGGTTTCAGGCTAATCAACGCCTGTCTTGCTTTTCCGATCCTGACTGGCTTTGACGTCCTCGTCCGTCCCGCCTGTAGTTGAAACAGTGCTTCCTAGATAGGTGAAGGAGGTTACTTCCTTCAAGTTTCTGCCGTTGACGGTGATTGGAGTTTGTTGTTGGTGGTGCGGTATCTTCATCACTTCTGTCTTCTCTATATTCACCTGAAGTCCCGTCTTCGCTGCCTCTTCTGCCAACTTGTTAGTTTTTGCCTGCAGATCTTCAAGTTTATGTGACATCAGGCACAAGTCATCGCTGGTGAAATCCAATTCTTCTAGGTTCTTTTCCCCAGTGCAGCCAGAGTGTCCCCCTCTTCTCGCTGCCCACTGTTTGCTGCATGATTCAGTCAACCACAATCAGGAATATCATGGGGGATAGTAGGCAACCTTGTTTCACTCCTGTCTTCACTTCACTGCAAAAGCATCACTGAGCTTCCCATTGTGGATTACTTGGCATGTGGCATCTTCATATAGCTGTTGAATGAGGCGGATAAAGGTTTGCGGTACTCCGTAGTAGTGAAGCAGTTTCCAAATTACCTCTCGGTCGACGCTGTCAAAGGCCTTCTCAAAGTCGATGAAGTTGAGGTAAGGTGGAGAGTTGACTGCCATTCTATACTCTATTCAGTGATGATGCGAAGCGTTGCAATTTGGTTGACACATGATTTGTACTTCCTGAATCCAACCAGCCAGCCAGCCTGTTCCGGTCGTAGTCTTCAATCCAGTGCATCCTTTAGCCTCTCCAGGATGATGCGGCTTAATATTTTGCTTGCTGTGGGTGGACAGGAGAGTGATTCCTCGCCAGTTCTTGCAAACACTGAGGTCTCCCTTCTTCGGCAGTTTGACATGGTAACCCTTCTTCCAATCACTAGCCAGGTACCTTCTCTTCCTTCCACACCTTCTGCAATAGTGGTGTGAGCATGTCCGCTGTTGTCTCTGCATCTGTTCTCAGTGCTTCTGGCGGTATCCCATCTGGTCCTGCTGCTTTCCCGCATTTCAGTAGCTTTGTGGCGTTCAGGACTTCCATTTTCGTTGGAGGATTTATGTTCACTTGTAATTCAGCGGCTGTAGGTGGTATTTCTGGACGAAGTAGTGAACTATGACTGAAATCTTCAGCAATATAATCCGTTAAAAATGTTTATAAAGTAAGTTAAGGTACAATTTTAGTGATAAACAATTTAGAAGTAGTATTCGTCATGGACTGATATCAGTTGGGGTATTATTTTCCAGATTTTCAATGGTTCCTCAACTGATGTCAGTCAGTCAATGATGAATACTACTTCGAAATTAAAAATATCCCCATTCATCTCAAAAATACATTACTCTATAGTGCTCATTAGTGACTTGCTTCCAGATGGATATCAGGAAGTTCTAACGAGAAGCCGTGACCTGTGGGGTCAGCCAACCGTAAGTGAAGTGGATGTTAACTGAAGACCTTGGGTGATAGTCGCGCTATATCGTGAATAGACAGAAGTTGGAAATTAACGCATTCGCCGTGAAATCTTAAGGTCCTGAGTTCAATCCCTAGTCGGGTCGTGGGTGCGTACTGCTGAAGAGTTTCATACGAGAGAGAAACAGCTATCCAGTGATAGCAGATTTTCAATGATTCCCCAACTGATGTCAGTCCATGATGAATACTACTTCGAAATTAAAAAAAATCCCCATTCATCTCATAACTGTATGATAAACAATCATCATAATAGAAGTGAATATTTCATACGAATAGAAAAATTCAAAATACTGATAGTGTAACTTATATTAGTGATCAAACAATTCATTACTTTACTAGCAATCTGATTATACATTCGCTCATTATTGTATTTCATATGAAAATGAAAAGATGTTAAGTATCTAAAAATGTTATCGGAGTATGTCTACATTAAGAAAAGATGGAAGTAGAAAGTATTAACGTTTAAAATCAACCTTGAATTATCCAAACAACTTTAGTGATGGATAAAAACTGCTTTATGCCACTAAAACACAACAACTGACTAGGCTTCTTTATTGATTTATTTCAAGTTGTTATTCATCGTAGACTGATATCAGTTGGAGGAACATAAGAAACCTGGGAACACTGGACAGCTGTTTCGTCCGACCAGTATGGGACTCCTCAGCAGTGCGTACCCACGACCCCACACCAGCAGGGATCGAACCCGCGACCTTCAGGTTCCGCTGCCAGCGCGCTACCATTGAGCCACTGGGTCAGAATTCAATGCTCCATATTTCTAACTTCTGTTAGCTTTGTTACTCCAACTGATATCAGTCTACGATGAATAACAACTTGAAATATTCCCAAATCTCCACAACTCCCCCAAAAATTTTATTGATTTATCTCCATATACACATCGTGTGAATCCTAAGGTGATGTATGAAATTCAATGAGTATTCGTCTCTTATCATTGTTTTATTCAGCACTATTAGTTCATCGTCCATTATTATCATTATTATTTCACCATTGGGTTTCTACTGGAACATAGGGATTCAGTAGCATGCCTCCATTCCACTCTCTTCTCTGCAGTCTTTTCAACCTGGCTCCACCACTGCCCACAAACTCTCATTTCTTCTTCTCACGATCTACCCCATGTCACACTCGTACAGATGCCCAACTCATCGTTTCCCCTTTGGATTCCTCTCGAGAGCCAGGTGCGTGATGCCCCCAGTCGGCTTTCTCATTGTATGCCCGGTTCATCTCCACTTTCTTCTGCATATGGATGAGTTCATCGTCCATAGTGCTTCGTATTTAAATACTGGGTTCTATGTTTAAGACTAACGTACTCTTTACAAATCATACAACTATCAAATATGTTAGATAACCTCAAATGTGAAATAGAAATTGAGATAATACCATATTTTCAGTCATTCATTTCTTAGGCAGTTTAAGAAATAAATTCACTGAACAACATTTGAAATACTGTTCATCTCATCAATTTAAGTACAATAATAGTTGAATTAGAACTAGTTGTCATTGACTAATATCTTGATAGATATTCCTGTAACTTGACATCTAAAGTTTATTGATTTTTGTGGTTGTTTCTTTGATAGGGCATACAGTTATACAAAATTTTACACTGGTTAATGTTTAAAGTACGAACTTCTTTTCATATTCACATACTGATTAAATTCATGAGCTGATGATATTCTGGGTCATTTTCTAAAAGCTCATTCGCTCAAGTAACGCATATATTTAGGTTGGGTAAGGTATAATATTATGTTATTTGTCAAAACTTATAGACTAATAGCTTTATTCATTCAAACAAGTCATCTTAAAGGAAGTCTGACCAATATAATCTATGAAAATATACATTTTTTATTTGAGTTAAATAACAAAACAAAGTCTTATTTCATCACATACACGGTATATGAAACGATTATAACAAGTTGATATGTTTAAAGAATGTTTCAATCACATACATAACACCACAATGTAAGGATTCATAGAAAATAGTGATAAGAAATAAGAATTAACTAATCTATTGTACGCTAGTTAGTTTGGATTGTGTGCAGGCCTAAACAAAGCTTTACTGATAATCATAACCATGGCATATCTATTTCATGTAGTGATCAGTATGAAACAGTAAGGTCGAAGTAAATATCCTTTCCATGAAACGATAATATAAATACTATCAGTCAGTGGAGATTTAGTGAACCTGTAATTCCTAAAAAACACTTAGTAAATAATTTGCTTGGTTGCTTTGAGACTCGTCAGCTGGATATACTTGCACCGAAGCGAGTGATGTTGTTCCCATTCGGACTTGAACCTCGTACCCACTGGTTTCAAATGCCGAGGCGTACGCTACGGATAAATGATAGCCACTTCTTGAACAACGGGTATTAGTTATTACTGTCTATCGATATACTTGCGAAACAACGGATAATTACAAGTGTATCAGTAAATATCGTTCCTCCTTGGCATAGTGGATAACACCTTGACGTTTGAAGCGATGGGTACGAGATTCAAATTTCAGTGGGAACAACAATACTCTTTAGAGTGCAGGTGCATCCAGATGACGATTACCAACTGGCATAAAATGTGCATCGTAGGTTCTTTTGCTAGTCACAACCAACCAAATTATCATGATTAAGGCTTAGGTAATATAGAGGTATCCGCATAGTAGCCCGTGTGCCAATAGAGGCCGAACAATTCAATCCAACAAAACAACGGAGAAATACAAGTATATAATAGTGCAACTCAGTAAATTTTTATTTTACCATCAAAATATCGACATCTTATTTGTAAATGATTAGATTCCAATAGTCATAAAACGAACAGGATGAATTGATTAACTATTACATTAATATTATGGCTCAGTGGTCTTCTAGACTAACCTTTTAGTATAATTGCTTTTATATGATACCGTCGTTGATTGGACCGATTTGAACGGTCTCCTATGGTGATGCCTCGATATTGCCAGCGTTCTAATTATGCTAATGGTGGATCGTGGCTAGCAGTGAAATCCAGGTTGCGCATTTCATCCTGTTTGGGACTCGTCAGCTGGATGTACCTGTCTCCCAGTGAGTGATGTTGTTCCCACCGGGATTTGGACTCACGAGCGATCGCTTCAAACGAGAGAGCGTTATCCACTTCACCACCGAGCCATGTTAGCCACTTCTTGTGCGATGGGTGGTGACGGGTGGCTCGGTGATGTATTGGATAACGCTCTGGCGTTTGAAGCAATCGCTCCTGAGTCCAAATCCCGGTGGGAACAACATCACTCACTGGGAAACAGGTACATTCAACTGACAAGTCTCAAATAGGACAAAGTGCACATTCTGGACTCCACTGTTAGCGGCAGTCCGTCATTAACCCTTTTAGTGTTGATCGTTTTATATACTTCTAACTTAGCAGGCTGACTTCTAGTTAAACTTGGAATTGTCTTTTTTGGTTTGACACACGCATTGCGTGTTCAGTTGTATTATGAAAGCAGCTGGGATATTCACTAAAACTATAAGACTGTACAAAACATTTAATAATAGACCTTTATCTATTAACTTACTGAGCTTCGATAAACAGTCAATGGGAGATATGTATTGATTTTCTTCGTGATTTTTATTCTTATAAGAAAACAATAACTTTTCGCTGGCTTAGTTTATATCAGAAAGCATGAAAACAAACAGTGATTTCTTTTAGAGCTAGTATTCATCATAAACTGATATCAGTTAAGAAACCATTGAAAATGAATATGAATGTGAAAATGGTATGGCTGAGGACTTCTAAGGTAATGAATATTATTTATTTTCCGTCTACTTAGAAAGTTTAGCCT
Organism: Heterobilharzia americana; assembly: GCA_944470555.2. NCBI lineage: Eukaryota > Metazoa > Platyhelminthes > Trematoda > Strigeidida > Schistosomatidae > Heterobilharzia > Heterobilharzia americana. The sequence continues at coordinate 28,514,781 of OX104129.1, read as the reverse complement.
GATTATGATCCTCATTCTTCTTTATCGTGGTTTCGGTAGTTATCAAAAATCTAGTCCTATGACATTTAAATAAGCTGTTTCCCGAACCTTTTTGTTCATTATTACATCTCAAGCTTACAAGACTGACTTGGTTGTTACTTATGACCCATTTTGAATACCTGAATTAAATACGTCATGTAAGATACTGTACAAGAGATGACGTTCCAGCAACCCTAAACTTTCTCAAATAGTCAGCAATCAAAAAAAAATGCACGATCACGTTTCTGCAAGACTAAATCGATTTTTGATCTCATACACCTTGAGGCTTCATTCTAATGTTAATAGATGGTTAAGTTTAGAAACAACACCTAATAAATTACAAACAATGTGTATTTATTATCGCCTAGCTGTTCCACAGGAACATTCTGTTCATCTGTGTTACAGTGTTGTTTGTTGATATCATCTGGGTAAAGTATTTACAGAAACCAGCTGAACATAAAAGTCCAAGGCATGGTATCATAAAACGGATAATTATTCCATCAGATTACTGTTAAGTTTGCTTTTGGTTACATAAAAGTTTACACATTTTTGTGATATTCCGAGTTTTATGCTTCAACTGAAATGAAAGGTTTTTGTCGAAAATGCTGGAAGATAAATCTACTGAGATATATTCGTCTAGGTTGAAAAGTAGATTCTTCGTATAGATACCTGGAAAATAGAATAGACAAAGGTGATTAACAATGATATTTAACAAAACGCCAATATAAGATGCCTATCTATGCATGAGCAAAGAATGTTAAACTATTACGCATTTTGGCGGTGTTATTAATCAGTAAAGAAAAGTAACCCAATAATCTATCCAAAACACCTATCAGGATTTCGAATAAGAATTGACAGGATTTCATTAGATTGTCTACATCAGATACTTCTTATGTAGGCTAAGTATCCTTATAATCACCTGATTGTATTAAAGGATGAATGATTTATATGTGAATGAAATTTTTAACATTTTAAATGATCATAATCACAAGTTCAATGTGAACTGAGGATGTTCAGTGAATTTGTATCCTTCATAAAGACTGTACATGTAGAACAGAGTATTCAGATCAGATTCAATGTACTGAAATGTTGTTCATTGAAACAACACCCAAAGATATGGAAAATGTTTACTACTAATAAAAACTAGGGATATGAAGTGACATAACTATAAAAATCGAATGTCGAAAGTACTGTGATTACATTGATGTGATTATGAGCGATGATAATTTATGCTCAAAACGTCATCAAGTAAGTAATACTGTATCACACTGTGTGTTTGTAAATGAAGCTGATAAATCTAATATGGAATTAAATTCTAGCGCAGTGCCCAAGTTTTACACCTATATTAATGAAGTATATGGTATTCCTGTTTGAAGGCTAGTCAATAAACTCACACGACTTTCACAAACTGAAGCACGTTTCACGAATCATCGCATTTTCAATGTTCATTGTATGGAAAATCAAATTATTCCTAAATATCTCCATCTACGTTTCCCAATATCCACTGACAATCAAAAAAGCAATAGAACATGTCAGCAAACTTTATCTCAAGGAAGAAATTCACAGAATTATCAGGAAGTTAAGTACGATCAGGAATAAAATTGAACAGCTGAAATGTAAACTTATTAAGAGAGTAAACAGCAGAGACTATGAATTTCTTACACAAACATCAGATAAAACAAGATCAGCTGCTTTCAAGAAATCCAGAAACAGTCAAATGAAAAAGTTCAACAAACTAATACAAGGAAAATATCCCTCAGAAGATAATCAAATTACACATGAAACATTATCAAACATCGATAGAACAAAGTGGGTAGTCAACCTCTCCTCGAGAAGCCTAAGCTCAGCTGAGACGAAAGTACTCGAAACAGGACTAAACTTCAAAGTGACAATAGGTCATCTAAAACCAGATGTCATACCTAGCATAGAAGTAGTATTAAGCTGCTGAACAGGTTAGAGCATGGTGTGCATTAAAACCGAGAAAAAACAAAAGAAAAGGCATCAAAGCCTAACAAAACTTGAAAATTCAGCTCTGAATAATCCAAGAAATCACAATAATATAATAATTGTTAAGTTTGATAAAGGCAATTCAACAATAGTTATGGATTACTTCAATAAAATTGACGAACATATCCAAACAGGACTATATGAAGAAATCAAGAAACTTTAAGAGACGGTCATAAATAAAATTAACAAATCTACAGCCGATCTGATAAGTCAACTAAAGCCATCTTTAGGTGAGTCTAAAATGGTTTAATTTAATGCCTAAATCTAATAACCCTAGCACAATTTATGGCATTATTAAGGTTCATAAACCATGTTATCCCATTAGACCTATAGTTGACTTCAGAAATACCCCCAACATATGAACTAGCAAAGTCCTTAGCATTGATATTATGTCCTATTAGGAACCTTTCAAAGTCCAGACTAGTAAATAAACTCTTACGAGTTAAAACTAACGCCTAATGACCTACATATACAAGAGGCTGAAAAAGTGGTTAGCTTCGATGTAACTAGTGATTAGGCCTAGATACCAATCAATATGGCACTGGAGGCAGACATAACTCAACTAAATGTTTACTCAGAAGTTACTCACATAACTAAGTTATCGGTTGGTGAGATCATATTGGGCGTACATTTGTGCCTGACCTCCACAGTCTTCAGTTTTTGGGATAAAATATAAAAACAGACAGAAGGAGTAGCAATGGGACCCCTAATATCCCCAATCGTAGCAGATATATTTATGGATAGTTGGGAAAACATGGTTTTGAAAACGTTTGATTCTAAACTTAGGATAAAGTGGTGAGGTAGAAAATGAACAAGGAGGATTGCCTAAGTTGGATTACAGGATAAGAAGAACAGATGGCGGTTTCGATACTACTGTCTACAGGAAACCAATACATTTTAATAGGTATCTAAACTTCAAATCACCTTATCCAACATCAGTTAAGGCAGGTTTGATCAAAAGCCTAAATGACTGAGCTAGAAAAACGACAAGTCAGTGCAAGAACTCAAAACAAGTAACTGAAGCACACGAAAGAAGGGCTAATAGTTAATAATTATCGTCTACAATTTATTAAGAAATGCATACGAACACACAAACACACACGAGTACGAATAATAACGACAATACAAGTAGAAAGGAGTTCACAGGTTTCATTGTGTTACCCTACAAGGAAGGCATATCAGAAGCTTCACGTAGGTTCCTCTACGAGAATGGAATTAGGATGGTATTTAAACTTACAAACTCATTTACAGATAAACTTTGTCGGCTGGCTTAAGGATCCGATAGAACCAATTCAGCAAAATAACCTAATCTATTAAATTCATGTAATGACTGTGAGGTCAACTACATAGGTCAAACCAGCTGCTTGGGATCAGTTAGAATAGCGGCACATAAGAATTTAGCTAAATATAAAATGATAGACCCAAATAAGATCAACAATCTAGAAAAACACTCGGCAACTGCAATGCACGCATTAATACAACTACATAATGCGGAGGGATAAAACCGCTATACTTAAGTCCAATATAATTAGGTGGAGAGAGAGACTGATCACTGAATCTTTGTTCAACGGATCAACACCCAACCAACACATGTAACAGACATGATGCAATACCTATACCAGAGATATGTAAAACAACTGTAATAATAAACTTATTGATGTTTATCACCATCTTATATTCCAAACCTGCTTCTTATTCATTTTTATCCTGTCCACTACTCTTTTAAAAAAGGAAACATATGACATACGTCATTAGTGAAGTGCATCCAGCGTCCATTTTTCTGAATATGAAGTGAGCTTGCATGGAAATCACGAAGAATAAAAGTTCTGTAATTGTTTGACTTTGAACGGAAGAATACTTTCAGTATTCCACGCTAGTGATCTGGTCATCAGAACAACCAATGAACTGAATTGATAATGGACCATGAACCAATGAAATACACGGAATATTCAGACGATGCATGAGTTCGCATTATTTTTTAACCTGTTAGTTGCAAACATTGATTTAAAACTCATGTTTTATTGATATCAACAAGTAAACTCTTTTCAGTATGTCGAATCTGAAGAAAATCTACTCAATAATAATGATTCGGGACGATTACACTTATGACTGGAATTTTATTTGAAGTGACTGGTAAAAGTAAGACCTTTGTGAAATATTTTCAATATGCCTTTTATATTGGGGACTACAATAAAAAAAACTAGTTTTTTTACATAAATAAAACTGTGACTGTAATTTACTATCAAAAAATGAATCCACTGAACATAAAATGGATATGAATGAATGATTATTATGATGATTATTTCTCCCTTGGGTTCTTAGTGGACATAGGGCTTCAGTAGCACGATATTTTCTTTGTGCTTTGAAGTTTCTTTAGCGGTTGGATTGGTGTAACGAGGTAGGGTTCCTAGCCATATATCCAACCTTCCCTAGAGTAGAATAGTTGATAAATTCTAGTTTAATTATCATTTTACCTTGGGTTCCTAGTGGAACATACAGCTTCACTACCACCTACCCATTCCACTCTATTCTCTCCATTCCTCTCTACCTGGCTCCACAACTGCCCACAACCTCTCATTTCTTCACAACACCATCTCCACCCCTCCTATGTCAACCTCACCTCACACGCACAACTCACCGTCTCACATCTACCTTCCACTCGACAACCTGCACTACAGTGTCATGTCCCCGAATCATCTTCTCACTGCATACCCAGTCCATCTCCACTCTCTCCTTACACACATTTCATGACCAATAACTTCCTCCTTCATTGGTTCGTTGCCAGCCAACAAGAGTTCCTCCCAACTTATTCCTATTATTCTCGCCATCCAGCCGATCTTCAGTGATGAGTCAGTGTAGGTGGCAGTTGTTGATGAATATCTGCAGTCTGTTGAAAATGCTTTTGGTGAAATGCCAAGTCTCACAACCATCACATGGAATCAATGACTGACTTGACTTGACTTGACTTGACTGGATTAATGTTGAGAATGCAGATGTTGTTCACGCTTATGCTGAGTGGAGTGCAGTGGAGTGAAGTGTATTGCAGTGCAGTAGATCCCCACACTGATTTCAACTTAATGAAGGAAGGCGTGTGTTGCTGTCTTTCGATCCTGGTTTGTTCTGATGTCGTCGTCTGTGCCTGTGCTGCCTGTAGTTGAAACGATGTTGCCTAGGTATGTGGGTAGGTGAAAGAGACAACTTGCTTTAAGTTTCTCCTGTTCATGGTGATTGGCGCTTCTTCTTGTTGTTGTTGGTGGTGATGGTGTTGGTTGAGTATCTTCATCACCTCTGTCTTCTCTACATTCACTTGAAATCCCGTCTTCGCTGCCCTGCTTCGACTCTTCTGTCAACTTGTTGGATTTCGCCTGTAGATCTTCGAGTTTGTGTGACACTGGACATAAATCATCGGTGAAATCCAAATCTTCTAGGCTCTTTTCATCAGTCCAGCCAGCGTATCCCTCTCTTCTCGCTCCTCACAGTTTGCTGTATTATCTAGTCCACCATATTCAGGAATGTCATGGGTGATAGAAGGCAGCCTTGTCTTGCCCCTTCCTGTCTTCACTTCAAAGGCACCAAGCAGCTTTCCATTTTGAATCACTTGGGATATAGCATCCTAATTTAGCTGTTAAGTCAGGTTGACAAAGGTATTTTAATTGGATTTATAATAAACCAATTTAGATAGTCTTTGTTACGGATGGATTAGTGAGGCTAGAAGGAAGTAGATATACAAATCGGTAGAAACTTTTCAAAAATGTTTTTTAGAAATATTTGTATAACATGAACATTCACAGCTGTATAACAGTTCTTAGGAAAGTTTTCTTTTAAAACCGAACTGCTGAATACTAATACTAATTTAACCATTTGTTCAACTAACCGTCCAGTTTACGGACTTTCAACTTTGTTCATTTCAAGTTAGTCAAGACGATCCGCTCAAGTTATTCTAATTATCGTAACCATAAATAAGTTGTTAATATAACAGAACAAAGCTTTTCGTATCATAAAGTTTGCCTTATGTTATCCGTACTTCTGAAGAGCAGTGTTTATTCAAAATGTATTGAATAATCGCAGTTCTTGACTGTTTTTAGTGCAACTTATAACTAATTCAACTAGATATCAGCGTGTTGTTGAATAAAAGCGCTTTATCACAAATTGTGCTGAAATGTTCGACAAGGATATATTTTTGAAACATGTAACGTCTTTTCAGTATTCATTGTTATGATAAAAGCTATCCAGAGTGAAGTTTTGAATGGTTTCATGATATAACTTAAAGCGTAAGTTATTAAATTGTTTGGTAACCCATAGGTTTTTTGTTTCTGTTGGAGACCTGGAAAGGTAACAGCCTGAACTGTTTTTATACCGAGAACCCCTACACGATTGGGAGAGGAATATGCACTTTCTTAAGTGAAGTTCAGAGTCTCATACAGAGTGAAAAGATGTTTAATTTTTGGTTTGTTTTTCTAAAACCCACTGGTTATTCTACTCTTCATTTAGAAACATTCTTCACTATTTCCTATATCATCAGAATGTAGCTCGCCTTAAATAGTTATAATTATCACTGTACATTTTTCCAAACCGAATCATGCTGGACTAAGTCACCATACTGTGCGACTTTTCTTATGGTAGATATTTTGGATTCACTCCAATATATGCTAAAATATTAACCACACTGAGTGACTGTTAATTCATCCTCCCGATATGTTTAGTTATTGGTACAAGTCAATTTATTGCGTTCCATGGTTTTTCCACTTGTAGTTATTATTTCCTCCATATAATGAGACTGGCTTGAGGAAACCAGTTGCGTAACTACAAAACATCGGTTTCCAGTAAGAAAACGTTGACAATTTTACTTGATTTATTGAATTTCATTGATAAATCTGGGTGAATTACGATTACTCTTCAATAGAAAAGGTTAGGTTGTATTCTGAACCATTTCAGTATTGTGATGAATACACGTGACCAAGAGGTGTTACGACAGTGTCTGAATGTGAAGTGAGTTTTAAGCAATTATATAATGCTTATCAAAGTTCTCAACTCGAAATCATGCAACCTTGTTAGGGCTTGTAGAGAGTTTTCAACTGAGTTGACGATAACTACTGACATCCCCAAAGAATGCCCACTGTCACCGTTCCTGCATAACTTCGCTAAAGACGTGCTAATGGGAATAGCCCTGAGCATGTCTGACTTGTCAGGGATTAAGCCACCTCATGAAGATCATTTGGCTGACTTGCAGACGATATCTACCTGCTGGATGGGGACGCTGACTAAATGTGGGTTCTTCTGAAGACATTGAGCAGAAATCTGAGTATGTTCGGCACGCGTTTCATGCCTGTCAAATGCAAGATGATGCTTCAGCACTGGTCTGCTGCGAGTACTCCCGGTTTTGATGATAGGGAGTAAAGCGGTGGAATATGTCGACCACTTCACTAACTTGGGTAGTCACATTAACCCGAACCGGCTGGTTGCTGACAATATCTAAGCTAGGATACAAATAGCCCGTTTGGCATTTGTCAACTTGCGTCATCTGTGGCACCGGTGAGATACCCGACTATCTATCAAAGGACGAGTAAACTGCACTGCATCCCGTTCTCTCCTGTTGCATGAATGTGAGACATGGCTGATGAAATTAAAAGACATGAATAGATTATATAGTTTCGATCATAAATGTCTTCACAGCATTGCCCACCGTGTACGCAGTGTTGACGTTAGGCGAAGGCGAAGGGTATTAAGTAAGGAAAACAAATCAGTCGACGAAGTTATGAACTTTCATCGGCTGAGATGGCTTTGACATGTAATGCACATGTCCAGCCGCCACCTAATTCGAAGTGCAATGCTAGAAGAAGTTGGATTAGGTTAGAAGACAGTTCAGGGTGACGAGACCAAGACGTGGCATCACTCGATGGAGTCCCTGCCTCAGAATAAAAGGAGTCAGTGGTTAAAGACTCTTAGTGACGTCACTGAAAATCGGTCGCTGTGGAGAAGATTTATTCACTTCTTAGCATCGTCGAAAGTTTCAATATTTGCACTTACTTTTATCTTCAAACTGCTTGTTCTTTCACACAAACTTTTCTCTTTTTATATCATCCTTAGTCTTTCCAATTGCGTTTTGTATACTACTGTGATCGATTCGTTTGTGTGCAAAGTTGTAAGTTGATTCTGTCTATCTTTCTGTTTATCCTCCTCTGGTAAGTAGCAACAGAAGTTTTCCGGTGAAGTATATTAACAATGTAACCAATGCATAAATGATTTTTCGGATTATATGTTTTGTATTCTTCGAATGAAGTAAGATCCTCCTTTTGGAACGAATAAATATATCTAAAGTAATGTAATGTACAACCTACGACCACATAAATGATTTTATATGTCTTTGTCTGAATGGAGAGGTGACGAAAATACCCAACCAATACCACCACCACCAACAACAAGCTCCAATCGCCATCGACGGGAGAAGCTTAAAGGAAGTAGTCTCTTTCATCTATCTAGGCAGCACTGTTTCAACTACAGGTGGTGGCATTGGCACAGGCATAAACGAGGACGTCAAAACCAGCCACTATCGGAAACACAGCAAGACAGGTGTTCATTAACCTGAAACCAGTGTGGAAATCTACTGCACTCCATTCATCATAAGCGTGAACAACATCCAGATTCTCAACACCAGCGTCAAGTCAGTTCTTCTGTGTGATGGCTCAGAGACTTGGTGCGTTACGAAAGGGATTTCCAACAGACTGCAGACATTCTTCAACAACTGCCACCTACGCTGGCTCGTTATTGAAGCTCAGATGGCCAGAAACAATAAGCCACAAGGAACTCTGGCTGGCTGACAACGAACCAACCAAGAACCTATTGTTCAAAAAATATGCAGAGGGAGAGAGTGAAGATGGATTGGGCGTGCACTGAGAAGGCCAACTGGGGACAAAATGCGCCAGGCACTCAAGTGCAACCCAGTTGGGAGGGTGACATGAAGGAGATCGTGAGAGGAAGAAATGAGAGGTTGTGGGCATTTGTGGAGCCAGGCTGAAAAGATTGGAGAGAAAAGAGTGGAATGGAGAGGTGCTACTGAAGCCCTATGCTCCATTAGGAACCGAAGGGATAAATAATAAATAATAGTAATTGTCTGAATGGAAATACACTCTTCATTATTTGCTCAGGTTTATCTATCACATTTTGTTTTAAAGGACTGTCAAAAGAACTACCCAGAAGAGAACATTTTAAAATCTTTTTTTCCTTTATATATATTGATGAGTTAAACCTCATAAATCTGATCAATACATATAGACATTTGTATTACATCTATTCATAATAAACTGTTTTCATTCTAAATTTCATTGACTCGTCATCAATATAATTTACTTAAGCTATCTACCTTCTAATCTTTATATAAATCATATTTTTCACCGTCCAGTTTTCTTAGTTTACTTTGTATAGATAAAAGTGAACTGTCAAATTATATTAAGGTCAAAATTTATGTCAGTGAAATTCATTTTAAGTCAATGAATTATTATCTCCAATCACTGATTTTCAGTTTCATATAAAATGATTAGAAATCAATCTGTTACTAAGAGAAATGTTTATTTCAGTTCACCTGTGAATAAAAACTTGCTATAAACAGTGAAGTATCCCTAAATAATGTGATGAAGTTTATAGGTTCATTCACATTGGAAATAAAAATAGTTGAAAAAGTATGCTACTAATAAGTAGTGTGAAAAAAAATGTTAAAACAATTTTAGTGTTATTGCTTGTATTCTACTATCGTTGATTGGACCGAATTGATCGGTCCCTATTGGCATATGAGCTCTTGTGTGGATGCCTCGATATTGCCTGTGTTCTAGTAATAGTAAAGGTGACTCGGTAGTATAATGGATAACGCTTTGGTGTTTAAAGCAATCGCTCCTGAGTTCAAATCCGGTGGGAAAACATCACTCACACTGAAAGGCAGATACATTCAACTGATGAGTCCCAAATGGGATGAAATGCTCATCCTGCATTCCACTGCTAGCCACTATCCATCTTTAATAAATTTCTATGTTTGGATTAAAAAAAAACTGGAGATAGACATTGAACATTTGGTGCCTAATAATTATCAACGTGTTACTTTTTGGTAAGGATTTTTCTTATAAAAAGGATTATGTTTTAGTGAATCATAGACTTGCATAGACAGTGATTCCAGCCACCATAGAATAAATCTCTTGTATATTTGTGTACAGAATAATTCTCATCAAATAGACATCGCTTTGTCACAGAAAATTAAATGTATAACTTCAAGACTAGGTAATTATTTTGTATTCCACTGACTATGAGTGTAACCTTGTTAGATTCACACTCTTTTCAAGTCGAATTGCACTGAAACTTTTAGACTGTTTCATTTAGCAAAGATCATTTGTGCGACTCCTGACAATTACTGATGCTTTTTTGTATTACTGAGAAAAGTGTTTGTTTTACTAAGTTCAGGCACATTTTAGTTATTATTTCAGGTTTAGCTTTTTATGATTCAAATATACATTGTAAAAATGCTTGAAAGGCGTCAGTTAACTTAGTCGATAATCTGAAGACAATGAAGAGACTGACTGTATGAAAGCTTATATTGTGGACTCCCTAGATCTTTCAGGTAGGTATTAATTATGGAAAATAAATTTGAAAACCTGGGAGCATTGGGTATCTGTTTAACCTCAGGGCCTTCAGTTCCAAAAGTTACGATTAAGTCACTGGATCAGAATTTAATTGTCCATATTTCCCCACTTCTGTTGATTCACGACATAAGGTAATCTTCACTAAGCGTCATCGCTGAATAGCATTTATTTTGTCCAACATTTATTCTTTGTGTGGTTGGTGGGGAATAAAGTAATAAACTGATAACTTCATACTTTATGATTTCTAATTACTGGCCTACATATTTTTTATACACTTTCTTGTTTGCTATCTACTAGTTGAAACTATGCTGAAACGATTTTCATATTATGTGAATGAACAATTTTGTTTGATACATATATATATATATATATATATATATATATATATATAAACTCCATTTTTTCCCAGAAATTTTAGATAAAGGGACAGTATAGCATTATTCACTTAAATAGACAAGATCGATTTCGACTTCTAGTCAGATTTCAATGTTGCTGTATTATCTTGGATCATTTCGAATGAATCAGAATAATTAGTCCGTCATTTAAGATTTTACTACCACTTTAAGTGTATCGTTGTTTAATCTTCAGTATGATACCTAATGTGCATTGTATGTGCTGTGTTGGCTAGTATATTCTCATTTCTAAGTCAGTATTCAGTAATTTAAACATATAGAAAAGTTATCGAATATGGACTTCTATCTTGTATTTTATGTAATCGTAGTGAAGTTTACATAAAACTCTATTCAAAAGAGTGACAACACACTGCAGTACAACAACTTCACGGAGGAACGAAGAAAATTACTTGATGTCCATTCTAAAGAAGAACGGCTACCCACAAAACGTTATCAGAAGATGCCTATCCCGTACACAGCCAACTACAAAGTCATCCATAGAAATCAACAAACGAATCATTCTATCACATATAAAGAATATATCAGAAATCACGACAAGATTACTCAGATCACTTGGAATTGGTGTGACTCATAAACCAACAAATTCCCTCCAAACAATATGAAGATCAAAGGATACAACAACCAAAGAGTATAAACCGAATATCATTTACAAAATCAACTGAAATAACTGTAGTCAACACCACATTGGACAATGCGGTCGCCGTCTTCGCCTTCGTCTACATGAACACCAATTGGCTATTAAACATCACACGCGACATTTCATCACTCATTTCAATGCACGTAGATAATTATGGATATGAATTCCATTTTGATAATGTGGAAATGTTGGATGGAGAGAGGAAACACAAAGAATATCAGAGAATTCCTAGAAGCTTGTCATTCAGGTCAGTCAGTCAGTCACTCAATCAGTCAGTCAGCAATCAATAGATGTTTAAATATAGACCCAATGTATCAACCAATGACAGAAATGATAGACAAGAGAAAGGTGAGAGATCAATCATAGGGACAGCCAATGAGAAAATCTATACAGTCGATGACACAAGAATCAAAGGGAACAACCAATCACAAACCATTTGGTCAGGGTAAGCTACTGAATCACTCGTTGTGAGATATAGACAGCTGACTTCATATTGAAATTAGTGTTGATGATGTAGTCTGGAAAGAGGATGAAAGCTTTACGATTAAATAACCGAGCTCCTCAGAGAACACAATACAACCAAGACCAACTACCTAAGCTACAAATATTCTCCATTATATATATATATATATATATATATATATATATATATATATATATATATATATATATATATATATATATATATATATATATATATATATATATATATATATATATAGTGCACACTTTATCTGTTTATTTTGTTAAAATTTACTTCAATAATAATTTTATGAAATTCATTACGAGAATAGAACTATAATTAAACGTCTTGTCGTGAGCAACCTCGTTCGCTAACTCACTTTACCACTTACTATCTAAAATTTTTATTGCTTTAGTGCCGTGACCTTACATAACCTACGTTTCTTCAAGTATTATATATTTAAGAATGTTAAAAATTCCCATTTTCAAAATTAAAAGGAAACATCACAGCAAACAATATTGTTTTCAATTAGATATCATCAGGCTTTACGCTAATATACATAAAAATTTTCTCAGATATAAAACATTAAACCAATCATGGTGGATTATTTAGTCTGTAGTAATTAACTAGTGAAGCATGTAAATAGTAGATATGTATTCTTATTAATATTATTTTACCCTTGGGTTCCTACTAAAACATAGGGATTCAGTAGCACGTCTCCATTCCACTCTCTTCTCCCTAGTCTTTTGAACCTCTCTCCACGACTGCCCACAACCTTTCATTTCTTCCTCACATCATCTCCTCCATGTCACCCTCAACTGGGATGCCCAACTCGTCGTTTCCCATTTACATTCCACTCGAAGGCTTGGAGTGGCGCGTGATGTCCCCGGTCAGCCTTCTCAGTCTATGCCCAATCCATCTCCACTCTCTTCGACATATTTGTTGAGCGATAGGTTCTTGCTTCGTTAGTTCGTTCCGAGTGAGTTCCTTGTTGCTTATTCTTATTATTCTAGCCATCTGATCTGATCTTCAGTATGGAGTGAGTGTAGGTGGTAGCTATCGATGATGGATGTCTGTAGTTTGTTGGCAGTGGTTTTCGTGATGCGCCATGTTTCTCAACCACCACAAGGTGGCACTGACTTAACTGGATTGGTGTTGAAAATCCGGATCTTGATCACGCGTCTCTGAGCTTTCCATTTTGGATCACTTGGCATGTGGTGTCTTCATAAAGCTGTTGAATGAGGTTGATAAAGATTTGTGGCACTCCATAGTGTAGCAGACATCTAGACAATCATAATAGTATTAATGGCAATAATAATAGTTATCTCAATGATAATAAGAACAATGGAAACAGCATGGTACTGCAAATATTTAAACAAACAGTGTCGATCAAAACTTAGAAAAATAAAAGTTACATAATGCTAAAAGATGAAATGTGTAGATAATCAAAGTCTAAACAAATAGGTAAACATGTATGAAAAGGGAGAAGGGAATGAAAATTGAATTTATATAAAGATATCTATCAGGTTTTCTCTGGCCAAGGCAGACAGAGGTAAAGGCTGCACAAACTTTTCCTGCACACAAAGACTAGGTTTGTTTTCTCTAATTCCCATAGCCTCAGTTATATGCAAAATGCGGGTACGAATTCTGTTCGAAAGATTTTATGGAATTCGATAGATGATCTTGAATGAATAGGTCTTGTCTATTACATGACCACTGTCGAATAAATGTGACAGAATTGAGCTTCGTATTGACTTCACTTGTCCCTTTCCTAGCCATGATGGTAGGTGCTCAGCAACACGTTTGTTAAGCTGCCTAGTTGTACACTCAATATAGCTTTCTTCACAGGAGCAGCTGAACTGATAAATACACACCGAAATGGCAGAACTAGGTAGCTTGTCTTTTGTCTGGGCAACAATTATCAGCCAACTAGAAAATGACAAGCAGAGGTTAGCAGTACAAAAAGTTCTTCTGATGGCTGTAGACAGTCAGTGGAATAAAACTCCACTAGGTGTATGTCCTTTGAATTAGAGCTTCATGAATATTGATTTCTTTTGGACAACCATTTGTTCATGTATCTTTTGATAAAACTATGAGGGTAACCCATTTCTTGCAGGATATTATGGATGTGTTCTAACTCCTTTTGTATCAAGTCACCGGAGCAGATCCTACTGTATCTGTTTGCAAGACATTGGATTAGACTTTTTTATCGAATGGACAGAAAGCTAAGGAAATGTTTGCAGATATATCTGTATGTGCATATTTGTAGTGTTGTATTTTATTTCCCTGAGTCATTCTTCGACATCATTTTCTTAGGATGCCTTACTACTGTGTGTTTATTTGCCTGTAGTTTTAAGTTTGACAAGTATGTAAAACCTGTTCGAAGACTAATCAACAAACTCACACGACTTTCACAGACAGAAGGCAGATACACAAACCACAGTATATTCAATATTCAATGTCTCAGAAATCAAATCATTCCTAAATATCTATGTCTGCGTACACCAATTCCAACAGACAAAGTCAAAGCAGCTATAGAACGTGTCAATAAACTCTGTCTTACAGAAGAAATTCATAGAATAGTCAAAAAGTTGCACAACATCAGGAATTATATTAAAGATCTAAAGTGTAAGCTGATACAAACAGTTAGTGAAAAATATTATGAGCTTCTGATGGACAATTTCAGTATTCAGCAAGATCAGCCGCATTCAAGAAAACCAAAAATACTCAGATTAAGAAGTTCAACAACCTTATGGAAGAAAAGCATGCAGTCAACAGTAATGAAATTAACAATAGCATATCACCGATGATTGATAAGTCGAAGTGAGTTGTCAATCTGTCAACTAGAACCCTAAGCTCAATAGAAGTGAAGGTGCTAGAGAAAGGTCTTAACTTCAATGTGGTGGTTAATGAGTTGAAACTAGATATCATTCCCAAAATAGAAAAGGCGTTAACTTCAATAGATAAGACAATTGTAGATGAGGTAAGAGTACAGTGTGGTTTAACACTGAAACGACAGAAGAAAATGAAATCTAATTTACCCAAGTCAGAGAGGGAAGCTCTCAGGAACCTTCAAATGATAACAATATAGTAATTATCATATCGGATAAAGGCAACCCAATAGTTGTAATGGAATCTGATGGTTTGTTTCCTTTTCAGGATTTATGCATATCATGTTTTATTATTAAGATATAATTCATTGTATATCATTTCCACAAGGACTTTCACGATTATTTCTATGGATGATTTCATTCTATTCACCTTCTGTAAAATGTAATATGTTGTACAGAAATATATTCAAGGGAGATAATATTTAATTTGTTATTAATCACTATGTCGACTGAAATTGTTTAAAAAAGTATACAACTTTCTGATTCCGGTTTATTGGTACCGCGGTAAGCGCTTTGTTTTATTTTCAGCGGACAAAAAGCAATTCATTAACAATATCACTAGATTAATATTGTTAATCAAGGACAAATATGATGAATGTATATAAGACCCTCGTCTTCTTTCCTATCTTGATGTCTGTCGTTCAATATTACTCTAAATGTGTCGATACTAAGGATAAAAATTGTAAATATTTAGAAGGCGCTAAAATAAAGAAAATGACCTACTGTATCTACAGTTTTCTCCATAGAAATAAGCATCATGAGCAAGAATGTTCTTACAGATAAGCGTCTACGAAAAGAAATTATGTTCTCAATAACTTTCCCTTTTGTGTCGATACTAATCAGACTAAATAAATGGAGCATCACACTGACAGAAAGCGATTTTACATGATTAGAAGTTATTTAGAATAGATGCGTAACTTTTAATCAATTCGTATCATGTTAATGATGGATCGTGGCTAGCAGCTGGATGTACCTGCTTCCCAGTGGGTGATATTGTTCCCACCGGGATTTGGACTCGGGAGCGATCGCTAGTGAGTCCCAAATAGGACAAAATGCGCATTCTGGATTCCCCTGCTAGCTACTACCCATCATTACTACGCATAATCAAAACACAGGCAATATTGAGGCATCCGCACAGGAGTCCATATGCTAACAGAGACTGATCAATTCTGTCCAATCAACAACGGTATCATATAAGAAAACAATTATAGTTCATATCATACGTTAAGAGATTTTCTGAGCAATGAATGTCACCTGTATCATTGTAGTATGCATTACTGCTAAGTATTCATATTATAGTTTACGTCTATACTTAGTAGCTCTTCATAAATTAAAAACCTTTTTGTAATACGCTTGATATTGTTATCAAGTAGGTTTGACCCAATAAACTTAATATTAGGAAACTAAGACCAATCACGGTAGTACTCAATTTTCTGTCATTCTTTCGTTGTTTATTCATCATATTGTCAGTGTAAATGGAGCAACGTAATCTTTCAACTAAAACTATCATGATAATTTCCGCTTTTTCAGAAATAACTATCATATCACCATGCAAACTAGATAAAAAGAAACCCTATATCAATAAAGCACTCCATTTCCCTGGAGCTATATTGAATCTTTCTTATCAAGAAATAATCAACCAATAATTTAAACTGATATTAAACCTTATACATATTTAAGTGATCATAACAACGTTGAGCAAAGCATTCAACTACTTATGCTATAGAAGTTAGCAAGGTTTAAATTTTCTGATGATCGTTTTAGCAGTTTCATGAACTGGTTTTGGGACTGTAACCAGTATCATCCTGTATAGTTTTTAGTACTATAAAGTCACCGACTGCCTCGTCACATAACGTTGGTCGAAGTAGATTCAGGCTGGAAAAAGGCTCGAGTTGGCCAGACTAAAACATGGTATCAATGTATGAAGTCTCTGACTGTTGGTTTGAACCATGTGGAGCGATGCAGACTTGTCGGTTGGGGTCCACGGGACAAGAGGAACCAGTGGTTGGAGACCCTAGGTGATATGGCTCAGAACCGAAGTCAGTGGCGCAGATGTGTACACACATTATTCTCATCTTAACGACGCTATACCGAATCTCACCATTTTGTCATTCTTCCTTTCTTTCTTCAAGTACTTTACATTTCTTTTGACTAAGTTTTCTTATCTTCGTCTTTCATCTCACTATCTTTCTACTTGATGTACTGATACGGGGTGTGGCAACTCGGACCATTACGCAGTAATGCGTGGTTCTCTGTTGATACTGATGATGGTGATGATGATGATGACTATAGAGTTAAGTGGTCATGTTATATTACTTGAAGTCTCGTTTCAACAGGTTACTACAGGATCCAGATGAAGTGTATTTTCCACTCAAAGAAAACTGTTACGTTCGTGTCATGTATTCGTAGAATTGTTGCCGATATCATATTAAATGTACTTATTTTATATAAGAGAAATAAATTTATGGAGATCTAGGGAAACCTATCTTGCTCATAAGTATATTGCTGAACATCTAATAAATATGCTAAATTCAATACTGTTACGAGGGAGTTTTACAGTTTCAAAGTGACGTGTCTTATGAAGCTATCAACTTATTATCATATAAGTTCATGATTAATGAATTTGTTTGAATTCTTAAATAGGCATTAAAAAATAATACTGTATAAGAATAGGATAACAGAGTCGATAACCAACTGCTTTCAAGAACCTAATACTTCGGTATTTTCTATTCGCTTCTATGTAAAACTTTCGTTAGATGCACTGGAGTTTATTTGAAGTAATTAGTTTAGCCTCAAGTACTTAGAATTTCACTTAACAATCGTTGCAGTTGCTGATTATTCTTTGAAAACAATGTTCAATGGAAAACTTATTTACAGCTTGAAAAGGAAACAACTTTTATTACCTACTTACTGTTATTTTTCAAAGGCATTTCATGTTATTACCGTTTGTGGATATTTATAGCAAAAACAACTACTAATATGACATTTAAGAAAAAGTATTTTTATGATATTATTTTTCCTTTGGGTTCACACTGGAACATAGGGATTCAGTAGCACGTCTCCATTCCGCTCTCTTCTCTCTAGTCTTTTGAACCTCGCTCCACGACTGCCCACAACCTTTCATTTCTTCCTCACATCATCTCCTCCATGTCACCCTCGTCTCGGAAACCCAACACGTCGTTTCCCATTTGCATTCCACTCGACCACCTGACCTGGAGCGTGATGTCCCCAATCAACCTTCTCAGTGTATGCCTGATCCAATCCATCCCTACTCTCTTCTGCATATTTGTTGGGTGTTAGGTTCTTGCTTCGTTAGTTCGTCCCCACAGTTTCTTGTTGCTTATTGTGATTACTGTGGCCATCTGATCTTCAGTATTGAGTGAGTATAGATGGCAGTTGTTGATGAATGTTTGTAGTTTGTAAGAAGTTTTTTACGTGACGCGCCAAGTTTCTGAACCATCACATAGGAGCACTGATTCGATATTGGTGCGTTAGCGAATCTTAAATAAGGTAATCATACTGTATAATAGTTGTGATGTGTGAAACTATTTAACGCTTATGATATAGTTTCCTACTTTATATATGTAATGAGTGTTATTCACATCTGCAAACATTGTGCATGAAAACAGTTGTCAAGATTGAAGATTAGAAATTCTTATCTGATTGAAGAAAGACCATTGGTATATATGCAATACAGAGCTTTTTAAGACCAAAAATGATAGGCCATGACAATTTGTAGTCAAGATAGTTAATCACTACTTTCTCGACTGTTCAGTCAAGAAAGAATTACGTTTTTGTCAGTATTCAGAAGACACTTAACTATGAGGTATCCTGTCCACTTCTATGTAAAATTGCTATTTAATATTGTCTATTCATTTGTATTACAGTTTTTCTTCCGCCTGTTATTTTCCAACGAAAAATAATTCCACTGCTTGAAACTGTCATTTGTGACTATCTTACTTCATGTAAATATAAATCCGTTGTTATTTAGTATTTCAGTATACCTATTTGTAGCACGCCTCTACTGGATACTGAGATGCTAATGATAATGAAAAAAAGTAGAATATCATGAATTGATCAGACAATAGTTTGGTAAAACCCTTCGAAGTCGTTTGATTGTTCTTTTATTATATCTTCCTCAGTAACACAGTTTGTGTCAACAACATAAACTAGCCATTTGTACACATATCATTTCAAAACAAGTTTCAAGTATCTCGTAGAGAAATTCACTAGTAAATAGTAACATTAAGTTACTCAATGAGTCATTCGAAAAGAAAATTTGACATGATTTTACTCAACTTAGTGGTGACAGGTAAATAATGAGTAGGCATACAATAATCGAAAAAGAATATTTTTCAAACACAAGTTAATGTCTAAATTAATCGAAAGGAATGGTGGATAGTGGCTGGCAGTGGAATCCAGGATGCGCGTTTCGTCCTATATAGAACTCATCAACTGAATGTGCCTGCCTCCCAGCAAGTGATGTTGTTCTCACCAGGATTCGGACTCAGGAGCGATTGCTTCAAACGCCATAACGTTATCCACTACACCACCGAGACACAATAGCCACTTCTTATGCGACGACTATACTGGGTTCTACTGCTAGCCACTATTCATCATTACTATATGGAATTAAAACACAAGCAATATCGAGGCATCCGCACAGAAGCCTATATACCAATAGAGACAGATCAAGCAATAACACTGAAAGTATACCCAGGGTACAAGAAGTGGCTGTCGTGGCTCGGTGGTGTGGTGGGTAAAGCTCTGGTGTTTGTAGCCACTGGTCCCGAGTTAAAATCCCGATGGGAACGATATCACTCATTGGAAGGCAAGTGCATCCAGCTGATGAGTCTTAAATAAAGCGAAATGCGCATTCCGAATTCCACTGCTGGCCACTATCCATCATTACTACAACTGAAAGGAAGTTAGGATTTTGAATAGTTTCAAAAGTGTATGAGAACGGCAGTTAAAAAAACTACTTATGCTGAACTAGTATTTTTGTTAACCATACTTTGAATATTCTAGTTTCTACTGTGTTCAGAAGATTGCTATTCTAGTTTGGCGAATAACTGATTGGAGGTTTTTTTCTTCATAAACGGTACAAGAGCTTGGAAGTATAGGAAAACCAGTTTTTAGATGAATCATATAATATAACCATCGTTTCACGCTAAAAACCTATTCAGAAATATTACACCAACAAATTAAAATGAGTTTTTTTTAAGGATGCACGCTTGGTTAAAAGTTAAGTACTACATATATGATAAACTCATTGAGAAGGAAAGAAAAGTAGACACTTATCTGCTTACTTATCTATGTGACAGAAGGTTTGTATTCTCCTACTAGTTAGCGTTATGGAGAAAAGATGGAATAAAAATTAGGATTTTACACGTGTAACTGATCCAGTTAGGCCGTATACGATTGTAGATGATTAGACGTGTGTGTATAAGCACACGCTTGCAGTAGATTGATTAGTTTCGGTTGCCAAATACTGAAATCATTTAGGTTTTCCTAGATTCTCAAAATACGGAAACCAGGAAGATATGGACGAAGTAGTCTAGGTATAAGATTTTGAAGCATATTAAACAAACAGAACAAATAGTCAATGGGAACAATGACATAAAAACTATATCTATCGCACGCGGAGTGGCTAAAGTGACCAAGTGGCTTAGTAGATGATGCTCTGGCGTTTGAAGTAATCGACCTCTAATTCGAGTCTTAGTGAGGGAAATACCGCTCACTGGGAGGCAAATGTATCCAGCTGACGAGTCCTGTATAGCACGAAATACACACCATGGATTTCAAAAATGAAGACAAACAGAGCTCACAAACTGCTAACAAATACTGCTAGTCACGTGTGAGTCATTTTTATTTATCTTTGTTTATTTATGCGTTTAGTACTGAGTGGAAGTAGTTTTTACTGAGCAGAATAAAAAAAATCTATTTCTTAACAAATAAATGAAAAGCACTTCATTCAACCATAAAGGGTCGGGTTCGTTTGTCTGTATGAAGCATACATGACATCCAAGTCTATACAATTTATTTCCATAATGCTTCGACTCTCCAAGCAGTGTTTACAGATGCAACCTTCAGGAATCATTGATTATTAAGAAAAGAGAAATGGGAACAAAATTCCTCTGTCTTAGAGAAGAGATAGTTTAGAGAAGAAAACTTTCTTTTTCGACGATATCATTTTCTAAAGCTGTACAATCATATTTATATATATCATAAACATATAACAGTCTATTATAAAACAATACGGTATAATTACATCACTAACCTAATGCTAAAAATAACCGGAATCAAGAATGCAAAGTAGCTGCTTAATAAACTAAGACAGTAGAAATATCGAGGAAGGCAAGGAGTTTGACAAGGTGAAATTTGTTGGTAGATAAGAAACGCAAATACTGAGTGTCCACTTGATAGATAGGTGTAAAGAAGGTGAAGAATGAGACAAGAGTCATAATGAAGGTGATAATAATAAACTAATTAATTATAACGAAATTGAAAAAGAAGTGAAAATGTTAAGACCATGGTAAGATGAGAGATTGAACATACTTTTTTTTGCAGGCAGAGATCAGGCTTGAATTGATGAATTGCCAGTGCTTCCGTTGTGCACAACTGTCGAAGGCGTACTCCTTTTCAACTATTCCATCTGACATGATAAATGACACTGAAGGAAGATTGTGGTCTAGCTTTATATCCAGAGTTGACCAAATGTGTTCAAGAATTCAACTGTTAATTGATTTACATGCAGGATAGTGCTCCGAGATGCGTTTGGAAAGCGTGTGCTTTGTGCGGCCTACATAACTAGCTCCACAGGAGAAAGTAAATTTGTAGTCATATATATATATATATATATATATATATATATACTGACAAATCAATTCATTGACATTTGTCTATATATTACTAACTATTGACACACTTGTTATTCTCTATTGTTTTATAAGATCGAATTATTCGACTTCTATTGGCATATGAGCTTCTATGTGGATGCCTCAATATTGCCTGAATGATAATTAAGGCAATTTAGTTGGTTATGGTTGGCAGAAGAATCCAGGATGAGCGTTTCCTCCTATTTGGGACTTGTCAGTCAGGTGTACCTACACCCCACTGAGACTAGAATCTCGTATTCATCGTTTTAAACGCCAAGGCATCTTCTGCTAGCCACAACCAAACAGGTATCTCTATATACTTGAAAAAATTGAACATTGAAATGACAAACAGAATAGAGAATTTCCAGTTGGTTTTGATTTAAACAGAGTTAATAAGTAATCCACATCAGACTAGTGTATTTGATTTAGTATACAGGGATATGGCATCATTTACTGGATGATTATTTGAGCACAACTTATGGTTCATATTCATATCATCTACGAGAAAATATTTTACCATTATGTTTTTTTATCAAATAAACTAGTCTAATATTGAATTTCATTCTACTTTAGTGCCCAAATTCTATACTTACATGAGTGAATATTTTGTTTTGAAAATTCGAGGCTATAATGCTTTATTAGTTCTCACTTCCAATAAATAATTAGCATAGAAATCATTACTTGTCAACTTTTAGAAATTCTTGTAGTGTTAAACAAGCTTAGGTTCTTAAGAAAATGACCGTGCTGTTACCTAAAAAATACTCAAATTACATCTTTTTCATAAGAAACAATAAATACTTTAGAAGTAGTTTTCATCATGGACTGATATCAGTTGGGGAACCAGTGAAAGTCTGGGAGCACTAGACAGGTGTTTCGTCCTACTTTGGGACTCCTCAGCAGTACACACTCACAACCCGGCTAGGGGTGGAACTCAGGACCTTCAGGTTTCACGGCGAACGCGTCAACCATTCAGCCACTGGGTTGGTTCCCAGTGGTTCACAGTTTCTAACTTCTGTCAATTCATGACATAGCGAGACTAGCGCGACTTGCTTCCAGATGGATATCACAAAGCTCTAATGAGAGGCCATGACCTGTGGTATCAACCAGTCGGAAGTGCATGCTAACTGAACACCTTGGGTGATAGTCACGCTATGTCGTGAATTGAAAGAAGTTGGAAATTGTGAACTACTAAAAGCCGACCTAGTGGCTGAATGGCTAACACTTTCACCGTGGAACCTGAATGTCCTGAGTTCGATCCCTAGTCGGGTTGTGGGTGCGTACTGCTGAGGAGTCGTATACTAAAACGAAACATCTATCCAGTGTTCCCAGATTTTCAATGGTTCCCTAACTGATGTCAGTACATGATGATTACTACTTCTAAATTAAAAATCCCCATTCACCTCAAAAATAAATATTTTATACAACAGCCTTGTCATTGTAACTAAAGATTAAGATATTTTACTAGAGATCCTTGACATTGTTTTGGTCTGTCAAAGAAAGACCATTTTGTTATCTGTATGCACTACAGTTTGGCTTTCTTTGAATAAACTATTCGACCATAATCACATATGTTCTTTTGCTTTGAAGTTTATACGCTTTCCTGATGACATTCTTGTGATGATTATTTATTCGTACTTTTATTTCACTAAGTATAAAGAACTCACACGGTGGTTTATTATTATCATTCTCCCACGAAAAATATAACTAAAACATGAAGATTGGTTATCATAGTTTCACAGGGAATCAGATGGTTAGACTAGCCATTCTAACCATAATAATTATTCCAGTATTTTATTCATAATTTTCATATGAACATGATTAAGGTTTATGAAAACCTAAATGAGATATGAATTTTGAGGGAGTTGTGGGGATTTGGAAATATTTCAAGTTGTTATTCATCTTAGACTGACATCAGTTGGAGGAACAAAGGTGCTAACAGAAGTTGGAAATATGGATCATTGGATTCTGTCTCAGTGGCTAGTTCAATGGTAACGTGCTGGCCACGTAACCTGAAGGTCTCGGGTTCAATTCTTGGAGGGCGGGGTCGTGGGTGCTAACTGCTGAGGAGTCCCAATGCTCTCACGTTCCCTTTGTTCCTCCAACTGATGTCAGTCTCCGATGAATAACAACTTGGTACATTGAATTGTCAAGAACAGCACAGAAAAGTGATATTGCAACATCTGTAATTCTATATAATGATGAGTTTAGATTTTTATGCTTCCGATAAATATGTTCATGTAACCTGATACTATATATAAATCCAAATAAATCAGATAAACAGTTCAATGTACAGTTCCTATAAGTCTTAACTCATCGTAGTATGAATTTAAAACAAACGGAATTCAATGTTTTCAACTCAGTTTCCATGTTACAATTATTTTAAAGGGCTGACCACTTCAAAAATATTTTTGAATCGACCACCGCTACTACTTGCAACTCGTCCAGAAATACCACCAGTTCACGCACATAATTACTAGTGAAAACAAGCCCTCCGACAAAAGCAGAAGTCTTGAAAGGCATAAAGTTGTTGAAGGTCGTTAAAGCAGCAGGATTAGATGGAATTCCACCAGAAGCCCTGAAGTCAGACACGGACACAACAGCGGACATGCTCACACCACTCTTACAGAAGGCTTGCAAGGAAGGAAAAAAACCTGCCTATTGATTGGAAGAAAGGCTACCTCATCAAACTTCCAAAGAAGGGAGATCTAAGTCTTCGCAATAACAAGAAATGAAGCTGAGTCACGCTCCAACGCTGTACACACCAAGCAAAATATCAAGCCACATCATCCTGCAGAGAATAAACAAATCCTTTGCTTTCAAAATTACAGCCAGAACAGGCTGACTACCTGGATTCAGGAACAACAAATCATACGTGGATCAAATTGCAACCCAACCATACACTACGCATCATCATACAACACACCATAGAATGACAGTCAACTACATCTTTACCTCAACTTCATCCATTCTGAAAGGGCCTCAGATCGAGGCATCGACCGAAGAGTGATTTGACAGGCAGCTGCTTCAACACTACACATTTAGTCCCACAAACCTCCATCAAACTCACTCAACAGCAACTATATGCCGTATGAAGATGCTGCATGCCAAGTGGATCACAACACAATGGAAAGCTCATTGATGCCACTGAAGTGAAGTGAAGACAGGAATGAGTGACACAAGTTTTCTGCCTACTATCACCGATGACCTTCCTGAGTATGGCCGACTGGACTGGACTGGATTATGCAACAGAAAACTGTGAGGAACTGTGAGAAGATGAGTATATACTGTTTGACTGGTGGAAATACCCCAGAAGAAGATTTGGATTTCGCCACCGATGATGATTTATGTCTAATGTCTTGTCTCTGTGTATATCCAATCCAATCCATCTGAAATTTCTTCTTCTGCATATTTGTTGAGTGATAGGTTCTTGCTTCGTTGGTTCGTTGGCAGATGGAGTTCCTTGTTGCTTATTCTTTTTTGACTTCTCATCTGATCTTCATTATTGAGCGTAGGCAGGTATTGATGTATGTCTCTCAGTGCATAAATCATATAAAAGATGTTCCTGTTTAATAATGGTTCGTCAGTCTAAAATTACTTCGATCATTATACTTACAGTATAAAATATATGAAAATTATTTTCTACTAAAATATCATAAAACCATCACTACTCAATAAAACTTAGACTATTTCTGCCTATTTTCCTATAAAAATACAAACTAACCATCATAACAAACAATCACTGACTTAACCTTTCACAAAGTAGAGTAATACTTTTATCTCAGCTTCAGTATTCTGATCGAATTCAAGCTTTCTGATCACAGAAATGATTTATGGACTTGGAGAATAAGAAATTATTTTCACTTGAACATTCATCTTCATAGAATCTTATCAGAAAATAACACCTAAATGTAGAGATAACATTAAGAAAAATCAGTAGGATATAAATCAATCTCAATATTTAACCTTTCTGTTTTCCCTTGGATAATTATGATCCTCTCTACTTGTGACAACTACAAATGTCTATAAGAATGAGCAATTATTCATGGTTTCAAGTCAGATACAAAACATTTTAAGTTTGTTGGTTGTTAGTAAAATCAACAAAAGTGCAATGGCGCTTTGAAAAGATATAAACGTCATTAGATTTAGACTTATGGAACTGTTAATTGCTATCAAAAGCGAAATGGTTATCTTTTTTTTGATGGTATTGTTCTCTCCGAGGTGTTTAATTTAGTCATCAAGCTAAAGGATTTTTCTTCACAAATAGTATGGTAGCTTATCCTGATGACCTTATGTGTGATTAGTTTTTTCTGCCAAAGTCTTGTCATTGTCTTCATATTTATGTCAATCAATTAGAAACAACATGAAGATCAAAGTTCACGTTAGTAGGACAATCAATTCAAATAAATGTGGAGACAGTGGCAAGACTTTGGCAAAAACAACCAATCACACACAAAGCCATCAGAACAAGCTACCAAACAGCTTGTGAAGAAAACCCTACACCTTACTTTTCTCTGAGTTATGTGCTAATGATGTTATCTAGAATGACAATGAAGACTTCATGATTCAACTATTCATCTCAGAAAACAGAACACCATCAAAATGTTCATATTATTCATCGTGTACGGGATACGGATATCCAAGAAATTTATGTATACAGTAGAAGATAAGCAAAATAGGGAAGTTCTTTTACACCCACTTGTGGTAAACAACAAATAATCACCAATTTTCAACTCATGGGAGATAGTTAAACTGGATTTATCGCACACATACATTATTAATTAGTTTGAATAATTTTTGGCTACAGATAGGATCTGAAAAAGATGAAGTTTCGTATATTGATGTCAGTGTAGATCCACTCAGTTTGGAGAAAACAACACCATAAGAATCATCCTCCTGAGGTATAAACATTCTTCATTATCTTAAAATTGATTATTCTTTGATAGTATTCTTCCAAATATTCATGTAATTTGTCACATTTCTTTTACTAAGTGAAGTAGTGGACAGTGTAGGAGAAATGTGGAGAAATGTCTCAAACGCATCTCTACACATTATCCTGTATGGCTGTTGACGCGATTATTATTACTATATTATTTGTCTCATGGGATCCTAATGGAACACAGAGCTTCAGAAGCACGTCTCCCGTGCACTCTCTTCTCTGCAATCTTTTGAAACCGGCTCAACGAATGCCCACAAACTCTCATTTCTTCCTCACAAAATCTCCTCCATCTCACCCTCAACTGGGAAGCCCAACCCGTCGTCCCCCATCTAGGTTACACTCGACGACCTGATATGGCCTGACAAGTGATGTCTCCTAATGGTCATGTCAGTGCATGACCAATCCATCTCCACACTCTCACTCTGCGTATTTGTTGAGCAATAGGTTCTTGCTTTGTTGGTTCGTCGCCAGCCGGACAGAGTTCCTTGTTGCTTATTCTTATTATTCTGGCTATCCATCTGATCTTCAGTAACGAGCCAGTGCAGGTGGCAGTTGTTGATGAGTGTCTGTAGTTTGTTGGAAATCCCTTTCATAACGCGCCAAGTCTCTGAGCCATACAGGAGCACTGACTTGACTGAACTGGTGTTGAAAATCGGAATGTTGTTCACGCTTTATGTTGAGTGGAGTGCAGTAGATCTCCACACTGGTTTCAGGTTAATGAACACCTCTCTTGCTGTGTTTCCTATCCTGGCTGGTTTTGACGTCTTCGTCTGTGCCTGTGCCGCCTGTAGTTGAAACAGTGCTGCCTAGATACGTGCAAGAGACGACTTCCTTTCAGCTTCTCCCGTCAATGGTGATTGGAGCTTGTTGGTGTTGTTGATGGAGGTGTTGGTTGAGTATCTTCTGACAAACTGTTAGTTTTTGCCTGTAGATCTTCGAGTTTGTGTGTAATTAGATATAAGTCATCGGCGAAATCCAGATCTTCTTCTAGAGTCTTTTCCCTAGTGCAGCCAGAGTATCCTTGTCTTCTCGCTTCTCACTGTTTGCTTCATGATGTGGTCCAGTCGACCACAATCGGGAATATCATTAGTGTTAGTAGATAGCCTTGTTTTACTCTCACTTTCATTTCAAAAGTATCACTGAGCTTCCCATTATGGATTACTTGGCATGCGGCGTCTTCATATAGTTGTTGAATGAAATTGATAAAGGTTTGTTGTATTTCGTAGTGTTGGAGCAGTTTCCTGCCAAGTTACTTCTCGGTCGACACTGTCAAAGGGATAGTGTAAATCAATTAACGGTTCAATTCCTGAACATTTGGTCAACTACGGACATATACCTCAACTAGATTCGTCCTTCAGTGTTATTTATGGAGTAAAATGAAATAGTTCAAAAGGAGTAAGCCTTCGACTGTTGTGTACAGCAGAAACACTGGCAATTCATAAATTCAGAGCTGATCTCTGAATGCAAAAGAGTTATGATTAGTCCCTTATGTTACCTTTATCTTAACACTTTCATAATCCTTTTCAATTCCAATATAATTAGTTAGGCTACCATTACCGCCTTCATTATGACCCGTGTCTCATTCTTCACCTTCTTTACATCTTTCTATCAGGTGGACACTCAACCGTCGCATTTCACACCTACCAAAACCTTTGACTTCGTCAAACTCCTTGTCTTTCTTGTTACTTCCACTGTCCAATAGATGATTACGGAACTACGTTTCATTCTTGATTTTGGCTCCTTAGCACTAGCTTAATCATGCAATTATACAGTATTGTTTAATAATAGACCATTATACGTTTACAATATATATAAATACGTTTTGCACAGTTTTAGAAAGTGATATTGTCGAAAAAGAAAATTTTCTTTGCTGAATTATCTCCTCTTTTCACCAGAGTTATAATCATCAGTTAGAAACACTGTCGCTAAGCGTTATCTATGCTTAGTACCTTCTGTAAGCTGATATTAACTTCTTCAGGTCGACATATCACTAGAGAGTAATTGGACAGAATGACCTTGCCAGGTTAACTAGTTCCCTAGTTACTAGCCGGTCCTAAGCCCGGGTAAGGAGGGAAGGTTGGGCGTAGGGCTAGCAACCCTACCCGTAAAACCAATCCAACCAATTCTAAGCACAAGAAGAGATCACGCCACAACTATGCAGAATAAAGTGAGGATGGATTGGGCATACACTGAGAAGGTTGCTTGAGGATATCATGTACCAGGCCAGACACTCGAGTGGAATCTAATGGGGAAACGATGAGTTGGGTGTCTGAGTTGAAGGTGACATGGAGGAGATCATATGAGGAAGAAATGAGAGCTTCTGTGCAGTCGTGGAGCCGGTTCCAAAAGACTGCAGAGAAGAGAGTGGAATGAAGGCGTGCTACTGAATCCCTATGTTCCACCAGGAACCCAAAGGAAAAATAATAATGATAATAATAAACATCGGTAAAACTGTCTCTTATTTTGATGTGCACATTTTAGGAATGCTGTAAACTGCTTGTTTTCCACGACTATTCATAAATTGATCGATATTGTTTACATTATTAATACTATTCATCTTTATGCAGTGGATTATATTCGAATTGAACCTTATTCTGCGTCTGACTCACTGCATAATTGTAAGAAAGATTCATTTCAAATAATTGGGTTGGATAAACACAACACAATGTTTAGATATGTATCCCGTTTTCATCCTTATTTACTCTAATCATTATTTTGTTTAAGTTGAAAAGCAATTACAAGAGATCTTATTACATTTTTGGATTAGTCTACATAAGGACTAACTTTTACCATTCAGTTTTGAATGTGTTGTGTATATATTCATGCTTTTTCCTTCTTATATGATGAAATTTTATTCTTATTTTGTTTTCTATGACTGATAAATAACAGAAATTTTCTGGCACGATATTTTTGGATAACTTTTCAGTATATGAAAAAAATACATTGGTATTATTGATTTTTCAAGTATTTTAGCTTAAAAAAGACACAGTACAGCTGGTGAAAAACTCCAAGAAGTTTTTGTCCAAGATCAAATTTTTATCAAGTATAAAACGAACTTGTAATTACAAGTTTCAAGGTAGGTATTTTAGTTTACTTGAAGAATTATAAATGAAACGAGCAACCGAAAGAACTTTCT
Organism: Heterobilharzia americana; assembly: GCA_944470555.2. Taxonomy (NCBI): domain Eukaryota; kingdom Metazoa; phylum Platyhelminthes; class Trematoda; order Strigeidida; family Schistosomatidae; genus Heterobilharzia; species Heterobilharzia americana. Next base: position 28,484,778 of record OX104129.1, on the reverse strand, counting down.
GATTTCGTCATGATTTATGATTTCATGATTTGATGAGCACCATCCATCATGACTGAGCAAAGGACAGGTTAGAACAATGAAGAGCTCCATGGTTGGACACGTAGTTGACAGGGGATATCAAGTGGATACAAGGAAAAACCATTTAAAATTACTTATGGGTTACCAATTAATTTTCCACTATGTGGACTACACATTTACTTCGTATAGCAGAGAGGATTGCCCTGACGGATAGCTGTTAACTTGATGTGGTGGTCGGGCTTGCATATCACAATGGCCCGATGGGCTATGTTGGTGAAACACTTGTTCTCTGGAGGTCCTACCATACCAGAAACGTCTGTTGGATAGTGGTTAGACGAAAAGCAGTTACCGTTGTGGTATAAATTGCTACACTATGATGAGGGTCTGAGGGCGAAGTCGTACTGGTGCTCGCTAGGTGTTGTGTGACAGCAGTAAGGTGTTTCCTTTGGATGACTAGCAGTGCTATGCTGATGCTGCCTTCTCAGTGGAACGAAGGGGGGGAGAAAAGGTTGGCCCCAAAAATAACACACTCCACCATACCCCACGGTCTACCGGGCCGGCGGTGTTGTTTCATTTGTCGTTTCCTTTCGACCATCAGGCCCCAAAGCAACAAAAGTTCAAAATAACCATATACAAAAGGCTTCATATGACAGGACTCAAACAGATGTCCGATAGGCTCTGCGGTCACACAAATCTCTTTCAGGTACCTTAAGAAGAAATAGCCTTCCACGATGTGGGCAGCCGGGAAGTGTCAACCACCCTCACAACTCTGTCAGCACTCAAGTTTCTTCAAACTGCTATCCACCTCCCCCTTCATTACCTTCTAATCTTATTTCATGCTTCTCAACTAACGATGCTACATCATTTCCGATTTCTCCTAGCTCTGCAGCCTTCGACAGCGATCTGAATACATAGAATGGCATCCCTGGTCTCCTGGAGCTGCGCTTCAAATTACATATTGGGAACTTCAATGTTAGCACTCTCCGTCAAATTAATCAACAGGTCAAGACTCTAGCAGTTCCGGCTATGGATGTGTGCTGTGTTTGTGAGACTCGCATGCAGGACCCAAGTGCGGTTAGTCACTAACCTCTCCCGACCAATCTGATGAATCTGCAAAACTCACCCTTCGACTTTCTGTAGATTCGATGGCTAGCTCTCGTAATCTTGCAGTTGTGGGCGTAGCATTAAGCACTAAAACAGAAAGCTGACTACTGAAATGGATCCCAGTCGACAGAGAGGATTCCAATCCACCTTTACAAATCTAACCTTTGCATTCCGAAGATTTTTTCAACCACTTCGAATACCGCGGCCCTCAAAACACAATGTAACTTTTAGCATTATTTTGTACACCTCTTCCCCCTCTTTCTTCATCAATACTCATTTCTTTTTCTTAACCTAAGTAGTTGTTTGCTATTTATAACTAACCAATGGATAAAAGAGTACAATCCACTTATTCTACCAAAGTCTATGTAATCTCTCTAGCAATAACATGTTTCGCATGACTATAATTAAAGTTTTGAATCACACATAATTACTCGCTATTGATTATTCACAGCACCTTCATTTCTAAAACATATTCTTCATCTTCATGACTTACTGAGAATCTGGATCATTGGAAAGCTGGGAGCACTGTACAGCAGTTTCGCCATAGCATGGGACTACTCTGTAGTGCGTACACATAACTAAGCACCTCGCAAGCATCGAACCAAGGACCTTCAGGTTCCGTGGCCAGCACTTTAGAACTGGGCCACTCAGTCGGAATCCAGTGCTCCATATTCCCAACTTCTGTCAGCTCATGACACAGAGCGACCATCAGCTAATGTTATGGTTAAGCATGCGTCCTCATAGCCACCAGGTTTGCCCCACATGTCCAGTGCTCTCAGGTTTTTAATGTTTCTCCAACTGATGTCAGTCCATGATGAATACCAACTTGTAAAACCACGGAATCCCTCAAAACCCCAAATTCAATTCATAATATTTATACAGTAACGTAATTCGCCCTTATCAATAGTAATGACGAATGCGTTCAAGACTTAGGAAGAAAATGTATACTTGAGTTTCCGAAATTATACTGGTATACTGTTACAAAAAACCAAGTATGTTCAACATTAGTTGGTAGGCAGTCGACAGGAATCCCTGGACTTATGTTACTCCCTTGTTGGCACTCTTCTCTAACCTTGAGAGAACTGATTTCTCTTGTGAGATTCGAACCTGTGGCATCACGTCTCTGACTACAACAATTGGTGATGCGGTTTCAAGTATAACAGAGGGAATCAGTTCTCTCAAGGTTACAGAAATGTCCTGCTGACAAATGCTAACAAGTAAGAAACCGGGTCTTTATGCCAATCACTTTCAATCAACTGACATCCATTAAAGTGTACTGTGGTGGTACGCCTCCTACCTTGACAGTCACATCACTTCACTGGATGATCAATAGAATTCGGTCAGCTCTGAGGGCTAGACAACATGAAATCGGTTACTCTTCAGTGACAAATCATTGTATATTTTATATTACTTTGCTAATAATTTGTAAATCTAAAATGGCTTTTACTTATTTTGAGGTTGATAAGAATCAAGCAAACAAATTATCTTATCATACAGCAGGATTAGTTTTCCTTCATTGCCTTCATAATTATTCAAATGGGAAATAATCCTCACAAGCTAACGCATTTTTAGCTTAAACTAATGAAACAAGTCTAGTAGTGGTCATTTGAAATGCTTAATAGACACAAATAGTTATCAAAGAATGAAGCCATATACTCACAAATAATAATATCTTTTCTGAAGAGGTTGTCCTACAGTACATGTCGAAGATGTGATTATATCCTATTGAAACACAACGTAAAAAAAACTCACGGAGTCAAAATCGAATGAAACATACAGAGTTAAAATATGATGATGATATCTTTGTAGCACCAAATTATTGTATGTTGATATCAAATTCTTCATGCAGTAAGCATATTGTTCAATTGTTTCCCTCCGAGGAATTGGACAAGTATTATCATAATCCCATACTGTAAAGAGACTTCAGAAGACATAAGAAAGATTCTCAACAAGCATGACATAAGAGTTTACTTCCGTGCAACAAATACCCTATGTTCTAACTCAATGAAAGTTAAAGATGTAGTATCTAAAGAAAATCAACAGAACTGCGTTTGTGAAATCAGATGAGGAGATTGTACTGCAGTATATGTAGGGGGAATAGCCAGGTAGGTAAATGTGAGAGTCAATGATCATAAACTATGCCTAAAGCAGATCCCAAAAACCTCAGAAGAGGTTACGAAACTAGAAAACAAATCAGCGATAGCGCTACACTCCATAGAAATGGGACACAAAATTGACTTTGACGGAACTGAGTTTCTAAAAAAAGGTTTTCGGTCATACCAAGAAAGATTAATAGCCGAATCCAGATAGTTTGAACAGATGAGGTGGAGTACAGTTAGCTGCCTCTTGGCAATTACTAATTAGTAAGCAGAAACGGTGACTCAAAGCATTTATCGTCAACACCAGTCTCAACTTCATTACTTCTGCATCAACAACAGCACAATCTGGATTTAGAGCACACGTAATGAATCCGATTCATTCCACATTATTTCTTGTTTTTGCTTTTCAAAGATTTTTAAACGGAATTCATTGTATGATAATTAATAACATAATTTATCTTTTACACAATTTCATTACTACTCACATTTCATCAATTCCTTGAAATATCCACTAAATTTAGTGAATATGATTATCTTTTAGTACCTCAGTAGACATTAGTTGTGTTTTTTTATTTCATAGTATTCAGAGGAATATATTTAACCAACGAAACTATCGTATACAAAGTGAAATGTATAGAAATATCATGTTTCGATTATCTAAACACACACAGGTTAGATTACAACTCACTTATGAAGTGACAAAATCAGACTTGGCACACAAATTCTTCCAGGACGTTTGCCAAAACTATGGACTAGATATTGAGGATAGTTATTGGCTAACAGTGGAATTCAGAATTCGCATTTCGTCCTATTTTGCACGCGTCAGCTGAATGTACCTGCCTCTCAGTGAGTCATGTCGTCGCCACTGAGACTCGAACTGGGGACCAATCGCTTCAAACGTCATAGCCTTATCCACTGGACCAACAAGCCACGATAGTCACTTCTTGTTCGATGGATATAGTTTTAGTATAAATCGTTGTATTAAACTGTCGCCGATTGAACCGAATTGCTCCGTCTCTATCGGTATATGGACTCCTGCACGGACACCTTGATATTGTCTGTGTTTTTAATTACAAAATGGTAATGTTAGTGTCTAGCAGTGAAATCCCTTATACCCAACGTGCAAGAAGTAGCTACCGTGGCTCAGTCGTCTAGTGAACAGCGCCCTGACGTTTGAAGCGGTCAGTCCAGAGTTCAAATCCCGGTGGAAACAAGATCACTCGCCAGGAGACAGGTAAATCCAGCTGACAAGTCCAAGAAGGAAGAAATGCGCATCCTGAATTCCAGCGCTAGCCACTATTAATCACTACTATATAGAATTAAAACACAGGGAATATCGAGGCATCCGCACAGGAGCCCATGTGCCAATAAAGACCGATCAATTCGGTCCAATCAATGACGGTATAATACAAGCAGCAACACCATGCACTGGATGTTAACAAGTCTTTTAATGTTTATTTTTTCATTTTATTGATCGAAATACTGTGACTTTCATCATGAAATCAGTTGATATCAGTCAAGATACATTATATTATTACTAATTTTCCCTTGGGTTCCTAGTGGAATATAGGAATTCAGTAGCACAGCGCCATTGCACTCTCTTCTCTACAGTATTTTCAACCCCTCTCCACCACTCCCCAGTAGCTTACAGTTCTTCCACAGATCATCTCCTTCACGCCACCCTCGCGCCGGATGCCCAACTCGTCGTTTCTCCTTCGGATTCCACTCGACGGCCTGGTCTGGAGCGTGATGTTCATAATCAGCAGTTTCAGTATATGCCCAATCCATCTCCACTCTTTTCTTCTGCATATCTGCTGGGTAATAGGTTCTCGCTTCGTTAGTTCGTTCTGAGTGAGTTCCTTGTTGCTTACTCCTATTATTCTCGCCATCTGATCTGATCTTCAGTATGGAGTGAGCGTAGGTGGCAGCTGTTGATGAATGTCTGTAGTTTGTTGGAAGTGGTTTTCGTGACGCGCCAACTTTCTGAACCATCACATAGGAGCACTGATTTGACTGACGTTGGTGTTGAAAATATGAATCTTGTTCCCCGAAGGCTTTCACCAACCGGTGTCATTTCGTCTCCCCGATTCCAGCAGGGAATAACTTTGTTTTTATTTCATATAATTTCTTTGTGCTTTGAAGTTTCTGTAGCGATTGGATTGGTTTTACAGTGTAGGGTTGCTATCCCTATGCCGAACTTTCCCTCTTTATCCAGGTATAGGACTGGCTAGTAACTAGTGAACTAGTTATCCAGGTGAAGTTATCAGTCAAGATAGTCAAACATTATTTTCAATAAGATGAAAATAAATGGAAAGGATTTGACAAATTTTTCGGTTCTGTATAATTGTGGTATTCTGTGGTGTAATTTTGACTTAATCACTTAAGTGGTAGATTTATTTCGTGAATGACATAATGATATTCCTCTCTGGATATTAATCACTTTTTCACTGTAAGTTTAAAATAAAGAGATCAATTTTTCCTTAATCTACAAACAGTGTGGTTCAAATTGACAGACGATTACCTATACTTTTTTACGCTGCATATAAATAGGATGTTTCGTAAAATAAATTTTGAGAAACAAGGAATTCCACTAGCTTGGTTGTCAAGAATAAAGACAAACATTTAGATTGTGATGTTTGTAATTTATCAGATATATTGTGTTTTTAATATGACAATGATTACAGCTGAAAACCAAATTTATTTCCAACGCTGTTATCTCACTTCATTACATATGAAGACAGTAATGATAGTTTACTGACCTACATTCCTGAACACAGAACACTGCTACTACCATAATTAATATTCAGGCAATATTGACGTGTCTGCATAACAGCCCATATACCATTAGAGGCCGAACAGTCCGACCCAGCAAAACAACGGAGAATTACAAGCATATCGATAGATAATAATAGCAAATACCCGTTGTGCAAGAGCTGGCTATCATGTCTCCATGACCTAATCGGTAGCGCGTTCACATTTAACGTGATGGGTATGAGGTTCCAGTTTCAGTGGAAACAACGATATCTACTGCGATGAAAGGACATCTAATTGACAAATCCAAAATACAATGAAATGAGCGTTCTGAATTCCTCTGATAACTACTACTTGTTGCAAGCAATAACGTCATCTGATTTTAGTAGAATAGATAAAATATACTATTCCACTGTGGTAGATTTTCGTCGTTAGAGTTTAGATAAAGCACATTTGAAGTAAGTGGGGTTTCTTTCTCTTTCTTCCCTGTATTCGTTTATTGTTGAGTAGCTGTTTCCTTTTCAGAATATTAGTCAAATTATTGGCATATACATAACCTATTTATTATTTCTTAAAAATTTCAATCTTTCAGTTCTTGTGCCTATATAAAACTTTTTAAAAGGTTTTTATGAAGCTAATAATTCTCCATAAAATATACCTACATGTTCTTAGTATATTTTGATGCCAAAATTCTTTAAGGTTGTAAGTAGCCAGTGAAAAATTCAAGACTAAATGGATCCTGTTGATCTCGTTCTGTATAAAGTTTTGTGGTTAGGTGTTATATTTAAATCACTTTTATAGCGAATTAAGCTCAATTTGACATGCCATGGTACCATTAACTATACTTCCCGTTTTATTCATCCTTATATTTTCCAAGGTGAACAAATAACCCAGACGGTCACTGGTAATATATTCTAGTATTAATTGAAAGTATTTTGTGTCTATAAATTACTAATGTAACTGGTCAGTGTTCTTTAATCACCTTCACACAAATGTAGCAAAATTATATTCAATGAAGTTTGCCACACTAATATGTATTCTTACTGTAACAGTTAAGGTAAACAACAAGCAATTTACCTTCTTAAAATTCAAGTGTCAGTAACGTGGAGTATTCTGTTATTGTATGATGATGTCATGTGATACAAAATCACCAAATGACAGACAATAAGAATTACAATATCAGTTATAAAACACAAAATTCATAAGGCTCTATTTCCATCCCAGGGAATAACATAACATTTGAATTCCTTCGATAGAATCAATCCTAAAAAAGGGATTAAAGTTAGATAAAAGGAAATGTACTAGAAGTCATGAAGATCATTTGAACTAACTTATCTAAATGAACTGAACTACTTGCATAGATGAACCTCTTCAACTTTGTTATATTTGTACATAGAAGAAAGTCAATTTGCAGCTTTTATTGCTAAAAAAACTGTCAACCTATGTCTCAATGTCACGAATAAATACATTCTTTAACAACAAACTAAAAAATTTTGCAGCATCTTGTTATTTTCAGTTAAATTTTCCCTCCTAAGTATTAACTTCAATTCGCCATTACTGCACATCTTGTTAGCAAAGTATCTTCGGAAAGTCCGATATCTGCTATCATTAAATTAATGAATATATCCTAGTATTCTATTAGGAAAACTACTTTCAAAATGTTTTAAAGAATGTTTGGATTATTTTTCTCTTTTCTTTAAACTCTATATTCAGGGATTATTCTTCCTTCTATGCTCATAGAGTTACTTTTCCTAATTACTATGCACAACAGGCGGCAAAGATGAGGACGTCAAAGCCAGCCAGGATCGGAAAGATAACAAGACAGGCCTTCCTTCATTAATCTAAAATAATCAATGTGTATGTCTACAACACTCGGCACGAAGCGCGAACAATATCCGGGTTTTCAACACCAATGTCAAGTCAGCGCTCCTATGTAATGGTTCAGAAAGTTGGCGCGTCACGAAAACCACTTCCAACAAACTACAGACATTCATCAACAGCTGCCACCTACGCTCACTCGATATTGAAAGTCAGATGGATGACCAGAATGAATAAGCAACAAGGAACTGTGGAAACGAACCAAAGAAGCAAGAACCCATCGCTCAACAAATACGCAGAGGAAGGAAGTGGAGACGGATTGTGCATGCACTGAGAAGACCATTCGGGGATATCACGGGCAAAGCCCTTGAGTGAAACCCAAAGAGGAAACGACGAGTTGGAAGTGTGACGAGGATATGAAGAAGATAGTGTGAGGAAGAAATGAAAGGTTATGGAGAGTGGTGGAGCGAGGCTGAAAAGACTGTAGAGAACAGAGTGAAGTGGAGAAGTGCTCCTAAATCCATATGTTCTATTAGGAACCCAAGGGACAAATAATGTAAATAATAACAGGATTATCTTTCGCAAACCAATGCTTGACTGTATGAATACAGAACAAATATCAAAATTAAATTTTAATTAGTGGACATTATTTACATTTTCCTATCGTCCGTAAAACAGATAACTGATAAACTGTTGATGATTTATTGTGATATCACTTATATGTCAGTTACTAGTAATTTGTATTGTTGAAACTGAAGTTTGCATACCATTGTCAGCTGTTATTATTATTATTTATTACTTGTCCCTTGGGTTCCTAGTGGAACATAGGGATTCAGTAGCACATCTCCATTTCACTCTCTTCTCTGCAATCTTTTCAACCTGGTTCCACGAATACCCACATGCCTTCATTTCTTCCTCACATGATCTCCTCCATGTCACCCTTACCTCGGACACCCAACTCACTGTTTCCTATCTGAGTTCCACTCCAGTGCCTGACGCATGATGTTCCCGAATGGTATTTTCAGTGCATGCTCAATCCATTTCCACTTTCTTCGGCATATTTGCAGGATGATATGTTCTTGGTTGGTTTGTTGTAGTTGTCGATATAATTCCTCCTTCTTCTCTTGATCTATTATTGTTTGTAGGTGCATAGTGTAGCATTGTATGATTTTAGCTTTCCTTCCTATTGAGTTGAATCTTACTGTCATGGTTCTGGAGGAGATAGGCTCCCACTGCATAAAAGGAGAGCCTTTGATACTGTTAGGGACATCATGATAGCCACTCGAAAACTTAGTGTCCTCGTGGTTGTCATCTGGATGACACTATCGGAGTAGATTAGTAACTCCCCAGTTGACACTTCGGAGGGTCCACTTCCATTCCATCTGCTTTGCAGATTCCTAACACTTCACTGCTATACCTCCTCATCTCTTTTGCAATCTGGGCATCGTTGCCAGCCAGCTTCAAACATTGTGCGGACATTCTATGTCCTCATCCTTACTTTCACTTTCATTGCGATAAGAGAAGACATATCAGCCAATTGACTTCCTGAAGGCTTTCACCAACTGGCGTCATTTCGTCTCCCGATTCCAGTGAGGAATAAGTTTGTTTTTATGTTTTATATTTTGTCTGTGCTTTGAAGTTTCTGTAGCGGTTGGATTGGTTTTACAGTGTAGGGTTGCTAGCCGTATGCCCAACCTTTCCTCTTTATCCAGGTATAGGACTGGCTAGTAACTAGTGAACTAGTTATCCAGCCCAGGTTATTATCAGTTGTACGATATACTTTAATTTAAAGTGAATATGGAAATGATTTTATAATTATTATGTAGCACCGAAATCCCCGGCAGCGCTAAATCATCACGAATCAGTAAGCTGAAATATACTTCGAACTTAAAATTGGTCAATGTAAGTTTAGGAATACATTTAACAGTTTAACAGTAGCTTCACAGGGTATGACCATTTTCCAATATGATTATTTCATAGGTATATGCATGAAATAATATATTTCGGACCGATAAATTAAAAACTTTTAAAACAGTTCTGTAAAATATGTTAACAGCAGTCAGGACAAAATCAAGCTAAGTAGAGATGTTGTACTGAAATAGGATTGATAACTGGTAATACTTGTCATCTATCTAAAACTAATCCTAATGTTAACACTAAGTTACACTATCCTGAACTTAGGATCAGCATATATACTTTTCAGAAAACCATATGAAAACGGATACGTTCATCACATTCAGTTTTAAATAAAGTTCAACCTAAGGCGTTTAGATTTGCGCCATGTGCATGTTAACATTTGGTGAATAATATTTGACATGAGTAGTTTAATGGTCAAAAAATCTAACTTTATATTTTTCTATCACATTTAGTAGCTTTAGTTATCCTCGAGTGTTGTGGAGCAATTCAATGTGATTTTGTGAAATATTTCCGTGAAAATTATCCATGTAGTTAAATTTGTACATCTAATCATATGAAAAAATAACGGCATAACTATTAAGATGGTTTTACAAACTTCAAACATTGAAGAAATGTAAAGACTGAATTTGATATAACAAAATAATATTCTGTATCTCATAAGAGCAAGTATTCAAAACCATATTTACAGAATGTTGATGATGGATCGTGGCTAGCAGTAGAATCCAGTATGCGCACTTCTTCCTGTTTGGGACTCGTCAGCTGGATGTACCTGCCTCCTAGTGAGTGATGCTGTTCCCACCAGGATTCGGATTCGTGAGCGATCGCTCCAAACGCCAGCACGTTATCAACTACACCACCGAGCCATGATAACCACTTCTTGTGAGACAAGTATAGTTTTTTAGCGATCGCCCCCGAGTCCGAGTCCTGTTGTGAACAACATCACTCACTAAGGAGCAGGTACATCCAGCTGACGAGTCCCAAATAGAACGGAATGCACATCCTGGATTCCACTGCTAGCCACGATCTATCAACAACATGATTAGAACGCTGGCAATATCAAGGTATCCGCATAGGAGCCCATATGCCAACAGAGACCAATCAATTCATTCCAGAGTAATTTCTCAAAGTTTAAACTAGGAATTCATGCATTATTATTGTTCCTTGAACAGTTTAAGAAAGGATACCAATCTAAAACAGATGCCTATTTTAGTCTACATATGAGACAATTAATGTTCACTCTGCATCATTTCTGGCTACTATTACTAAAATAGCTAACTTGTTAAAATCCCATTCTGAAAGTGAGTTTACTTAAACTATTCGAAACAAGCAATGAATGTGAAAAATGCAGGGTTAAATGAGTTCATAAATTTCAGCAGCACTTGTCAGCTGTTTACTCTACATACTTGATTATATATACCGTTAAACAATGGAAGGGAACATACATACATACATACATCCATACATAACGTAAACTGAGACAGAACTGGGTGTAACAATATAGAAGTGAACAGCTTTTACGGTTCAAATGATAATACAAAGGTTAAAAATGGATGTTCAAATTGAATGGGTTGGGGATAGACTAAATCAGTTTGAATAATAGTGGATTTCATGCAGGAAAATAGTTATAATAATAATAATAATGTATAGTAATTATGGGTAGTGGTTAGCAGTAGAATCCATTTCGTCCTATTTGGGACTCAACAATAATAATGTTGATACAGGGGTGAGAACTGAATGGATAGGGCGTAGATCACGTCATTCAAAACAAAATACTTAATAGTTCTTATGCAGATAAAATAAGAAATACAGATGTATATTGAGATGAATCATAATGATAACAATGGTAATAGGAATAAAGTTAATTTGGCGAAACAAATCAGGCAACGGAAACAAAATACTAGATCGGTGATAATTGAGAGCGAAGCACAAGTAAGAAAGATTGAATATGACTAAACAGTGTTGTAATTCCTACCATGGCATATTCAAGCCGACTACCATTCCCTTCTGAATCCAGATGTTTGATTCGACAACTCGAATCACGCAGGTTTCTGCATATGGAAGCAATTTCTTATTTTGCTGTCTACTGATAACCGTAAAGGACTTAAAGATATCAATATCATGTCCATAGTCCACTAGGTGCTTCGTTATCGAGCTTCTCGGAATCTTCTTTTCGGCATGCTCCAACCATTTGTGTATGTGCTCAACCATTCGGGTGAACAAACGTCTCTCTGTACGACCAATGTATTTGCTTCCGCAGGCACATTCGAATTGATATATGCATTTAGATGTGTCGAGAAACGGAGTCCCGTCTTTCTCTGATTGCTGCAATAACCTTTTGGTGGTGCTGAGGAGAACGAGTTTAACAGCGTAGTAAGGCAGTCCTTCTGACAGACTTCTCTAGTCATCGTCTGACTACTTCTAGCACGTCATAACCTTTGAATGGCAAGGTGATATAGACTGGTTTCTTCTGCAATGTTAGGGACGTTGTTCTGTTCCCTACCCGTTTTGCGCGCTTGTTGATAAAGCTTTCTGAGTGCCTATTTATCAATAGCACTTTTTTTAAAGTCACCATTTCGTAGTCTAGTGTGCCGTTGAAACAAATCTTCCTGTCTCTGTTGAACAGCGTTCTGACTACATTTACTTTGTATTGGATCGGGACAAATCTAGTAAAATAAAGGTTCCCTATCGATGGAGCTTTCAACAGATCCATCGATTCTGTTCACTAATGAGATATCTAGGAAACTAATAGTATTATTTTCCTCCTGCTCAGTCGTAAAGGTTAGGTTTGGTGCTTCTGCCTCCGCCTCACTATTACATACAATGAATATGTCGTCTATGTAGCGCTGGTACAGTTCCGTCTAACCAGTGAGGCGCTTCAAGCTACTATTTTCCAGACTTGATGAAAATAAATCAGCAAAAAGAGGACCCAGAGAGCTTCCCATTGCGACTCCATCAGTTTGATGGGATAACTATCCGTTAAACTGGAACTGGATGTTCTTGGTGCATGTATTAGAAGGTTTTTCAACTCTTTTCTTGGGATAGGGATATTACCAGTTTCTTGACAGATAAACTCAATGGTTTCACCAACTGGCTACTATTATTGAAACGGGTAATTTATTAACACCCCATTCTCGAAGTGAGTTTACATTAACTATTTACTTTTATTCTAATTAATAGTGTCGAGTGTTACAGCTCAGTTATTTTTATGTTAGATAAAAAATTCTTTATTGAAATGAACCTGTGTTTTTGTGTTATGATAAACGATAATTTGCAGTAAAACAGATAAGTTTTCTCATGAGCTTTTCTGTTACTTATTAAGATGTTCATATGGTAATGAATAAAAAAATATGATAACAATTGGTAACATACTGATTGTATAAATTCATCACTTACAGTTTGAAATTCTATGCACCACGTTTAATAGAGACTCATGTCTGTGTGAGATCTGATTGGAGGTGAAATAAAAATCCGAACCACGGCTGGATTCGAACCAGCAATTATCGGGTTACCGGCCCTACCAGATTTTTTTATTTCATTTCAACCAATCGCCATCGGTTTTGCCAGACTACCATGTGAATTCATGTTGCATTACTACCGCTTGATCTTATTCACACTAGCTGCCTAGTCGGGACTTCTCATCCCAATCCAAATCTAACTGAATCAGAGAGGGGGAGCATCATATTGATTATCATTCGACTATCTAAAATAACCGTAGTTTGGCAGAATAGTATTTATACTGGGTGATGATTGAAGGTAAGATGAAAATCTTGACCGGGCTAGTTACCTGGTGGTCGATGGTTCGAATCCGGCTGCGGTCCAGATTTTCATCTCATCTTTAATCATCACCCAGTATTTAATATTACTTAGGAAAATGTATTTAGCAGAGCTAGCCAATAATTAATAACATGTAAAGCTGTCAAACTGCTGAAATACATATTTGCGAATGACTGTAAAGATCACCTTAACAACAACTGAAACAGCCAATCAGGTGCTGATATTCTGGCCAGAAAGGTAGTTGTTAATAAAATAAAGAAACGTGATTGGTTATCTCAGCAGTTTCTATGATGGCCTTTAAAGACACCCCTTGTATGACATTTTTCATCAAATCTGTTTTGTTTTCAAATACGCTTCTAAATTTATTACTACGTTAAGACCATTTTTGGTTCAGCTTTCACAAGCTGTTTATGGATAAAATATTTTAGGGTGAATATCTAGTAAAATGTAAAAAAAAAACCCTGTTTATTATTCCAAAAGTGTGAAAATCTTTGTGGATAGTAGAAGAATGAAATAAAGATCCGTTTGTAGACGGCAGAAGTTTGCATTATTAAGTTAGGAATTCTCTCTAAGAAGATAAAATTTTCAAAAAGTTTGGTAGGGAATAACAACAAATAGCTGTAACGTTATACATTCGGAGTTAAAAATGTACTTTGTTATCATCATGCAATGCTTAGTGTTATCCCAGGAAGGTGGGATTATTGATCGATTATCAAAGACTGATTGTTAGATAGTGTCATTTTAATAGGTTTACTTGGTTATATGATCAGTACCTGACTACAAAATAAAATGTCCAAACTGTTCAACTATTCAACCTGATCAAAATTTAATGAAACGAGAGACGCAAATTGTCTCTAAATGTTTAAAACTATTTAGTACATAACCAGTTAGAAATTAATCACACAAAGGAGTACTTTATGATCAAAATCAGTTAAATCAACATGAATTCATTGATAGATAAGAATAGCTGGGAAGCATCAGGACTAGATGAAATTCCTCCAGAAGCACTGAAAACACACACCGAGATAGCAGTGGGCATGTTCACACCACTACTGCTGAAGGTTTCCAAAGAAAGAAGGCAGGAAAGGTACCTATCTACTGATTGAAAGGAGGGCTAACTTATCAAACTCCTAAGGAAGGGAGACCTAAGTCTTTGCGAGAAGTGGTGAGGAATCGTGCTGCTGCCCCTGTCCACACCAAGCAAAATACTAAGCTACATCATCCTTGAGAGATTAAAGGATGCGCTGAATTCAAAATTACGACCGGAACAGGCTGGCTGGATTCAGGAAGAACAAATCGTGTGCGCATCAATCTGCAAAGCTACACTACACATCATCATTGAACAGAATATAGAATAGAAGTTAACTGGATCTATGCCTCAGCTGCATCCGCCTTGAAAACGCCTTCGACCGAGGCGTCAACCGAGAAGTAATTTGGCAGACAGCTGCTTCAACACTATGAAATACCACAAATCTTCATCCATCTCATTCAGCAGCTATATGAAGACGCCACATGGCAAGTGATCCACAATGGGAAGCTCAGCGACGCCTTTGAAGTGAAGACGGGAAGGAGTAAGACAAGGCTGTCTACTATCACCTATGATCTTCCTGATTGTGATCAACTGGATCATGCAGCAAACTGTGAGGCGCTGTGAATAGATGGGCATACACTGTTTGTACCGATGAAAAGAGCCTAGAAGAGTTGGATTTCACCCCCGAAGATGATTTATGTCTAATGTCTTGTCACACAAACTCGAAGATCTACAGGCAAAAACCGACGAGTTGAGAGAAGAGGCAGCGAAGTTAGACGGGACTTCAAGTGAATGTGAAGAAGAAGGAGGTAGAGGTGATGAAGATACCCAACCAACGACAGCATCAACAACGAGAGGCACTAATCGCCATGAACGGGGGAAAACCTAGAGGAAGTTGTCTGTTTTACCTACCCATCTTGGCAAGATCGTTTCAACTACAGGCGGCAGCACAAGCTCAGACAAGGATGTCAAAACCAGGATTGGAAAGACAGCAAGATAGGCCTTCCTTCATTAATCTGAAATAATCAGTGTGGAGATCTACTGCACTCAGCACAAAGCGTCAACAACAGCCGGATTTTCAAAACTAATTCAGTCAAGTAAGTCAGTGCTTCTGTGTGATGGTTGAGAGACTTTGCGCGTCACGAAAACCACTTCCAACAAATTACAGACATTCATCAATAACTGCCACCTACGCTCACTCCATATCAAACATGAGGTCAGATGACAAGAATAATAAGAATAAGCAACAAGGAACTGTGGGAACGAACCAACGAAAGAAAAACCTATTACCCAACAAGTATGCAGAGGAAGGAAGTGGAGATGAATTGGATTGGACATACACTGAGAAGGTCGATTGGGGACATCACGCTCCAGGTCGGTCCCTCTAGTGGAATCCGAAGGGGAAACGACGAGTTGGGCATCTGAGGTGAGGGTGATATGAAGGAGATGATGTGAGGAAGAAATGAAATGTTGTGGTCAGTCGTGGTGCCAGGTTGAAAATACTGTAGAGAAGAGAGTGAAATGGAGACGTGCTACTGAATCCCTATGTTCCAGTAGGAACCAAAGGGAATAATAATAATAATTTTCATAATTCTTGCTTGCTAACACTTTTCAGTAATGTATCTTGAATTCAGATGATTTCCTCTTGAAAACAATCAATTGGATATAAACTGTTTGTTCACTTGTGACTTGTCTCAAAACTTATTTCCCAGCACTGCAAAGGGAAGGTGAGTTCTACGCATCTAGCTGTATAAGGTATGGGAGAAAAACCATGTAAATAAAAGTAGGTGAAACATATGCATAAATGGTCTCTTCGTTGAAATCACAGATGAATTCTTAAATGATTGTTTTAAATATAAACATTATTCCAGACGAACATGTTTTACTATAATGTTTTTTTTAAATATTGTTTTTTCAGTGAAACCTAAGACTTAGTTGAACAATTCGCAACAGAGTGTGAAGCGAAATGAGAGTATTTTCATGATTTGAAATGAAAAAAATAGTATGTCTGATTACCTCTATGCTATACTCCGGTAGTCTTTTTATAAGTTACTGCTGATACCTTGTAGGTTAAAAGATCCTATCGATGCAATTAAGCATAATAATCTGGTTTACCAGATCCCTTTGAAATGATTGCGAGGTCAAGTATATAGGTCAAAGCAGTCGACTAGTCAGGGTCGATTACAATAATAGAGCACAAAAACTTAGCTAAATCAAGATTAGTAGATCCTAATAAGATAAGAAATCTAGAGGAAAACTCGGCTATAGCTCTGCATGCTATAACACACAATCATACAGTAGGGTGGGATAGGGCGACAGTGTTGAAAACTAACTTAGTTAAGTGAAGGGAGAGATTGATAACCGAATCTTTGTTTATCGAATCAACACCAAATACATGCAGTCGAGATGAATCTGAACTTGCCCCAGATATATGGAAAATTCTACCATCCTTGTCATCACAGAGAAGGAGAGAAAATTAGGAATATTTAAAGTTTATCTCGAAATTATGGAGTTACCTGATTTGAATATGGACAATAAATTGTGTCCTAAACGTTATCCAGTAAGTGGTACTGTTTCACTGTGTGATATTTCTAATAAACAGACTAAAATGGAATTACAATCGACCACAGTGCCCAAGTTTTACTCTTATATTAACTTGTTCAATAGCTTTGCCACATATATCAAATGATAAAACACCATGTCGATATTCTCTTGTCTGGCCTTGTCTTGCCGCAACACGAGTTTTTATTACACCTTCAAACGTTAATCAGATCTCCTGAAACATGATTAATTCGACAATAATCATAATAAATCTTATCAACAGACTATGACAAAAGGTAAAGATAGCTAATGTAGACTTATAACCAACTTTTTCTAGTCAAAATACTTCACTATGTTAAAGATTTATGAATAGAGAATGTTTAGAAATTCGGTTTGTTTGTCTTTGAGTTTGACAGCTGACATATGATTTTAATCATACTAACTATGACAAAAATTATTCAGTCCTTAACAGCATGCTATATCTAAATATAACTCACTCGTAAGAAAAAATACTTCACCTCAGCTTTCTGGGTAATTATTCTCTATTCATCAAGATTAGTAACTATTTACATACTACCAACTTCATCATTATCGCATCGTTGTCAATAATACACAAACCGTATATATCTATATTACCTAAAATTCCAGGAATATATTAAATATCATCTTTATTCTGGTTTTTTACGTGAAGTTAGAAATTGCAGTGAATTTATCCTGCTAAATATTACTTAAAGTTGTTATTTATTGCAGACTGACATCAGTTAGAGGAACAAAGGAAACCTGGGAGCATTGGACAGCTGTTTCATCCAACCAGTATGGGAATCCTCAGCACTGCACACCCACCACCCCATAATCCAACGAGTGAACCCGCAACATTCAGGTTCCATGGCCAGCACCTTACCACTGAGCTAGCCACTGCGTCAGAATCCAATCGGTCCATATTTCCAAATTCTGTTAGCTCATCATATAACTCAACCTCCACTGAATGTCATCGTTGAGTGACTGTCCTCACAACCTTCAGGCCTTGCCCCCACCGGTCATCACTTCTCACTGGAACTTTGGGAACACCTCTCGAAGCTAGCCACCAATGAGCACCAGTTCAAATGAACTCATACCTTGTATTTTATTTTACACTTGATAAACATCATATAAATAAAAAAACGGCGATATCTAAGCTGTGGATAGTACATATTCAAATGTGACTTCTAATGGGATAAAATTGGGATACCAATCAGAAACTGAACCTTTTCTCCACATCTCACTATGTATGTAATTATCAGTTCATAACAGAATAAAATCTCTTATCTTAGGCTCAGCTGAAAAGGTATATATATTTTTTAATATCGAATATGGACAAATACGTAATAGATGAAAAAAATGTTTTCCACTACACGGAAACTTTTCCACTCACATAAAAGATGAAATGCCAGAATGAAAGCGCTTAGTGATATCTGTTAGAGGATGATTTTAACTGTTTCATCTAAGTATGATTGCGTTATTACTTTTAAACGTTTGAAGTGTAATGAATAACGTCTGTTTTATGAAACAAATTTCACATTTACTTCGTTGGTTTTATAGCTGGAAGATGAAACTTCACTGCTCTTTATGGTAATAAGAACATAAGCAGGAATGATAATTGCTTGGCGTTTTTCAAGCTTTGAAGATATTTCATGGACCTTTAATCACCAGGCTAGGTGGGGTCATAAGTATCTATTTAGTAAAGAGGAAACGTACTTTAGTCTACAGGGTGAACTGCTTTATTATGTTTTAAAAACGTCTCAGAAACTGTCAACATGGTTACCTCACCCATTCGGTGTTAGCGTGGCATACAAACATAATAGAATATATTATACTAGCTGAAGGATCCACTACATACAGAAGACAAGAGGCATGCAATCTACCAGGACCGTTAATATCACTATGTTGGCCAATCTACTCATAGAATATGCTAACGAATTTATGGGTACCAACTTGAAGCTAAACAACATGAAATATCCTCATTGATATCGGTAATGTCAACGAACACAAGCACAGAGTAGAATTACTACAAAAAGGAAGCTCAACAGCTGCAAGAGAATTCTTGGAAGCATGTTACTCCAACATGTTGGCAAATAACAAAGTGATGAACACTGATTCAATATGCAGGCTACTAAAAAGGGATCAACTAACTAAAACACAATCAAGCTGTTCGGACACTATGTCAACAGAATGAGTTAAACAATAAAGAAGCCAGTTCACTCCTACTCATCAGCCAATAAGGTTTGAAATCGGTAAATCCCCACGATAATAATTTATATAGCTTGAAAATACTGTATTTTCCCATACAGTAAATTATGATAAGGTTGTCTAGCCTAATAAAGAAATGCTCAAAAAGCAACGTCAAAACTCTGAGGACACCAAATAGTTGTCATTTTCATCCTGAACTACAAGTCTTTTGTACCACCATTAAGAAAACAGTTTTCAGCATGTTCCTGATCCTTTTTAAAACTATTCAATTAGTTATTAAGTCGATTCATTGACTAATCTGTTACTGACAGATAACAGAAATAATTATTACTTCGAATGATCATACATTCACAGTGAAATAATCAACGATTAAAATGTATTTACAAATCATCTCAACTAAATAGTTATAAGTTCATATGATAGAAAGGTAATAATAATGAACATTTAACTCATTATCGTTCGATTCAAATTCGTCGGTTGTGAAAAAGCTATCAGCTTCAAAGAATGGATTTTAGATCGAGTTAAACAGATATACACCATCTTTGATGAACTATTTAGGCCTTAAATCATGTCTGAAATTTATTTTAGATTTACATTTTACTACCAAGATTTGGAGAACAGTGAAACATCAAAAGACAAAGTAATTTATAGATACTTTCTTTCATTGGTGTTAAACGCAGAATAGCTAATCCATTATTTCCTCATTGCTTTCACTACGTAATCTACTCCCAAATCAGTGAAATTCAATGGATAAATAATGACCTTTCTGTACAGTTTTGTTCCAGTTATTTTTTGTGTGTAATTTCCACTAGTCAATGTACATAGGCTGTAACTTAAAATTACCTCCCTGGTGGTATTCCAGAGTAATTTTTGGAACACTTGATAAAACCAGGAAATTAGGCTAGTTTTGATATATTCTTCAATATTTTATACAATGTGTGATTAAGCCAGTTGAAATGCAGTGAAGTTAATACATCTGAGGATTACCGAAACATTGTCAATTCAGACATTTAAACCATTATTATGCATCCAAAAGAAGTATATATAATGTCTTCCTTTGACCTAACCATCACAAAGGAACGATCACTTTGAATAACTTCCTATGATGGATTTTCATAATCATTTTGTTTATTCCTTCCTTTTTGCATTCCTATAGACATTAATCCAGTATTTTTCGTCGTCTGATTTATACTGATGTTTGACCGGAAATTATTCCTAAATATTCTGTCCTTTCTACTATATATTCATGAATGTACATCTAAGGGTATAATTTCGGCGAAAAATTTTTTTTTTTAGTTCACTGTAACCATCTTTCATCTTTTCTTATGATAAATGGGTTTGTTACGAGATCTGTTGAAGTTCTAAATAAAATATTTCTGAAAGAAAAGCAATTAGGTCCCCTAATATATATACTATATTTTCTCTTTGAAGAAACAGTCATGGAAATCGCAAACAACTTTTCAGAAGAATTTATTACTTTTCAAAAGAGCATAAGAAAAACGATAGTTGTGAGTAAATATATTTACATTTATATCGAGTAAGCGTAAGTGGCAGCTATTGATGAATGTCTGTAGTTTGTTGGAAATGCTTTTCGTGATGTGCCAAGTTTCTGAACCACCACACAGGAGCACTGACTTGACATTAGTGTTGAAAGTCTGGATCTTTTTCGCGCTTTACGCTGAGTAGAGTGCAGTAGATCTCCACACTGATCACCTCAGATTAATGAATAAAGGCTTGTCTTGCTTTTCTGGTCCTAGTTTTGACATCCTCGTCTGTTCCCCGCAACTTGTAGTAGAAACGATGCCGCCTAGGTAGGTGAATATGAGGCATAAACGAGTTTACAGTGAAGTTTCCAGTTGTTTGACGTATCTAGAGTATTCAATCGAACATTTGTTGAATAAAATAAGTATAAAACGGAACATCTTTGTACGACTATTTCTAAGTCCTTGTTAAATAAGCATTAATTTTTATCATTATTATTTGTCCCTTGGGTTCCTAATGAAACATAGGGCTTCAGTAGCACGTCTCCAATGCGCTCTGTTCTCTGAAATCTTTTGAACCTGGTTCCACAACAGCCCACAAGCTCTCATTTCCTCCTCGCACTATCTCTTCCATGTCACCCTCGGCACCGACGCTTAGCTCATCGCTTCCCCTTCGAATTCCACCCGACGGCCTGACGCATGATGTCCCCAGTCAGCCTTCTCAGTGTATGCCCAATCCATCTCCACTTCTTTCACCTGCATATTTGTTGAGCGATATGTTCTTGCTTCGTTGGTTCGTTGCCGGGCCAGAGTTCCTTGTTACTTATTACTTCTGGCCATCTGAGTTTCACTAACGAGCCAGCGTAGGCAGCAGTTGATGATGAATATCCGTAGTTCGTTGGAAATGCATTTTGTGACGGGCCAAGTCTCTGAGCCATACAGGAACATTGACTTGACTGAACTGGTGTTGAAAATCCGAATGTTGTTCACGCTTTATGCTGAGTGGAGTGCAGAAGATCTCCACACTGGTTTCAGGTTAATGAACGCCTGTCTTGCTTTTCCGATCCTGACTGGCTCTGACGTCCTCGTCTGTGCCTCCTGTAGTTGAAGCAGTGCTGCCTAGATCAAGCCTTATTAGACATATTAAAATATAAACTGAATGGTGATTGCCAGAAAATAATATGAACCTTTATATAAGTAAGTAAAGCATAATGCTGAACTTAATTAATGATTTTTTGTTTATCTGATAATTAATTTTCTGCATAGTTAGATCATGCAAGTTAAGATGAGTAAACAAATAGGAAACTTATTGACCAAGACTCTTAAGGTTTGCATAAACAAGCAGATAATAATAGGAAATGGGTGAAAAGAAGAATTCACTAAGGCCAATCCATAAAGATAGGGAAATAAACAAAGGTAACAGTTTTAATTTACCAAGTTTATACATATATGATAAGTGTTTTTTAATTTCAATCCATGAAAATTTTCAAATATTGGATAGAAAGGTTGAAGGTTCTCAGAAGCAAAAAAGACTTTTTGACAAACAGATTGGAATCATCTATAAGTAACTGTGTCATATGAATAAAAAAACTAAGTCGCCCTATCCACGATGTTCACTGCCAAATGAACACTTGGAAAGTTATTAGATGGTCTAAATTTGTTAATAACCCCTTGAATATATGCCTAATGGCCTAGTGGATAACGCTTCAGTGTTTGAAGTGGTGGGTGCGAAACTCCAGTCTCAGTGAGAACAACATCACTCATTGGGGTGTAGGTGTATCCAGCTGACGGGTTGTGGATAGGAAGAAGCACGTGTCTTGAATTCGACTGCCAACCACCACAAAATAATGCATATTTATGCACCGTCAAGACAGTTACATAGCAGCCTATGTCTAAAAGGAGGTCAAGTAATTCGACCCTATATTGCAACAGAAACTCGAAAGTATTAGTGAACAGTCGTTATTTATTGTCGAATATTTCATAACCTAAAGAAAGTAGTCTCTTTCACCTACCTCAGCAGGCAGCATCGTTTCAACTACAGGCGTTGGGCACAGACGAGGATGTCAAAACCAGGATCAGAAAAGCAAGGCAGGTTTTCATTAATCTGAAATCAATGTGGAGATCTACTGCACTCAGCATAAAGCATGAATAAGATCCAGATTTTCAAAACTAATTCAGTTATGTAAGTCAGTGCTTGTATATGGTTCAGAAGTTGGTGAGTTACGGAAAACACTTCCTACAAACAACACATATACATCATCAACAGCTACCACCTACGCTCACTCCAATCTGAAGATCAGCAGGCCAGAAAGAATAAGTAACAAGGAACTATGGGAACGAACCAACGAAGCAAGAACCTATCACACAACAAATATGTAGAGGAAAAAAGTGGAGATGGATTGGATTGGACATACATTGAGAAGACAATTCGGGGACATCACCCACTACGCTAGGCCCTGCAGTGGAATCCGAAGGGGAAACAATGAGTTGGGTGTCTCACTTGAGGATGACATGGAGATGATTTGAGGAATAAATGAAAGTTTATGGGCAATCATGACACCAGGTTCAAAAGACTACAGAGAAGAGAGTGCAATGGAGGTGTCCTACTGAATCCCTATGTTCCACTGGGAACCCAAGGGCAAACAATAATAATAATATTTGATAACTTCACAGGGAAAAATACTAAAATTCTTGTTTACAATTATTGAGATGATTAAATGAAAACGCTGTCGTAATTAGTGAGCCCTGCTTAACGCACAGGAGTTTCATAGTACATTAATTTATTCAAATCAGGTAATTAATATTCGAGTAACTTATAGAGTTTCTAAATTGTTAAAACTACGGTGGAATATAAGTTATCCGCCTTATCTCACTCAGCCTAACCTAATTATATTGAAGCATTTTAATCAGGGATCAACTTGAGCATATGTTTACTCTTCGTTTATAACATTTTCCTAACTACTGATTGATAATTTCAAATACCATTTTGGCTAGATATGATCAGGTTGGAATGTTATTAAAATTCCTGATGGCAGTAAAGAAATAATCATGGAGAACAAGAGAAACGAATTTTGTTTTTATCAACTTGAAAAGATACACTGATGATTGTAATGAAAGCAAGTGTCACTATATGTAGTTCACTGATTACACAATCAACGTTATTTAGTCGTAAATATTTTATTATACAACAGTTACGTTAAGATATCAGGATGTTTTATTGAGATGAACAGTGTCTTTTAGTATTGTTGCTTGCTTTATATCATCGTTGATTGGAACGAATTAATCGGTCTCTATTGGCAGATGGGCTGCGCTGCGGATACCTTGATTTTACCTGTGTTTGTTTTTTAGCTGTAGTAATGATGGATAGTGGCTAGCAGTGGAATTTAGGATGCGCATTTCATCTTATTTGTGACTATCCATCCATATCGATGCATCCGCTTAGGAGAACATATGTCAACAGATACCGAGCAATCCGGTCCAATCAACGACGGTTTAATACAAGCCATAGTACTCAAACTACACCCGTCACAAAAGAAATGGCTATCGTGGCTCAGTGGTCTAATAGTTATCGGTGTATCGTTTGAAGCGATCGGTTCTGGGTTCAAATCCCGACAAGAACAACACCATTCACTGTGAGGCAGGTATATCCAGCTGATGAGTCCTATATAGGATGAAATGCGCATCCTGGATTCTATTACTAGCCACCATCTATCATTACTACAGTGTTTGTAGTGTTTGTTTGAACAAGAAATGTGTGCATTATACACAGAACACTTATACTACTCAATAATAATCTAAAAATCATCTCAACATACAATAAAACAGATGAATAAATATGAAAACTGTAAAGATTAGTTTGCAGAAATGTATTAGTTGTATGAAATGTCAAAACATTTCAAGTAGTCTTCATTGTTTACTCCTTCACCATAATGAGAAAGGAACTTGATTCTTCAGCTACCATTTGTAAAATTGACATAATTTACAAAATGAAAACATAATTTAACAAATTGAAAAAAAACAAAACAAAAATTATTCATAAATATGATGAATAAGATTTTGAAATCAAATCTGGTTTAATTATAGTGGAATATTATTCCTATGTGTTATGATTTCTACTTTTAGCTACTCATTCAGACATTAGTGTTAAAGGATGTAATAACTAGACTCAATTTTGTTAAAATTCTATGGTATATTCTGTCAAAGATTATTTCGCTTCTTAATCAGTTATTTACTAGACTAAATCTATTGGCAATAGGTAAAATGCTAATCATACGTTTCTATAGTTTGATTTGCAACTGTTTCTAATACATAATACTTAAACATAAAGGGTGAAATTTGCATATTGATCAAATATAAGGCGATTTCATATGATTTGTTGGATATATCAAAGAAGAAGAAACATGTGGAGTGAGACCTGTATGACCGTGTTAGGAAGGAAAAAGAAGAGATAAGACAAGGAATGGATCTCCACAGATACATGGAAGTTGATAGAGGAGAGGAGAGGAAGATGGTGATGGTGAAGCAGTGCAGTGTAGGGATGCACAACCAAAGAGGAACTAAGTACAACCTATAAAACACTACGCTGGACAAAGAAGTGAAGGAGAGTACACGCAAAGACAAAAGACACTTCTACGACACATTGGAAAGCAAAGCAGAACAGGCTGCTGGCAGAAGAGACCTGACAAAACTGTATCAAATAACCAGGTTACCATCTGGGAGGAAAGAGAACAACGCAGACGAAACTAATACAAGATAGTGACGGAAACCTACTTACCAAAGATGAGAGACAAAAAAACGATAGACTGACCACCTTAAAAAACTCGTGAATCGACCACCACCTGCAAATCATCCAGAAATACCACCAACAGCCCAGCCATACAACTGTCAGTGAACACAAGCCCACCGGTAAAAGAAGAAGTGAAGAACTGAGCACAATAAAGTTGCTGAGATCCAGGAAAGCACCTGGACCGGAAGGAATTCCTCCAGAAGCAATGAAAACAAACTCAGAGACATCAGCTGACATGATCACACCACTCTTGCAGACGGCTTGCAAAGAAGGAAGTCAGGAAAGGTACCTGATGATTGGAGGACAGGCTACCTTGTCAAAATCCCAAAGAAGGGAGACCTAAGTCTTCACAATAACAAGAAATGGAGCGAAATCATGGTCCACTGCTGTCCACACCAAGTAAAATACTAGGCCGCATTATCCTGGAGAGACTAAGAAATCCTCCACATCCAAAATTACAACCGAAATAGACTGGCTACCTGGATTCAGGAAAAACAAATCATACGCGGACCAAATTGCTACCAAACCATACAATACGCATCATCATACAACACACCATAGAATGACAGTCAACTACATCTTTACCTCAACTTCATCCATTCTGAAAAGGCCTTAGATCGAGGCGTCGACCGAGAAGTTATTTGATAGGCAGCTGCTTCAACACTACACATTTAGTTCCACAAACCTCCATCAAACTCACTTAACAGCAACTATATGCTATATGAAGATGCTGCATGCCAAGTGGATCACAACACAATGGAAAGCTCATTGATGCCACTGAAATGAAGTGAAGACAGGAATGAGTGACACAAGTTTTCTGCCTACTATCACCGATGACCTTCCTGAGTATGGCCGACTGGACTAGACTGGATAATGCAACAGACGACTGTGAGGAGCAAGAAGATGATCAGATGCTTTTTGACCCATGAAAAGATTCTAGAAAATTTGGATTTCCTCGCCGATGACATTCTGTGTCTAACTACTTGTCTCAAAACCTCTAATATCTACAAGCGAAAAATAAAAAGTTTGCAGAAGAGGTGAGACGGCGCAGAAAGATGCGACTACCTTCACATGAGCATAGGGAATAGACAGCAACAACCAACAATAGCAACGACAAGTAACAATCACTATCAAAGGGAGGAATGTTAAGGAAATTGTCTCTTTTACCCACATACCTAACTAGGAACCATCGTTTCAACTACAGGCGATACAGACACAGATGACGATATCAAAGTCAGTCAGGATCGGAAAGACAGTAAGACACACCTTCCTTCATTAGTCCGAAATAATCAGTGTGGAGATCTACTCCACTCCCCTCCACTCCACTCAGCATAAAGCGTGAACAACATTCGGTTTGTCAACACTAATTCAGTCAGCTAAGTAAGTCACTGCTTCTATATGATGACTGACAGATTTGGCACATCACGAAAAGCTTTTCCAACAAACTACAGATATATATAATTAGCCGCCGCCTACGCTTACCCGATACTGAAGATGGAGATCAGATGGATGGCGAGAGTAATGTGGAATAAGCAAAGAGGAACTCTGGCTTGCTGGCAATGAATCAACCAACGAAGCAACAACCTATTGCCCAACAGATATCCAGAGGAAGAAAGTCGAGATGGATTGGATTGGATGGAAAATACACTGAGAAGAGCGTCGTGGTGGAAAACATCACGCGTCAGGCCAGGTCAGTCCAGTCGAGGCCGTGGAGTGAAGTGGAACCGGAATGGGGAACGCGAGTCGGGCTTACCAGTTGAGGGTGACATGGAGGAGATGGTGTGAGGAAGAAATAGAAGGTTATGTGGAGTCGTGGAGTCAGGCTGAAAAGACTTCAGAGAACAAAATGAAATGAAACCCAAATGACAAATAGTAATAATGTAATAAATTGCGTTAGTAAATTGAAACCCTTATATATTGACTGTTATAGGTGTGAGGTTATAGATAAAAGGTTTTCAACATGAAAGATGGTTTAATTGTTGTATTTTCCAATAAATGCTTCCAATCTTTACAACATTCAAGGTAAATAATCAATCACTGATTTTGGTACAGCGTCCACTCTAAAAACATTAACATTTTGAAATAAAAATTCTAAATAGGAGTAAAACTCAAATGATACTGATAATTTCTTTATAAAACAAAGAAGGTAATATATTGTAACTGAATATAGGCATCTGGTAGCAACTTTGAGCTCTTGGCCGTAAGAAATTGGCATCATCCTGACTATTTGTAATCAAGAAATGATGACAGTTATACAAATGAGTCTACTATGATGTTAAGTAGTATCTGTAGGCAACCAATCAAACTTATTACATGCTATGGATCTTAATTAAAACATTCATAAATCTGCTTAAAGATTTTTCTCTTAAAAATAAGTTTCATTGAGATATCTTCATAGCTGTAGCTGATAATAATAACTAGTTGATAACATACTCAGAGTTAAAATATGTCATCAAGTAGTAGATTAAAATATAGATGATTTAGAAATAAGATCATGGAGATAAGTAACCTTATGTCATTTTTAACAATTACTATATTCAATGTTGCATGAAACTTATTTACCTACATTCCTTTCCTTCAATATAACTACTTTTGGCTATATTATTAATTAAACAAAATCTTAGGAGTACAAATTCTATTTTGTGGTTTCTATAATAATTATCATAGATGTAATAGACAAATTACTATGGTTCCGAAAGAAGATGTAAATAAATAATTAACTTTGTCTTTCTTAGTGTTCTTTCTTCTTTGTAATATTTCTAGTTTCTCTTATTTATTTCTTTTGACAACAAGAAAATATTTCCATGGTGAAATTACTTATAAACATTATCAAAGTAATTGAAATTTTTATTAAGAAATGAACAAAATTATTCACTTCTAGCTGATATACTTTACATTAGGTTGATGTGTTTTACATGAATGTGAACAATAGTCTTGTTGAGATTCTTTAACATATTTTCACCGGTTTAAACGAATAATTCAGGAAAGAGTAAGGTAAGAAAATCAGCAGAGAAGTATCTGACTAATGTCATGCTGTAAGATTTTGGCTATAATCTGGACTAACTTTTGCTAATGATAAATAGTGGCTAGTAGTAGAATCCTGTATGCGCATTTCATCCTATTTGGGACTCGTCAGCTGAATGTACCTGCCTCCCAGTGATTGATGCTGTTCTTATCAGGATTCGGACAAGGGAGCGATTGCTTCAAACTCCAGAAAAAGATCATTCACTGGGAAGCAGGCACATTCAGCTGACGAGTCCTAAATAGGACGAAAGGCGCTTCCTGGATTCTTTTGCTAGCCACAACCAACCAATTTATCAGCAAAATATAACCTTGAATTTTTATCATTCTTCCTACCAAAATTTTACTATTTACAGATTTAGTTGTCTTTTTACACTATGCTTTATAGATTTGATATTGTGACAACATTATTTACTTTAAGTCATATTCTTTCAAGGTCATTTCATAGTTTATGTGTATTTTATTGCAGAACCTAAAAAAAACCTCAAAATGGCCTATACGTTATATCATAAATATTTGGGATGCATGTATACATATCTTCATACAAACAAAATATAAAGCATAATCATTATTACTCCATAAGATAATACAGTAATCGTTATATATTGACATGAAGAGGTGTGGTCAGTTCAGTATACCTATGGTTACAATGTATCATTCTGATATATGAGCCTCAGTTACATAAAACAATAATTGTTTCATCTTATTAAAAAAGCTTTTTCCTTCCAAATTCCTTAGAATATCTGAGTTTATTATCATAGGGAAAACATTTTGTCTACTCAAGTGACTTTCTATGCGTTGTATTTCCATTTTATACTACTCGCATAGTCGTTGCACACAGCAAAGTCATAAGATATGGTTTCTCAAAGGAGTGTGATTACGTTATCATTTTTGCTCAATTTCTTTGTATCATTAGATTATTTTTTTTTCCCTTGGGTTCCTAGTGGAACATAGGGACTCAGTTGAACACCTCCATTGCACTCTCTTCTCTGCAGTCTTTTGAACCTGGCGTCACGACTGCCCATAAACTTTCATTTATTCCTCACATCATCTCCTCTATGTTATCCTCAAGTGAGACGCCCAACTCATCATTTCCCCTTCCGATTCCAACCCAGGGCCTAGCGTGGTGCATGATGTCCCCGAATTGTCTTCTTAATGTATGTCCAATCCAATCCATCTCCACTTCCTTCCTCTGCATATTTGTTGTGTGATAGGTTCTTGCTTCATTGGTTCGTTCCCACAGTTCCTTGTTGCTTATTCTTATTGTTCTCGCCACCCCTCTGATCCTCAGTACCGAGTGAAAGTAGGCGTAGGCGGCAGCTGTTGATGAATGTCTGTAGTTTTTTAGAAATGCTTTTCGTGACGCGCCAAGTTTCTGAACCATTACATAGAAGCACTGACTTGACTGGATTGGTG
The DNA here is from genome assembly GCA_944470555.2 of Heterobilharzia americana. Lineage (NCBI taxonomy): Eukaryota > Metazoa > Platyhelminthes > Trematoda > Strigeidida > Schistosomatidae > Heterobilharzia > Heterobilharzia americana. Next base: position 28,454,796 of record OX104129.1, on the reverse strand, counting down.
TTAAAAATCTGGATCTTGTTAGCGCTTTGTGCTGAGTGTAGTAGATCTTCACACTGATTATTTCAGATTAATGAAAGCATGTCTTGCTTTTCCGATGACATATTCATGGAATATTTCGTTAAGAATTTCTTGCTCCATTGAGGAAAAAGTAGCAGTTTCAAGTTTAGAGTTAAGAATATTCAACGTCTTCAACATCATATTTTAAATAGTTTTATTATCTATAAATCACAAAAGAATATCACGTATTTACTTCATTTAACCTAACATTCCTAATTTGTCTGATGGAAAGCTGTAATACATATTGATTTTGTTTAAAAAATAAGTGAAGCTTAGCTAGAAAGAGTAGCGCATCCCAAGTCATTTACAAAATAAAACGCTAGATTAGTAAGAAACCGGGTCATTTAAACTTACCATTTAGTAAGATAAAGATAGATAAAGGTTTGTATCTTTTCAACTGAAAGCCAGACAACTAAGATTTTGAAGTGTAACTCTGAGATGTTACACATACTCAGTTCTACTAGTTTCAATCATCTATTGAATGTTTAAACAAGACACTGTGATGAAAGGTTCATTTATTATATTCACGTCATTCATTCTAAGGTATGCATACTCACATCATCAAATATGATGTATATTGAATTGAATTTTGAAGGAGTTGTGGGGATTTGGAAATATTTCAGGTTGTTATTCATCTTAGACTAACATCAGTTGGCGGATCAAAGGAAACCTGGGAGCACTCAACAGCTGTTTCATCCAACCAGTATGGGAATCCTCAGCAGTACACACCCACCACCCCACAATCCAACGAGCCAACCCGCAACATTCAGGTTCCATGGCCAGCAACTTACCACTGAGCTAGCCACTGCGTCAGAATCCACTTGCTCCATATTTTCAAATTCTGTTAGCTCATGATATAACTCAACCTCCACTGAATATCATCGTTGAGTAACTGTGCTCACAACCTTCAGGCCTTGCTCCCACCGGTCATCACTTCTCATTGCAACCTCGAGGTCACCTCTCGAAGCTAGTCACCAATCAGCATCAATTCAGTTGAATTTTGAGGGAGTTGTGAGGATTTGGAACCATTGGATTGTGACTCAGTGGCTAACTCAATGTTGAGGTGCTGGCCATGGAACCTGAATGTCGGGGTTTGATCTGGGGGGGGTGGTTTTGTGGGTGTGCAGTGCTGAGGAGTCCCATACTGGTCGAACGAAACAGCTGTTTAGTGCTCTCAGGTTCCCTCTGTTCCTCCAACTGATGTTAGTCTATGATGAATAACAACTTGGTATATTGAATTATCATTTATGAATCATTTTTCAGGATACACAAGTCTATTTGTTTATGATATGAAGATATGAAGTAAGTTGTTATAATAGTTGGAGATCTAAAGTATGAAATTCAATTCATAAACTCGATTCAAACAAATATTACATCGAGGAAAATTTTCGTAAAATAATGTTTCTTAAAAGAAAGAATGCAAAATAGGAGATTGTAGGTGAAGTAATCTATTGGAATTTCTGTTTATCAAGATAGTGTCCAAACTAGGTATTTCTTTTGGTATCAGATTGTGAAAGTTCATCGCTAAGAAGCCCTAGGTATAAAGATACCTAACTGACATTTACCAGCAGGAAGTATTTGCAATGATGAAGAAAGTGATATTCCCTATAAGATTAGGGTTTGCATCACTCACTGCTAAATTTAGAATAACAAATTGTACCTGAAACATTTTAGTAAACAACATCATATCATTGTGTCCTATTTAGAGTAGACTGACCCAAGATTTAATTATACAGGAATCATTTGTAAAGGACTACTACAAGTCATCATTTCAAGGTAATAAAAACAATCACACAGTATAATTAGAAGACGGAGGTTGTCTGTGAAATGTGACCGATGTATCCCCGTAATACATTCCACACAATCTTATCATACATTAACTTGTCAAGACGTTTTATACGGAAGGATGAAAATAAAACTAGATGAGATAAATAAAGATAATATGAAGTTTGAAAATATGAGGATGACAAGAAGGAGACATTTTCACACATTCCTTGGCATTTAAATGAGGTAGAGATTACCAGGGTGAGATTAAGACAAATCATTTGTGAATACACAAAGGGAGTTTCAACTTTCGTATGGCTAACGATTCACTGAAGTATACAGTTTTGATGGCTTCTGTACAACGATCTTAAGGCTGTATTGGGTCAATCCTGTGAGCTGTTTCTATAATGTGTTTATCTATAGACACTGACATCTGTTGGCCCATTGTATTTATCAGATAATTTGAATGTAATTGTTTTTCTAGCCATTCAAGAAAATACTCCATCACCCTTGACCTCATAAATCGATTCCTCCTCCTAGCGTGTATCACCGCACATATATATATAAATTGATATATACAGCAGGATGTGACTTAATCATCAGTGTAGCGAGGAGGGTTATTTTGAGGCTTACGTCTCGTTTCCTCTATAATATTGAGCTTGGCTGTGTAGTGTCTCTTTGGTGATTCAATTAAGTTTTCTTCTTAAGGTTATGCTCTGTGATTCCCCTTATAAGGTAACATGAAGTGAACATTTTTCTTTCGGGACGAAATACTGATCAGTATGCACCACTGAGATGTTTTTATGATGACTGATGAAGTTCTAGACGATATTTGTTTTCCACCAGTGTCTGTTAGAAATTTGAATCCTTCTTCCAATGTATCTGTTATGCAGATATGTTGGGTTCTTTTCAATAGGCATTTTACTAAACCTCGTTTGTACAGTATTGGACAGAAACCATAAAAGTTAAGGTACTGTCCGGTCCACCTAGGTTTTCCATAAACTGATCTTTTAACCGACCCATCCTTCCTTCTAGTTAATAACGCATCAAGAAAAAGAAGCTGATTATCACTTCCTCCTTCACATTATAAACTAATGTAGCTTTGTGTGGTGTTAAGCTCTTTCAAATTCACACAGTAGTATGTAAACTTAAGATACAACGTCAGTCTTTTGAAGGCATCATCGATAATCTTCAAAATAAGTCTCCTCAGACTTCATGATCAGTTCAAGGTCAGATTAAGACAGTGAATATGTAGTCAAATTTTGAATACTTGAAAGCATTATTTAACTCTAGCAGTGATTACAATATAGAGAAATGTTCTTGAGTGTTTTCAAAGGTGAATTTAATTGTTCCATGAACTGAGGAGTTGAATACACAGAAAAATATTACATGGCTATTATACGGTCAATATACTTTAAACAAGATAGTTTCCTTCAAATTTTGATGACTTGCTCACTGGAGAAGAACAACAGGAAAATATGCTATATTTTTAAATATCCTATTGATAAGAAGAGATGACCGGTCCACTTAGTAGAAGGGTATAGAGAAAGACCACATCTATGAATTAGTACATATATTTCCCTAGCTTTGGGCTTATTCAGTGTAAAAGAAGGTTAGGTGAATGTCTTACAAGCAGAGCAAGACGGATCTGCTCCGACGAATTGATATAAAAGGAACAACAGTACACTCCCAACTCCTAACCTTTGCTAATCATTTTCGAGTTGGTCGGTCATCATTCCTCAGATAAAGGACAAACTTTATTGTCTTGACACATTTACGTGTATTTATCATTTTGGATGCTCCCATGGAGAAAGCTTTATTCAGGGTACAGTTAGGCAGATTAACAAACGTCTTGCCTAGCACCTACCGTTATAGACAGGAAAGAGTTAGATGGAGTCAGTTCCAAGTCTAGTTCTGTCACATTTAGTCGATAGTAGCCATGCAATATATATGACCAAAGCGTTCAAAATACTCCATAGCACTCCACAGAGTCATGCTTTCAATGAACTTTGCACTCGCATATTACATATATCTGAAGCTATGGAAATTAGAGAAATTAGTCCTAATCTTTGCGTACAGAAAAGTTTCTGCAACCCCTATATCCGCTTTGGCTAGTGAAAACCTAATAAATGACATCAAAGATAAGTTCATCTTTCATACTCTTTCGGTTTCCCCCCTCTTTCATACGCATAAATTTGTTTGCCTAGACTTGCATTATCTACACACTTATTGCTTTAATATTAGGCAACCTTTATTCTAGTTTTTGCGCGGAATCCTGTTCCGCCGCTGTCTACACCAACCAAAATATTAAGCCACATCATCCTGTAGAGACCAAAGAATCTTTTCCATTCAAAATGACGACCGGAACAGGCTGGCTAGCTGGCTTCAGGAAAAACAAATCATGCAAGGATAAAACTGCTACGCTACGCATCATCATTGAACAGAGCACGGAATGTCAGTCAACTGAATCCCTACCTCAACTTCATCGATTTTGAAAGGCCCTTCGACAGCGTAGACACAGAAGTAATTTGGCAGGTAGCTGCTTCAACACTACGGTTTTGGTGCAACTAACCTTTATCAATCTCATTCAGCAGCTATATGACGACACCATATGCCAAGTGGTTCACAATAGGAAGCTCAGTGACGCCTTTGAACTGAAAACAGGAGTAAGACAAGGCTGCCTACTATCACCGATGATGCTCTTGATTGTGGTCGACTGGTCTGGACTGGATTCGGCAAGAAACTGTGAGGAGTGGGAAGATTCGAATATGCTGGCTGGGCTGATGAACTGAAACCCATAGGATGATTTGGATTTCACCACCGATGATGATTTGTGCCTAATGTCTTGTCACACAAACTGGAATATCTAGAGGCAAAAATCAGCAAGTTGGCAGAAGAGGCGAGGAAGAACAATGAAGAAAGACGCCGTTTCCTTCAGATGAACTTAGAGAAGACAGAGGTGATGAAGATACCCAACCACTACCACCAACAATAACAAATAGCGCCAATCACCATCAAAGGGAAAAATCTAAAGGAAGTAGTCTCTTTCACCTACATACCTAACTAGGTAGCATCGTTTCAACTACAGGCGGCACAGCCACAGATAACGATGTCAAAGTCAGTCAGGATCAGAAAGACACCAAGACGGCCTCTCTTTCATTTATCTGAGATAATCAGTGTGGAGATCTACTCCACTCCCTCCACTCCAATCCCCTCAGCATAAAGCTTGAACAACATCCGGTCCGTCAACACCAATTCAGTCAGCCAAGTAAGTCACTGGTTCCATGTGATGGTTGACAGACTTGGTGTCCTACAAAAGGCATTTCCAACAAACTTCCCCCTACTCTCGATACTGAAGATGGAGATCAGATGGATGACGACAATAAAAAGAAAAAGCAAGGAGGGACTGTGGCTGGCTGGCTTGCTGGCAATGAACCAACCAACGAAGCAACAACCTATTGCCCAACAGATATCCAGAGGAAGAAAGTCGAGATGGATTGGATTGGATTGGATGGAAAATACACTGAGAAGAGCGTCGTGGTGGAAAACATCACGCGTCAGGCTAGGTCAGTCCAGTCCAGGCCGTGGAGTGGAGTGGAATGAAGTGGAACCGGAATGGGGAACGCGAGTTGGGCGTCCCAGTTGAGGTTGACATGGAGGAGATGGTGTGAGGAAGAAATGGAAGGTTATGTGGAGTCTTGGAGACAGGTTGAAAAGATTGGAGAGAAGAGAATGAAATACTGACGTGCTACTGAGTCCGTATGTTCAACTAAGAACCCAAAGGACAAATAACAATGATAATATTCTAAGATTCAACGGACATTGCTTGCTCAAATGTTTGCATTACCATGCTTCTCCCATTATTTATTAGTATTCTTATTATTATTATCATTCAGATACCGACTATTTGCATGATTCAGTTCCTGATTAGCATAAACTAAAGAATTCAGCATGATTCGTTTGTTTTATATATGAGAAAACATACATAGGTATTTTTGAAATGAATGGGGATTTTTGATTAAGAAGTAGTATAATCCATGCACTGATATCAATTCAGGAACCACTGAGGACCACGGAGCACTCCACAGCTGTCCCCTCCTACTATACCATAGGACGCCTCAGCAGTACACACCAACAACCCAACTAGGAATCCAACTCAAGATATTCACGTTTCATGCCGAACGCGTTAACCATTCAAACACTCAGTCGGTTCACACTGCTCACACATTTTCAATGATTCCCCAACTGATCTCAGTCAGTCAGTCAGTCCATGATGAATACTACTTCGAAATTAAAAATATCCCCATTCATCTCAAAAATACATTGCTCTATAGTGTTCATTACTGACTTGTTTCCAGATGCATGTCATTAAGCTCTAATGAGAAGCCATGATCTGTGGCGTCAACCAGTCGGAAGTGAAGTGGATGCTAACTGAAGACCTTGGATGATAGTCACGTTATGTCGTGAATTGATAGAAGTTGGAAATTGTGAACCACTGGGAACTGACACAGTGGTTGAATGGTTAACGTGTTCGCCGTGAAACCTGAATGTCTTGAGTTGGATCCGTAATCGGGTTGTGGGTGTGTACTGTTGAGGAGTTGCATACTAGGACGAGACATCTGTCCAGTGTTCCCAGATTTTCAATGATTCCTTAACTGATGCCATCCCGTGAGGAATAAGATACATATGTTAGTGTAAAATCTGATGGTAGTTAATTAGAAACGATATTGTTGGCCCGTATATTTTCTTCGATTTTCAATGAGTCTTTTTTGCAACCTCCTTCATCACCTTTGAGTACTCATTTTTTGAAAATTTCATTATATGAAGTGAACACAATTTAAAATACTGATATTCTTCTTCAGGAGAGCGATGAACTAATTCGATCGAAAACTTTAAACACAGTAGTATAAATAAATTGCCATTTATTGATATATTTGTTATTCTCCGTTGTTTTGTTGGATCGAACTGTTCGACCTCTATTGGTATACGGGACTCTTTGCGGATGCCTCGATATTGCCTGAATGTTAATTATGATAATTTGGTTGGTTGTGGCTAGTAGAAGAATCTAGGACACGCGTTTCGTTCTATTTGGGACTCATCAGCTGGATGTACTTGCACTTCAGTGTAGAGTGGTGTTGTTCCCACTGAGACTCAAACCTCGTATAAATAAATGTGAAAAATGCCATTTTTCCAGTTTGAATAAATAGCTTAAATGAGTTGACATCTAAATGGCATCTAAGAATTGTGGTTTTTACACGGTTTGATTGAATTTGTTATTATATGATAGAGAGTTAAGTGAAAAACACATCCCTTAATTCACATTTTCTAAATAAAAAACAGTCAAACGATAATTATTAAATTATCGGAATTAAAAAGAGTGAAGTTGGTGACGTCTAAGCTTGTTCACATATCTAGTCTGTAACTTTTGGGTATTTCTAAAGATTTCAAGATTATTACAAAATCAATCCTGGAAATGACTTGAATTAAACTTTCGGAATGCATTTTCACTCATCCATCAATTTTTACAGAAAATAAGAATTTTCTAAGAAAAGAAAACTGAAATTTGGCAAAGAATAATGATACAAATTATTTATCAGTCCCTATATTAATGCCTCCCGACAACCATTAAGATACATCTGATTTTAAATTTTTAGAAGTCTTTGACAGGTGAATTACACAGAGTACAAATAATCCACAATCTTGGTACTCATGTCAGTTTGCAACCGGTTAATGCAAAAACACCTACATAGTTTACCTTTTCATAGGGAAAATTTTTAAGGAAGGACTTGATCACATAGTAGATATACAAATAGCCGATTAGAAAATGACTATACTGAATAACAACACAATAAACAACTAATCATAAACACCTATCTAGACACTTCAACATTCTAGTGGCTCATTTCAATCTGAAGTTAGTGAAAAGGATGTTATCTAGAGATATATTGAGTCCTTTATTAACAGAGCATCTTGTTTAAAGGACACAATATGGATTATAAGTATTTTCCAATACCTCACAATCACTTGGATTAGTCAAGGAAAATTTTGAGTATATCAAGTTTATGGAATATGCTCTTGTAAGTGACAGAAATGTTTACTCAACTCTGAATATACTTTTACCTAAAGATAATTTTTATTGTGTTAAGGCCACGTCATAGTGAGCAGTCTATATATTTTGTTCATCTAAAATCAATTAGTTTACATAATCCCTTGCTATTACGCATTCCTGATATTTGTGTAATAAAAATACCAGTGGATACCATTGTCTTATTACTTCAATAGTGAATTAGCTGAACGTAGTAAAAGAAGAGACGTGTTACATAGTCTTTTACTGTGGCAATTTTTGACAGATATTGATTAATCTAAACCTCGCCTGGTTAACTAGTTCACTAGTTACTAGCCAGTCCTATACCTGGATAAAGAGGGAAGGTTGGGCATACAGCTAGCAACCCTCCAATGTAAAACCAATCCAACCGCTACAGAAACTTCAAAGCACAGACAAAATATAAAACATAAAAACAAACTTATTCCTCACTGGAATCGGAGAGACGAAATGACGCCAGTTGGTGAAAGCCTTCAGGAAGTCAATTGGCTGATATGTCTTCTCTTATCTCAGTGAAAGTGAAAGTAAGGATGGGGACATGGAATGTCCGCACAATGTTTGAAGCTGGCTGGCAAGGATACCCAGATTGCAAAAGAGAAGAGGAGGTATAGCATTGAAGTGTTAGGAATCTGCGAAAGCAGATGGGATGGAAGTGGATCCTCCGAAGTGTCAACTGGAGAGTTAATAATGTACTGCGATATTGTCACCCAGACGACAACCATGAGCCACTGAGTTATGGAGTGGCTATCATGACGTCCCCCTTCCAAGAGCATAGAAAGCTCCCATACAGTGGGAACCAGTTTCCTCTAGGACCATGACTTGGTCGTCCGAGGGTGACATGAATGAGATCATATGAGGAAGAAATCGTGGAACCAGGTTGAAAAGACTGCAGAGAACAGAGTGCAATGGAGGCATGCTACTGAAGCTCTATGTTCCACTAGGAACCCGGAGAAAAAATAAATAATAATAATATCAGAAGTAGTATTCATCATGGACTAACATCAGTTGGGGAATCATTAAAAATCTGGGAGTACTGGACAGATGTTTCATCCTAGTATGGGACTCCTCAGCAGTGCGCACCCACGACCCCACACCAGCACGGATCGAATCCTTTGTTCCTCCAACTGATGTCAGCCTTCGATGAATAACAACTTGAAATATTTCCAAATCTCCAAATTTGAACTGAAAATAAGTTTTATCACTGAAGTGATTCTTTTGAATTATCAACACAATATAGTGACTATATCTACGAATACTTTTACCTGATATAATAATTATCACCTTTACAAAACTTTATAAGTGAATATCATATTGAATTACATCATTAGATTTTTGATATTTTTCTATTCTGTTTTAAAGTTGTCTTGTTTTCTATATTTGCATGTTTTAGTTATCCAAAAACTTTCATTATTTTTCAATTTCTTGTCTTTTTTTTTATTTATCCTACTTTGATCATAAAAATTATTCTGGAGAACAACGATCAAGTTAGATGTCAGTGTAGAGATTCAATGAAAAGTTGTATATAATACACCTCACGCCAACCAATATATTCTCTTACAATGAAATTTATTATGCCGTTTTCATATTATACTTGATAACTTGGTTACTAAGATATGAAAAACATTTATTGCATATTTAGCTATTTATATCACGAAGGCTATTTTATATTTTGCGTTCAGCTGCTTTCGTTGCAGGTTTCACATAATACTTTTTAAAAATAATAATATAGAAGTAGTATTCATCATGGGCTGATATCAATTCAGGAACCATTGAGGACCACAGAGCACTCCACAGCTGTCCCCTCCTACTATACTATAGGACGCCTCAGCAGTACACACCAACAACCCAACTAGGAATCCAACTCAAGATATTCACGTTTCATGCCGAACGCGTTAACCATTCAAACACTCAGTCGGTTCACACTGCTCCCACATTTTCAATGATTCCCCAACTGATCTCAGTCAGTCAGTCAGTCCATGATGAATACTACTTCGAAATTAAAAATATCCCCATTCATCTCAAAAATACATTACTCTATAGTGTTCATTACTGACTTGTTTCCAGATGCATATCATTAAGCTCAAATGAGAAGCCATGATCTGTGGCGTCAGCCAGTCGGAAGTGAAGTGGATGCTAACTGAAGACCTTGGATGATGGTCACGTTATGTCATGAATTGATAGAAGTTGGAAATTGTGAACCACTGGGAACTGACACAGTGGTTGAATGGTTAACGTGTTCGCCGTGAAACCTGAATGTCTTGAGTTGGATCCGTAATCGGGTTGTGGGTGTGTACTGTTGAGGAGTGGCATACTAGGACGAGACATCTGTCTAGTGTTCCCAGATTTTCAGTAATTCCCCAACTGATGCCAGTCAGTGATGAATACTACTTCTAAATTATAAATCCCTATTCATCTCAAAAATAATAATAATAATCGCTTTATTCCAAACAATACGCATAACAGTATGGAATTCTCAGCGTATAATTTTCCAACAAATTCACTTCAAGAACAATATTTTAAGACAAAATGGTCATAGCATCTGTATGATGTTAAGAATAACAACAGTATTGAAGGTAATAATGTGAAATAGCCACCTGGTTCTGTTTGAGCATCCAGTCCGTAATAAAGAATCAATAGAAATGCAAGTATAATTTTGATGATGGTGGTGGTTCATTCAGACAGTATAAAAATCTGAAACTAAAGCTAAGCATCTGATGGATAGAAATATAATGAAGTTTTTTGCACCGAAAAGTCCGTTTCCATATAATGTAACATTTTTTCTCTGCTTTGTTATTGGCTCGAGAAGTGGAGAGTTGAAAACAGTTTAAAAATGTGTAAGACTACATGATATACTCAAATAACATATTTAAATGATTCAAACAAATAGAAAGGAAAGAATTTGATGCTAAATGTTCAATGGATAAATTTAGTAGCTGAAGGTTCAAGCACGTCGGTTAAGGTGTCTTCCGTTGATTTTGTGTGATTATCTAAGGGATTACTTTTAGTTGTAGAGAGATTTGACCTTCCTGAAATGTTACTTTTGTATAAATGATATTACTAACTTTCTAACTTATTTTAATTTCTGGTTGAAGCGATTATCTATACCAAGAATATTACAATCGGACTATTTTGGTATTTTCGAAAATATTACTCCGAATTGTAGATATATTTCCATATGGCAAAATATCTGCGTTTCGCTCCAATCTTCCTCGAGTTACTCATGTACACTAATGAAGGATAGTGGCTAGTAGGGAAATGCAGGACTCATGTTTCATCTCATTCTATGCTCGTCAGCCGGATATACCTCCCACTTTCCAGTCCAACTCACCACCGTTCGCTATAAATGCCAGAGCGTTATCCATCAGACAACTGAGCTATGATAGCCACTCCTTGTGCAATGGGTGTAGTTTTATGTTGTTGTTGCTTGTATACAAGCAACATCTATTATTAATAGGTAATTGAAACACCGGTAATATCAAGTCATTCGTGTAGAAGCCTATATGGCAGTAGAAACCGATCAATTTGGTCCAATCAACGATAGAATAATAGAAGCAACAACAATCATGTACATTGCCTGAAGTTAGACTTTCATAGATATGCAAATGTGTGTTTTAGTTCATTTCTCCGACTTTCATGCAAAGTGGGAGATTTTTATGTCATAGAATAATGTAAACTGAGAATGAAATATGTACTTTGTATACTTAATCAAAGTACACTGTCACCAATCATATTTTACTGATAGTCTTTTTAATTTAGATAAATTTTTTGATTTGTTAAGTTGAATACTTTCATTATATAAATTTCACTCAAATTCTTATTCAACAAGGAACTAGATAAATGAAATTCAAATGAGATAATTGATCACTTCTTCCTTCATCACCTACGAACAGATAAAGTAATAGGTGTACACGATGAGTAGACTTATGAGTAGGCATTTATGAAAATCACTTTTTATACCCTCCCTGCAAAAAAACCCCCTTTTTGATATGAGACTTATTCTGCTTCACTTCATATATATAATCTTTACTAATCAAATTATTATCTATTTTTGAGGGAGTTGTGGGGATTTGGAAATATTTCAAGTTGTTATTCATAGCAGACTGACATCAATTGAAGGAATAGAGGGAACCTGAGGGCACTAAACAGCTGTTTCGTCCGACCAGTATGGGACTCCTCAGCACTGCACACCCACAAAACTACCACCCCCCAGATCAAACCCCCGACATTCAGGTTCCATGGACAGCACCTTAACATTGAGTTAGCCACTGGGTCACAATCCAATGGTTCCAAATCCTCACAACTCCCTCAAAATTCAACTGAATTGATGCTGATTGGTGACTAGCTTCGAGAGGTGTCCTCGAGGTTCCAATGAGAAGTGATGACCGGTGGGAGCAAGGCCTGAAGGTTGTGATGACAGTTACTCAGCGATGATATTCAGTGGAGGTTGAGCTATATCATGAGCTAACAGAATTTGGAAATATGGAGCAAGTGGATTGTGACCCAGTGGCTAGCTCAGTGGTAAGTTGCTGGCCATGGAACCTGAATGTTGTGGGTTCGCTCGTTGGATTGTGGGGTGGTGGGTGTGCAGTGCTGAGGATTCCCATACTGGTCGAATGAAACAGCTGTTGAGTGCTCTCAGGTTTCCTTTGTTCCTCCAACTGATGTTAGTCTACGATGAATAACAAGTTGAAAATTACATCATTAATAGAAGTATATAACTTAGGCACTGCGGTAGAATTTAATTTCATATTAGATTTGTTTATCTAATTTTTAACACACAGTATGATACAGTATTATCCACTTGATGACGTTCCGAACAAAAATTATCATTCCTCATAATCATATCAGTGTAATCACACTACTTTCGATATCTGATTTTTATAGTCGTGCCACCTCATATAGTCTGTTTTTATTGGTAGCTAAATTTCCCATATGTCTGGTATAGGTGTTGCGTCATTTCTATTACATGTGTTGGCTGGTTGTTGATTCGATGAACAAAGATTCAACCAACAACCTCTCTTTCTCTCTCTCTCTCTTCACCTAATTATATTTAAGTACAATGGTTTTATCCTACCACATAATAAGGCGGGATAAAACCGCTCTACTCACTAACAGGGGACTTACAAGAAATAACATGTAAATTCTTACTAAAAAAGTATAGTTCTAAAACTTGAAGATAAATTTGCTTAAAAGAAGCATTTATTAGATGTTTAAAATCTTTTTCATCTGAACTCCGAAAGATAATAAGGCAGCCAGGTATCTCAAGTTTCTAAACACCTAAAAGGTTGGTGAAACGAAGAACCAGTTTCAATAGAATGACTATTTATTTTTGTTGAAGTGCATTTTCATTACAGCAAATATTCATGCTTCCTACAGCTATCTATGTTTATATTTGTATAGTTGAAGGATCGTGTGTATTTTTTGAACAGTCAATGAAAGTAGAGATGGATAGTAGCTGACAATGGAATACAGGATGCGCATTTCGTCCTATTTAGGACTCGTCAGTTGGATTCACCTGCCTCCCGAGAATCGAACTCAAGAGTCATCGCTTCAAATGCTAGAGCATAGTAGCCAATGAAAGCCTTAAAAATTTTTTACTTGGTAACGAGAGTCTAAACAGATTCCTATTAGGTTTTCTAATAGTGAATGTGATAGATGTTTCTAGATTCAAATTTCAATGATACCTTCTTTTCGACCGGTCTGGCTTCAAAATTAACGAAGCAAATTTACTCTAAGATTGAATCATGACTTGGCACCTTACGAAAAGCATTTCCAACAAACTACAGACATTTATCAACAACTGCCTACCCTCACTCGATACTCAAGATCAGATCAGCAGGCCAGATGGAATAAGCAACAAGAAACTCTGCCTGGCTGACAACAAACCAAAGAAGCAAGAACCTATCGCTCAACGAATATGCAGAGGAAGGAAGTGGAGATGGATTGAGCATACACTGAGAAGACCGATTGGGAACATCACGCACTAGGCCAGATCACGTCGTCGAGTGGAACTCAGAATGGAAACGGCGTGTTGGGCGTCCGAGGGAGACATGGAGGCGATCGTGTGAGGAAGAAATGAGAGCTTGTGGGCTGTTGTGGAGCCAGGTTCAAACGATTGCAGAAAAGAGAGTGGAATGAAGACGTGCTAGTGAAGCCCTATGTCCTACTAGGAACCCAAGGGATAAATAATAAATAAAATAATAATAAACCTCAATGAAAACTGATAAGAACACGAAAATCAGAAGTATTGAGATAGAGAGTTTACAAATAACTTACTAGACTCTAAGTAATTGCTATCTAAAAGCGTTTCTGAACATCAGAAGAACTTTAAATTGAATCGTATCTTTGGTGAATTTAGTTATCCAATATGCCTAATTTATGGTTATCGTTATGTTCTGTACAATGTTACTTTGTTAAGTGAGGTGGTCGTGTCCTGTGATGATATCTAATATAAACAAAATGCCTCTTGAATACTAACACATCTTATTGATTATGTTGGATTATTATTTTATTTATTATTTATCCCTTGGGTTCCTAGTAGGACATAGGGCTTCACTAGCACGTCTTCATTCCACTCTCTTTTCTGCAATCGTTTGAACCTGGCTCCACAACAGCCCACAAGCTCTCATTTCTTCCTCACACGATCGCCTCCATGTCTCCCTCGGACGCCCAACACGCCGTTTCCATTCTGAGTTCCACTCGACGACGTGATCTGGCCTAGTGCGTGATGTTCCCAATCGGTCTTCTCAGTGTATGCTCAATCCATCTCCACTTCCTTCCTCTGCATATTCGTTGAGCGATAGGTTCTTGCTTCTTTGGTTTGTTGTCAGCCAGGCAGAGTTTCTTGTTGCTTATTCCATCTGGCCTGCTGATCTGATCTTGAGTATCGAGTGAGGGTAGGCAGTTGTTGACGAATATCTGTAGTTTGTTTCATTGAGGCTTACTTAATCCTAGTTAAAATCAATTTTTCTTCTCAAATATAATCTGATCAGTAATCTGACAGAAAAGAATTTTGAGTTTACCTGTCAATGCTGAAAATGGTCAAGAATTCAGATTGAAATCTTTCTGAGGCTAAGAATATTGAACTATATAAAGGCATCATGTTCAAGGTAGTCATCATTTTTCTAGCTGGATAAAAAATAAAGATAATGTAGACGTTCTCAATCACACTCTAATCATACCTAGGTCATTTTGTGTTTGTTTTCACAAGTCATAAATAACTTGTCAAGAATACGAATAAACAAGTTATTAACTTCATAGAATTTTAGAAAAATGCTTCTGATGAGTAAGTATAATTTTTGAAATATTTATGCATTATGGACTGTATTATAATATATAACAGTTCGATCCAACAAAACAACGGAGAATAACAAGATGTCAATAAATAGTAATAACTACCACCCGTTGTACAAGAAGTAGCCGTCGTTCCTTCGTAGCATATTGTAAAACGCCTTGACGTTTGAAGCGATGGGCACGAGGTTCGAGTCTCAGTGGGAACAACGCCACTGCGGTGTAGATACATCCAGCTGATGATTATCGAGTAGGACGAAACTCGTGTCCTAGATTCTTCTGTCAGCCAAACAATGACTTGAATTATCTGATTCAAGGTTAGAATAAAACGAAGAGAGAAGCGGATAAAAATGATTACTTGAAAGTTAATTATCTTGCTTTTGACAATGCGACAATCAGCTAGCATATAACTAAAAGAGATAAGTTGAGTAGATGTTTGATTTTGAGGATCAATAAATGAGACAGTGATGTCCTCATCGGAAATCTTACAGTGATATCAAAAAAGGATAAACAGAGGTATGTGTAGATACAATGCACAGTAATTCAGATGACTTACGACTTTCTAAGTTGATATAAGAAGAGATTACGAAGCTGTTTTACACGTCATCCTTGATAAAGATGCTTACTCATTATAGTTATTGACCTACCAAAGACAACTTTATAAATGTGCTTAAACTCATTCCTGACTGATAGATGCTACCTTGATGCGGTTGTCACGATTCAATATCAAAATGACCCAAAGAGCTATGCAGATGGAGCACGCCTCTTCTCGAGGTTCTACTAAGCAAAAAGGTCTGTTGGATATAGGCAAGACAAATAGCAGTTATCATTGTAGTTCAAATTACTACACTTTGATAGCGGTCTGACGGCGAAGTCGTGCTGCTAGCTGGCCGAGGTATGGCAGCAGTAAATTATTTTTAGTGGGTGACCATCAGTACCTTGCTGATGGTTACCTCCTTATGGAAAAGGGAGGTTTAGAAAATTTCAGCCTGAAAATAGCACATTCCCCTAATCTGGGATCTCTGGTGCCAGAGGTAGGGGGTTGGTAGATGGGTTCTGAACAAAGAAACCTAAATCTCAAACATTTCCTTTAAGCTCATATACCATGCTCCGCAATTACTAATCCTTTTGCCCGCTACCTTAGGTAGAAATAATCTTTCATGGTGTTTGCAGCTTAAAAGTACTAGCCAGTCTCACAGCCATGTTAGCAGTGAAATTCCGTCAGATCATTACCAACCTTCAAAACATCCTTACCTTTTAGTTTTTTTAACATCTTTTGGTCAATAACCTTAATTTTTCTGATTCTACAAATCTAGATAACAATTTTAGTTCACAGAATATTAACACTAGTCTCCTGAAAATGCGCTGAAAACTATATAGTGGAGCTTTTATTGTCCGAACCATTCTTCAAGCCGGACAACGAATTTTACTAACCAAAACTCTGGCAACTTGGGCTATGAGTCTGTAAGGTGTTTGTGACACGTATATACGACACCCAAGTGAGGTAATTCACTTAACCTGACTCAGCCAATATAGTTATTCTGTGAAGTTCACCCTTCAAAATTTCGGAGATTTGATGTCAATTTCTCGTGACCTTACAACTATAGGAATAGCTTTAAGTGCACTGTTTGTGCGGTTCTAAGTTGACAGTTGCCAATGCACTGTTCGACTAAGCGGCTTTATGAGGACTAACTTTTAGTCCATTATCATTTTGTGTTCTGTGTTCACGCACTTATTGACTGCAACTCAGATGAATTGAAAAGTGAATCCTACCTGAAACTGACTAGGCCTTAAATGAAAGTCGAACGTTCAAAAATGGTTAGTGTAGCAGGTGAATTCAGTGCACAACAGTATGGGCTAATTCAGGCAAACACCATCCACAATTGTGCTTAGTAATTCATCTGTTTCAAGTCAGCCCATAGCAAATGCCCAAATCAGCTCAACAATGAATACATATTGTTAAAATTTATGATTGGAGGGGTTTGCTGAAGAATAACGATTTTTCCAGAGTAAGTGTTCGGACAGTGATAATGAGTTAGTTCAGGCATGAATATGTCTACCTCTAAACAGACAGGTCAAAATTTTGGCAACTATGCCATTGTGAGTACAAGTCGATTATGTGAACATTAAGGCTACTTTCAGTGTGAAAGTGACTAGCCAGTTATCGGGAAAAATTAGGGTCACTTATTCAGATGTAGCCTTATGCGATCTCTAGTGTGCTGTAAACAAAGTGTCAAGGGTCATTATCAACTTTTAGAAAGTGAATAAAAAAGGCCAACTGATCAGAGCAGATTTTTCTAAATTAAGGGGTCCTCGTGAACGTATTTCTGCAAACTTTGTACACAGTGAGGAGCTGAAGCAACCAAAATGTAGATTGGTGAGGAGTCCCTAAAATGACCATGAGTAGTAATGAGGGCCAAAGACTAAACAGATGGAAAAGGCAGAGGTAGCAGTTAAAAAATACTCCTATTTAGGTTTATCATAAAAACTAGGGCAAAAGTATCAGTGTTTAGTGAGACTATGGCGAAAGATAGGTTTAAAGTTCACTTTTAAGGAAGCCGACTACATTTCGGGCCTATGACTGAAGAAAATTTCAACTGGTCTCCAGCTACTATCCCATTTCCCCCATCCGGTCAGCTGCTAAAAGTAACAGCGAGACAGAACCTCCGAAACCTACAGAATCCGGGAAAGCTGTGGGTAATCTCAAGCGGGAAAAAGCAGCAGAGACAGAGGGTTTATTCACTGATAGGATCATGGGTGCGGATCTCTGAAGGATCCCTTATTGGGAAGTAACACCCGTCCAGTCCTTGCAGGTTTTCAATAGCTCCCCAACTCATCTCAGCCCGTGATATATATCAGATGGAAATCAATGAGTCATCACAAACCTCCAAAGTGAAAAGACAAATATATTTTAGTGATAGACACGAGGGAATCAGTCTGACAAAAATAGTGTATTTGATTCTAGAGTGTATAATTACTAGACTTCTAAAGGGGCTCTAGATCAATGATACTCAGAAAGCCAGACTGGTTTCATACTTAACTGTAGGCATATTGAATAAATATTTACTCTTCACCACCATTCGTTCTACTGAAAACACTTTATTTGAATACTAGTGGATGTGTTAGGGTCGATGAGGAATTGTCAGTTGAGTTATATGCGTCAACTGATCTCCGACAAGGATGCTTACTGTATGCGTTGTTATTCAATTTAATCATAGACGTTCTTATTTAAGTCTCCCTCTAGTCATCTAACTTCACGAAGATTAGTCTTGTTGCAGGCGGACTTTTGGTGGATCTCTAGAGTATTCAGATTATATAGTCTTATTAAGTATAGACTCTGACAAGGTGGTCAGTCTTTCAAATACCTTGAGTACAAATTTACGAATGTTTAAGATGGTTACCCAAGTACAGATTTATACTCTGAACCTGGTTTCTTGTCTAATAGTTTGAATTACAGTGGTTCAGCAAGTTGACCGATTCACTTATCTAACGTTAGGACTAGCTCTGGTGGTCAGTAACCAGAAAAATATTCACAAATACAAAAATCTCGTCCGAACTTGGTCAAATTACACCAAAATGAGGCGTCGCACTGCTATATTCTACTGCTTATTAGAGTTGGGGTATACTGTTCGCAGTTCGCTCCGTTCCATTATGTGGCTGTGAATTGTAGCCAATGAAGTTGAACGACATGTGAAGGTTTCAGGTGTTCAAATATCTTCATCATCATATTTTGGGCCGTGTGTCATGCTGTCAATACATCAGTAAAGTAGAAGTTAAGCATAAAATTTTAGGCAGAATATAGGTCAGTCGGTGAGGTTGTTAAGAGTCATCCACTCAGGTGGATGGGATATATGTTACTCATGCCTAGTCACTATATGCCACATCACACAATGTTAAGAAACCAATATTTGGTAGGTGATAGGGGTCAGAATTGATCTACATAGTGAAGATGTTGTCACACATTATCCTCATCTTAATAGGTAAACTAAATTTCAGTTTCGATGAATTCTTACCAATTTGGACTGCTTTCTTCATTATTTTTGTTTGCTTTATATTTTATCTACATTATTATTGCCCGATCCTATGTCGATTTCGTCTACCTGTATTAAAAATAATATATAGGTTATATTCGCTTGATAAAATTGATAAGTATGCATATGCTGTTTTGGCAGACAATGCGAGGAACATAGATTTGACATGACTATATTAATCTTTTGATAAGTATTGCTAACAAATACAAACTTCTAAAATTATCCTTATATTAAAAACAATCTGTACTGATGAATTCATTAGATATTAAACTTGAGTTTGTATGTCAAGCATCATTGATGTGGAGCTGTAATTCATCAGTCTGGATAGTTTGTCTTTCAACCAGTTGATCATTGCCCATATTATCTATTGAGACAGACTGACAATCCTTACAAAATAAATGTAACTCATTGCGTAGGGCATGAAAATGCACTTGATTAGAGAGAGAGAGAGAGAGAGTTTACTAGTTTATTGCCGTTTACTTTATTGCGTATAACAATGTAGGTTGATGTACAAGTTTGAATTTGGTTTACTCTTTGGTCACGATATATAGAAATCGTAAACTGATATCATAAGATAGTGATTTATGGGCGACATGTTCCTTGCTAAAATCTATAGTGTAATAATATCCATTTATTGTAGTGATACACGACCGAATCGCTCCATCTCGGTTAACAAATGGGCTCCTATGTAGATGCCCCAATACTGCTGGATATTCATGATGTTATAAGGATCTAGGTGACTACCAGAGGAGTCCAAGACGCGCGTTTCGTCATATTTGAAGTTGAGAAGTTTGAAGCAAAGGGTACTGAGTTAGAGCCTCGATGGGAACAACATCATTCACTGGGATGCAGATAACTCCAACTGACGAGTCCTAAATAGGACGAAACCTGCGTCCTGGATTCCTCTGATAGTCATCTAGATCAACATGATATCTATTCATCTTTAAGTCAAAATTTAATTCCCATTTCATTTCGAAACGGATGAGTTCTCATCAAGTACCCATTCAAGGCTTGAGAAACTTATATGCCCTTACTAAAGTGTTTGTATAAAGAAGAAATGGACGGATTTCCATAATAATTAACCTTAGGTAATATATACAGCTGTATGACTTAAAACATAACCATGTCTTTGCTTTCTCAGACTTTTTTACCTATACTTTTCGTTTTTGGGAGTGTTTCAGATGTAATTTCTCACTTTTTATCTTAGTTTTTCACCTAACCTTCTTTTTACGTTTCTTTGACTGTTTATATTGTTCATGGGTTTAGTTTTATCAGCAGGACTACTTCATAATTTATAAATTAAAAATCCTTTTTAAAAGTATCTTATGTTGGACAATGTTATCTCTGGTATTGATATGTGTTTTCTACATGCATGTACTATGTTCTACATCACAATTACAAGTGCCTTCTATATACCTGAACTACAAGATCACTTTCTACTTCATATGTTCTGAATTTATCATAAATTTATCTTCATATCACAAATATGCCATAGATGCTTATAGAAAAGGCTTCTTAAGAAAAACGTTGTTATAGCTTATTTTAAAGAAAAACGCATTACAATGTACCTTTTTGAAGATTAAATCTAATGCTGAGCTCACGATTCAAATAAATTATCAATAGAAGAGATTACTTTTGGACAACTGCAAAGTTTGACTTTTATAAAATGTAAATTTTGAAATAGCTGTCATTTAGGTCACCAGTATCCCTACTTTCAATAGATATTTTTAACTATAGAATAGAATTAACGAATCTTGAACCATTCGATTGTTTCAAAAATATAGTTGAGATATGTAGATTACACAATTACTGTTGTCATTATCACTATTACTATTATTATTTTTCCCTTGGGTTCCTACTGGAACATGGGGCTTAAGCAGCACCTCTCCATTTCAATATGTTCTCCGTAGTCTTTTCAACCTGGCACCATGACTGCCCATAAGCTTTCATTCCTTCCTCACATGGTCTCCTAAATGTCATTCTAAACTGGGACGCCCAAAACGTCGTGTCCTCTTAGGATTCCACTCCAGGGCCTGGCCTAGAGCGTGATGTTGCCGAATGGTCTTCTCAGTGTATATCCAATCCAATCCATCTCCAATTCCTTCCTCTTCATATTTGTTAAGTGAAAGGTTCTTGCTTCTTTGGTTCGTTCCCACAGTTCCTTGTTGCTTATTTTTATTATTCTGGCCATCTCATCTTCAGAGTTGAGTGAGCGTAGGCGGAAGCTGTTGACGACTGTCTGCATTTTGTTGGAAATGCTTTACGTACCGCGCCAAGACTCTGAGCCGTACAGGAGCACTGACCTGACACTAGTGTTGAAAATTCGGACGTCGTTCACTCTTCGTGCTGAGTGTAGTAGATCTTCACACTGATTTCAGATTAATGAAAGCCAGTATGGCCTTTCTGATACCGACTTTTACATCCTCATCCGTGCCAGAATCTGTAGTTGAAAGAATGCTGCTAACATGGGTAGGTGAGACAACTTCTTTTAGATTTCTCCTGGTGATGGTGGTTGGAGCTTGTTGTTGTTGGTTGGGTAACTTCATCACCTCTGTATTTTTCTACGTTCACTTGAAGTCCCGTCTTGCCTGCCCTGCCTCGCCCCTTCTGTCAATTTAATCATTTCTGCCTGCAGATCTTTGAGTTTGTGCGACACTAGATATAAATCATTCGCGAAATCCAAATCTTCTAGGATATTCTCCCCAGTGCAGCCAGCTTATACCCTCTTCTCACAGCTCCTCACTGTTTGCTTCATGATCCAGTCAACCACAATCAGGAAGATCATGGGTGATAGTAGGCAGCCTTTTCTTACTCCTTCCTGTCTTCACTTCAAAGGCATCACCGATCTATACATTGTGAATCACTTGGCATGTCGTGTCCTCATATAGTTGCTGAATGAGGCTGATAAATGTTTGTGGTATTCCGTAGCGTTGATGCAGCTGCCTACACAATCACTTCTCAGTCTACGCTGTCCAAGACCTTTTCAAAGTCGATGAAGTTGAGGTAGATTTGAGTTGACTGCCATTCTATACTCTCTTCAGTGATGATGCTTAGCGTAGCGTTGCAATTTAGTTAATACATGATTTGTACTTCCTGGAGCCTGTCTGTTCCGGTCATAGTTTTGAATCCAGCGCATCGTTTAGTCTCTCCAGGATGATGAGGCTTAGTATTTTGCTTGGAATGCACACTGGTGGAGCATGTTTCCTACACTGTTCTTGTGAAGACTGAGGTCTCTTTGCTTCAGGAGTTTGACAAGGTAGCCCTTCTTCCAATCAATGTGTAGGTACCTTCCCTTCCTTCGAGACCTCTTGCAATAGTGGTGTGAGCACGTCCGCTGTTGTCTGCATCTGTTTTCAGTGCATCTGGCGGGATTCCATCTGGTCCTGGTGCTTTCCCGCATTTCAGTAGCTTTATGGCATTCAGGACTTCACTTCTACTTTTGTCGGAGTGCTTGTGTTCACTGACAGTTGTATGGCTGGGCTGCTGGTTATATTTCAGGACAAAGTGCAGGGGTGGTGGTGGTTGTGGTGGTGGTCGATTCAAGTGTTTTTTGAAGCTTAGGCATTTATGCATGCAGGAAAAATTCGATAAGTGACTTGTACTTGAGGTTATCTCACCGCAAGTCGTTTACAGAAATGCTGGTAAAATGGTGAACAAGGCGGCCATAAGCCAAATTATAAAACATGAAATAGAATAAGAAATTAGATACAATGAGCCACTTTTCACCTCAATAATCATTTGGATTACACTCATCAGTAGACTCCAAAAAAAATGTAGGACTAGAAGTGGTGAAATATAGTAACAATATTACTGAAGGCGATGAAAAAGGATGCTAGGTCTTTTACGCTGTTACCATCCATGTAACGAGGAAACCTAAAGATAGTTCTTGGTCAAACTTAAAATATACAGGCATACACACCTACGAACTAATTTAATTTCATAAGTGAAATTATCCTACTAAGGGGAAAAGTTAAAATAACATTCCGTATCATGACTGAAGTCAAAGACATAAGTTAAAGTGTTTGACTATGGTTCCTTAGGCTATCCAAGCCTAGTTACTTAGTTCGGTCAAGATTTATAAACTTATCGGAGATAAGCAATCTAAACATAATTTTGGGTAGGATTATGTATGCGACTGCATGTTACATCAGGTTAACTTATCAGTATACATAAATCATTTTACTAGAAGAAAGTATTAATTGCCGAATTTTCATTTACTTAAACAAATCCAAGTACATACAATAAGAACGACTCATCAGCTTTTTACTACCTACCTCTTTCATATAGTAGGATGTTAAAGCAGAACTATGGAAAATATATCTTAGTGTCACTGAGTTACTTTATTGTGACTACAAATAACAAATATGGTTTAAAACTGTGAATGTTTGACTGAAATATCAGAGTGCCAATGAATTAGTACAATGTTTCTAGCAATGAACACTACACCTATGAATAACATTGTGTTTTTTCTCAAAGACACAAGTATCTCTTGAAACAAAATTGTTGATTTTGTCAATTTCATTTCACTTCTCTTTTATTATCACCATTATCACTGATTTTTTACTTCATTGACAACATTTGACCCATATTTCACCATTTAATATCAATTCATTCCTTGTTCATTGACCTATTTTACACATTTCAGCTTAATTATCACCGTTTTACAATTGTTTGACAACAAATGTCTCTTATCTCACCACTCGTTATCAATTCTTTCTTCCTTATTCAGTGAACCATTTCCTATTTCTTCAACCTGAAAGAAATACCAATACCTCCACCGATTGTATATTTTGCATTTTGACTGACCAAATTTTTAGTGCAATTATCTGTCATTTTATCGAGTATAAATACGACTGTACAGCTTGATAATGAAGTAGTTGAAAAGAAATATTTTTTCGCTAATACATACCTTGTTCTTATTCATGAATAAATGGGTATATTTCGTCAGTTGAAAAATTGAAACTAATGATGATGTAATCGAATATAGATGTCATCATTACCTCCATGCTAATTTTTTCACTGGTCAATGAACAATAGATCACCTGAATATTATCAGTTAAGTCCTGACTACACTCAATAATTTCCACTGTGGGTATGCTATCCTTCAATAAAGATTCTGAGCTTATTCCCTCTACGTTTATAGTCGAGTTAAAAATAACAAAAATTATTGGTTAGCTGTGCTCTGAAGTTTCTGTAGTTATTGGATTGGTTTCAAGAGGTAGGGTTGCTAACCCTATCCACAACCGTCCCTCTTTATGGAAGCTTACGAACAGCCGATAACAAGTGAACTAGTTAACCAGGCAAGGTAGAGACAAAATATAAAAATAAAAACAAACATATTACTCACTGGAATCGGAGAAACGAAATGACGCCAGTCGGTGAAAGCATTCCGGAAGCCAATCCGCCGATGTGTCTTCGCTTCTCTCCATGAAAGCAAAAGTAAACCTGGGAACATGGAATGTCCACACTATGTTTGAACCAAGCAAGGCTGCTCAGATTGCAAAGGAAATGAGAAGGTATCACACTGAAGTGTTAGGAATCTGCAAAAGCAGGTGGAATGGAAGTGGACTCTCCTAACTCTCAACTGCACAGTCAATAATCTACTCCGATATTATCACCCAGACGATAACCACCAGCACACTGAGTTCTGGAGTGGTTATCATGATGTCCAACTCCCAAGAGCATCGAGGGTTCTCTTTTCATGCAGTGGGAACCAATCTCCTCCAGCATCAGAATAATAACACAACCTGAAATCAATTAAAAATCCTCCACAAACCTCTAGACTGACTGTGACTTTTTGTTCGCTTTTATATGTTTTTTGTTATTTTACATTTCATGTCCATGACCTAATTACCTGAACCGTACTCACATCAGCTCCTAGTTCACATAAATCTTATAACCTCAAGGAAGTTGGTGATAGACCACAGTTGAAGTTCAACACCCAGAACAGAAACTGAAGGACGAAACTACAAAGGAAATCTTCACATCAGTCAGCCATCAAGACAAAATGGGAGATATCGAGCAACATACCTCAGGAAACCTGTGTGGATGAACACTGGAACTCTTTGGAAGAGATGTGGAAAGAAACATGCACAGCAGTATTAGGAAGGAGGAAGAAAGAAGATAAGGAATGTATCTCGATGTATACATGGAAGCTGATAGAGCAGGGAGAGGAGGATGGTGAAGCAGAAGATAAATCAGTGCAGTGCAGTGTAGAGATGAACAACGAGAAGAGGAACTGAGTGCAATGTATAAAACACTACACTGGACAAAGAAGTGGAGAGGAGTGCACGGAAAGACAAAAGACACTTCTACGATACACTGGTAAGTGAAGCAGAACAAGCTGAGGGCTGATAGGAGAGACCTGACAACATTGTATCAAATAACCAGGTTACTATCTGGGAGGGAAGAGACCAACACACATGAAACCAATAAAAGATGATGGAGTAAATCTCAATACCAAAGAAGAGAAATAGAGGAAACAGTGGGCTGACCACTTCAAAAAGCTCTTGAATCGACCACCACCACCACCTGCACTTCGTCCAGAAATATAACCAGCAGCCAGGCCATACAACTGTCAGTGAACACAAGCACTCCGACAAAAGTAGAAGTGAAGTCCTGAATGCCATAAACCTCTTGAAATGCGGGAAAGCACCAGGACCAGATGGAATCCCACCAGAAATACTGAAAACAGATGCAGAGACAACAGCGACATGCTCACACCACTATTGCAGAAGGTGTGGAAGGAAGGGAAGGTACCTACACATTGATTGGAAGAAGGGCTACCTTGTCAAACTCCTGAAGCAGAGAGACCTCAGTCTTCACAAGAACAGTGTAGGAAACATGCTCCACCAGTGTGCATTCCAAGCAGAATATTAGGCCGCATCATCCTGAAGAGACGAAAGGATGCACTCGATTCAAAACTACGACCGCAACAGGCAGGCACCAGGAAGCACAAATCATGTGTCAACCAAATTGCAACGCTACGCTAAGCATCATCACTGAACAGAGTATAGAATGGAAGTCAACTCAAATCTACCTCAACTCCATCGACTTTGAGAAGGCCTTCGACTGAGTCAACTGAGAAGTGATTGTGTAGGCAGCTGCATTAACGCTATGGGGTACCACAAGCCTTTAACTACTTCATTCTACAACTATATGACAACGCCACATGCAAAGTAATTCACAATGGGAAGCTCAGTGATGCTTTTGAGGTGAAGACAAGAAGGAGTAAGACAAGGCTGTCTACTATCACCCATGATCTTCCTGATTGTGGTTGACTGGATCATGCAGCAAACAGTGAGTAGTGAAAAGGTGGGGATAAGCTGGATTGCGGAAAATATCCTAGAAGACTTGGATTTCACCGATGACTTGTGTCTGATATCACACAAACTCGAAGATCTTCAGGTGAAAACTAACAGGTTGACAGAAGAGGTGAGGTAGGGCAGAAAAGAAGGGAATTCAAGTGAATATAGAGATGACAGAGGTGGTGAAGATACCCAAACAACACCACAGCTAACACCTCCTCCTCTTCCAACAACAACAACAAACTCCAATCACCATCACCATCAACGAGAGAAACTTAAAGGAAGTCATCTCTTTCACCTATCTAGTCAGCACTGTTTCAACTACAGGTGGTGGCACAGGCACACACGAGGACGTCAAAGCTAGGTGGGATTGGAAAAGCAGGATAGGCTTTCATTAACCTGAAACAAGTGTGAAGATCTTCTGCACTCTACTCAGCAAGTGGAACAACATGCGAATTTTCAACACTAAGTCAGTCAAGTGGGTGTTTGCATGTGATGGTTGAGAGACTTGGGACGTTACGAAAGGGATTTCCAACAAACTATAGATATTCATCTACAACTGCATGCGCCGGCCTTTTACTGAAGCTGAGGTGGCCAGAATAATGAGAATAAGCAACAATGAAATCTGGCTGTCTGACAACGAACCAGCCAAGAACTCATTGCTCACCAACTATGCAGAGGGAGAGAGTGGAGACGTGATGGGTATGCACTGAGAAGACCATTCGGGGACATCACGCTCAGGGCCAGGCACTCGAGTGGAACCCAGATGGGAAATGACGAGTTGGGCGTCTGAAGTGAGGGTGACATGGAGGAGATGGAGTGAGGAAGAAATGAGAGCTTGTGCGCTGTCGTGGAGCCAGGTTCAAAAGATTTCAGTGAACAGAGTGCACTGGAGACGTGTTATTGAATCCCCATGTTCCACTAGGAACCCAAGGGACAAGTAATAAAATAAATAATAACAATAGGTTCCTTGTTGGTTCGTTGCCAAACAGCCAGAGTTCCCTGTTGCTTATTCTCATTAATCTGGCCATCTGAGCTTCAGTATCTAGTGAGGGTAGGCAGTTGTTGATGAATATCTGTAGTTTGTTGGAAATCCCTTTCGTAACGCGCCAAGTTTCTGAACCATCATATAGCAGCACTGACTTGAGTGGATTGGTGTTGAAAATCCGGATGTTGTTCCACTTGCTGAGTAGAGTGCAGAAGATCTTCACACTTGTTTCAGGTTCATGAACATTTATCTTTATGTCTTTCCGATCCTCGATTTGATATCCTCGTGTGTGCCTGTGCCGCCATCTGTAGTTGAAACAGTGCTGACTAGATAGGTGAAAGAGACGACTTCGTTTAAGTTTCTCTCGTTGATGGTGATGGTGATTGGAGTTTGTTGTTGTTGTTGTTGTAGGTGTTAGCTGTGGTGTTGTTTGGGTATCTTCACCACCTCTTTATTTTTCTACGTTCACTTGAAGTCCCGTCTTCCCTGCCCTACCTCACCTCTTCTGTCAACTTATTAGTTTTCGCCTGAAGATTTTCGAGTTTGTGTGACATTAAACACAAGTCATCGGTGAGATCCAAATCTTCTTGTAGAGTCTTTTTTCCAGTGCAGCCAGCTTATCCCCTCTTCTCACAGCTCCTCACTGTTTGCTGCATGATCCAGTCTAACATAATCAGGAAGATCATGTGTCGCTAACTGGTTAACTAGCTGTTCATTAGCCCGGGTAAATAGAGAAGTTTGGGCATAAGGCTAGCAACCCTACCCCCTGAAACCAATTCAACCACTACAGAAACTTTAAAGCACAGAGAAAATACTAAAGAGGACAAAAAAACATCTTTTTCAGTAGATTATAATTCATAAATAACTTAATTGCCAGAAGAAATCATAGAAATTAGACCAACTCATGTTCAAAAGGAGAATAAACGCGGTTAGACTGTCAGTTTAGTAGGCTGCCTGATTTCAGTCTTTCATATGATCACACGATGTCAATAGCAGTACAGTGATAGAAATAACAATATTTTATGAAATTTAAGGTTTAAAATAATAATAATAATAATTTGTCTACACCTTTTTAAAAAGCGTACAATAGTAATTCAATCATATTCTTAATTATTTGTTAATATGTAGCGTTTTGAATTTACCAAGACATATTCCAAAGATTAGTTAGTTCGCCTAGTTGGAACATTTTACTGGCTTATTCAATCAAAATTCGATTGGAAGTACCCTTATATTGCCTTGTATTTAAAATATCAACTCATATATATATATATATATATATATATATATATATATATCTGTTGGAGAAATAAAGTTGTTGTAAGAAAAAGATTATACCTTTAGCATTTGGAGGACTTTCCAAAGACTATGCAAGCGAATAATACTAATGATTAACTTAATTGATTAATTCAATTACTTTTATTTATTTTATTTGATAATAATTTACTATTATTATTGGTTGTATTGTGTTCTCTGAGGAGCTGGATTGTTTAATCGTGAAGCTTTCATCGCCTTGCTAGACGACATCATCAGCATTAACTTCAGTATGAATTGAGCTGTCAATATCTCTCCGTGAGTGATTTAGTAGCTTAACTAATTAATTATCCAAATTTTTCAGATGAAATTTTCGAATAATGTTTGCTAAAAAAAAACATTCTTGAAAATAGTTAACTCAGCATATGTTAACTTTTACATTACATGATGAAGCATTATTATGGATTTGTTTTCTTAAATAAACATTTTCATGTTAAGATGTGTAGGGGGGTGATCTTAAAGACGTAGAAGTATATGCGTAAGTGGTGTATGCATAATGCTTGCCTAATGAAGTGAAATGACAGTAACGAGGTTTAGCTGTACCTTAAACATGACATCCATATACATGTAATAACGCAGCCTCATTGAAGTTTTCCAGATAATCCAATAATAGCATAATTGCTTTTATTATACAGTCATTGATTGGACTGAGTTGATCAGTCTGTATTGGTATATGGGCTCGTGTACGGATGCCTCTATATTACCCGTATTCTAATTATCGTAGTTATCAAATCGGTCCAATCAACAACGGTATAATACAAGTAATAACACTAAAACTATACCCGTAGAACAAGAAACGGATATCTTTGCTTGGTAGTGTAGTGAATAATGCTATGGGGTTTGAGGCGGTCGCTCCCGAGTTCGAACCCCGGTGGGAACAACATCACTCGCTGGGAGGCAGGTGCATGCAGCTGACGAGTCCTAAATAGGACTAAATGCGCATTCTGGGTTCCCCTGCTACCCATTATCCATCTTTTCTATAATCCAATCATAGTTATTTAAAACAACCGAAACCTGAAATTCCAAATTTAAGTGAAAATCAGTTGTGTTCTTATTAATTATAAATGAATTTATTTGTTATGGTAACTAAATCCATTTGATTTTTTCACTGCCATTATACTCATCATCATGATCAGAAAATCAGTCAACTAACCGAAATAAACATTGAAATCGAAAAACTTTTTAAGCGTAACAAATTTAAAATTTTCCGCGGCCGGATTCGACCACCGGGTTACCGGCCCGGTCCAGATTTTCATCTCACCTTCAATTATTAACCAGTTTTAATACTAGTCTGCCAAACTACGGCTCAGATAGTAAAATGATAGTCAATATGATCCTGCCCTTCTCTGATTCAGTTCCATTTGGATTGGGATGAGAACTCCTGACTGAGCAGCCAGTGTGAATACGATCAAGCGGTACTAACGCGTCAAAAATCCACATGGTAGTCGTTGGGCAAAACCCTCGGTGACTGAAGTGAAATAAAATTCCGGTCAATATTGGGACGCTGTAGCTCAGTTGGTAGAGGACCGGGCCGGTAACCCGGTGGTCTCCGGTTCGAATCCGGCTGTGGTCCAGATTTCCGTCTCGCCTTCAATCATTACCCAGTACCAATACTAGTCTGCCAATCTACGGCTATTTTAGATCCTCAAATCATAATCGATACTGCTTATCTCACAAACTGAGTTATAAGTATTCATAGCCTTAATACTTTTAAAGTTTAATGTTTCAACAAATTGAAATAAACTTAATTTAGGTTTACATTATTGAAGTTTGTGAGGAGACAAGATAGAAGTCCATATACATTAACAGCACATAGTTTTGCCAACAGTTTCCAATGTCATTAGACAACAAGTTAATGAATTTAAGAAACAAACTTGAACTTGATTTAATCAAAAAGATTTATAGTACTGGATAGGGATGATAATTGTTTGATGTTGACTTAACCTTAAGGTTAGTTCTTCCGTGTTTCATCATCAGATTAGGTGACTTCATCAGAAACTGAGACTATCAACTGCAAGTAGAACTAAATTTAATCACTCTGAACTACCTTTCTAATCAAACGTGTTCGTATTAGACAGTGGATGACTGATAGTTTGTTCTCGAAATGTTAGTTACATAATAAAAGTGAAGAGTTAGAGATTGTTAAACGGTAAACAAAATAATAACAAATCTATGCCAGTTCTGCATAAGAATATTACAATGCATTCACTGAGTTAATGAATACAAAGTCTGATGATCGTGAGGACGTTGGGTGGCGGTTGCGTTATATCATGAGCTAACAGAAGTTGGAAATATGGATCATTGGATTCTGATCCAGTGGCTAGCTCAATGGTAACGTGCTGGCCATGGAACCTGAAGGTTAGGGGTTCGGTCTTTGGGGAGGAGATCGTGGGTGTGCACTGCTGAGGATTCCCATACTAGTCGGACGAAACAGCCGTCCAGTGCTCCCAGGTTTCCTTTGTTCCTCCAAATGATGTCAGTCTGCAATGAATAACAACTTGAAATACAATATACAAATTTCATCATGCTTAAATAATCTTCCCTTTTATATTTTATCTAGTTAGTTCAATCTATCATGATCGTTTGATTGTAGTTATACACGTTTTATCTATAATTCAATGGAAATATACTTCTCTCTCTCTCTACCTCTCTCAAACTACTATCTAGTACAAATTTTAAATATGAATTCTAGCTGATATTTATCATAACAAAACAAAAGTATTACATTTTTCTAGTACAGTAATAATAATGAACTTTTTTAATATATAAAAACGGGAAGAAATGATACTTTTAAATGTTATCTATTAGACTTAACGATAAAATATATTTTATCTACACCATAATAGATAAATATACTTTCAATTTTCTAATTGCATATAATTCCATTTTCATTTTTTGAATAAATGGTAACAATTGAATAGCTTACTTTACAATAAATCTCACTTTTACTTAGTTATACGATACCTCTATAGTCTATTTAGTGGCTAATAGTCAGCTGAATCTATATGTACCTCAATGAACGTTGTTATTGTTCTTGCTGAGAATCAAATTCCATAGCCATTACTTCAAATGTTAAAGTGTTATCTGATAGTTCATGATAGCCACCTTTTGTGAAAAAAGATAGAGTTGTTGTTGTTGTTGTTGTATGAAATTTGTAATTTTCTGTTACTACACTGGATCAAGCTGCATAATCTCTGTTGATAGAATGGCACCTTCATAGACGCTTAAATAATGATCAAATTTTCATTTTGTTATAGTCTACTTGATGGCTAACAGTGGAATATAGCACTCATATTTCATTCTATTTGGGACTATTTAGCTGGATATAACTGACATCTATATAGGAGTCCATCCACCAAAAAGGTATCCAGCAATTTGATCTGATATAGCAGAATAAATACTACAAGTATCAATAAACAATAAATGACACTATTTTTCATGCAGTATTTCTTGGTCATGTGTTTTATAAGTCTTCTTACAAACTTCTAGCTGTTAACTTAAAGTTGGTTATACATTTATAATAATAATACTATAATATAATAATAATAATATAATAATACTATAATAATAATACTATTCTAATAAGTGACAAATAAATAAATAAATAAATGAATTATTGAATAAAGTTATAGAAGTTGATGAGTGTCATTCATTCACTATTTACAAAAAAGTAAATTCACTTCATTAGGTTAATATCATCAACTCATTTGAAACACATTAGTCCCCTTTATATTACTCTTGTTAACACACAACTTTTACACTTTGAACTATTATATGTGATGAAGAAAGAAATACAAATCAAAGTAGACACATCAAACACAGAAATAGTTTTTCTTAAAACCGGATATTATCCTTAGGACTACTTTAAAATAAATAAGTAATTCATGTTTTCCAAAGGGGATTTCTTAATGTTAAAACTAACGGGAAGAATATAGCACCATACTGCAAAGAATCGTAATCTCTTCTTAATATTTCACAACTATTTAAGTGTTCAATATGCCAACTACATGGTGTATATTATTAACAATCTGAGACTGAAGTAGACATTCATGACGGGAGGGGGGGAGACATTGGACTGTAAAAGATGAAATGACTTCTTAAAGGCTTCTTAAAGGTTAAACCAGTTTATGTAGGAAACGTTCCACGGTTTACTGATCAATGAATAGAAAATCAATTTTTTGGTGATGATTATTATTTGTCCCTTGGGTTCCTAGTGGAACATACAGCTTCACTAACACATCTCCATTCCACTCTCCAGTTCTATGCAATCATTTCAACCTGACTCCACGAATGCCCACAAGCTCTCATTTCTTCCTCGCATGACCTCCTCTATGTCACTATCAGCTGAGATGCCCAGCTCGTCATTTCCCATCTGGGTTCCACTCGAGGGCCTGGTCTCGGTCATGATGTCCCCGAATGGTCTTCTCAGTGTATACCCAATACGTCTCCACTCTCTCCCTCTGCATAGTTGGTGAGCAATGGGTTCTTGGCTGGTTCGTTGTCAGACAGCCAGATTTCATTGTTGCTTATTCTCATTATTCTGGCCACCTCAGCTTCAGTAAAAGGCCGGCGCATGCAGTTGTAGATGAATATCTGTAGTTTGTTGGAAATCCCTTTCGTAACGTCCCAAGTCTCTCAACCATCACATGGAAATACCCACTTGACTGACTTAGTGTTGAAAATTCGCATGTTGTTCGTGCTTTATGCTGAGTAGAGTGCAGAAGATCTTCACACTTGTTTCAGGCTCATGAACGTCTATCTTTATGTCTTTCCGATCCTCGATTTGACATCCTCGTGTGTGCCTGTGCCACCACCTGTAGTTGAAACAGTGCTGCCTAGATAGGTGGAAGAGACGACTTCCTTTAAGTTTCTCTCGTTGATGGTGATGGTGATTGGAGTTTGTTGTTGTAGGTGTTAGCTGTGTTGTAGCTTGGGTATCTTTATCACCTCTGTATTTTTCTACGTTCACTTGAAGTTCGGTCTTCCCTGCCCTACCTCACCTCTCCTGTCAACCTGTTAGTTTCCGCCTGTAGATCTTCCAGTTTATGCGACAACAGACACGTCATCGGCGAAATCCAAGTTTTCTAGGATATTTTCCGCAATCTAGCTTATCCCAACCTTTTCACTACTCACTGTTTGTTGCATGATCCAGTCAACCACAATCAGGAAGATCATGAGTGATAGTAGACAGCCTTGTTTTACTCCTTCTTGTCTTCACTTTAACGGTATCACTGAGCTTCCCATTGTGAATTACTTTGTATGTGGTGTCGTCATATAGTTGTAGAATGAAGTTGTTAAAGGCTTGTGGTACTCCTTAGTGTTGATGCATCTGCCTACCCAATCACTTCTCAGTCGACGCTGTTGAAGGCCTTTTCAAAGTCGATGGAGTTGAGGTAGAGTTGAGTTGACTTCCATTCTATACTTTGTTCAGTGATGATGCTTAGCGTCGCGTTGCAATTTGGTTGACACATGATTTGTGCTTCCTGGTGCCTGCCTGTTGCGGTCGTAGTTTTGAATCGAGTGCATCGTTTAGTCTCTCCAGGATGACGCGGCTCAATATTTAACTGGGATGGACAGCAGCTCGATTCCTCCCCAGTTCTTGCAGAGACTGTGGACATTCCATTTCTCCATGTTTACTTTCGCTTTCATCGAGGGAAGCGAAGACACACAGGCCAATTGGCTTCCAGAAGGCTTTCACCAACTGGCGTCATTTCGTCTCCTCGATTCCAGCGGGGAATAATTTTGTTTTTATTTTTTATATTTTGTTTGTGCTCTGAAGTTTCTGTAGCGGTTGAATTCACTTCACGGTGTAGGGTTGCTAGCCCTATGTCCTACCTTCCTTCTTTATCCTAGCTTATGACCGGCTAGTAGACTAGTGAACTAGTTAACCACGAGAGGTTTTTTGGTGGTTACAAGAAGACAAAAAAATAATAAGTAGAACGAAGATTGTAGAAAAGATCCTTACTGTTTTCTTACAGAATCCTCTTGAAACTTATAATTCATCCATTGACTAGTATAGCTAAGATTTCTGTGAACTCTTCTGTATTTCAAGGTATACAGATAAATTTAGATGAGGCTTTCATTAATCACAAAATCTACAACATATTGCGAATAACCGATTTCAACTATAGAATAATTCTGTGATTAACACCTCAATCACTAAAATCCTATAGAATGTGTCATGAAAGACAAAATATAGTGAGTTATTAAATCTGACTTGTATATAGTTCACCAATCAGTTCAGTTTGTGCCATATTTTTAGTCTTTAATTTCGGTAAAATTCCCATATCAAAAACTTATTGTTGACTACAGTAGTCAACACTGCATTGGACAAAGTGACCACCCTCTTCGCCTTCGTCTACGTAAGCACCAACTTGACATTAAACGCCACGACATTTCGTCACTCATTTCAATACACGTGGATAATTATGGACATAAATTCAATTTCGACAATGTAAAAATTCTGGACAGATGAAACACAAAGAATATCAGAGAATTCCTAGAAGCTTGGCATTCAGATCAGTCAGCAATCAATAGATGTATAGACATAGACCGGACCTATCAACCAATAAGAAGAATGATAAACGACAGAAAGGCCAGAGATCAAGCAGAGGGACAGTCAACAGGAAAATCTATACAGTCAATGACACAAGAATCAAAGGAAACAACCAATCACAGACCACTTTGTCAAGGCAAGCTACTGGATCACTGATGGAGAGATACTGACAGCTCACTTCATATTAAAGTTATTGCTGATGATGCCGTCTAGCAAGATGGTGAGAGCTTCACGATTAAACAACCCAGCTCCTCAGAGAACACTATACAACCAAGGCTATACATTTAGAACAACCTGACTACGCATTTACTTGTTAAGGTATTATATATGAAAACTCGAAGTGGGGGAAGGACAAATATGACATAAAGGAATTCAGTAATAAGAAAGATAATGAAAGGAGAAAAAAACAAGCTTTACCAAAATATTCTTAAGGTAAGGACAAACTGTTTCTGCACACACAATGGGGGCCGGGGGGGGGAATTTATTTATAACTAGCGCCTAAACAAACTTAGGTATACGCCCCTGACAGTTTCTATACAAAATTGTAAAGGCTGTTTTAATATCAATGATATGTTTTGCAGTGGATGATGATGATTGTCTGTCATCTGCGCTTATCAATGTTTGTAAATCCAGCTGCTTTTGTAGCCATTTTGGAACATGTTCCCCTACCCTTAAGTGCACATCACAGTTAGTCCTTCCTATGTATGTTTGTCAACACACACATGTAAATTTATAAACACAGTGGGATGTGACGCAATCTTTTGTACAGCGTGGAGATCTAGGTAGCAGCAGGTGTTTGGTCTTCTCAACTATGATAAGCTTAGCTGCATAGTACGTTTTGCTAACAGCAGACCTTAACCTTCGTTTTAATATTATGCTGCTGTGTATGGTAACGCGATGTAAAAGCAGTTATTTGAAACAGAGTACAGATTAGGTATGAATCCTTGCTGATTTTTGTAGCGGTTTATGAACGTCAATAGATATCCATTTTCCACTAATGTTCCTGTTAGTATTTTGATATCATCATCCATTGAGTCTTCCGTACAAATACTCAAGATCCTTTTAAATAGGCAAGTGACCAAACCTCGTTTGTATTGGGTTGGGCAAAGGTATGGAAACTTAAATAATGACCTGTCCAAGTAAGTTACCTGTAGATCGACAGCTTTATTTAATTAGTTCGATTTTTAAGAGTAACTAGCCAGGTGGTATCAGCTAGAGTTGACTTGCTGTAGTAAATATATTGAAGTGAGTTAACTAAGAAAGGTCCCCTGAAAATTTAGTATATGACTGGTATTTTGAAGTGTACTCACTAGTCATTTAGTATCAATGCGTTCAACAAATCTATAATCAATCTAAAGATGACTATTACATCCCGTCTATAAACAAATTTTTCGATGTGTCCTAATTATTTCAATATTGTCATCAAACTACTTATAAGTAGTTTATTTCAACAGCGCTTAGAAATGAGTTCTCTTAATTATCTTTATTGTCTATTTCATTTTAAATGATAAACTTATTTCATTTATAAACCGATTACTTTGGTACACCGATTTTCCGAATCATTTGTTTGACTAGCTAATTGACTGTAACAATAATTTCCGGTCTACCACATAAATTAATTATTATAATTTATGAATATAAATCTCGATTGGTTCACTGTAAACCATTATAACTTCACTGAAACATTTTCTTATCAGTAATCGGTAATATGAATGTAGATTTCATTTTGTTCATGAATTGAATTGAAAGAATTATAAGTGAAAAAATTAACTGCAGTATGTAGTCAGTCTCTGCACTCAGCATATGGAACAATATCTGGACTTTCAACACCAATGCAGTCAAGTCAGTGCTTCTGTATGGATCAGAGACTTGGCGCATTACAAAAGGGATTTCCAACAAACTACAGATATTCATCAACAACTGCATGCGCTGCCTCTTTACTGAAGCTGAGATGGCCATAATAATACGAATAAGCAACAAGGAACTCTGGCTGTCTGGCAACGAACCAACCAACAACCTATCACTCAACAAATATGCAGGTGAAGGAAGTGGAGATGGATTTGATTGACCATATACTGAGAAGGCCAACTGGGGACATCATACGCCAGACCAGGCACTCGAGTGGAACCCAGATGGGAAATGACGAGTTGGGCGTCTGAAGTGAGGGTGACATGGAAGAGATCATGTGAGGAAGAAATGAGAGCTTGTGGGCTGTCGTGGAGTCAGGTTCAAAAGTTTGCAGAGAACAAAGTCCACTGGAGATGTGCTTTTGAAGACTTATGTTCCACTAGGAACCCAACAGATAAATAGTAATAATACTGTAACATTATGATAATATAATAATGTAGTCAGTCAGTGGTTGACTTCTGCTATGATTGAATGAAGTAAAAACATATGATGTATGATGATCATTTGTTAAAAAAACTTACGACTTATTTTCTTATCTGATTAAAGTAAAAATGAAACTTGGATAATACCAAATAAACTAACAACTAAGAGTAATAAAAGAATTAGAAATCAATCCTTTAAATCACCTTTTGCGGACTTTCCTGTTTTACTCTTAGAAACTAAAAAATGGAATGAAAACTTGTTTAACCAAATAATCGAAATAAAGTAAGTTTAAGTTATTAGCACGATATTCTATACACTGTTGTATTATAAAACTTCTCAGAAAAACTGTTTTTACTCTCAGAATGCTTTTTTTCAACTGTTCCAATAAAATGACTAAACAAATTTATAAAGCCAATGATAGATCGTGGCTAATAGTGAAATCCAGAATGCGCATTTCTTCCCATTTGGCACTCATCAGCTGGATGTACCTCCTTCCCAGTAAGTGATGTAGTTCTCAGTAGGATTCGGACTCGGGAGCGACTGCTTCAGACGCCAGGGCGTTATCCACTCGACAACCGATCCGTCATAGCCACTTCTTGTGCGATGGGTATAGTTTTAGTGTTATTGCTTGTATTATACCGTCGTTGATTGGGTCGAATTGATCGGTCTCTATTGGCATATGGGCTCCTGTGCAAATGCCTCGATATTGCCTGCGTTTTAATTATATTAATGATGGATCGTGGCTATACCCGTCTCACAAGAAGCGGCTATAGTGGGTCGGTGGTGTAGTGGATAACCACTTCGTGTTTGCAGCGATCGCTCCCGAGTTCGAGACCCAGTGGGAGCAACACTCACTGGGTAGTAGGTGCACTCAGCTATCGATTCCCAAAAGGATGAAATGCACATCCTGCGTTTCGCTGCCAGCCACGATCTATCACTAATATAGTTAGAACGCAGGCAATACCGAGGCATCCGCACAGGAACCCATATGCCAATAGGGGCATTAGAATATTTAGATTTGTTAACCCACTGTTTGTCACCTGTTGCTTCATGAAACCCTCCAATTCTTGATCTGATATTTACGACTGGCTGGCTGGCTGGCTGGCTGGCTGGCTGGCTGGCTTCAAGAGATTGAAGCATGACATTACATATCAACCTGAGTTTATTTTCTGAAAATTGTGGTATTTATGCTACAATAAAGACAAATGCATTAAATTATTCAAGTTGAATGTCTTCAGATCTTCAACTATCATCATCGTTGAGCATTTTCCTCACGTTCCACTTGGTTTGTGTCACTAGACCTAGGTTTACAATGGTTCACCAAATTATGTCAGTTCAAGATGACTACTAAATTCAGATCAATAATTCACAAAGAACCTTCATAGTAAGCAAATTGTTCTTTCGAATTTTTCATTACTTCTACTGATACATCTTAATCATTAGTATTAATATGTATACATATGTTTTCAACATTATCACAATTAATAAGTAACAATTTATAGAAAGTCTACTTAGACCGGGTAGTATGTTAGTTTCTATAACTTTTGTCTAATGAAAGCTCAGTGATGCTTTTGAAGCGAAGTGAAAACAAGAAGGAGTGAGACAAGGTTGTCACCTACTATCACCGATCATCTTCTTGATTGTGGTCAAGTGGGCAGGACTGGAGTGGATGAAGCAACAGACAATCGTGAGGAGCTGTGAGAAGATGGGCATACTCTGGATGGACTGATGAACTGACCCCAGAAGAAGATTTGGATTTCACTGATGATGATTTATGTCTAATGTGGAAGACGAATGGGAAATAACGAGTCGCGCATCCGAGGGTGACATGGAGGTAATCTTGTGAAGAAGAAATGAAAGTTTATGGGCAGTCATGAAGCCAGGTTGAAAGACTAAAGAGAAGAGAGTGAAATGGTGACGTGCTACTGAAACCCTATGTCTTACTGGGGACCAAAGGAACAAATAAATAAATATACTAATGCTTATGATTTCTAAATAGTTTCTTTTTGCACTAGCCATGATTTACTACACGATTAGTAGTATAGCTTACTTTATGAATTCGACTGCTCTTGTGGATTCACTGCTGCTCTAGGAATTTAATTTTCTATACCTGCAAACACCTATCACAGAGTTTAAGCAGAGTGGTTGTAAAGAGGATTACTAGACCTCCATTAGCACACTTGGTTCAAACAAATCATAAGTTTGATATTGGTAAGTCGTTTACCATTCTAAATGTTCTGGGCAACTCACTGCATTGAATATTCTCATTGAATTATTGAAGTATAATGCTAAGTTCACAGGGGCGAAGACTGTATTTAACTCTGAGTCCATTCAGTTAAATCCCTTTCCGAAATTGTTTCAAAATCTCTGCTTTCCAGTAGAGTTTAACCCGACTAGCAAACTTTCAAACGATATCCCTTAAATCAGATTAACCCTTTTTCGTAAGAACATACAAGAAATACAAATGAATTTCTTTTGAAGATAATATGTCAGGGATCAGCTTCTAAATAACACTTATCTCAAAGAAAGTAATCAAACGTTTGGATTTATAAAATAAGCAAGTAATGATTTTCATAAAGTCGTGATACATACTTGTCTGAATTATTATTATTATCATTATTGTTTGTCCCTTGGGTTCCTAGTGGATCATAGGGACTCAGTAGCACGTCTCCAGTGCACTCTCTTCTCTCCAGTCTTTTGAACCTGGCTCCACGACCGCCCACAAGCTCTCATTTCTTCCTCATATGATCTCCTCCATGTCACCCTCAACTGGGATGCCCAACTCGTGGTTTCCCATTTGGGTTCCACTTGACAGCCTGGTACATGATGTCTCCTAATGGTCTTGTCAGTGTATGCTCAATCTATTCCCAGTTTCTTCCTCTGCATATTTGTTGAGCGATAAATTCTTGCTTCGTCGGTTCGTTCCCACAGTTCCTTGTTGCTTATTCTTTCTGGCCATCCATCTGACTCTCAGTATCAGGCGTAGAGAGCTGTTGATGAATGTCTGTAGTTTGTTGGAAATGCTTTTCGTGACGCGCTAAGTTTCTGAACCATCACATAGCAGCACTGATTTGACTGGATCGGTGTTGGAAATGCGGATCCTGTTCTTTGTACTAAGTGCAATAGATCTCCACACTAACTTCACATTAATGAAAGCCCGTTTCGCCTTTACGATCCTAGCTGGCTTTGACATCATCTGTGCCGCCACCTGTAGTTGAAGTGATGCTGCCTAGGTAGGTGAAAGAGATAACTTCATTTAGATTTCTACTGTTGACAGCAATTGGTACTTGTTGTTGTTGGTTGGATATCTTCATCACCTTCATCTTCTCTACATTCACTTGAAGTCCCGTCTTCTCTGCCTCTTCTGTCAACTTGTTAATTTTTGCCTGTAGATCCTTGAGATTGTACGATATTAGATACAAATGGTCACCGAAATTCAAATCTTTTTCTGGGCTCTTTTCATCGGTCAGACAGCGTATGCCCATTTTATCACTCTTCACGGTTTGCTGCATGATCCAGTCCAGTTGACCACAATCAGGAGGATCACTGATGATAGTAGGTAGCCTTATTATGTCTGAATTAGATTCAGTTAAAATTTGAAAAATGTTTACACAAAAGTTTTCTCAAAGAATTTAATTTAAGCAACTTTTATCGTTATTATTTGTTTGCACTTTTATTGTTTCTTTTAACCGCAAACTTATCTTTTGATAAGAAATGTATCTCGATGTATACACGGAAACTGATAGAGCAGGGAGAGGAGGATGGTGAAGCAGAAGATAAATCAGTGCAGTGCAGTGCAGAGATGAACAACGAGAAGAGGAACTGAGTGCAATGTATAAAACACTACACTGGACAAAGAAGTGGAGAGGAGTGCACGGAAAGACAAAAGACACTTCTACGATACACTGGTAAGTGAAGCAGAACAAGCTGAGGGCTGATAGGAGAGACCTGACAACATTGTATCAAATAACCAGGTTGCTATCTGGGAGGGAAGAGAACAACACACATGAAACCAATAAAAGATGATGCAGTAAATCTAATTGCCAAAGAAGAGAAAGAGAGGAAACAGTGGGCTGACCACTTCAGAAAGCTCTTGAATCGACCACCACCATCACCACCTGCACTTCGTCCAGAAATATAACCAGCAGCCCAGCCATACAACTGTCAGTGAACACAAGCACTCCGACAAAAGCAGAAGTGAAGTCCTGGACGCCATAAAGCTACTGAAATGTGGGAAAGCAGCAGGAACAGATGGAATCCCACCAGAAGCACTGAAAACAGATACAGAGACAATAGCAGCGGACATGCTCACACCACTATTGCAGAAGGTGTGGAAGGAAGGGAAGGTACCTGCCCACTGATTGGAAGAAGGGCTTCCTTGTCAAACTCCTGAAAAAGAGAGACCCAAGTCTTCACAAGAACTGTCGAGGAATCATGCTCCACCCGTATGCATCTCAAGCAAAATATTAAGCCGCATCATCCTGGAGAGACTAAAGGATGCACTCGATTCAAAACTACGACGGCAACAGGCAGGCACCAGGAAGTACAAATCATGTGTGGACCAGTTTGCAACGCTTCATA
Source organism: Heterobilharzia americana (assembly GCA_944470555.2). Lineage (NCBI taxonomy): Eukaryota > Metazoa > Platyhelminthes > Trematoda > Strigeidida > Schistosomatidae > Heterobilharzia > Heterobilharzia americana. The sequence goes on along the minus strand of OX104129.1, from coordinate 28,412,477 downwards.
TCATCACTGAAGAGAGTATAGAATGGCAGTCAACTCAACTCTACCTCAACTTCATCGACTTTAAGAAGGCTTTCAACAGAGTCGACTGAGAAGTAATTTTGCAGTTGCTTCAACACTACGTAATACCACAAACATTTATCAATTTCATTCAACAACTATATGAAGACGTCACATGGCAAATAATTCACAATGGGAAGCTCAGTGATGCTTTTGAAGTGAAGACAGGAAGGAGAAAGAAAAGGCTGTCTACTATCACCCATAGTCTCCCTGATTGTGGTCGACTGGATCATGCAACAAACAGTGGGGAGCGAGAAGACGGGGATACGTTAGCTGGAACGGGGAAAATATCCTAGAAGACTTGGATTCGTGATGACTTGTGTCTGATGTCGCACAAACTGAAAGATCTTCAGGTGAAAGCTAAGAAGTTAACAGAAGAGATGAGGCAGGGCAGCGAAGACGGGACTTTAAGTGAACGTGGAGAATACAGAGAGGATGAAGATACCCAGACAAACAGGTACAGCAACTGAAGCCCTATGTTCCATTAGGAACCCAAAAGACAAATAAATAAATTATATACACTGTCCAGATATAGGTAAGGTGAGACAAGATGTTCGGTCATATCTTTATGTTAGTACTTATGCAGTATTTGTAATGCTCAACGCGGCTGGAATATTGACCCTAGTGTTAACCAGTTATAGTGCAAAGCATAAATTTTAGGCAACGTTTTATGCTACTCGCAATATATAAGTAGCTAAACTGTGTGCATACTAAACACTTTGGGTGCAGTAGTAAGTCAAGCACACGAAGATTGTAAGAAAAGCACAATCGATTAGAGGTTCTGCGGAAAAGTAGTTCTAGAAAAGAAACTAATAACGGACATAATATGGACGCTTAACTAGCAGCTAACTTCTTAAACAAGTCACCGACTGCAACCAGTGGCGAATTGAGAAGAAGACCGGAACTGAATAGCAGTTTATCGCTCTGAGTATATCAACCAATTCAAATCACGTGAATGTGTATGCATATGAAATATGACCATGTCCACAAATTGAAACACTGACGTAATAAGAGTAAGAATTAACCAATCAGCGAATTACATTACAAATGGGGGCACAAAATGAACTGTCAGTCATGCTGTTAAAATGGCGTGAAAATGACGAGTCAAGAATGTTAAGACCGATAACAATGTTTTATATAAAACTGGGGCCTTAAAACAGTAACATTTTTATATTTGCAATCATATCTAGTAGTAAGAGTGTTACGATCCAATGCTATAGATAACGATACAACGCTCCGAGATGATACGATTTACGACAGAACAATCAATTCTCAACTCGATATTCAACTGACATCAGAAGAAGACTATGCGATTGAAAGTTTATTTACTCCAACCGAATCCTTAAAGCTGAAAACTCAGTCGTTTATATATCCTTAAATGGTCTTGACCAGTGAAAACGAAATAGCATATTCAAAGTGTCAAATGGACCAATCAGCGTTTAGTATCCTAAACTGCGGTAAAAATGAGCAACATAGCATAGCGCAAAAAGGGCGCGAAAATAAGGTTTAAAATTTGCAATGATAATATAAACGTATTATGAGTTAGTTTTCTTAGGGGTTAGCCATCCCTAACAAATAGGAGTCAAAAAAACTATGCTTACATAAATAATCAATTGATTTTGGCTATTCACTTCGATAACTATGAACAATATACAACAGTGAAATCGATGAATTGGACGGGTATCCAAAGCTACTCAAACCATAAAAAGGCTGCTTTTCAGCGTAATATAATATCAAGCATATTACTGGCCTTTACATTTATGGTTATAAGGTGTTGAAAATAAAAGATAAACCTTAAAGAACATAAGTGAACTTATCCATAACACACACCAGCATGGAAAACTGCACAGTGATAAAGGAGGTTGTGATATAGACTTTATTTGGTAATAAGCATATCATTTAAAATAAGACTATACTTTCATTTAGTAACTCAAAGAATACCTGGACCTCTTAGTATTAAATAAAACTTTTATTATCATCATTTGTGACAGAAAGACCTACAAAAATCAAGGTTTGGGACTACTAAACAACGATCGTAGTCGAAAGTCTATTGATTTTCAATCTTTTTGAACAGGAAGGTTTTCAAGATTTTTACTGGTAAAAGCTGTTTCTATGGTGAATAAAAAAATATGGTATTTTACTCATTCATGCTGAGTAAACGGAATAAACTGATTATATTTAGAAGTATTTATTTACATTAAGATTAGTTCAGTGGGTCAGAATTTATTCGTTAAATAAAACGTCGCACGCAAACTCACTGTAAGTTCTATACTAGGATTTCGTCTAAGTATGTGTTGTATCTTCGTTGTATTGTGTTCTTCAAGCTAAGTTGTTTAATAGTCAAGTTTTCATTGTCTTGCTAGACGACATCATCAGCATTAACTCCAGTATGAAGTGAGCTTTCAATATCTTTCCGTCAATGATCCAGTAGCTTGCCTTGACTAAGTGGTCTGTGATTGGTTGTTTCCTTTGATTGTTGTGTCACTGATTGTAAAGATTGTCCTGTTGGCTGTTCCCCTGCTTGACCGCTCATCTTTCTGTTGGTTACCGTTTTTCTTATTGGTTAATAAATTAGGTCTAAGTCGATACATCTGATGATTCCTAACTAATTTGAAAACCAAGCTTCAAGGAATTTTCTGATATTCTTCGTGTCTCCTCTCTCCAAAATTTCTACATTGTCAAAATAGAATTCATGTCCATAATTATCCACGTCCATTAAAATGAGAGATGGGATGCCTTGATGTTTAATAGCCAGTTGGTGTTCTCGAAACGAAGGTGAAGAGGGCGACTACTTTGTCCGATGTAGTGTTGAGCACAATTATTGTAGCTGGTTTTGTAAATGAAATTTGGTTTGTCTCCTTCCTTTGCTGTTGCGTATTTCGGTCTGCATAATATGGTTTGATAGCGGTGATGAAGATACCAAATCAACAACAACAACAAACACGGGAGAAAACTGAAGGAAGTTGTCTCTTTCACCTACCTACACAACTAGGCACCATCATCTCAACTACAGGTGGTGACGGCACAGATGAGGACGTCAAAGCCAGCCGGGATCGGAAAGACACCAAGACACCCCTTCCTTCATTAATCTGAAATAATCAGTGTGGAGATCTACTGCACTGCACTCCACTCAGTATAAAGTGTGAACAACATCCGGATTGTGAACACTAATTCAGTCAGTCAGTGCTTCCATGTGATGGTTGAAAGACTTGGCACCCTACGAAAGGCATTTCCAACAAACTACCGTCTACGCTTGATACTGAAGATCAGATGGATGGGGAGAATAATAAGAAAAAGCAAGGAGGAACTCTGGCTAGCTAGCAACGAAGCAACAACAAATCGCCCAACAAATATGTAGAGGAAGAAAGTGGAGATGGATTGGATTGGATATACTCTGAGAAGAGCGTTTTGGTGGGGGGACATAACGCATTAGGCCAGTCCAGACCGTGGAGTGGAGTGGAACTGGAATGGGAAACGATGAGTTGGGCATCCCAGTTGTGGGTGACATAGAGGAGATGGTGTGAGGAAGAAGTGAAAGTTTATGGGGATTGTTGGAGTCATGTTGAAAAGACTGTAGAGAAGAGAGTGAAATGGTGACGTGGTACTGAGTCCCTATGTTCCACTAGGAACCCAAAGGACTAATAATAATAATGTAATAAGAGAAGGTGATTGCGTTAATTATCTTCTTGTGCACTGTTTTTATGATCACTTTACTATGAATACATATTTATAATGAATAATTATGCAAAACGATAACTTTTTCATTTTAGTAATATTTTGAGCAAAACTAGTAGAAGTGATCACACCACTTGTTAGAATTTTTTAATTCTCATTGATATTTACTAAGTACAACTAATCATAATCAGTATTCACATAAATTTATTGGTTGTTTCTGTTTGAAAATATTTTACAATCAAAAACTAAATTGAATTTCTTCTGTAATGTCTGTTTTAGGATAATTGCAAAATGATTTGTCTCCATATATTAAATCTAATGAAATATACCTAAGTCCACTTAAAATTTAATGTTGCTTGATTCCCTGTGATACTCTAATACATTTTTTTTTCTCAGATAATCAAATGAGCATAAAAATTTAATATTGTAAACTATTCACAGTTAGATAATTGACTCAATAAATGAGCACAGTTACCCGGCGTTACAGTCAGCCACTTTACCACTGAGCTATTCGGGCCGCGATTGACTTCCTGTAGAAGGTGACGCAAGTTCAAATATCAGACAGGACATGAGTTCCGTCAAGATTGCAGATACGTCTTGCTGACCTAGGTCCAGGGATTCCTGTCGATTGCCTTCAACCAACTAACATCCTACTAATGTACACTACGATACTGAGCTTCCTAGCTTGGTTGCCACATTGCAAATATGATCGATAAGATTCGGTCTGCACTCATGACTTGACAACATGAAATTGGTTACACTCCCGTGACTAATCAATACATGTAAGCCAGTCCTACAGGAGGTCAATCGCGACCTGAGTAGCTCAGTGGTGAAGTCTCTGACTACAACACTGGGTGACGCGGGTTAGAATCTCAGGCGCGACATAAGTTCCGTCAAGATTGTAGATACGCCTTGCTGATGGGTGCCAAAATGCATAAAACCTAGGCCCAGGACTTCCTGTCGATTGCCTCTAACCAACCAACACGAAAAACTACTGCAGGAATGTTTTTCTGGATATAAAATCACAAATAGATGATTAGTAATAAGTTGTAAGCTATTTTTGTATGTCATAAACATATTTTAATTAAAACTATTGTTTCTGTTGTTGATAGCCTTAAACCAGAATGGCATAATGAAATTCGGCAATGTGATACTAAGTATGGTACCCTCACATGAGTTGCATTGACCTTCATTATTACAACAGATACTTTCACTAGTTTCTAGCCTAACCCCATATGTTAGAGTATCATAAAAATCTGTCATCGTCAAAATTGGTGAAATCGTCAACAACTCAGCAGTATCTAACTTAATTCTAAAACTTTCAAGTAAAGTTGATACTGATAGACTACACATTTCGAAATACACATATTCATGTATATTCATGTATTCACGTATGTCTTGGGTATAACGGGTGAAATAAACTTGATGGACTATGAAAAGTAGCCACGTTAAGAGAGTAGAAGAATAGCTAAGTGCTAGCAGTGTCTGTATACATTGTAGGGTGTGTGCTGGTTATAATACTATCACATAACATTTGACCAACCCTACTTAACTTGATGTACTCTAGTACCTGCTTAACCAGTCAGTACCTTACCTAACGTGTAAGTGCTGATAACGAAACACAAATCAAAAGAATTGGTTTTAGGAATATGCTCGAAGGAGTAATATATTTATTTAGAATAAATACAATAGTAATGAATAGGGGGAAAGTTTATTGAACTTATCTGGCTAGTATGGGTAAATTTCAAGTGAAGGTAGAGGTGATGAAGATACCCAACCAACAACATCAACAACAAGCACCAATCACCATCAACGGGAGAAACATTAAGGGAAGTAGTCCCTTTCGCCTACCTAGGCAGGCAGCATCGTTTCAACTACAGGCGGCACAGACGAGGATGTCAAAATTAGGATCGAAAGGACAGCAAGACAGGCTTTTATTAATCTGAAATAATCAGTATGGAGATGTACTGCACTCAGTATAAAGCGTGAACAACATCCGGATTTTCAACATCGAAGTCAGTCAAGTCCGTGCTGCTATGTGATGATTCAGAAAATTGGCGTGTCATGAAAAGCATTTCCAACAAACTACAGATATTCATCAACAACTGCCTACGCTGGCCCGATACTGAAGATCAGATGGCCAGAAAGAATAAGTAACAAGCAACTCTGGCATGGAGACGAACTAACCAAGAACCTATCACCCAACAAATATGCAGAAGGAAGTGGAGATGGATTGGGCATACACTGAGAAGATCATTCGGTGACATTACGCGCCAAGCACTCGAGTGGAACCCAAATGGGAAACCACGAGTTGGGCGTCCCAGTTGAGGGTGACATGGAGATGGTGTGAGGAAGGAATGAAAGCTTGTGGGCTGTCGTGGAGCCAGGTTCAAAAGACTGGAGAGAAGACAGTGAAATGGTGACGTGGTGCTGAATCCCTATGTTCCACTAGGAACCCAAGGGGAAAAAATTATGATAATAATGGCTGAACTAGGGACTCTGAGTACGTGCGTACTAACCTGCACAAACAGAGCGTAAAATGGCGTCGAAGCCTGCACGGATGCATGCTCGTTAAAATAAGACTTAAAACACCTTAAGCATCCAGAGACAAACTAGAGATTTATTTAGCTAATTTAATTTAATCTATTTATTTTAGCCCTAGTTGCATTTTGGTGCCAGGAGGTTGCACTACATTATCATCATTATCAACATTTAGAACATAAACATACCAAAGATTGTTTTTCATTCGACAATCAGTATTAGAGCATACCTAGTCATCATCAGTTTATTTGTTAACTTTATTCTAAACAGGACTGAAGTGTCATAGTGCAATGGTAACAATTCACACCATTGTTTTAGAATCTCAGGCAGGACATCAGTTCCGTCAAGATTGCAGATACGTCTTGCTGACCTAGGTCCAGGGATTCCTGTCGATTGCCTTCAACCAACTAACATCCTACTAATGTACACTACGATACTGAGCTTCCTAGCTTGGTTGCCACATTGCAAATATGATCGATAGGATTCGGTCTGCACTCATGACTAGACAGGATGAAATTGGTTGCAATCTCGCGACCAATCAATACACTTTTTAATAGTCTATCTGACTTCATAAAAGTATTCTATAACAGTCTGTAAAAGTCAGGTCGAACGTTTTTCTTTTACAAAGACTTTAAATGTAATTCAAGAAAAGATGCTATTGATGTATTATTATTATTATTATTAGTCCCTTGGGTTCCTAGTGGAACATACGGCTTCAGTAGCACGCCTCCAGTGACCTCTGTTCTCTGAGATCTTTTGAACCTGGTCCCACGACAGCCCACAACCTCTCATTTCCTCCTCGCACGACCTCCTCCATGTCACCCTTGGACGTCCAACTCGTCGCTTCCCATGAGGATTCCACTCGAGGGCCTGACACGTGATGTCCTCCGTCGGCCTTCTCAGTGCATGGCCAATCCATCTCCACTTCCTCCTGCATATTTGTTGTGTGATAGGTTCTTGGTTGGTTCGTTCCCAGAGTTCCTTGTTGCTTATTCTTTCTGGCCATTTGATCTTCAGTAGCGAGCGTAAGCAGTTGTTGATGAATGTCTGCAGTTTATTGGAAATGCCTTTCGTGACGCGCCAAGTCTCTGAACCATACAGAATCACTGACTTGACTGACGTTGGTGTTGAAAATCCGTATCTTGTTCCGCATGCTGAGTGCAGAAGATCTCCACACTGGTTTCAGGCTAATGAACGCCTGTCTTGCTTTTCCGATTCTCACTTTGACGTCCTCGTCCGTCCCGCCTGTAGTTGAAACAGTGCTTCCTAGATAAGTGAAGGAGGTTACTTCCTTTAAGTTTCTCCCGTTGATGGTGATTGGAGTTTGTTGTTGTTGTTGATGGTGGTGGTGCGGTATCTTCATCACTTCTGTCTTCTCTATATTCACCTGAAGTCCCGTCTTAGCTGCCTCTTCTGTCAACTTGTTAGTTTTTGCCTGCAGATCTTCAAGTTTATGTGACATTAGGCATAAGTCATCGGCGAAATCCAAGTCTTCTAGGTTCTTTTCCGTCGTCCAGCGTATCCCCCTCTTCTCGCTGCCTACTGTTTGCTGCATGATCCAGTCCACCAGAATAAGGAATATCATGGGGGATAGTAGGCAACCTCGTTTCACTCCTCCCCGTCTTCACTTCTCCTCAAAGGCATCACTGAGCTTCCCATTGTGGATTACTTGGCATGTGGCATCTTCATATAGTTGTTGAATGAGGCGGATAAAGGTTTGCGGTACTCCGTAGTATTGAAGCAGTTTCCAAATTACTTCTCGGTCGACGCTATCAAAGGCCTTCTCAAAGTCGATGAAGTTGAGGTAGAGAGCTGATTGCCATTCTATGCTCTGTTCTATGAAGATACCAAGCGTTGCAATTTGGTCTGCACATGATTTGTACTTCCTGAAGCCTGCCTGTTCCGGTCGTAGTTTTCAATCCAGTGCGTCTTTAAGCCTCTCCAGGATGATGCGGCTTGATATTTTACTTGGGGTGGACAGGAGAGTGATTCCGCGCCAGTTCTTGCAAGCACTGAGGTCTCCCTTCTTCGGCAGTTTGACAAGGTAACCCTTCTTCCAATCAATGGCCAGGTACCTTCCCTTTCTTCCACACCTTCTGCAATAGTGGTGTGAGCATGGCCGCTGTTGTCTCTGCATCTGTTTTCAGTGCTTCTGGCGTTATTCCATCTGGTCCTGCTGCTTTCCCGCATTTCAGTAGCTTTATGGCGTTCAGGACTTCCATTTTCGTTGGGGGATTTATGTTCACTTGTAATTCAGCGGCTGCAGGTGGTATTTCTGGACGAAGTGCAGGTGGTGGTCGATTCAAGAGCTTCTTGAAGTGGTCGGCCCATTGTTTACTCTGTTTCTCTTCTTTCCTAATTAAATTTCCTTCTTCATCTTTTATTGGTTTCATCTGTGTTGGTCTCTTCCCTCCCAGATAGCAACCTGGTTATTTGATACAATTTCGTCAGGTCTCTCTTACCTGCAGCCTGTTCTGCTTCACTTGCCAGTGTTTCGTAGAAGTGTCTTTTGTCTTTGCGTGCACTCTTCTTCACTTCTTTATCCAGTGTTTTATACATTGTGCTCAGTTCCTCTTGTCGTTGAGCATCCTTGCACTGCACTGGTTTATCTTCTGCTTCACCATCCTCCTCTCTTCTATCAGCTTCCAGGTATCCGTCGAGATCCATTCCATTCCTTATCTTCTTTCCTCTTCCTTCCTAATACGGTTATGCAGGTTTCTTTCCACATAGCTTTCAAAGACTTCCAGTGTTCTTCCACACAGGTTTCTTCAGGGATGTTCCTCGATATCTCCCATTTTGTCTTGATGGCTGCCGTGAAGATCTCCTTTGTAGTTTCACCCTTCAGTTTCCGAGTGTTGTACTTGAATTGAGGTCTATCACCAGCTTCCTTGAAGGCTTTTAACTTGATTCGGAAGGTTGGTTCCTTGCAGTAGATGGTGAGTTGTCTGAACCTACATCTGCTCCTCTTCTTCACCTTGTGTCAAGTAGGCTGACTGCGTCTCCATTTTCTTGAGATTGAGATAAAGTCGATTTGATTTTTAGTGTGTCCATCTGGTGAAATCCATGTCGCTTTGTGGATATCTTTGTGCCTGAACACACTGCCTCCAATTACCAAATCGCTGAATGCGCAGAATTCTGCAAACAATTCTCCATTCTCATTCATCACCTCACCTAGCGCCTCTCGACCCATGGTTAGTTCTCTTCCCGTGTTGTCCCCTCCCAGTTTGGCATTCATGTCGCCCATCAGAATTTTGATATCGCCAACTGACGTCTTGTCCAGTGTTGATTGAAGTTGTCTGTAGAAATCCTCCTTTTTCTCTTGCTCTGCATTATTTGTAGGTGCATAACATTGTATGATTGTGACCTTTCTTCCTTTTGAGTTGAATCTTGCTGTCATGATCCTGCAGGAGGAGATTGGTTCCCACTGCATGAGAGCCTTCGATGCTCTTGAGGACATCATGATAGCCACTCCCTCAGTGTGCTCGTGGTTGGCGTCTGGGTGACCGGAGTAGATTATTGATTCTCCTCTCCAGTTGAGTGTTTGGAGAGTCCACTCCCATTCCATCTGCTTTCGCAAATCCCAAGCACTTCGATGTTATACCTTCTCATCTCCCTTGCAATCTGGGCTGCCTTACTGGGTTCAAACATCGTGCGGACATTCCATGTCCCGACGTTTACTTTCGCTTTCATCGAGAGAAGACACATCGGCCAATTGGCTTCCCGAAGGCAGGCTTTCACCAACTGGCGTCATTTCGCCTCTCCGATTCCAGCGGGGAATAAGTTTGTTTTCATTTTTTATATTTTGTTTGTGCTTTGAAGTTTCTTTAGCGGTTAGATTTGTTTTACGGGGTAGGGTTGCTAGCCCTATGCCCAACCTTCCCTCTTTATGGGGGCTTAGGACCGGCTAGTAACTAGTAAACTAGTTAACCAGGCGAGGTTAGCTATTGATGTAGGAAGATAAAAAATAAGGTTTAATTAAAGTAGCGCTTAGGGATTGGAATTTGTTGGAAATAATTGAGGGAAAGAATCATGGATAATATCAATAGGAATGGTTAAAGTCTGTTACATTTTCAAAGCGATCTTTCTAGCTAGATGTGAAGATGATTTGTTTTGTAAGGTGTTATCAACACGGGATGTGTTATTTACCGATCAACATTTGAAGTGGGTGATTCCTGTATGTTAGACTAGCTAAGGTAAAAACTTTTTGAAATTATAAGGTAGATTGTCTGGATATTTTGGAACAGATCATAGTGAAAGCAGCAGTATGGGTTGCTGCAGATGTAGACATAACAGAAAGTCATTATAAGGGATAGTAACGATGCATAATGCTTAACAGTATTGTCCATGATGCACATTTTGTCTTATATGGAACTTCTCATTTGGATGTGTCTGCCTGACAGGGAGTGATGTGGTTACAACTAGGATTCAAACTTACAGCTAGTTAGTTCAAACACGAGAGCAACTATGCAGGAGGTCATAGGTCAATGAAGGCCGATCAATTCATCTTAGTCGACAACGGTAAATCGTAAGCAATAACATCATTTTTAGTGAGATATATTCATGGAGGTTACTGAGATCTAATTGCTTCTTCGGCATATATGAAACGATGTCATTAGATATAGGTTGTATTTGTTGAAGTCCCCGAGGGTTTGAAAGCAAATAATTCCAACTTTTTGCACAGAAGTCAGGTTCGAGGTTCTTCAGGGAAATAACCAGAATTAAAATATCAAGGACATAGAAATGAATCCAAAAACGTGTATAGAATCCCCTAGTCCAATCCTCTTCGTATAGTCATCGTCTTTCTAAATTATGGTAACTAATCCTTCAGTGTGAAATTGTACTTCTCTTGTTGTATAACGAATGGGTGTGTCCATGTATGTATGTTGTATATATAAGTGTACTCCAATTCATATTCGTCTTCATTGTAAATTTCAGACAAAAAGGTCACTGGTGACATTATAGTCATTCGGTAATTTTATAAGTACAACGGAGTGGATCAGGCGAATATGTATGCAATTTTAGTTGGAATATGGTGGTGATTGGTATTAACGAATTTTTCCGTTGATTTACCGGAAAAAGAGTGGAAATAAGTAATGATAATGATGATAGTAATAGTGAACCAAATCAATCCAGATTGTGCTGTTGTTGATGCAGAAGTAATGAAGTTGAGACTGGTGTTGACGATAAATGCTTTGAGTCACCGTTCCTGCTTACTAATTGCCAAGAGGCAGCTAACTGTACTCCACCTCGTCTGTTCAAACTATCTGGATTCGGCTGTCAATCTTTCTTGGTATGACCGAAAACCTTTTTTTAGAAACTCAGTTCCGTCAAAGTCAATTTTGTGTCCCATTTCTATGGAGTGTAGCGCTATCGCTGATTTGTTTTCTAGTTTCTTAACCTCTTCTGAGGTTTTTGGGATCTGGTTTAGGCATAGTTTATGATCATTGACTCTCACATTTACCTACCTGTCTATTTCCCCTACATATACTGCAGTACAATCTCCTCATCTGATTTCATAAACGCAGTTCTGTTGATTTTCTTTAGGTACTACATCTTTAACTTTCATTGAGTTAGAACATAGGGTATTTGTTGCACGGAAGTAAACTCTAATGTCATGCTCGTTGAGAATCATTCTTATTTCTTCTGAAGTCTCTTTACGGTATGGGATTATGATAGTGCTTGTCCAGTTCTTTGGAGGGAGTTTCGACACATCCTTAATTTCATTTTTTTAAAATATGTTTAACAAAACCTTTGGGATAATTGTTTGATTACAGTGTGCAACAAACTAACTTTAGCTGTCCTACTTTATCCTCCTTCGTTATAACAAGACGGTTAGGCCTGCTGATTAGATTGCACGAAACAGTCACTTTAGTAGTCACAGGATGTGTTGCAGACTGATAATCACGGTATCAGACAAAATGTGTTACTTTTCTGAATATCTTAATCTTTAGTTTGTTGTAATTCTGTCTTTCCACTAGACAGTTCGTAAAGTTTAATTTCGACAAATTGGTTTCAACTTCCTTGGTGAAAGTTATATTTCCGTACACATTACTTATGTGACAGAACTATAAAGGACAAGTTAGGTCAATCAATCAATCAATATCAACACACCTCATATCACTACGTCAAGTAAAAACACAGTTATGCGCAAGATGAAGATAAGAGAATGCAGTCGAAAGAAATATAAAGTACGAAAAGAAAAAAAGAGGAGTGACAAAGTAGTGAGATTCGGTATAGTGTCGTTAAGATGAGGATAATGTGTGCACACATCTGCGCCACTGACATCGGTTCTCAGCCATATCACATGGAGTCAGCCTCCAACCACTGGTTCCTGCTGTCCCGTGGACCCCAACCACCTAGTCTGCATCGTCCTACATGGCTTAAACCAACAGTCAGCGACTTCATACATTGGTGCCATGTTTTGGTCTGGCCAGCTCAGGCCTTTTTCCAACCAAGACCTACTTCAGCCAACATTGTGTGATGAGGCAATCGGTGACTAGGCATACGTAGTACGTGTCCCAACCATCTCAGTCGATGAAGGTTCATAACCTCATCAACTGATTTACCTCTTCTACCTAAAACTCTACATCTAACTTCTGCATTACTCACGTGGTGACACCACGGAATATGTCCTATACTACGAAGGCAACGGTGGTCAAACACCTGAAGCCTTTTTATATCTTCGACTTTCAATGGTCATGCTTCACAGCCATACAGTAGAACAGAGCGGACTGCTGTGCAGTACACGTGACTCTAATAGACAAACAGATATCACGGCGGTGCTATAGGTGGCGTAAATTGGCAAAAGCCAATCGAGCCTTTTGTATCCGTGCAGAGATTTCATCGGCAACTAACCCATCAGGGTTGATCCTACTTCCCAGGTAAGTGAAGCGGTCGACATACTCAACCACTTCCCGACTGATAGCTGCTACCTTGATGTGGTGGTCGGGCTTGCATATCACAATGACCCAACGAACTATGCTAGTGGAACGCTTGTTCCCTCAAGGTCCTACAATACCAGAAAGGTCTGCTGAATAGTGGTTAGACGAAAAGCAGTTACCGTTGTGGTGTAAATCGCTACACTATGATAGGAGTCTGAGGGCGAAGTCGTACTGCTGCTAGCTGGATGGTGTGTGATAGCAGTAAGGTGTTTCCCTTGGATGACCAGCAGTACCATGCTGATGCTGCCTTCTCAGTGGAACGAAGGGGGGGGGGGAGAAAAGGTTGGCCCCAAAAATAACACACTCTACCATACCCCATGGTCTACCGGACCGGCGGTGTTGGTTCATTTGTCGTTTTCTTTCTACCACCAGGCCCCAAAAATACAAAAGCTCAAAATAATCATACTCAAAAGGCTTCATGTGACAGGCCTCAAACAGATGTCCGATAGGCTCTGCAGTCACACAAATCTCTTTCAGGTACCTTAAGAAGAAATAGCCTTCCACGATGTGGGCAGCCAGGAAGTGTCAACCACCTTCACAACTCTGTCAGTACTCAAGTTTCGGACAAGTTAGGTACTTCTGTATGATTCTCATTAGCATCAAAAAATTATAACCCTTGTAGATTCTACGAGACTGCCAAAACTTCATAAGACAGATATACCTTTCAGACCAGTTGTGGTTTTTACTAACTCACCCATATACAATTTAACAAAAAACATTTCACAAATCCTAAAACCATACGAAAAGGAATTGAAATATGTCATAAAGAATTCTACGGAATTTATGAATAAAATCACTTCATTTTACATTGAAGAAAACGAAATGATGGCAAGTTTTGATGTTTGCTTTTTATTTACTAAGGTACATATTAAAGATGCATTAAATATCATTCACAACCTACTCTTGTCAGATACTGACCTAAGTTCCCAGTGTCCATTAGATCCGGGTGAAATTTTGAAGTCCCTGGAATTATGCTTACGACCGACTATATTCACGTTCAGAGATAGACAGATGGTATAGCAATGGGATCTGCAGTATCACTAATAGTAACTGACTTCTTCATGTATTCGTTAGAAGTAAATGCTATTGCAAATTGTTTTACACCTCCAAGAATTTGATTAAGGTACGTAGATGATACATTTGTCATCATCAAGGGAAACAGTCTAAATGAACTAATCTGTCACATAAATAATGTGTACGGAAATATCACTTTCACCAAGGAAGTTGAAACCAATCTGTCGAAATTAAACTTTATGAACTGTATAATGGAAAAACAGAATTACAACAAAGATTAAGATATTCAGAAAAGCAACACATTCTGACAGATACCGTGATTATCAGTCTGCAACACATAATGATTGATTGTAATTTCCTTATCACTTGTCTATCGAATACATCGCACAACAAAAACAGCATTATCTGCGCGATAATGTTTACTATCAATGATTAATCAAAGTAAATCCATAACTTCGAGACGTGTTTTATTCTTAATCCTACTTTAAGTGATATTTTAGCCTAAGCAACACTTTGACATACACAGTATATATGTATTATGATTGACCAACTCGCATACCTGCGCTCGATACTGAAGATCAGATGGCCAGAAAGAATAAGTAACAAGCAACTCTGGCATGGCGATGAACCAACCAAGAACCTATCACCCAACAAATATGCAGAAGGAAGTGGAGGTGGATTGGGCATACACTGAGAAGACCGATTGGGGACAACACGATCCAGGCCAGGCCCTCGAGTGGAATCCAAAGGGGGAATAACGAGTTGGGCATCCCAGTTGAGGGTGACATGGAGGAGATGGTGTGAGGAAGAAATGAAAGTTTATAGGGAATGGTTGAGTTAGGTTAACAAGACTGGAGAGAAGACAGTGAAATGGTGACGTGGTGCTGAATCCCTATGTTACACTAGGAACCCAAAGGAAAAATAATAATAATCAATAACAATATGTTTAAAACCTACACTATATATACATTGGTATATGTAACACCATTTGAATTGTAATAGAAGTGAATAGAAGTAACCGTATATAGGTCGATAGTTTTTTTTGAAATGGATTTCATACAAGTCACTGGCATAACAGCTTTTGTTACACGTTTTTCATCTTTGTTACTGTTAATAGAGACAAGAAACCGAAATTCATAAATATGGATGATAGATTACTTCAGGTGTTTCAGCCATAGTTCGTCACACTAGGCTATACAATGACAAAGTAGACTATGATAATTTTGAAATGGTTCAGGAAAAAGCCTCTCATCGAGAAATCTCGACACATAAAAAGGAAATCAAAGTTATTTGGATAGAACTACGAGGATAAAACAGAGATTGACCTGGCTCTAGGTCATCGTGTACTTGCTGAGTCATCGGTTGACCATTTTTTTCTCTTCCTCTTTCGCTTCCAGATTCTCGTGGTCACCGCCAAACTCATACTGCTCTAAGCACCCTCCACCATGCAACAATGTACCTATCTACCTGCAGGCTAGATGAAAATATATCAACAGCTGGTCGTTACATTTTGGTGACGATGGTGGGGTCTGGATGGCTCGTGGTCAGACTGACGCACACTCAATAACAACAACAATCCACTTGAATGTAACTCGTACCAGCCTTACACACCATAACTAGCCTCTAACTCACTCAGGTACAACAAAGCACTGAAGAAACTGCCTGAAAAGAAGAAAGTTAGTGCTGATGATGTCATCTAGAAAGACGATGAAAGCTTCGCGATTAAACAACCCAGCTCCTCAGAGAACCAAGACTATCCACCTAAGCTACAAATATTTTCCACTATTTCAATAACGTTTACTTGCTGGGTTGTTTAATTGTCACGAAATTATTTGCATCTTTTACGATGAATTATTCTAGGAGTGAAGATTCTAACATGGAGGAAACCTGTAAGAGTGACTGAGAAGTATATCACATGTGAACTTTAGTAACTCCATACAATTCTTCCCGTTTACGAATTTGGATGAAGCAAGAAGAACAATAGTAGCGGAATTACCATGCATGGATTTTGTGGATTCTTCTCAGTTGCTTTACAGCTTATAGAATATAATGTTTATGATCAATAATATGTTTTACAGCGTACTGGATTAATAAATAGACAAAATCTTAAACGAATTGAGGTGGAAGGTAACAAAAATTCAAGTTGACCGATATTGATGAAGTTGTTAAGACTGGTCAAAGGTTACCTATTTACACAGTGATATAATGAACATTCAAAAGACAGGAAAAAATGGCATATATATATATATATATATATATATATATATATATATATATATATATATATATATATATATATATATATATATGAGGATCCACGTTATAGATAACGATACAACGCTCCGAGATGATACAACTTACGACAGAACAATGAATTCTCAACTCGATATTCAGCTGACATCAGAAGAAGACTATGCGATTGAAAGTTTATTTACTCCAACCGAATCTTAATAGCTGAAGACTCAGTCGTTTATATATCCTTAAATGGTCTTGACCAGTGAAAACGAAATAGCATATTCAAAGTGTCAAATGGACCAATCAGCATTTAGTATCCTAAACTGCGGTAAAAATGAGCAACATAGCATAGCGCAAAAAGGGCGCGAAAACAAGGCTTAAACTTTACAGTGATAATATAAATACATTATAAGTAAGGTATTTTTCAGATGAATGGGAATTTTTAATTTAGAGGTTGTATTCATCATGGACATCATTTGGGGAACCACTGAAAACCTGGGAGCACTGGACAGCTGTTTCGTCCTAGTATAGGACTTTTCAGCAGTACGCACACATCACCCCACCCGGAGCCGAACCCGTGATCTTCAGGTTTCGTGACCAGCACGTAACCATTGAGCCACTAGGTCGGAATCCAGTGATCCATATTTCCAACTTCTGTCAGCTCACGACCATCACCCAGTGTCACTATTGAGTATTTGTCCTCACGGCCGCTAGGTTTGCCCCACTGGTCAATATTTCTCATTGGAACTCTAGGAATCCCCTCTCAAAGCTAGCCACCAATGAGCGTCATATCAATTGAATTTAACGGTTTGTGGGAATTTAGTAACTTTTCAAGTTGGTATTCATCATTATCAATAAAAAAACGGCTGTTCAGTGCTCCCAGGTATCTGATATTCCTTCAGCTGATGTCAGTTCATGATGAATACCAACTTGAAAAATCACTAAATTCTCCAAAAACCTTCAAATTCGATTTTTATGTTTTGATGAAATATAATCATGCAAAATATGTGAAACTTTCCCCTGCTTATTACGAGTAAACATGGTCTGAAATGTAAAACAAGGTATCTAAACTTTAAATAAAAGCATTGATGAGTCCCAAATAAGACAAAACACGCACTTTGGATTCCGCTGCTAGCCATAAACCAACCAAATTATTATAAATAACATTCAGGAAATATCGAGGGATCCACATACGAACGCAATAGAGGTCGAACAATTCGATCCAACAAAACAATGGAGAATTACAAGTATGTTATTAAATAGTGATTACTACCCGTTTTACAAGAAGTGTCTATCGTTCCTCCACGGCATAGTGGATAACGCCTTGGTGTTTAAAGCAATGGGTACGAGGTTTGAGTCTCAGTAAGAACAACACTCCGCAATGAGGTGCAGGTACATCCAGGCGACGAGTACCAAGTAGGACGAAACGCGCGTCCTGGATTCTTCTACTAGCCACAATCAACCAAATTATCATAACCAACATTCAGACAACATCGAGGCATCCACATAGGAGCCCATATTGCCAATAGAGGTTGAATAATTCGACCCAATAAAACAATGGAGAATAATAAGTATGTCAATAAATAAATAATAAAAACATTGTTTAATAATATAGACACCTTTTAAGTAGCTGAAATTTATTTAGAACGATTTGAGAAACAATTTGTAATTGAGGGGATACAATTATGCTAAACAGGAGGGTATTTATACGTATCATCAAATGAACTCTCCATTCCTAATATATCAGCTAAAGAACACGATTAAGTAGCATATAATAGATTACAAATCTCCTAACTTGCATTTCAATGAAGCAATGGTACAATTGCGTACACTATTTAACATAAACCGATTTTTTAAATAAAATAGAACTTGAAAATAACAGAGAAATAGTTGTAGGAAGTGTTTGGCATACAAGGTGCACATACTAAACAAAAGTGTTCCACTATGAAATATTCTATTGAAAAATGCGATTTCAGTTTATCATTGCACCAGTCTCTATTACTCTAGTTTTATCGTTAGAACCATAAAAAGATACACTATATACTTTGTTCACTTAATTCACAATCTTATTTTTTGAGGGGTGTTATTTCTTCGCGGTGATCAGATAGTAATGCATGAAATGCATCTTTGGATGAAATCCCCTTGTAACTATGACATTTGTGAGTAACCATCAAAAGGTTGAATTAACTAAAACAGTAATTATACTGGGTGATGATTGAAGGTGAGATGAAAATCTGCACCATAGGTGGATTCGAACCAGCGACCACCTGGTTACCGGCCCAGTGTTCTACCAACTGAACTACGTGGTTCGACTGCTAACCAGATTTTTATTTGACTTCAACCATGTGAATTCAAGACGTGTTACTACCGCCTGATCATATTCCCACTAACACCGGCTGCTCAGTCAGGACTTCTCATCCCAATCTAAATCTAAATGAATCAGAGAGAGGGGAACATCATATTGATTATCATTTTGACTACTCGAGATAGCCGTAGTTTAGCAGACTAGTATTGATAAAGATAGTCACTGATTCGAATCCGGTCACGGTTTAGATTTTCATTTCACCTTCACAATCATCACCCAGTATAAATACTAGTCTGCCAAAACACAGCTATATCAGATAGTCAAATGATAAAACAGTAATCACGCGAACTAAACCAACATAAAATGCAGTTCAAAGAAAATAAATAAATTGAATTCAATTCAAGAATATCGGAATTATCTATTGCAGAGAATGAAACAATGGTAAGTTACGATGTTGTTTCACTGTAGACTAGTATTCCCATTGAAAAATGTTTAGAGTTCATAAATGAATTACTAGAATATGATCACACGTTGGCAGATAAACCTCCGTTGAACTCCAGCCTCATCATGAAAGCACTCAACTTTTGTTTAAAGTCGATACTCTTCATGTTTAGAGGAAAACTACATAAGCAAACTAATGGAGTAGCTATGGGTTCTCCGGTGTCCCCTATCGTTACAAGCTTTAACACGTCCCGCATTGAATCGATCATCTTTTCGAACACCATCAAACCACGTATTTGGCACAGATACGTAGGTGATACTTTCATAATTTTAAAAAGACCTGGCCTCAGAACCTTTTCGAAACTAATTAACACTTATTCTCCACATATCAAGTTCACATATGAACATGAAAATGCAAGCAGGGAACTACCTTTTCTAGACTGTTTAGTTAAAAGGAATGGAAACGAAAGTCTAAGTTTATCGATTTATCGTAAACTAACACATTCAAATCGATATCTTGATTTTAACTCAGTACATCCACTCAGTGCTAAACTTCCACATGCTCGGAACTTATTCAGGAGAGCCACAAAGCTCATCACAAATAAAGATGACAGGCGAACGGAAGTAAGTAATATATCACGTGTATTATATTCCAATAACTACCCTAGAAACGTCATTGAAAAGAACCAAAAACTTGAACACTGGGACACAAGAGAAAATTCAAATGATGGTTCTTGCATTGGTACAATAGTTCTAACATTCTGCCAAGGTACAACCGAAGAGCAACAAAGAATCTTAAGAAAGCACCGAACTAGGACCTTCTACAAGACAACCAACACTCTGAGGAATGCTCTAGTCCACATAAAAGATAAAGTTCCTTTTACCTCCACACAAAATTGTGTCTACAAATTAGGCTGTGTCAACTGTGATGCTTATTATATAGGAGAATCATCCCGTGAGATGCCCATTAGGGCTAAAGAACATGCAAGCTACACAAAACGACCTCTAAATAATCCTGTAGAACTACAGAATCTACAAATCAAGTCGGCGATCATAGTTCACACCATCTATCACATTCATAAAACCGATATTGAAAATATTAAAATTATTCAAAAAGGATTTTCAAACTACAAAGAAAGAAGAATAGTAGAGGCATTTCACATTATGTTGAATCCCAATGCACTCAACAGAAAGGAAGGCCTAACTATCCAACCAACCTGGACATTATACACAATGATCTGGTCAAAAGTACATACATACAAACAAACCGAATTTTGTCATCCATATTATTTATTTATTCTTATACTTTCATACCCAGTTACATATACACATATTTATATCACCTTGAACTGATCATGTATAGACAATATGATGAAACGTCAGAAGTTTATTTTTCTACTTCATTGATATTTTACAAAATATATTTCAGATGATTTAATTTGCTTCTGAAGCCACTTTGGAATATGTTCCGAAGAAGCCCCAAAGAAGGATGTCTTCATCAGCCTTCCGTACAAAGGTTGACTCTCAGAGTGCAATTCTTAAGCAGAGATTTAACGCTGCTGTTAAAAAATATATTTCATTTATAAAAGTAAACCGAACAAAAGAAAGTCTATTTCATCATTTGAAAGGTGAAAATTGATTACTACAAAGTATAAATAAAAAAGTTAATCATGAAAGGAGGAAAATTTTAAGGGATTACTACTAAAGAGGGATACTGGTTAATAATGGAACCTAGTAATGCATCTTTATTTCTATTTTGAACTGATCAATCGGATGTATATGCTTTCCAATATGTGATGATGTTCTCAATACGATGCATAACCAGAATTCCTCGCTTTAAACGCCTAAATTGTATCAACTAGCCTAATGAATCAGGAAAAAAACGCTCTCAGTACAATGGGTACAGTTTGATGTTATATTAACTTGCGTTATACCTGAATTTTCTTTTTAAGTCCGAGATAAGAATAATAAATATTCTAATAATTATGCGTTTATAACTAATCATAAAAATGGTTCATATATTTTATGTTGAAATATGAAAAATTGTAAACATAAGGTATGATTCTTGTTACTATTATTATCCTGTTGTTGATTGAACCGAACTTGATCGGTGTCTATTGGTATATAGGCTCGACATTGCTATCCGTACAGCAGTCCATATACTAATACAGGTTAATCAAATTCGGTCCAATCAACGATAGGATAATAAAAGTAATAACATTAAAACTATACCCGTCGCATAAAAGTGGCAATCGTAACTCTATAGCCTAGTGGATAATGCTCTGACGTTTGAAGCGATCGGTGTCGAGTTCTCATGGGAACAACACTCAATGACAGGCAGACACATTCAGTTGATGAGTCTCCAATAGGACGAAACGCGCGTCCGGTATGCCACTGCTAGCCACTATCAATCAATACATATCATTAATGCCTGACTTCAAGTCCTCACGTTTCAAAAGGAAAAAATGTACAAACGAATCGTAGGAGATGCAATAGGATGACCAATAACCCCGAAAGTGGCAGACATACTTGTGGGCAGTTGGGAATAAACAGCTATTAGAACATTTTTCCCTGCACGTAAAACCTAATGTAGATGACACATTTACAGTGTCGAAGTCAGAGTACACTGAAAAACGTCGGATACTAAGAAGCTCACTTTCAACAATAATAGAGCAAAATGTCTACCCAGAACAAAAGAATACCTACGAAAGCAAACAAAACATAAACAAAATCATCGTACTCATTCAAAAATGACAATTGACTTTTGTTGTCACGTAAGTCACAACCAGGAAAGTCGACATTATCCTACACAGCCCTGATCAACAGTCAGCGAAGTGAACGACTGATCCCATGATTTAGTCTCGCAACACGCAACCTTAATCCGACATAAAATCCCGTCAGTTAGCACTGCACCAAGAGGTAAACGGCAACTAGGCATGCGAAACAAACATCCCAGCCACCTCGGTCGACAAACATTCACAACCTCCTCTACATGAACCTACACTTCCAACTGAGTTACCCAAGTAACCACACAACCACACACAACTTCTCTTACAAAGGCAACAAGTGGCAGAACACCTCAAGTATCCCACATTTCCTCTCTCTACCTTCAATAAACATGTTTCACAACCATATGCTACATCACACTCAACTCCAACACACTTAATACACAATCCATTATCATGCCATTCCACTCATAAATGCGATTACTTGACGAAACTCAACCAACCCTCTCACATCTCTACACACATTTCGTCCAACACCAACCCACCACATCACGACGAACCCCACTTCACAACTAAATGAAGTCCTCAACTCTCTACACCACTCCATTCACCAACGTTAGAATAGACACCCAGCTAACACTCATTCTCCAGCCACAATTCCCATTTCCTTCTTGTAAAATGCATTCCAAACATACTCAAGTCGATACTCAATGTGTCCACAAGACTCCACATTCTGTCAGCGTCTTCACCCAATAATAGCACCATATCATCATCTCCCGACTCTAGATCTATTAAGAACTTTTCTGTCACAAAAATCAATCTCTGTGAAGTCAGACAACGAGAAGGAAACCCCTGTGAGTATGATGATGACAAAATTGAGTAGGGATGAAGAGAGTCAACTTTCTTGAAGGATATCACTCGAGGTATATAACTCACCCGGTTTTCTCGGGTTCGCTGCTTCCGAGCTCTAATTCGAAGTCTTAGAAATTGTGTTAGTCAGACTGATTGCATTGTGGTGATCACTGGAGCATTTCCACCTTTTCTTGAAGACTGGGAGGACCAAAGTTTGAGACCAGTAACAGGGGGCCATATCTGACTCCCACACGTTAATTAACGCTTCAGATTAACTGACCAGTTTTGCTCCTCCACCACCTTAAAATTACTCCAGTTCTAGCCCATACAGGTTTCTCGACTTCTGTAATCATTAAAAACCTTATCTCAAAGTCCCATTTAGGAAATGAGCGAACAGCAGAATCTCAGGTGCATGCTAACTGAACAGTTTCTCGAAGTGTTTTGAACATAGATGCAGTCATCCCCTTGTGAGTAAATCCCAGGTTCATCCTTTTCGGGTATATTTTCACTGGCCATTGACCTTTTCGCCCGTTTCCCTGAAAATTTTAATAACTGTCTACTGTTGCCTATCTCCACAGCCTTCACACCTCTCTACCGTTTGCGGTCACAGCGGAGACTTTTTTGTCAGTTTACATATTAGTTACTGACGGTCCTATTATTGCTTCGAGATTTTAGAGACAGCATTCATTTTCCAGGTACATTGAAGACCCTTAGTGAGTCAACGAAGTCAAATGAATCAGCGGATTGTCCAAAGGAGAACGCAAGCCAGGCAACATTTTCATTTTGCATCGTTTGGTCATGTCACTTCCCAACAGTCTTCTTTCAAAATCGAAAGGAGTTCGGATTCGTCACTTATGTATAGCACAGCCGCTGGCAATCCAACAATAATGCCTTAGCTCTGAGATCAGAAGAGGTACATTTATTCTCCTATTTTGTCGTCGTCATAACCACTTCTTAAGTTTCTTTATTGTTTCAATACTCATCTTATTCTTATGACTGATTATCATTACTCTTTTAATTTCTACTTTGTGGTTTACTTCCCAACTTCTTAACACATTAACTGCAATTTCTCACTAAAATTCTCACAATACCTTACTCAACTATTGATCATAATTAGTATTATTTTTGACCCGTTAGTCATCACCTTAATCTACTGCACATTTTCATTATACACCCTTGATTATGCAAGCATTTCCTAACTCTGTAATCGACTCATTATTTCACCCTAAAACATTCTGTCTGCACTACCTAATGTTGATCTATTAGCCAATAATAAACTAATCTATTTGTTTATTATTACTATAAGTACGACTAAACACCTGATGAAAATGATCAATCGGAAAGAAAATTTTCTTCGCTGAATTCATTTTTTTTCAGTGTGAGGTTTTGAGTGCAGTTTCAGTAGACCACAGATGCTGTTACGTGAAATCATATACCTATCAAGAGCAGCAGGGGTGGAAGAAATTAGGTCATGTAGGAATGTTGATCAGGAGACGTGAAGAAGAAGATTATGTTGAAGGTTGACATTGCTCTGAGCCATAATAAAGTTGTGAGGGTGGTCTACACTTCATGGCTGCCCACATCGTGGAAAGGTAGTCCCTCTTGAGGTAATTAATAAAGAAGGGCTAGTGTGTGACCGCAGAGTCCAAAGGATATTGGCTTGTGGCCGGTCGCACATAGTCTTTTTAGATGTTTGATAGCTTAGTTTGCCTTATGCAAATCCAACTTGAACCCTGATCGCTAACACTCATAATGTGTGGGGTAGAGGAGAGTGTACTGTTTTTAGGACCGATCTATCGTAATCTATGGGAAACGCCCTACAGCTGTCACATAACCAACCAGCCAACATTGGAACTTCGCCCACAGACTCCTATCATAGCGCAGCAATCTATACTACAACAGTAAAATCAATATGTTTCGCGACAATCCAACAAACCTTTCTGGTATGATCTGGTAGGATCTCAAGGGAACAATCTTTTTACCAAAGTAATTCATTGGGTTACTGAGACATGCAAGCCGAATCACCATACCAAGATAACAGCTACCGGTCAGGTCAAATACATACGTAAAGTAGTCCAACAAGGTAAATAAGAATAACAGAGTACAAAAACTTGACCAAATCTGAAATGCGAGACCTTAGTAAGATAAGAAGTAAAGAGAAAAGCTCACCCATTGCGATGCGTGCAATAACACATAACCAAATCATAGACTTAGACAGAATACGGGTGCCTAAAACGAGGGAGGCATTTATAACTATAACTTTGTTTGTCGAATCAACATCGAACACACGCAATAAGAATGACTCAACACCTATTCTAAATATCTGAAAAGTTCTACTACCTATATGATAAATGAGAGATAAGAAACAGAACCAACCTCGCCTGGTTAACTAGTTCACTACTTACTACCCGGTCCTAAGCCCCCATAAAGAGGGAAGGTTGGGCATAGGGCTAGCAACCCTACCCCGGAAAACAAATCTAACCGCTAAACAAACTTCAAAGCACAAACAAAATATAAAAAATAAAAACAAACTTATTCCCCGCTGGAATCGGAGAGGCGAAATGACGCCAGTTGGTGAAAGCCTTCGGGAAGCCAATTGGCCGATGTGTCTTCTCTTCCTCGATGAAAGCGAAAGTAAACATGGGGACATGGAATGTCTGTACGATGTTTGAACCCAGTAAGGCAGCCCAGATTGCAAAGGAGATGAGAAGGTATCACATTGAAGTGCTTGGGATTTGCGAAAGCAGATGGAATGGGAGTGGACTCTCCAAACTGTCAACTGCAGAATCAATAATCTACTCCGATATTGTCACCCAAACGACAACCACGAGTACACTGAGTTTTCCAGTGGCTATCATGATGTCCCCTTGAAGAGCATCGAAGGCTCTCATATAGTGGGAACCAATCTCCTCCACGATCAGGATCATCACAGCAAGATTCAACTCAAAAGGAAGGAAGATCACAATCATACAATGTTATGCACCTACAAATAATGCAGAGCAAGAGAAAAAGGAGGATTTCTACAGACAACTCCAATCAACACTGGACAAGACGTCAGTTGGCGATATCAAAATTCTAATGGGCAACATGAATGCCAAACTGGGAGGGGACAACACGGGAAGAGAACTAACCATGGGTCGAGAGGCGCTAGGTGAAATGAACGAGAATGGAGAATTGTTTGCAGAATTCTGTGCATTCAACGATTTGGTGATTGGAGGCAGTGTGTTCAGGCACAAAGATATCCACAAAGCGACATGGATTTCACCAGATGGACACACTAAAAATCAAATCGACTTTATCTCAATCTCAAGAAAATGGAGACGCAGTCTACTTAACACAAGGTGAAGAAGAGGAGCAGATGTAGGTTCAAACAACTCACTATCTAGTGCAAGGAACCTACCTTCCAAATCAAGTTAAAAGCCTTCAAGGAAGTTGGTGATAGACCTCAATTCAAGTACAACACTCGGAAACTAAAGGATGAAACTACAAAGCAGATCTTCAAGGCAGCCAGCCATCAAGACAAAATGGGACGAATCGAGGAACATCCCTGACGAAACCTGTGTGGAAGAACACTGGAACTCTTTGAAGGCTATGTGGAAAGAAACCTGCACAACAGTATTAGGAAGGAAGAAGAAAGAAGATAAGGAATGGAATGGATCTCAACGGATACATGGAAGCTGATAGAGGAGAGGAGGATGGTGAAGCAGAAGATAAACCAGTGCAGTGCAAGGATGCTCAATGACAAGAGGAACTGAGTACAATGTATAAAACAGTGGACAAAGAAGTGAAGAAGAGTGCACGCAAAGCCAAAAGACACTTCTACGAAACACTGGCAAGTGAAGTAGAATAGGCTGCAGGCTAGTAGGAGAGACCTGACAACATTGTATCAAATAATCAGGTTGTTATCAGGGAAGAGATCAACACACATGAAACCAATAAAAGATGATGACAGAAATTTAATTACGAAAGAAGAGAAACAGAGGAAACAATGGGCCGACCTCTTCAACAAGCTCTTGAATCCACCACCACCACCACCACCACCTGCACTTCGTCCAGAAATAACAACCACCTACAACCGCTGAACTACAAGTGAACATAAATCCTCCAACAAAAATGGAAGTCCCGAACGCCATAAAGCTACTGAAATGTGGGAAAGCAGCAGGACCAGATGGGATCTCACCAGAAGCACTGAAAACAGACGCAGAGACAACAGCAGCGGACATGCTCACACCACTATTGCAGAAGGTGTGGAAGGAAGGGAAGGTACCTGCCCACTGATTGGAAGAAGGGTTACCTTGTCAAACTGCCGAAGAAGGGAGACCTCAGTGTTGGCAAGAACTGGCACGGAATCACTCTCCTGTCCACCCAGAGCAAACAAAATACTAAGCCGCATCATCCTGGAGAGGCTAAAGGATGCACTGGATTCAAAACTACGACCGCAACAGGCAGGCTTCGGGAAGCACAAATCATGTGCCGACCAAATTGCAACACTACGCCTCGCATCATCATAGAACAGGGTATAGAATGGCAGTCAACTCTCCACCTTACCTCAACTTCATCGACTTTGAGAAGGCCTTTGACAGCGTCGACCGAGAGGTAATTTGGAAACTGCCTCATTACTAGGGAGTACCGCAAACCTTTATCCGCCTCATTCAACAACTATATGAAGATGCCACATGCCAAGTAATTCACAATGGGAAGCTCAGTGATGCCTTTGAAGTGAAGACAGGAGTGAAACAAGGTTGCCTACTATCACCCATGATATTCCTTATTGTGGTGGACTGGATCATGCAGCAAACAGTGGGGAGCGAGAAGAGGGGGATACGCTGGACGACGGAAAAGAACCTAGAAGACTTGGATTTCGCCAACGATGACTTGTGCCTAATGTCACATAAACTTGAAGATCTACAGGCAAAAACTAACAAGTTGACAGAAGAGGCAGCTAAGACGGGACTTCAGGTGAATATAGAGAAGACAGAAGTGATGAAGATACCGCACCACCAACAACAACAACAAACTCCAATCACCGTCAACGGGAGAAACTTAAAGGAAGTAACCTCCTTCACTTATCTAGGAAGCACTGTTTCAACTACAGGCGGGACAGACGAGGATGTCAAAGTGAGAATCGGAAAAGCAAGACAGGCGTTCATTAGCCTGAAACCAGTGTGGAGATCTTCTGCACTCAGCATGTGGAACAAGATACGGATTTTCAACACTAACGTCAGTCAAGTCAGTGATTCTGTATGGTTCAGAGACTTGGCGCGTCACGAAAGGCATTTCCAATAAACTACAGACATTCATCAACAACTGCTTACGCTGGCTCGCTACTGAAGATCAGATGGCCAGAATAGTCAGAATAAGCAACAAGGAACTCTGGGAACGAACCAACCAAGAACCTATCACACAACAAATATGCAGGAGGAAGTGGAGATGGATTGGCCATGCACTGAGAAGGCCGACTGGGGACATCACGCGTCAGGCCAGTTCCTCGAGTGGAATCCCCATGGGAAGCGACGAGTTGGACGTCCAAGGGTGACATGGAGGAGGTCGTGCGAGGAAGAAATGAGAGCTTCTGGGCTGTCGTGGAACCAGGTCCAAAAGATCTCAGAGAACAGAGGTCACTGGAGACGTGCTACTGAAGCCGTATGTTCCACTAGGAACCCAAGGGACTAATAATAATATAATAATAATAACCATTGGAAGGACTACTTCGAAACTCCAGTCGTAGACTGACATGAGTTTGAGGAACAGAAGAAATCTGGGAGCACTGAACAGCTGTTTCCTCCTAGTATAGGACTCGTCAGAAGTGCACACTCACAACTCCGCCCTCCAAGGATCGAACCCACCACCTTCAGGTTCCGCGGTCAGCACGTTACCATTGAGCTAGCCAGTAAATAATACTGTCACATTGTTTGAAACATCTAACATGAAATTATAGATTTGCTTTATAGTATGCGTTAAAATCTCAGAAATAGGAAACTTGTTCCTATAAAGAAAAAATCCCACAAAGTGTAAACTTGACAATGATCTAGTAACCATGTACACACTTCATAGGAAATTGTCCTTCATACTAAAAGCAATTCTTCAATGTAGATAAACAAATCGTATAAATTTGAAGAATTCAAGAGAACCAAATCATCTTTCATCATAAAACTGTATCTTTTTTTTTCTCATAAAATACTATAACCAGTCAAATTTATTACATAATAATAAAAACAACACAAAGGAGACAGAAAATAATAATTATATGACAATGATATGTTGAAAATATCATAAATGATAATGACAGAACTAATAAACGATAAATAATGATAAAAATGTATCATATATGAAAAACAAAAATTTGCTGTACAAATTTAAAGGAGTAAAATGCATATACAGCCACATACACGCACACACACACACACACACATACATACACAGACAACTATATACACATTTACATGATTAGTATTATGATATTTATCATTTATTATTTTACATTATAAAACTATGATTTTTAAAAGAATTTAATCAGATTTATTCGGCCATAACATATATCTACCTTGTTTCAATTGTTGAACTGTTACACGACATATCCCATGATCTGAACTTCTTCTGATTGCTATATCTTGTACACCAACTGAAGCTATAGTACCAGTACATCTATGACTTGAACCATCACGACCTTCTAAAATAACTGATGCACCAATTTGATAACTAATCATAAATAAATGATTGAAAATAAATAAATTAAAAAAAAAATAATGAACAGTTTTCTTTTCAATATCATCTTTAATGAAAACAATACTTCAATTAGAAGACAAGTTATCTCGGTTAAGTATTTAATCATTTACTTTAATTAGCAGAGTTATCATTTTATCCATTACAATTCGATAATAAACGAGCTTAAAATATGAAATGATGAAGTAGTAAGCAGATAATTTGTACTTAAATAGTTCAGAGAATCAATTCTCAATTATTTCATCGTTATTATTTGTTGTTAATTGCAAGTCAATTAATGGTTGATTTAAAGTATACAGATGACATCGCCTAGTTAGGTGAAGATCTTCTGAAGCAGAAATCTCAGTATGTTTGGCAAACATAACGTACCTCTTAAATGCAAGATGATGCTTCAAAACTGGACTGTACCTAATCCCATTTTAATGATAAGGAGTGATGCAGTTAAATGCGGTGACCACTTCACTTACTTGAGGAGTTGCATCAGTCCAAATGGCTTGGTTGATGATAAAATCTCACCTCGTTTGGCATTTGCCAAGTTGTATCATCTTTGACAGATGTTCGGTTATCTATCAGTAGACGAGTATACTCCACTGCAGCCCGTCTTGTCATCTGATACGGTTGCGAGACATTACCATTGAAAGTAGAAGACATGAGGTGGTTACAGGTTCCTGATGAAAGGTGTCTTCGTAGAACTGCACGCGTGTGGCGGAATCACCGCATTATCTATGTCGAGCTTAGGCAAAGAATATCATAGCCCATGAGGTGAACCTTAGTCGACTGAGATGGCTTGGGCATATACTGCGCACGCCGAGCCACCGCATACCTTAACGGGGAAGTAAGATTAGGTTAGAAGAGAGTTCAAGTTGACCATATCAAGAAATGGCATTCATGCATAAAATCCCTGACTTTTGGTTTGAACCCTACACGGAGATGTATAGTGACTAGCTGCGGATCCTGAGGCATAGATGTATACACACTTTGACCTCTTCTAAAGCCTGAATGTTGTATTAAGCGTTGTCTTCAAATTGTTGCTCTCATACACCTTTGTCTACTTTGATATATTTCTTTGTCTGTATGGCAAATTGAACTAATACACTTCTAGGCGAGGTTCTATGTTGACTTTCCTGTGGAGATTACGGAGAATATTTGTAGCTCAAGAGAACATCATCATGACGTCTAGAATGACAATCAAAGCTTCACGAATAAAACAATCACAATGATTTATCTGTCTTTTCTAGAAACAATAAGTAGGTACACTAGTCTGTTTGCGTTTAATTACAGTTAGTACTGCAACAACAGTGAAGCACTCATCACTAAAAGTATGTCACTCATAAGACTATCTGAGATAGTCACAGTTTGGCAGAGATCGAGGTCGCTGGTTCGAATTTTTCTGTTACACAGGTTTTCATTTTACCTTCAATCAAACCCAATCACAAAAATTATTTATTGTTATTTTTCCTTTGGGTTCCTAGTGGAACATAAGGATTCATTAGCACGTCACCACTTCACTCTCTTCTCTATAGTCTTCTTAACCTGGCGCCACCACTGCCCATAAGCTTTCATTTCTTCCTCACACTGTCCACTCCATGTCACCATCAACTGGGACGCCCAACTCGTCGTTTCCCATTCCAGTTCCACTCCACTCCACGGTCTAGACTGGCCTAATGCGTGATGTCCCCCCACCAAAACGCTCTTCTCAGTGTATATCCAATCCAATCCATCTCCACTTTCTTCCTCTACATATTTGTTGGGCGATAGGTTGTTGCTTCGTTGCTAGCTAGCCAGAGTTCCTCCTTGCTTTTTCTTATTATTCTCCCCATCCATCTGATCTTCAGTATCGAGTGAGCGTAGGCGTAGGTGGCAGTTGTTGATGTGTGTCGGTAGTTTGTTGGAAATGCTTTTCGTAAGGCGCCAAGTCTCTCAACCATCACATGGAAGCACTGACTGACTGAATTAGTGTTCACAATCCGAATGTTTTTCACACTTTATGCTGAGTGGAATGCAGTGCAGCAGATCTCCACACTGATTATTTCAGATTAATGAAGGAAGGGGTGTCTTGGTGTCTTTCCGATCCCGGCTGGCTTTGACGTCCTCATCTGTGCCGCCACCACCTGTAGTTGAGATGATGGTGTCTAGTTGTGTAGGTAGGTGAAGGAGACAACTTCCTTTAGATTTCATGGTGATTGGTGCTTGTCGTTGTTGGTCGGGTATCTTCATCACCTCTATCTTCACTACATTCACCTGAAGTCCCGTATTCACTGCCTCGCAGTAACGAAAATACGCTACCTGAAATGACAACTCTTGTGAAAATTCAGGCGATATACACTAACCGTTGAATGTGTCTGTAGAGCATAAATGGATATCACGTATATTACAATGACACAGTATAAACAACAATTTTCATGTGGTAAATGTGAGTTTTTAAAAAGTATTCACCTGATAAAAAGTATTAGCGAGAATAAAAAAAAGACCAAATTCAACAAATTACCATTTATGTCCACAATAAAGTCGACCATCGTCTATCCACACAGAAAAGGATGTATTCGGTTGACTATTGGAATTATTACCACCGCCAGCTGAACTACGTGTACAAGTGCGTGTCACTGACGAATCAGCAACATAGTACGGATTGGGTGAACCAAGTGATCCAGTAGACAATGAAGACAGTATACCTGGTCCATTAGTATCTTTTTGGTTTCTGTATGAGCCTATATTATCTTCATAACATTTACTCAAAGGACTTAATGGGCTGCTATGACCCAATTGAAATGCATTAGAACTATTATTGCCATGCATATGTGCGTGTTTCCGACTACCACCTGTTGTTCCACTGGATGAATTAGAAGCATTTGATGCTTTAGAACAAGCTCTACAAAAGAAAACAAAAAGTACTCACAAAAAAAAATGAAAAAGAAGCTTGAACATTTTGTATACCTGATGCAACAAGACCGTATGAAAATACGACTCAATCAGTTGTATGGTATCAGTATGAAACTGGCATAACTGAGTAATGGTCCCAGTTGCCACACATCAAATTAGAAAGGGCTAAGATGAAGGATAAAGAAATAAGTAGTCAAAATTGTTAGAAACTCGTAAAAGAAAAAAAATGCTGAACAATCAACGGATTTGAGTATGAAGATTAAGACAGCCTAAATTCTAACCAACCACCGACTTCAGTTTTTACACAAGCATGTGTAACACATGTCACAACTAGCTCGGTCGACAAATGTTTACAACCTCATCAAATAACTTCCCTCTTCTACATGATCCTACACTTCCAATTATGACTTACTCAAGTAACCACACAACCACACACAACTTCTCTTACAAAGGCAACAAGTGGTACAACACCTCAAGTATCCCACATTTCCTCTCTCTACCTTCAATAAACATGTTTCACAACCATATGCTACATCACACTCAACTCCAACACACTTAATACACAATCCATTATCATGCCATTCCACTCATAAATGCGATTACTTGACGAAACTCAACCAACCCTCTCACATCTCTACACAAATTTCGTCCAACACCAACCCACCACATCACGGCGAACCCCACTTCGCAACTAAATGAAGTCCTCAACTCTCTACACCACTCCATTCACCAACGTTAAAATAGACACCCAGCTAACACCCATTCTCCAGCCACAATTTCCACTTCCTTCTTGTGAAATGCATTCCAAACATACTCAAGTCGATACTCAATGTGTCCACAAGACTCCACATTCTGTCAGCGTCTTCACCCAATAATAGCACCATATCATCATCTCCCGACTCTAGACCTATTAAGAACTTTTCTGCCACAAAAATCAATCTCTGTGAAGTCAGACAACGAGAAGGAAACCCCTGTGAGTATGGTGATGACAAAATTGAGTAGGGATGAAGAGAGTCAACTTTCTTGAAGGAAATCATTCAGCATGCACAACTCACTTGATAACTCACTGTTGGCTCTTAAATACCTGCTTGAGCACTGTGATTGGGTATTCATTTCATATTAGATTGTTTATGTGATATAGGAAACAGTGATAAAGTATTCAGTAAAACAATATGAAGACGTAATCTGTCTGAATTGTATCGAAATTCATAAAAGTATGATTTACTGGATTTCATTGCTTGTTATCGTACTAAAGTAATCATAAACTTTGGTTCAACTGTTCTCAATTCATTCATTTCTAAAAATAGAATAATTTAGAAATTCCTACCATATGTGATGAATAATCTCTGTTACATGTGTCAGGTGTTGATTCCATGAATAAAGATTTAATATTCCGTTGCCCTATTCACCTAGTTATATTGTATTCAAAAGCTGTCACTTCATGCTACCCTTCGGTGTTATTATAACTCAGAGTAAGGATAGCATTAGCTGAGCTTTCCTCGAGCTTACTGACTGGTCTATCCTTCCACATTTCACTAAATTTTCATAGTCGTATTTATGGGACTGAAATTATTAGCATTCGTTAGTGACTGGCCTTCATTATATTGTATTCTATCAAATGTTAAATATATTTAGAAGAGGTAAGCGGTAGATTTGAAACACAGTAGCTTAGTAGACAGTATTTAGATGTTTGAAAGAGATGCTGAGTTCCAGTAACCAAAAAAACACTAAAACTCAACTACATTCAAACTGTGAATTCGAAAGAGGATAGTGTTGAAAATTACTGTTACACTAGACTCTGAAGCTTGATCTGGTTGTAATGATGAATAAGACTACTCCACAACTCACCCAATCTACATAAGGAGGAAAATAGAGTTTCAGCAAAGAGGTTTACTTCAACTTACGATAGAGTATATTCATAAACATACAGCTCAATGGTTCATATACTATGAAAATGTCCTCAAGGTAGACAAATAAATCAGTAAGTTAAAAGTGAAAGAATAACGAATAAGAAATTCATCTTACTAAGAATGACAAAAATAAACAGTAAATGAGAGGTAAGATTTTTACCGAGTGTTGCTTTATACACATAGGTGGTTTTCTCAAGAATTTAACATCTACGCCACGTAAAAAAGAAAATCCCTAATTCTATTGCTGGTCGAAAAAAGAGGAATTTCGTATCAAAACACAAAACTCGAAGAAATTAATAGTGAATACATAAATCAGAACAAATAAATTAAGCGAACAAATATTTCTAATCAGTTTATAAATATCCAAACTAAGTTGGGATTTATAGTAATGATGGGTAGTGGCCAGCAGTGGAATACAGGATGCGCATTTCCTCCTATTTGGGACTCGTCAGCTGAATGTACCTGCTACCCAGTGAGTGATATTGTTTCCACCGGTATTCGTCTGAAGCGATCGCTTCCAAGTCCCATTCCCGGTGGGAACATCACTCGCTCGGAGGCAGGTAAATTTAGCTAATGAGTCCCAAATAGGATGAAATGTGCATCCTGAATTCCACTGCTAGCCACTACCCATCATTACTATACATAATTAAAACACAGGCAATATCGAGGCATCCGCACAGGAGCCCATATGACGACAGAGATTGATCAATTTAGTCCAATCAACGATGGTGTAATACAAGCAATAACACTAAGTTGGGATTTGATAGTTTGAAAAAATTCGAGCAATAAGCAAATGATATTCATCACTTTAGTAATTGTATTTCCCAATCAATATAGAACAAAATAAATTTGTTTTAACTGATGTTTCGTTATTTAATGCTAATAGCTTTGAGATGAATGGGGATTTTTAATTTCAGAAGTAGTATTCATCATGGACTGACATCAGTTGGGGAACCATTGAAAATCTGGGGGCACTAGACAGCTGTTTCGTCCTAGTATGGTAGTCCTCAGCAATACGCACCCACGACTCGGCTAGGGGTCCAACTCAGGACCTTCAGGTTTCACGGACAACGCGTTAACCATCCAGCCACTGGGTCGGTTTCCAGTGGTTCACAATTCCCAACTTCTGTCAATTCACGACACAGCGCGACTGTCACCCAAGGTCTTCCAGTTAGCATCCACGTGACCTGTGGGGTCAACCAGTCGGAAGTAAGTGGATGCTAACTGAAGACCTTGGGTGACAGTCGCGCTATGTCGTGAATTGACAAAAGTTATAAATTGTAAACCATTGGAAACCGACCCAGTGGCTGAATGGTTAACGCGTTGGCCGTGAAACCTGAAGGTCCTGAGTTGGACCCCTAGCCGAGTCGTGGGTGCGTACTGCTGAGGAGTCCCATACTAGGACGAAACAGCTATCCAGTGTTAATAGCTTTATCAAAATTATATTAAACCGGAATTTACAATATCCAAGCTTTTATATGATAACAAGTGTTCTTCTGCGTGAATGATTCTGCGTTGTCAGAATTGTAGAATAAACATGATATCCATCCATATGTAGTGTGTGAATTACAGATTGAGATTTGTAGGTACACATATGTCCATAGTTCTTATCGCATGTATGGTGGTTATATCAGTATGGGGTGGGGGTGGGGATGGATTGAGGCCAGGTCAACCTACATTTTACTCCCTCATTCCTTCCTATGTAGACAATTTTGATCCCACCTTATGTAAAGAGATTCTGCTATGAGATGTTCTTCATAATTCCTAAAAGCTTTCTTAATACTTTCGATATTGTCAAAATCGAACTTGTGATCTGAACTTACGATGTGTAGAGCTACGGTTAAAGTATTTTCCAACTTTTCCGGCTCTACTGCATTTCTTGGGGGTGGGGTAGGAGCCTGTCGGTATTCACTTTCTCCAATTTTGATTTCACGGGATGTTTTTCCTATCCACAGTGTATTGCAGTCTGAGCATCTCATTTTATGAACACAATTAGATTGTCAATCCAGAGGAATTTCGTCCTTCAAATGGGTTGTTAAAGTAACCCCTAAGTCATCGACCGCATTAATTGTCATCCCATACAGAACATACACTTCGGATGCATTCAGAAGAGTCCTCAACAAATGCATTATCAGATTGTCCTACAGAACATCATACACATCACACAGTACGTTAGCCCATTTGAAAGACGAGATCTCAATGGATTGACAATCGAATTGTGTTTATAAAATAAAGTGCTCAGCCTCCAATACAGTGTGCATAGAACTAGCCACCAAATCAAAATTGGAAGAAATGAACACCGACAAGTTTCCACCCGACTCCCTAGATATGTAGTAGAGCTGAAAAATACTTCAGCTGTAGCTCTACATGTCATAAGTTCAGGTCACAAGTTCGACTCTGACGATATCGAAAGTATTCAGAAAGCCTTTTAGAAATTATAAAGAAGGTCTTATAGCAGAATCTCTTCGTATAAGATGGAATCATAATCGTCTGCATAGGAAAGAATGAGGGAGTAAAATGTAGGTTGACCTGGTCTCAATCCATCCCCACCCCCACCACCCCATACTGATATAACCACCATACATGCGATAAGAACTATGAACATATGTGTACATACAAATCTCAATCTGAAATTCATACACTCTTCACAAACAACACACTACATGTGGATATCATCTTTGTTCAACGAAATGTTGACAAAGCAGAATTATTTATGCAGACGAAAACCTGTCAAGTTACCATATAATATAAGCTTGAATATTGTAAATTTCAGTCTATAATAACCTTTGATAAAGCTATTAGCATTGAATAACGAAACATCAGTTAAAACAAATTTATTTTGTTTTTCATTCATTGGGAAATACAAACACTAAAATCACAAATATTTCTTTTCAATTAGCTCATAGTCGATAGCTTTCTACTATTTCCAGATTAAACTAATGTATAGTAGCATTTTCGAATTACAAAGTAGCATACCAGTTTACTAGTGATTATTGATGCAGATAGCTACAACAGCAGCTAACGTATAGAATGATTATATAGTAAAATATGTGAAATTGTACACAAGTTATCGAATAACTGTTATCTATTTGACTATCTGAGATAGTCATGGTTTGCTAGGCTTGTACTGACACTGAGTAATGATTGAAGTTGGAAGGGAAATCCAGACCACGGTAGAATTCGAATTAGTCACCTCCGTGTTACAGGTCTGGTCATCGATTAACTAACCTACGCGACCCAGTTGCTGACTAAATTTTTTATTTCATTTCAATCACTAAAGGTTTTGTTCGAGTGCCCTGTGAATTCATAACATGTTAGTTACTATCTCCAATCAGAAATTTTCATCCCATCATTTCATCTTTAATCATCAGTCTATTAATATAAGCCTGGCAAACTATAGCTATCTCAGATAGTCAAAGTGATAATTAATATGATAATTCAAGTAGATTTGAACTGAGATGATAAGTTCTCATAAGGAAGCCCATGTGAGTAGGCATGCAGCGATAGTAACGTGTCATGAAATGAAATAAAAATTTAGCCAGCAGCTTTATCTCGTAGCTCAGTTGGTAGGCCAGTTAATTAATTGAAAGCACGAGATGTATTTCATAAATTTAGCAAACAATTGTCTTATTAAGTGGAAAAAGTTATAATAGATGCTACATTATTTTCATGAGACATTGGATATTTCCCCTAGTAAAGCTTTGTCTTAGGATTGGGGGGAAAGGGGAGGGGAGGGGGGGGATATAATGTCACAATATTGCATCATAATGAAACCTATAAATAAAACAAGATAGTTTATCATTTGATTACCTGTGAATCACTGTCAAATCTGCGTATATATCATGTTCAGGTAAGAGAAGATTAAGTTGAGCACTTGGCATATTATTTTGATGACGTCGTTTACGTATAGATGAATTATTATTTAATGATGGTATTAATCCACAACCGAATGCAACTGCAACAACTGGTGATAATCCTACACTATTAGATAAACCAACACCATTATTAGTACCATTCGATGGTATAATGAAATTAGTTCCACTAGAACCACATATTGAATTAACTCCATTATTTAGATAATTGTTTACACTACTCCCATTATCTGATGTACCAGATAGACAATAGGATGAATTTTGATAGAAATTAGAAAAAGATGATGTACTATTGCTATTCATAAAGACTAATAAATGTGATAACAAACTTCCATCAAAAAGATTTAAGCCTAAGCTTCCAAATATATTAGTTTTGGAAGTTGAGTTGAAGGATGAAGTGTTCGTAGCAGTAGTAGTAGTAGTAGTAGCAGCAGCAGCAGCAGCAGTAGCAATCGTCAATGATGCTGATGCTGATGATACACAAGAGGATGATTCATAAGTGTTACTATGTGTGCTTATTGCAATATCATTTGAAGTATTCTCTTTAGACTCATTTCCAATATTTGATTGGATTTGTAATGGATCCATATTTTCATCATCATTATTTGTAACAGGACTACGTATACCATTTGATAATTCAGATTTTTGTGATTTTGAATTTATACTTGGATTAATTGACCAACGTGAACCACAGAGTAGTAAATCACCCCAATATGTGAAATTAGCAGGAATGGAAGTAGATGCATCATTTCCACCACCTCCACCTCCACCACCACCACCACCACAAACACGTCGCCTTAATTTTCTAGTGAGAGCAGGTTTGAATTCAAGGATATCTAAAATAATTGAATAATAATAATAATAATAATAAATGAATCATTATCGTCATGTATATTAATCATTTAAAAAAACTAGCACAAAAATCTGATACAGCATTCATGTAGTACTTGTTTCACCGGAGACAAGCTAACTCTGACACTTATCCACAGTCATCAAATCAATTTATTGCATAATGTGATCACTATATGAGCAATATCAATGTTAAATGAAGGATACTAGACAAGAAAGGCAAGTCAGTCGATGAGGTTATGAACATCCACCGACTAGGGTGGCTTGAACACGTGTCACAGATAAACAGGAAGACAAAATCAAAGTAGAACCTCGCATACAACTCTGCATCGGTTCAAGTTACGACAATTCATAGTAGTATACAAAGAATAGGTGGATAGAAAAGCAGTGATAGAGAATATTTGTAGCTCAGGTGGATAGTCTTGATTGTATTGTGTTCTCTGAGGAGCTGGGTTGTTTAATCGTGAAGCTTTCATCGTCTTTCTAGATGACATCATTAGCACTAACTTCAGTCATGAAGTAAGCTATCAATATCTCTCCATGAGTGATTTAGTCGCTTGCTCTGACCAACTGGTTTGTGATTACTTGTTTCTTTTGATTGTCGTGTCATTGACTGTATAGATTTTCTTGTTGGCTGTTCCTCTGCTTGACCTCCGACCTTCCTGTTCTTGTTGGTTAGTACGTTGGGTCTGTCCATACATCTGTTGATTGCTGACTAATTGACCTGAATGCCAAGCTTCTAGGAATTCCCTTATATTCTTTGTGTTTCCTCTGTCCAAAATTTCTAAATTGTCAAAATCGAACTTATGTCCAGAAGTATCCACGTTCATTGAAAGGAGTGATGAAATGTCATGACGTTTAATAGCCGATTGGTGTTCATGTAGACGAAGGCGAAGAGGGCGACCACATTGTCCAATGTAGTGTTAACTACAGTTATTGAAGTTGATTTTGTAAATGATATTCGGTTTATACTCTTTGGTTGTTGTATCCTTTGATCTTCATATTGTTTGGAGGGAATTTGTTGGTTTATGAGTCACACCAATTTCAAGTGGTC
The DNA here is from genome assembly GCA_944470555.2 of Heterobilharzia americana. Classification (NCBI taxonomy): domain Eukaryota; kingdom Metazoa; phylum Platyhelminthes; class Trematoda; order Strigeidida; family Schistosomatidae; genus Heterobilharzia; species Heterobilharzia americana. Next base: position 28,372,402 of record OX104129.1, on the reverse strand, counting down.
TCAGTAATCTTCTCGTGATTTCTGATATATTCTTTATATGTGATACAATGATTCGTTTGTTGATTTCTATGGATGACTTTGTAGTTGGCTGTATACGGGATAGGCATCTTCTGATAACGTTTTGTGGGTAGCCGTTCTTCTTTAGAATGGACATCAAGTGATTTTCTTCGTTCCTCCGTGAAGTTGTTGTACTGCAGTGTGTTCTCCCTCTTTTGAATAGAGTCTGCACGTAACTACTTTTGTGCGTTGTTGCCACCGTACTTCAGGATTTGATCAGTGTGTGTTGGCTTCCTGTACACTTGGGTTTCCAGATTTCCGGCATTTGTCTTAGTGACTGAAACATCCAGGAATGGTAGTTGGTTGTTTGACTCCTTCTCCATTGCAAATTTAGTGTCATTGAAAACGTTGTTGATCAAACTGTGAGTGTTTTCTGTATCATCTTTTTTAATGACAACACGAGTGTCGTCTACATAGAGAATCCAAATTTGTGGTTAAATCACAGGTAGAATGATGGGCTTCCAGACTCTGCATCACTACTTCTGCAATTAGTCCGGATATCGGTGATCCCATTGGAATCCCTTTCATTTGTTTGTATAACTTGCCACTGAATTGGAAGTATGTTGTCAAGCGAAAGTTGATTAGTCTCATCAGACTTGAACATTTACGTTTTGTGCGTTCTGAAAGGTCTGTGTCTTCATTGAGCAGGAGGGAAATAGTTTCCTGGACCAATTGAGGTTCAATGGATATGTATAGTGCTGTGACATCAAAGCATACCATTACTTCATCGTCTTCTATGTTAATGTCTCCGACCTTCTCTGAGAATTTTGTTGGTGATTTGATGGAATATCAGCATGACTGAACGACGTGTTTCAGTTTTCTTGAAAGTTCACTTGATATGTTGTATGTTGGAGCTCCTAGAAGTGAGGCTATTGGTCATGACATCAAAGTGATATCAAAGCAGACAAAGGTGTATGGAGGGAGAGAAAATTTAAAAATTAAGTTGAATCAAAATATCCACACTTTAGAAGAAATCAAAGAGTGTTACATTCCGGAGCCACCATTTACTTCGTCATGAGATGTTGACAGAAGTAGGACTGCTTTTGAAAGAGGTGGTTTTTGTCGTACAAAGAGATGTAAACTATCCGCCTCCATTGCTCAAAATGACAGGAATCAATGATTGGATTACATTTTTTATATGGGTCAAAATCAATTACCATGGCCCAGATGTATACACCTTAGTTATTTTCATTAGCACTCACCTATTTATTCTTCCTCCTCTCATATACTTTTGCCTCCTTTATGTCATTCTGCTACGATGTGGAGTTATGAGAACAAACGATAATACTTAACGATTGATAGTCAAGGGTTGAGAAGATTCAATCCGAGTGATTCGCAAAGAGAAATCAAAAGACTAAAAATTAGCCGAGTTTATAGTATCTCGAACTGAAAGAGTTTACGAGTGAAAATGGACCCTATTTATAAAGTTTACAGTAACCTTGAAAGGCAAGGAATAATTAATGCACTTAAAGAGCTAGGAGCTAATCAGCACGCTAGCGCATCATTATGAAATATGATCAATGCGCGGGAAAAAGAGGGCGCGGAAAAGTAGTTCAAATATACTCAATATGGGGGGATATAGGGATTTCTAACACATTCATTTTCGATCCATCTTTTCTCCGACATACTGTTGTGAAGTGTGCCAACAGTATTCACACAATAATAAATTGAGCTCAAAGCAGTGTTCATTAATGACTTGTATTAGCTAGTGTCTGTTAGTAATTTGCTTCAAATGCTTCTCCCAAAGTTCTAATTAGATGTGATCTATGAGGTTAAGTAAGCTCAGTATTAGTTAGGACAGATACCATTAGGTGATGATTGCATTATATCACTCTGACAAACGGATTCCAACTCAGTAGTCAAATGAATGATAACATGTTCACTAAGGAGAGGTTTGACGGTCGAGTCAACCCCTAATGGAATCACAGATACTCTTAGATGAGAAAATCCATAGTAGGATACAACAATTAATCTAGTGTTCATCATCTTTTTTAGTGGTTCTTTAACTGATATCTATCCATGACGCAAATTACTTTAAAGTCGCAGTAAAGTGTTATCACTCAGTAATTACAGAAAGTATACTCGTTTCATTCTGTAGTTAAAACTTAATTGAGAAATTTACGTAAAATTTTCATTGTAAAATATTTTTTATCAAATTAGCATTTCATATATCATAAGAAAAGACAAGATGTAGTTGGAGTGAAGGAAAATTTTTCTTTTTGGACGAAATCATTTGCTAAGCTGTACACATTCGTGAATATATGTTATAATGAGGAGAACGTTCCAGAATTATTTCCCACTCTAAACCCACCCATCCAAATCAACATAGGACCAGGTATTACTACGTAACGGTTCGAGTTGCCACACCTTATATCAGTACATCAAGACAGTGAAGTGGAAGATGAAGAAGAAGAAAAACTCAGTCAAAAGAGATACAAAGTACTAAAATAGAGAAGTGAAGAGTGAGAAAATGGTGAGATTCGGTATAGCGTCGATAAGATGAGGATAATGTGTGTATACAGCTGCGCCATTGACGTCGGTTCTGAGCCATATCACCTAGAGTCAGTCTCTAACTACCGATTTCTCTTGTCTCTCGGACCCCAACCGGCCAGTTTGCATCACCCCATATGGCTCAAACCAACAGTCAAACACTTCATACATTGATGCTATGTTTTAGTCTGGCCGCCTGAAGCCTTTCTTCCAGCCAAGACCTACTTCAGCCCATATTGTGTGACGAGGCAGACGGTGACTAGGCATACGTAATACATGTCCCAACTATCTCAGTCGATGAAAGTTTACAACGTCATCAACTGACTTACTCAAATGTGCATTAATTAACTTCCTTTAGTTATTCAATATATTTTGCCCCCCTAGCCAGAAATAATCCTTGAACGTTCTCTTCACTATAACATATATTCACGAATGTACAGCTTAGTAAATGACTTCGTTGAAAAGAAAATCTTTTTCTTCATCTTATCTTTTCTCATGATCAAATGGGTGTATTCCGTCATTTTATATATGCATTAAAGTATTCTGTCATTATCATTACATAAAGTAACATTCAAAAATAGGAATTTTTAAGTATGTATCATATTGCTTTGGGTAATGGTCAGCAGATTTTTTATGCTATCTAACTGTGGGTTTTAACGAGTATAAATTTCCATAAAATGGTATATATACAATATAGATGAATACCAACACCTGAGAAATCTATACTCAAAACATCTTAGTGATACCATCCACCTTAATTATCTAGTAATTCAATGTAACACATAAAAAAGGCAACCAAATTTTCAAAGGGACCTTTTCATGATGAGAATATACTGTAAACGGAATGACTAAAATACAAATCAACAATTAACAACAGTAATAATAGTGTAGATCAGGAAAAAAGAAGAAGATTGTTTTACAATAAAATATGCTGAACACCTACGAAATCTTCTCTACATAACTCTACTGAATAGTCTTTGGATCAAGGTTAAATAAATTAACTGACCTCCGCTAGGAGTTAATTCAATATTCTTTTTATCATGTTCTAAGCGTCGTTTCAATTCTTCACATAATGATATTAAATAGGTTTGAATCCTTCGTTTTTCATGCTAATATTGTAAAGAAAAATTAATTGAGTGAATTAACAATAAACAATAAGCTTACTTCACAATCTCGATCACATGCTTCAGCCTCTTTTGTGTACTCACGATAAATTGTATCAAGCTGTGATGATAGAGAAAAATGGGTGAAAAGATGAAAAGGAAAGTAGAAATACACAATATGAAACAGATATATGTATAGATTATAATTCAAGTTGTTATTCATCGTAGACTGACATCAGTTGAAGGAACAAAGGAAACCTGGGAGCACTGGACAGCTGTCTCGTCCTAGTATGGGACTCCTCAGCAGTGCGCACCACGACCCCACCAGCAGGGATCGAACCCGCGACCTTCAGGTTCCGCGGCCAGCGCGTTACCATTGAGCCACTGGGTCAGAATCCAATGCTCCATATTTCCAACTTCTGTTAGCTCACGATATATAGCGCAACCGCTACCCAATGTCAACTCTGAGTATCTGTCCTCATGGCCATCAGGCTTTGACTCCACCGGTCACGACTTCTCATTGGAACTTCGGGAATACTTCTCGAAGCTAGTCGCCAATGAGCACCAGTTCAGTTAAATTTTTAGGGGGAGTTGTGGCGATTTGGAATTATTTCAAGTTGTTATTCATCGTAGACTGACATCAGTTGGAGGAACGAAGGAGGAGGAAACAGCTGTCCAGTGCTCCCAGGTTTCCTTTGTTCCTCCAACTGATGTCAGTCTACGATGAATAACAACTTGAAATAATTCCAAATCTCCACAACTCCCCCTAAAAAGATTATAATTCGATATTTTATTATTCACAGGGTATATCGGTCTTACTTCAGACAAGTAGTTCACAATTCTAAGCATTGAAAGGATTTGAAATAACACTGAGTAACTAATCACATGAATAATACCAGAATGCAGAGAAGTTAACTTGACTATAATCTTGATTTCGAAATGTGCTTATAAATCTGCAAGTTTATATGAACTGGATAAAAATTGGATTCTCTAAGACTTCTAAGTAAATCTCTTCTAGATGCAAATTTTCAATAAAATCATTCATAGAATAACGGTTTCGGAAACGACTGCTACTCTATAATGGTATCGTTTATATATGATCCAGGTGAGTTGACAAAATGACTCTTAAATGTAGAATGCAAACTTTCAGCTTAACCGTAAAATATATCGCAATAGGGATCTATGTGAGAAACTCTGCAAGAAAAAATACAATACTGCCATGAATAAGAAACATGTAAGAGAACACGGAACAAAGTGAGATTTTCGGATGCAGATAAATAGCCACGAGTAATCTGGAATGTAGCTAACAAAATTGAAGAGATTTTCTGACTTGTAAAGAATGATCTCTGCCACTGTTCTGAAGAGGATGTAAGTATGAGTTGTTGATGCTGTTAGCAATATCCACACAACAATGATGCCATCTATCTTGTTTAAAAGGGTAAGATCAAATGAAGTACCAGACGCCACTGTGCTGCAGCAAAAGTAGAGTGGTGTCTTCTTCAGTATTCTATTAGAGTTTGCAGAGTAGATCTGCATATTTGGAGGTGAACCAGGAGGCGTTCTATCACGAGCTGTGTGAGGATTTACCTTCCGAAGAAATTAATGTACTTCACAGCAACCTTGGCGTCCAGATTCGACTATGTCAAGTTGAAGATTTACCAGACGCTGATATTCTGTAAATATGTCACTCAGAGTTAGCGTTGGATCTTCATTCAAAAGATTCAGCAATCGCATTCTAATGTCAGTAAATTTGATGATTGAAAGCTACATATCAGTGTAAGGGATTTAAACTGACCTGTTGAAGATTTGAATCGTTCAAACTAACGGCTGACGATCCAGACATGCGTAAGGAAAGAATATTTTTCATCTATTACCATTGTGAGACAGTCGTATTTTGCACTGAAAAGCAAGGAGTAATTTCGGAAGTGTTCTCGGTGTTTGAACTTTGGTGTCGAATGTGCATTCAAGTGCATTCTAGGGCAAAATTATGTTACAGTATTGGTCTAATTCGGCTGAACTCAATTTTAAGCGTAGTAAGCGCACCTTCCAAGTACCATCATGGCCAGCAAAATCGCACGTTTATACAGCTTGAACCACGTATCAAAAGTAACACTTGCGTCCGGTTCGTAATGAAATATCGTGATTTTATTTACATTATCATCAACAGAAGGAGCAGTTATACTGGGAGTCGCATTTGGTAGTTTAGCAGAGGTAAGTCTTGCGTCAACGAGAAACTCGATAATCTTTGTTCGTTGATTTAGAAATCGATTAAACATTGCGAAATCCATTTTTAAACACCTTATCATCACCGGTGACATTTTCGGATGCAGCTTAATGAGGATTCATAATCTAGATACAGGATGAACGATACGGTACTCGATAACTCACTCCGCTACTAGGAAGAAGACAGTATTGAAGTGAAGAGAGTTCACTTCAATCTGAAAGCATCAATTTAGGGGTACAACTCTCGCGTTTACATACGATGTAAACTTGTTTGTTGCGAAAAAGTAAATTATCATGCTAAATGTAGGAGATTAATATTTAGAGAAATACATCCAAGGCAGGAAATAAGCGTGAACAAGATAATTTAAATTTCTGTACAAGGTAATCATGAAATTTCAGCATCAAACGTTCATTTTTGAGAATCCAACATCAGCAATAGACGAATACTAAGTGATGAAAATATTCATTATTACGAGTATATTGAAGTGTGAATATACATCTGTACTATCATGGTTGAATATTCTTTCTGTGTGACAAGAGTTAGATTGTTTCAGATTCAACTTTGGAAATCCAATTCACTCATATGCATATATATATATATATATATATATATATATATATATATATATATATATATATATATATATACGCTGATTTAAAGGCCATCGACTGTAAAAAACAAGTACCCTATAGTAAGTAATTTAAATATCAGCTACATCAATATTTGAACACAATTTCGCCCTAGGTGTTAAATGCTAATCGAAAGCTTACCAGCTTGTCTAAAAAGAGTATCTATACCGTTGAAGAAGCTGATACTCTTTCCTAGAGAATTCTAACGTGCAAACCTCGAAAAAAAAATGTAGCTAAAATATTTCAATTATGAATGGACTAGATCATGTTGGCCAACAAGTTTCTCTGTGGTAACCAGTGTAATAAACCAATAGTTCATACATATATTATACTTAACTTAATATATCATTATACATCAGGTACGAACCTTACACGGAATATCGGTTATACCAAGATTACAGATCAACTTTGCTGCTGAGTACCAGTAAGATGTATTCAAATCACAGACTTCTTATTTTTATTCAGGCTCCTTAATACTGTGTGCTTCAGTTTAGTTATCTTACAGCAGAATATACCATCGAAACTAAACACATAAATAACGAAAATCCAACTCGGAAACTACATGCTAGTTTGAACAGAATGCCAGGAGTGAAAACTATTATACGAAGGAAGACTAACGACATTGCTTGCATGCCAGAACTTAGGCAAGCGAAACACATCTTGATCTTGTGACCCACTAGTTGATAACAGACTAACTAATCAGATAAATTAAAATTCAAAATAATGAATAATAATGAGATAGTAGTTACTGCCTAAGTGACAGGCAATTGGCATACTTTTTTCCAGTTGAAAAGCTCACAAAATGAATGATCTAACTTATTTATGAAAACGTTACGAGAAACCGATCTCGGCAATGGTTTAATTAATTACTTGTGAGTAGCACACAACCTACTCCAGTCTCAATATACAGGTAGCCTCATCAACCATTAGTAAATATGCACGGTTCATAACTATTTACCATAGTTACTTCTGTGACCGGTAATGAGACCTAGCAGTCTATGAGCGATACGAACCTAACGCACGAAAGAACCTGTTCTAATCGCTAATAAGAATGTCAAATACCACCGGCACACGAAGAGCTATAACTGTCTCAATAACAGTCAAAACAGTTGAGAGGGATGCTGAATACATACATTCTAAACGACCTTGACAAACACTAAACTCACTAGTAGGTTAAAAGAGTTGACAACCAATGAGAGTTCAGCCTTCAGAAGCAGTGGCAAAAAGAAAAATTGGCAACAGCGCAAAGAGGGTACAAAAGCAGGAACAATAAACACATTTTAATGTTATAGGCAAATATCAGGCAAAACTTAGGCACAGTTAGGGGTCACTGATTACAAGTACTTATATTTAAAGGTAAAAAATGGCACAATAAATCCTTCTACTTACCTTATGTTCATGTAAAATTTGTATACGTTGTTTTTCTTCTGAATACCAATTTTCAATCTCTTCACGAATTTTAACATATTCTATGGTTGTATAGTGGTATCGAAATTAAAAAAAAAAATTACCTGGATGCTTTTTATTAGCTAATTGATCTATCTGGTCCTGAATACTTGCAACCTTTGAGTTATAAGTATCTTCGATGTCGTCACTAACATCGCTGAGGTCTTCCTGTGCTACTGCCGATGCTGATACGCAACTAGAGTTTTCTGTGTGTTTTCGCTTCATTTACATAAAGATTTTCATAGTCTTGTTACTATAAGAGTAATATATGTGTAAAGAAAAGAAAGAATGTGAAAAGTGAAAGGATACAACAAAGGCTCAAACTAGGTGTAATACACAACTCAATAGCCATATGTACGTTCATGTACTAGGCTATGAGCCATATCTGTTATTTAAGTTTATCACACCACCTGACTACCAAAACTTCGGTAAAGATTACGGACTGAACAAGTGAATCACTGCTTACTGAAGTAAAATTATGGTAGTGTACGTTATAACATTAATCCATAAGATATTTAACTTTTGGTCTATGCAATTTATAAAGCTGTAGGCCTCCTCTTCAGGACTTGCTCACTAGATCATAAAGATAATAGAGGAGTACCAGATTTGGTTCGAAATCTGACTGACTGACTGACAAACTGACTGATAAAATCAACGTAGAACGCCACAAATAACAAAAGTACAGATGAGCTGGATATAAAAACGGGGTGGAAAGGACACTGCCTCACATGCTGTCCACTAACATCAAACCAATGATGGATACAGGTAGATCATATTGCTATAAGCCATATTCGAAGGATTACCACTCTTTCTAGAGTTCCAATTTGGACCCCGATTACGCACTATAAGGAGCTTGTGTATGGCTGCACCTTACTGGTCACAAGAAACAGGAGTAAGTAAAGCCTTTATATGCTCGAGGAAGCCAAGTATGTATTTAAAGGAATTAGTTAAGCATTTATCTGAAAGTCATAGCAGTGCTCATCCCCAGGAAACCTGGCGTTATATTAGGTCTGCTGTCGAAACAGTGGTAAAGACAATTGGTAACCTACACCCGAAGGTTAGCAAACGTTACTGGATTTCCGCAACGTCATCCAAACTGATTGATGAGAGAAGACTGATTCCAGCTGGGTCTAACCCCAATGAAAGGGTGAAAGCAATTTAAATTTAAATTAACCAACAGTCTTTAAGTCAATCGCGACAAGTGGTGGGTGGCGAAAGCGATACGACCCTAAGCAGCAGGACCTGATGGCTTGCGACAAAAGGCTTTTAAGTAAGGTGGTAGTGAATTAATGAGTAGAGTAACGAAGACAAAAGGTAGTGTATAAGAATCAGAGGTACATCTGTTAGGTTGCTCCACTTCACCGATCATTCCAGTCTATGAGAAGGGAAAGAAGTCTTCTCGTGACAAATATGGAGAATCACTTCAAACAATATAGTGCTCACGATCTTTGCATCCACAGCTATTCGACGCCAAGCCGGAGCTCGCAAACAGCAAACTCGAGAAAACCAAGTAGGCTCCAGACCTGTACAAATTTACACAGATCAGATATTCAGCCTCCAACATGTTCTGGAACACAGGCATAATTACCAGCGGTCAAAACTTGTTATACTGCTTAACCTGAAGGCAGATTTGACTCAATCCACCGTTAGGTGATGTGGTAGAATCTAACTGTGAAGGGAGTACACCCAGCAAGTGTATAACCCTTATTAAAGATCTCTACCATAAATCTTTTATTTTTAACGGCCGTGTTTCACGGCTGTCCAACATGATAGGTGGACTGCAGCACAGTATGCCCGTCCTTGGTTAGATAGTCGGGTATCTCCACAGTCGGCACCACAGGTGACTCATGTTGGCAAATGCCAAACGAACCTTCTGTATCCGAGCTGAGATTTCGTCAGCAACCAGCCCATTCGGGCTGATGCAACCTCCAAAGTGAGTGAAGTTGTCGACATATTCCACTACTTCACCCCTTATCATTAAACTGGGAGTGGTTACAAACCAGTCCTGGAGCGTCGTCTTACATTCAACAGGTGTAAAATGCATCCCAAGTATACTCAGATTTCTGCTCAAGGAGTTCAGAAGACCCTGCATTTTGTCAGTGTATTCACCTAGTTGGAAAATATCGTCTACATACTCTAAGTCAGCCAAATGACCTCCAGAGAGTAGTTCAATGCATGTGAAGTCAGACATACCTAAGGTTATGTCCATTAATACGTCTATGACGAAGTTAAATAGGAACGGCGACAGTGGGCAACCTTGGCAGATACCATTAGTCGTCGTCAATTCTGATGATAACTCTCCATAAGCCCTGACACGGCTGCGTGAGTTCGAGTAGAGAACTTTGATTAGCGTTATATGATTGCTTCATACTCCCTTTGCAGTCAGACGCTGCCACAATAACTCACTTAAAGACGCCCAACACTGGCTGTATTTCTCAACCTGGATGTGGCATTTGACTACTATGATAGAGAGGAAAACAGGTTTGGTGTCATCTCGAAGGTGGAGGAAAGCTTGGGATGCCGTGCAGCAACTGCGACCAGGTTTGAATACATTTGGGGAACGTTGGCTTATGTAGCAGATTGTCAGCTGACACCTGATCTTATTACAAATACCACGTAGAGGCATATCCGAGACACCAAGATTCTCAAAACAATCGAGATCCAGGAGGTTTGAATCAGCGTCAGATAGATGACAAAATCCATTTATCGAAGTATCGTGAAAAGATACAGTACATCATAACCAACCTGTTACTGGTAATCGGCCACCACATGCGCTAATAGCAGTTAATCCAGTCTTCTAGAGAGGAGGTCAGTTACTCTTCTACCATAGCTTCTTAGGAATAATCATAATATTGAAAGCCATGTCGATTTGTGATCGTACTGGATGCTTACTTATCTGGACCGTGATATATTTTCTCCGTGCTGGTGCACGTGCTTGAAAAGCAGCAGCAGTAAGACTAAGAGATTCGCCAACTGGTCGAGACTTCGATCTTCGACGGTTACTGGATGGTGACTTGCCTGTTCTTTGTGATGGGTACTGCCTGCGAAATTCGTTCTTGTGAGCAACAGTACTACCATTTCTGTATTTTTCTGCTTATAAGGACAAGATTTGACGAAATGTCATGCACCACAATGCCAGCAGGGGGATGGAGAGGTCTTCTTCATGTTTCCTATGGTACTGTATGATCTGTTCGGATGACGAACAGAAGACGAAGAACCAAGGATCTTTCGGCCAGAGAGAGGATACAGAAGAATTAGGTGTCTAGCGAACCCTATGAACTTCATGATCACCCTGGAGTCCGGATTGGACTAAACTTGTATCCTGTTTCAGGTTGACCAATCATCGATATTCAGCAGCGATATCATTCAACGTTAGTCTTGGTTCTTGCTCCAACCGACCTGGCAATCTTACTCTAATATCTATGAATTTGGGGGACTGAAGGCTGCATTAGTATCAAAGATTTGAATTGGTCATCGGTGATAGACTCAGCTGGAATTTCTCGCATTCGCGATTAACAATACCAACGTGAGTGAGGGAATCATCATTCTTGTTCAAGACCAATTTAAGACAACGATATCTGGCATTGAAAAGAGACGAGTGATCACCAAAGTGTTGTCTTAGGGTCTGTATTGTGGCATCGAAGGATCGATCTCTTGGATTCTGTGGCAGTATTATAGTGCAGTATTGATCCAATTCGGATGGACCAAGTTTTCAAAAGAGGAGATGAACTTTCCATGAATCATCTTAACCAGCAAAATCAACTCTGAAGTGGTCTTCATATCTTCGAAACCAAGTATCGAAAGTCACATTAGCATCCGGATCATAATGAAACTGGTTGCAATTCCGTCGACTGAAGGGGCTGCTGATATGGCAGGCATAGGATTCGATGCTTCAGCTTCAGAAATTCTGTACTGAGTTATTGACCCAGTAATCTTCATTTGTTGTTCGAGAAATTTGTCCAGCTTCAAAGAGTCCGTTTTTGATCCCATCCCCGTCGCTACTGCTGTGACCCGCGGTATATATAACGATACAGTACTCCGACGCAAGACGATTACCAATAGAACAATGACTTCTCAACTCAATATTCAGCTGACACCAGAAGAAAATAACGGGATTGAAAGTATTTTACTCCAACCGAATGAATTTAGTTGAAAACTCAGTTGTTTGTATGTAAGTCAAAGAAGTTAACTTCGTTCAGACACAATTTTGCAATAACCATACTACCAAAGGTCTGCCTATTGTTGTCCTCCTTCAAAGAGATTTTTTGGTAGAAAAGTTCTTAATAGATCTAGAATATGCAGATGACATGGTTCAGTTAGGTAAACACGCTGACAGGATGTGGAGCCTCCTGGACACATTGGGTGACAATTTGAGTATGTTTAGGATGTGTTTCATGGCAACCAAATGCAAATTGTGGTTCGAGGACTGGTCTTCGCTGGTGCTTTGTCTAAGGATAGGGATTCGAGTGGTTTAAAGAGTTGACCACTTCACTTGAGAAGTGGGATCAACCCTGGTGGATCAGTGGCTGACGAAATCTCTGCACAAACACAAGAGGATCGCTTGACTTTCGCCAACTCACCCCACTTTGGGGTCAATGGCACGATATCCGACTGTCTATTAAGTGTCTCGTATACTGTGCTGCAGTTCACTCTGTTCTACCATATAGTTGTGAAACATGTCCACTGAAGGTAGAGGATATTGAGACTTCAGGTGTTCGATCACCGTTGCCTCCGTAACAGAGGCTGTGTGCTGGTGTCGCTACTTCGGTAACTGAGAAATGGAGATTCAGGTAAAGGAGGGAAGTTAGTTGATGAGGTTATGAACCTTCATAGGCTTAGGTAGTTGTGCATAACTAGTCATCTTCTACCTCGTCCCAAAATGTCAAATGTAACATATCAGGTTAGAAAAATGTCAAGGGCGGGCAGACTAAGACGTGGAATCATTGCATGAAGTCTTTGACTGTTGGGAAGTACAGGCTTACCGGTTGGGGGCCACGTTATAATAGAAACCAGCATTTGAAGACTGCAGGTGACATATCTCTGTATCAATCTGGTGCAGAGGCATCCATACATTATCCGCATCTTAATCCTACTTCCTCCCCCGAAATGCCCTGGCGTATGTTAACAGCCTCTGCTAGAGAAGTCCTATTCACTGTCTTCCAGTGGCCGGGGTGTTCTTAGAGAAATGAAAGAGCGTAAGCGAATGTTCGGCGCTTATCACGATTGGTCGATACTGAGGGTCCACCTAGGAGAGTTGAAAAAGTCTGGTTCTAAACTAACGGTGAACATGGTCTCCACGTTCCAGATCGGACGAAACGGCATATGAATCTATTTTGGTCACCGACAACCATGGGAATGCAGCTCCTGATGTTGCTCCACTACATTGTGGATTAGACTTCAAGTCATAAGCTAGGTGAGTGGTCTCCAAAGAAAACTACCTGTTTCAGTCTGGGCCTCCAGGCAGTGTCTCAGCCACCATACAAAATATGGAAATATAATATACAATGAAGACGTCGAAACAATTGACCAACTTTCCCGTTAATCCTCAAGCTCTCCACACTATGAACTCTATAACTGATTACTCAATTTATTGCTACTATATTGTTTTTGTTGTTACACATGTACTGTATTTCTTACTACTACCATTTTTGCTTTTGTCTTTATCTTCACTTTACTCAGTTGCTCTCCATTGCTTAGACTTCTGGCCTTTCTGCACCGGTTTGGGTCGCTGAACAGTTGCCTTTATAAAGCTGTCCTCCAGTGAGACGCATAATACAGCTATCCTAAAACCACGTATACAGTTTAGGCTCGCCACTTTCAGTTTTCGCACCTTGATGCAGATCAGAAAACAGGTATGTTTGGCTAGGAATCTGGAAAACCTCGCTATTGATGTTTGCTGCATCTCAAATACCCACATTCAAAATCCCAGTGAAATGCTTCGAAAATCGGCAACCAGCTTCGCTAGTGTCAGTGTCGCACTTATTGCTAGGGTGGAAAGTTGCACTACTCAACTGGATTCACTTCAACAGTCGTCTGCGTGCTGTTAGGCTAGAAGGTTCATATCGAGTAAGAAGTAACCGAAAAAATAAACGATATCCTCTTTATCTCTGCCTATCCTCTGATGAATTGCACCCCGGATGCAATCAAGGATGAATTCTATCATCAACTGAGTGAACTCAAGCGTGTGCGCTCGACGGATATCGTAGTGCTGGCCGAATGCGATGGTCGGGTGTCTAGGCCCTAAGGAGAATCGTTCAAGTGGTCAGTAGGGACTAGTCGGCCGCAGGTCGGACGATAGAGATCGTCTTCTGTGGCTTTACGTAAACCACAACCTATTTCTAGCAGGCACCCACTTCTGGGACACCTGTCGCCGTTGTGCTACTTGGCGTCCCCCCTCTTCCAATCAAGCCTGGACTCAAACAGATTACACTGCAATCAACCGCTCCATATGGAGTACCCGTTTGGACTTTGATCATGCTTTAGTGTGTGTTAAGCTTGTCTTGAGTTTTGGTGGTCATCAAAACCATCGTCCAAAACGGGTCGATGCATGCAAATTAGTTGCACCTAACATTGCAACTACATACCAATCCGAGCTACATTTGAAGCTAGCAACCGATCCTCCAGAAAGTGTAGATGAGCATTGGCCGCACTTGCAAGACACCATGAAAACGGCGAGCAAAGCCACTTGGGGCTTAAAAGAGCGTCCTGATAATAAACACTAGGTCTCTGTGAGGTCCTAACAACTTCTTGACGCCCACCAGCCATTCTTTCGGGAGAGATTACAAAACGCTTACGCAAGGGTCGTGAAGCTTGGCGGTCAGAAGGCGCAAGTGAGATGGAAGCAGCAGCTACATCTGGCAATAGTCGGAAGCCATCCCAGATCGCCCGAGCCACTGGCAGCAAGAAGCCTAGTGTTAGTGAGACGGTCTGTGAGGTAGATGGTTTTCCGATAATAATCTACGAAGACGTCTGGGGCGCTAGGAGGAACACTTTGAAAAGCTGTTTAGCTATCCAACTGCTCCTGCATCCTCAGTTTCAGGGTATCGTGCCCCATGGTCAGTTAACACTGACCCATTTAACGAAATGGAAGTTCATACGGAACTTAAAGTTCTGAAAAGCCGACTGAGACAACTTACCCTCAGTTCTTCTTAAAAAAGAAGGGACGACTCTAGTTAGGGAACTAACTAGATTGCATAAGATATGGCAGATTGTGTGCTTCATCACCCTGGAATGAACCCATCACTGCGTCCATCTTTTAAAAGAGGTTACATAATGTATTTGAAAATCATCGGCGTATTAGCCTGTTATCAGTGGCTTCGAAAATATTGGCTGCTATCCTAATTCGCAGACTGCAAAATGCGTGAGAAAATGATTTGTGAGGAGCAGGTCAGGTTTTATTCAGGTCGTGGATGCATTGATCATGCGTTTACACTCCACTAGATACTTGAACATAGCTACACGTATTACAGGCCAACAATCGTTAGTTCTGACATTAGAGGTGGCTTCGATTCGCTGGACAAAGTTGTACTCTGAAATCGTTTGTCAGAGAGGGGCGTGTCTGAAATATTTATCAATATCTTGAAAGCCACCCCAGGTAGAATTCTGGCATAAAACCACCTGTCTGGATTGTTTCAAACAACCAGTTGGGTTAGGCAGAGTTGCCCGATTTCTCCATCCGTTATCAACTTTGTCATTGATGACATTCTTTAGACAGTTCTGAAGGTGCATTATGGTGTAGATCTACTACCCGAAGAACGGCTTTTCGATCTTGAATATGCAGATTATATCGTTTTACTGTGAGATAACATACAGGCTACTCAAATCGCACTTAATCAGTTGGTGATTAGTATTCGTAAGTAAGCTTTGTGCTTCGCACCATCAAAGTGCAAAGTACTTTTGCGAGATTGGCAGGAGTGTGTGCCTGCACTCACTCTCGGTGGTGAGCCCTTAGAAGTACTTGAGAAGTTGGTGTGTTTGGGTAGTTATGTGAGTGCTGGTAGAGGTGTAAGTGATGAAATTTCTAACCACATATCAAAAGCCAGAGTGGCATACGCCAATCTGGACCACCTTTGTCGTCGTCACAACTTTAGTCTGACCATAAAAGGTAGGGTTTACAACGCTTCTGTGCGGGTAGTTCTGCTCTGCCCATGTGAAACCTGGCCTCTTTGAGCTGAGGATGTGCGACAACTGTGTTGGATCATTGTTGTCTCCTTAGGATTTCTCACATTTGGTGGTAATATGCAAAGGGTTCTAAGGTAGGACAGCGTGTTTGGGCATGATGGAGATCGCCATTCAATAAATGAAGTCATCTGGAAACACCTGCTTCAGTGGCTTAGACAAGTGTTACGCATGTCATCCCAACGGCTTCCATACCGTGCATTGTTTGTTGGCCGTATGTGTGGATGGAAGAAATTTAGGAGTGGTCAGTGTATGATGTAGCTCCATGGGATGAAGGATAGTTGTATCGAGTTAGCACCTGACGATGCACAACGACTTTCTGGGTGGGATCCAAGAGATCACACAACCCAGTAGCTTGAGACATTATCAAATATGGGTCAGAATCGAAATCAATAGTGGTTAGGTTGTAACTCCCTTTCATTTGCTGCTGAAACGTAATGAATGTTTAGTTCTGAATATCTCAGACTGTCCTTCTAATCACTCTATTTTTATTGCTTTCCTTGTAATCTAATTTTCATTTCTTGGTGCCCTTGCTCCTCCATGTTTGTGTTCTAATACTAACAATATCCGTCCTTCCTCTCTTTTACCAGTTTTTAATGCTGTTGACCTGTTCTTTATGTTTTTATAATTTATCTTAGTGCCTTCTCGCTTGATATGCTGATATAAGGTGTGACTACTTGGACAGCAACGCAGTAATGCAAGGTCTTATATTTCTGTTGACAAACTGATGGATTTTTACAGAGTCGAAGAAAAGAAAACTGAAAGTAAGATAATTGACTGGGTTGCTTTACCTCAAAACTTCTAACGAAAACTTTTCAATTATCATAATGCAGGGATGTCATTAACTTCTCTCTCCTTATATACCGTACATGATTAAGTTTTATAACAACCAGATGACAAAGAGTGACAACTAAAAAAGAACGCTTTCTAGGAATAAAATTATATATATATATATATATATATATATATATATATATATATATATATATATATAAGCATCAATCACAATATTACTGTAGTCACATGAGTAATGAGTAGCAATGTTGCAGACAACCAAATGCAGGTTGGGAAAAGAAACCGTGCAACAATTCATCGTGTGGACTGCGTCTGAAATGGGTGCATAACCATCCGACGCCTAACTGCAGTTCGAGAACAGCAAACTCACGAAAACCGAATAGGCTTTAGTTCTGAGCAAGGTTGCGTCAATAAGATATTCACCTCCCGACAGGTTCTGGAACACAGACATACTTGTTATGCTTCTTAACCTGAAGGCAGTATTTAACTCTGTCGACCTTGAGGTGCCGTGGCAGAGTCTGACTGCAAAGGGAGTATGAAGCAATCATATAACGCTAATCAAAGTTCTCTACTCGAACTCACGCAGCCGTGTCAGGGCTTATGGAGAGTTATCATCAGAATTGACGACGACTAATGGTATCTGCCAAGGTTGCCCACTGTCGCCGTTCCTATTTAACTTCGTCATAGACGTATTAATGGACATAACCTTAGGTATGTCTGACTTCACATGCATTGAACTACTCTCTGGAGGTCATTTGGCTGACTTAGAGTATGTAGACGATATTTTCCAACTAGGTGAATACACTGACAAAATGCAGGGTCTTCTGAACTCCTTGAGCAGAAATCTGAGTATACTTGGGATGCATTTTACACCTGTTGAATGTAAGACGACGCTCCAGGACTGGTTTGTAACCACTCCCAGTTTAATGATAAGGGGTGAAGTAGTGGAATATGTCGACAACTTCACTCACTTTGGAGGTTGCATCAGCCCGAATGGGCTGGTTGCTGACGAAATCTCAGCTCGGATACAGAAGGTTCGTTTGGCATTTGCCAACATGAGTCACCTGTGGTGCCGACTGTGGAGATACCCGACTATCTAACCAAGGACGGGCATACTGTGCTGCAGTCCACCTATCATGTTGGACAGCCGTGAAACACGGTCGCTGAAAGTAGAAGACATGAAGCGATTACTGGGTTTCGATCACAAATATCTTCGTAACATTGCTCGCATTTGGTTGGATAACAATATGAGGAATATGAAGGTCAGGCAAAGGGTACCAGGCAAAACAAGCAAGTCGATTGATGAGGTTTTGAACCTTCATCGACTGAGATGGCTTGGACGTGTACTGCGCATCCTGAGCCACCGCCTATCTCGACGTGCTATGTCAGGGGTAGTTGGATTAGGTTGGAAGAGTGTTCAGGGTGGTCAGACTAAAACGTGGCACCAGTTGATGAAGTTTTTAACTACTCGTTTGAGCCATGTAGGGAGATAAAGACTGTCGTTATATTTGGATTATTTATTGGTACACTACTTAATCTTCTTTGATATCCCTTTTTTCCATCAACCTGTTCTGTGTACTAGTATAAAGTTTGGCAACTTGAGCCGATGCGTCCGTCTGAGATTTCGTCAGTCAGGATTTTGTAAGCTGTTATCAAGTCGCTACGTAAATTACGGTAACCAAGAGAGTAAAGCCCTTGGTCTTTCAGTTTGTCCTGATAGGATTTTTGCCACCTTCCCACAACGTCCTTCGTTGCTCACCCCTGGACTTTCTCCAAGAGGTTCATATCTCTTTGTAGGTATGGTGATGGTATGACGTTGTGGACCTCTAAATGAAGCGATATATAGGGCTTGAGGAAGGGTTCCAGGGTGAGGGCACCCAGTTTTCTGCGCATGAGGTACAGTACTACGTAGGCTCTGAAGGCATTTATTGGCTAATTGGAGGTGTCTAGCTTGTCAGCCGGTATTAGTCCTAGGTATTTTTCAGTGGTGGTGTGGGAAGAGTAGGATACTTTTAAAGAGTCAAGAGTCCGGAGATACATGGTTTAGAACTTATCCAGGTCAAATGCTAGTCCGTTATTATTCACCCACTCTGAAAGCAATCTGAAATCTGTAGTTGCTTCCGTCTGGGATCTCACAGCTTTCTATAACTTAGCATCGTCAGAGTAAAGTGGGATTGAGGAGCTGAGACCCAGTGGGAGGTCATCCACAAAAGGATAGAATAGCGGCAGACCCAGAGTCGCTCCATGTTATACACTAGATGATGATGTCCTCCAAGTTAGAAAAGCCCTGTTGACTTCTGTGCAGAATTCCCTTCCGTCTAAGTAGTCCTGGAGCCAGGAGAGCACCTGACTGTGGGTTTTCAACCTTGATACTTTGCGTATGAAAGTGGCGTGTTAGGCTGTGTCAAAGGTTTTGGCAAAATCCGGGAAAAGCACAATCAGAGACTTAGAGGTCCCCGAATGTCACCCAGTTATCATCAGCTGCCAGAAGGTTTGAGGTGCAGGATCTACTCTATAGGAAGCAGTGTTTAAAAACATTTAATGCATTCTTTCTGTCTAAGCACTCGCTGACATGGTCGCCTACCAAGCTCCATTACTTTCAACGACACTGATAGAAGTGCAATAGCCCAATAGCATTTCGGGTTCTGCCTGTCTTCCACTTTGAGGATGGGAGACAGAATAGCGTATTTCCACTAGCAGAAGCATGTGTTTGTCTAAAGAGTGTAGAAACAGAGTAGGAAGCGGATCATACAAGGCGCCCGCACATTATTTCAACCCAAACGAACGAATGTCATCGCATCCCAGTGATTTTTCTGTACGGAACTTTGACAGCTTTTAGAGGACCATAGCAGCAGTTATCTTGACTTTACGCAACTCTTCAACATTAGGAAGTGCCGAATGTTGCTCAACCAGTTGGCAGTTTCGGTTAGATGACGGAATGTTTAGTTTTGTGTTGAAGATGGCGCAAAAGGTTTCGGTAGTCTTCAGAAGGTTCTCTCCACTCGGCCTCTGCATAACGCAAGCTTCCTAGGGGGTAGATTTTCTCTCCATTACGAACCTATATCGATTTTAGAAGTTTGTCTCCAGCTTCTGGGCAGAGTTTGTCCGGAAAGATACCGTCTCCACTCACCGATGTTGCACCGAATCCTTAGAACTATGTGTGCGCAATAACCCAGCCGGTAGACACTTTGGGTGCACTCTGACATTTTTGGGTGATTCTCGAAACCGATTTCAGGAGCAGTTTGGAACTTCTGAGCACCTCTCCAAAATAAATTATATTTCGCAAGATTACAGTCTTTTAGGAAATTAGTAAGAAACGTTACAGACCACGTAGGCTGTGACCAAGCATCTACAAAGCAAATTCTACTTACACACCTTACTTTCTGCCTGTTATAATGCCTTATTTGCGAAACTTTGGGTACACTGTAGACAATTTGACAGATTTGGGAGCAGTGCAGACAATTTGGGTTATTTGGGCTCATTTCGACAGTTCTGGCCATTTCATGAAGACGGTGATGCACTATCTGTAGTAAGCTTAGGGTTTTTCTGCCGTATTTGCTAAAAAATTTCATAGTGACCCCAAAGTGTTTGCCGACTGGAATCTGACTCTTTGCCGGACAGCCTCCATTTATGCCATGCTTTCCTTTTGACTTTCATACGTTATTGACACACATACCTTATTCTTTAAAACCACAAAAAAATCCCTTTACCTTAACATTAAAAAGAACCAAATAAGAATGCCACCCACAACTGAAATGTTCCGTATACTTCGAAAACCCCTCTGATGCAATATCCGAAACTTTCAAACCTTTGTTCAACACTAGTGTCAACGTCAATATGAGGCATGTAAATGGAAATGGTTGATCGTCTTGAGCTATGGCATCTTGTTCATAGCCACTAGTTCTACTTTCTTTGCCACTTTGCTGCTCTAGGTGAATCAATCTTTCTCACTTTCATGCTTCCATTCTCAAAATGGGTTCTTTGCTCATTATGAGTTTCGCATTTTGTCTCTGGAGGTTGAATATGGGTCCTATGCCTATTTATATAGACGCTTTAAGTTTGTTTAGTGGGTAAAATAAGAGATCTGTACTCCATCTTCTGGTGACTATGCTACCGATTCGCGCGATCACTATTTTTGAAAGATTTGATGGGGTGCATGATGCGTAAACATGCACGTAGTGGTTCACTTTCATTTCCACGTTTCTGTTTTTATGGTTAGACCAGGACGAACATGAAATCCACGGATTTTTTCGCAGGGCTTACGGGCTTTCTTATCGACCATCTCCATCACTTGAAAGTTAACGAAGTGTTTTGAAACAATGAGGAAGCTGAATATCTGTTAGAAGGAACAGAGCAGATGGATGGAAGAAATAGTTGAAATACACGACTGGGTGAAACAGTATTCGCAGGCTGTAACCGGATCTCTATGAATGCCGATTCGAGACTATGCACTGCGGTCTGGATTTGCTACTCTATCTTATAGATCCCAATGCATTTACCCTTGGCAAGTTATTTGGTTGGGCAGTTCATCTTAGATAGCAGAGGCTGAACCCGATCACAGTGTAGTAATTGTGACATCGATTCTAGATGGGTCCTGTTACAAAGGCCGTTCTCTGACTGATAGGGTTGGCTAGTTCGGAATACTCATTTGGTGGTCAATAGATAAACTTGAGAAAAAGTCGAATTTTGACAGGGACTGCAGATGATATAAAGTATATTAAGTGACCAGGATAGTTTCTCCCGTTAGCCTGACAGTTGATTCCCCTTCATTTCCCCACGGTCAAATATATTTGAGTGCCGCTCGGTCTGAGGTGGGACTGCCACGATGTGTAACCCGAGCAGTAAACAAATATGGATTTTCTTCTGCGGGTGGTGAATTAAATGATCAAGAGCCTCCGGGTAACTGTTCTTCTAACTATACTGTTGCTCTCTTACTGGATGCAGCGCCCAGTGAAACATCGTTATTTACCGGCAATGTTTTGAGGAGAAAGAACCATGATGAAACCACGCTCTACTATTGTGTTCACATTCTAATTGTATATCACGTGTTGCGTTCTTCGCTACTTTCATGCGGTTACCGCCGATGTTTTGTTCACTGGAAAAGTTATGTCGTAAGTCTTCTGATAATAATGTCCCTCAACTTGTATTTGATCACCACACCTTCTGAGGCCAAAAATTCGTTAAGCAGCACTTCCCACGTTCGAAATCCGGATCATACTCTAGAGCTCGGGAATGTCGCTTTAAATCAGTCTTCTTGGCCAGGTGAGAGTCTTGATTTCTTTTTACAACTATCCGTGCTTTGACGAAGTCTACGAAAAATGAGGCACAGGCAAGAGGAGCTTTCTCGATGGATCAACAATCAAGAGCAGGAATAAAAATGGCCTCGTATTTACCCCCTGAGTGGCTTATAGGATCGTTCTTGTGCGAACTTGACAGACGCAAAGACCATTCACTAATTATTCGGACTTGTTATATACCCAGGAATACGAGACCAAGGAAGAACACGGTAGCATAGTCAGATGGAATAGTATATTTGGATGGTTGTGCCAAGATACCAATGCGTTCTAACTAACTGGCTAGACAGTTGAATACGAGCAGTGCAACGTAACACGACAGCGTGCCAAATGGCCAGGATGCTTGACCGGGTGCCTTCAGCTTAGCGAGTCCAGTCAAACTATCAAGGTCAGCGTTGATGTTGAATCTCGTCGACCCCTAGTCCATCGACTCTGGAGAAACATGTGACGCTACAATTCCAACCAAACCGAAATTCGCTAAGGATACAATGACTATTCCCGTAACCAGTCATATACACCTCCTGGAACACCCACAACTACAACGTTCAAGTTTTAATAATATTAATAACAACCGCTTTATTCTGAAAGCTATTTCGGGAATACTCAGCACTTCATGTAGCACCAATTGGATAGGGACAGTACATACGCATACGCAGCAGAGTGAAAATAGGTAGAAATTACATGAAGAAAAGATAAAACAATTCAATCCGTCCCCAAGTTCCTTCAGTAGGCACAGCCAGTTAAGGTGCACAGGCACATTGGCAATTACGTTCATAATACGTGTGAAGTTACAGGTTCACCTTCAGTTAGTTTGCTTTTAGAAGCAGAATTTAATTAGCTAGTTCACTTCTAGTACTTTCTTCATCACACAGCAGACGAGCTAAATGCGCTATCTTAGGGTTTTTATATTTTTTAGTACCTTCATGAAGTCTTCCGTACTCGCTCCTCGTCTTTCCAGATGACCGACACGCAGAGAGCTTCGAGCGAAGAGGATGCCAGCCATCTAATAGAATAATCCACGCCAGATGTTTACATGAGTTAATGTGTTTGTCCACAACAGTTTTAACTAGAAGGTAAGTGGGTAGACCACTAGTTCTGCTGACAAGCCTCAGAGTTCTACACAGTATAGCATAGCCTATTTTCAGCAACCCATGAAAAAATAAAGGGGAGCAATCGAGGAAGACAGGTAGGATGCGGGAGTTTATAGAAGGCAAGAGAAGAGGCTGAGTAACACCAGATACTCTCAGCTTCCTAATATAGAAGGTTAGGTGGACAATTCTCTCGGAAATTAGTGTGATATGAGAAGAACAGGAAAGGTCTGAAGAAAAACGCGCACCAAGAACAATCACATTCATAAAATTCTCCGGTGCGCAACTATCAGTGAAACGGGGTATACGAGAACTAAGCAATGTACGTAAGTTATGTTGACGTCTAAAAATAAAGTTCACGGTTTGGCATTTTAAAAAATTAACCATTTGATCATTCTCGTAGGATCATCGTCTAACAGTAGATAGAAAGTCATTCGGTCGGCAGCAACCTAGCGACGACGAGATAGGTAAGGAAACTGTTGGGTCAACAGCATACTTAGTGAAATTGTTACCAGCTGAAGATGGTAGGCCACGCAGAAAGAATGAGAAGAGGCTTGGAAGGATGGGTGCTTGGGGAACTCCAGCCACAGTAAGCAGTGATGTGGAGCGCCTCCCTCTGTGAACACTATGCTGTTTCCTACCCGAGAAGTAGGAATGCGCCCAGCTGACTATCCAGCATTCAGTATTTGTCTTGGTTAGTCCATTCAGTAAAAGAGGTCTTGGGAAGTAGTCAAATGCCAAAGTATAGTCTAAAAGGGCACACTTGATTTACATGGCATTTTCACCAAAGCCATAGGCAATACGGTGACATAAGAGAATGGCGGCGTCCAAAGTGCTTCTTCTGCTTTGCATGAAAATCGATTAGGGTCTACGAAAGCCTTCAGTGAGGGTGTAGTGTACCTTCCTGGCACCAAAATATAACTAGGGCTAAAATAAATAGTTTAAATTAAATTAACTAAATAAACCTCTACCTTGCCTCAGGATGCTTGGGTGTTTTAAGTTTTGTTTTAACGAGCATGCATCCGAGCAGGCTCGGACGCCATTTTGCGCTCCATCCTGCTGGCTACCACGCGCGTACTTCGAGTCCCTAGTTCAGCCTTACAGGCTAGATAAGTTGATTAAACCTTCCCCCCATTCATTATTATGACGTTTACCTTAATTAAATACATAGCTCCTTCAAATACATTGCGTATCAGTTCTTTTGATTTGTGTTTTGTTATCAGTACTTACACATTAGGTAAAGTACTGGTTAAGTAGGTACTAGAGCATACCAAGTTAAGTGGGGTTGATCAGACGTTGCGGTATTGTAACACACATCCCTACAAATTGGTGAGCTCGAGTATACCTTTTTACTTTACTTAGTACCTTTGTTTTTCCTGCGTTGACTTATCTGGCCTATTTTCTCGTTTTTGGCACGGTCTTGCGTTTTTTTATTGCACTCCTCATTGGTTATTTTTGCATCGTAATTTTTATACCATTATCATCATCATCGTGCCTCTTTAATTCCCTTATCAGTGGCTTATAACGACTCGACCGCGCAGACGGCAGTGACCCTCCGGCTTCCCACCTTCTGGGCCCACAGACCATCTGCATGGTTCTCCTATGTCGAAGCTCAGTTTGCCTTGAGACACACTCAATCACAAGAAACCAAATCCAACTAAGTCATCGTCAGCTAACCTGAAGTGTGATCGAAGACGTCTCAGACGTGCTAGGTGACCCAGCACCGAATCTTTACAATCGCCTCAAAACCGCCCTCATCAAACGCGTTGCACTTACTGACTAAAGAAAGTGTAAGAACTTTTCAGGGATACGCATCCGGGTGATAGTAAGCCGACCCAACTGCTTCGTCAGATGAAGCAGCTGGTCGCTGACTTCAACACTGATGAAGCATTTCTCAAGCAACTGTGGTTACAGAGGTCGCCACAGTCGGTTCAAGGGATCTTCGCACCTTCCATAAGTGTCCCTTGATACAGCTGGCGGGAGCGGTATACAAAGCTGTGGACGCTACGAAGCCCAACACTGGTACTTCAGCTGCACTGTCTACTGCCACGGATTCGTCCAAAACCCACATCCTCCCCGGCTGGTGAGCCAAGAAGTTTTGATGTTATAGCCCACATCTCGAGATCGTATGAGTTGTGCAGCATCAGAAACGAAGTGTGGTCTGGTAGTTCTTCCAGCGTTCGCACGTCCCGCTCGCGCAACAGGTCTGCCTCCCGTACCGGTAGCAGGCGTTCCAAATCGCGACAATCCCAACCCAGGTTGTGCTGGTACCATAAACGTTATGGTGCCAATGCCAAAAGGTGCACTCGACCTTGCACCTTAGAGGCTAACCAGGCGGGAAACGTGTGAGCCAGCAAGTGACGGCGACTAACGTCGCCGGCGAGCCACTTCCATGTCGCCTCTTTTTCGTCACTGATCGACATTCTGGGGCGCGCTTCCTAGTTGACACTGGGGCAGAAGCTAGCGTCATTCCACCTACGAAGGGAGAGCGTCTGCGGCCAATGTCTCTGCAACTTCGTGCCGCCAACGGTTCGCCCATCACAACCTATGGTCGGAGATTCCTCGACTCAACCTTGGATTGCGTCGTCCTTCGTTGGGTTTTCATAGTGGCGGATGTGACCACCAGTATTATTGGTATGGATCTCTTACGGCACTATCAGCTGCTGGTAGATGCTGGCAAGCATAAGTTGATAGATTCTATCACAACACTCTCTGTCTCCGGTATCGTCACAAAGACGCCACCCTCAGTCCCGTGTACCGCACGACGGACGCTTCTAGTCCCTACGCGTCTATTATTCAGTCCTTTCCGGATGTCTTTAAGCCAAGTCGTTGTGTACCTTGTGTGACTTCGAACGTTTCTCATCACTATAACGACTGGCCCGCCAGTGTTTGCGAAACCACGGCGATTATCCCCGGAGAAACTGCGTGCTGTAAAAGCCGAGCTGAACACATGCTTGAAATGGGAATAATCAGACCATCCAACAGTCCATGGTCTTCACCCTTGCATGTGGTACCCAAGAACAATGGCATGGACTGGAGGCCTTGTGGTGACTACCGAAGGCTCAACGCTAAAACGATTCCAGATCGTTATCCAGTCCCTCACATACACGACTTGACTGCATCTTTAAAAGGCTCGGTTATCTTCAGTAAGCTTGACTTGACGCGTGCATATCATCAGATCCCGGTTCATCCTGATGATGTTCCCAAGACAGCCGTCATTACACCGTTTGGTCTTTTTGAGTTCCTTCGTATGCCTTTTGGTCTTCGCAATGCAGCACAAACCTTCCAACGTTTTATTCACGATGTTTTACGTGGACTCGACTTCGCCTATGCCTACCTAGACGATACTAATCGCTAGTCCAGACGAAGACACTCATTTTAACCACTTGAAACAGGTTTTCGCCAGACTGTCAGAGCATTCGATGACAGTCAACCTGGCCAAATGCCAGATTGGCGTTCGTTCACTAAAATTTTTGGGACACGTTATCGACGAGCAAGGCATTCGCCCACTACCTGAAAAGGTACAGGCGATCCAAGACTTCCCAGTCCCAGCGTCACTTAAAGCTCTGCGTGTGTTTCTGGGTATGGTGAGCTATTATCGTCGCTTCGTTCCCCAGTGCGCACATTTTGACTGCACTGACCGACCTGCTGAAAAGTAAGCGTAAAACTTTCAGCTTGACTCCTGAGGCACTAGAAGCATTTCGCAAGATCAAAACCGCAATAGCAGACGCCACGATGCTGGTGCATCAAGACGTAAACCTACCTCTTAGCATTGCGGTTGACGCCTCTAACACGGCCATTGGAGCTGTGTTGCAACAACTTTCGGATCACACTTGGATCCCAGTTGCATTCTTTTCCCGGAAGTTATCCACCTGCGAAATGCGGTACAGCACTTTGGCAGGGAACTGCTCGCCATATATGCCTCAGTGAAACATTTTCGTCATTTTGTGGAAGGTCGTGATTTCATCATCTTTACCGACCATAAACCTCTGACGTATGCCTTACACACCACTACTGACAGATATTCACCGCGTGAATTACGTCACCTAGATATATTTCGCAATTCACGTCGGACATCCGTCATATTTCTGGTGTGAATAACCCTGTCGCAGACGCACTGTCTCGCGTTTGCACCACTACTTTGCCTCGAGCAGTCGACTTACGGAAGATTGCCGAACTTCAGGATTCAGACGAGGAGATTGAAAAACTTCAACACTCAACCTCTCTGAAGATACAGCGTTTACCGCTCCTGAACAGTGAAGTGTCAATATTGTGCGACACCTCCACAGGCACACCCAGACCGGTTGTTCCTTTACCCTTGCGTAAGCATGTTTTTGATGCTTTGCACAATCTTTCACATCCTGGCATCCGTGCCACTGACAAACTCATATCTGCTAGGTTTGTTTGGCCTGGTATTAACCGTGATGTTCGAAACTGGACACGGTCATGTATTCAGTGCCAACGTTCCAAGGTGAATCGTCACAACATCCCACCACTTGGAACTTTCGCCAAACCGGACTCACGATTCGCTCATGTCCACTTAGACATTGTCGGCCCACTTCCACCCTCCGATGGATATAGTTACCTACTGACATGTGTCGATAGGTTTACTCGCTGGCCGTTAGCCATCCCATTGTCTAACATTACTGCCGAAACAGTAAGTCGGGTCTTCGTCGAAGGATGGGTTTCACAGTTTGGATGCCCTTCCACCGTGACAACCGACAGAGGCCAACAGTTCGAATCCGCTACCTTCCAGAAGCTGATGAATCTGTTGGGATGCAAACGCATCCGCACTACCGCACATCATCCAGCTTCCAATGGTTTGGTGGAGCGATTCCACCGACACCTTAAGAGCGCACTAATGGCAGTCGACAATATGAAATGGACTGAGTCTCTGCCGTTGGTTCTTCTCAGCATTCGTTCTACACTCAAGACGGATATACAGTGTACACCTGCTGAGTTAGTTTATGGCAGTAACTTACGTTTGCCGGGTGAATGGTCGCTTCAGACTGTAGTGACCCAACTCCTACCGATATCCATGGCTGTACTCAAACTCTTAAGTTACACATGCGTCGCCTCCAACCCCCGTCCACACGGATACAGTGTAGACGGGTGCAGTTGGATAAAAGACTCCAAGATTGCACTCACGTCTTTGTGCGTTGTGACGGTGTACGTAAACCCTTACAGCCACCATACGACGGACCTTTCAAGGTTCTCTGAAAGAAAAAAGTTTTTCGTCATTGACAGATCTGGACGGCAGGATTCTATAAGTGTCGATCGTTTGAAGGCAGCTTAAATAGAGGACGACCCACCTTCCTCTACACCGACACAACTAGAAAAACCCTTGCCGCCAGACTCCCAACAGACTCGTCTAGTCGTGCGTACCCCGAATCTTCTAAAAGAGCCACCTCTAGTAGCACTGATCCAGTACCCTCTACATGTGCGGGGGCCGTGTACATTGGCCCAAACGATACGCCAATTTCGCTTATTAGCCCCAGCGCAACTTCACACTTGATAAATTCGGAATTTCAACTATTTTATCGTGGCATGCACTATCAATGCCTTTTCATGTTTAAAGTTTTCACGAGTTTTGTTCACGAGTTTGGAAACAAAGTTTTTTTCTAAAACAAAAAAACCCAGAAATGCAACCAAAATTTCAAAAAGTTTTTTTGTGGTTGGTTATTATTATTTTTTTTCTGTACTCCCCCACTTCGAATTGTTTGGTTTTTCTTTTCTTAGCACTCTAATGCCCTATTTCTTTCTTCTTACAGAACCTGGGAAGTGCATTGAAACTTGGATACAATTGGCCGCTGACGATGCTACTTGGATCGTTCTTCGGTTCTCTTTGCAACAATTTTCCCTTGCACATTCCCCGGTAGATTAAGAAGCAATAGGGAAAAGTAGACGGAGACTTTGAGTCACCTTCCACTACTGCCAGAAGGGTTGCGTCTAGACGCAAAGTTCCCTTGCCTTATAGGTGTGCATAGTTGCGCTAGCCTCGGAGATCCACATGTCACCTACTCCATCACCAATATGGAAAGGTGTTGCGTGTCCGCCTCGCAGTCGCCTCCTAGGCTGGAAGGTTGCCGGTATCCCGACAACCTTCTAGGAGGGGGATAACCTGTAGCGCACCCTCCTGGCACCAAAATATAACTAGGGCTAAAATAAATAGTTTAAATTAAATTAACTAAATAAACCTCTACCTTGCCTCAGGATGCTTGGGGTGTTTTAAGTTTTGTTTTAACGAGCATGCATCCGAGCAGGCTCGGACGCCATTTTGCGCTCCATCCTGCTGGCTACCACGCACGTACTTCGAGTCCCTAGTTCAGCCTTACAGGCTAGATAAGTTGATTAAACCTTCCCCCCCATTCATTATTATTACGTTTACCTTAATTAAATACATAGCTCCTTCAAATACATTGCGTATCAGTTCTTTTGATTTGTGTTTTGTTATCAGTACTTACACGTTAGGTAAAGTACTGGTTAAGTAGGTACTAGAGCATACCAAGTTAAGTGGGGTTGATCAGACGTTGCGGTATTGTAACACACCCCCACAAGGGCTCGAGTACAGGTATTTTAAGCTTTTCCATTATTGTTAAGAACAGAGGTAACTGAAATCGTACAGTATTTCGTACACTCGCCTGAGGCCCTCGACCTAGGCACGGTGGTTATCTTAATATCTTTCCTGGCAGCCGGTATAGTGTTTTCTAAAAACAATCTGTTGAACATGTTGGCCAATGGATAGCATAAAACATAAGCACATTTCTTGAGTACGAAGCTTGACATACCATCCGGACGTGAACTACGGGAAAGGTTTAGGGACTTGAGATATTTGAAAACATCCTTGTGGTGAACTCTGGACAATCTTGTTCACGGGACATAGGTAGACAGAGTGGGTTCGAACAAGTGGGCTGACGTAAAAAAGATTTGTTCAAGTCACAGAGGTCGACATAAGGTTCTTTGTTACGCTGTTTATTACCAGTGTGGTCATCAGATATTTCCACACGCTGGAATAGCCTTCGGATGGCAAAAGTTTCTGGTTGCATAGTAGACTCAGAAGTTTTATCTACAACCTTATTAAAACGTTCAATCGACGAGCGCCAGCGTTATAACTTGCTTTATGTGATCTTTCTCTTTCTCTTAGCTTCTTAAGCTGAGGACAGGATATACGATCGAAGAGTAGAAAAAGCCTTTCACTTGGGCAACATATATCTAGGTAGAACTCGGGACAGCATGTTACACCATCAATAGTATCGTTCAAAACATAGCTGTCAAGTATATTCCAGCAAATAAATTGGAGCATTTCTCTTAGATTAAATGTTACTAAGTGAATAATTTCTATATAGACGTATAAATGATACGTTCACCATCATCAAAGAAACAAATCAGGGCACCCTCGAAAATCGGTCAGCATTTTCTTTGGATGACGACAAATCCACGACGTTAGTTTATCATTTGTTATTTGTCCCTTGGGTTCCCAGTGGAACATAGGGCGTCTCCATTCCACTCTGTTCTGCGCAACCCTTTCAGCCTGGCTCCACGACAGCCTACAAGCTCTCATTTCTTCCTCACACCACCTCCATATCACCCTCGGACGACCAACTCGTCGTTTCCCATCTGCGTTCCACTCGGGTGCCTGTCGAGTGAGGTCCCCAATCGGCCTTCCTAGTGCACGCCCAATCCGTCTCCACTTCCTTCTGCATATTTGTCGAGCGATAGATACTTGTTTGGTTCGTTGGCAGGCCAGAGTTCCTTGTTGCTTATTCTCATTATTCTGGCCTGCTGATCTGATCTTCAGTAACGGCCAGCGTAGGCAGTTGTTGTTGAATGTCTGTAGTTTGTTAGAAATGCTTTTCGTAACGCGCCAAGTCTCTGAACCATATAGAACCACTGACGTGACATTGGTGTTGAAAATGCAGATCTTGTTCTTCACGCTGATTGCAGATCTCCACACCGGTTTCAGGTTAATGAATGCTATCTTTCCGATCCTGGTTTTGACATCCCCATCCGTGCCACCGCCACTTGTAGCTGAAACGATGCTGCCTGTCCAGGTAGGTGAAAGAGACTACTTCCTTTAAGTTTCTCCAGTTGATGGTGATTGCAGCTTGTTGTTGCTGGTGGTGGCGTTGGTTGAGTATCACCACCACCACTATCTTCTCCATGTTCAGTTGAGGTCCCGTTTTCGCTGCCCTGCCTCCTCTGTCAACTTGTTAGTTTGCACCCGTAGATCTTCAAGTTTGTGTGACATTAGACACAAATGATCATCAGCGAGATCCAAAACTTCTAGGAACTTTTTCGCGGTTGAGCGTATCCCCTTCTTGTTGCATGATCCAGTGCGGTGCAGGCTAGTCGGCCACAGTTAGGAAGGCCACGGGTGACAGCAGACAGCCTTGTTTTACTCCTGTCTTCACTTCACCTCAAGGGCATCACTGAGCTTCCCATTATGAATTACTTGGCATGTAGCGTCTTCATATAGTTGTTGAGTGAAGCTGATAAAAGTTTGTGGTATTCGGCAGTGTTGAAGCAGTTGCCTGGCAAATTACTTCTCGATTGACGCGGTCGACGGCCCCTTCAAAGCCGATGAAGTTGAGGCAGAGAGTTGACTGCCATTCTGTGCTCTGTTCCATAATGATGCGAAGCGTTGCAATTTGGACCGCACATGATTTGTACTTCCTGAATCCAGCTTGTTCCGATCTTAGTTTTGAATCCAGCGCTTCCTCTAGTCTCTCCAGGGTAATGCGGCATAACACTTTGCTTGGGGTGCACACGGGTGAAGCATGATTCCTCGCGTTTCTCGTAAAGTCATAGGTCTCCCTTCTTTGGGAATTTGACAATGTAGCCCTTATTCCAACCAGTGGGCAAGTACCCTTCCCTCCCTCCTTGTAAACCTTCTACAGTAGTGGTGTGAGCATGTCCGCCGCTGTCTCTGCGTCTGTTCTTAGTGCTTCTTGTGGGATTCCATTTGGCCCTGCTGTTTTCCCTCATTTCACTAGCCTTATGGCATTTGGGACTTCTGCTTTTGTCGGAGTGCCTGTGTCCACTGACAGTTCCGCGGCTGGGCTTACTGGTGGTATTCCTGGACGAGTTGCTGTTGGTGGTCGATTTAAGAGGTTTTTGAAGTGGTCAGCCCATCGTTTCCTTTGTTTCTCCTCTTTGGCAATTAGATTTCCTCCATCATCTATTGGTCTCATCTGTGTTGACCTCTTCCTGGATAGTAACCCGGTTATTTGACATAATGTTGTCAGGTCCCTATCTCTCCTACCTGCTGCTTGTTCTGCTTCACTTGCCAATGTGTCGCAGAAGTGCCTTTTGTCTTTCTACACACTCTTCTCCACTTCTTTGTCCAGTGTAGTGTTATATAGGTTGTATTCAGTTCATCTTCTCGCTGTTCATCTTTGCACTGCACTGCGCTGATTCGTCTTCCGCTTCACCATCACAACCTTCCTTTCCCTCCTCTATCAGCTTCCGTGTGCCTGTCGAGATCCATTCCTTAATTGTTTCCTTTTCCTTCCTAATACGGTTATGCAGGTTTCTTCCCACATCTCTTTCAAAGAGTTCTAGTGTTCTTCCACACAGGTTTCTTCAGGGATGGTGCTCGATATCTCACATTTGGTCTTGATGGGGGAAATCAATCACAATTTTGCAAATAAAGATCATTCCTAGTGAAACACTGTTGAAAATTTGTGTACACTGAGGTGATCAGGTATGATGTCATTTACCTGACAAGGATAAACTGCCGCTTTGGTCCACCTTCATGTGCGTTTGCCAATTCGCGTGCTCCTATGAAACTGGTCACACAGGCAGCACGAAGTGTGTTCCGCTCAAACACGTCTTAACACTATCCTGCATGGCTATCTAAAGGACAGTACTAGGCCGTCAACACCTGGATTCCTGAACATTAGGTTGTACCTTATCACTGTGCATCACGAGAATCTCCTTTCGAACTAATTTATGAAGTGAAGACAAACATTTCGAAGTGAGTGCATATGCGACACCTCAAAACAACACAAGCTCTGATAGCCCGGCATTACAAGCCCCCTCTTGGTGTTGCATCTCTAATTTTGCCTGGGTGGCAATGTCCCCAAGGCAAATTTTCCAATTCTTCGTTTCTTTTCTATGATTCCGCAGCAATTTTTCATGGCCATGTTTTAACCATCTAACCTTCATCACCGATTTTGATGTCCTCGCAGTGACCCACTTGACACTGATGGGTGTATATGTATTTTGTCGTAACTATGATTATGATGAACGGCTTTTGACAGTGATTCACCGAAATCGTCTTGTATTAATTTCCACTTATTTCCGTTGGTAACTGGTAATTTCGGAATTTGTCCCGGTGCGAACTTGACAGACGCAAAGACCATTCACTAATTATTCGGACTTGTTATATACCCAGGAATACGAGACCAAGGAAGAACACGGTAGCATAGTCAGATGGAATAGTATATTTGGATGGTTGTGCCAAGATACCAATGCGTTCTAACTAACTGGCTAGACAGTTGAATACGAGCAGTGCAACGTAACACGACAGCGTGCCAAATGGCCAGGATGCTTGACCGGGTGCCTTCAGCTTAGCGAGTCCAGTTAAACTATCAGGGTCAGCATCAATGTTGGAAGTCGTCAAACCCTAGGCCATTGGTTTTGGGGAGGTGTGTGACGCCACAGTAACAACTGCCTTTTGGCGGGCCAGTTCATTGTTGCTCGAAGCGTTTTGCACACATGATCATGCATTAGGTTTGTAACTACCTTAACTATTCTCAATATACGAGTAGTTAAAATGAATATTATGTCTTCTTCACTCAACGTTTCCGAAGACTTGTCCAGTAACGCTATCAAGAGTTGATCGATACCTTTTGGGATCAACAGTTTGACTATCTGGGATAATTGTGTTTTGACACACCTGTATTGATGCAGTGTGATGGTTGGAGGCGAAGTGTCAATTTTGGTGGTGATGAGATTTGGACCAGGAACACCGGGATTCCAGTCTGATGATCTACCAACTGACCTACTAGACGCGACTCCTGACCACATCTCACTTCATATTTAAGATGAAGTAATTTACTCAGTTTATCCAATGTAAGCACGTTGAATATATCGAGCCTTTTCGATCTTTTTTGTTCTTCGGAAACACTACAGCCACTCGATTTGACCTCTGATGCATCAACATTTGTTCTCCATTATACACCTGTATAAGTGTGTGCGTGTGTAGCTTCAATATGATTTTTTGACTAATTCAATCTAGCTCGATAGAGCTCTATGTAGATAATTGATGCGGAAATCAATGTAGTGCTTTGATATTACAAATACTTTTGTGAACTGACAGCACACTTCCTAACACTCTGTCTTTTCATAATTATTCTGCGTAAAATTTCTAGTTCTGTAGACAACTAATGGTTTTCTTTCAATGCACACGTTCATGTCATTATAAAACAGTTCAAAAAATGTAGGAAAAATATTAATCCTTACATCTTAGCAGATGGATATATCCAAATGTGTACGAAATAACTTCATGAACCGGTACAAAGCTGACGTCCTAGTTTAACTTGGTATTTCAGTTTACAAAAGTGTATGGTGTATGATATCACTGCTTCGAATCAACTGTGACAGTTGGAAATTGAGTTTTCTTTGGTTTTGAGGAGAAAGCCCTTGATGAATGAGCTTTTAGCGTCACACACTTCCTCAAAATCAATAGCCCAGGGTTTGATGACTTTCAACATTGATGCTGACCTTGAAAGTTTGACTGGACTCGCTAAGCTGAAGGCACCCGGTCAAGCATCCTAGCCATATGGTACGCTGTCGTGTTGTTTCACTGCCCGTATTCGACTCTCTAGCCAGTTAGTTGGAACGCATTGGTATCTTGGCACAACCATCCAAATATACTATTCCATCTGACTACGCTACCGTGTTCTTCCTTGGTCTCGTATTCCTGGGTATATAACAAGTCCGAATAATTAGTGAATGGTCTTTGTGTCTGTCAAGTTCGCACCAGGATAAATCCTAAAAGCTTCTAGGATGATCGTTTCTAATATTTGATGAATTGGAAAATCTATCCAACTCCTTTTTTTGAGGCTAATATCAGTTCTTGTTATGAGAGGTCAGAGGAGAGGTTGTACATTTCCTCATGATGTAAACATTTGATTCATCACTTAATGCTAAATCCTACAGATAAATTGCGTTTCTAGATGAATATTTACAATCAATGAATAAGTAATGATTTCCATCGGGCTCAGCAACAACGTTAGAAACAGTTTTTTCGTATGAGTATAACCTGTTTAGTGTTTGAGTGATTTGTTGTGGTATGTGAAGCCTCAACGTGATGTCGAATAACCTGTCAGAATACCTGTCAGTATTTCTATGACCTCAGAAGTGCAATTTTAGCATGGTAGAAGGCTAGTGGTTATTATCGTTGTCATGTGGAAAGTTTACTGCAACACTTTTCATCAAAGGCATACAGCAGGTTTCCTGACAAGCTGAATCAATCCAGCGATTGTTACTTAGGCGGAAGACAATGATGGACATTATAATTTCGATAAATGATATTTTAATGT
Source organism: Heterobilharzia americana (assembly GCA_944470555.2). NCBI lineage: Eukaryota > Metazoa > Platyhelminthes > Trematoda > Strigeidida > Schistosomatidae > Heterobilharzia > Heterobilharzia americana. The sequence continues at coordinate 28,336,550 of OX104129.1, read as the reverse complement.
CAGTTGTATCCAGTTATATTATGAGACGTTTTTGACCAATAAACATTATGGGCACCTTCCACCTGAATACTCACAGGTGTACCCAGAAGGTCGATTAAAACCATCCACTTTATTTCAATTAGAATCATAACGAGTGTAATGATATAGAAAATTAGTAGCAGGTGACGCCATACACATTATGATGATCCAATAACTTATAAAACAATGATAACGTTATGCTGGATCAAAGAATACAGGAATTAATTTTTCATAACAGTAAATACAGTTTGTTACATGCATAAAGTGATCGAAATCTTCTATGATACAATCAGATTTGAATTACATGTGAACCGTAACATTAAAATATCTTTTCAAACAAATCATCGGAAAGAATGGTCTTCAGGTGGAAGTTTCCCACCTTCTGTTATTGTGCAGACAGACGAAACCCACTTACATCAATCTGTCAATAAAGTCAGTATTATCTGTGGTTAATCCCCTTGATGATCAGTTGCCTCACTGCTCAGTAAAATTGTGTAATGGTGAGAATAGAATGGCAGACATTTAGCTAGTCATGGTAATCATGATAAAACTCAGTCGCTACAGTTGAATGAAGCAATATCAATATCAAATTCATCCCCGGAACTGGAGGTCTCTTACACTTTCAACGTTTTGTCTTCATTATGATTCATGAAAACGATAGGAAATTTCGGAGGTTTGTTGATCGAAACCAATAGTAAAGTGCAAAGTAATTCAACCTTCACATTTTTTTTTTCTAGATAACATGTAAAGTGTGTTTGTGTTCTGGAAGTTGTTATCTTATTACTCTGCCAAAAGTATCTCATCTTTTTAAATCATACTAGTTGATCAGACAAAAGTGTACAGATTCATGGATAATCCTGTAGTTCTTACCTGCATATAACACATTTGAGATGTAATGAACGATTATTTCATTTACTGTGCTGTATACATGTTCATCGTGATTCGTCTCCGTTTACAGTATTTACAAACTGCAAAGAATTCTACTGATGATCACTTACATGGGTTCTGCCTGTTTGTTGGGATACTTCAGTTTCTGGTGATTCCATTATTACTGACTACAACACTCTCATGTATCACATTTTAGGACAGCTGAAATTGAGTTTAGTAATCTTGGTGATGCAAAAATTCCCATTTAGACATTTAGTAAAACAAACAATGTTTTACTAAATGTCTAAATGGGAATTTTTGCATTACTGAAATCTTCTGAGCATCGGATTGCGTTAAAGATCCTCAATGAGTATCTGAAGTACAGCGCAAGGCTCGGTGAAGCGAAGACTTCGATGGACTTTATCTATGAGTGTATTCAGACCAACCGCTATCCTAAAACCTACTGGAAATCTCTACGTCGTAGCAGAGTTCGACCAAACGGAAGAACACTTAAACGACATGCTCTTAACCAGATTGATTCTCTGAAATCATGCGTAACTGAGTTGATGAAAAACGTTGCAGAAAGATTCCATGCTGTTGAAGATCTCCCACACCACCTGAAACAGCCATTCTTGGAATATGTGAATCAAATTGTCAGCAAAAGGAAGGAGAAGAAAAGAATTCACCTTATTCAAAGCTTGGAGAACCGGACTCCGGAAGTGAGATTCCCTCCAAATCCTGGTCAGTATTAGCTCACATTGTTTGTAATCTTGGTGAGTTGTCTATCACTTTTTCAATAGGGGAAATGCAAAAATAGTTCTGAATGCTTTGATACATGGTGTTTATCTAAGAAGATGTGTGATGAGAAAATAACCCCTCTATCTCTTATTGCAGTCGGTTGACAGGCTAGCAGTTTCATTAGTAATGTTGCATTTCTTGTGAAGTCCATCTCTCTCTCTCATACGAATAACTACAAAGTATGCTAATAGGTCATTTTCAATTACCTTATTATGAGACGTGCAAGACAGTTCACTTTAACAAACTTGCTTGGACTGGTAATCAAAATGTTCGAGATTTCTTTCTCCAGTTAAAAACACAAGCGTCAGAGTGTAATTTTCCTGACCACTGAAATACTCAACTGATCGATAGTCGAACAGTTATTACTATTAATTTGAAGCTTGAAGAGTTGGTTCAATTTCGTGTCGTAAATTTCAATACGTCAGAGACTGATTTATCACCTATGAAGACGTCAGTAATGGTTATTGAAATGAGTATTTATCACAGTCTGATGTTATGCCTTCTAGAGATTCTAACACATCTGTTAATCATGAAGAAGATACAGAATCCATCTGTGTATGATAGATTGTGTACAGGGAATATCACATACTCTTCTTCAATCACCTCGATAATAAAACAGTATCGGATCATACAATTCATGTGGAAAATCCTTGTTCACTTTCGCAGAGTTAAGTGTTATAAACTGGACACATAAGTACAGTGTGCAGAGTTCAAATACACTGACCACTGAGTCTTTGGATTGCCTTTGTGATTTATCTACTCAAATGGAATCTGTATCTTTGTCAATAATTCAGAATGGTCAGCAGCATTTGGTCAAATCTTTCAATACGAATTCAGGAAATTTCGATCATTTTTCTGTTGATATTGATAAGATAAACTTCATGGTAGGATTTGTTGTTACAGTGTTAGGAATTACATTCAAAAACCATCATTAGTTCGATTACAGGCTTACCTGGCCATAAGTCATCTGTTGTTGGTAAAGTTGACTTTCTTCTGAAGATAGATATAGGTGGCTTTGCGAAGGTCTCCCCTCTTGTTAGTGAATATGATCGTTGCATACTCGAGCTGAAGGCTCTTAAATTTCTAGATATACAGATATATTTGTGCGTCATCTCATAAGATGAGTCCTTACTGAAAGTACTGATCCTACACTGTACACAGTCTGTTGGCTTAATGAACACTTAGACCATAGATTTGGTAATAAAGGGAGATCTAGTTTTCTTTAAGCATCGATTGATTCCATATGTCTTGAGAGAAGCAATTAAGAAGGAATTGGAAGCGTTGGTTGAAAATTCCAAACTAACAGTAAGTGAATATTCAAGCTGGGCTACTCTCCTGTTTTACCATCACTGAAGTTAAAATGACAGACATCAATAATCTGTGATGATTATCATCTAACATCTAATAGTTAACTACTACATTAAAGCTGCACTATAACGGAAACTGAAGATAACTTGTCAAGCCAATTGCTTTGAAGTACTCTTCCGAAATTTATCTATAATATACTATGTTTCTAAGGCTTGTGAATTAGATGAAAGCTACGGCAAACGTTCAGCGGATAAATCATCTAAATGTCAACCTTATTTGACATCTGTTTCACGGTTAGGATACACCATAGATTGCAGTAGTGTAACGCCTGAAATGAGTCGTCTAGCTCCACCGATTCCAGCACTTTCACTAACAAATATTTCATCTTCAAGTTCATGGATGACACTTTGCACTTTTACTTCACATTCATTGCTAATTTCACTCAATTATTATCTTGACTTTTTCATATTGTTCCTAGTCAATCATTTGTATGGGAACAATGTCATTGTGATATTTTATGAAACACTTTGAGTTTTCTGAATAATCAAGCTTTCCTGAGACCTTTCTCAACAGAGAATGAATCTGTTCTTATCACAGGTGATTCTACAATGTCTACATCTACAGTACTAAAACAAAACGAACAATCTGTTGTTCACATTGCAAGACTCTTGAGTAGGAGTAAACAAGGGTATTCTGAACCCAATAAAAAGGCATTAGCAGTTTTCTGGTTAGTAAGGTGCCGCGACGAGTATCTGTTTGTTTGAAGTCCCACATGGCTAATGATCAACAAGCCTTCAAATTCATTTACCATCCAGACAAATCTTCAAATAAGCCATCTACTGATGTATCTCAGAGATGGAATTTAGAAGTGACAGCTTATGATGCGATTGAATGCAGACGGGTAAAAGATAACCTTCATGTGGAGTTCATGTCGTCGTATTTATCGTTCGAGAAGCTTCCTAATGACATTGATTGTTTATTAGTTAAGTCACTACCTACTTACAGAAGGCATCTTATTCATGTCATGCGATCGACTCTCATACAGTCGTCATGTGAGAGCAATCAGGAGGGATCGTCTAATAAGATTTATTAAAACCTTAGAAACACGAAAGTTCAAACCCTCTTTGTGTATTCAAAAACAATTTGTCTTCACCTTAAACCTTCCTCCCTATTCTTTATTCAATTTTATTACTAAGGGATTTGTGAAAATGTATCACTTCTCGTCATCAGTCCTCGCTTTCCTAACTGTGTATTATCTCAATAATTCGCCTAACTCCACACCATTCTCACATTTCATATGAAGTGTTTTGATGAGTAAATCTGCTTTCAGATTGTTCGAAATGCATTACACATATGCATTACATTTCTCACACAACCTCTATCTTATTACTACAACATGCAAGTTATATGAATGCAGAACAAGTAAGAAGATATGAGAGCCTAGAGTTCATTATAAACATATGGAAATACATCCGAAATTTGATGGATGTGGCGAACGATTTTTTCGATTACTGCGCCATATGAACATTCAATGCCATTCTTTTCTATTGTTTGCATTTACTACTTACAAGAAATTTAGATGATTATGTATTCTTGACTTCTATCTGTTCCGTGGGATATTTCAATTCTTGATAATTCCCTTACTTTTGAGATGAATGAGGATTTTAATTTTGAAGTAGTATTCATCATGAACTGATATCAATTGGGGAACCATTGAAAATCTGGGAGCACTGGAACCGAAGGTTCTGAGTTCGATCCCTAGCCGGGTCGTAGGTGCTTACTGCTGAGGAGTCCATACTAAGAAGAAACAGCTATCCAGTGCTGCCAGATTTCCAATGGTTCCCCAACTGATATCAGTTCATAGTGAAAACTACTTCTAAATTCCCTTATTACTTACTACAGTACATTCGCAATTCCTTGCAAGCAACTGATTGACAAATTGATAAAAAATGTATTCTTATGCCCAAAGTGACAACAGAACTGGCAATTGACATCTACAATATGAAAATGTTTAAAGTTGTTATTCATCGTAAACTGACATCAGTTGGAGGAACAAAGGAAACCTGGCAGCACTGGACAGCTGTTTCGTCCTAGTATGGGACTCCTCAGCAGTGCGCACTCACGACCCCCTGCTATATCGTGAGCCAACAGAAGTTGGAAATATGGATCATTGTATTCTGACCCAGTGGCTCAATGGTAACGCGCTGGCCATAGGAACCTGAAGGTCACGGGTTCGATCCCTGGTGGGGTCATGGGTGCTCACTGCTGAGGGGTCCCATACTAGGACGAAACAACTGTCCAGTGCTGCCAGGTTTCCTTTGTTCCTTCAATTGATATCAGTCTATGATGAATAACAACTTGAAATATTTTCAAATCTCCACAACTCCCTCAAAAATATGAAAATGTGATAAGTAACTATTTTTGGTCATTACGAGGATAAATTACCTGAATGAATATCACAATGTTTATGTGCTTCATGTCAACAAGTTCTAGTTTCTCGCATAATTAGGGTTATGTGGCTGCGAAAGCTATACCCCATACAAAGAAATACTTGGTGAAATCCAGTGAACACCTCCTCAACACACAAAGTTTATGTTCAAGTGTCTTTGATGACTAACTTCATCTATTTCTCATGTAAACAATAAAAATCTTGTGAGAAACCAGTTAAAATAGACGAATATTTTGGATGATGTAAGACATCTGGAACATACAGGAAAACGAAACAACGTAAAAATGAAATGTCGAATAAATTGGATGCTTCAATCGAATACAGAAGATGATTGACAGTGTAATGTTGATACTATCACTGTCTCTGAATGAATACAAACATCAGAGTTGGAAATTAATAACGTTGCTCATCATCAAGACGATGACATGAAAATTGACTGTTATACATCTCAATTTCATTCAGAAATACAGGAGTATGACAGACATTGTGATACTTTCTTCTGCTTGTCATCTCTAGCCCACTTGTTGCTTGTTTCAATTCTAACGTTAATGGGAACCAAATTAACTTTTCTATTGTGTTTATTATCATCAAATGACGAAAGGTAAAATGCATGTCAAACCTGGGCACTATAGTAGGATGTAATTCCATGTTAAATTTGTTTCTTTGATGCATAGTATACAATGATACAGTATCATTTACTTGATTACGTTTTGAGCATAGATTATCATTGCTCATAATCACATTCCTTTCAATATCTAAATTTTATGGTCTTTTCACCTCATATTATTTGTTTTTATTAGCGCAGTAAAATTCCCTTTATCTCTGGTATCGGTGTTGTGTGATTTCTATCACACGTGTTAGTTGTGCATTCGATGAAGAAAGATTCAGTAATTAATCTCTCTCTCTCCACCTATGTTTATTGGAATGAATACTGTACAGTAGTTTTACCCGGCTCTATTGTCTAGTTGCATATTAGTGCATGTATTGCAATAACCGAGTGTTTTTTCGGGTCTGTTATTCTATCTTTAGCTAAATTCCTATGTTCCACCATTCTAACTGAACCCGATCGGCTAGTTTCACCTATGTACTCAACCTCATAGTCATCACATGGAATTTGGTAGATTAGATTATTTTGCTTGATTTGAACAGCCGGCAAAGCTTATCTCTAAGTGAGTTTGTAGTTTCAAATGCCGCACTAATTCCAGCCTTGTTGAGAATACTACGTAAAGTTCCTGATGTTCCTTCCTTACACAGTGACACAATGGAGGCCTCGAATTTATTTCTACTCATATTGTTGCCATTATTTGCATTCCTATTTTGTTTCTTATGTTTCCCCACAAATTTCCTAATAACCTGTAGTGGATAATTATCAGTGATTAAAGCTTTTCTTATGCGTTCCAATTTCTTGTCCTAGTCTTTATAATGAGTGGTGAGATTTTCAGCTTTATCATTTAGACATTTGACTGACATTGGATGAGATGACTTGAAGTCTAGATATCTGTTAGAATGTGTCGGTTTCTTGTGCACGATAGTATCCATACCACCGTCTGTTCTTCATTTCAATATCCAATCCAACATAAGCAACTCTCCTTGTTCATTTTCTACCTCGTAAATGAATTGGATTGTGTCCAGTAATACTGCATCACTGTGCGCAATGTATCAAGTAAACTAATGTAATAAAGAAGAACAGTAAAGTTTATTCCCTGTCAGTATCAGTGTTCAGTAATCTGTAGGTAATTCACTCCTTAAAATGTATCAGAAATGACGTTGAAATAATTTGAGAGTAGTTTCCATTATGGTTGTAGAATTGGTCTACATTTGGATAGGTATTTCTGTAATAACCACTTACAGTTGCATGAAGGATGGAGCCGAATGATATCAGGTTCCACGGTGAGTATGATACTCTGTTCTAACCCACTTATCTAAATTCGCCTCTTTTAAGAATTCTTTCACGTAGTCCTACCATCCTCAACTTTCACCGACGAGTATTTATACCAACATGTGTCTTGGTAGATCACGTCAGTCATGTCTTGTTACTCAAACTTGGACCTACCAATTTTGAACACTTGGAATTAGGTCTATGACGTAAAATGTGGTTGTGGTGTAAAGTCATGAACTGATGAAGTCAGAGAAATATGAACTATCTGATTTCAATTCTGGATTGATACTACTGACGAAACAGTCCTAAGACTTACAGAATAAATTCTGTACACATTAAAAGCTAGTTGTAATTCACTGTTGGAGAAAGATGATCACTTAAACTGATATTGTTTTGAAGTTTGCTTCGAATTTTATTTCATGTAAATACTGACAATTCAAGAAATTACACCTGAGGCTGACATGTAAGGAGAAAGAAGTCGAATAATAATTTCACGATATTAAAAGTTTATTTCCATAGCTGGTAAGATAAACATGAAAGTCGTTTTCATAATAACTCTAACAGATCATTATACACACAGTTGAATTTGGGGTCGTAAAAGTACAATTTATAATTCCCAGCTTACATAATACAAGTTCAGTAGGTATTGCTGTCTGCATGTAAACAACCATCAAAAACATAAACAAGATGTAGACTGTATTAACATAATTATCTTGAGTTCCCTTCTCTTTGAACTACACCTTCAACGTGATGACTAACAGCTGTGTTTCAAAAGAAATGAAAGTTTGATGAGTAGAAAAAGAAAAAGTTATTTTCACAAAAACCTACCGCTAGGTATTGACGGCGTGAGAAGACTTTTGAATGGACTGCTTACATCAATTATTCCGCTTTACTACACTTTCCAAACAACTCGAAGCTCTATGATGAATTATGAACCACTGATAGGGAAATTATTATTATTATTATTTGTCCCTTGGGTTCTTAATGGAACATAGGGATTCAGTAGCACGTCTTTAATGCGTTCTGTTCTCTGAAATCTTTTGAACCTGGCTCCACGACAGCCCACAAGCTCTCATTTCTTCCTCGCGCCATCTCCTCCATGTCACCCTCACTTCAGACGCCCAACTCGTCATTTCCCCTTCTGGGTTCCACTCGAGTAACTGGCCTGATGCAAGATGTCTCCAGTTGGCCTTCTCAGTGTATGCCCAATCCATCTCCACTTCTTTCACCTGCATATTTGTTGAGCGATAAGTTCTTCGTACTTTGGTTTGTTGCCAGAGTGAGTTTCTCGTTGCTTATTCTTTCTGGCCATCTCAACTGATCTTCAGTAACGAGCCAGCGTAGGTAGCTGTTCATGAATATCTGTAGTTTGATGGAAATCCCTTTCGTAACGCGCCAAGTCTCTCAATCATACAGAAGCACTGACTTGACTGACGTTGGTGTTGAAAATCCGAATCTTGTTCCACATGCTGAGTGCAGTGCAGAAGATCTCCACACTGGTTTCAGGCTAATGAATGCCTGTCTTGCTTTACCGATCCTGGATGCTTTGATGTTTTCGTCTGTGCTTGTGCTGCCTGTAGTTGAAACAGTGCTTCCTAGATAGGTGGAGGGGGCTACTTCCTTTACGTTTCTCCCGTTGATGGTGATTGGAGTTTGTTGTTGTTGTTGTTGGTGGTGTCGTTGGTTCCGATAGCGAAATAGGTGAAAAATTTCAAAAGTGAATCTCGAGTTTTGTTTGTAGCATGGGGCGTTCTACAGTGAGGGATATTTAAAGTGTTAAATGTATCAGACGAGTCGATTGGTACCTGATGATTTGTGACAATGTAAGTTGGGAACCGAGAAATAGGCCTTAACTGTGTCTAACAGTTTGTCACAATTACTGATGAAAATTTCACCACTGTACAAGTAGTGAGATCAACATGTCTTCAACAAGCAAAACTGATATCAACAATGGATAGTGGCTCACCATGGAATCCAGGTCGAGCATTTTGTCAAGTTTAGGACTCATCAGCCAGATATAGCTACTTCTCAGTGACAGGATTCATTCTCACTAATATTCGAACTAGGAGACGATTGTATAAAAACGTCAGGACGTTATCCACTAGACCACCGCAACATGGTAACCATTTCTTGTGCCATCCATATAGCCTTCTACGTAGACAAATCAACTCTATCACAAGTAAAAACATAACAATACCTATAACATTTACAGAGTGAAGAAAAGCAGAGACGAACTACATAGTGTGACTGTATGACAGAAAACAGTTTTGACAACACCTGGTGAAAATAATATCACAATTTGAAGTAATTGATATTGACGAGTAATTTCAACTTCATATGCAGTTCAATTTTACTCATATTTTCAGGGTATTTTATCATAACACCTTGCATTCATTTTTATAGTTTGCACCTCTAATGATCAACATCGTCCACCATCTTAATGAAAGAATCACCACCGTAGATGAACAGCATCATTCAGGTATATGTGAGCATTTCACATAAATGCTTCCATCCAAATGATCGTATTCAGTGACTGACATCTGATGCAGTATATCTGTTACACTGTAGAATAACTGGATCTCCACTAAGTATCACATATACAAACTTCTATTATTCTGAGAACTCATCGACAGGTGAATAAGTTGAAGAGCTTCGATGCTTCAAGATAACTAGTGTGTTATCATAGATCTTGAATGTGAACTGACGAGAAATGCATGTTTTCATGCTAACTTATGGTTATTAAATGAAAGTTGAGCATAACGAAATGCCGTTCACTGAGCGAAAACATGTGCCATGTGTGATAAAATTATTTCGTCTAATCTCCATCTAGTTATCAAGTACGAAGTGTACACGTATAAATTTCTATTTCATATTAATCATATTCCTACTGTGCTATCGCACACAACGAAACCATCATTGATGAAAGCATGTTGACTTGTTAAATTTCATGAGATCATAGAACACTGTGAAGATTATTTTAAAATAAACCACGTGTGAAGTTCATTATTCCTCTCATTTCAAAAATCTCAAACCTGACATCCTGCAGTGTTAGCTATTACTATCAGTTTGTTACCAGAAATAGTAGGGGCCATACATGTCTCATATAAATTTGACCTGCTTCTATTTGCACCAATCGGATTACTTTGTCTCATTACAACAAATGGCTCTACCATGAAAAACCTTGACTTTATTATAGTCTTGATAGTGTTCTATATCTCCTGCATTGAATTGATTAATGAGTCCATAGTCATATATGCAATATTATGAAGCTGAGTAATGATGAGCTAAGATCACTATGCTCACATATCTTGTATTTGTAGTTCGGTAATTGATTACACTCGACTTGATCAGACAAAATGAATGATTATTTGAACTCACTAGCAAGTTAATTAGTATATCTCCGATCTAAGTGAATATGTAAACCAGCTAAAAGATAAAAATAAATGCAGATTAATGAGAATTCTGTTTATAAACAACATGAACAAGTGGTACCTTGACAGAATCATTTCATAACTTTCTATGGTCATTGGATAGAGATTATTGATCCAATCATGAAATGTAACTGATCAAATGGTGAAGTTGATATATTTAAAAGCAATGAAATGATGTTAGTTTCAGTATATGGTTTCTGCTTTAGACTGAAATGTTTGACTAATGCTATATAATATTTCCTAAAGGATTCAGTGATCACTTCAAATCATGAAACAGTTTGATGCATCATACGATCAGAAGTCACAAAATCTCCGACTGGCACATCAGTTGTCAAGAGAAACATAACAATCGCTTTGATGGTTCAAATCAGAGATGTGATTCGGAATAAGAGCTCACGAAATCTCATGGTCACATATTGGTTATATTCGACTTCCTTGAGAGAAATTCAGCAGCTTCCACACAGAACAGAACAGACAGATTGTCTTTGAAATTGGTAAGTTTTTGTTTCACTAGAGTAGGAAGGCACAGATGGTTTGGTTATTGCTTGATAAATTAATGGTGAGGGGCTTGACACGACACCTGATGGTTATCGTCTTAATATATTATTTCGGTGTGTGAGTGAATTGCTAATCACCAGTGAGCTGTGATACAATTTTCGTTCTATGATACTGAGAATCTGATGGTTCGCTGGCTGATTTCAGTGGTTGATTCAAACGAAACTGCTATCAAACAACTTCCCATCAATTAATTAATCAGGTGATATATTCTCTTCCGGCATTCCAAGACAGTTGTCCTTCTACACCTTTACCTACTAGTTATCACAGTAGTGGTGCACTCAGCCTATCATACATAGATGATACATTTGACATTTCTATGCAGAGGACACTTAAAATTCATCATGCTTTCGTACGTATAGTATTCCACTAGTCTTCGATCATCATTAACATTCACTGACAGTGCTGATCATCTCATCACATTACTACTGATCATTTTATCATGTCCCATTGACTTGACTCATTTTCTTATGCAAACAGAAGATGGCGTGCATACAGTACCAAGTATAAGCCTAATTCGATCACTTAGACTTTTCAATACGATCACCAACTTTATTAGTGGCATACAGACACGTGAAAACAAATATGAGCGTATTTTGTTGCATCCAGTTTGTTTGTTTTTCAACGCTTTTTATGTACTTTCAGTGTTCACCAGTTATTATCCCTACTACTGAGATGTTAATATTAAAGTCTGCTTCAGAAAGAACATTTTTACTGCGACGATCGCACACATGGAATAAACATCTAAGTGCTATATTTAAGGTTTTAAATCCTGCTTTTATTCTGTGAAACAAGATGTGTATATTAAGTAATTCATGTCTATCAGTCAACTTATCTTGCACGAACCTAAATTGTAGAAAATGGATACCGGTGCTACTTATATTGCTAAAACAACCATGAGGTATATCAGGAGAACTTTACGCTACTTTGCTATTTTGGTCTTCATTGCTTGTTCAATTATAAGTTCACACACGCATAGAACAATAGAGATGACCCAAATGACTGCACAAGTTACAGAGTCAAAGCATGTGAATAGAAAACCGACAGAAATTGAGATAGCGACTGTCTAAGGAATAAAACAGAAATACCGAAGTAAACGTGTTATCATCTTCACGGCGAAATGGACTATGATCATAGTTGTTGATGAGAAACAGTATCTTTTACATGTATTCGGCTTTAAGCGTACATTTATTTTTTCATATCCAAAGACTCACAGATGCAGTTCATATTTTAATGTTCAAGATTGATGCATGAGAGGGATATTGTGTTCAAGACATCTGTTTCTGCTAAGAAGTAAATGGACAAAATATATCCCGAAAGATAACAGGGTTTCAGACCATGGTATATCTAACTTAAAGGGATAAGTGGAAATCAACTTCTATAGGGGAACACGAATATTGTGTTCCACTTGAGTGATTCATGTATGCTTCCTATCACTAGCACCAAATTAATTGAACTACCCAAGTTGAAGTCCTTATGTCACAGGACGTGTTAGTTTCCGACCTTCCTTGTATTATTATTATTATTTTATTATTAGTCCCTTGGGTTCTTAATGGAACATAGGGATTCAGTAGCACGTCTCCAGTGAACTCTGTTCTCTGAAATCTTTTCAACCTGGTTCCACGACAGCCCACAACCTCTCATTTCTCCCCCGCACGATCCCCTCCATGTCATCCTCACCTCGGACGCCCAACTAGTCGCTTCCCATGGGGATTCCACTCGAGTAACTGGCCTGACACGTGATGTCCCCAGTCGGCCTTCTCAGTGCATGCCCAATCCATCTCCACTTCTTTCACCTGCGTATTTGTTGGGTGATAGGTTCTTGATTGGTTCGTTCCCAGAGCTCCTTGTTACTTATTCTTTCTGGCCTGCTGATCTCATCTTCAGTAACGAGCCAGCGTAGGCAGCTGTTCATGAATATCTGTAGTTTGATGGAAATCCCTTTCGTAACGCGCCAAGTCTCTCAGCCATACAGAAGCACTGACTTGACTGACGTTGGTGTTGAAAATCCGAATCTTGTTCCACATGCTGAGTGCAGTGCAGAAGATCTCCACACTGGTTTCAGGCTAATGAATGCCTGTCTTGCTTTTCCGATTCTGACTGGCTTTGACATCCTCGTCTGTGCTTGTGCCGCCTGTAGTTGAAACAGTGCTTCCTAGATAGGTGAAGGAGGTTACTTCCTTTACGTTTCTCCCGTTGACGGTGATTGGAGTTTGTTGTTGTTGTTGGAGTTGTTGGTGTGGTATCTTCATCACCTCTGTCTTCTCTATATTCACCTGAAGTCCTGTCTTCGCTGCCCTGCCTCTTCTACGAAATTGTTAGTTTTCGCCTGCAGATCTTCAAGCTTGTGTGACATCAGGCACAAGTCATGGTTGGCGAAATCCAAGTCTTCTACGTTCTCCTCCGCAGTCCAGCCAGCGTATCCCCCTCTTCTCACAGCTCCCCACTGTTGTCTGCTGCATGATCCAGTCCACCACAATCAGGAATATCATGGGTGATAGTAGGCAACCTTATTTCACTCCTGTCTTCACTTCTTCTCAAAGGCATCACTGAGCTTCCCATTGTGAATTACTTGGCGTGTGGCATCTTCATATAGTTGTTGAATGAGGCGGATGAAGGTTTGCGGTACTCCCTAGTAATGAGGCAGTTTCCAAATTACCTCTCGGTTGACGCTGTCAAAGGCCTTCCCAAAATCGATGAAGTTGAGGTAAGGTGGAGAGTGGACTGCCATTCTATACCCTGTTCTATGATGATGCGAAGCGTAGTGTTGCAATTTGGTCGGCACATGATTTGTACTTCCCGAAGCCTGCCTGTTGCGGTCGTAGTTTTGAATCCAGTGCATCCTTTAGCCTCTCCAGGATGATGCGGCTTAGTATTTTGCTTGCTCAGGGTGGACAGGAGAGTGATTCCGTGCCAGTTCTTGCAAACACTGAGGTCTCCCTTCTTCGGCAGTTTGACAAGGTAACCCTTCTTCCAATCAGTGGGCAGGTACCTTCCCTTCCTTCCACACCTTCTGCAATAGTGGTGTGAGCATGTCCGCTGCTGTTGTCTCTGCGTCTGTTTTCAGTGCTTCTGGTGGGATCCCATCTGGTCCTGCTGCTTTCCCACATTTCAGTAGCTTTATGGCGTTCGGGACTTCCATTTTTGTTGGAGGATTTATGTTCACTTGTAGTTCGGCGGCTGAGCTGCAGGTGGTATTTCTGGACGAAGTGCAGGTGGTGGTGGTGGTGGTGGTGGTCGATTCAAGAGCTTCTTGAAGTGGTCGGCCCATCGTTTCCTCTGTTTCTCTTCTTTCGTAATTAAATTTCCGTCATCATCTTTTATTGGTTTCGTCTGCGTTGATCTCTTCACTACCAGATAGCAACCTGATTATTTGATACAATGTTGTCAGGCCTATCCTACCAGCCCTCTGCCTGTTCTGCTTCACTTACCAGTGTTTCGTAGAAGTGTCTTTTGTCTTTCCGTGCACTCCCCTCCACTTCTTTGTCCAGTGTAGTGTTTTATACATTGTGCTCAGTTCCTCTTGTCATTGAGCGTCCTTGCACTGCACTGCGCTGATTCATCTTCTGCTTCACCATCACCATCTTCCTCTCCCTACTCTATCAGCTTCCATGTATCCGCCGAGATCCATTCCATTCCTTATCTTCATTCCTCTTCCTTCCTAATACTGTTGTGCAGGTTTCTTTCCACATAGCTTTCAAAGACTTCCAGTGTTCTTCCACACAGGTTTCTTCAGGGATGTTCCTCGATTCGTCCCATTTTGTCTTGATGGCTGGCTGCCGTGAAGATCTCCTTTGTGGTTTCATCCTTCAGTTTCCGAGTGTTGTACTTGAACTGAGGTCTATCAACAGCTTCCTTGAAGGCTTTTAACTTGATTTGTGAGGTTCCTTTCACTAGATGGTGAGTTGTCTGAACCTACATCTGCTCCTCTTCTTCACCTTGTGTTAAGTAGACTGCGTCTCCATTTTCTTGAGATTGAGATAAAGTCGATTTGATTTTTAGTGTGTCCATCTGGTGAAATCCATGTCGCTTTGTGGGTATCCTTGTGATTGAACACACTGACTCGCCTCCAATCAGCAAATCGTTGAATGCACAGAATTCTGCAAACAATTCTCCATTCTCGTTCATCACCTCACCTAGCGCTTCTCGACCCATGGTTAGTTAGTTCTATTCTTGTGTTGTCCCCTCCCACTTTGGCATTCATGTCTCCCCACACATTAGAATTTTGATATGGCCAACTGGAGTGAGGTCTTGTCCAGTGTTGATTGAAGTCGTCTGTAGAATTCCTCCTTCTTCTCTTACTCTGCATTATTTGTAGGTGCATAGCACTGTATGATTGTGACCTTCCTTCCTTTTTAGTTCAATCTTGCTGTCATGATCTTGATGCTGGAGGAGATTGGTTCCCACTGCATGAGAGCCTTCGATACTCTTGGGAGCGGGACATCATGATAGCCACTCCCTCAGTGTGCTCGTGGTTGTCGTCTGGGTGACAATATTGGAGTAGATTATTGACTCTGCTCTCCAGTTGAGAGTTTGGAGAGTCCACTCCCATTCCATCTGCTTTCGCAAATTCCAACCACTTCAATGTGATACCTTCTCATCTCTTTTTCCTTGTATAAGTGTTTGAAATATGTGGTAGGTTTTATAGTCACATGAAACTCTCAAACAAATGAGTTCACCCGTTTCCTTAAGTACTACTTAAACACTGGTGATGATTGACTATCATGTGGATTAGTTCATGAGGCATCTGGCTGACTACTACTTGAGGTTATATCCATCTTACACTTCACGGTTAAAAATGATGTGGAATGACAGGTTGACGTCGGAATTGAGTGGAAAATGTAATTCGAAATGAAAACACCTAGGTTTCTGGTCATTGGCTCCAAGTCTACACTCAGTTCATGTGGCTAATTCATTATAGTCTGATATTCTTAGTACACAGGCGAGTTAATCGAATCCTGATAGAATCTACACTTTATTTTCCAGTTAAGTCATCTGTTGTAAAATATTCAGTCTGCCACAATTCATTCATGTTTGAGGTGAATTTATTTACAATCCAATGTAAAATTTGGTTGCCTCATATCCAACTTCTTTCTCACTGAAAGAAACCGTATTCTCAGCTTAACAATACAAAGAAACAAAAGAAATCTTTGGTAGAATAGACAGATCCGTGCTACTCGGTTGTTATAACTTTCAAACAATAGTAATTACCGTTTAGAGAAATTATTATTATTTATAATTACCTGTCCCATGGGTCCTAGTGGAACATACAACTTCACTAACACGTATCCATTCCACTCTCTCCTCTCCACTCCTTTCAACCTGCAGCCACCACTGCCCACAAGCTTTCATTTCTTCCTCACACGATCTCATCCATGTCAACCTCACCTCAGAAGCCCAACTCGTCGTTTCCCATCTGGGTTCCACTCGACAGCCTGGCCTGGCACATGATGTCCCAGAATGGTCTTCTCAGTGAATGCCCAATCCACATCCACTTACTTCACCTGCATATTTGTTGGGTGATAGGCTCTTGATTCGTTGGTTCGTTGTCAGCCAGCCAGAGTTCCTCGTTGCTTATTCTTTCTGACCTACTGATCTGATCTGATCTGATCTGATCTGATCTGATCTGATCTGATCTGATCTGATCTTCAGTATTGAGCCAGTGCAGGTGGCAGTTGTTGATGAATATCTGTAGTTTGTTGGAAATGCTTTTCGTAACACGCCAAGTCTCTCAACCATCACATAGAAGCACTGACTTACTTCACTGAATTACTGTTGAAAATCCGCATGTTGTTCTTTGTGCTGAGAGCAATAGATCTCCACACTGATTTCAAATTAATGAAAGGCTGTCTTGTTTTTCCGACCCTGGTTTTGACATGCACATATGTGCCTGTGTTGCCACCTGTAGTTGAAACGATGCTGCCTAGGTAGGCAGGTGGGTGAGAGAAACAACTTCTCTTAGGTGCCTCCCGTTGATGGTGACTGGAGTTTGTTGTTGCTGTTGGTTGGATGCCTTCACCACCTCTGTCTTCTCTACATTCACTTGAGGTCCCGTTTTTGCTGCCCTGCCTCGCCTCTTCTGTCAACTTGTTAGTTTTCGTAGGTAGGTCTTCGAATTTGTGCGACAAGACATTAGACATAAATCATGATTGTTGGCTAAATCCAAATATTCTTTTGGAGTCTTTTCATCGGTCCAGCTGGCGTATGCCCATCTTGTCGTTCCTCACTGTATGTTGCATGATCCGGTTCAGTCGACCACAATCAGGAAGATGATGGGTGATAGTAGGCAGCCTTGTTTTACTCCTGTCTTCACTTCAAAGGCTTCACTGAGCTTCACATTGTGAATTACTTGGCATGCGGCGTCTTCATATTTTGAAAGCAGATATACTAGTCATAACCTATGCTTGGAAGCTCGCACTACTCTTTAACACTGCAATGTTGACAAGACCAAAATGATAACAAGTGTACTGTCAACAGAATCAGTTGTTCTCATCTCATCAACAAAAGGTTCCACAACAAAGTCGTATGACTAGTTATGGTTGAAAAACGATGATTTAATGCAAGACCAAGATTCTGATTACACTGTCAGTATTCATTGTGAGAAAATGTGAAAATTCTGGATAAAGAAAATACAAAAAATACCAGGAAAGTTTCAGAAACTGGACATTCAGGTTGATCAGCAATCAACAGATATATTGGCATGGAAACAAACTATCAACTAATAAGAAGCGCTAAGATGGTCAAATTTCAAGTCATCATGACAACCAATGAAGATGAACAAAA
Source organism: Heterobilharzia americana (assembly GCA_944470555.2). Taxonomy (NCBI): domain Eukaryota; kingdom Metazoa; phylum Platyhelminthes; class Trematoda; order Strigeidida; family Schistosomatidae; genus Heterobilharzia; species Heterobilharzia americana. The sequence goes on along the minus strand of OX104129.1, from coordinate 28,318,462 downwards.
AGACAATGACAAGACATTGGTAGAAATAACTAATCCCACACAATGCCATTACGACAAGCTACTAAATAAATTGCGGAGATAACCTTACCACCCAATTCTTTCCTAAGTTTGTGCTTATAATGTTGTCTAGAAAGACACAGTTAGCTCTACGATTAAACAATCCTGCTCAGAGTTCACAACACCATCAAAATTATCTTCCCAAGACATAAATATTCGCTATCATTTCCAAAGATGTGTATGAACTACTCTTCAATTGTTATTGTAGCTATTGTCTATCCAACAAATCCCGCTTTACCAGTGGATTCGATTAGATTTTTAAGCTGCACAATAATTCACCATCATCTCTGAAACAAGAAAACGAGTATTGAAAAGTCCCATAGTACGCCCTTTCTCTCTGTTTCACATTTGCAATTGACAAAACAATATCGAATGCTCTACTATTGATTGAGTTTCACAGATAGAATGGCGAATGCTTCACTATGATTGGCGTTTCGGTGATTTATGATCATCTTTTCCTATGATTTCAATATATACACACATAAACATATAACAATTTGGAGATCAACATTTCAGCACTTTCCTGATAAAAATATACACACGAAAATCATCTGATAATAATAACTTACATACATCACCAAAAATACAACAGACAAAAAAGATTTTTCAAGTTGTTATTCATCGAAGACTGACATCAGTTAGAGGAACAAAGGAAACCTGGGAGCACTGGACAGCTGTTTCGTCCGACCAGTATGGGACTCCTCAGCAGTGCGCACCCACGACCCCACCAGCAGGGATCGAACCCGCGACCTTCAGTGGCTCAGTGGCTCAATGGTAACGCGCTGGTCGCGGAACCTGAAGGTCGCGGGTTCGATCCCTGCTGGTGGGGTCGTGGGTGCGCACTGCTGAGGAGTCCCATACTGGTCGGACGAAACAGCTGTCCAGTGCTCCCAGGTTTTCTTTGTTCCTCCAACTGATGTCAGTCTTCGATGAATAACAACTTGAAATATTTCCAAATCTCCACAACCCCCTCAAAATTTAAAAAAGATTTTCTTTCTAAGTGAGAGTGAATGCACAGTCAAACAGGAGAAACACTACACTGAATGATGTAGGAAGTATAAAGTTGAAAGGCATTATAAACTAACATAAATTGAAGGTTAGTGAAAATGTTGTATTTTTGTTAAGGGAAACAAATATAAGAGTAGCTGGTTTTGTTTTTTTTCATGATAAAAACAAGAAATATTGGGTCCTTTTGTGAATCATGAAGTTATACTTCATTAATTTCAGGATATAGATTACTTGATATTGATTATATGTATTGTACAGTCTACAAGTTGAGTTGAAGTCAGCTTTCCATGATTGCATAGTTTGCAGATCATCAGTTTCCCTGCTTGAATCCATGTCTAGTTACTGTCAAGTAGAAGCTACTGATTACTCTGTTCACTATCAGATCTACCGATCAAAATTTAGTTATTTGCTAAATGAAATCTAAAATGTTAGGATTGATAAACATGAAAACATGTTTCTACTATCCACTTGATGAAGACATTATTCAACATTCTACAACCCACTTGAGTAGGAAGTGGTCAAAATACAAAAATTCTCTCGATACACAACCATGTTCTATCAGTGCAAAGGAATGCAATCTTGTTACAGTTCGTTTATTCACTTCTATTCCTGAACTCCGAGTTAACATATTCAAGTCAATAAATTTTCTACTGAATTACATCAACTGAAACTTTCCACATCTAGATAGCATCCAGATTTATTTCAGTATGATGCTGTTTAAAAAGAGAAATGTCTGAGTACAACACACGTATATTTCACCTGTTTAACAAGAACACAATGTATTCATGCTGCAAAAAAGACAAAACGTTTTCTTCACTTCTCTCGTTCAATGAATAATAATTGTCAGTAAATGTGAAATGTTCACATGTGAACTGTTCCTATAATCTCCAAAAATATCTGTGTCACTATCACACTCAAGCCTATTAAGTTTGATCATTTCAAGAGGTAGTATTACTTACAAGTAACTCACAACTAAAGTTATGACAACTGCAATTAATGTTTCCACACCAGATAACAGAAACAACTTCATAAACAGTGGATGAGATATTTGTATTTACCAGTTAATAGTATTTCAAAAACTTGAATGACTTTCCGAAAATATTAGTCAACATGGATACATTTCTTGGTTCGTTCTTCTTTCCAGTCACAACTTCATCTTCTTTCTTCATAAGCATATTGCTTTGAATTCTTCGTTGATTCCTATTCTTTGACTTCAGAAATCTGAATCAACATGCATGTGAAGTGTGAGATGATTCGTTGATTGTGAGTGATAAATGAAAAGTGATTATTGACATAGAATCAGAGATTATCATCATCATTATCAACATAGGACCAGGCATTACTGCGTAATTATCCGAGTTGCCACACCTCACGTCAGTTCATCAAGTAAGAAGGTAGTGAGGCGAAGGATGAAAATAAGTGAATGCAGTCAAAAGAAATATAAATTACGAGAAGAAAGGAAAGAGGAGTGACAAAATGGTGAGATTCGGTATAGCGTTGTTAAGATGAGGATAATGTGTGTATACATCTGCACCACTGACATCGGTTCTCAGCCATATCACATAGAGTCAGCCTCCAACCACTGGTTCCTCTTGTCCCGCTGACCCCAACCACCTAGTCTGCATCACCCTACACGGCTTAAACCAACAGTCAGAGACTTCATACATTGGTGCCATGTTTTGGTCTGGCCAGCTCAGGCCTTTTTCCAGCCAAGACCTACTTCAGCCAACATTGTGTGATGAGGCAATCGGTGACTAGGCATACGTAGTACGTGTCCCAACCATCTCAGTCGATGAAGGTTCATAACCTCATCAACTGATTTACCTCTTCTACCTAAAACTCTACATCTAACTTCTGCATTACTCACATGGTGACACCACGGAATACGTCCTATACTACGAAGGCAACGGCAGTCAAACACCTGAAGCCTTTTTATATCTTCCACTTTCAATGGCCAGAGATTATACGGATGCATGATTTATATCATCAAGTGTATTTCGCCGATCAGTGATAACATCTATCCAATGAGTTGATATGATTGCAAAGGACTACCAAACCTTTATCAACCGCATTCAACAACTATATGAAGACGCCACTTGCCAAGTAATTCGCAAAGGGAAGCTTAGTAATGCCTTTAGGGCGAAGTAAAGACAGGAGTAAAACAAGGATGTTACCTACTATCATACATCATCTTCCTGATTGTAGTGGACTGGATCATACAAGAAGCAACTGTGAGGAGCGAGAAGAGGGGGATACACTGCCTGAATCGGGGAAAAGATCCCATAAAAAGATTTGGATTTCGCCAGACATGACCTGTGTCTAATGTCACACAAACTTGAAGATCTACAGACGAAAACTGACAAGTTGATAGAGGAGACGAGGCAGGGCAACGAAGGAAGACGGGACTTCAAGTGAATGTAGAGAAGACAGAGGTGATGAAGATACTCAACCAACACCAACACCACCAACCACAACAACAAGAGGCGCCAAACACCATCAACGGGAGAAACTAGGAGGAAGTGGCCTCTTCCACCTATTTAGGCACCACCATTTCAACTATAGGTGGCGGCACAGGCACAGACGAGGACGTCAAATTCAGGATCGGAAAAACAAGACAGCCTTTCATTGGCCTGATGACAGTGTGGAGATCTTCTGCACTCTATTAAGCATAGAAAGTGAACGACACCCGGATTTTCAACAGTAATTCAGTGAAGTAAGTCAGTGCTTCTATGTGATGGTTGAGAGACTTGGCGTGTTACGAAAAGCATTTCCAACAAACTACAGATATTCATCAACAACTGCCACCTGCACTGGCTCAATACTGAAGATCAGATCAGATCAGATCAGATCAGATCAGATCAGTAGGTCAGAAAGAATAAGCAACAAGGAACTCTGGCTGGCTGACAACGAACCAACGAATCAAGAGCCTATCACCCAACAAATATGCAGGTGAAGTAAGTGGATGTGGATTGGGCATGCACTGAGAAGACCATTCTGGGACATCATGTGCCAGGCCAGGCCGTCGAGTGGAACCCAGATGGGAAACGACGAGTTGGGCTTCTGAGGTGAGGTTGACATGGATGAGATCGTGTGAGGAAGAAATGAAAGCTTGTGGGCAGTGGTGGATGCAGGTTGAAAGGAGTGGAGAGGAGAGAGTGGAATGGATACGTGTTAGTAAAGTTGTATGTTCCACTAGTAACCTAAGAGACAAGTAATAATAATAATAATATGAATGGGCTGATATGAATATAAAGAGACTGATAAATAAACTTCTTCAATGTAGCATGATAAATGTGATGGGGAAACGGCGGTAAAATTTCATTGAAATACTTGACACCAAATTATGCATGGAATAATTTAGAATGGCGAGACCTGTCAAACTTATGAGAGAAACCTTTATGAACACAACTTACAACATTTCAGACAATTTGAAGTGCCTTTACATCTTTTGCATTATTTATGTCGTCTAACTTCTATTTATGAACCATGTTGTAATTAGTAAATGAAATAATTATGCATCCTAAAATGTCTTGTATGTTGACTACGATCTTGACACCTGACATACATTTATGATTGTGCAACTGTGTGAAATATTCCATTTCGTAGAAAATTTACTGATGTCAAAGTGGTCTCCTTCCATTATGAAAGATATATTTTTGGAATTTTCAATAAAATGAAACCTTAGTGTATATGAAGAATCTTAGCTTATACTTGTAAATCTAATTAGGGTACTGCATCTCTGCAGCATTTTCTCAAACATATTCATCGTCTATCTGGCAATTTATTTGAAGTGAACTCTGAAAATATCAAAAATTGATAACTCACAGTACAGTCTTCATATGAAAGCTGAAATGCGTTTGATGAGAGTAAATGTATGCGTAAGTAATTTTTTTCACAAAAAGCCTATTAGAAAGTTGTGAAGGATATATGTCTGTGTAGAACAGTTGAACTGAACATGAAAACATTTAGTTTATTTGTCAACAGAATGACAATATGAGACTGAAAGTAGAATGGCAGTAGACACTTCATCATTCATAATCGAAGGTAATACTCAAGTGGAGTGTTACTATGATAAGCTCGGTAGAATATATTACCAATGTTCCATGCTAAGTATTGATTTCAGTTATCGTCCAACAGTCCTGATTTCAAGACCCAGAGTTTAAGCTATCATGTGAAATATTTGAGGAATATGTGGTTTTCATATATTAAAAAATATCCAAAAGCTTTAGACCATGTTTCATTCGATGTTAGTTATCTTATGCCAAATTTATATTTGGTAGTTATGTAATGAAAAATAACCTCGCCTGGTTAACTAGTTCACTACTTCCTACCCGGTCCTAAGCCCGGGTAAAGGGGGAAGGTTGGGCATAAGGCTAGAAACCCTACCCCGTAAAACAAATCTAACCGCTAAACAAACTTCAAAGCACAAACAAAATATAAAAAATAAAAACAAACTTATTCCTCGCTGGAATCGGAGAGGCGAAATGACGCCAGTTGGTGAAAGCCTTCGGGAAGCCGATTGGCCGATGTGTCTTCTCTCGATGAAAGCAAAATTAAACGTGGGGGCATGGAATGGGAGGGGACAACACAGGAATAGAACTGACTAACCATGGGTCGAGAAGCGCTAGGTGAGGTGATGAATGAGAATGGAGAATTGTTTGCAGAATTCTGTGCATTCAACCATTTGGTGATTGGAGGCGAGTCAGTGTGTTCAATCACAAGGATACCCACAAAGCGACATGGATTTGATTTCACCAGACACCAGGACACACTACACTAAACATCAGATCGACTTTATCTCAATGTGAAGAAAATGGAGACACAGTCTACTTGACACAAGGTGAAGAAGAGGAGCAGATGTAGGTTCAGACAACTCACCATCTACTGCAAGGAACCAACCTTCCAAATCAAGTTAAAAGCCTTCAAGGAAGTTGGTGATAGACCACAGTTCAAGTACAACACTCGGAAACTGAAGGATGAAACTACAAAGGAGATCTTCACGGCAGCCAGCCATCAAGACAAAATGGGACGAATCGAGGAACATCCCTGAAGAAACCTGTGTGGAAGAACACTGGAAGTCTTTGAAAGCTATGTGGAAAGAAACCTGCACAACAGTATTAGGAAGGAAGAGGAATGAAGATAAGGAATGGAATGGATCTCGGCGGATACATGGAAGCTGATAGAGTAGGGAGAGGAAGATGGTGATGGTGAAGCAGAAGATGAATCAGCGCAGTGCAGTGCAAGGACGCTCAATGACAAGAGGAACTGAGCACCATGTATAAAACACTACACTGGACAAAGAAGTGGAGGGAGTGCACGGAAAGACAAAAGACACTTCTACGAAACACTGGTAAGTGAAGCAGAACAGGCAGAGGGCTGGTAGGATAGACCTGACAACATTGTATCAAATAATCAGGTTGCTATCTGGTAGTGAAGAGATCAACGCAGACGAAACCAATAAAAGATGATGACGGAAATTTAATTACGAAAGAAGAGAAACAGAGGAAACGATGGGCCGACCACTTCAAGAAGCTCTTGAATCGACCACCACCACCACCACCACCTGCACTTCATCCAGAAATAACAACCACCTACAACCGCTGAACTACAAGTGAACATAAATCCTCCAACAAAAATGGAAGTCCCGAACGCCATAAAGCTACTGAAATGTGGGAAAGCAGCAGGACCAGATGGGATCCCACCAGAAGCACTGAAAACAGACGCAGAGACAACAGCAGCGGACATGCTCACACCACTATTGCAGAAGGTGTGGAAGGAAGGGAAGGTATCTGCCCACTGATTGGAAGAAGGGTTACCTTGTCAAACTGCCGAAGAAGGGAGACCTCAGTGTTTGCAAGAAGTGGCACGGAATCACTCTCCTGTCCACCCAGAGCAAACAAAATACTAAGCCGCATCATCCTGGAGAGGCTAAAGGATGCACTGGATTCAAAACTACGACCGGAACAGGCTAGCTGGCTGGATTCAGGAAGTACAAATCATGTGCCGACCAAATTGCAACACTACGCTTCGCATCATCATAGAACAGAGTATAGAATGGCAGTCAACTCTCCACCTTACCTCAACTTCATCGACTTTGAGAAGGCCTTTGACAGCGTCGACCGAGAGGTAATTTGGAAACTGCCTCATTACTAGGGAGTACCGCAAACCTTTATCCGCCTCATTCAACAACTATATGAAGATGCCACATGCCAAGTAATTCACAATGGGAAGCTCAGCTCAGTGATGCTTTTGAAGTGAAGACAGGGAGGAGTGAAACCAGGTTGCCTACTATCACCCATGATATTCCTGATTGTGGTGGACTGGATCATGCAGCAGACAACAGTGGGGAGCTGTGAGAAGAGGGGGATACGCTGGCTGGACTGCGGAGGAGAACGTAGAAGACTTGGATTTCGCCAACCATGACTTGTGCCTGATGTCACACAAGCTTGAAGATCTGCAGGCGAAAACTAACAATTTCGTAGAAGAGGCAGGGCAGCGAAGACAGGACTTCAGGTGAATATAGAGAAGACAGAGGTGATGAAGATACCGCACCAACAACTCCAACAACAACAAACTCCAATCACCATCAACGGGAGAAACGTAAATGAAGTAATCTCCTTCACCTATCTAGGAAGCACTGTTTCAACTACAGGCGGCACAAGCACAGACGAGGATGTCAAAGCCAGTCAGAATCGGAAAAGCAAGACAGGCATTCATTAGCCTGAAACCAGTGTGGAGATCTTCTGCACTGCACTCAGCATGTGGAACAAGATTCGGATTTTCAACACCAACGTCAGTCAAGTCAGTGCTTCTATATGGTTCATAGACTTGGCGCGTTACGAAAGGGATTTCCATCTTACTGCAGATATTCATGAACAGCTGCCTACGCTGGCTGGTTACTGAAGATGACATCAGCAGGCCAGAAAGAATAAGTAACAAGGAGCTCTGGGAACGAACCAATCAAGAACCTATCACCCAACAAATATGCAGGTGAAAGAAGGGGAGATGGATTGGGCATGCACTGAGAAGGCCGACTGGGGACATCACGTGTCAGGCCAGGTACTCGAGTGGAATCCCCATGGGAAGCGACTAGTTGGGCGTCCGAGGTTAGGGTGACATGGAGGGGATCGTGCGGGGGAGAAATGAGAGGTTGTGGGCTGTCGTGGAGCCAGGTTGAAAAGATTTCAGAGAACAGAGTTCACTGGAGACGTGCTACTGAATCCCTATGTTTCATTAGGAACCCAAGGGACAAATCATAATAATAAAATGTAATGAAAATGGATTGTAGAACAGTCACTCATAATCCCCATCAAAATTTTACGATCTCCTATCTAACATATATCCATTTTCTTTAAAATCAGTAGACTTACAATGAGAAATATATGAAATTTTCACGGTATAATAACTCAATTTATATTTGACATACATTTAGAAATGCTATTTATATAACTGAAATTAGATAAACTTTTAAATAGCTGAGCTAATTACAGATATGTTTCCTGAACTTTGTACCATAATATCTTGACAAGATATATGCGCAATTTATTCGAATGTTTATGTGAGTAGCTCACCATTTAGTAGCTTTTAATTTCAGTGTGATATAAAGTGCAAACTAATCATGACATGATTAGGAGAAAAAGGTATTATTATTATTATCATGATCATTTATTATTACCTATATATACTGGTTCACATTGTAAAGCCACTATAGTTTATTACTTTTCACGATTAGAGGGCTTAGATATTTTGTGATGATGAAATTGCGTGTATCATTAAACAATTGAGAAGTCTATTTACACTATCTGACATTAATGATGAGCATCTTATGGAAAAATCGTCACAGGTCAGTGTATTCATGAATATTTATCATCAATCTTTGCTTTAATGCATGTGAATAATGTACCAGAGAATGTAAGTCCACTGAAAGTAGACTTCTGCTTTGATAACGCTAACAAGTACACCATTGTCCCATGAAATATTCAATATCTTGACTTAAGTGGTTATTACACCATAGAACGCTAGATTAGTGAATGCACCATTCCCATTCACATTTATGGTTCGGTTTCCCCTTCCAACTCCTGTTCAGTAGAAGATAAGACTGATATTGACTACTCGTACTACCGACATCAATTTGACTCATACGTGCACACTTTGAAATCACCTGTTTACACTATACAATTATTCAAGTAAATTAAATGAATATTTTTCAGTATAATTGCTTGTATTATACCGTTGTTGATTGGACCGAATTGATCGGTCTCAATTGGCATATGGGCTCCTGTGCGAATGCTTTGATATTAATTATAGTAAAGATGGATAATGGCAAAGAGTGGAATATAGGATGCGCACAGTGGATTCCACTGCTTGCCACTATTCATCATTATTATAATATTTTTCGGTGTGTGAGTTTATGAGGAGCATCTGCATCGGAGCCGATCTACCGAGAGTTGTCGAGCCATTTAACACAGTACAGAGGCGGGAAATTAAAATTATCAAACAAGAGGAAATGGTTTCAAATTTGTCTCAGATCTTACTCAGCCCAATGAGAACAACGAAGCCTACGGATCGATTCAAATTACGCAACAATTTACATGAACGTATAAAGTGAAAGCTGAAAGTCTATTAAAACTGTCTTTTCTGTTATTTCTTTGTACAGATATACCAACACTCTGAAGGTGTAGAATACTCCTAACCATCTGGGTACTGATAGTAAGTCTTGAAACAAGTTAGTACTTAGCTTATAAATAGATCCATGATTGTATCTTCAATGTATTTAAATAATGACCACTACTTTGTCATTTCAATTCGTCTGAGTGGTAACAAAGAATTCTGCTACAACATATGTTTTGTTACAACTTTAATCACACTGTGACCCCTTGAAGGAGAGTTTTCACAATCAACGCTATCTCAGGTGGTTGTAACAGTAATATTTAAGTCTCTTTGCATAGATTTACCAATGGAACACTACTGATCACAAAATCTTAAATAAAACTCCACTGTAAAGATGGATAGTGGCTGGCAGTAGAATCCAGGATAAGCATTTCATCCTATTTGGGACTCGTCAGCTGGATGTACCTGCCTCACAGTGACTGATGTTGTTCCCACCAGGATTCAAATTCGGAAGCGACTGCTTCAAACGCCAGAGCGTTATTCACTATATCAACGAGCCATGACAGCCAATTCTTGTATGACGGGTATAGTTTTAGTATAAATGCTTGTATTATACCGTCATTGATTGGACCGAATTGACTGGTCCCTACTGACATGTGGACTTCTATGGGGACGCCTCAATATTACCTGTGTTCTAATTATAGTAAAGATGGATAGTGGCTAGTAGTGGAATGCAAGATGCGAAATTATACTATAACTGTACTACGTTGGCATTATCATCTTTTTAAAAATAGTAGTTATACTTCCGTGAATAAGTCACTGTCGAATAACTTGAATATCTGTTCTTGTATGTTTTCGATGAACAAGACTTAATTAATCAACATCCATTAGAATACAGACTCCTTGTAAGTATCCGAGCAACTGAGTTATACATTTAGTTTTTCTGACAAGTATTAGACCGGATGAAAGGTATATCGTAGATTCCTCTGCTCAGTACTACCAAATGTACAACACTATCGAATTAACTTGCACGGGCTATTTTAGTGGAGCAAAGCACTGACCTTCTTTCAATAACTTCACATCAACTTTCACTTTTCTTTCTCCTTCAGGAAGAAGACCAAGCAGTCAGATCTCGGCTTAGGCTTTGAATCATTCAGAATTAACTGTCATAATTTTACCGTTTCGTAGTAGTACAGTTGTTCATTCTTAGGAGGAATTACTCTGCCAACTGCATACAGATTTAAAGATCTGAAACCTCACTTTTCAATATATTGTCCTCCTGGAAAGCCAATTAATGAACTTTTGATTACCTGATACTTTTCTCCGAAACGTCGTTAGAATCATGTAGAAATGTCTACTCACAATTCGTTTAAGTAGTATGAAATATATCAATAAAAAGTTAGTGCATAGTGGAATGGATTAATGTATTAAAAGTAATTTTTAAAAAGATCCGGTTAAAAAATTGGACAAGAACAATAGGGTGAATAAAAAACCGTATGCTGAATGCAAAATAAACTGTGTAGGACAAACATCAAGATCGCTGAAAGCCACACTGAATGAATATCAAAGGACAGGGCAAAAATATAAAAATTTGGAAAATAGTTCATCTATGGCAGCAGCTCATGCATGGGACCAAAAAGGTAATGTTGATTAGAACAACACTACCGTACTAAAGTTTGGCAAAAACAAATAGACAGTAAGGTTAATAACAGAATCTAAATTTTGACATGTTATCCCTAACACATACAACAAAGATGACTCAATCAACGCAACTGTCAACCACATTTAACATTGTATTGAACAAACAGACTAACGAACATTGAGTAAAGACTATATGTGTGATGCCTACTGGTAAATGTGCTAATAAATATTCCTAAAATATTTGACTAACTTTCAAGGCTGTCCTCGCAACAAGTGAAATAACCAATTATATTTCTGCATTTTATGAAAATTTGACTTTCCAACCGAAACAGAAAAACCTAATTGGTCATTTAAATTATAGCTAGGGTGGCCTTTGAAGATGGAGAAAATATTCCACATGTGATCATATGTAATCGATCATAGGTAGTAATTTTGATCAAAATATTACCAAAATATAAACATCATTGTGTATAAACTTCGAAATTTCCAGTTAAATTTTTTTTAGATGAGTTGATAGGCTTCTGTGGTGTGCATCATTCTATGATCAAGGTTATGACTTCACCTCACAATATACTGTGTATGTCATCTAATTTTCAATTTGATGGTTTCTGGGGATTTAGTGATTTTTAAAGTTCGTATTCATCATGGACTGATATCAATTGGAGGAACATTCAAAATCTGAGAGAACTGGACTATAGTTTCATCATAGTAAGGAGTTCTTCATCAGTGCACACAAATCACCCTACTACCTCACGGATCTAAACCAGCACCTTCAGGTTCCATGGCAAGCAGATTACCACTGAGCCACTCGGTCGGAATCCGATGCTGCATATTTCCAACTTTTGTCAGTTCACGCACAGTATGACAATCACCCAATTTCATCGTTGAGTATTGGTCATCATAACCACCAGATTTGCCCCAATCATCACGACTTCTGACTGGACCTTCAGAAGTCATCTCTCGAAGCTAATCAAGTTATCAGTGAGCACTAGATTAATTCAGTTTGAGGGTTTGTGAGGATGAGTAATGAGGATGATGAAACCAACTTAAGTAATCTAATTTTGAAGGAAGAACAAGTATATTTCAGCGAAGAGTCTCTTTTCGGCTGTTTCATTTTTAAAGTTGTACAGTGGCAAATTTATACACTTATTTATAGTCCGACGTGGTTGCCAAGAGGTAACAATGGAGCTATAAGGAGTGCAATAATTGAACATATCGTGTACACAAATCACTCTATCTTAAAAACCTCCTCTTTTGAAGTCATTTATAAAGTGAAAAGAAACCTCCTAAAGGCGCTACGTCTTTGTATTCTCTGCATTGCCGAAGCTCTTGTCATCCAAATGGAGAAGCCTGAACTATGTACACAAAAAAAACATTGTTCATTTCCTTCTCCTTTCATGGTCTTAGTTTTCAATCTCCTCTACTCCCTCGCCCCTTTTTTTCTTTTCATCTTTCTGTTTCGACACTATTCATTTCTCAAGAAATTTGCTACTCATTCTTGTTCTATCTGATCACAATTCAATTTCTAAACTTCTTGTTCAAAATTATTTTTTCAAGTTGTTATTCATCGTAAACTGGCATCAATTGGAGGAACAAAGGAAACCTGGCAGCACTGCACAGTTGTTTCGTCCTAGTATGGGACTTCTCAGCAGCGCGCACCCACGACCCCCTGCTATATCGTGAGCTAACAGAAGTTGGAAATGTGGACGATTGGATTCTGACCCAGTGGCTCCATAGTCACGTGCTGGCCATAGGAACCTGAAGGCGGTGGGTTCGATCCCTGGTGGGGTCGTGGGTGCTCACTGCTGAGGGGTCCCATACTAGGAAGAAATAGCTGTTCAGTGCTCTCAGGTTTTAAATGTTCCTCCAAGTGATGTCAGTTTACGATGAATACCAAATTGAAATATCTCTAAATCCCCACAAACCCCCTAAATTCAAATATAATTCATGCTTATTATGAGAGATTAGGTATATTAGTGAAATTGAAGTTTATTATTTAGAAACCTGAAATAATTCGTCCCACTAAAGAAGCTTTGAGAATATTCATATTGTTAGGATAAAATAATATGAAATTTTATTCCTTATAAACATTTTCTCTCAGTTTTATTGAATTCTCTGGTGTCTACACCACTCAGGTCTGGCTGGTGAAATTCCAGATCAACCATGGTAATCCAACTATTCAAGTTGTTCTGTAGTAGTAGTAGTAGTAGTAGTAGTAGTAGTAGTAGTAGTTGTTGTTGTTGTTGTTGTTGTTGTTGTATTAGTATTTGTGGTAGTGGTACTAATAGTAGTGGTAGTAGTAGTGTGAGTAGTAGTAGTGGTAGTAGTAGCGTGAGTAGTAGCGTGAGTAGTAGTAGTAGTAGTGTGAGTAGTAGTAGTAGTAGTTGTTGTTGTTGTTGTATTAGTATTTGTGGTAGTGGTACTAATAGTAGTGGTAGTAGTAGTGTGAGTAGTAGTAGTAGTAGTAGTAGTAGTAGTAGTAGTAGTGGTAGCAGTAGTGTGAGTAGTAGCGTGAGTAGTAGTAGTAGTGTGAGTAGTAGTAGTAGTAGTAGTAGTTGTTGTTGTTGTTGTATTAGTATTTGTGGTAGTTTACTAATAGTAGTAGCAGTAGTAGTAGTAGTACGTTTCGTTTAAAATTTATCATATATCCATAAACGGGTTAGGCAAGACTAACCTTAATATCTGTTCTCAGTATATCATCGTCAGGAAGTGTGTGAACTTATTCAAACATTTAGTTATCTCAGCAACTTTAAATGATAATCCAGTAACAAAACTTACCACTGACTAACATTATTGATTAATCTCCATTACAACAATCCACAAGTCACATCGCTCAACGATATATTACCTTTGATGTAAGTTTCAGCCAGCTGACAACACTTACCGATAAAGTCTGTGGAGTAGTTCATTTAACAGCAGTGCTATGTATTATTAACTCACAATTAAAATGTCAATATAAGTTGGACGAGGATTTTTTTGTCTGCCTTTTAGGAACGGTAAATATATCATCTTCAAAGGATATCACTGATGAGCCCGGTTACAGTTGAATCATTTTCTTTGCAAGTGTTGGATTTCAAACCTATAGCTCAGTAGTTACATTATCATCACTAGAACTGAAGGTATTGAGTTCAGTAACATCATGAATTTGATATGAACATAAGATAGCAGAACCTCGCCTGGTTAACTAGTTCACTAGTTACTAGCCAGTCCTAAGCCGGGATAAATAGGGAAACTTGAGCATAGAACTAGCAACCCCAGCCAAGAAAACCAATCCAGTCGCTAGAGAAACTTCAAATCACAAATGAAATATAAAAAATAAAAACAAAATTATTCCTCGTTCGAATCGGAAAGGTGAAATAACGCCGGATGGTGAAAGCCTTAAGGAAGCTAATTGGCCGACGTGTGTTCTCTCGACGAAAGCGAAAGTAAGAATGGTGACATGGAATGTCCGCACCATGAATGAGCAAACACAAGGATATTCACAAACCGACATGGACTTCACTAGATGAATACACTAAAAATCAGATCGACCAATCTGAAGAAAGTGGAGATGCAGCCCATTGGACATAAGACGAAGAAGAAGGGAAGCAGATGTAGGTGGTTCACAACAATCACTATCTAGTGCATGGAACCTACCTTACAAAATCAAGTTGGTGATAGATCACAGTTTAAGTTGAACACCCAGAATCGAAACTGAAGGACGAAACTACAGAGGACATCTTCACGTCAGCCAGCCATCAGAAAGAAATAAGAGACATTAGGCAGCATTCTCGAGGAAACCTGTGTGGAAAAACACTAGAACTGTTTGAAAAAGATGTGGAAAAAAACCTGCATAACCGTATTAGGAAGGAAAAGGAAACAATTAAGGAATGGATCCCGACAGGCACACGGAACCTGATAGAGGAGGGAAAGGAAGGTGGTGATGGTGAAGCAGAAGATGAATCAGTTCAGTGCAATGCAAAGATGCACAGCGAGAAGATGAACTGAATACAACCTATATAACACTACACTGGACAAAAAAGTGAAGAAGAATGTGTAGAAAGACAAAAGACACTTCTACGATACATTGGCAAGTGAAGCATAACTGGCCGCAGGTAGGAGAGACAGAGACTTGACAACACTATATCAAATAACCAGGTTACTTACTGGAAGAGGAGAGATTAATGTAGATGCAACCAGTGAAATGTAGTGAAGGAAAGCTAAATATCAAAGAGGAGAAACAAAAGAAATGGTGAGCTGACCACTTCAGCAAACTCTTGAATCGACCACCACTACTACCAACTGTAACTCGTCCAGAAATACCACCAGTAAGCCAGTCACAGAACTACCAGTGAACACAAACCCTCCGACAAAAGCAGAAGTCGTGAATGCCATTAAGTTGCCGAAATCCGGCAAAGCAGCACGACAAGATGGAATTCCTCCACAAGCACTGAAAACAGACGCAGAGATAACAGTGGATATGCTCACACTACTACTGCAGAAGGTTTGCAAGGAAGGGAGGAAAGGTACCTGCTCATTGACTGGAAGAAGGGTAATTTTGTCAAACTTCCAAGGAAGGGAGACCTAAGTCTTTGCAATAACAGGCGAGGAATCATGCTGCTATCCACCCCAGTCAAAATATTATGCCACATCGTCCTGGAGAGAATAAACAATACACTGGATTCAAAATTACGACCGGAATAGACTAGCTGTCTGACTGGCTTCAGAAAGAACAAATCATGTGTGAATCAAATTGCAAAGCAGCACTACGCTACGCATCATCATAAAACAGAGTACAGAATAGCAGTCAACTCAACCTCAAATTCATCGACTTGGAAAGTCCTTCGATCGAGGCGTCGACTGAGCAGTAATTTGGCAGGCAACTACTTCAACACTACAGAAATCCACAAACCTTTATCAATTTCATCAACAGCTGTATGATGACGCCACATGCCAAGTGAAGACAGGGGACAGAAGTAAGACAAGACTGCCTACTCTCACCCATGATCTTTCTTATTATAGTCGACTGGATCATGCAGCAAACCGTGAGGAGCGAGAAGATGGCTATACGCTGTTTCACCGATGAAAAGACCCCAAAAGAAGATTTAGATTTCGCCAGTGATGACTTGTGTCTAATGTCTTGTGGCACAAACTCAAAGATCTTCATGCAAAAATCAACAAGTTGACAGAAGAGGCGAGGCAGTGCAGCAAAGATGGGACCTAAAGTGAATATAGAGAAGGCAGAGGTGATGAAGATATCCAACCAACAAAAGCATAAACAACAAAAACAACAAGCACCAATAACCATCAACGGGAGTAACCTAAAGGAAGTCGTCTCTTTCACCTACCTACCTTCACCTTCCTAGGCAGCATCTTTTCAACTACAGACCGAGGCACAAGTCAGGATATCAAAGCCAGGATCTGGAAGACAGCAAGACAGGCCTTCCTTCATCAATCTGAAATCAGTGTGGAGATCTACTTCTCTGCACTCAGCATAAAGCGTGAAAAACATTCAGATTTTCAACAGTAATTCAGTGAAGTAAGTCAGTGCTTCTATGTGATGGTTGGGAGACTTGGAGTGTTAGGAAAAGCATTTCTAACAAACTACAGACGTGCATCAACCACTGCCACCTGCGCTGTCTCGTTACTGAAGATCAGATGGCCAGAATAATAAGAATAAGCAACGAGGAACTCTGGCTGGCTGACAACGAACCAATGAAGTAAGAACCTATCCCTCAACAAATATGCAGGTGAAGGAAGTCGAGATGGATCGGGCATAAACTGGGAAAAACCACTCGTAGACATCACGCGTCAGGCCAGGTCGTCGAGTGGAACCGGAATGGGAAACGATAAGTTGGGCGTCCGAGGCGACGGTGACATGGATGAGATCGTATGAGAAAGGAATGAAGGCTTGTGGGCTGTCGTGGAGCTAGGTTGAAAAGACTGGAGAGAAGAGAGTGAAATGGAGAAGTGCTAGTGAATGCGTGTGTGTCACTAGTATCCCAAGGGACAAATTATAGTTATAATAAGATAGTAGGTCAATGATAATTTCATATTGTTACTTTTATTCCCATTTTTACTACTTTTAGTTCCAGTTTTCGATTAAGTGTAGTTGTTTTTGGTCAAAACTGCCTCTGATTCTATTTAGCTTAAATAAACATACAAAACAGATTGATGCCTGAATATACGACCAATTTTTGCTGTTACGGTACCTGTTAATGACTCACTAGTACACTGTATCAATTATAAGAAGCATGAGTCATCAGTGGTGAATTCATGTCTTACTGATTTATAGTCTTAACAATTAGTTAAACTATATGAATGGAATAATGATTAGTTTTCTTTGTAAGAAAAATACAAGTTTAAAAATGAATTTTTCTTGGTAAACAGTATTTCGTATAATTGTTTTTATATGATACCATCGTTGCTTGGACTGAATTGATCGGTCTCTATTGGTATATGGGCTCCTGTGCGGATGCCTCAATATGGCCTGCGTTCTAATTGTATTAATGATGGAAGGTGGTTAGGACGAAATGCACATCCTGGATTCCACTGCTAGCCACTATCCATCATTAATAAACAGTATTTCGCTGAGAGTAGTTATTTTTAATATAGACAACAAAAATAGAATTTACAGTTTCAAATTAGGTTGTCGCTCATAATTTCCCGTCGTTGACTAGACCGAAGTAATCCCAAGCAGAGTGGTTATGGCAACTCACTGGCTTATTGTGTAACTTTTTGGAGTTGAAAGCAGTCGATGCTGTGTTTCAGTCTTAGTGAGAAGTAAGTGTATCCAGTTGACGAGTCTCAAGCAGGACGAAAGTCGCCACTGCTAGCCACTATCTATCGTTACTACAGTTTTACATTGTTTGAATGTTGTATGAAACTCCTATTTACAACTAATCACTGCAGAAAAAGTGGAAAATGTTCTTAGTGATGATTCAGCTGATGCTGAAGAAGAAAACTTGCAGTATTTACTGGGTTCAAGTATTTGATTCGTGCCATGGGGAACAACATGATTGAGCTAGTAGTTTGAGTTGTAATGCAAGTAATTTAAATAACTTAGAAAACAAGCTGAAAATGGACCGTTAGAGAATAACTGTCTAGTATTACGCTTAGTGAAGCTGAAGTAAACATTAATAAAAGTACGAGATATTCAACGAAGAGACTCTTTTCAACGAATTTATTTTCAAGCTGTACAATCGTATATATACGGTATTTGGAAAAAGTTATATTTCAAGTTGTTATTCATCGAAGACTGACATCAGTTGGAGGAACAAAGGAAACGTGGGAGCACTGGACAGCTGTTTGGCCATAGTATGGGACTCCTCAGCAGTGAGCATCCACGACCCCACCAGCAGGGATCGAACCCGCGACCTTCAGGTTCTGCGGTCAGCGCGTTACCATTGAGCCACTGGGTCACAATCCAATGCTCCATATTTCCAACTTCTGTTAGCTCACGATATAGCGCAAACCGCCACCCAATGACATCGTTGAGTATCTGTCCTCATGACCATCAGGCTTTGACTCCACCGGTCATGACTTCTCATTAGAACTTCGGGAATACTTCTCGAAGCTAGTCACCAATGAGCATCAGTTCAATTAAATTTGAGGGGGTTGTGGAGATTTGGAAGTATTTCAAGCTGTTATTCATCGAAGACTGACATCAGTTGGAGGAACAAAGGAAACCTGGGAGCACTGGACAGCTGGCCGCGGAACTTGAAGGTCGCGGGTTCGATCCCTGCTGGTGGGGTCGTGGGTGCGCACTGCTGAGGAGTCCCATACTGGTCGGACGAAACAGCTGTCCAGTGCTCCCGGGTTTCCTTTGTTCCTCCAACTGATGTCAGTCTTCGATGAATAACAACTTGAAATATTTCCAAATCTCCACAACCCCCTCAAAAATTTAAAAAATTATATCCTGTGAGGAAAACTAAACACTATATGGTGATGACAATAATAATAGAGCGGGTGATGACATAGGCATTTATGATTATAATAACAATTGAAGTGCGAATGATAACAAATAGATTATGTAATATATGGAATGGTACATATAGAGTATATAACTCAGAAGGGGGTGAAAAAATTGTTGAAAATGGTAAATCAATTAAGTATTATGTAATGGCATTAGACAAATTGGACAAGATGAAGTCAATGTTTTCTAAAAGGATTAAGACAATTAAGTGAAACAACACCGGAAACTAGTTGAAGTGAAGGCGATTATAATAACAATAATAGTGATAAAGGAAGGATACAAAGTTTAAATTAACAAAGTGGGAGGGGGAGCTAATGGGGTGGGAAAATGTTATGGCCATGATAAAGACAGTGACTGCACATACTTCTTTTGTACACACAGACCAGGTCTTAGTTCATGAATAGCTAAAGCTTCCGCTGTTTTAAGGAGTTGAAAACGAAGAGAACGTGGGAGGTTTGGGGTAATTTGATAAATAATTTCAAAGTCATCGTCTGGATTTGTTGTGTGATGGAAGTCAATCAAATGTTCTAGAATCGAACTTCTAACAGACTTTCTTTCACCTTTATAAAACCAAGCAGGAACATGTTCTCGTATACGTGTAGAAAGCATTCTCTGGCTACGGCCGATGTACCTTGCTCCACCCGCTCTATTATTATTGTCATCACCATATAGTGTTTAGTTTTCCTCACAGGATATAATTTTTTCCAAATACCATATATATACGATTGTACAGCTTGAAAATAAATTCGTTGAAAACAGTCTCTTCGCTGAATATCTTGTTCTTAATGTTACAATGGGAATTATTAAATTATTAATATAAGTGTAAAACTTGGGCACTGTCTCGAATTACCAACTCTTATGACTTAAAGCATAGATTAGACGACAGTGAAAAAATGGTTAGTTTGGACATAACTAGCCTTTACACAAACATACCGATTGACATGGCTCTGGAGGCAGTTCGAAATGGGCTTAAAGATGACAAAGAATTTACGCAGCGAACTTAGCTGCCGATCGAGGAAATCATACTAGGAGTACGATTGTGCCTAACATCTACAGTTTTTAAGTTTCAAAATAAAATATATAAACAAACTGAAGGTGTTGCCATGGGATCACCAATATCCCCTATCGTCGCAGACATATTTATGGATAATTGGGAACAGGTAGCCCTTCAAACATTTAGTCCTACTCCAAAGATATGGTTCCGATATGTAGATGATATTTTTACAGTACTGAAATCGGAACACATCAATAGGTTCTTGGTACATATAAATTCAGTAGTAAATGCAATCTAATTTATCTGTGACTTAGAAAGTGAAGAAGGTGAGCTAACAATGTTGGATTGCAAGATTAAAAGAACACAAGAAGGAAATCTAGAGACTAGTGTCTATAGGAAACCTACCAATTCGAATCGCTACTTAGACTTCGAATCCTCCCGCCCCATTTCAGTTAAAGTAGACCTAGTTAAATGCTTAGGTGATAGAGCGAAAAAGCTTACTAGTAGATCGGAAAATCTACGACAAGAAATTAGACACATCAAGGATACCCTACGTCTCAATAATTACCCACCAAAATTTATAAATAAATTCATAAGAAATCGAAAGAAAAATATTAGCGGTGGTAGTAGTAGTAGTAGTAATACAGATGTTATTAATAATAATCCCGCTACTAGTGGTAATAATGGCGATAGGGTTAAGAGAGAATTCAGAGACTCTGCAGTGTTACCATACAAGGAAGGCACCTCAGAAGCACTACGAAGAATTCTCAATAAGGCTGGGATTAAAGTGGCATTCAAACCAACAACCTCACTTGGAAACAAGCTTTCTAGGTTGAAAGATCATATCGATGCAATTAAGCAAAATAATCTGGTTTACCAGATTCCTTGCAATGATTATGAGGTCAAGTACATAGGTCAAAGCAGTGGACCAGGGTCCATTAGAATAACAGAGCACAAAAACTTAGCTAAATCAAGATCAGTAGATCCTAATAAGATAAGAAATCTAGAGAAAAACTCGGCTATAGCTCTGCATGCGATGACACACAATCACACAGTAAGGTGGGATAGGGCAACAGTGTTGAAAACTAACTTAGTTGGGTGGAAGAAGGGAGAGATTGATAACCGAATCTTTATTTATCGAATCAACACCAAACACATGCAATCGAAATGATGCTGCACCTGTTCCAGATAAATGGAAAATTCTACTACCCTTGTCATCACAGATAAAGAGAGAAAACTAGGAATATATAAAGACTGTCTCGAAGTTGTGGAGTTACCTGATATGAATATGGACAATAAATTATGTATTGATTGGTCACGGGAGTGCAACCAATTTCATGTTGTCTAGTCCTGAGTGCAGATCGAATTCTATCGATCATATTTGCAATGTGGCAACCAAGCTACGAAGATCAGCATTGCGGTGCACATTAATAGATGTTAGTTGGTTGGAGGCAATCGGCAGGAAGCCCTGGACCTAGGTTTCGTGCTTTTTGGCACCCGTGACCAATCAATACATGTAAGCCAGTCCTACAGGTCAGTCGCGACCCGAATACCTCAGTGGTAAAGTCGCTGACTGCAACACTAGGTGACGCGGGTTCGAATCTCAGGCGGGACATAAGTTCCGTCGAGGTTGCCGAAAAGCACGAAACCTAGCTCCAGAGCTTCCTGCCGATTGCCTCCAACCAACTAACAATAAATTATGTCCGAAACGTTATCCAGTAAATGCTAATGTTTCAGTGTGTGATATTTCTAATAAACAGACTGAAATTGAAGTAAACATCCCTTAACTTATTGACTATAACAAGCATCTATCAAAGATTGAACTTAGAAACTCCAATAGTTGTTTAAGAAGTACTTGCATGAAATTATCCGATTTGAGTGAATTCTTTCATATCAAAAGTGGTAGGAAATCTATAAAGTACCTCATTACAACGGATAAGATAAATTTCTTAGATTTCTTGACATGATTCTTCAATTTAAGAAGGATCTACTTGATACCTCCTTCATTACAGCTTCACTTGAAATCTTTTATTTCAGCAGTCATTTATTATCTCATGAAAACTCCACTGGTAACTCGAACATATGCAGTGTTGCATTGAACTTATCAATTTTCAGTGTTATTTAAATATGCGCTACACTTGAATACGCTTATTACTACTATATAGAAAGTAATTCATCTTTCGAGAACAAGAAATCCTTATTTGAGTCAAACATTTTACTGCCACAATCTAATCCCTATTTGATGGATGCCAATCTAAAAAGCACAAACTCTGTTTCCCACAATTTTATTGAGGTTGAGTTAAGTCTAAGAATGATAGGATACCTATAGATGTCATTTTCACAGACTGTTGTAAGACGTTCAACAAGATACCTTATTCTAGGCTGCTCATGAAACTAGAGAGTTTTCGAATCACTTGGAATCTATGAGCATGGATCGGAGAAACAGTAGAGTAAAGTGATGACAGGTAGAATTCTGGGTCCCTTGCTATTTTTCCCCATGCAAAATATAAATTGCCAAATATCGTGATTCCCCCTAATGTTCTCGACGCTGATGACACTAAACCGTGGCGAGAAATTAGAGATGATAGGAATGTATGGATAATTAAAACGAACTGAAAGAGCTTGGTAACCCGGTCATAGAAATGGCTGATTTCTATCAAAGCAGATAACTATATGAGCATGCACATGGGATACACAAATGGCAACGCCTGTGATATTAGTAGGACTCCTGTAACCTCAGTACCGACTAACAATTACCTAGCAGTCACATTAAGTTACGGTTTAAGGACCACGGCGTTTTGTCGATCGTAGCTCGGAGTTTTAGGGTAGTTAAGGCATTACCCAGAGCGTTTACAAAAATAAGTGGTGATAAATTCACTACCTCAAATCTTTGTCTGAAGATGACTCAGACCTTCTGGAAAGAGTTCAAAGGAGAGCCACTCATATGATTCCTGTGGTGTCAAGCTTGACGTACAAAGAACGATTTATGGAGCTGGACCTCCTCTCCTTATCCTATCGAAGACAGGGGAGAGATTTAATCATGGTATCCAGGATTTTAGGAAGTGACTTTGGACCCGATCTATATTCTCTTTTCTTTCCCACTAGGTTGGAACACCTAAGAGGACATAGCAGGAGAATATAAAAGCAAAGGATGAAAGTAATTTCCGTAAAGTACTGGTTCTCGTATCGATTAATGAAGTCCTGAAACCGACTTCTAGAAAAACTGATTTCATATTCATCAGGACTTGGCAACCACAGAAACCTACTAGAAAAGGATTAACACAAGCTTCTAGCCTTCTTTACTCAAAGTAAAAAACTAAAATCTCTATTGGAATTTTTATAAACTGTATGATGAATGGTGCTTAATGGAGTTGTGGAGAATTAGGCAGAGACCAAAATGTGTGGGCGCAGTTTACAATTTAGTCAATAGTCCACGAGAAATGAAACTGAATTTTAATTGAGTGAATGTTGAAATTTTTGGATCCATCGCTCAAGAATCTATACATTAAATATTTCCTAATTTTTGACAAAAGAAACATCGCCTGTTGATGAATTGTAAGTTAAAAAGTCACTTTGACGTTTTCTGCTGATTGACTGCTGGCCAGTCAGTACATGTTAACAAGGCACAACCTAAATTTTACACAGAGACAAATGCATAATGTTGAGCAAACATATGAGTGTTTCATCTATCGGTCAGGATCAGGTGCTCCACACTGCTCTAGATGCACATGATCTCTAGCATTTAAAAAATAATAATAATTCACTTTATTCCAAGCGATTTGTGGTACACTTTGGAATTATCAGCATGGTATATTGCAACAGAAGTAAAACAAGGCTGTTACCTACTATCATACATCATCTTCCTGATTGTAGTGGACTGGATCATACAAGAAGCAACTGTGAGGAGCGAGAAGAGGGGGATACACTGCCTGAATCGGGGAAAAGATCCCATAAAAAGATTTGGATTTCGCCAGACATGACCTGTGTCTAATGTCACACAAACTTGAAGATCTACAGACGAAAACTGACAAGTTGATAGAGGAGACGAGGCAGGGCAGCGAAGGAAGACGGGACTTCAAGTGAATGTAGAGAAGACAGAGGTGATGAAGATACCCAACCAACACCATCACCACCAAACACAACAACAAGAGGCGCCAAACACCATCAACGGGAGAAACTTAGAGGAAGTGGCCTCTTCCACCTAACTAGGCACCACCATTTCAACTATAGGTGGCGGCACAGGCATAGACGAGGATGTCAAAGTCAGGATCGGAAAGATAGCAAGACAGGTCTCCCTTCATCAATCTGAAATCAGTGTGGAGATCTACTGCTCTGCACTCAGTATAGAACGTGAACAACATCCATATATTCAACAGTAATTCAGTGAAGTAAGTCAGTGCTTCTATGTGATGGTTGAGAGACTTGGCGTGTTACGAAGGGAATTTTCAACAAACTAGAGATATTCATCAACAACTGCCACCAGCGCTGTCTCGTTACTGAAGATCAGATCAGATCAGATCAGTAGGTCAGAAAGAATAAGCAACAAGGAACTCTGGCTGGCTGACAACGAACCAACGAATCAAGAGCCTATCACCCAACAAATATGCAGGTGAAGTAAGTGGATGTGGATTGGGCATACACTGAGAAGGCCTACTAAGGACATCACGTGCCAGGGCAGGCACTCGAGTGGAATCCAAAAGGAGAACGACGAGTTGGGTGTCCAAGGGTGAGGTGGAGGAGATAATGTGAGGAAGAAATGAGAGCTTTTGGGTATTCATAGAGCCATGTTGAAAAGACTGGAGAGAAGAGAGTGGAGTGGAGACGTGCTACCGAATCCCCATGTTCCACTAGGAACTAAAGGGAAAATAATAACAATAATAATAATAGACTGGTAGAATATTTATCAAAAATATTTATAGTTTTCAAAGTAAAAAGTAAGCTAGACACCTGAAAGAAAAATATTACACAATACACTTTGTTTCCTTTCAAGTGTATTATCACACTTCATTATTAGGTGATACAAGCAGTCAAGGAATATCATATGAAATAACCACTTATTTTGTATTCTGAAATTGAAAATTGATCAACCCATTATGCCTTGTAAGGTTGATTGGTTTGTAAAATCACAAGATAAATATTTCCTTCAGTCCAAGTTCTCGGTAAACTAAATAATAAGTAGTATAGGAGATGAGATTCGCAGCTCACAAGGAGGATGATAATTGTTTGGTATTCGCTAAGGTTTGAAGTTTGGTCTTGAACATTTCAACATCAAGCTAAGCCCTAGGAAATTTATTATAAGTTATGGAAAACTGCAGACAATTGAATCTGTAAACTTTAATCGCCATTTACGATTATCATCAGCTTGGTAGTCAATTGACTGAAGAGTTACAAAGAGTGTTGATAATAGACTTTTTGATAAGTAGACTTAAAACAGCATTCAACACTATCCTCATTGAATCAAAATCTCACTCACCTTTATTAATATCTATGAACTGATTTGTAAAGTTGGTATTCATCATAGACTGACATCAGTTGAAAGAATATTGGAGACCTGGGAGCACTAGATAGCTGTTTTGTCCTAGTATGCGAATCCTTAGCAGTTCGCATCTATGACCCCACCCTCCAAAAACTGAAACCGATAAATCCCCACGATCGCTCGAATTGAATTAATCTAGTGCTCATTGGTGACTTGATTAGCTTCGAGAGGCAGTTCCTGAAGTTCCAATGAGAAGTCGTGGGGCAAACCTAGTGGTTATGATGACAAATACTCAACGATGACATTAGGTGACGGTTACGCTCTATTGTGAACTGACAGAAGCAGAAATATGCACCATTGGATTCCGACCCAGCAGCTCAGTGATAACGTGTTGGTCACGGAACCTGAGTGTCATGGGTTCAATCCCTGTCAGGGTGGGGTGACGTGTGTGCACTGATGGGTAGTCCCATACAAGAAAGAAACGTCTCTTCAGAGGTTCTGGGGTTCCAATATTCCTCCAAGTGATGTCAGTCCATGATGAATACCAACTTGTAAAACCACTAAATTTCCACAAATGCCCCAAACTGGATTGATTTTTATTTGTGAAAGGAAATTCATTTGAATACTTGGGAAGAAAACGCCTACCCTATTTCAGAAATAAATTTCTATGGATTTAAAGGTTTAACAGTTTGTTTCAGTATAATCACCCAGCACCAACTGAAGCAACACCATGAAGCGAAAGTTATGGAAGGCATTGGGATCATTGAAATACGTTGTTAACAACATCAAATACAGTCAAGGATTAATGTCAAAATGTATACGACAGCATACTAAAACTTGCTCCCTATACAATCAAAATGAATGATATTAAGAGGCTTATCCTTGAATATGGTTCTGAGTTCTACTTTACAGTTGAAGTATCTACTGGCTTTAAGGTTCAGAATTCTTGAAATGAGACGTAACCCTATGTTGCCAAAAGGTGTTTGGCACCTGTCTAACCTCCTTCAAAATAGAACAATTCAAAAATACCACAATCTCTCAGATTAAATTAGTCTGTTTGATACACCACACTGTGTTACAGCAGTATTCAATACATGAAGTTCTCCAGCACGATTTGCTACACACAGTCACATCAAGGTGATTACACATCTTCCTGCTACTACTCATTCTTCGATTTGATTGGTGGTAGGACTTTGTACATATCTGGTTGGAATCGGTGTTGAATTATTTCTATTATACGTGCTAGACGTTGAATTGATGAACGGAGATTCAATGATCAGCCTGTTCCTCTTCTTAGTTAAGTCAGTCTTTCAGACTGACATTCTATTCCACACTACTGTGTAGTTGCATGTTATTGTGTACACAACTATGGTTGAATTATTCTGTTGATAAATTATTTTAATAGTATTTATCGATCGATGTTCTGTTAACTTGACTGATCCCGTTTAGGTAATGTGACCTAAGCGTTTGACCCTGTAGTCACTGTGAGGTATTCGGCAAATTAAATTAAATTAATCCGTCCAGTTGGATCCATACAATCTTTAAGCCGACAAAATTTGTCACTAAGGGAATTTGTATGTTTGAATTCCACTCCAATCCCAGCCTGAATATCAATCCTAAGTAGGATTTCCTATTCCTCAGCCTAATATGCCAACTCCATAGAGGCCTAGGTGTCCAGCTTGGTCGTGTAATAATCCATTTTCACACCGCAAGTGATTCGATTGACCCAACTGAACGGATTAATTTAATTTAATTTGCCGAATACCTCACAGTGACTACAGGGTCAAACGCTTAGGTCACATTACCTAAACGGGATCAGTCAAGTTAACAGAACATCGATCGATAAATACTATTAAAATAATTTATCAACAGAATAATTCAACCATAGTTGTGTACACAATAACATGCAACTACACAGTAGTGTGGAATAGAATGTCAGTCTGAAAGACTGACTTAACTAAGAAGAGGAACAGGCTGATCATTGAATCTCCGTTCATCAATTCAACGTCTAGCACGTATAATAGAAATAATTCAACACCGATTCCAACCAGATATGTACAAAGTCCTACCACCAATCAAATCGAAGAATGAGTAGTAGCAGGAAGATGTGTAATCACCTTGATGTGACTGTGTGTAGCAAATCGTGCTGGAGAACTTCATGTATTGAATACTGCTGTAACACAGTGTGGTGTATCAAACAGACTAATTTAATCTGAGAGATTGTGGTATTTTTGAATTGTTCTATTTTGAAGGAGGTTAGACAGGTGCCAAACACCTTTTGGCAACATAGGGTTACGTCTCATTTCAAGAATTCTGAACCTTAAAGCCAGTAGATACTTCAACTGTAAAGTAGAACTCAGAACCATATTCAAGGATAAGCCTCTTAATATCATTCATTTTGATTGTATAGGGAGCAAGTTTTAGTATGCTGTCGTATACATTTTGACATTAATCCTTGACTGTATTTGATGTTGTTAACAACGTATTTCAATGATCCCAATGCCTTCCATAACTTTCGCTTCATGGTGTTGCTTCAGTTGGTGCTGGGTGATTATACTGAAACAAACTGTTAAACCTTTAAATCCATAGAAATTTATTTCTGAAATAGGGTAGGCGTTTTCTTCCCAAGTATTCAAATGAATTTCCTTTCACAAATAAAAATCAATCCAGTTTGGGGCATTTGTGGAAATTTAGTGGTTTTACAAGTTGGTATTCATCATGGACTGACATCACTTGGAGGAATATTGGAACCCCAGAACCTCTGAAGAGACGTTTCTTTCTTGTATGGGACTACCCATCAGTGCACACACGTCACCCCACCCTGACAGGGATTGAACCCATGACACTCAGGTTCCGTGACCAACACGTTATCACTGAGCTGCTGGGTCGGAATCCAATGGTGCATATTTCTGCTTCTGTCAGTTCACAATAGAGCGTAACCGTCACCTAATGTCATCGTTGAGTATTTGTCATCATAACCACTAGGTTTGCCCCACGACTTCTCATTGGAACTTCAGGAACTGCCTCTCGAAGCTAATCAAGTCACCAATGAGCACTAGATTAATTCAATTCGAGCGATCGTGGGGATTTATCGGTTTCAGTTTTTGGAGGGTGGGGTCATAGATGCGAACTGCTAAGGATTCGCATACTAGGACAAAACAGCTATCTAGTGCTCCCAGGTCTCCAATATTCTTTCAACTGATGTCAGTCTATGATGAATACCAACTTTACAAATCAGTTCATAGATATTAATAAAGGTGAGTGAGATTTTGATTCAATGAGGATAGTGTTGAATGCTGTTTTAAGTCTACTTATCAAAAAGTCTATTATCAACACTCTTTGTAACTCTTCAGTCAATTGACTACCAAGCTGATGATAATCGTAAATGGCGATTAAAGTTTACAGATTCAATTGTCTGCAGTTTTCCATAACTTATAATAAATTTCCTAGGGCTTAGCTTGATGTTGAAATGTTCAAGACCAAACTTCAAACCTTAGCGAATACCAAACAATTATCATCCTCCTTGTGAGCTGCGAATCTCATCTCCTATACTACTTATTATTTAGTTTACCGAGAACTTGGACTGAAGGAAATATTTATCTTGTGATTTTACAAACCAATCAACCTTACAAGGCATAATGGGTTGATCAATTTTCAATTTCAGAATACAAAATAAGTGGTTATTTCATATGATATTCCTTGACTGCTTGTATCACCTAATAATGAAGTGTGATAATACACTTGAAAGGAAACAAAGTGTATTGTGTAATATTTTTCTTTCAGGTGTCTAGCTTACTTTTTACTTTGAAAACTATAAATATTTTTGATAAATATTCTACCAGTCTATTATTATTATTGTTATTATTTTCCCTTTAGTTCCTAGTGGAACATGGGGATTCGGTAGCACGTCTCCACTCCACTCTCTTCTCTCCAGTCTTTTCAACATGGCTCTATGAATACCCAAAAGCTCTCATTTCTTCCTCACATTATCTCCTCCACCTCACCCTTGGACACCCAACTCGTCGTTCTCCTTTTGGATTCCACTCGAGTGCCTGCCCTGGCACGTGATGTCCTTAGTAGGCCTTCTCAGTGTATGCCCAATCCACATCCACTTACTTCACCTGCATATTTGTTGGGTGATAGGCTCTTGATTCGTTGGTTCGTTGTCAGCCAGCCAGAGTTCCTTGTTGCTTATTCTTTCTGACCTACTGATCTGATCTGATCTGATCTTCAGTAACGAGACAGCGCTGGTGGCAGTTGTTGATGAATATCTCTAGTTTGTTGAAAATTCCCTTCGTAACACGCCAAGTCTCTCAACCATCACATAGAAGCACTGACTTACTTCACTGAATTACTGTTGAATATATGGATGTTGTTCACGTTCTATACTGAGTGCAGAGCAGTAGATCTCCACACTGATTTCAGATTGATGAAGGGAGACCTGTCTTGCTATCTTTCCGATCCTGACTTTGACATCCTCGTCTATGCCTGTGCCGCCACCTATAGTTGAAATGGTGGTGCCTAGTTAGGTGGAAGAGGCCACTTCCTCTAAGTTTCTCCCGTTGATGGTGTTTGGCGCCTCTTGTTGTTGTGTTTGGTGGTGATGGTGTTGGTTGGGTATCTTCATCACCTCTGTCTTCTCTACATTCACTTGAAGTCCCGTCTTCCTTCGCTGAAATGAAATGATCTCATTGAATCTGGCAGTAGTTCACTGATATATCTTAATTTTTTCACCTGACAAGATTTAAAACTTCAAGGGAATCAACATTGTAGATTATTCAGAATTTTAAAAGACGGAATGCACGTCCTAGATTCCATTCTCAGTCATGAAGTTAACTACAACTTGATCAATATTCAGGAAGTATCGAGGCTACGCTCGTTACCAAAGATCAGATGGCCAGAAATAATCAGCAACAGTGAGCTTTGGCAAAGAACCAACCAAGAACCTATCGCTCAACAAATATGCAGAAGGAAGTGGAGGTGGATTGGGCATACACTGAGAAGGCCGACTGGGGACATCACGCGTCAGGCCTTTGAGTGGAACTCAGTTGGGAAACGACGAGTTAGGCGTCCGAGGTGAGGGTGACATGGAGGAGATGGTGTGAGGAGGAAACGGGAGCTTGTGGGCATTCGTGGGACCAGGTTGAAAAGATTTCAGAGAAGATAGTCCACTGGAGGCGTGCTACTGAATCCCTATGTTCCATTAGGAACCCAAGGGATAAATAATAATAATAATCGAGGCTTTCGTGGAGGAGCCCATCTGTCAACAAAGGTAAAGTAATTAGACCTAGTATATCAACGGGTAATTATAAGTATCAACCAACAGATGACAAACCAGTTCACAAAATATTTAGAATAACAATTTTAGTTCAACTAAAATGTATCTACCACTACTTTATATTACATCACTCGAAGAGAAAGCCAGTTTTAAGCAAACCTTATATTCTCGACAAGATACGACACTTACTTTCATGCTATAAATCGGTTGTTCTTGGTTGTTTTAAACCTTCTTCCCATCATGGATCTTGAGATAAACTCCTGATTTCGCTTTATGTTAATTATATACTGAACATTAACACAGATTCATATTTAGCAGAGAAACTTTGATAGTAAAGGAAGTTAGTCAATGTACTTGGCCTTCAGTGTTTCAATGCTTATCCTGAGAAATCAATCGCAAATCTATCATAGTGAAATGTTATACATATTATGAAGTCACTGGAAAAGAAGAACCAGAAGAAGACTTGATGAACTACAAGAATGCCGTTCATTTGTCCACTATTTCTTTGTATGTATCAGTCTGTGACTAGTGCAGTCGTAAGAGACATTAAAGATAACCTGAAGTAGTGTAATTTGAGATTGATAGGGATTTTATTTTTAAGGTTGTATTCATTACAGATTAACATCTACTGTGGAATCACTGAAAACGTGTGGAATAATGGCTATCTGTTTCATCCTAGTATGAGATTCCTCAACAATACTCATCTACGAACTCGCCAAGGACACACATTCATGCATTAGGCAATGAGCCATACCTATTGTGTGAAGGCTAATGATACTATATAGCTGCTCAGACCTTGGATCGGAATCCAAGTCCGTAACTTTCCTAAATTAGTGAGCTTCAGCTCTATCCCGTCAAGGATCGTTGTCCTATATCTTGAATTGACAGGAGGTGGAAACTGTAAAGCATTTAAATCCAACCCATTGGCTGAATGGTTAGCTCGTTCACCATGAAACCTAAAGGTCCTGAGTTTAATATCTGGCTAGGTCGTGGATGCAGACTGGTAAAGGGTCCTATAACAGAAAGAAACAGCTGTCCAATGCTCTCAGGTTTTCAGTGATTCTCCAACTGATATCAGTTCATGATGAATACAACCTTATAAACATGAAGCTTTTGGAGCAGAGAATTTTTATACATGATAGTGATGTCAATGGGAAAGAAATAAAAAGGGGAATGAAGGAGAACGAAGAGAGAAAATACAGTGGTAATGAATCGATAGTTAATATAAATGATGAGTCATTCAGTTATAAATCCTATTTTAATTTCGTTAATACAAAAAAGTTATACTCCCTTTAAATCAATAAATGTTCATAACTTTGTTGAATAAAAAACTGAAAATTATCACTATGGTGTGATTTCCATTATTTTAGCTTAATCAGCTTCATCCTGGATAGGGACAGCCTATTTGAATGTTTTTAACTGTTCTCTTTAATACATAAAGTATATCCACTATAAGTAAATTCGGAGATACATAATTTTAAGGATATCATCAGGAAACAGGATGACTATATAGTGGAATTATCTTAGTTGATTGAAGGTAATCAGTACATTGTTAGCAATGCATATACACAACCTTAAGGAAACTGATATCCTAGAAGAGAACCAGACTAGTATTACCTAATACTGGAATCAGACATGTTATCCGTTAGGTATTGAAGCAGCGATTGACCTAACGTAGGATTGGATTACATACAATGGGGGTTAATCACTAGAGGGTAACTAATCTCATGTTGTCTAGTCTTATGTGCTGACAGAAGTCTATCTTTCAATGAAACAATGTACATGCCCTTAGAATTACTTCACGTTGTCAAATGACGAAACTACCCAGTTAGAAAATCAATCGTTCGATTAGGACAGAGCATAGATAGGCAGTCAACTCAACTTCACCAACTTTGAAAAGGCCTTTGACAGCATCGACCGACAAGTAATTTGGCAACTGCTACAACACTATGGAATACCACAAACCTTCATCAATTTCATTCAACAACTATATGACGACGCCACATGCCAAGTAATCCATAATGGGAAGCTCAGTAATGCCTTTGGGGTGAAGTGAAGACAGGAGTAAAACAAGGCTGTTACCTACTATCATACATCATCTTCCTGATTGTAGTGGACTGGATCATACAAGAAGCAACTGTGAGGAGCGAGAAGAGGGGGATACACTGCCTGAATCGGGGAAAAGATCCCATAAAAAGATTTGGATTTCGCCAGACATGACCTGTGTCTAATGTCACACAAACTTGAAGATCTACAGACGAAAACTGACAAGTTGATAGAGGAGACGAGGCAGGGCAGCGAAGGAAGACGGGACTTCAAGTGAATGTAGAGAAGACAGAGGTGATGAAGATACCCAACCAACACCATCACCACCAAACACAACAACAAGAGGCGCCAAACACCATCAACGGGAGAAACTTAGAGGAAGTGGCCTCTTCCACCTAACTAGGCACCACCATTTCAACTATAGGTGGCGGCACAGGCATAGACGAGGATGTCAAAGTCAGGATCGGAAAGATAGCAAGACAGGTCTCCCTTCATCAATCTGAAATCAGTGTGGAGATCTACTGCTCTGCACTCAGTATAGAACGTGAACAACATCCATATATTCAACAGTAATTCAGTGAAGTAAGTCAGTGCTTCTATGTGATGGTTGAGAGACTTGGCGTGTTACGAAGGGAATTTTCAACAAACTAGAGATATTCATCAACAACTGCCACCAGCGCTGTCTCGTTACTGAAGATCAGATCAGATCAGATCAGTAGGTCAGAAAGAATAAGCAACAAGGAACTCTGGCTGGCTGACAACGAACCAACGAATCAAGAGCCTATCACCCAACAAATATGCAGGTGAAGTAAGTGGATGTGGATTGGGCATACACTGAGAAGGCCTACTAAGGACATCACGTGCCAGGGCAGGCACTCGAGTGGAACCTAGATGGGAAAGGACGAGTTAGGCTTTCCAGCTGAGGGTGACATGGAGGAGATGGTGTGAGAGTTAGTGGGCAGTGGTGGATCCAGGTTGAAAAGATTTCAGAGAGCAGAGTGGAATGGAGGTGTGCTAGTGAATCCCTATGTTCCACTAGGAACCCAAAGGATAAATAATAATTTTAGAAAATATCACTCAAGAAGATTTGGCATGGGTAATGAGACGATCGGAAAATTCTCTTATTGACCTTGGAAATGTTCTGGAATTATACTGAAACTTACTTATGTGGAGAACGAACCAAATTCGGCGATCAACGTCTTTCAAAACATTCTTAACAACTATGATGTGGATATTTCGAAATGGGAAGATACTTCAAGCAGAGAACAGTTACATGAGAATGTTAAGGATTTAAAAGTTGATGGTGAATACATCTGCTTCACTGTAATCATTTCATGATCTTATCACCGAGAATTTCTTATCATTCATTTTGAACATCTAGTAACCTTCCAAATTTTAATAGTTACCTTCAGAAATGGTCGCTTCTTTTCCAATAGGGTCGAGGGAAAGTTGGGAACACCATTTGCCACACAGATGCACCCAACTAATATGACTTAAAAAGGAAAACAAAACCAATTCTAAATTGTTTTGAAAGTGTTCCTAAGGTCACATATGTTTACTTGTAACTATTAGTAACTTAAAATAAAAGCAAATAGGCATTGTAAAACTAATGTTTAAAAGGTGAGTTTGTTAATTTCCTTGTTTAGAAGTTTTTTTTATAGTTTTGATGATAAATAATCTATGTAATTAAAAACATAAAAGTGAGTTGATGAAGTTGTAGAGATGTTTAATTTATAAAGTCGACTCCAAGTACACATATTCTTTGTAAATTCCCTTGTTCAATTTTTATATATCCCACATTTAGAAGTAGTATTCATCATGGGCTGATATCAGTTGGGGAATCATTGAAAATCTGGGAGCACTGGACAACTGTTTCGTCCTACTAGTATGGGGCTCCTCGGCAGTACACACCCACAACCTGGCTACGGCTCGAACTAAGGACATTCAGGTTTCACGGTGAATGTGTTAACCATTCAGCCACTAGGTCAGTCCCCAGTGGTTCACAAATTTCCAACTTCTGTCAATTCACAGCATAGTGTGACTATCACCCAAGGTCTTCAGTTAGCATCCACTTCACATACGACTGGTTGACCCCACAGGTCGCGGCTTCTCATTAGAACTTCCTGACATCTATTTGGAAGCAAGTCAGTAATGAGCACTATACAGTAATGTATCTTTGAGATGAATGGGGATTTTCATCATGTACTGACATCAGTTGGGGAACCACTGAAAATCTGGGAGCACTGGACAGTTGTTTCGTCCTAGTATGGGGACTCCTCAGCAGTATGCGCCCACATTCATTTAATCTCCTTTAGATGAATCAATCTTTTGACACTTTCCTAGTGATTTTATATTAGCTAAAAATTAACTACTCAATTTGTTTGCACCATGAATATTACAATCATATATTGACAGCATCTTGAAGTAAATAACCTTCAGTTAAGTGTTATATAGACTGAGTCAATGAAGATAATTACTTATCATTCAATCTAGATTAGAGTTCAAAGTAAAGTGCAATTCTGAAGTAAAACACAACTCAAGCCTATTTTAAATGTAAAATCACCACTATGTTGTAGTGAACTCAGTGGTTAGCAATGGAATCCAAGACTGGCTTTTCGTCCTGTTTAGGACTCATGAGTTGGATGTACCTACATCCTTCAAGAGTGGTAGTGTTCGCACTGAGACTACAATCCAGTACTCATCTTTTCAAACGGCGAAGCGTCATTCTAATCAGACAGTGAGTTATGAGAGCAAAGTTTTGTACAACGGGTATCAGTTGTTATTCATCAATACTAATAATCTCCAGCTGTTATATTAGATCGAACTGCCTGACCACTTTGATATTAAAATTCTGTGGTTACTTTTCAGAATTCAAAAAGAACATCCTGCCAAAAAACGGTTTCTTACATAGTATATGATGGATAGTGGTTAGCAGCAGAATCCACGATGCGCATTGAGTCCTATTTGGGACTCGTCAGCTGAATGTACCTGCCTCCAGAAGCCCATATAACAATGGAGACCGATCAATTCGATCCAATCAACGACAGTATAATACAAGCATTTATACCAAAAACTATACACGTCATACAAGAAGTGGCCATCATGGCTAGGCGGTGTAGTGGACAACGGTCTGGCTTTCGAAGAGATCGCTCCCGAATCCGAATCCCGGTGGGAGCAACATCACTCACTGGGAGACAGGTACATCCAGCTGTCGAGTCCCAAATAGGACGAAAAGGACATCCTGAATTTCACTGCTAGTCACTAGTCATCTTTACTATAATTAGAACACGGGCAATACCGAGGCATCTTCACAGGAGCTCACATGCCAACAGAAACCGATCAATTCGGTCCAATCAACAACGGTATGATATAAGCAATTATACTAGTTTCTTACATAGTTGTTTTATATAACCAACGTCTGACAGGTTTAAAACAGAAAAAGTGTCTTCTTCCACACTTTTCAATGGTGAATTAATTCGGAAGTCATCCAGCATAATATTGTTTCAATATTATGGCTTTCAGCCTGGTGTAAGATAGAATATTTAGCCTGTAGCCTATAAAAGAACCAGATACCAATAGAACATCTTCCTATCAATCTTCGGATCTAGCTGTTAAAGACTGTTGTCGTAATCACTCCAGGTAACATAACTGGTCATACTGAGAAGAAATTATTGGAAAGCTATTTAAATCGAAATGATCTCAGTAGCCTTGTGTACATTTGCTCAGTAGGCAATGAGGCACACCTATTGTATGAAGGCTGATGATACTAATTAGCTTCCCGAAATTTAGTAGATGGAAAGGTTACTCTTTGTCAATGCACTTGTAATCCTCCACTGTTACATTGAATTGATTAACCTCTGTTGCCAGATAGGACGCTAGGGTATCAAGCAACATTCTCAACCAGCGGAGTTAAAAATGAGTAAAATCGTCATTATTTGTACCTCCAGCTGAAAGTACAAGTTCTCATGGTAGCAAATACACTGAAACACTAGAGGGTCGGTTATTTGCTCGTACTCTTGAGTATTTATCACGAAAATCCAGTCTAAAGAGGCTTGATTCTTTTGGCAGTGCATATAGTTAACATAACAAAAAGCCTTCACAATCATCCACAGATAAAGGACTCCCAGTGGACAATGGTTAGCTGAACCTGTAACCATCAATCGAATGTGACCTAACTTGTTTATTCAAAAAAATCAATGGTCAAACTTTCACTATAGTCGTAATGAATGATTTTGTTCTTAAGAATACTCAATAAATCATTAGAAAACCCTTTATAGTTGTATTTTCCTTCTCTTCCTACCAGCCTCAATTTCAAGTATTTTATTCGTATTTTTTTCATCTAAGGTTTTTACAGCCGCAATTCAAATTGAATTCCTCACCTTACTCATTGCTTCTTGATTGGCTCGTTGCCAACCAGCCAGCCAGCCAAAGTTCCTCCATGCTTTCTCTTTTTATTATCGCCATCCACCTGATCTCCATCTTCCCCATAGAGCGACCGTAGGCGTAGGTGGCACCTGTTGATGATGCATGTCTGCAGTTTGTTGGAAACGATCTTCGTAACGTGCCAAGTCTCAACAATACAGCAGCACTCACGTGATATTAGTGTTGTAAATCGGGATCCTGTTCACGCTTTTTGCTGACTGCAGTGCAGTGCAGTATATCTCCATACTGATCATTTCATATTCATGAAGGAAGGCGTGTCTTGATGTCTTCCGGTCATGGCTGGTTATCACATCTGCAAGTGTGCCGCCACCACTTGTAGTTGGAACGATGCTGCCTGCCTAGGTAGGTAGGTGTGTAGGTAGGTAGGTGGGTGAAAGAGACAACTTCCGTCACATTTCCCACCCCTCGCTGATGGTGAATGGTGCTTGTTGTTGTTATTGCATCTGTTGTTGGTTGGGTATCTTCATCATCTCTGTCTTCTCTACATTCACTTGAACGCAGTCCAGTCTCTCTTCGATGCCTTGACTCTTATGTCAACTTGTTGATTTTTACCTGTAGATCTTCAAGCTTGTGAGACAAGACATTAGACATAAGTCGTCGTCATCATCATCATCACTGGTGATGGTGAAATCCAAATCTTCTTCTGCCGTCTTCCATCGCACTAGCGAGTGTATGCCAATCTGCTCACAGCTCCTCACACTTTCTTGCATGACCCAGTCCAGTCGACCACAATGAGGAAGATGATCGTTGATAGTAGGTGGAACCCTGTCTTACTTATCAGCCTGTCTTCACTTCAAACCCATCATTGAGCTATCCAATGTGATTCACTTGGCATATAGCGTCCGCATATGGCACATACTTGCTGTTGAGGAAGGCTGAGAATGTATTTTATTACTTAAACCAAAGCGTTGAAGCAGTTTCCAAATTACTTCTCAGTCAACGCTACCTAAGGCCTCATAACCGATAAAACTGAGGTGGAGTGCAGTTGACTGCAACTCCACGCTGTATTCCATGATGATGCGTCGCGTAGCACGGCAATTTCATCCGCAAACGATTTATTATTCTCTAGGCCAGCCAGTCAGCCCGTTCCGCTCGTAATATTGAACCCTTAGAATTTTTTCGTCTTCATAGGATGATGCAGCCTAATATTTCACTTGAGATTCCCTATATGCGTATTGCACATTGTTTATGCTTCCACCAATTCTGCTTCGTCAGTAGTGGAACCAATTTCACAACTATTTACATTCATGCTTACATTAGTCTACTAAATAATAATTTATATATTTTCAAAATCATGTGCAATTTCATTCTACATACACCATTATCCTTGGGTTAATCAACTTGCTGAATGACACCAATTGTAAGAGACAGTCTACACTACCTCCCAGATAGCTTACAATATCATGTGATTTTCTAGACTGCCTCATCATTCGATGACGAGGTTTCTCGTTGTAGTCACGTATGCTGGATTTACTTCCCAATAATCGGATACATCTTCATGCTTATTTCTTATTCTGTCTAGTATCCTTCGAGTCTTGTTTTCACAATACTCAGCGTCGAGTCAAGAGCGAATGAATAACGCTTGAGTAATGCAACACAAAGCAACTATCAAGTTAATTAATCATATCGTTCAATTGTCGAGAGATGAAAAGCTTACAATTTTACATCATCATTTTCCATACTCATTCACTTGAAGATGACTCAATTAAACAACTTGCATTTCTGCATGTCTTCATAAATTGAACAGATTCGAGGAAGGAAATTGGAAAGTGAAGTGTGTACAGTAAACCAATTCATACGCATCAAATACTCAACTACAATAACAACAAACCAACAGTACACAAAACCACTTTTATGAGAACATTCTTCAAATGAGTGAAAACACACTGTAGTACATGGACACTGCAAGGGGAAAGAAAACACTTTGATGACTGTCTTACACAAGAACGGTTATCCATACAACATCATCAAAAGATGTTCACATCAATATTTTATTCTCAGATTACGAATTTGACAATGAGAGAAGCTGGTTTACAAACATCATCAAATTGACAATGATGGAGAAATCTACAACATCTGTGAGGACCTGAATGGTGCAGAAGAGACGACATTCAACTCCATCATAATATCAAGTGTATGAGTTGTGGAAAGAGCACGAAAATATCAATTCACTTCACTTCACTTCACAGCACATAAACATTCTTTATGCGTTTCGATCATTTCTATTCACTATTCACTTTTCACACGAAGGTGGCATTCAACTCGCTCAATATTCGACATTTGTGTAACAAGTAGCCTGTATGTTTGACACGTCTGTATAATCAGGTGTTTCGTCAGACGAATGTCTATTCTAACACCAATTCTTATGTTCATAGCTTCATCGGCCAACAAGACCTCACCTCAACGATTTCACAAATCAATAAGTATCCATGCATATAATCATGTAATCCAGGTGAATATCTAACTTCAATCATTTCCCACTCCTCAAGTATTACCATCCCCAGCAATATAGACTTATAACATTACATTAGAAGTAGTAGTAGTTGTTGTTGTTGTTGTTGTTGTCGTGACAAGAAATGAATATTAAAAGAAGTGTCATTCATTGGGAATACGGAGAATGCGCAAGAAGTTGTCGAAGCTTGATATTCAAGTCAGTCAGCGATCAACAGA
This sequence comes from Heterobilharzia americana, assembly GCA_944470555.2. NCBI lineage: Eukaryota > Metazoa > Platyhelminthes > Trematoda > Strigeidida > Schistosomatidae > Heterobilharzia > Heterobilharzia americana. The sequence continues at coordinate 28,278,285 of OX104129.1, read as the reverse complement.
TATATTGACATTGATCTGATTAACCAACTAGTAAGAAACTACAATGTGAAGGTCAAATCTCGCATCATCAGGACAACCAATGAAAATGAACATGGAGACAATGACAGGATTCTGGGAGAGTCAACCAATCACACACAATGTCATCAGGACAAGCTTCTTAGTGAATTGCATAGATAACTTTATCGCTCACTTCTTTGTGAATTTTGTGCTGATGATGTTGTCTAGAATGACAAGGTGAGCTTCATGATTAAACTATCCAGCTGAGATGAAACAACGCCATCAGAATGCAGTTATCATGTATCACTGGGATTATTATCCCAGTATTTTGGTGTTGGATTTTAAGTGTGAATCGATAGACAGCCCTGAATCTAGGTGTCATGCTTTTTCACAATCATTAGAAAGGTATTTCTGCAAGCATGAGGAAACTGGTATTACTTAGGATGTCTAGACCTAAATTATTGACTCCATTTTGAAGTAGTAAACGTTATCATCATGTTATTCAAACCATGGCTGACCCACTGTAGGAATGTGTTATTCATATGAATTGGTAACCAATATAGTCGTCTATTCCGTAGTGACTAGCGATAACTAGGTTCTACTGATAAAGTTTACGGGTTCGAATTGCCAACAGAACTACACTTTCCGCATACTTTCACATGCACGAAGTTCACGTCTAGGATTTCCTGCAGATTGGCTCACAACCCCTAACTTCAAGACACAGTGCACCACAGTGTTACGTCAATAAGTAACCACACGATAAACTTGATTGTTAAGCTTCAGTCAATACTCAGCTTTCAAGACTAGACATCTACATCAGTTACCCGCCGGTGACTGATTCCAATACTCTAATCAGTATATCTACAACAAAATCAGCATGTTTACTTGAAGGAAAGTTAGATATGCCTGTAAATCTAGAACAAAGTCTAATTATGATAGTAATAAATACCTCAAGATGAACTTTTCTGAACTTACAAACTGAGCTCCCATTTTCTGGTTACTGTAACACTTTTAATTTATATCAACGTACGACATTCTTTACCAGTGAGAAACTTTTTGTACATCACTGATGTGCTATAGGTTTGAATGCTACAGGGAGAATAATAGGTAGCAGAATGAGTAGGTAATTCGATAAAGTGTAACTCCTTTCTGTCCATCGATTATCCCGATTAAATTAAGGTTAGTGATTGAGTAAAGGTGAAGAATGGTTTGATAGGCTTTCGTTATGTAGATGGCGAATTATCTAGATAAATGGAAGGTAATTTTCTTGGATACAATAATAATGTCGGATTAGTACTCATCTTTGGATGAAGTTATTTGTGTTTCAAGTTATCATAAACTTCGTTAGAATAAATGCTTACTTTTCTAGGTGTAAATACATTGGTTTATATCTCTGAGCTTCAGCAATCTGCTGATACAGTGAGGTTATGGTTTCACATCATTAGCTGGTATCCTTCCCCACTGCAAACGTATACTTGACCTGACAGATTACACATCATCCATTAGGAATCCGACAAGTCATTGCTCATAAGCATTAACTTCTTATCAGAACGTAAAGGAGTTGATAAATTTTCTTGTTTTAAACTGTACACTGAATTATTTTCATTGTAAAGCAAAAAAAAAGATCAGAAGTGGTAGAGAAATAAAGACATTTAAAATCATTACACGGCTTATTAAATACTCTCTCCCATCAACTCTCCTTTTGCATAATATTCATATCTGATAAAACTCATATACGAGGTTTTTTTAGCTACATTGAAACCCAAATGCTTGATTTTCCTGTTATCTTTCAGGTGCTATGATTACTGTTCTCTAGTGAACTAAACCATACTGCTTATGCATATATAGACGTGTGAACACGGATAGCTATAATAAATCAAGGGATCAGTAAATAAAATAAGCTTGGAATTATTCTGAAAAACAATAAATAATGATAAATAAGTTGGAACTCAAAGCTAAACAGAATGGTAACTGCTACTTTACTATGAAAAGAGATTTCAGGCGTCTTCTATGCTTATTCTCAATCTCTGTGTGGAAAATACGCTGCTTAGTCATGGAAGTGATTTTAGTGATTGTATTAATCTACAGGTAAATGGAATATTTCTAATGTCAAGCAGAAGTCTAATTGCAAGTCTAAAAGACTGATTCATTCTTCTGTATGATTTTAGAACACTTAAGCTTGATATTGATATAGTTTTGATGATGAAGCTTGCACGTAATTATTATTATTATTTGTCCTTTGGGTTCCTAGTGGAACATAGGGCACCAGTAGCACGCCTCCGTTTCACTCTCTTCTCTTCAGTCTTTTCAACATGGCTCCACCACTGCCCACAACCTTCCATTTCTTCCTCAAATGATCTCCTCCATGTCACCCTTGGATACCCTAGCCCAACTCATCGTTTCCCATTCCGGTTCCACTTGAGGGCCTGGCGTGTGATGTCCCCAAATGGTCTTCTCAGTGTATGCCTAACCCAATCCATCTCCACTTTCTTCCCATGCATATTTGTTGGGCGATGGGTTCTTGCTTCTTTGGTTCGTCTCCAAGTCAGAGTTGCTTGTTTCTTATTCTTATTATTCTGGCCACATGATCTGGTCTTCAGTATCGAGGCAGCATAGGCAGCTGTTGATGAATGTCTGTAGTTGGTTGGAAATGCCTTTTGAGACACGCCAAGTTTCTAAACCATACAACAGCACTGACTTGACTGGACTGGTGTTGAAAATCCGAATCTTGTTTGCGCTTTATGCTGGGTACAGTAGGTCTCCACACTGATTTCAGATTGATGAAGGGAGACCTGTCTTGCTGTCTTTCCGATCCTGGTTTCGACACCTTCGTCTGTGCCTGTGCCACCTGTAGTTGAAATGATGCTGCCAACGTGGGTAGGTGGAACAGACTACTTCCTTTAGGTTTCTCCTGTTGATGATGATTGGTGCTTGTTGCTGATGTTGTTGGTTAGGTATCTTCTTCACCTCTATTTTCTCTACATTCACTTGAAATCCCGTCTTCCTTCGCTGCCTCGTCTCTTCTGTCAACTTGTTGGTTTTCGCCCGTAGATGTTCGAGTTTGCGCGACAATAAACGTAAATCATCATCGGCGAAATCCAAATCTTTTTCTGCGGTCTTTTCATCGGTCAAATAGCGTATATCCGCCTTCTCACAGTGCCTCACGGTTCGCTGCATCATCCAGTCTGCCACAATCAGGAAGATGATTGGTGATGGTAAGCAGTGTTGTCTTACTCCTGTCTTCACTTGAAAGGCGTCTCTGAGCTTTCCGTTGCGTGTATGTAAAATTGTCACTAATTAGGATCACAGTAGAGCCGCACAGAAATGGACTGGTGCTCTTGATGTAGCTTCCTACTTTATAGTGAAGCCATAATTGATGCATATTCAAAAGCATTTTTACTAAAGAAATAAGGAGATTCAGGCGCTTGAAGAGTCCTGAGGTACCTTGGGATAGTTTAGGATAGTACCAATGGGAAGTCGCAATGTTAAACTGGGGGCTCTGATATATCTACGATACCGCTCAATATGGTGCATAAGCATCCCTTGTCCTTGTCAAGTCGACTGTGTATATTCACAGCTTATTTAATCTCTTTTCTAATGGCGTTCAGAAACAATCCACTCAGCTTTTACTGAAATTTGAGTTACAGTATACGTCTTCATATAATTGATTCGTCGACAACAGAATCAGTATGGTGAACGAATGAATGTTAGAATTTTTTAAACTAATAACAGGGTTTGTGATTAAATGTGTGTCCATCATCCAATGTCATCGTTGGATATTTGTCCTTAGGTTCACCAGGTTTGTCCTACTAATCACGACTTCTCCTTGGGACTTCAGGAACCACCTGTCGAAGATAGTCAAGTCGTCAGTGAGCACTAGATTAATTCAGTTAGAGGGACTATGGCAATTTAGAGATTTTTCAAGTTGGTATTCATGTCGTGAACTGACAGAAGTTGGGAATACGAACCACTGGATTCCGATCTAGTGACTATGGCTTCAATTCCTGATGGGGTCGTGGGTGAACACTGCTGAGGAGTCCCATACTAGGACGAAACAGCTGTTCAGTGCTCTTAGGTTTTCATTGTTCTTCCAAGTAATATTGTAATACGATGCTGCCTGTCTAGTTATGTGGAAGAGACAACTTGCTTTACATTTCCCACCCTCTATTGGTGGTGAGTGGTACATGTTGTTGTCATTGTTTTTGCTGTTGGTTGGGTATTTTCATCACCTTTGTCTTCTCTACATTCACTGGAATTCCAGTCTTCGCTGCTTTGCCTCTTCTGTCAACTTGTTAATTTTCGCCTGTAGATCTTCAAATTTTGTGCGACATTATACCTAGCTACTGTTATGAATTTATGAATATTAAATTACTGTAAGAAGCCTAATAAAGTATTTCAAAAATTAGTATCATAATTGTACTAATTAATGTAATTAATCAATTATTTGACATTTACTAATTAAGCGTACTTCCTCTCTGATTTGGGCGCCATTTTAAAATGTGTACAAATAAACTACTTCATAGAACATTATCTTCCCTTCAATTTTATCTTTTATCCTATCACAAAGTGGTACTTAGTGTTACAAAAATTAGCATTAATATGGTTTACGTTTGAAAAAAAGTATAGAATAACTTACAAAATGTTAGTTATATATTCAAGGATTGATTATTGAAACTGCTGTCATTACCTTTTTAAAGTGCTGAGAAGTTGTATTCATTTGTCTTTATTAACTGGTCAGTATGACATTATTCACTTTATTAACCACATTAAGGATAAATCTGAAGCTGGTAAAATTTGTTATAGGTGAAACAACGAAAGATTCACAATAACACTGATAAGAAAGCAACAGCATGAACGAAGAATATCCGTTTCAATAAATTCTCTTCAGGTTTTACAATTATGAAATGCATTTATATAGCGTAAAAACAAGCCAGGTTAGGGACAGGTACATTTTCAAAATGAAGTGAGGTTAAAGGATTGTAAGGAAGTCAGTTTATGTTTTCCCATTTGTCACTATTGGGAAGATATATATGTAGATAAATGATATGATAGTGAACAAAAAGATAACGAATAAGATGGCAGGAGTGGCCTTTAGTTTGCTGAAGGTCAAGGGAGATGTAATGATTGGAAATATTCTTTCTGAATGCAAAGTTCAGATTTGATCAATCTTATGGTAACAGCGTCCACTGTGTTGAGCAGGCATTGACGACCTATATATGGTAGCGCGTTTGGAATACGATGAGTGACAATGAAAGTTTCATTAGGATCTGTGTGATGCCCTGTGTTGACTAGGTGAGCTAGGACTGAATTTTTCAACATTTTCACTTCCCCCTTTCTCAACCAAGTTGGTAAATGCCCTCGTGTTTGAAGACGTACCTGCCTAATTGTACACCGTATGTAACTAGTTCAACAAGAACAATTAAATTCATGTCTGCAAGATGAAGAGCTAAGATTACGTTAGCATCGGTCGACTACTAAATGACATACAAAGCGGAACTGGATTAAACGTCCTATTGACTCCTCTAGCTGGACGTAATGATAGAATGTCACTTGCAGCGTCTTTCTTAAATCGTAAGCGCAGAAAATAAGGCTTCTATACTGTCATAAATTCTTGTTTAAGACCAATGTAGTTGATGTAAGCTCTGATGAACTTATCCGGATATCCTTTTTCGCCTAGAATATCACGGATACAAACTAGTTCTTTTTCCATACACTCATTGGAACACTTTTAAAAGACAGAAAACGTATCATTCATGTATCGACAGTACAACTCCAAATTGGCAGTTTTATCTTTCAAAGGATCATTTGCAAATTTTGTCAAAAATATGTCTGCATGTATTGGGCCCAATTGAGATCCCACAGACACTCCGTAGACCTCTCTGTACAGATTACTGTTAAAGGTATGTTGAACATTCATTGTACATCTTAGTAATAGTTCCTTCAAATTTATAACAAGAACCATATTATGATTATTTTTCCCTTGGGTTCCTAGTGGGACATACGCCTTCACTAGCACGCCTCCACTCCACTTTGTTCTCTGAAGTCTTTTGAACCTCCCTCCATGACTGCCAACAAGCTTTCAATTCTTCCTCATATGATCTCCTTCATGTCACCTTTGCCTTGGACTCCCAACTCGTCGTTTCCCATCTGGGTTCCACTCGACTACCTGACCTGGCCTGGCGCGTGACCTTCCCAACCGGCCTTCCCAGTGTATGCCCAATCCATCTCCACTTTCTTCTTCTGTATATTTGTAGGGCCATAGGTTCTTGGTTGATTTTACAATAAGAATGCAAGTGTCTAATTTCCTTTTCAATAGTTCTTCACAAATATTGTCGATGGTTTCCATTGAAGAGATTTTAGTAAACAAGGACGTGACATCCAGGGATCCTATGCATCTGTTTAAAACATCCAACCTTTTATATTGTGTCTAAAGGCTGGAAGGTGTCTTTAGTGCTACATTTTGCTAAGTGGTCACGCAAAGGTTTAATTAATCGTACTAACCATTTAGCAATAACATAGTAAGGCAAGTCAGTTACGTCTAGGATAGGGTGAAGAGGCATATCGGGTTCGCTTATTTTTGATATACCATACATCCGTGGAATCAGGTTGCCTATAAGCTCCATATTTTCAAATGAGGTTGATGAAATGTATCTGTCATCGTCCAGTTTCTTTCATGAGACGATTAGGTTCTTGCTGTATTATTATTACTTGTCCCTTGGGTTACTAGTGGAACATAGGGCACCAGTAGCACCTCTCTATTCCACTCTCTTCTCTGCAATCTTTTCAACCTGGATCCACCACTGCCCACAAGCTCTCATTTCTTCCTCAAATGATCTCCTCCATGTCACCCTTGGATACCCTAGCCCAACTCATCGCTTCCCATCTGAGTTGCACTAGATATCCTGGCGTGGCTCGTGATGTCCCCAAATGTTCTTCCCAGTGCATACCCAATCCATATCCACTTTCTTCCCCTACATATTTGTTGAGTGATAGGTTCTTGGTTAATTCCTTGCCAGGCCAGACTTCCTTGTTGCTTATTTTTATTGTTCCGGCCATCTGAGCTTCAGTAACGAGCAAGCGAAGGTGGTGGTTGTTGATGAATATCTGCAGTTTGTTAGAAATGCCCTTCGTAACGCGCCATACAGAAGCACTGAGTTGACTGAATTAGTGTTGAAAATCTGGATGTTGTTCACGCTTTATGCTAAGTGCAGCGCAGTAGATCTTCACACTGGTTTTAGGTTAATGAAGAAAGGCCTGTCTTGCTTTTTCGATCCTAGCTTTGACGTCTTCGTCTGTACCTGTGCCGCCTGTAGTTGAAACAGTGCTGTGTAGATAGGTGAAAGAGGCTACTTCCTTTAAATTTCTCTCGTTGATGATAATTGGAGCTTGTTGTTTTTGTTGGTGACGTTGGTTGGGTATCATCATCGCCTCTGTTTTCGTCTGTGCTTTGAAGTTTCTGTAGCGGTTGGATTGGCTTTACGGGGTAGGGTTGCTAGCCCTATTCCCAACCTTCTCTCTTTACCCGGGGTTAGGGCCGGCCAGTAACTACTGAACTAGTTAACCAGATGAGGTTGGCTCTTGCTGTACAAATACATTTTGTAACCATTGAAACTGAAGAGATTTTATTGAAAAGAATATTATTCGTTCACACTGAAGCTTTTTATCAGTGTTATAGATCAGATATACAACTTTAACCACACCCAAAAAACTGTCAGGGCATTAACAATGTATTGGAAAGAAAGTAACATTGATAATATTGTCAATTTGTCCAATAATATGTATTTTTGGACATATGTTAGTAAATTTAACTTTGTTAAATTTTAATCGAAAATCATGCAAGATAACATGTAATGTTTTAGGAGAAAGTATTTCTCAATTCCCTAACCCTAACAGTAAAGAAGTAATCGATGAAAGCTATTTTTAGTATAGCTTATTAGGTATACATATACATAATTTCTCTGATTTGAGTTATACTCAAAACATATGATATTGACCATTGATCATTCATTTCGTTGATCACTGAATAAAATCAAATATCTAGGTATGAATAACCTCTAAAGTGTATCATTGTCTAGAGGTTATAAGTGACATGCTTCGTGATTAGATTTCTTAAACTTCTAATGAGAAATCTTGACCGATTGGGGTAAAACGAAGTCGAACTTAGAGAAAAATACTCAATGATGGTATTGAATGAAGGTTGCGCTGTGTCGCGAATTGACAGAAGTAGGAGAATGTGAAGCACTGGATTCTGACTTAATGGATCGATGACAATATATACCCCATGAAACCTGGATACCCTGGGTTCGACCCCTGACAAGGTCATGGGTGAATACTGTTTAGTAGTTTCATGTTAGGACGAAAAAGCTATGCTTTAAGGTATTCAGTAGTTCTTCAACTGACTTTAGTGGGTCATGAATATCGTCTTGAGATCTATTTTTATCCGTCTACGTAATCTAGTTCATATTGGAAGACAGAATAGTTGTCAAGGTCAGCACCATTCCTCACGTACATTTCACAGTAGGAGATAGATCATCATACCCTCGATCTCCAACAAAAATTAACCAAAGGAATAAAATTAAAGGTCATCTAGTTTGCTTTCTTAAAAAAATGAGTTTTTAACATAATATTTTAACCGTATACCTTCAATCACTTTAATAGTAGTTACTTCAAATCGGAATGCACAGTTGATTAGAACCTGTAGGTAATTATTATTGATCAACTGCACACATTTAGCATATGAGGAATCACAGAGAACTCGTTAAATTATGTATTTACACCTAGAAAAGTAAGCATTTATTCTAACGAAGTTTATGATAACTTGAAACACAAATAACTTCATCCAAAGATGAGTACTAATCCGACATTATTATTGTATCCAAGAAAATTACCTTCCATTTATCTAGATAATTCGCCATCTACATAACGAAAGCCTATCAAACCATTCTTCACCTTTACTCAATCACTAACCTTAATTTAATCGGGATAATCGATGGACAGAAAGGAGTTACACTTTATCGAATTACCTACTCATTCTGCTACCTATTATTCTCCCTGTAGCATTCAAACCTATAGCACATCAGTGATGTACAAAAAGTTTCTCACTGGTAAAGAATGTCGTACGTTGATATAAATTAAAAGTGTTACAGTAACCAGAAAATGGGAGCTCAGTTTGTAAGTTCAGAAAAGTTCATCTGCAGGTATTTATTACTATCATAATTAGACTTTGTTCTAGATTTACAGGCATATCTAACTTTCCTTCAAGTAAACATGCTGATTTTGTTGTAGATATACTGATTAGAGTATTGGAATCAGTCACCGGCGGGTAACTGATGTAGATGTCTAGTCTTGAAAGCTGAGTATTGACTGAAGCTTAACAATCAAGTTTATCGTGTGGTTACTTATTGACGTAACACTGTGGTGCACTGTGTCTTGAAGTTAGGGGTTGTGAGCCAATCTGCAGGAAATCCTAGACGTGAACTTCGTGCATGTGAAAGTATGCGGAAAGTGTAGTTCTGTTGGCAATTCGAACCCGTAAACTTTATCAGTAGAACCTAGTTATCGCTAGTCACTACGGAATAGACGACTATATTGGTTACCAATTCATATGAATAACACATTCCTACAGTGGGTCAGCCATGGTTTGAATAACATGATGATAACGTTTACTACTTCAAAATGGAGTCAATAATTTAGGTCTAGACATCCTAAGTAATACCAGTTTCCTCATGCTTGCAGAAATACCTTTCTAATGATTGTGAAAAAGCATGACACCTAGATGCAGGGCTGTCTATCGATTCACACTTAAAATCCAACACCAAAATACTGGGATAATAATCCCAGTGATACATGATAACTGCATTCTGATGGCGTTGTTTCATCTCAGCTGGATAGTTTAATCATGAAGCTCACCTTGTCATTCTAGACAACATCATCAGCACAAAATTCACAAAGAAGTGAGCGATAAAGTTATCTATGCAATTCACTAAGAAGCTTATCCTGATGACATTGTGTGTGATTGGTTGACTCTCCCAGAATCCTGTCATTGTCTCCATGTTCATTTTCATTGGTTGTCCTGATGATGCGAGATTTGACCTTCACACTGTAGTTTCTTACTAGTTGGTTAATCAGATCAATGTCAATATATCTGTTGATCACTGACTGACTTGAATATCAAGCTTCGACAACTTCTTGCGCATTCTCCGTATTCCTAATGAATGACACTTCTTCTAATATTCATTTCTTGTCACGACGACAACAACAACAACAACTACTACTACTTCTAATGTAATGTTATAAGTCTATATTGCTGGGGATGGTAATACTTGAGGAGTGGGAAATGATTGAAGTTAGATATTCACCTGGATTACATGATTATATGCATGGATACTTATTGATTTGTGAAATCGTTGAGGTGAGGTCTTGTTGGCCGATGAAGCTATGAACATAAGAATTGGTGTTAGAATAGACATTCGTCTGACGAAACACCTGATTATACAGACGTGTCAAACATACAGGCTACTTGTTACACAAATGTCGAATATTGAGCGAGTTGAATGCCACCTTCGTGTGAAAAGTGAATAGTGAATAGAAATGATCGAAACGCATAAAGAATGTTTATGTGCTGTGAAGTGAAGTGAAGTGAATTGATATTTTCGTGCTCTTTCCACAACTCATACACTTGATATTATGATGGAGTTGAATGTCGTCTCTTCTGCACCATTCAGGTCCTCACAGATGTTGTAGATTTCTCCATCATTGTCAATTTGATGATGTTTGTAAACCAGCTTCTCTCATTGTCAAATTCGTAATCTGAGAATAAAATATTGATGTGAACATCTTTTGATGATGTTGTATGGATAACCGTTCTTGTGTAAGACAGTCATCAAAGTGTTTTCTTTCCCCTTGCAGTGTCCATGTACTACAGTGTGTTTTCACTCATTTGAAGAATGTTCTCATAAAAGTGGTTTTGTGTACTGTTGGTTTGTTGTTATTGTAGTTGAGTATTTGATGCGTATGAATTGGTTTACTGTACACACTTCGATATGATTAATTAACTTGATAGTTGCTTTGTGTTGCATTACTCAAGCGTTATTCATTCGCTCTTGACTCGACGCTGAGTATTGTGAAAACAAGACTCGAAGGACAGTAGACAGAATAATGGTATATGTAGAATGAAATTGCACATGATTTTGAAAATATATAAATTATTATTTAGTAGACTAATGTAAGCATGAATGTAAATAGTTGTGAAATTGGTTCCACTACTGACGAAGCAGAATTGGTGGAAGCATAAACAATGCGTATTACGATAAATTACATACAATCCAACAGATATGGAGTAGAGAGATAATTTTTGTTTGGCAAGTGAAACAAATTCGGACATCCCGTGATGTGATTACAATCTGAAGCACAATTCAGGTGTGGATCAAATAGGGACTCAACACTACGCTACGCATCATCATAGAACACAACATAGAGTGGGAGTCAACTCAACTGTACCTCAAATTCATCGATTTGGAAAGGCCTTCGATGGAGGCATCAACCGAGCAGTAATTTGGAAGGCAGCTGCTTAAATACTACTGCCCTAGTGCCACAAACATTTATCAACGTCATTCAACAATAGCTGTACACTGTATGCTATGTGATGATACACGCCAAGTGCTTCGCAACACAATGGAGAGCTCAGTGACGGGTTTGAAGCGAAGACAGGTTGATAGGTAAGATAGGGCTCCACCTACTATCAACGATCATCTTCCTGATTGTGGTCGACTGAACTGCGTCATGAAGGAAAATGTGAGGAGCTGTGAGAAGATGGGCATACACTCTCTAGACCGATGAAGAGACGACAGAAGAAGATTTGGATTTCACCACCACCACCAATGATGATGATGATGACTTATGTCTCATGTCTTGTCACACAAGCTCGAAGATCTACATGCAAAAACCAACAGGTTGACAGAAGAGCCAAGGCATCGAAGGGAGACGGGACTTCCTTTAAGTGAACTTAGAGAAGACAGAGATGATGAAGATACCCAACCAACAACAGATGCGATAACAACAACAAGCACCATTCACCATCAGCGAGGGGTAGGAAATTTGAAGGAAGTTGTCTCTTTCACCCACCTACACACCTACCTACACACCTACACACCTACCTACCTACCTAGGCAGGCAGCATCGTTTCAACTACAAGTGGTGGCGGCACACATGAGGATGTGAAAGCCAGTCACGACCCGAAAGACATCAAGACATACCTTCCTTCATGAATCTGAAATAATCAGTATGCAGATCTACTGCACTCTACTGCATTGCAGTTAGCATAAAGCGTGAACAGGATGTGGATTTTCAACAGTAATTCAGTCAAGTAATTCAGTGCTTCTGTGTGATGGTTGAGAGACTTGGTGCATCACGAAAATCATTTCCAACCAACTGCAGACATACATCATCAACAGGTGCCACCTACGCCTACGGTCACTCGATGGGTAAGATGGAGATCAGATGAATGGCGAGAATAATGGGGATAAGCAAGGAGGGACTGACTGGCTGGCTGGCTGGCTGGCTGGCTGGCTGGCTGGCTGGCTGGCTGGCTGGCTGGCTGGCTGGCTGGCTGGCTGGCTGGCTGGCAACGAACCCACGAAGCAAGAACCCATTATCCAACAAATATGCAGGGGAAGAAAGTGGAGATGGATTGGATTGTACATACACTGAGAAAACCGTTTTGGTGGAGGGACATCACACGTCAGACCAGTCCAGGCCGTGGAGTGGAGTGGAACCGGAATGGGAAACGACGAGTTGGGCGTTCCAGGTGAGGGTGACATTGAGGAGATAGTGTGAGGAAGAAATGGAAGGTTTATTGGCAGTGGTGGAACTAGGTTGAAAGACTGTAGATGAGAGGGTAATATGGTGGCGTGTTAATGAAGGCGTGTGTTCCACTAGTAACTCAGCGGAAAGATAATAAAATAATAATATGTGACCACGTAATCATATGTATACAAACTTAGCAGTGTGTATGGTCAGTGAACGTAGTGTGAATGGCGGTTGTAAAAACCTTAGATGAAGAAATATAAATAGAATGATTGATTATTACTAGTTATTGATATAATTGTAATTCTCCGTTGTTTTATTGGATCGAATTTTTATACCTCTTTCGGCATATGGGCTCCTATGTGGATGCCCCGATATTGTCCGAATGTTAATTATGGTAGTTTAGTTGGTCGTGACCAGAAGAGGAATCTCGAACGCTTGTTTCTTCCTATCTAGGACTCATCAACTGGATGTATCTGCACCTCAGTGAATGTTGTTCCCACTGAGACTAGAATGTCATACCCGTCGCTTTAAACACCAAGTCGTTATGCACTAAGCTACTGGGACATGATAGTGATCTCTTCTCTAACGGGTATCAGAGAGTGAAGAGATTTCGAATGTTTGTGAACTACAGCTATTTTGAAAGGCTTTAATAATCTAGTCATGATTTCGGAGACGTTCATCATGTAAAGTAGGACAATCCGTTTGTTGGTTTCCGAGGCTGACTTTTTAGTCAATGAAGAATTACGTACACATTTTTTTAAAATGGATTTGCATGAATTGCCGTTCTTCTGGAAAGCAGTCACTAAATAACATGCTTCTCCGTATTCTCTATAAGCACTTTAATATCAAGCATTCACCTGACACACTGATTGGATATTCAGTCAGTGACTTCAAGCAGAATCGATCTATTTCATCTATTCCTACTACCCAAATTTTCTTTTTGATATGGAATGCCTTCTGATGCCTAATCTATGAGATGAGTCGATGATTTATAGTGTTTGACAGAGGAAGTAAATATCCAGTTACCACTTAAGTGATATTTCTACTTTTGCAAGACACATCAGTAGACAGTAGCCTACTTTAACTTACAGCTATAAAATATGTTGCTGTCTGTACGAGGATAACCGAAATCATGAATGCTAACAGTTTTGTAACCATCCAACAATGTATTCGACAGACTCAACTCCATAAAGAATATCGAATAGAAAAATCTAGTCTAAAATTCTCAAATATAATAATCATACTTATGGAAGATGTAAATATACTGATACCGAGAACCAGATTTTATTCTAGTGGAAAATCAAAGCTACATGAAATGAACTTCATAATTCAATTACTAAATCAGATTGAAGGTCAATACGCTACAATGAAGATATGGTTGGTGTAAATAGTATACTGGCCTAAATTATTCACTCAGAAATTTTCATAAAGGTAAAAATTGTTGCTGACTTACAGTGATGAGTTATAAAAATGAATAACCGTCTTCTACAGACTTGAAGAAATTCTGTAAAGTACCATACTCAACTTGAAAGAATGATAAGTTAGTAAATGGAACTTAAACGGCATCTACATTATAAAACTATGATTAGGTCGTTGTTCTACATAGCTATAAATGGTGATGAAACATCATAATGAATGCCATTAATCTCACTTCTTTCCTACCAACACCAACTAAAGGTTTTAAAGTCGCGAATATTTTTTATTGGCAAGACAATTTCTACGTAAACCATATACAGAAAGATAGAGTATGAGGTTAACCCTCAGCCTTATAAGTTAAATGTACTAGATTGGAAGGTAATATTTCAGTGATTACTGTTAGAATTTGATTATCTTTAAACATGACCATTCAATCACTGCAGATAAACTACCTTACATAAAATAGACCATCTTTTTTGTCGTAATTCTGTTTGGTCTCTGGTTCGGATCCGGTCGCGGTCCAGATTTTCATCTCACATTCAGTACAGATAATTTTGTGTATTGAATCGCTAGTTTCATCATTGGACAAGTAAATCTCAAGGTCATACAAAATCATGTGATCAACCAATCAAGAATGTATGCTTATGAACTAACCAATCAGGTTGCTTCATGTTTAGGTGAACACAGCACAACAATGCCATTAAACATAAACAAGTTGCACTTCCTTTATTTACCCTAGATAAATAAAAATGAACAATGAAGTCAGGTGGTCAGTTATTGATTTTAGTGGAATTTTCCTAAAGCTTTTAAAATAACTAATACTCAGTGGGTGAAGTCAATTGATTAAATAGTAATTTCAACTTCTGAATAATTGTTTAAAACTGAAAATCATTCATTATTGTTTTGTAGTCACTTTTTTGGAAAGCAATATTTAGTATGAAAACTATTTCACTAAATCTTTCTTCTAAATGTATTAGTTTGAGATTAGAAGTCTAAGTGCATTGCTAAAATTAAGGTACCTCATGAAATGATTTATGGGTTACAGTCGTAGCAGTTTCACCGTTTACCTTCCTGCTTATTTCTTGTGAGTAATGTATTTAGACGAAATTGGTGTAATTCATTATCAAATCACCAATACCTGGTTGTTGTCCCTAACTGATCCATATCTTTTCCTTTATCAATGAATGTTGTTAATGTCTAATTTGTACTCCTATCCCCTAGACGAAGCTTATTTATTGTATGAATTTCCCCAGCTTAAAATCAATAGACCTCCTACAAACCTCAAATGTGAATTAATCTAGTACTCATTAATGAATAGCTTTGAGAGATGATTCCTGAAGTCCCAATGAGAAGTCATAATCAGTGGGGTAAACCAAGTGGAAGGTGAGGACAATTAATCAGTGACGATGTCATGAACTGACAGAAGTAGGAAACATGCACCTTGGGATTCCGACGTATTGGCTGCGGAACCTGGAGGTCCTGGCTTCTGTCCCTGGAGGACGAAGTGATGGGTGCGCATTGCTGAGGAGTCCCATACTAGGAAGAAACAGCTGTCCAGTACTTCCACGTTTCCAGTGTTTCTCAAACTGATGTCAGTCCATCATAAGTACCAACCTGATATCAACAAAGCCCCACAAATACCATCATTTCTGTTTGATAGTAACCTCTTAAATGATCAATGGTGAAGAGTTAACAAATAATGTTCAGCTATAGCTTGTAGTTAGGTTTCGATGACTGCTCAAAGCGAAAATAGTGATAACATAATCTCAAGTCGACTTATAAAGCCTGTTTAGAATTGAAATGTCTTAGTTGTTTGGATTTCCCAAGTGAATGTAAACTAAACATGTATGGGAGTGTACTTCATGTATGTGAATAACTTCTTTAAAGTAGACAGATCAACAACTGAGCTTAGGCTTCTCGAGGAGAGGTAGATCAACGTTTCACAATAGGTCAAAGTAGAATAATGAATCATTATAACAGATACGTGAGTAAAACATGGACACTTTGATAGACTTTAACTCCACAGTTAGTGTCTATATCATAAGGGAGGAGAGAGAAATAGAACTATCTAAACTATATATCAAACTTATAGGGTTATCTTAGTATGAATATAAACAGTAAATTACGTCCTAAGTATTATCCAGCAAATAATACTGTTTCCTTTGGTGGTGTATCTGGTAAAGAAACGAAAACGGAATATAACAGGAAGTTTTTCTGGGCTACGAAGAATAGATTCACCTGGCTAATCATCAGCTTCGAGGACACCTAAATTCAATCTTTGTCTTCGACTGTAGCCAGACGTTTAGCGTTAGTAGTGACTGAATATTCTGATCTGTAAGCAGACGTGAAATCGATGGTGTGGTCTTAAAATACTATGAATGAAGTTTTGATGGTTGTAATCGTTGGTACTGGTCGCAGAATGAGAGATTGAGGAAGGTGTAAGAGGATAAAATTGATATCAAGGGGTGAAGGTAAAGGAGGAAACGCAGTTAAGGATCATGCGCTATCTTTTGCTTAATCTTTTGTATCATTATGAAAACGCCGGTGGTTGACACTTCCGGGCTGCCCAACTCATTGAGAATTATTTCTCTGTAAGGTACCTGAAGCAGAAAAACGTTTATTTAACCCCATAAACCACGGGACGTCTGCTTAAAGCCTGTCACATACACAGCCCTTTGCGAATTGTTGGTGTGAGATTTGACTGTTCCAACGCCGAATGAAACAAATCCATACAGCCGGCACTGAAAGACCGTGGAGAAGAGAAGAGTATACCATTCCTAGGACCAATCTTTTCTAACTCTCCTCCTTCACATAGGGAAGACAGCATCAGTGTGGTACTGATAGTCATCAAAGGGAAACCCCCTAATGCTGTTATAGCTCCATCTAGCAACTAGTACAACTTCGCTCTCCAACCTCTATCATAATGCAATAACTAACACCATGACGGTAACTCCTTTTTGTCCCATCACAATCCAACTGACCTTTCTAGTATGGTAAGACTTCAAGGGAACAAATTTTCCCCAACATAGCTCGTTTGGTCATTGTGATATGTAAGCCTAATTACGGCGTCAACGTCGCAGCTATCGGTTGGACTAAACTATAGATAACAGCGGTCAGTTAAATAGATTCCCCTCAACTTGCAAAATTCTAACAGTTTTACTTCAGACTGATTGATAAAACCAAACTATTTGACTTGTTACATTTATTAGTAAAGGGAATAGGAAAGTGAATTTAATTTGTATACCATTAACATTTCAGGGCAGTTAAGTCAATAGTGACTGTCGACCACTAAGCTGAATGCGGCAGATCTGTTTCTATATAGAACTTTGGAGGTTACGAAATCTATAAAGTATCCAAGAAATTTCCTCCGCAAGCACGTTTGTTGGTTCATTCCATATAATTTAGTAATATCTAATGATAAACGAAAACCTCACCTGGTTAACTAGTTCACTAATTTAATAACTGGTCCTAAGCCCAGATAAAGAGAGAAGGTTGGGCATAGGGCTAGCAACCCCACGGCCAAAAACCTATTCAGTCGTTAAACAAACTTCAAAGCATAACGAAAATATCAAAAATGAACTTATTCCTCCCTGGGATCGGGGAGAGGAAATGACGCCGGTTGGCGAAAACATCTGGGAAGCCTATTGGCCGATGTGTCTTCTCTCCCTCGATGAAAGCAAAAGTAAACATGGGGACATGGAATGTCTCAACAGTGTTCGAAGCTGGCCGGCCCAGATTACAAAATACATCAGAAGGTATAGAATGGAAGTGCTAGGAATCTGCGGAAGCAGATGGAATCGACGTGAACTCTCTAAGCTGTCATTAGGAGAGGCGATAATCTACTACGATATTGCCACCCAGATGACAACCACGACCACACTGAGTTATGGAGTGGCTATCATGATGTCCACCTCCCAAGAGCACCAAAGGCTCTCATGCAGTGGGAACCAATCTCCTCCAGCAACAGGATCATGACAGCAAGATTCAACTCAAAAGGAAGGAAGGTCACAATCATTCAATGCTATGCTACGCACCTACAAATAATGCAGAGTAAGAGAAGAAGGAGGAATTCTACAGACAATTGCAATCAGTACTGGAAAAGACCACACGCCAGATGACAGCATCGAAATGCATTCTAATGAGTCACATGAATGCCAAACTGGGAGCAGACAACTCAGGAAGAGAACTCATCATGATTCGGGAGGCACTCGGCGAAATGAACGAGAACGGAGGACTGTTTGCAGAATTCTGTGCATTCAATGATTTGGTGATTGGAGTCACCGTGTTCAAGCACAAGGACATTCACAAAGCGACACTAAAATCAGGTCGACTTCATCTCAATGTGAAGAAAGTGGAGACGGAGCCTACTTGACACAAGATCAGATGAAGAAGGGGAGCAGATATAGGTTCACGCCACTCACTATCTAGTGCAAGGAACCTTCCAAACCAAGTTGAAAGCCTTCGAAGAAGTTGGTGATATACCATAGTTCAAGCTGAACACCCAGAACAGAAACTGAAGGACGAAACTACTAGGGACATCTGCACGTCAGCCATCAAGACAAAATGGGAGACATTAGGCAACATCCTCGATGAACCCTACTTGGAAGAACGCCGGAAATCTGTGAAAGAGACGTGGAAGGTAACCTGCATAACCGTACTAGGAAGGAAGAAGAAGAGGCAAGACAAGAAGTGGATCTGGACGGACACATGGAAGCTAATAGAAGAGGAAGAGGAAGATGGTGAAACAGAAGATAAACCAGTGCAGTGCAAGGACGAACAACGAGAAGAGGAAGTGAACACAACCCATAAAACACCACACTGGACAAAGAAGTGAAGAAGAGTGCGCAAGTGAAGCAGAACAGGCGGCTGGTAGGAGAGAACTAACAACACTATATCAAATAAACAAAATGCTATCTGGTAGGGAAGAGATCAACGCAGACGAAACCAATGAAAGATAGTGAAGGAAAGCTAGTTAACACCAAAGAGGAGGAACAAAGGACAAGGAAACGATGGACTGACCACCTCAAAAACCTCTTGAATCTACCACCACCAACAAACCGCAACTCGTCCAGAAATAGCACCTGCATCCCAGCCACAAAACTGTCAGTGATTGCATTATGTCGTGAAGTGAAAGAAGTTGTAAATATGAATCAATGGATTCCCATCCAGTACCTCAACGCTAACGTGTCTGTCATGGAACCTGGAAGTCCTGGCTTCCATCGTTCACGAGGTGGGTTGGGGTGATGTGTGTGTGTGTGTGTGTGTGTGAGTGCACTGCTGAGGGGACTCACAATAGGGAGAAACTGCCCTCCAATACTCTCAATCTTCCAATCTTTCTCTAAATGATATCGGTCAATAATGACTACTATCTCATCACGATTATCCTTAAAACTACAGCTCGAAATGTATTCCTTCAAAGATCCAGATGATTCGATTCACAACGACTTGCCTGATGTTATGAATTACACTCAGTACTCCTTCATATATCCTTCCTAATACAACGAATGTCACTGGGAAATGAATATTTATAGTAGTTCAATGCCTTTCAATCTAAATTGGATTGTGAAAGCGTTTTAAGAAAGGTGATTTCATTGGAGAAGTAATCCTAATATTTGGAGCTCATCTAAGCACATTTAATCTGTACTCAACTTAACATATTGTAGAAAATGCAAGTCTTACTGGAATGGACGTTCCTCCTTACTCGATGAACACATGTCCGGAGTTCGATCCCTGACAGGGTGGGGTGATGTGTGTTCACTGGTGAGAAGTCCCTTACTAGGATAGAATAGTTTACCAATGCTTGCAGTTTTCTAGTGTTTTTCCATTAGATTTCAGTCCATGATGAATGCCAACTTGGAATCATTAAATCCCCACAAACCCCCAGATTGAATCTGTGGAATACCTTCTCAAAGAATAATATTTGAGATAAAACTGCAAACTGTACACACACTAGACTTTTATTGCTTACGGACCATGCAAACATCACAGAAGCATTCAGGATACTCGGAATCCAACGAGTGAAACTTTTGTTCTGTTGTCTATAGGGAACGACAGTTCATATTTTCTAGCAAGTCCAGCCTCTGACGGGGCAGTTACTTTTCCGACTTACACCGTCTTCGACACCAGTGAGATACCTGAATACTCATTAGAAGATGAGTATGTTGCGATACAGTCTGTTCTACCCTATTATACGTCTGTGAGACCTAGTCGCTGAAAAGGATATAAAGTGGCCACAGATTTTTCGACAGCAGGTGTCTTTATAGTAGTGTTCACGTATACAGAGTCACTATGCGAACAGTTTCAAGGTTAGGTGAACGATAATGAACAGGGTAAGCAAGTAAGTAGAGGTTGTGAACTTTCGCCAACTGAATTGTGTAGTATTCATGCTTAGGGAACTCTAACCTCAAAGTGAAGTGGCAGCCGAAGTTGGATTCAGTTAGAAGAAGGCTCAAGTTGTCCAAACCTAACCGTGGCACTAGGTAATGGAGCCTCTGATTGTTGACCTGAGCTATGCATGGAGGCGTAGACTAGTTGGTTTGGATGCTGAGGTCCACAGGAATCAATGATTGAAGAACCTTGATGATATGGCTGAAAATCAATCATAATAGTTTAGAGTATTCACTCTTTCATGTCTTCTAAAGATTGTATATTCCAACATTTTCTTCCCCCATACACTTTTGGCTAATTTAATGTCATTCTTTTTCTACCCACTAGATCTTTGGATGCTGATGTGAACAGTGGCAACTGAAATCAGTTCACTTCTCTGCGCGGTTCTACGTTGTTTTTGTCTGCTTGTCTATTTATCACTTTTTTTTAGGTAAGTATTCTTCCACCCTGAAATGCATGGCTCGATTACTCCTTCCTATTTATGTGTGACCACACACACGTGAAAGCTAACAAACACACTGGGATGTGACGTAATCATTTAGTCAGTATCTAGGTTTGTGATGAAGCATGTTTTTTCCACAATGATAAACTCAGCTGCATAGTATGTTTTCGTAATTGCTGGTATTAGCCAGCATATCAAAATTATGCTATTCAGCTCCCTTCCGTATGATAGGGATGTGGACATTTCCCTTAGGAACCATGTATTTAGTTGACTTTGGTGTTACGTAACTCCTACAAATGTTTATAAGCTTAACCTAATATCCGTTTCCTATGAATGTTTTAGCTAGTAATTTGATATTTTCATGCATCTTATGTACAGACACAAAAATGATCGACAGAATTCAGTCAGCATCCAGAACTAGATAACATGAAACTAGTTGCTCTCCAGTTACTAATCAGTGTATCTAGCCCAGTTCTACAGCATATCAATTGCTGCCAAATGGCTCAGGGGCTACATACCTGACTACAACACTGTGTGACGGATTCGGATCTCAGGTGGGACATCACTTCTGTCAGGGTTACAGATACACCCTGCTGACGAGCCCCAATAAGTACGAAACATAAGTCCAACGATTCCTGCAGACGCCTGCAACCAACTAACATGTATCACTATGCTCATAGTCTAGTGGCGAAATTCTAAAATACTTCGATAGAATTCAGTCAGCACTCAGGACTCGGCAAAATGTAACTGGTTACTCTTCCATATCTAATGAATGTAAAGTAGGTCATAATAGAAAAGGATTTCATTAGACTTCGCTTGTATTGGAACAGACAAAAATAATCAATCAATAAGAGTAAGAGACACATCGAAGCACTCGAACATGCTTCTTAAATATCATAACCAAGACAAAGTAAGGGACTGAATGTACTTCGTTTATTCGCAGAGCTCATGCCTTAAGTTCAGGATTGCCACTGCCTCTGTTTTACATAAGTGAGGAATCCATACTATTTGTAAGCCGTTCGATTTGACTGTGTATAGGATTTTAAAAGATAACTCTGAGGAAGCGGGATGACCAGAGTTGACCCAATGGTTCAGGATGGGGGCTGTTGCTTGACTTGTATTCTTCTGTGAACAATCAAATATGAAAGTGCTTGGCGATTCGTTTACAAGGACTTCACTTCTTGCGGTCTGCAAACCCACTTCCACGACACCAAGTAAATTGATAGAAAAACATGAAAGTAATGAAAAGCTTGCGATTTTTCACTCACTCCTTATTGAATCAACTGTCTACTGGAAAAGATTGTCAATAGTTCAGCAGCATAAAATCTGCTTTTGGTTGTTTAAGAAAATCAATTCTTCAGTAGTTTTGCAGTGATTTAGTCTTTGAATCAAATACTCATGAGTATGATCTTCTTGAAAATGGTAAAAACTTGTTCTTCTATGTTACTACTGTAAATATGACTGTACAGCTATTGAAAGTGATTGTTTGAAAAAGAAATTATCCTTTACTGAATTACTTTGTGCCAATTTAAAGAGCATAGTTTCACAGTGAAAATCTGAAGTGAATCTAAAATCTTATTAGAAATAAGGAAGTATGGTTTAAGTATGTTATTTTGGGGTAAGTTTGAGTTCCATTATCAGTATTCTTTCACTTAATTTCAATCATCATCTTACTGTAGAAACTTGGAACTCTTCTTATGCTTTTTCAAGAAATCGGGGAAGTAATTATTTCATTTTATGTTTACCATAATAAAGATTTATGTTCTCGTCAGCTTCACATGAACGCTTTAACAACTTCAGGATTGGCTTGAAAGGTTACCCTAACAACTGCCAAATCAACCAATCCAGTTTTGGTATTTTGGCTGGGAAGGTGGTTTCTCATATAATAGAGGAATGTAAATGGTGACAAAAGTAGTTCATCGGATAGTCATTAAAGTCAACTAACTTCAGCTATCATCCAGTCAACCTACAAAATGGTTGCTATCTGGGCTAACAACATAATTTAACTACTAAGAATGATTTTAGTTGTCACATGAATTAAAACTCCATTCGTGTCCACTTCCTAATACACCTAGACATGTCTTCATATCATAACAAAAGAATAATAAACGGTCAATGTAGGTTGAAAATGTAAGTAATAGGACCTGAGTAATTCCATCCAGATCACATCGTTTCCATTTGAGGCTGAGTTGAGAGGACGCTCAACTTATCAGCTTAGGGGATCCGTTGTAAGAATCACAAGGAAACAGATTTTTTTTTCCAACTTCAGTCGTTTTATTTTCCAGTAAATGCAACATTTATCAAAAATTCAAACCAATTTCATAGATAATCTAATCCTGACCGTAGAATACTTGTGATGCCCGAATACATAATTGTCATTTTCAGACTCTCTGAATATCAAAGACAGATGCGTTATTCCCCCAGGAATGTTTTCTCCACAGCTTCACTTGTATACAGATTTACGATGTATACAAACTTTCGATCGTCCATCTTTAAGAAAGCTACCTTTACATCCATATGATTTGTCTTCGAGGAAATGAACACTGAAGACATTTCCTAGGTCACGATTCCATGAATAATTTATACTGTATTTTTAAGATGAATGGGGATGTTTTTCATTATAGAAGTAGTATTGATCATAGACTGACATCAGTTGGGGAACCATTGAAAATCTGGGAGCACTAAACAGCTGTTTCGTCCTAGTATGCGACTCCGCAGCAGAATGCACCCACGACCCGGCAACGGATCCAAATTAGGACATTTAGGTTTTACGGCGAACGCTTTAACCATTATCGTATAATACATTACTGTATAGTGCTCATTACTGACTTGCTTGCACAAGGATATCATGAAGCTCTAATGAGAAGCCGTGACCTGTGGGATCAACCAGTCGGAAGTGAAGTGGATGCTAACTGAAGACCTTCGGTGATAGTAACACTATATCGTGAATTGATTGAAGCTGAAAATTGTGAATCACTGGAAACCAACCCAGTAGCTGAGTGGTTAACGCGTTCATCGTGAAACCTGAATGTCCTGAGTTGGATCGGTAGCCGGGTCGTGGGTGCGTGGTGCTGAGGAGTGCCATAGTAGGACGAAATAGCTGTCGAGTGCTCCCAGATTTTCAATGTTTCCCTAACTGATGTCAGTTCATGATGAATACTACTTCTAAAATAATTTATAAGTTAAAATTGCTTATTATTACCGGTATTTTAATGAATTATGAATAATTACTTCACTTAACTGTGTTGTACATTCTTTCAGAATGTTTTATGACTTTCTAAACTGGTTGTATAAGTTTAATACACTTTCTCTGAGATATGCTTAACCTGTTTAGTTTTGTTGTAAAGAAAAAAAATAATAAAGTTAAACCAGGGAAAACATCCTGGAAGATTTGGATTTCGCCAGTGATGACGTGTGTATAATGTCACACAAACTTGAAGATCTACAAACAAAAACTAACAAGTTGACAGAAGAGGCGAGGCAGCGTAGAGAAGGTGGGACTTCAAGTGAATGTAGAGAAGACAGAGGTGATGAAGATGCCCGACCAACACAACCACCAATCACAACAGCAAGCTCGAATCACCATCAACGGGAGAAACCTAAGTGGAGTAGCCTCTTTCGCCTATCTAGACAGCACTGTTTCAACTACAGGTGGTGGTACAGACAGAAAGACAGCAAGACAGGCATTCATTAGCCTGAAACCAGTGTGGAGATGTTCCACACTCAGCATGCAGAACAAGTTCCGGATTTTCAACACCAATGTCAAGTCAGTGCTTCTATATGGCTCAGAGACTTGGCGCGTTACGAACGGCATTTTCAAAAAACTACAGACATTCACCAACAACTGCTTACGCTCGTTACTGAAGATCAGACCAGGTCAGCAGGCCAGAAAGAATAAGCAACAAGGAACTCTGGGAACGAACCAACCAAGAACCTATCACCCAACAAATATGCAGAAGGAAGTGGAGATGAGCTTCTCGGCTGTCGTGGAGCCAGGTTGAAAGGTTTGCTGAGACGAGAGTGCACTGGAGACGTGCTACTGAATCCCTATGTTCCACTAGGAACCCAGGGGACAAATAATAATAATAACAATGCATTTCAGTAATGCTAACACTTCTTTTGAGATTCAAGTACTTTTAGATGGTTTTTTCATTGTGTTCTACGACTATTAGCAGTAAACCTTTCATACATGAACAGTTACAGACTTGTGTTGATCTCTAGTGTTCATTGATTATGATTAAATTGCTCAACATATCACTAGAGGTATCACTGAACATCAAGTCGATACAGAATTATAATGTAAAATGTTGACCATCATAGTCATAAAAAACAGTCTATGGAATTCCTAAAAACTAATAGATCATCTATGCTTAACCATTTTTATCAAAATAATTCATAAAAGTTCGAATATTCTACTGAGGAAGCCATGGCATAAATAAGGAGACTTTCAGAAAAATCTTGTTTTGTTTTCCTCAACACATTGACATTGTATTAAACCTACTTGTATGATGAGTTTACCTTGACTTTTTGATTGTTCCAGGAAGACCCTTTCCAATGAGTATGAATATGATATTAAACTTTCGGATTAATATTCAAATTTGGCACATAAAGTGATATCATTCACCATCCATTTTAGATTGTCTTACTGAGCGAAGATCAATATAATTTATGTTATTTACTAAATAGGTCGACATTTATTACAAGTTAAGACAAGATATTTGAAGAGAAATGTGATTGGTTGGTTCCTTTGGTGTAAAGGATATGCGTTCATCGAGTAAGAAGGCATTTCTGTTTCTGTAAAACTTGCATTTTTTTTACAATATGTTAAGTTGAGTACAGATTAAATGTGCTTAGATGAGCTCCAAATATTAGGATTACTTCTCCAATGAAATCACCTTTCTTAAAACGCTTTCACAATCCAATTTAGATTGAAAGGCATTGAACTACTATAAATATTCATTTCCCAGTGACATTCGTTGTATTAGGAAGGATATATGAAGGAGTACTGAGTGAATCGAATCATCTGGATCTTTGAAGGAATACATTTCGAGCTGTAGTTTTAAGGATAATCGTGATGAGATAGTAGTCATTATTGACCGATATCATTTAGAGAAAGATTGGAAGATTGAGAGTATTGGAGGGCAGTTTCTCCCTATTGTGAGTCCCCTCAGCAGTGCACTCACACACACACACACACACACACATCACCCCAACCCACCTCGTGAACGATGGAAGCCAGGACTTCCAGGTTCCATGACAGACACGTTAGCGTTGAGGTGCTGGATGGGAATCCATTGATTCATATTTACAACTTCTTTCACTTCACGACATAATGCAATCATCACCCAATATCATTGTTGATTATTTCTCCTCCCATCCACCATGTTTTGCCCACTGATCATGACTTCTTTTTAGGACTCCAAGAATCACCTGTTGTAGCTAGTCAAGTCACCAATTAGCAGTAGATTGATTCGGCGGCGGGGGGGGGAAGGGGAGGGTGTGGGAGAATTTTGAGGATTTATTTATTTTTCAAGTTAGTATTCATCATGGACTGATATCAGTGTTGCAGTGGCTCAACAGTGACTTTGTGGTCATGTAGCCTGAATGTCCTGAGTTTGATGACGTGGGAGGCTGGTTGATGTGTGCTCACTGGTGAAGATTCCATACTAGGATGAGACACGTGTCCATTGATTTCAGTTTTCTGATATTCCTCTGACTGATGTCAGTCCATGATGAATATCAACTTGAAACCAATAAATTGAAGATACTATCCAGTTAGCTATGATCATTATGAATCACTTATCTAAAACAAAGCTACTTAGCCACGAACCCGGAATTATTGGACTATGTGTTTGCTTAATATCAGTTAATCACAATCCACTCTCATACGCATGTTTCTTGGGATTGTGTTCAAGTTATCAAACACATACCATTTCGAGAAGACACTGAGTTTAGGAATAATGAACTTAATTCATCAGAGAGTGAAAGCTTATTTCCTATCTAAGAATAAGTATCTCAAATCTTTGTTGACTGACTGCATTGTATGTTAAAACAATCAATGTTATGTCTAGGCTGTGGGTTGTCTTCTATATCTATATTCTTCTTCGATTGGTCTAAATATGTTCAAATCTTTGTAATTATTACGATCTGTCTCTCAGGAACACGTTCTGACATTTGTAAAGTTTCTTTTCCATTCGAAATAAAGCCGTATTCAAAATCTGAGTGAAGACGTAACCTCGAAATATTCTCATGGTTTACTCTGAAGTATACTAAGATAGACAAACAGTAGATACGGCTATTAGTATTACTATTACTATTATAACTTTGTTGGTTGTGACTAGCGGAAGAATCCAGGATGCGCGTTTCGTCCTATTCGGGACTCATCAGCTGGATGTGTCTGCCTGCCCATCATTACTATACATAGTTAAAAGACAGGCAATATCGAGGCATCTGCACACGAGCCCATATGCCAACAGAGACTGATCAATTCAGTTCAATCAATGGTGGTGTAATACAAGTAGTAACACTTCTAATTCATCATTGTGTTATTGCTCTGTTGTTCGTCTGTTTAACCCTTTCTATTAGTTTACCTCGATATCTACCTACTTTTGTCAGCCTCTTCTTTTTCTCCCTCTACGATTTATGATAGTTTCAGACAATGTGCCTTAGTATGAAGTGATGCTTATATGTGGTTATCTGCTCATCGCTTCCTTCAGTCTTTGAATCTCAGGGAATACAAGTTTTTCTACACAAAGTTGTAACTACGAAGTGGACTACATAAAACTGAAGAGTAATAAACAGTTGTTTCGTATTAAATTAGGACTCTTTGTCAGTCTTCACACTAAAATTCATACAGAAGAAGGCTTAATTCATTCAATATTGCCGGAGAACACTACCATTCATCTGTTGAAACAGTATGAAAAAGTTGAATGGTTTAACGCGCAATCCAACACAATTGAATCTAAAGTTGCCAGCAGATAAACAACTTCACTTTTAGCCTTTTCATACAACAGTTTGTGACTTCCAATTTGGAAATTTGGGAAATTTATCACAAAAGTAATCATTATTAATTGATGAACTGTTGGTCAGTTAGATGTTTTGTAAGAAACAGTTAGTTAGACAGTATCTTACCCTAGAGAATTACAATAACTTTTGGCGTAATGTATTTTTTAAGTGAATGGGGATTTTTTAATTGTGAGGTAGTATTCACCATGGACTGACATCAGTTGGGGAACCATTGAAAATCTGGGAGCACTGGACAGAGTAATCGTGACCTGTGGGATCAACCAGTCGGAAGTGAAGTGGATGCTAACTGAAGACCTTCGGTGATAGTAACACTATATCGTGAATTGATTGAAGCTGAAAATTGTGAATCACTGGAAACCAACCCAGTAGCTGAGTGGTTAACGCGTTCATCGTGAAACCTGAATGTCCTGAGTTGGATCGGTAGCCGGGTCGTGGGTGCGTGGTGCTGAGGAGTGCCATAGTAGGACGAAATAACTGTCGAGTGATGATGTAGGAACAAAGGAAACCTGGGAGCACTGAACAGCTGTTTCTTCCTACTATGGGACTCCTCAGCAGTGCGCACCCACGATGAATAACAACTTGAAATATTTCCAAATCTCCACAACTCCCTCAAAATTAAGTTGGAAATGAGTCTACTGTAATGATCAATAGTATATGGGTTTATGACCGACTATATATTTATATATATATTTATATATATATATATATATATATATATATATATATATATATGTCGATTAATGCTCTTCTCTCTACCTTCATTTTTACGGTCATAATGCAGCCTTGACCTACCGTACTACTGGTTGACTAAGGTATGGCTAAATTGATATTGATATGAGACTATTATTTGATAAATTCTCCCACCATATTTTCTGGTTACATCCTACTTGAAATTGTTCAAACATGATCTATGATCTAATCCTAGATGAAAGTGGAATATTCAGTTTTTGTGCCGTAAATGTTCAGTACTGTACACTTAAGAGAACTTTGAAACAGTTAGAGCGAATGCGTATAGCACAATATCACAACTTTACTTGGTGAAGTAGGCAGATAGCATCCTCGTGGTAAGTTTCGAAGTCAAACAAGAGATAACTGAACGTTACAGAAATGAATCTTATCAAGTGACTAGAGGACATGTATACTATGATAAGGTGAGCGAAAACAGTAATGGGAAATATGCTTTATGCCACTTTTGAATACAGGTACTAGGCTTTTTGTACTGATTTCAGCTGCTTCCACTATGCATGGGAGACTCAGCTATATAGATTTTGTAAATTACTCAGATATTGGAATATAATTCATATGGTTGACCACTTTTAATAGGTGAGACAGAATGGTACTATTGGAAGACTAAGTGGCTGAATTTCTTAGCTCCAGTGATAAGTGTTCAGCATGGTGTATGAGTGAATTCCTTTGAATACAGCCCGTTTGGCATTAGCTGGGGTGTCACTAGTAACTTGCTATTAATATGGTGTGCTAGTCCTAATCGTGTCAATTAACTTAAAGTCTGGTTTCACATAACACATATAAACATCGCTAGATCAAAAAAGTCATTATCATTTACTTTATCTCCTTCGTCTATACACCCCTGAAAACATATGAGTTCTAAATATACTTCTACAGTGGGTAGATGCAAAGCTATAGAAGTGGATGTATTTTTTCTAAGGTTTCGTGTTCTCTGAGATGGGTTATTCAATCGTGGAGCTTTTCTTGTCATTCTAGACAACGGCCTCAGCACAAACTTCAGAAAGAAGTGAGCGACAAGATTTCCTCCACAATTTATTTAGTAGATGTCCTTATGGCCTTATGTGCAGTCGATCGTTTCTGCCAGACTCTTGTCATTGTCCTATTAAATATTTATGATATGTAGTGGTTAGTAGTAGAATCCAGGAAGTGCATTTCGTCTTATTTGGGACTCTTCAGCTGAGTGTGCCTGCCTTCCAGTGAGTGATGTTGCTCCCGCTCGGATTCGAACTCAGAACCGGTCGCTTCAAAAACTAGAATGTAATCCACTAGACCACTAAACTGCGGTAGCCTTTTCTTGTACAACGGGTGTAGTTTTAATGTTGTTTCCGCTATCCATCATAAATACATCATTGAAACACAGGCAATATCGAGACATCCATGCAGGAGCCAATAGAGATCGATTGGTTTGGTCCAATCAACAACGGGATAATACAAGTCACACAATTTTCCTATTAAATTTTCTGTTTTATTGATTAATCACTAGAGAGCAGTCAGTCTCATGAATGTTGGCTGAGTAATATCGATCACCTTGTATTATCATTAACTACTGAATTCCTCCAACACTAAAATACACTGCACTGCAATGCTAGATAACTCACTATGTTGACCAGAATGCAAACGTTTAATAAAATTTGATGTATGTTGAGAACTTGATAACTGCTTTTGTTACCATCCAACGAGCGAGTGTCTTGCAAACCAGAATCCTACAGTGAAGTAGTTGTGGCATAATCTATGACTTCAGCACTGAGTAATGTGAATTTGAGTCTTTAAGGACATGAATTTCCTCAAGATACTGGATATTTCTTTCTGATGTGTGCCAGCAAGAAAGAACTCTGAGTTCACTCACTTAGCTGACTCCAAAAATCTAGTGCTGACTTATGCGTAAGCTTAATACTCAGTCCGTCAGGCGACGAAGAAATGAGTTTCTGAGAGTACCTGGCTTAAGATGTAACAATTGTTCAGCACACTCTCGTTCTCAATTACATGATGTCAGTTCCTAATATCAAAACTGAATTTTGATCAAAGTAACATTGATTGACCGTCATCATATTGTCTAATCTGAAGTTCTGACTGAATTCTATCGACTATAATATTCATAGTGATCCCCAAGTTAAGTGATTACCTTGATGATCATATTAAAAACCCTATCGATTGAATTCAGTCATAAGATAAAAGTAAACAACCTAACAATCAATCAACTCCTACAGAATGTCAGTTTCAGTTTTCAGTTATAAGGATAGTAGGCCAGTTGGCTTGTGCTAATCCTTGCAGAAGATATCTCTGTGAAGATGTAGTTTCTCCTTGAACGCGTTCACAGAAGGTGCTGATACTACTTGCTGAGGTAAGGAGTTTCAGGCGTTGACAACACCATGGGAGAAACGGAGATTCACGTTAAGTTGGTTCGATCGCTGTTTTAGAATTTTCTTGTGATGCCCTTGGAGATAGTCAGTCCTAGCAAGAGAGAAAAGATAGGATATGTCAGTACCGAAGTCATTATTAAGAATACGAAATGCCAGTATGAGATCACCCCATCTTCTGCGGTAAGACAGTGGGAATAAATCTAGCTGATCTAGTCGTTCCTCATAGGACAGATTCGAAAGGCCTACCACAAGCTTAGTACCTACCGTTTGAACACGCTTGAGTTCGTCAGCATCCTTTTTTAGGCACGGGCTGGCCACCTGAATGCAGTATTCCAAGTGAAGTCTAACGTAAGTAGAGAAGAGTATTCTAAACATGTCCTGATCAAAACATTTGAAAGCTCTGTGGAAAGACCATAACATACGAAAGCCCTTTGCTGCAGCTGCATTACAGTTTGCCGAGGTTTTCAAATCATGACTAATGATGACACCCAAGTCTTTTAGTTCAAGGACTAGGAGTAGTGGTGTACCATCAACGGAATACTGGAAACAATTGCTATGACCAGTGTGCATTATTGCACTTTTGTTAGAATTGGTTTCCAGGCATCAACGTTTGGACCAACCTACTAGTTCATCTAAATCCGCCTGAAGTGCATACATATCTGCATCATTGCATATGGCTCTCCAAATCTTTATATCATCGGTAAATAACAGTACTATTAAAATAGGCGAATAGTAGTGTCTTTGTCTGAAGTGACATTTGAGTTAAGTTTCAATGTTTTTGTGAGCACAAATCATCCTTATTGTTTTTATACTATAAGTTTGACAGAACACAACAGTACCAATAACATGTACTTCTCTAATTATCCTAAACAAGTAAATTTTATTGATCTGTGAAGTAATTGTTCAATCTTGATCAAAACATTATCAGAAATAGTTTACATATCCAAATCTTATTTATAAATGGAAAAGTTTAAATCATCTTTGGAAAAGTATACAATAATTACAATTTGTCGCTTTTTATAATGAATGGGAAGTGGGAGTGGGTATCCGTTACATTGAGAACAACTGCTATTCTTAAGTAATGTTTATCCAAATAAAAACATATTTCTGAACTTCCTGTATTAAAAATGCAAACTCCTATACTAGATAGATGCAACATTAACAATGTAATCCACACATTAGCCTGTAACAACTGTCGAATGTTTTAAAACACGTAGTTGATAGAGATTTTAATCAATATAGTTCAGCCTAATAATTTAAATAGGATATAATACCTTTACCTCCTAATGGTGTCACTTTCAGTACCATAGGAAGATGAATTTGATGAGGACTTTTCGAATGAAGTGTAAAGTAGGATTACTTCTGTCACTCCTAATCGCTACCAGAATTATATCAGTTTTATAATGACAACTGATCCAAAAGTGGATGGAATTTACTATATTGCAATCAGGGAAAGTCCAATGTAGGTATAAAATTTGGACATCCTGATAGCCCGTAATTCATCTACCTAAGCAGCATCGTTTCAACTACAGGTGTTGGCGGCACATGCACAGAAGAGGATGTCAAAACCAGGATCAGAAAAGCAAGACAAGTCTTCCTTCATTAACCCGAAATCACCGTGGAGATCTATTGCACTCCACTCAGTATAAAGCGTGAACAACATCCGGATTTTCAACACTAATTCAGTCAAGTAAGTCAGTGCTTCTGTGTGATGGTTGAGAGACTTGGTGCATCACATAAAGCGTTTCCAACCAACTACAGACATTCATCAACAACAGGTGCCACCTACGCTGGCTTGATACTGAAGATCAGATGAGGAGGCCAGAAAGAATGAGCAACAAGGAACTTGCTGTGGCTGACGACAAACGAATCAAGAACCTATCACCCAACAAATATGCAGGGAAAGAAAGTGTTAATGGATTGGGCATACACTGAGAAGACTATTAGGGAACATCACTCACCAGGCCAGGTCGTCGAGTGGAACCCGTTTGTGAAGCGACTATTTGGGCGTTCCAGCTGAGGGTGACATAGAGGAGATGGTGTGAGGAAGAAATGAGACCTTGTGGGCAGTGGTGGAGACAGATTGTAAAGAGTGGACAGAAGAGAGTGAAATGGAGATGTGCTACTGAAGCCTTAACCCAAGGGAAAAATAATAATGATAATAATAATATATTGCAGTGAGTAATATATTCTTGGAATTCTGCATATTTCTGGTTGTAATGATGAAGAGTGGCTAGCAGTGGAATCAAAAAAGTTTGTTTTGTCCAATTTGGGACTCATCGATTGAATCTGTATGCCTCCCAGTGAGTGATTTTGTTCCAACTAAGAATCAAACCCGGGACCAATCACTTCGGACACAAAAATGAAACTACAGACAATATTAAGGTATTTGCACAACATCCCATATGCCAACAAAGACCGATCAATTCGATTCAGTCAACTACGGGAAATTACAAGCAATAACATTATGCATATTTGTTCAAATCTACCTACATACCATAAATTCTTAACCCCTATAAACTGAGATGGTGATAATAACATAAAAGTTTAAAACTCTCTGATTACTACACTCAACTATAAGTGAATATTTCATAAAGCTTGAATAGAAATAAACAAAACAAGGATTATGTAGATACTAGAGTTCAAATAAAAATACGGGTGATTACTATAAGATTGATTTCTTTAAAGCCTATCTAAAATTGTTGATAAAAAAGTGTCTCATCTCACTTGAATCACGAATACTCAAAATTGTAACGATAGCCGTAGAGTTGAAGTAAAGCCATGAATAGAACTATGATGAATGATGGATAATGACTAGCAGTGGAATCCAAGACACGTTTCGACCTATCCGACACTCGTCAGCTGGATATACCTGCCTCCCAGTGAGTGATGGATTCCACTGCTCGCCAATACCCATCACTTATATATAACTCAAATGTAGACAGTATTTAGGCATCCGCGCAGGAGCCCATATGCTAATAGAGACCGATCAGTTCGGTCCAACTCAACGACGGAATAATACAAACAACAATAGAATTATGTATAGTAATAATGGGCAGTGGAATCCAGGATGCGCACCCTCTCCTATTTGGGACTCATCAGCTGGATGTACCTGCCTCTCAGTGAGTGATGCTGTTCCCACCGGGACTTGGGAGCGATCGCTTCAAATACCAGAGTGTTATCCACTACACCACCGAGCCACGACAACCACTTCTTATGCGATGCGTATAGTTTTAGTGTTATTGCTTGCTGAATTATTTTCCGGTATTTAACCAAAGAAAAATCTAATTGATTTTAAGAATAAGTTGACGTCATTTCAGGGTACTCATCAGTTACATTCAGCTTAAAAGTGTATATCGTAGTTAAGATAAATGTCTATTTATATATGATTAGTTCAGTCATTTTAGATCGATAAAACTGTTGTCAAGGCAAGGGAGTTGTCAAACAGTTAAGAGGTTACTTAAGCCCACGAATAATCAGAAAATCTTTAAATAAATATGATCGAAATTCAACAGACAGAGAGGATGACATGATGTAACCCCAAAATATCTGGATAGAAAAAGAATAATCACAGCTTTTGTTTCTATACAAAGGATAGGTGTAAGATGTTTAATTCCAAGAACTTCAGCGAAATGTAATACAATTGGCAGTTTTTATTTATTAATTTTCCTCAACGCTTCAGAGATATCAATTTGGTGGCTAGTTGTTACCTTGTATATCTTTGCTATCTTTCAAACAAAAATTTCTTGGGATATGCTCATAAAATCAATTGGATATCCTTCATTGTGTCTGCATCACTGAGTTCGATTCTGAACCGTATCACTTAGAGTCTCCAATTATTGGTTTCCGTCGTCACATGAATCCCAACCAGAAATTCTGCATTTCTTTACGTCACCTAGGCCAACAGTCAGAGAATTCATAGGATGGTGTCATATTTTAATCTGATCGCCTTTACTCTTTTTCATACTAAACCTAATTCAACTAAGGTAGGTGGTCATTGGGAATGTGCAACGTATATCCCAGCCACCTGGGTAGATGAAAGATTACAATCTCACTGACCTACTTCGTTTACTTGTAAGCCCGGAGCTGACTTCCGCGTCACTGACAACGTAATTCCACGAACACGGCCTATGCTAAGAATGCAAGTAAGTAAAGCAGTCAGCACGCCTAAACACTTTATTGCCTATTGCCCTACGACGAAAAAAGCCTTCTAGTCCTGGAGCTACAATTTGTGTTTGATGGTAAGAAGTACACCCTAGGCATTCTCGACTTACCAGTCAAAGCCTCCAGAAGTCTCTTGTCAGCAGTTTCGCACAACAGGACTCTGTCACCGGCGTACTCCACGTCTTCTAAGAAGTCTCCTGTGACAGAAAAGTCAGGTTAAGAGGGCATGTCTATAGAAAATTTATATAAGAATGTAAAGAGCGGATATCATTACTGGACATTAATTAACGTGGAAAACCCATGTGATACCTCATCACATTCTTTAACGCACCTGCCGGTGTTCGAATACACAGTCATCAGCAGGGTGATATACTTACTTGGCACCCCCTCAAGTGAGAGATTCTGCTATAAGATTCTTCTATTGATGAAACTGAAGGTTGCCTTCAGGTCAAGATGTACATCTACTGTATGGTGCCGGTGTGCACGTGCGTTTCAAGATCTGATAGAGGTTAGACATTTGGTTGTTAGTTCCCCTAGTGGGCTTAAGACCTGTCTGGTTTCGTTTTTTTTACTGTTTCTGAGCTTTACTAACGGTCCTGGTAATCGTTGAATCTAGAATCTAATATGTAATGCTCGTCAGACTTATTCCTATGTAGTCACCATAGTGGGGTCTTTCTCCTTTCTTGAAGGCTGGGATTTGGATTATTCTGGTCAGATCTCATTTTATTTTTGTACGTCAGTAATCAATTTATGTAAGCTAACGAATAATCCTCGACTACTACAGTTAAATACCTCTGGTACTTACCATTTAGGGCCAGCGACACTTCCTCATTTCAGACCGTTTACAACCCTTTTAACTTCTACAAGAGTAGGAGGGTCTATGTAGGTGCTCCATTCAGGATGCAACTGGATAGGGGCAACGGACTAGTAACTGGAAGCCAGGTGAACTTTTCCTCGAACTGTTCTATCGCGTACTGATCTATTTGTCTCTCCTCCAAGTAACTCGTCAGCAGATCCTTCTCCACTGTCGTTTTTTTAGCCACTCACCCTTTTGCCTAAGTTCTCCTGTCCAGTTTGAATAAATGTCTGCTGCTACATGTCACTGTTTCTAACCCCATGTCATTAACCTTCGCTGCCCACTCCCGGTCACAGTTATTTTTTGGACTCTTGGTTAGTCTAAATTTAAGTTACGCTGGTCAGTGTATCCGGAGTCTGAGACAGTGTGACCATGTAAATCTACCGTTTCAGGAGAAGTTGATGAAATTAACTAACTACATCCAACGTTTCCTGGGGATATATTACGGGTTATAATGCGATTTTTACAGCGGACTAAAGACGAAGCCAGACTTTTTCAGCACAAGTGACGTTCTCCCGTTCTGATAGCTGTCCAACCTTTACATCGATGAATGCAGGTTGAATATTCTCCTCATTGAGCTACAATCAAAACGATGTTTTAGCTACTGTCTTTCCACATCCACTAGATGCAAATAGTGACTTACTTAAATCAACCCGTGGTGGCTTTCTAGATACGTGCTACATAAACAGCAGTAATCATCTATAGATATTTTTCCAACGACAACTGACAGCAATATAGTCTGTTTACATCCGCCTTGGAGTTTCGATCGGGCCACCACACCAGACAGTGTTACTCTTTATTTCTGCAGTTCATGTTGGTTAGAAATACATCACTGTCCTAGCAGAGTTGTTGTGCGTGACCAGCGTTATCCATTTAGTTGACTGGGACTAAGAAAGTGACACCTAAATACCTGATTTAGCCTACCCATTTGTGCATTGAAGACATTTACTGCGACAACCACACCTGAGACGTTGACTTTCATTAGGAGTCTATCAGCTTTCAAAAGAACCCTGATTGCATCAAAATGCATTGTGTGTAAGCACAGATTGCAAAAAGATGACTTATTTCACCACTTATTTCATTCGGTCAAACAGATGAAGAGTGACTGCTAACTAAGATCCAGTCAAGAAGTGCTTTTTGCGCTGCAAGTTGGTGCTATGCTTACATCTGCAAAACCGCAGGAACTACCCATCGAAACTCTATAAATTCGAAGAATAAATTTTGCGAATTCACCATATTGGTGGGAGTAAGTTGAGTGGATAATGACACATAAGTCCTATTTGCATACCTCATAAACGCAACACATATTCATAACCAGCAATACCAGAGTTTTGGGTATTTATACTTGTTTTTCGATTTGACGGAGGATGTGAACACTGAATGTTGGAATATTTAGTTTACACTGCAGTTTCAGAAGACCAAGGATACTATCCCTTGAACTCAAACTGTTATCGACAACTACAGAGATTTAAGACTTCACAGGTGATGTAGGAACAATAACATAAAGATGCGAAGAAGGATTAGGGGGTAACGACATCGAAAGCTGACGAAGATCTGGGGGACTTAAGCGTTAATAGAGTTGGTAAGGTGGTCAACAAATCTTGACTGTCCACACGATGATAATTTACTTCCTCATGAAGCACCTGAAAACAAAATCGAGTCATTAATAGTGGTGCATGATGGCAGAGCCAAAGAAATTCATTGCGGCCGGTTATATGGCCTTTTTGAAGTTTGACTTTTTCTTAAGTCCAGATATAAAACACATATTGGTGGCACCGGAATACTATTTGACTGGACGGAAAGCGCTATTTTGGGAATTGATATTTGCTAAACTCCATAGGAAAGACGACATCATTATGGACTACTGGCTATGTGTCACAAACACCTTACTGCTATCGGATCCCAGCCAGACACCATCATAAATTCGCCCTAAGAACCCCATCACGTCGTGGCTATTAACACAATAATGGTAACTCCTTCTTTCTCATCACTATCCAACAGACATTTTCGGCATGGTAGGCCGTCAAGGAACTAATGATTCCACCGACCTATATAACTGGTTTCTTGTGATATATAAGGGTAACCACTGCGTCAAGGTAATATCTGTCAGTCAAAAGAAGCTATTCCGGTAAGAATAAGTCCAGAAGCTTAGTATCTCATTGGAAACAGGACGGTAACCAGTGTTTTACACCTTGACTAGAAGTACTGATACGCTTCTTTCTGCCAAGTTTTTGGTTAGAAGACTCAGTTAAGTGATTCAATTTCGCAATATACAGTATATGATGTTAGCGAAAATCAGGAGAAATTATGGGGCTATGACTTTGCACTTATCCACATCACTTGTCATTTGTAATCAATTAACTTGAGGACCAAACTCCAAAATTCAGTAGAATGATTCGGTCAACAGTAAGGATTTCAATGTCTCTGGTGGCAGTACTATACAACGTCATCTAAATATCATTTTCGTGCAAAGAAAAAAAATCAAGCCCATTACTAAACGACTGATGTGTCATTGAAATCTAGTGAGAAGTTGAGTTTTGCAATCTATTGATTAGGATATCCGGTTGATTAACTGAAGACTGCTGATTCGTTTCCAGCCATTTTCGATACATTGTCAACTCCAGTCATTTTTTTTCGATAAACATATTGATATTTCGATGTGTGGAAATGATATTTACTCATAAGTGAATAGACATTTACAAAAGTCTTGTGAATTGATAGAGAGTAGGTTAGAATTTTACTTGTATTCTGAGATATCTATCTATAGAGGTATAATTCTCAATAAAATAACAGAGATGAAAACGACAAATTTGTTGAGAATT
This sequence comes from Heterobilharzia americana, assembly GCA_944470555.2. NCBI lineage: Eukaryota > Metazoa > Platyhelminthes > Trematoda > Strigeidida > Schistosomatidae > Heterobilharzia > Heterobilharzia americana. The sequence goes on along the minus strand of OX104129.1, from coordinate 28,239,261 downwards.
ATGCCTGCTTTGCTGTCACCTCACCAGAGTCATTTTCACATGGGCGAATCATTATTGGTGCAATAGGCAATACAGTCTCATATTCACTGTTAAGACCCACCTAATGACCTACTATTTATCATGAAGAAAATTTTTTCAGCTAATAAGTGTACTAGGTTTGTCTTATTTTGATTACATCTTTATGTAATTAACATTTTATTTCATTCAAGTATATACTACTCAGTCAGCTGACCAGTGGATTTCTACTGTGATATTCATATTTACATTCATCGTTCAGATGGTGTTGGTCAAGAAATTAAGAGTCATGATGATCTTAACCTGTTGCTTTTTTTTCCATCAGAAATGAAATCAGCAATTTTGTATACAGGGTTTCAGAGTACACAAATCACTAATAGGCTCTATCTGAAATCATGGGAAAAACAGGTTATCTTTGACCTGAAAATAAAGATATGGTTTTTAAAGTTTCTTTTGATGTGGTTTCTTAATCATATTGTAGAGAACGTCTACTCTTTACTAACTAAATTAAATATGCCTTAAGTCCTGATCACCATTCGAAAACTTAGTGAACCACAGTGAAGAAAATTATGCACTTAGAAAGCTGTTGTAACGATCTGAATACGTTAATTATTCTAACATATATATATTGCATACGTTATTGTAATTCATTAAATAGTAATAACTAATACCCATTGTGCAAAAGGTAGCTATCATGCCTTCGTGGCCTAGTGGATAGCGTTATGGCGTTTGAAGCGATAGGAACGAGGTCTCAGTTCCTGGTGAGAACAATATTACTCACTGGTGTACAGGTATATCCAACTGATGAGCACCAAATAGAACGAAAAGTGTGTCATAGATTCTTCTGCTAACCACAACTAAGTGAATTTTCTTTTTTTGAGGGAGTTGTGGCGATTTGGAATTATTTCAAGTTGTTATTGATCGAAGACTGACATCAGTTGGAGGAACAAAGGAAACCTGGGAGCACTGGACAGCTGTTTCGTCCTAGTATGGGAATCCTCAGCAGTGCGCACCCACGACCCCACCAGCAGGGATCGAACCCGCGACCTTCAGGTTCCGCGGCCAGCGCGTTACCATTGAGCTAGCCACTGGGTCAGAATCCAATGCTCCATATTTCCAACTTCTGTTAGCTGAGGAGTCCCATACTAGGACGAAACAGCTGTCCAGTGCTGCCAGGTTTCCTTTGTTCCTCCAACTGATGTCAGTTTACGATGAATAAGTAAATTTTCATTAAATAATAATCCAGTTATTTCAACAATTAAATCGAAAATTGTTGTTGATTTTGATAGGTAGTTAATTTTTAAAGTATACGTTATGAATTTTAAATTGGCTGCATGGAAAGCAGTTTAAGCGTCTGGAAAGTATCATCTATTCTGAAAAATATATCTGACTTATTGTATAACGCAAAAACTTCCACATGGTTACTTAGTTACATATTTGTTATATTTTTAGAGAAGGATAATTAGTTTGCACTGTTTTAGGAAATAAAAGAGTCAAATAGATTTCGAATTAAAACGATTAGTCCTTTTTGTGGGTTAATATAAGGTAATGAGAAGACGTAGGCTATCTGAGAAATCTAATATATTTACGCTGTATATTTCGAATAATGTAACCACACATTACCATATCAAGACATTTTATATAAAGGATGAAAATAAGGTGAGGTTAAGATAAATAAATTAGGATAATAGAAAATCTGCCAAATATGGGGATACTAAGGTGAAATGATACATTTGCAAACCTTCCTTGGCATTAAAATAGGATAAAGATTACCTAGGTTGGTTTAAAGTAAGGACAAATTGTTTTTGAATAGATAAAGGGGGTCAGAAATCACGTATATCTAAGGCTTCATTGAACTTGGTTCAACATGGTTGTTGTTTGATGCTTATAATTTAATGTTAGGACATAGGGTTGAATTGCTCGATCTGCGTTAGTAGATGGGCTCCTATACGGAGGCCTTGATACTGCCCGAATATTCGTTATATTATAGTCTAATTGGTGGCTGGCAGGGGAATCCAGGATGCGCGTTTCTCGACAACGGAGAACTAAGAGTATCAAGCAACAACTGTTACCCGTTGAACAAGGTACAACTCTTGTGGCCCAGTGGATGGGTTCGAGACTGAGTGGGGGTAACATCACTCACTAGGGTTCAGAAACGTCTAGCTTAACGAATCACAAATCGGAAGAAATATGCGTCCTAGGTTCTTCTGCTAGTCAGCAAAATCAGTACAACACTAAGAATACGATCGTAATGGCTCGCATATAATTATCTAAAGACAGTTTTCGGGTCAGTCCTGTGACCTGTCTCTATAATGTGTTTACTGATAAACAAAGACATCTGTCTACCCATTGTATGGAGTGACATATATCCCTAAATGACTAGAAAGACATCTACATTTAAATAATTCGATAAATATAGGCAAAACACACCAAGCAAAGAAGTCACAGGATTGACCTCAAGACAGCCTTTAGAACATTACATGAAAGCTGTCAAGACCGTATATTGAAGTTCAATGAAGCCCTAGATATACATGATTTCTAACCCCCATTATCTATTCAAAAACAATTTGTCCTTACTTTAAACCAACCTAGGTAGTCTTTATCCTATTTTAATGCCAAGGAAGGTGTGCAAATGTATCATTCTACCTTAGTATCTCCATATTTTGCAAATTTCCTATTATCCCAATTTATTTATCTCGTCCAGAAATACCACCAGCAACCGCAGAACTACCGGTGAACACAAACTCTCCGACAAAAGCAGAAGTCCTGAATGCCATTAAGTTGCCGAAATCTGGCAAAGCAGCACGACCAGATGGAATTCCTCCAAAAGCACTGAAAACACACACAGAGACAACAGTGGACATGCTCACACCACAAATGCGAAAGGTTTGCAAGGAAGGAAGGAAGGAAGGAAGGAAGGAAGGAAGGAAGGAAGGAAGGAAGGAAGGAAGGAAGGAAGGAAGGAAGGAAGGAAGGAAGGAAGGAAGGAAGGAAGGAAGGAAGGAAGGAAGGAAGGAAGGAAGGAAGGAAGGAAGGAAGGAAGGAAGGAAGGAAGGAAGGAAGGAAGGAAGGAAGGAAGGAAGGAAGGAAGGAAGGAAGGAAGGAAGGAAGGAAGGAAGGAAGGAAGGAAGGAAGGAAGGAAGGAAGGAAGGAAGGAAGGAAGGAAGGAAGGAAGGAAGGAAGGAAGGAAAGGTACCTGACCATTGATTGGAAGAAGGGTAATCTTGTCAAACTTCCAAAGAGGGGAGACTTAAATCTTCGCAAGAAATGGTGAGGAATCATGCTGCTCTCCACCCAAAACAAAATATTAAGCCGCATCATTCTGGAGAGGCTAAACAATGCGTTGGATTCAAAATTGAGATCGGAACAGGTTGGCCGGTTGGCTGGCTTCAAGAAGAACAAATCATATGTGGATCAAATTGCAACACAGCACTAGGCTACGCATCATCATAGAACGGAGTATAGAATGGCAGTCAACTCAACTCAACCTCAACTTCGTCGACTTTGAAAATGCCTTTGATCGAGGTGTCGACCGAGTAGTAATTTGGAAGGCACCTGCTGCAATGCTACTGTTTTAGTGCCACAAAACTTTATCAATCTCATTAAACAACAGCTGTATGCTATGCGACGCTACATGCCAAGTGAATCACAATGGAAAGCTCAGTGATGCCTTTGAAGTGAAGACAGAAATAAGACAACACTGCCTACTATCACCCATGATATTCCTAATTGTGGTCGACTGGATCATGCAACAAACCGTAAGGAGCAAGAAAATGGGCATATGATGGTTGGACCGATGAAAAGACCGCAGAAGAAGATTTAGATTTCGCCGATGACCTGTGTCTAATGTCTCAAAACTCGAAGATCTACATGCAAAATCAACAAGTTGACAGAAGAGCCAAGGCATCGAAGGGAGACGGGACTTCCTTTAAGTGAACTTAGAGAAGACAGAGGTGATGAAATTACCCAACCAACAACAAACACAATAACAACAACAAGCACCATTCATCATCAGCGGGGGGTGGGAAATGGAAAGGAAGTTGTCTCTTTCACCTACCTACCTACACACCTACCTACCTGCCTACACACCTACTTACCTACACACCTACACACCTACCTACCTAGGTAGGCAGCATCGTTCCAACTACAAGTGTTGGCGGCACACATGAGGATGTGAAAGCTAGTCAGGACCGGAAAGACATCAAGACACACCTTCCTTCATGAATCTGAAATAATCAGTGTGCAGATCTACTGCACTCCACTGCACTGTAGTCATCATAAAGCGTGAACAAGATGTGGATTCTCAACACTAATTCAGTCAAGTAAGTCAGTGCTTCTGTGTGATGGTTGAGAGACTTGGTGTATCACGAAAATCATTTCCAACAAACTGCAGACATACATCATCAACAGGTGCCACCTACGCCTACGCTCACTTGATACTGAAGCTCAGATGGTCAGAATAATAAGAATAAGCAACAAGGAACTTACTCTGGCTGGCTGGCTATGAACCAACGAAGCAAAAATCTATCACCTAACAAATATGTAGGAGAAAGTGGTCAATGAATTGGGCATACACTGAGAAGGCCGACTAGGGACATCACGCGTCAGGCCAGGCCTTCAAGTAGAATCCAAATGGGAAGGGACGAGTTGGGGGTGCAAGGGTGACATGGAGGAGATCATGTGAAGAAGAAATGAAAGCTTTTGAGCAGTCATGGAGCCAGGTTTTGAAGACTGCAGAGAATAGACTGAAATGGCAACGTGGTAGTGAAGGCGTATGTTCCACTGGGAACCCAAAGGACAAATGAATATAATATATACATATATTAATTTATCTTAACCCCAACTTATTTTCATCCTTCATATATAATGTCTTGATATGTTAATGTGTGGTCACACTGTTCGAAATGTAAAGCGCAAATGCATTAGATTTCTCAGATAACCTCTGTTTTCTAATTGCACTATGCAAACTTGGAATTGATGATCTGATTTTCTAGCTCAACTGACGCACAATCTGTACGTCAAATAAAAACAAGTAACTCTTCCGCGTAGGTAAAAGTAGTGAGGTAATTAATTATGTTATTCTTCATTGGTTGAAAGCAAAACTTTTTACACCGTTCAATTCTATAAACTATTTTACGACATATGTTTTGATTTGATCAAAATCTGTCTAATAACTCCCTTTACACAAGTTCAGGTTGTCATAGTTACAGAGTGTATGAAATTGATGACATCCTATCTTGACAGTTTTTGTTTTCATGTTGGTATGCATCATGGATTGACATCAGTTGTAGGAACAGTGGAAGCCTGGGAGCACTTAAGAGCTGTTTCATTCAAGTATGGGACGTCTGATCAGTGCGCACTCATTACCGCCACCCCCTCAGGGATCCACCCCAGGACTTTTAGATTCCGTGACCAGTACGTTACCATCAGGTTGGAATCCAGTGATCCATATTTGCAACTTCTGTCAGTTCATGACATTGTGTGACAATTACCCAATGACATCTTTGAGTATTTGCCCTCATATCCACCAGGTTTGCCCCACCGGTGATGACTTCCCGTTGGAACTTCGGGAATCCCTTCCCGAAGCTAGTCAGGTCATCAATGAGCGCTAGATCAATTGAATTTTGGGATTTATGAGGAGTTATTGATTTTTCAAGTTGGTATTCATCATGGACTGGCATCAGATAAAGAAATATTGAAAATATTCAGTATATAAGATTCTACTGACTTAAAACAAGTTTCCAGGAGAATGTGGGTGTCGTTGCTCCGTGGCATAGTGGGTAACACCTTGGTATTTGGAACGACGGGCTCGGGGCTCGAGTCCCGGTGGGGACAGTGTCACGGGTGCAGGTTCATCCAGCTGACGAGTCCCTGGATTCTTCTGCTAGCCCCGACCAATCAAATTATCACAAAGTGGTATTGTATCTTTTCTTGATATCGTTAGTTAAACTGATAAAACATATTCCTATGTGGAGTGTATAAATGTAAAATTATCATTTTACAATGAAGATCTTTCAGTAAAGGAATTTTTACCATTGGAGACAGAACATATGAAAAAATTTAATCTTCAATAGGGCACTTTCCTACTATTCACTTTAACCACACGTATATCAATGAATAATTTTAAGAGGGTTTCTATTGTGAATAAGAGAAGTAGGTATAGTTGACTTGATTGTGATTGGCTGTTGAATCCAGGACAACTATTTAATTCGACTATGTTACTCTCCAATACTCTTTACAGTCAATCAGTGCCTAAATTGTGTTCGGAACATTATGATTCGGCCCTTTATCAGTCTGCCGACTGGGGACATCACGCTCCAGGCCAGGCGCTCAAGTGGAACCCAGATAGGAAACGACGAGTTGGGCGTCCTAGCTGAGGGTGACATGGAGGAGATCGTGTGAGGGAGAAATAAGAGAGCTTCTGAGCAGTCGTGGAGCGGGTTCAAAAGTTTGCAGAGAAGAGAGTGCACTAGAGACGTGCCACTGAAGCCCTATGTTCTAGTAGTAACCCAAGGGACAAATAATAATAATAATAATTATTATTATTGTTATTCTCATATGTTTCTAGTTGTCAAATGGATCTTGAGTAACAGATGTTATCCCAGGAAAATAAAAATGTGCAGATATTTGAGCAACACTTTATAGTTATGTAAGCAGTTTACGTTACTCCAGTACAACGACTAAATACTGGTGACCATAGTGACCATAAAAATTCTAAGGATGAGAGACCATAACCAAAGTTATCATGATAGATGAGTTTGCCAGCTGTACAGCAATTCAGCAGGTTCATAACTTTTGAAAATAAGACAGTGAAATCGATCATGTTGTCTGAAATGATAATTAACGCTCTTTGTTTCTTTTGTCCTAATCAGCGTTTTCAGTTACTCCAAAAGTAATCCCTGGAGCTAAAAATCATTTTGAAAACAAAGCAAGTCTAAAAGTTGGTTATTTTTCTATTCATTTAACATTAAAGAAATAATTAAATCAATAAGTATATGACCTAGACATACAGATTTTTACTTTAGTTCCAGTGTACATGCTAAATTTCATCTAATGCACCAGACATACTGGTTTAAGTGATTAAAGTTAAGAGGTATTGAGAAGTTTTAAACCTTATAATGACCAATGAAACAAGCACTATGCTGCTATATCTGAGTTAAACTACAGTACTACTAATTTATGAAGACAAATAAAATCTGCTAGCTAGATAAAAATTACAAAACGTTATGACAGTTAGTAGTAAGTACTCTGTAGGAGGCTTCAACTTTTAAGGTCACTATGACCTATTCACATATCTCTATCACCGGCTATCTTACTTATTCGCATTAGTTTCATAAATACATATAAGCATAGATGCCAAAATCCTTCTAAGAAGTGAGTAAATATTAGTGAAATCGAAGTTAGTGCTGATGATGTTACCTAGAAAGACAATGAAAATCTTATGATTAGATTATTATTATTATTTGTCCCTTGAGTTCCTAGTGGAATATAGGAATTCAGTAGCACGCCTCCATTCCACTCTGCCCTCTGCAATCTTTTCAACCTGGCTCCACGATTGTCCACTAACTCTCATTTCTTCCTCACACCATCTCCTCCATGTCACCCTCACCTCGGACGCCTAACTCGTCGTTTCCTATCTGGGTTCCACTCGACGACCTGGCCTGGCGTGTGATGTCCTCAGTCGACCTTCTCAGTGTATGCCCAATCCATCTCCACTTCCTTCCAATGCATATTTGTTGGGTGATAGCTTCTTGGTTGGTTCGTTCCCAGAGCTCCTTGTTGCTTATTCTTTCTGGCAATCCATCTGATCTTCAGTAACGAGCCAGCGTAGGCAGCTGTTGATGAATGTCTGTAGTTTATTGGAAATCCCTTTCATAACGCGCCAAGTCTCTGAGCCATATACAAGCACTGACTTGACGTTGGTGTTGAAAATCCGGATCTTGTTCCACATGCTGAGTGCAGTGCAGAAGATCTCCACACTGGTTTCAGGCTAATGAATGCCTGTCTTGCTCTTCTGATTCTGACTTTGACATCCTCGTCTGTGCCTGTACCGCTTATAGTTGAAACAGTGCTGCCTACCTAGATAGGTGGAAGAGGATACTTCCTTCAAGTTTCTCCCACTGATGGTGATTGGAGTTTGTTTTTGTTGTTGGAGTTGTTGGTGTGGTATCTTCATCACCTCTGTCTTCTCTATATTCACTTGAAGTCCTGTCTTCCTTCGCTGCCTTGCCTCTTTTACCAACTTGTTAGTTTTTGCCTGTAGATCTTCAAGTTTGTGTGACATTAGACACAGGTCATCGGCGAAATCCAGATCTTCTAGGTTCTTTTCTGCAGTCCAGCGTATCCATTTTCTTCTCCATCCCCGATGTTTGTTGCGTGATCCAGTTGAGTCAGCCATAATCAGGAAGATGATGGGCGATAGTATGCAGCTTTGTTTTACTCCTGTCTTCACTTCAAAGACATCACTGATCTTCTTATTGTTAGTTGCTTGGCATGTGGCGTCTTCATATAGTTGTTGAATGAGATTGATAAAGGTTTGTGATATTCCTGTGTTGAAGCAACTGCCTGCCAAATTACTACTCGGTCGACACCTTGATCGAAGGCCTTTTCAAAGTCGATGAAGTTGAGGTAGAGTGGAGTTGACTGCCATTCTATACTCTGTTCTATGATGATGCGAAGCGCTGCAATTTGGTCTGCACATGATTTGCACTTCCTGAATCCAGCCTGTTACGGTCGTAATTTTGAATCCAGAGCATGTTTTAGTCTCTCCAGAATGATGTGGCATAATATTTTGCTTGATGTGGACAGGGGCGTGATTCCGCATGATTAGTTTTAGTATGACATTATTCCTGAGCAAAGTGAACAGAGGTCTACATATTGATCAGTTATTACATATATATCTTATTTATGAAATGCAATAGTTATCTTCATTCGCCTAAATGAAGTCGGTCAATGAGCACATAGTTAAATGTTTGAATCCCCGAGAAAACATTCTTTCAAGAAGGTATAAGTTATTTGTGATAATTAAGGAGTGATAGCCTTCAAAATGTTGACATCAGTAATCACTATCTATGTATCGATTTCTACAAAACTGTGTAGAAGCAAATAACAATCTGTTATCTCCTAGCCTTTGACAATCCCTTACCTTACATCAATCAATGGTAAAAACTAATTTCAGACTGACTGATTTCCTCACATCAGTCATATGCTCAAGCTGTCGAAGGATATATCTTCAATAATTTCCTATTTTTATAATGAATACTTGTAGAATATTTGGTGGCTAGTAGAGGAATCTGGTACACACGTTTCGTCCTATTTGGCACTCGTCAGGTGAATGTAACTACATCCTAATCAGTGATATTGCTCCAACTAAGACTCGAGTACAATGCCCTAATGGCCTAATGGATAACGCTTTGGCGGTTACAGCAATGCCTACTGAGTTCCAGACTCAGTGGGAGTAATATCACTCACTAAAGTGTAGGTACATTCAATTGAAGAGCGTCATATAGGAAGACATGCACGTCCTGGATTCCACCAAATAGACAACAATGTAATACTATTGGAACAGTATCGAGTCATCCGCATAGGATCCGATCTGCCATCACAGGTCGAGCAATTCGACTTAGTATAGCGACGGGATATTACAAGTATCAATGAATAATACTTGAAAACTATAGAAAAATGGTCACAATCTTCTCGTATAGACAACTAACATACAATGAAATTAAAAAGGAAGATGATGGTTAAACACTAGTTACGAATTATAAGCTCAGTTTAGGTGCTACTTATTTCATCAGAATAGCTATCTGGTGTTCATGAAAATGTCTAATTTTTAGTACTTAGTGATTTCTCAGTCTCTTAATAATTTTTATGTCTTAAGTGATGAAAATTGTCTGCTAACAATGAGGATGATGATGGTTTAATGTGCTTTGACTTTCAATGGAATATAGTGAATATTTCGTCAAGTTTCGTAGCGTCATCAGTAGTCTTTACTGACCTTGAATGTTATCGAAATATAACTTGAGGAATAGATTTTTACAACACCCTTATCTTTTTGGATTAACATTTCATTTGATTACGCTGGAGAGATTGTATGTTATAGTGGAATCGTGCTATTTTTCATTGTTGCACTGTCCTTTATTACTGGTATATTTGTTCGATTCACTCATGGTTGATAAATGGTTGTTTTTTTCCGAAGTAGATTATAGATTAGATTTATATCCACATGTCTGTTGATTAACTTCTCAATGGAATTTCAGGCTTACGAATTGGCTCTTTGAAGAATTTCCTTATTCTTCCAGTCAGGTTTGTATTCGTGTTTGTTTACATGCATTAAATCTCAGGGGGTTATACGATTTCGATTTACTGGTAGTTGTTAATAAATTTCTGCAAGCATCCAATGGTAGACTGACCAAATATGTTTGTATATGTGCCACTCCTATGTCAAATGGGTGAGGGAGTCAAACAGTAGTCTCTGAGAAATCCGAAATATTGAATTTCTGTGAGCTTATGTTTTTTTAAACCGGTTATTCGATATGATTACGTAATGATTTGACTTTATTGCTTACCATATAAAATGTTTCGTACTGTTAAGTAACGTCAGGGTAAGAGCATGAGTGGAGACGAAGATGTTCACTTTAAATATCGGTTAAAATTCAAAGCTTACGGCAGGCGAAGTGATAATACAAGATATACTGTAAACAATAATAGTCAAGATAATCTGCTAAGATATGTAAACTTTAAAGAGGCTTCTAAAAGGAATTTTCACTTCTGTAGCTTGTTCTTCATGCCTATGAGTGAATGGTAGGTAAACAGGAAACATATCATAATAATTTTCTTGGTTGTATGGGATATACCGTCAGGTGGTGCTCAATAATCTTTTTATGTCTACTTTCCATTTTCTCTGTAGTTCCAAATTATACTATCTCATTTGACCTTATTCGATTAATGGCTTTATTGTAAACCGCCGTAACAGGTAAATGTGTGCTGAAGTAAACTTCTACTTCAAAATAAAACCGATCAAATATTTCCATCCTACGAAAGCAAAGAACTTCATGCATAAAAATATTTTAAAGTATTCTTCTCTCTGTTATTCTCTATTGCTAAAATGTCTTTAAACTGAATTGAAATGGTCATACAACTCTATTTCTTCAAAATTTACCATCGGCATGTAGAGTATACCCAAACGTACTTCATCTAATGTCTAAAAGAATAGGCAAACTTCATAAACACAATCATTTTAAAGGTATTATGTAATAAATCTAAGCAACCAATCATCGTCAGTTGGTCTACTATTTTTCAAAAACTCATGAGATATCCCCAAATGTTGTATATCGTTTACATAGCTTATACTATTTCATTTGCAGCATCCTGGATAATTTAGCAACTATCTAAAGTAGGAATATCACTTCAAACCTATTTTATTAATAACGAAAGTAATTCAAAAGGGAAATGGCATATCCCAATCTGTGGAGTGTATTTTCGCTTTTAGAAATTGGCTTCAGATTCATGTGATTGTATCGAAAAAATTGTGCACTTAACTAGACTGCTCATTTTCCTAGAAACAAAGAAGGGATATACTGTCAGTTTTGTTTGTAGGTCTCAGCGAACTTAAGTAGCTCTTCATTGTATGAATGATATTTCCCTTGAGATTATGCTTCCATTCCTATCTTCATTCATCAAGACATTATCTTATTGCATCATTCATTCTAGTAAACTTAATAAAAAGGTAACTGCATAGAAATTTCTGCAAAAGGAAGTAATTAAAAGTGCATACATTGACTAGGTATAATAACTGAATATTTTACACAATCCTACCTACATAATACTCATTTCTACACTTATGGTAAAAAAAAGAGTCACCATCAATTTGACGCAGTCTGATAGAACCAGATAACAGCTTTGTTCATGAATTATTTCAAGATATTAACAAACATAGCCTCTTGTTTGCTAGAAATAAGATAAGTCTTTTAAAATTCTTGCTATTCCACTATTAGATTCGAATAAATCGTACCACATTGAAACCAATGATTGACAAATGTTATTAAGCACCGTTGAACTTTGGGTTCTTGTCTAGAATCTCTGTAATAATGTTGTTGATATCTTTTAAGCACAATTGAAACAACTATCTATCTCGTTATAGTGTTATTGCTTGTATGACACTATCGTTGACTGCCCATCATTATTATACATAATTAAAAAGCAGGCAATATCGAGGCATCCAAACAGGATCCCATATGCCAACAGAGACTGATCAATTCGGTCCAATCAACGACGGTGTAATACAAGCAATAACACTAAAACTATACCCGTCGCACAAGAAGTGGCTATCGTGGCTCGGTGGTGTAGTGGATAACGCCCTGGCGTTTGAGACGATCGCCTCCTAGTCCCGGTGGGAACAACACCACTCACTGGGAAGCAGGTACATCCAGCTGACGAGTCCTAAATAGGAGGAAATGCACATCCTGGATTCCGCTGCTAGCCACTGCCCATCATTATTATATCTAACTCGTCATGATATTTGTAAATTTCCGTTGCTTTACAGGGTTAAATTACTTGACCACTATTGACAGGTGGGCTCCTATGAGAATGTTTCGATTCTACTGGTTATTTATGACGTTATATTCATCTTGGTGATTCGTATTGGAATCTATGAGGCGCCTTTCGTCCTTTTTGGGACTCGTTAGCTGGATGTACCTACTTGAAAAAAACACAACGTTATAATCAAATCTTGCATCAGCTTGAAGGAAACGACTTTCTAAAGCTTCGAGTCAGCAACTATCAACATTATAGTATACAGATATACTAAGTACCAGATTGTATAAAATTGTTGTCGAATATAGCTAATATTAGACAGGTCAATGATCTAACGAAAGGACCATACTTGGAGACCTGCTTAAACCTTTGCCTACAAACAATTTTTTCCAAAGTATATATTACATTAAATTCTTCTTTTTCTATTTGTCTTCCAAATGTATCATGAACTCTCGAAGATTTTTAAAATGTTTTCAAACTACCATTTTTCAAGCTAACAACAAAATAATAGAAAAAATATGTTACACTGGATGGAAATTGACTTATAAATACACAAAATTAGGGCATATTACTATTCCTAGGATAACTGCATAGAATTGGCAATTTTTGTACGAACTGAATGAACTACCACCAACAAAATTATACTCAATTTTTCTATCTATTCCCCAATGGAGACTAGACACTTGTTTATTGTCAACTGCCCGTTTCAAATTAGTGCCATTTAATAGTGTTATTATTAGCAATACCATACATATGCAACAATTGTTTCGTCTAAAATATTGGTAGTCTGTTGAATTGAGGGGGGAGGGGGTTGGTGGAGACTTAGTGATTTTTCAAGTTGGTTTTCTTCATAGACTGACATCAGTTGAAGGAACATTGGAAACCTAGAAGCACTGAACAGCTGTTCCGTCCTAGTATGTAACTCCTCAGCAGTGTGCATACATCACCCTATCTCGCCAAGGATCAAATCCACGACCTTCGGGTTCCATGGCCAGCACGTTACCATTGTTGAAATGTTACATGCCGAGAATTCCGTACTACAACATACATGATATTTGGAAGAAAGCGATTATTATTATCGTTATTATTATTATTATTATTAACCAATTGTCTGTGGTCTGATGAAATTTAAAGTCAGTACAGTTGGGATGAGGTAGCGAAGTGAGATTTTACAGGATAAACTGAACCAATACGGTTAAACCAATTCATTCACTTGCTACCATAATATGAAGAAAAGGAAATGCGGTCACTTAGGCTGTGACAAGTCTATTCAAGAAAAGTGAATTAAAATTAGAGGTTAAATGAGGTCAAGATAAAATTCTTAACAGGAATTTTAGATAGTTTGGAAATATATTCCATCTGCACATGGCATGCTAATGCTAATACTACTACTAATAATAATACTGAGCGGTGATTGGAGGTGAAATAAAAATTTGGACCACGGTGAGACTTGAACCAGTGACCCCTGGGTGGTCCCGCCGTGGTCCAAATTTTCACTTCACCTTCAGTCATTACCCAGTGTTGTCAATATAAGTCTGCTAACCCACGGCTATCTCAGATAGTCAAAATCATAATCAATAATAATAATAATCACTTTCTATAAGTGGATATGACTTCCCATATGGTTACAGATGCGCCTTACAGACAAGTGCCAAAAAGCACAAAACCGAGGTATAAGGGTTCCTGCCATCTGTCTTCAATCAACTAACGTCAGCCAAAGTGCATCACGTTGGTCAGCTTCCCAGCTTGGTGGCTCCACTGCAAAATCATCGGTAGAATTCAGCCAGCGCTCGGGACTATCCACCATGGAATTGGTTACGCCACAGTGATGAACCAACGGGAAAGAAATCATTTACTAGCAAGATAGTAAGAGATTGACCATCATCTGTCTATGGTTTCAGCAAACCGTAGTTTACTTGAAGACCGTTATCCGCCGACGATTGTGAAGGCTATTTTATTATATTAAGTACACGCACAATGTCTATTAAACGGTTGTCCATTGCACTAATAAAAGAATTATGTCCCTTTTGACTCATATTTCGTGCGTCAAACATGCTAAAGAATTCGAGCAAATAAATGTCATTTTGCTGTTCCAGTGTACCTACTATCATGTTAATTTACAAACATGGTGATAGGTACAAAAAATAACTGTCTTGTCCATTCCTCACCTTGTTGTTGAGATTGTTGTTTCATAGATTGGTACTAGCTTTTTGGCTGAATACTTTATTACTATGGCACTCCTGATCCGTTTGTTAATTCCGTCTACTATATCACCACATCTGAACTACATTTTTGAGAAAAATGTCTTATTTCCTTCGTTGCCATGTTCTTCTCACCTTCTGTTCTTCGTGTAGTATATTTTGAATGAATCTCACCGTCTTGTTGATACTGCTCGACAAGCTTTGGTTCAACTGGAAGATCCTTTTCGATACATATCTCCTCTGTGCATTGGTTCAGTGTATTTGATTCAGCAAAAGTTATTGAAGTTTAGATTTAGACCACACCAAGTAGTTTCCGTCTGAATAGTACCACCTGCCTGACGTTTTATCCATGTGAGCTTGAGATTTCACTCCAATTTTAGGCTCAGTTCCAAGTTCCAGGCCGGTCTTCAGATCTTTGAACGTCCTAACAAAAATCTATTGGATCAGTCCAATGGCTAAGCAAATCATCCACGTGACAATAAACACTCCTGCTAGTGTACTCTGTTTAAGCCCTCTCAAAATGATCAGTGTTATCCCAGAAATCTCGCAAACGCAAGGCTTCAAAATGTCCACGCTTGTCGTGTAATCGGTTCATTTACCTTACTCACCTCTCCGAGAGTGAACGGAAATAAAATGCGTCCCAATGAGGTCTCCACAAAATTACTGACCTAAGTTCAGATTACATTCCCGAAAAGGAGGCTTAATCCATGAGGCCATACTGCCAACAAATCCACAGCAGTGATTATCTTCATACTACTGAGTTACATCCAAGGCTAGCGCTAACGACACTGACATTCCGGAACAAATATCGCTTGTTTTCGCAAAGTATGACTACACCCATCTCCGGGGCTTTCTTCAACAACAATGACTGCCGAAAATAGGAAGTTGGATTCACCCCAGTTTTCATTTGCACTGCTTTCAATGTGCCAGGCAAAATCCTGATGGTTAACAAAACCGTTTGTGTTTTGGAGATCTGCGCCGTTGATGTTGCACATATACAGCTCGTCGACCGGTGTTTTTGCTAAGTCAACTTGATGGTATATTGTTTGATATGAAGTTAGGTCACAAGGAGGCTCACTATCCTACTAGGCATGACCTATAATCCCTGGTACACGAAATATACATGGTTTCCACAATCCAGAAACACAAACCCAGCGTGATTTAATGGCACTGTGTAGAGCTCCTCCGCACAGGTGCCCTAGAGGCTAATTAAAGAGAGGATCTAAGATACCTAGAGAGACACAGTTACTTTCACCAAAGTAATACTAGCTTTCGTATGAATACTTGCCTCAGTAATATTATCCACCTTCCGTTTTATGTATATTTCAGGTAAGCTGAGCTGGTTTTCTTCTTCACATTCCTCATGTTACCGTGGGCATTACTGAAAATTTGAAGCGTGCTTCTTGCTTCAAGAAAATTATCATAACTGACAAATGTATCGCTGGCATGCCGCACATACAAAGTACACTTATCAATCTCAGATTTTATAGTAGATATTTCCAGATCTACTATAAATGCATCAGGTATTACTGATCCCAGCAGAATTCCAACAACTATTCTGTAGGACTATCAATACACGATATCATTGGATCGATTCCCTACACCTTCTACGCATAGGAGTATAAGACAGCAGATTTCAGTCGTTGGTACTTGAATATCTTCTGTGTGCTAACAGATATTATCAGCAGTCTGCTGAGGAGATATACTTGTAGAAAGAGACTTAGAGATGCACAATGCCATGAATGCTTGCCCTGGGTGATTTTGAAAATGTCCCTGGTAGAGGTTATCAAAGGCTTTCTCGTATCTTTTGCAATTTAGCAACGTGCTTCTTTGCAACATGAAGCATTGTTGATAAAATAGGCTTTAGGGGAATGCCAATCTGATACATTTTTGGTTGGCTACACATAAATGCTTTTGGTGTTAAATCGTCATAGTTTCAGTTTTTTTTCGAGAAATTCTCTCAGGCCATTCACAATTCATTTCTTAATAGTATTGGTATCATCTTTCCTAAAAATACTCACTTAAAACAGTCATGAAGGTCGAAGAAGTAGTTTCATTTTGCCTATATATTCTTACCAACCCGCCTTCGTTTTCAGGCAGACGAACTTAAATGGGGGTATACTTTTTTATTTTATTTGATAGACTCTTGTGTTCCGTAGAAATGTTTTTTGAGTATTGCCTCTCAGTTTCATGGAAATGATGAGGACTACCAATCGATTTGGATTTTATTTGTTCCTTTCTTTTATGAACAGTCATCTGTAGAGAATTCAGCTGACAAGAAAAGATTTTAAACTTAGATTCCATATCAGTTCTCCTTTCTTGGGACGTCTAAATGAAACCAGATAGAAAGGGCCGCTTATTTTAACAGATTTAACCGAATAATTGATCAATTCCATGCATACTTTTGTCGACATTTTGGTAACTTACCGTATGGTTTTTCTTCTTGGATCCAGTATTTGGAAATTGATTTCTGTACTCTTCGATATGTTTTAAGCTGCACATGTTGAAAAAGATTGGTGATTTTATTAGATATAGGATGCTAAGATCCCTGCTACATTGGTTGGATTAAGCCAACTTCGATATCAGGGATAGACAGTGACTAGCAGTGGTATTCAAGATATAAGCTTCATCCTGTTTGGAACTTTTTCAATTCCAAATTAAAGAAGTGCATCCGGTGTAACACCGAACTGATACAGTATTATTTATTAAAAGACATTTCAAGCTCAATATATTATTTGTAACTACATACAAACCACCACCTGCAACCGCAGAACTACCAGTGAACACAAACCCTCCGACAAAAACAGAAGTCCTGAATGCCATTAAGTTGCCGAAATGCGGCAAAGCAGCACGACCAGATGGAATCCCTCCACAAGCACTGAAAACACACACAGAGACAACAGTGGACATGCTCACACCACAAATGCGAAAGGTTTGCAAGGAAGGAAAGGTATCTGACCATTGATTGGAAGAAGGGTAATCTTGTCAAACTTCCAAAGAGGGGAGACTTAAATCTTCGCAAGAAATGGTGAGGAATCATGTTGCTCTCCACCCAAAGCAAAATATTTAGCCGCATCATTCTGGAGAGGCTAAACAAAGCGTTGGATTCAAAATTGAGATCGGAACAGGTTGGCCAGTCGGCTGGCTTCAAGAAGAACAAATCATGTGTGGATCAAATTGCAACGCAGCACTAGGCTACGCATCATCACAGAACGGAGTATAGAATGGCAGTCAACCCAAATCAACCTCAACTTCATGGACTTTGAAAATGCCTTTGATCGAGGTGTCGACCGAGTAGCAATTCGCCAGGCGGTTGCTTCAACACTACGGAGTGCCAACAACAGCATGAACAACAAGCACCAATCACCATTAACGGCAGAAACCTGAAGGAAGTAGTCTCTTTTACCTGCCTGTCTAGACAGCATCGTTTCAACTGCAGGCGGCAACACAGGCACAGTTGAGTATGTCAAAACCACAATCAGAAAAACAAGACAGGCTTTCATTAACCCGAAATCAGTGTGGAGATCTACTGCACTCCACTCAGCATAAAGCGTGAACAACATCCGGATTTTCAACACTAATTCAGTCAAGTAAGTCAGTGCTTCTGTGTGATGGTTGAGAGACTTGGTGCATCACATAAAGCGTTTCCAACCAACTACAGACATACATCATCAACAGGTGCCACCTTCGCTGGCTTGATACTGAAGATCAGATGAGGAGGCCAGAAAGAATGAGCAACAAGGAACTTGCTGTGGCTGACGACAAACGAATCAAGAACCTATCACCCAACAAATATGCAGGTGAAGGAAGTCGAGATGGATTGGGCATGCACTGAGAAGGCCGATTGGGGACATCACACGCCAGGCAGGGCCAGGGCGTCGAGTGGAACCCAGATAGGAAAAGGTAAGTTGGGGGTCCGATGGTCACATGGAGGAGATCATGTGAGGAAGAAATGAAACCTTGTGGACAGTCGTGGAGCCAGCTTTTGAAGACTTCAGAGAAGAGAGTGAAATGGAGATGTGCTACTGAAGCCCTATATTCCACTAGTAACCCAAGGGAAAAATAATAATAATAATAATAATACCATTCAATTGATTATACAACTCTTTAATTCATCTTAAATAGTTACCTAATTTTCATTTGCTTGATTTTGATGACAGCACAATTTTCTATTTCTTAACGATTAAAACATAATTAATACACTCATCGACAGTTGGTAGTACTCCTCGACATTATGAAGAAAACTCAGATACTTTAAAAGTAATTTTAAGAAACGCTTAGAGGTAAGATAGAAGATAAGACAGAGTTGAAATATTTATATTTTACTTAGAGCATAGAAGTACAACAAAAGTATGCTAACATAAATTCTCTGAGAAAGTGTATATTCCATTAAGGATGCAGATACTGCTTTGTGATGAGTGCTGAGAAGCGTCATATTAACATTAAAGTGGACTTCCATCTGATTGATACCGAATATGTGGCACAAAACTGAGAATAGTACAATGTTGTATTGTGTGTTTACTGGTATCGTATCATATTTGTTCAGTAAACTTCAACCACAATTAGGTATGAAGTGTTTTATTGGTTATTATCAGTAGTTGATTGATGAATGTAGGAGATTGTCTTTATTAAAGAGTAAGCAAACGTAACTGTTTTTCATCAGTCTCTAGTAACCTGCTTTAGGATTGGATGAAGTATGCTGATTACTGAATGCAAAATAACTAATTTTATTTCTAGATTTGACAACATGATAGTGGTCACTTTGTTATGGCTAATCCATATATTTTACTATTTCATACAAGAAGTTAGTTTTGATTTTAATATCTCAGTAGAAGTGTCTCTAGGTTCAACTTTAGGCTAGAATTTCTGAGAAAGCATCAGTCCCCTTGAGTTTGTAGATACACCTTGTTGATAGCTGTCGAATTATGCAGGATCTAGATCAGAGAGTTTCCAACCTCTCGCCCCTAAAATAAGCAACAATATGGATTCACCAGTACTGTACCTCAAATGTAGGCAAATTTATCAGTCATGGGGTCATAATGTTTAGAAATTCCACGCTTTCCGAACATATTGATAGATAAGTGAAAAACATTTCTTGAGATCTCTCAGTAGAATAATAAATGAATGTAGTAGACGATTCGTTCCTGAAATAAACCTTCTGACAGCATTGTATGAACTGTTGGACTCAAAGTCGCTGGTCATGAAATCTACCAATCGAGCTGTAAGATCCGATTACTAACCATCCTTCAGCCAGTTGTTACACTTAGCTTGCATGTAAACGAGATATTGTATATAGGTGTTTGGAAATAAAAGTGACCATTATTACTGAACATGTACTCACAAAGCAGCACTAAATATTGAGGGGGTTGTGGAGATTTGGAAATATTTCAAGTTGTTATTCATCGAAGACTGACATCAGTTGGAGGAACAAAGGAAACCTAGCAGCACTGGACAGCTGTTTCGTCCGACCAGTATGGGACTCCTCAGCAGTGCGCACCCACGACCCCGCCCCCCAGCGATCGAACCCGCGACACTCAGGTTCCGCGACCAGCGCGTTACCATTGAGCTAGCCACTGGGTCACAATCCAATGCTCCATATTTCCAACTTCTGTTAGCTCACGATATAGAGCAAACCGCTACCCAATGTCATCGTTGAGTATTTGTCCTCACGGCCATCAGGCTTGACTCCGCCGGTCACGACTTGTCATTGGAACTTCGGGAATACTTCTCGAAGCTAGTCACCAACGAGCACTAGTTCAATTAAATTTTGAGGGGGTTGTGGAGATTTGAAAATATTTCAAGTTGTTATATATGGCTATTCATAAATATGGCTATTCATAACAAGATGTATCTGGTAGTCTAGTTCTTAAACAAATGATTTCCAGTAATTTAGTGGGTGTTATTGCCAAAATTATGCCATGTCTACAAGCAATTTCATTGCATTTTGTGGCCTTCTCGCAAAAACTGAATACATACTAATTATTTGAATTCTTGGGTATGTTCAATGGGTAAATATGTCTTCTCTACACTAAAACTTTTTAAGCAAGTATTTAAAAATGTCCTTCGATGACCTGACCTGATGGTGCATGACAAAGAATAATGGCCAAATAAAGTCTATGATAGTGAAATTGTTTACTCAGAGTTTAAGCATATGATCTAGTGCAACTGCATGTCAAAACTCGTTATACAGTTTATATACTGTTCACAAATCGATAAGTTCACCTTGAAAATTCTCAAAATTTAATCACGAATGATTAGTTATGAAGTGAAATGAATTTCATTTAGAAATCATCCACTGTAGACCAGATGAAATATGTCATTGGTGACTCATTTCAAGAAGTGATTACTGAAGTTCTAATGAGAAGTTGTGACCAGTGGGGCTAACCAAGTCGGATATGAGGACAGATACTCAACGATGGCATTGGATGGAGGTTGCGCCATATAGTTAACTGACAAAAATAGGAAATATAGATCACTGGATTTCGACCCAGTGGCTCAGTGTTAACCGGAAGGTCCTGAGTTCAATCGCTGACGAAGTGGGGGTGAAGTGTTCTCACTGCTGGCGAGTTCCTTACTAGGACGAAACATCTCTCCAGTGTTCCCATTTTCCAAGTGGTTCGAGAACTGGTGTCAGTCCGTGATGAATATGTACTTAGGTTTTATCAAATGTTTTTTATGAATTAATAGCTGGCATATACACAAGTAATATAAAGTCTGTGATGTCTTTCAACTTTTAATTTACAGCATCTTGTGAAGCATTTTAGAAAATTGAAGTGAAATACTCTCCAACGTTTTACTGCAGTATAGTCTACAGGGGAGTATGTAAATAAATCTTTCATAAAATCTACCGGTGATAACCGCTAAAGTCAAATTTGTGCTAATTCGAGAAAACAAGAAGTTAAGAGAAGGTTTTTTCTCTAACGTCCTGACGGATATTTTCAACAGTTATGATGATTCGATATATTTTTACTAGTGACTAGTTCATCAATGAAGTTAAGTAAAGACTTCAAAGCTTAAATTGATGATAGGTTTATGCTAAACTGATGATTCTGATATTGAAGTAGTCCGATGGTTACTCATCAATTCGAGTATACATGACAAACTGTATGCATTGGGAAGTCTGGAAAAGAGTTGTTCACTTTCTCCAATGAAACATACTTTCATTAAACTATTGGAAAGTATTCAAATATCAGTTACATAGTTTTCAGTGAGCATGATATTAACAAACCTGTCAAACATACTCTCGAACTTCCCTGAGGATTTCAGGAGCCATTAAAATTAGGTTGAAATGTCAAATATCTACTAGCCACCAAGAGCAGTCAACTGGCGAAGGTTCAGTCAACGAACTTTTAAAACTTGCCAATATCACCATTCTCCACTTTAACTTTCCTAGATATGACTACAGTCTATTAATGTTAAGTCATGCATATCTTTCATCTAATTTCTACTTTAATGTGTGTATTTCTAACTTTTGTAATCAGTTATTCTTTTTAATAATCTCAGACACCACAGTGGATTTCTGTAAACCTCTGTTTGAATTTGGCTGACTACATCACATTACAATTTAAAGCCTTAGTCAACTCTATCAATGAGCTAATGAGTTAATCAGGCCTCAAGTTAACAATATTTGCGTTTCATACAGCATATCTCTAACATTTTGCGGGCAACCGAACAAAAATTCATGATATTCTATAATTGTGGCTGTTTTACTCTTTTTAGATGAAATTATAGAGATTCAGAGATTTAGATCGACCTTTGTAGTCTGTTCAAAATAATCAGAACAAACACACAACAAATGTGGTCATATGGTAAAAGAATATTTGACACAAATGTTGACGAAATCACTTATCTAGTGTATTAATTGTACCTATTTATGAACAGAATACCTCTAACACTCGATTTGTAAGCATGAATCAGTCAGTGTTTTCAAAACTAACTTGTTATTCGAATTTCGTGAGCTAACAGAAGTTGGAAATATGGACCATTGGATTCTGACCCAGTAGCTCAATGGTAACGCGTTGGCCGCGGAACCTGAAGGCCACGGGTTCGATCCCTGGCGGGGTCGTAGGTGCGCACTGCTGAGAAGTCCCATACTGGTCGGACGAAACAGCTGTCCAGTGCTCCCAGGTTTCCTTTGTTCCTTCAACTGATGTCAGTCTACGATGAATAACAACTTGAGGTAATTTGTTATTCGTCAATTTTATATGCTTTATTCATAAAAGTGCTTTAAGTGATAGTTACACACTATATATCGCATATATCACCACAGCTAAGTTAATTCACACTAAAAATATTATTTGGTGAATTCCCCTGTATAGTTATAAATTCACAAACGGTAAATTCAGCTCACAATCACAATCGGTTCACAATATTTCCATTCACCATAGCAAAAACAACAAACATTTCCACTTTGATTTATTGACTTGACCCAGATAGATGGTCAGTGTTAAACATGTTGCTTATTTGGTCAATAAAGGTCATGGCTATTTTTAGCCAATCAAAAGCCGCTTTGTTTAGTGAAAAAGATAAGGTCAGATCTTCCCGAGTTTTGATTGGTGTTTAGGTTGTTTGTACTATTGGTTGAGAACTGCTTTTGTTCATGCTGAAAATATTCAGTCATTTTGAAATTAACTGTTTACCCATATGGTGGATTAACTTTGTCGCCGTTTTAACACTTACTGTGCTGCTTCATGTGAGTATAATATGTTCTGCCTATTAAATTTATTCATGTCTTCATGTAAAATTATTATTATATGTCAGTAAGTAAAGTGATTTGAATAGTAAAATTATATTGAATATATATTAAATCATGATAGATTGTTCACCAAAGGAAATTCTTTTCAACGAATTTATTTTCAAAAGTTGTACAATAGTATATATGATAGATTTATAATCATTGTTTGTTTTTGATATGTAATGATAATGAGTTGTGTTTCTGGTGCTTGTTGGATTATTACGAAATGTTAACTGGTGTGAAAATTCATTTTTATCATTAATATTGATTAATGTTTGAGCAGAAATACGTAATCGGTTCCTTCGGTGATGATGTTGTGGTCTTTCACTGGATGACTAAATTCTTGTATAAATAAGATATTAATGAAGTCACAATTAATCTGTTATTCATCTGATATCTGTGTAGCTCACTATTTTCGTGTATTGAACTAGAACAGAAATTCATCCTGTTTGTGTATAATACTACCCAGCTTGCAAAATCTCGAAACTCTTGACAAAATAGTTACATGGCATTTAGGAGTGCCTTCCTCGAAGGACCCAAACATTTTTTCAAATAATGTCGTATGGAATTTAAAGATGATGTAGCATCAGACATCCTGAAAAATGATCTTTTAAAGTCAAATAGCAGAACCTTTTCAGTAGCTAAAATTCACTTGACCTTTAGTGGTCATAAATTGTTCTCCGTTTGTGTAAAAGGCAATATCCTTCGACAGGCCACCTCCAAGTGTACCTATCAATTCACCTGCTACCGTGGAGCAAGGTACATCGGCCGTAGTTAGAGACAGCTGTCAACACGCATACCAGAATATATAAGAGTGAAAGGAAATGCATCAGAAGTTCAATCCTTGAACATTCAATCGATACGAACCATTCAACCGACCCAAACAATAAATTTAGGGTTGCCTATCAAATTAGCTCAAACACTTCACGTTTCCTCCGTCTTCAACTTCTAAAAACAGCAGAGGCCTTGGCTGTACATGAACTGAAGCCTGACCTTTGTGTGCGAAAGAAGTACGTACAGTCTTTGCCTTTACCTTGACCTTAACTTAATTTGGTTTTGGTTTCCTTCGTTCCTTTTTGTCTCTTCAACTTCCCCCTTTGTTAGATTAATTTTTATACCCTTAAATATCTTTAAGTTTTTGAAAAAGGACTATCTTATTATTGCCTTCGTTATGCCTATATGGTTTTAATGGAATGCATTTTCATACTGAAATGAGTCTGATAATAAAACGTATCATGTAAAATAACCGGAAACTTCAAGAACTGTCCGAAGATTAATAAATGCGTGTAAAGCTTATATTGAGAAGTGCCGATAGTTTCTTAAACGAACACCGTTCTAACTTCCTGAGATAGTGAGTGCTTAAGCATGTGACTCTGCGTCTATAAGTTGCATTGTAATTATAATCAAAATTCAGCATCCTTTCAAGGAGTTGGTGTGCGTGTCATCATTTCAGCTTCAATAGATATAATTTTTATATTTATTTGAGAGACAGTTAGTTCATTTGAACAGATTTTATTTGTAATGTATTCACTTGGTTGTGACTACCAGTAGAATTCAGGACACATGTTTCATCTTGTCTAGGGTTCATCAACCGGATATACCTGCACCCCAATGAGCGATGGTATCCCTCTGAAACTGGAACTCAGAAACATTGTGCACATTTGTAAAGTTGACAATGAATCACACTTGTTGTGTGAGGTTTATTGATACTACTTGGCTACCCAAACCTCGAAAGGTGGAGTGGTGTTCGATCCCGTGACCCACTAGCTACAAGTCAGCTCCTAAAACCAATGAACCACGACTCCATATTAGGAATCTGCTTTAAACGCTATAGTATTTCACCATATATTCTCTAGTTTGTATGCCAGTGGATGTTCCTAGCATACCAGGGAAATGTCAATGGATTATATACAAGATGCCTACAAAATATTATAAATAGTTCTTTATCAGAAAGTCACTTGATTCCTCAACTAGCGATTATTATCCCCAGCTGAAAATGTATCTAAGACAGCGGGGATTTGTTCCATAGAGCCTACGACCTACTTGAAAAGACAATAACTGTATGAAAAAGCATGATTAATTCTAAATGCAAGTAATAAATGTTGATTCATTCGGAGGTGTTAAGGAAACATGATGCTAGCCCAAATTTGAGAATTCCTATTCTCTTTCTTCAAAATGGAGGGCTCCTGTCTGACGCCTTTTCTTTGTTAGCTTGGAAGGAATTTACTGGTTTAATAAAACAAATAATTCCAAAACTGAATATTAAACACATTAGTTAGATAAAGACAATCGACAGGAAGCCTTGGACGTAGATTTCGTTCTCTTTAGCACTCACCAGCAAGTCGTATCTGCAACATCGACGGAACTGATGTCCTCCCGGAGATTCGAACCCGCATCACTCTGTGTAGCAGTCGGAGACGTTACCACTGAGTTATTCGGGTCACGATTTTGCGATATATATTTGTTTGCTATTCGTAATCAGGTTTGAACATATGACCTTATTATTGGTAATCCATTCCCAGTATAATCGTACTGTACATTTATTTTGACACTATCACCACTTTAGATAGTATTGCAAAACGGATTTGAAATCGTTTAAGTTCCAGTGTCTATTAAAATACTGATTTATGTCGTTTGCCTTGAAAATGTAACCATTTTAATGTCCAGAAGAATAGCATGTATGATCAGTAGTTCTAATCGGCTTTTTTCATACAGTCATATGATTTCTCAGGTCTTTCTGTACAATACATTTGACCTGCGATTTAATGTTTATGCTGAACTATATATACACAGGTGATTTAATATGAATCAATTAGTTAACTAGAACCTTACCGGTAAATGTAGTCAATGGCTGCATGTAACCTTGATAATCAAATTTATATTGTGGACCCTAAACTTTTTAATTCTACTTCTCTGACTACCATGAATTTAGGTAGATGGACAAAATTTACAGGAATCTTTTCATCCGAGTTCCATGTTCCTTTGCACTTATCTTCAGAGTGAATCTTCAGAAGTGAGTAGCCACATTGTATTTCATCTATCAGTGAAGATCATTTAACGTAGTGGATTGAATAGAAGATCAGTTGCTATTCATTAATCTTTTATTCTCTTTAATCCAATTCTGCCACAATGATCTACATCTCCAACAACCCAAAACTTCTGACTGATACACTAAGTAACGTTTATCCCAATACCTATGACAGCACCACATTTTTTTTATCCGAAGGATATTTTTTGTTGATTAATGTCAGCAGTTATAGGATTTGGTGGTGACCTCTAACCATTTAATATATAGCCATGTTGTATTTATATCTATTTGGTATCAGCGTAAAGATATGCTGATACTTATCAAAGTTCAGTTAACAACATTTCACCTGACATTTTAAGTGTTCGTACCGTCTGCACCCAATACTAATTTCAAGTACAGATTATCGACGACGTTATGTTAATTTATTGGAATGATGCTTATAATTTCCCGTTGCTATATAGAGCCAAATTGGTCGACTCAGTTGGTAGATGGGCTCCTATGCGGATGCCTCGATACTGCCGGATATTCATGATGTTGTATTGATCTTGGTGACGAGTAGTAGTGACTAACAGCGGTGGATCAATTCGGCTCTGTATAGCAACGGGAAATTACAAGTATCATTACAACAACTGATACTCGTTACACGAGAGCTGGCTATCGTGTCCCAGTGGCTTAATGGATAACGCTGTAGCGTTCGACGTGATAGGTAGTGTATTCGAGCCTGAGTGTAAACAATATCACTCAGTGGGTTACAGGTACATCCAGCTGACGAGTCCGGAATAGGAAGATACAAGCGTCCTTGATTCCTTTGCTAGCCACCAAGGTTAGTATATCATATCAGTTTAATTCCAGGAGGAACTAATATTCTGTTAATCTTAAACATTTTCGTTTACTGTACTGACGGGATCTGTAGTTCAGTGGCCATTGTATTACGCTACTCCCTATTTATGTGCAAATTTGTATACTCGCGTATCAACTACTTTCACTTTTTTTAGTAATAATGCCATGTTTACATGAATGTCTTAATCAATGAACCACAGTTTAACACTAGGCGATAAATTCAAAACATCTCAATCCATCGAGTTTGCGGAAGGAGTCGATTGATATCAAAGCATACATCTTTGTCTAGTTCAGTCCAGACAATGTGTTAAACTGTCAGTCATAACAATAGTCATTTTAGATCACAGTTACACAAACAAACCTCTACAGCTTACATTTTGTGTTTACTTTTACAGTTTTATTTTGAAATACTATATTCTTTGTAGCGAGAAACACTGGATCTAACTAAGCCTCACTTGTTGATTTATTTGTTTACAATTTTACTGTAAAATACAAAACAATTTTATTGTTATTCATTCACATCATAGTCCAATATATCGTTTGTCTATTGTGATTTTATTGCATTGGGTCACATTGTTGTTGATAGTCTATATTCCTGAATAAAAGCAAACAACTTGTCCTCTTTAATTGACTTTTGACCACTTTAATTTCCTGCTAACTAGGTATATAGGCGATTAGATAACAAGTGGAGAAAGCAAAATTTCTGTAGGCAAAAATTTAGTCAATTAATTATAAATTAGTAATCTAATAACTGTAATCAAAAACTTCCTCACTAAAATTCGAACTTTGAAGTTTAGAAAATGTTTCTATGCCGTATGAGTCAACACTTCGTTAGGTGATTAACTTTCCTAATGATAACGATTGGTTTTGTCTATAAAGTTCATGTAGCTGAATATTATTTAAGGGTTTATATACTACTTATTTTAACCCATATGTTTTTTATGTCGAGTAAATCACTGATTTGATCACTTTTAAAAGTTTGATGGTATTTTACTACAAGTTATATGACATATACCGCCATTAAAGTGTTCATTTGCACATCAGGGTTAGGCAACTTTCTATATTTCCTGGATGATGTGATTAAAAAATTAATTGAACATGATCAATTAGCTACTCGGTATAAAATACTTTCACTCTGAATTGTCAACATTCCCTCAATGAGGTCCTAGATAACAGCGAGGATGATTAATTGGTAACAGTCATCAACCCGTCTCAGAACTAAATGCAGCATTCACTTCGGGTGTAGTGTTATGAGTTGTAGCCTTTCGAAATATTGAACATGTAATATCTCATCCTTAGGATCGGAAAAGCAAGACAGGCTTTCATTAACCTGAAACCAGTGTGGAGATCTACTGCGCTGCACTCAGCATGAAGTGTGAACAACATCCGGATTCTCAAAACCAACGTCAAGTCAGTGCTTCTATATGACGGTTGAGAGACTTAGCGTATTACGAAAGGCATTTTCAACAAACTACAGATATTCATCAACAACTGCCGCCTATGCTGGCTCGATACTGAAGTTCAGGTGGTCAGAAAAAATAAGCAACAAGGAACTCTAGCTGACAACGAATCAACAAAGCAAGAACCTATCGGTCAACAAATATGCAGAAGGAAGTGGAGATGGATTGGGCGTACACTGAGAAGACCATTTGGGGACATCACACGCTAGGTTAGGCACTCGAGTGGAACCCAGATGGAAAACGACGAGTTAGGCGTCCGAGGTGAGGGTGACATGGAGGAGATCATGTGAGGAATAAATGAAAGCTTGTGAGCATTCGTGGAGCCAGGTTGAAAAGATTGCTGAGACGAGAGTGCACTGCAGACTTGTTAGTGAATCCCTATGTTCCATTAGGAACCAAAGGGACAAATAATAATGTAATATAATCTCATCATTAGAATGATACAATCAATCAATTTGCTTGATGAGTGACCTAAAGTGAGCATGCATGAAAATAAATTGCGGTAAGTAGTAATGCAATATCAATACAATAAAAATTCAGGAATTCGACAGTTCTTTTGAATCTAATTGGGCCATCTGTATTGAGTATCAGTATAGAATATTGGCTTTATCGTCTAGACACATGTGAGTCTGTGTAATTTATCAGTTTCACATTATGCATGACATTAGAGCCATAACTGTAGATCATATGTGGTATCTAAACTATTACCTACCTTAAAAGATACGGTATCCTGTATAAGAAAAGTGCCAGTCACCCTAAAAAGTAACTAAACAATTAAAATCTTGAATGCAAAAAAATGCAGTATAGAGAGGAAAAATTCTTTTGTGATAATACCACTTACTTAAGCTGTAATGTCGTATTTATAGTCATTGGTTATGACATTTATAAATTGTCGTGAATTTATACAAATAGCGGTGTCTGTCGATTTTACCAGTTACAAGTAGTTTCCTGTGTGTACATATTCAATAAAGTGAATATCAGTTGAAAAAGGTTTATGAATGAGCACGAGTATATTTTTGTAGCAGAAGGAAGGGAGAGAGGTTAGGTTGATAAATATGAGGATGCAAAAACATGCTGAAAAACTGTATCTTGTTCTTACTTGTGATGGGACGATAGAGTGTACGAAGTTTACCAATCGGAACCGCTACACCTGGATGAGGTTCTACGAGTGAGTTTAAACGTCACCCTAACAACTACTCCAATAACCAATCAGGTTTCGATATCCCGGCTAGAAAGAAAGTTTTTCGTAAAATAGAGGGGAGTGATTGGTTGTCTTAGTAGTTGCTAGAATGACCTTGAAAGACACTCGATTCTACTTTGATCTTTCTGTCTGCCTTACTCACCATTCGGTGCGTAAAACCCAAGAGGTCAATAGCTGAGATATGTGACCAATTCTAGTTACTATCCGACAAACACTTGTTGAAGGATAATGTATGTCTTTCACAGGTTGTCTTTCACTTTTACATGCTATATCAACACCATTGTTAGTTTGTAGCGCGGTTTTCACTTTAATTCACAACAGACAGTCAGAAGTGAACAAATTGGTACATATACTTGGGAGAGTATTGTCATTAGCTTAGTAAAAATGGTAGCAAAGATGAGAGACGTGAAAAATGTACATTTTCATTAAAGATAACATTTCCAGATTGCCTAATGATTGTAAAAGCTTTTTATAGTGGCACTTCTCTCACCGTATGTTTAGTTCTCCTAAGACTGTAAGTAGTTACTTTCACAAAGTATTGACTAATAGGATGTGAAAACTGACTTACAGTATTCAAATTCATAACTCAACATTCGCTATGCTGCCTGCATTAGTTTCTAAACTGCTGATCAAAAGTTTGTCTTCCAGATAGAGTAACTTTAAGTGTCTTCAAAGGTCACCCTAGCAACCGTTGAGATGACCAATCCGGCTTCAGTGTTACAGTTGAGAAGGTTGGGGAAACCTAATTGGTCGGGTGAGTCTAAAGGCCATTTCAGCAGCTGCTGATCTAACCAATCATGTCTCTTCATCTTAACAATAACTCCCTTCGCAGCCGAAATGCAGAAAGCTGATTGACTATTCTCCATCAATTGGTAGCGTGGCCTTTCAAACCGCTTAAGATGCAACTCGCAACCCAGTGAATATAATCTGTGTGCACTTACTGATTTTCAACTCAGTCAAAACTTCTCAAGTTGTTTTCTAGTCAACAAGCATGTGAATGTAATTTTTAACCAATAACCCTAATTCTAGTGATATAATTCACAAACTTTTCATTCTCCTAAGTACAATCCTCGTTTATTTTCTCCAATATTTATTTGGTTGGGTTAGCAAATATGCACATGTCCAGTATTGAACGTTTTTAAAACCACTAGTGATTTATTCACCTTTTTATGCTATCGACCTTCACCTTAGTCAACATCATTAATATTTCAATTAGTACTAAAGAGGGAATTATATAACATTTTTAGTGGCAGACATGTACACTTTACCTAACATAACGATCACATGATCTGGTAAACCATTAAGCTTAATTCCGTCATAAATTTAGGATAACATACTGAGATTTGTAGTGTACTGCTGTTATTATTTTGGGTGGGAGTTGCTAACGTTGTTTGTTGCCTTTTCACTCCCCTGAATAATTATTTTCCTTTAATTATTGTTGTTACTGTTTTATGGATTAACTTTAAAGATGCAAATTATATCTTAGTTTAATCGGCCAGTATTTTTGTTAACTTGTTAATGCATGTCTGTAAACTTTTGATATGTATAGAAAGCGGCGTTATTTCAGGAATGTAATATGTTAAAAGTAGTAATATTGGAAGTCAACTCTATTATTATGAAATCAGTTTTTGTTAACATTTACTATGGATCAAAATTGATAAATAGACAAACCTTTGATAAACTCTCTATTTAGGGTTGTGAATGACCAAGCGATAAATGCACGTCACTACTTACCTTGTCGACTAAGGTTAATTTAGGGGGATGTTAATTGTATGTTAGTTCGTGTCATATAAAGCAATCAATCTATTAAAATAAGGCGTATAAAGGAACGGGAACACAGGTGGAGCAATTTGGTCCTGTATAGCGACGGGAAATTACAAGTATCATTACAACAACTGATACTCGTTACACGAGAGCTGGCTATCGTGTCCCAGTGGCTTAGTGGATAACGCTGTAGCGTTCGACGTGATAGGTAGTGTGTTCGAGCCTGAGTGTAAACAATATCACTCAGTGGGTTACAGGTACATCCAGCTGACGAGTCCGGACTGGGACGAAACACGCATCCTGTTTCTCTCTGCTAGTCACCATGATCAATAGAACAGGAATCTAGTTGGAAAATAACATTTTGGTCTTCAAGGTGTTCGAGTTTGAACTTTTTAAAAATCATTTCATGTCATCGGCATATTCTTGTAATATTGTTCTTTCTCTGCATTGTAAAAATGTTTCAGCTTGTTAATTCATTGAAATGTTAGCTTTCTTGTTGCCAGAAATAGTGATTATTGAATGAGGCTCTTCAATCCATTTGTAGATGGTATAGATTATGAATACTACTCATAACGGGATGGCTATTAATATGAACTGTGACCTAATGGTCTAGATACTGAACTTTCAACAAATAAGGCACGGGTTCGAACGCCATTCTGCCTACTGGGGTTTAGGCAATAGTATGCTTAGCTGATTAAGTACTGTATGAAACTGCATTTAGGTGTTGAGCACTTTTTGGTTTTTGTTATCAAACATGCATTAGCTGCCTCAGTAATACTTGAGATCTTAAAAATGATCAGGTTTCAGTTTTACATATTTTCTATTTTTCTCATTTAGGCTATAGGGATTTCAGTAGTACCTTTACAAGGAGATCCATAAGTTTGTGCCTATTGGTGCATACTCTTACAAAAAACTTGGCATCAAGTCAACTCACCAGTTTATGACCACAATCTTGCAAATAACAAACATGAAATGGGGTCAAACTCAAAATTCTTAGTTCTAAATGTTTGCAGGAATATGTAACTAATTTGTCGTGTACTCAAATTTGAGCAAAACAATGATGTTACCGTTCAGGTGTCTGGTTTTGTTTACAACAATCAATAGCATTTGTAGATTAATTTGAAAAATACTTAAGTTAACTTGCCATAATAGACTCAAACATAAGGTTACATAATCAGTACATTACAAGTGTAATGGTGTTTTGTGAACTAGAAACCTTATTAACTACTAAAAGGTATCTATTTCACTTTAAACAATGAGGGTGGTAAAAAGTTGACCATTGTTTATCGGCAACTGACCTGATTAGAGGTACTGAGACGGTGTCATTGATATCCAGTAGTACTAATTCGATCCAATGATACTATATAGTGTAATCTCAACCACTGAAGTCCTCCTGTCCAATAGTCATGAGTTACAACAGTTGACATGTCATCTTGGAATTCTAGACTTAACCTCCGTGATAAAATTTCTCACTTGTTCACTACTTTCGGACCAATTATTCTTCATTGGCAGATGCAGATATGGAAGGGGAAATGGAACCTTAGGCACAGAGTACTTAAAACAGTTTTACGTATTTATAGTAATGTGATGGACAGTAGTTAGCAGTGGAATCTAGGACGCGTGTTTCGTCCTACTTGGGATTCATCAGCTATACCTACCTGTAAACTCTGATGGCATCTAGATCATTCTTTACTATTGAAAACTGAATATATTAGCGATACCTTAAATTAAACTGACTAACTGAATTGTGAAGGAATGGTGAATGGGAGTTATTGTTGTTCCAGCATAGAAATTTATTATTTCATCTTGCATTGCACGTTTTTCAGTCAGTAGAAGTTGATTGTTGAAAAAGTGAATCGTAGTGAAATATCAGACATTCAAATGGAATGTAGTACTGATCATACTGTCTTTGCGCTTAGATATCCTTTTTGTTTCTGTGTCAAATTTTAAGCCTTCCAGTCACATATCTAATGAAAACTCTGTGACCACAAATACTAATTTTCCTTAGCGTTCTAACATCCCGAAAATGATATACTTCTTGAGGTACATTGATTACACTGGGAATCGTGTGATCTATCTGTACTATGATTCTATAATTCTTCGGTAAGCAAACGGTACACTAACTTTCTTTGATGTCAAAAGTGTATTGCTAACTATGTGACTAGATTAGCAAAATCCTTTAGTTATTATTATTATTACTTTCAATCACGTTTCTTACCGCCACCGCTTTCTGATTGAAATGCCACTCAGAACTGCACACCTGTAATATGACGTTATGATACTGCATATGCACACACAGAGTTTCCATTATAAATACACTAATTACTGGAATCACAAGTTTTTGGTCTGAATCATGTTCACTTGTATGGTGAGGACTGTGGACGTATGATTCATCGGTTTAGGCACTCGATTGCTCTAAACTCTACTCTGTGCGCTTAGAACTTAGAGATCAACATAAACATCCACATATCAAAGAGGCACATGACAAAGTAATTCAACTTGAACTGGATTGTAGAGAAGTTGTCAGCTATTCTGCTTCACAAAGCGATAGTGTATTATTATTATTATTATTATTATTAACAATAGAACACAAACATAGTATGGCAAGGGTGCCAAGAAATGCGACACAAAATAATATAAGACTATTTTGAAGACACAAAGCGATGGGAAGTGAATAACTAAGAAAGAAAAATACAATAAGGATAACATGATTAGAAAGGAAGTTCAGTAAGATACATTCAAAACAAAATATTCAGTACTTTTCGGCAAGAGACGATAGAAGGAAGCTATAGCACGCCCGCCACTGGTCTCATTTCTGAGCCATATATAAAAACGTCTCAAACTACTGAGTTGCGTGATCTTTCGGACGCCCACCCCTCTGCAGGGAGTCGTGGTGCACCAGCAGATGTTAACCTGATACAACTATCCTTCATCCCACGACGCCATGTCATACACTGACCACCTCTCCACTTCTTTCATGCAACCCCAAGGTTATCAAACAATGAACGGTCTAGAAGCCGTTGGGATGACATGCGTAATACATATTCAAACCACCGGAGCCGATGTTTCCAGATGACTTCACTTATCGGACAACGATCTCCATCTTCCTCAGACACTCTGCCGTACCTCAGAATTAATTCCGTGATATAGCCACGGGATAAGAGCAGTCCTATGGAGACAACGATGATTGAACACAGAGTTGCCGCACATTCTCAGCTCGAAGAGGCTAGGTTTCACGTAGGTAGAGCAGAACTCGCACGAAAGGTGACCCAGATTAGTGTATGCCACTCTGGCTTTCGATATGCAGTTGGAAATTTTATCACACACAACTGCCCAAATACGCAAACTTTTCAACTACTTCCAACGGATCACCACCGAGGGTGAGCGCAGGCTCATGTCAGTCTTGCAAAAGTACTTTGCACCTCGATGGTGTAAAGCACGTACCATATTTGTGGACACTAATCGCCTAGAGATTAAGTGCGGTTTGCGTAGCCCATATGTTATCTCACAGTAGGACAATATCGTTTGCATATTCAAGGTCGAAAAGCCATCCTCCGGGTAGTAGATCTACACTACCATAATACACCTTCTGAACTATCTCAAGAGTGTCATCGATGGCAAAGCTAAGGAAGGGCGGAGAGATCGGGCAACTCTGTCTAACCCCACTGCCGGTTTGGAACAATGAAGACATGTCGTGGTAAGCCATCATTTTAACTCAAGTGTTTTTAAATAAGGCTTTTAGGATATTAGGAAATCTTTCAGGCACGCTCCTCTCTAACAGATATTTCCAGAGTACAACTCTGCCCGACGAATAAAAGCCACCCCTAATGTCAAGAAACACATCGATTGCTAGCCTGCAATACGTGTGGTGATGTTCCAGCATCTAGTGGAACGTAAACAAATGATCATTGCACCCGTGACCTGAACGAAACCCAGCCTGCTCTTCGCAAATGATTTCCTCACGCGTTTTGCAAAGTCTGAGAAGTATGATAGCAACCAATATTTTCGATGCGTCTTGTAACAGACTAATACCTCGCTGATTTTCAAATGTATTAATTAGATCCTTTTTAAAGATGGGCATAAGGAGGGCTTCGTTCCAGAATGATGGAGCACTCTTAGTCTGCCATACCCTCTCAAACAATCTACTCAGTCCCCTGGCTAGACTCGTCTCTCCACCTTCAAAAAAACCGGGAGTAAGTTGTCTGGGCCAAGTGCCTAATGGCGTTTCAGAATCTGGAGTTGCTTATAGGTCAGAGTCAATGGACCATGGATCACTATACAGTGAAACTGAAGATGTTGGAGCGTTAGCCCAGCTGAAATGCCTTATGAAGTACTCCACGAAACGTTCCGGGCGTCTTTGAAGATTGTTTATCGCGCTACTATCTGCTTCACACACCGTCTCACTGACACCAGGCTTCTTGCTGCCAGTGACTCGGGTGAGCCTGGACAGCTTCCAACCGGTGCCCGATGTAGTTGCTGCTTCCGTCTCACTCACGCGTTCTGACCACTAAGCGTAAACGTCCTTGCGTAAGCCTTGTGTACTCTTTCACATAAGAGACTTACGCGAACCGTTGTACTACCTATCGACCAGAATGATGTGAAGAGCATGAAGAAGTAGCTGGGAGCTCGCAGAGACCCAGTATTTATTAGCGGGACATTTTTCTGAGCTGCAAGTGGTTTCACTTGCTATTTTCGCGGTGTCTTGCAAGTACGGCCAATTCTCGTCTACACTTTCTGGAAGATCGGAAGCTCTGACTGGTATTTGGCTGCAATATTAGGTGGTACTAATTTGCTTGCATCGACCCGTTTAGGACGATGGTTTTGATGACCATCAAAACGCAAAATGGGCTAAGCCCATACTAGAGCATGATCGAAGTCCCAAAAAGTGCTTCATATGGAGCGACAGTCGTGTATACACTCACATCGTCGGTAGCGGATTGCAATGTGATCTATTTGATGCCATGCTTGAGTGACAGAGGGAAGGTGCCAAGTAGCACAACGGCGATGGCTGTGCTGGTAGTTGGTGCTAGCTAGAGATAGGTTGTGATCCACGCAATGCTACAGAAGACGAATATCGTTATCTGACCTACTGCCAACTCGTCCCTATTTACCACTTAAATGACTCTCCTCCGAGGGCAGATGCCCGACCTGCGCATTCGTCTCCAGCTAGCGCTATGATATCTGTTGAGTACATTTGGTTGAGGTCATTCAGTCGATGATGGAATTCATCCTTGGCTTCATCCGGGTTCTAATCCGTCTGAGCATAGGCATAAGGTGACAAAGAGATATCGTTTCTCTTGCCGATTACTTCTCACTCGAGATGAACCTTCTAGCTTAACAGCACACAGACGACTGTTGATGGGGATCTGGTCGAGTAGCACAGCTTCAGCTCGAGCGCTTAGCGTGGCATGACACCATCGAGGCCGGTTACCGGTGTCACAGGGTCTCCGGATAAGCGCACATGAAACATAATTTTTGAGCTTACAGATAGGGAACTTATTCGAAGTACTTCATTGGACCTATGAGATGCATTATACATCAGTAATGAGACTTCCCAGGGTCGTAGCCAAACCTGCTTGTTGTCGGACCTGCATCAAGGTGTGAACGTTGAATGTGGCGAGCTTAAACGGTATGCGTGGTTTGAATATACCTATGACAGATGTAGTACTGGAGGACAGCTTTATGGGAACAACTGTTTAGCGACTCAAAGCGGTACATACAGATCACAAGTCTAAGCAATGGAGAGCAGCCAAGTGAAGTGAAGATAAATACAAAAGCGAAAATGGTAATGATGAAAAAATACCTTCATATGTAAAAGCAACAAAAACAGTATAATGGCAATAAAATGAACACCTAGTTACAGTGTTTGCAGTGCCAAAAGTTTGCATATTTCAAGAAAAGTCGAGTGAGCACTTCGAAATCTTCATTGTATATCGTGATTTCGTATGACGGATCAGATACTGCTCGGGCACCCAGACCGAAGCAGATGGTTGTCTTGGAGGACCACTCCCCTAACCTTTGACTTAAAGTTTAATCCAATAGCTAGTGTATTGAATGATGGCTGAAGATGATCATCATTATTTCTCTGAAGAAGATTATTGTCGTTCCATTTGTTCATCGTTTTTGTTCAGTGTATTTACAACTTTATTCTGTTTGCTGAAGGGATACATAGTTGTACCGGCTTGTTTCTTGGTTCATACAGGTCGCTATCCAACTTTGTCATCTTTTTTTATCTGGTTTCCAGATAACTAAATGCTGTCAGCTAGCTATCACTTCGAAATAAGATCCCACAGGTCTTGGAGAGAAAATTTAGGTCTTCTATCAGGTCTTGTTGAGGTATGGCTAACTGGTTTACAGAGTTGATTTTTATCTAATGAGTCACGAGTTCGATCGCCACTCCACCTATCTAGTTTTGGGTTGCCATGTAGTATCATTAATCTTTACACAACAGTTGTGGATCATTGTCAATTGTATGAAACTGCATAAGTGCAACTCGCTCTAGTAGACCTTTTATTGTTAAGCATATGGAGCAGAATATAGAGGTTGGCATTTTTGGGCACAAATCGCTATTAATTCTCAGACTAAAATAGAATACATCTTCAGTACTCTTTTGTTTTCAATGACTTTTCAATTGATATCATTTCGTGATGGGAAATATTTTCAAATTACTCGAATTTTTGAAAAGTTGTAACGAATAACTATTAGTCAGGTCTCTCCAGTCATTTTTTACTTTTGACTAAACACTTCTCTACATTTATGATTTCTTCATATTATTTATTGGTAAAAATATTTTTAAAACAATCGAATTAGTAGGTTTGATAAAATTTTACCTTTGTTTGATGAGTGAAAGTGAAATGAAAATTTGGATTACGGCTGGATTCAAACCAGTGACCACCGGGTTTCTGGCCTGATGCTTTACCAACATACTTTTCTGTCGTACTTGAGAAGGGCGATATTTTTCGGCATATTTACAATCTTGAACCCTGTATTAATTGCTGTGAAAATAAATTCACCTTGGTGATGTGTAACATTCACCAGACTGAGAGAAATTGCCTGTTTAAAGTCATGGTAGTTATCTATTTAATGAGTACACATCAACTATGGTTTATTTTAAATATGCCTACTGTTCATAAATTATTATGTTTTCTTAGAGCAAGCTTTAAACATATCTCTAGAAATCAATAATTAAATTAATTGACCAATTGTGTAGAGTTCACTTACAAAGTGTACATGACTTGTAATAAATATTGAAATAAAATAAACATATTATTGATTATGTGCATATCTTATCTGAAACTGACTCAATCTTTATATTGTCTTAATGCATGTGAAGATCATGTTTTATCAGCTATGAGATTAATGTTCCATTTTGCTATGGTGTTGGTTTATTAGGTTCACATACCAACCATTGGACAACAATTAATATCAAGCTATCTTCAGAAGTGATTTCATCCTATCTACTTAGAGTACAGTTGTTAGGGCTGCATGTATCCCCTATATTCCATACTTGGATATATTTGAACTGTTTCACTTCGTGCTGTTTTTCCTGTGCATGGGTCATATTTCATATGACCCGCTATTGTTCTGACTGGCTCCTGACTCTAATTATTCCTTGCCTTTCATTGTTACTGTAAACTATTTAATAGGGTCCATTTTCATTGATAAACTCATCTAATTTCCAGTCTTTTGATTTCTGTTTGTAAATCACTTGGGTTGAATCGTCTCAACTCTCGACTATTAATCGTTAAGTATTTCGTTGGTTCTCACAGCTCTACATCGAGTGAGAGTACAGTGTATCCGCCTACATGTTAGTAGATAAGACAGCAACTATAGTTTGGTGATGATTGAATTGGTTGAAGATGCTTGGCTGGATATCATCTAGCCATCAGAAAAGTTGGCTTTTAGTGATTTTTCGAAGAACAGCACTAATACATTCTAAATATTGGATTGTCTTCAAGTTTATGATTGACTTTACAGTTTTTGCACCTCTGCAGAAATGCTATAAAGAAATCTAGTTGTTTATGAACAATTTAACAAGTAGATGCCATTTGAAAGTACTTTTACTATAACCAGCCCTTGTTTTATACTTGCCAAAAATGTTGATGTATATAAATTTGTGTAAAAAGAAGATTAGATCTTGAAGATAGACAGATCTATGACAAAGGAGATAGTATACCTTCTAAAACAGAATAAAAGAACTACAGATTAGTTTTTTCCTTTGATCTACTGCTCAACCTTTCAATAAAGAAAGTTACCCTTCATTTTCAGCTTTTTTTGTTTTCTTTCTGTAGCACTCTGATTTGCATGTTGCATACTTTTCAAAAGAAATTGGTTATTTTTGACTTATTTTTTGGTTGAATAAATTTCTTTGTATACAACTAGAATCTCATCGTTTATTCGACTAAGTTTACACTTAATTATAAAATTGTATACTCCAAGATTTCTAGTTATCTTTTTTTTCTGAATGAATACCATAGCACTGGACAACTGTTTCGTCCAACTAGTATGGGACTCCTGAGTAGTACGCACCCACTACCCACCTAGGGATCGAACTCAGGACCTTCAGGTTTCACGGCGAATGTGTTAACTATTCATCTCAAAAAATGCATTGTCTCAATATCTTTGAAAATCATGCCAGTAGTAGCTATACACTTTAACTCTTTAGTTAGATTATTTTCAGTGTGTTTTTATTTGGATAGAATTACGCTGGATTATCGTAGTTGTGTATGACTTACATTGTTTAAATATGATACTAGTAAAATTTAGTTACCTCTGAATAATCTTTAGTAGTTTAAGCATAACTCCGTTTTTATTCATATCAGTATCTGGATAACTGACTTTCTGGATGCTAAATATTCCTTGAAGCTAGACTGTGAAGATATGATATCCATACTTAGTAATGGCAGTACTGTCAACAATAATAATAGTAGCGTTACTGGGTGATGACTAAGGGTGGGATGAAAATTTGGACCGCGGTCGGATTCGAACCAGCGACCACTAGATTAAGCGGTAGTAATGCATCAAGAGTTTACATGGTAGTGGAACAAAACTCATGCAGTGAAATAAAAACCTGGTGAGCAGTCAGACCTCGTAGCTCAGTTGTTTGAGTATCGGGCCGGAAACCCGGTGATCGTTGGTCCGAGTTCGGCTGATGTTCGAATTTTCACTTCACTTTCAATCATCACCCAGTATAAATACTAGTCTTCCAAACTAGGGCCATCTCAGATGGTCAAAAATAATAATAATAATAATATTATTATTCTAAACAATTTTTGGTATATTTTGTTGTTTGCATTATCCCATCGTTGAGTGGATTCCACTGTTAGCCGCTATCCATCATCAGTATATGACTCGAACACAGGCAGTATCGTGGTATCCATCCAGGAGCTCATATGCCACCAGAGACCGACCACTTCAGTCCGATCAATGACAGGATATTACAAAGCAAGGACATTAAAGCTTTACCAGTAGGAGTGGCTGTCGCGACTCAGTGGCTTAGTAGATAACGCTACGGCATCTGAAGCTGTCGGTCCCGGGTTCGAGTCCTGGTGGGAACAACATTGCTCACTGAGCGGAAGGTACATCCGGCTGATGAATCCCAAATAGGACAAAGTGTGCGTCTTGGATTTCCCTCCTAATTACCAAATAGACTAGAACATAGTGAACATGTAGGTAGTATCGAAGCCTCTGCATAGGAACCCATTATCAACCGAGGTCGAGCAATTCGACTCAGTATAGCACCGAGAAATTCCTGGTATCAATAAATAAGACAAACTTGTTTCTTCACTGAACTTATTTGTTGATGATTTCTACAGTTCCAAATAAAATCCGGTCTAGATAAGTGGGTCATAACCGAGAAACTGACAGCTACAAACAGCTTGTTTAATTGCCATCTGACCGCATGAAATCATAGAAACAACAATGTCACTTATCAATTAATCGACTTTTATTCGCTACTAAGTTGACAGAGGAACTTCCAGTAAGTTGAAGATGAAATTTGATTCATTGATCGTAGCGACTAAACAAGTCTTTCAAGTGAGTCTATGCATTTTTCAGTCCATTTACAAAGAGAAAGTCGCTACTTACTTATAGCAAATCTGTATGGGAAGGAATGCAATCATAAATTGCTAAGTAAATTATTATAAGACGATTTTTATATTCCGACGAAGTGTTAACATTAAATGATTACCTTGGTCACATCAAGGTGAAATTTTGAAAAGGAAGAATAAAAGATTGGTTGCTAATCGTATCTAATGAACTTCGTCGTTCGCTGTTGATAATTTCTATGTAGTATCTGACTTTGAAAGCAGAATTAATGAAGCTCTGTCAGTCACTCAGTCAAGTCGAGAGTCACGATTGATAGTCTTATTATATGATGAATTGATCAGAGTTAAAACGTTTCATCCGTTATTCATAGACTTCATGTAAACCGGAAGGCTTCAAGGCCCTGCCGCCTATCCCACTCGGAAGTCATGGATACTTCCTACTAAGCAGTCCCGAACAAGAATTTAAGAATGTCTCCAGTTATACGACTACTACTGAAGATTAAAGTTATCCTCAGATCACGAATTTACTTAAACTACATTTTCTACTTGATCATTGTAGCTTTGTAATGCTTTTATGAACTTTTGGGTAGGTTGTGCATTCACATAGACTTTGCTATGGTTGAGAGGAATGACAAAATGCAAATTCAGTCTTTTCAAGTATTATTTTCGAAGGCATATCCGTTTACCTCCATCGACTGTATGATACAAAACGGTTGTAATAATGCAACCCGACAATATAAAAGTTCATGTATTGGACTGTGATGTTCAGGCGTAGTTTGGTGAATGAGGATTCTACCAAGCTACTTGATCAACTTAGATGACATTGACTAATGTCCTGTCATCAAGCTCCCAGTTTTTCAAGACTATCTGATAAAAGTTTACGTAAGAGATACTTTTTTTCCATCCTAATCTTGAGGTTTAATTTAACAATGAAGGTTACACAGTGGAACATTACTAGGCTTTCGGTGGTCTGCGCATGGGTGACTCGAAATTACATGAGTACTATAAAAATCCTCGACTTTGCAAAGCTATTCATAATATAATCCGTTTGTATGAAAGACAATATCCCTCGACAGGCCACATCCATGTGTATCTACCAGTTCACCTGCTCCTGTGGAGCAAGCTACATCGGCCGTAATCAGAGACTGGTGTCAACACGTATACGAGAACATATTCCGGCCTGGTTTTATTAGGGTCAAAGGAAATGCATCAGAAGTTCAATCCTTGAGCATTTAATCGATTCCAATCATTCAGCCGACCCAAACAAGGATTTCAAGGTTGTCTATCGAATTCGCCTTAACACTTCACGTTTCCTCCGTGTTCACCTCCTAAAAACAGCAGAGGCCTTGGCTATCCATAAACTGAAGCCTGACCTTTGTGTGCAAAAGAAGTACGTACAGTTTTTTGTTTCTATCTTGGCCTTAATTTATTTTAGTCTTGGTAGGCTTTGTCCTTTTTTCGTTTTTCACCCTCTTCCCCCTTTTTTTGTCAGATTAATCTTTGTACTCTTATATCGTCATTATCACTGTGTTTTTTGTATTTATTTGTTTCCGGTGTTATTTCATTTGATCTGCCTAATAATCGCAACTTTTTACAAAACATTTTCAATTTACTCCAATTAACTTATCTCAGTTATATTACCTAATCATTTGATTGTTGATTAACGTTCTCACCCCTTTTAATCTA
Source organism: Heterobilharzia americana (assembly GCA_944470555.2). Lineage (NCBI taxonomy): Eukaryota > Metazoa > Platyhelminthes > Trematoda > Strigeidida > Schistosomatidae > Heterobilharzia > Heterobilharzia americana. The sequence continues at coordinate 28,195,752 of OX104129.1, read as the reverse complement.
TGTGCACTTTTTGTTGTCATTTGACCTTTACGTCATCAACTATCAACATTATAATTATCACCAGTATCATTATTATTGTTTCAACCCCTCATTATTTCAGTTAAATCTTCCTCACGGATTACAGTCTTTAAATATCATATATGTATGAGAATGTACAGCCTGAGAATAAATTCGTTGAAAAGAGTCCTCTTCGCTGAATATCTTGTTTTTGATGTCACAATGCGAATAATGAACGTATTATAGCTGCTTGCATAAACAGGGTCAATTTGCAAATAACCTATTAGCTACGTAGTCTACGTTGAGTTTTTTTTTTAGCTGTTTAGTTTTCCAGCTGCATAACTGTGGTATCAATAGGGTTTTTCAAGTTGTTATTCATCGAAGACTGACATCAGTTGGAGGAACAAAGGAAACCTGGGAGCACTGGACAGCTGTTTCGTCCTAGTATAGGACTCCTCAGCAGTGCGCACCCACGACCCCACCAGCAGGGATCGAACCCTCGACCTTCCTGCGACCATACTAGGACGAAACAGCTGTCCAGTGCTCCCAGGTTTCCTTTGTTCCTCCAACTGATGTCAGTCTTCGATGAATAACAACTTGAAATATTTCCAAATCTCCACAACCCCCTCAAAATTTAATAGGGTTTTTGTTGGAAATTATCTAATTAAGATCACAAATTGTGGTCTCTGATGTAAGTGTCATGATCTAACCGAAATATTCTACTGAACAATATTAGTAGCTATAATCTATTCATTTATAAAATAAATACGTTCAAACTGCGCATAAAATTATGTTATTCTAGCAAACAACTCTCTACCTTAGTGAAATGTTTGTCTACATAGTTTATTCTCTCTCCTTTCAATGACCTTTTTCCTGTAGATTCTATATAGGTATGAGTCATTCTGAATGAAGCGGCCATCGCTTCTTATCAGCCCATCAAGGTTGTTCGGTTATCTGACTTGTTTAAGGTCACAAACAGACTACTGACTAATTTTCTTCCCGATGCTTAAACTAGATTAAATGGCCCATTGATTTTTTCTTCACGGTTAGTCTTCAAAATGATTTTAGTTCTATCCCTTACGCACATTAGTCACTCCAGCTGTGATTATAATACTTCCCTTATCTATTCATCCCAGATATACTTCACTTTAGTGGTTTTAAGCTGTTGTGAGAGCTGTAGTTTACAATGATTAGTCACTGGAATGTAAACAGTTTTATGTTGTATAGTCCTGAGTGCTCACCTAATTCTATCTAGGAGACTCATTATCGCAGTGCACTTTTATATACCTTAGATTGTGTGAGGCATTCTGAACGAAGCCCTGGATTACCTAGGTTGCGTGCTTGTTAGCGCTCGTCAGCAAGGCGTATCTGCAACTTCCAGGAGACTGATGTTGCTTATGAGATTCTAATTCGTGTCATTCAGTGTTGCAGTCAGCGACCTCAGTGGTTGCCTTCAATCAAGGAACTGTGGTTTCGATCGTATATCTGTTTTGCACTAGTTACTATTTAAGCGTGTGATGACTTATACAGGTTGCATTCTTCGAAAAAAAACGCTTTCCACGCAGTCACGAAGCATCAGAATTTTATTTTCCTACTTCACTGGGACTTGGCAAACATTATATTATAGCAATTCATTGGTTTCCTTTGCTATGGTTGCACAAGATCCCCTTGTAGTTGGTAAAGTCTTCTCATCTGGCTAATTTTGTTTCTGACTGAGGTTATACATGTTTTGATTTTCATGCATGCTGCAAATTTCACAGTGCATCAGCTTTGTGTGTGACCAAGTTTACGTATTAATCGTCTTAGTCATTTGGATGCAAATTCGTACTAAACAGACCACCATTAACGTCTAGTAAAAGATCAGTTCTTATTGACAAATCCGCTATTATGTAGTATTTCTTGCCTTCCTTCGTGGGAGCAGACGAAAAATAAGACCTCTCATATATAGATTTACTTCATACTTAATACAGAAGAGCCGAAATATTACCTAGATTATTCTACATAAGACAGTATTCTTTTATTTTAAGACAGAAAATATAGTAGGACCTCACACACAAGTGCATCGGTTCAAGTTACCACACTTCACAGTAGTATACAGAGAACAAGTGAATAGGATAAGACTGATATCAAGATAGAAAAAGGTGTTGCTGGGTGATGATTGAAAGTGAAATGAAAATTTCAACCGTGGTTGGATTTTAACCAGCTACCACCAGGTTTCCGGCTCGATGGTCTACCAACTGAGCTAAGAGATCCAACTGCTGACCAGTTTTTTATTTCACTTCTGATCATCAAGGATGTATGAGAGGAGAATAAATTTGAAAATTAAAGTTAGTCAAAAAAACTCAAGCTTTGGAAGACATGAAAGAGTGAATATATCTAAGTCTTTGTAATCGATTTTCAATCATTTCATCACGAATCTTCAAACACTGATTCCTTTGGTTTCATGGATCCAAGCCAAGCAACATACACCCCACACGACTAGGACCAACAGTTAGAGATTTTATGAACTGGTGCAACATCTCGGTATGACCACCCTGAACCCTTTTCCAACCCAACCCAAATTCTCCTAACATTGTACGTTGAGGTAAGCGGTGACTCGGTATACGTGGTAGACGTCCAAGTCACATGCAGTTATCGTAATTTACCTAAACATCAGTGACTTTTTAACCTAATTATGATGTTTACAGTTAATACTTATGCAAATGTCACACTTTACTTTTAAAGTCGTTAATTGTTACATAATTTTTCAAATTATGTAACCTACATAACTGTTCAGTGCTCTTTCTACACCATATTGCATATTTATCTCTAATCTGGGTATCGAAAATATCTTACAATGTATCGTACATACGGTGAGATTGCTAATGGGATTGTATAGGCACGATTGAACCTGTCTTAATATGGTTCAATTCGTCTCACAGGTGATAGTCTCCATTTAACCCTATTCTCTGCAGTCTTCAAAACCTGGTGCTGCGACTGCCCAATGGCTTTCATTTCTTCTTCACATGATCTCCTCCATGTCACCCTTGGATGCCCAACTCGTCGTTTCCCTTTTGGATTCCACTCGAGGGCCTGGCCTGATGCGTGATGTCTCCAAACGGTCTTCTCAGTGTATGCCCAATACATCTCCACTTTCTTCTGCGTATTTATTAGGCGATGGGTTCTTGGTTGGTTCGTTACCAGCCGGAGTTCCTCCTTGCTTATTCTTGTTATTCTCGCCATCCATCTGATCTTCAGCATCGAGTGAGCGTAGGCGTAGGCGCCACCTCTTGATGAGGTATATCTGTAGTTTGTTGGAAATGCTTTTCGTAACGCGCCAAGTCTGTCAACCATCACATGGAAGCACTGACTTACTTGGCTGAATTAGTGTTGAGAATCCACATCTTGTTCACGCTTTATACTGACTGCAGTGCAGTGCAGTAGATCTCCACACTGATTTCAGACTAATAAAGGCGTATCTTGCTGTCTTTCCGATCGTGGCTGGTTTTGACATCCTCATGTGTGCGTGTGCCACCTGTAGTTGAAACGATGCTGCCTAGGTAGGCAGGTAGGTGAAAGAGACAACTTCCTTCAGATTTTTCCCGTTGATGGTGATTGGTGCTTGATGTTGGTTGATTGGTTGGGTATCTTCATCGTCTCTGTCTGTATTTCTTAGTTAATATAAACTGACAGTCCAGTTTTGTGCCATTGAAACTGTGGTAAATAAAGTTAGACTGTAGTACGAATGATTGAAAATACTCTGAAGGATAACGTAATATGTATGTCTTGCATGGGTGATCGTAGTTCTGTTCTACGCTTATTATCACACAGCCATATTTAATGGATAAGGCATTTTAAGACATTTTGTTCGACAGCCTAATTTTCCACAATTGCTTGTGGTAGGCAACAACGTCATGTAAGCAGTCTTACGATTCACTAGCATTGAGTGTTTTGAGAACAAATTTTGAAGATTCACACATATTTGAAAATACTTTTAAATAAATCCTCATGTCTGATCATTTTATTCACTGGATGGGTGTAAAGGTGATGAGAAAGCTACAGGGTAAACACTAAGTTCATACTTCTCTTTCACCCTTCATAAAAGCATTTTTTATAGTTCATATTTTTGTGTAACTTACGGTGTGCATCCTAACACTACTTAAATTATTGCCGTATTTGTGTGGTTACTTTATATCTGCATTAACTTGACTAGCGGTGTTTCATATCAGTGATTTCGTGATTTGTACAAGGAATGAACGGTCGATGATTTCTTCATTTCGGCAAACTAGCACTTTGAAGTCTGGTTTTGAATCGTAAAACCTTATCATTATCGTATTCAAATTAATCTGCTTTCATTTTATTACTGTATGCACTGTCATGGACAAATAATGAATGATTACTGATAGAGTGTTCTTCGACTTCCAACTTGAAGTTGCATGGAAACGTATTCTACAACCTTTTGCAAATTAATGCAGTAGGCAATGAGCCACACCTTATTGTTTAATGGTTAAAGATACTACTAGTCGCTCAAACCTCAGCAGGCGAAGCGGGGTTCCGATCTGTAACCCGTTGGTTGGAAACCAGGTGCCTAGAGGAATGACCGATAGATTCTACCTTGACATGCTGGTCGGGATTACATATCACGATAACCAAACAAGCTATACTGGTGAAGCACCTGTTCCTTCAAGGTCATACCATGACAGAAAGGTTAGTTGGATGGTAGTAGCACAAAAAGTAGTTGCCATCAGCTTTAGTTACTATGCTGTGATGGTGGTTCAAAGGGTAGAGCCGTACTGCTGCTGGATAGGACGTGACAACAGTAAGATGTTTCACTTGGATGACCAACAGTGCTAAGAGAAGTGAGGTTAGAAAAGTTTTACTCTGCAAATAGCATAATCCTCTCTATTTCACGGCATATCGGAGATGGCGATATGAGTTCTTGGTCATATTCGAGGAAAGCAAGCTGAAACCTCAAACTTCTAAAAGGTTAGGTGTATCTGACGTCTAGCAAATTTCCCTTGGACTCTATGGTCATACATTAACCCTTCTTTTTGAATTGTCTGAAGGGGAACCAACATTCCACGCTTTTATGTAGCAAAGAAGTGTCAACTGCCTCCCATGTTTGCAGCAGTATACAAAGCAAATAAAAATAAAAGTGGACTGCGATAAAGCGCTAGTGGTAATTTACTTGACTGTGGCTAGCGAAGGAAGCCAGGACTCGTGTTTCGTTCGATTTGGAACTAGTTGGCTGGGTATACCTGCACCCACTGAGACTCGAACTTCGTACCGATTGCTTCAAACTCCAAGTCGTTATCCATTAGGCCACTAAGGTGCGATAGCCACTATATACCAAAAGAAGGAGAACAATTCGATTTAATATAACAAAAGAGAATTACAAGTATATCGACTAAAAGTTGTAGAAATGCTAATATTTGAAGATTTTTGTCTTGTTTCATTGTTAGGAGTTTAACTTGCTAAAACTGCTTTATATTTGGTTTTTAATCGAAGATATTCACTTTAGGATAATGACTATTTATCCAATCTACTATTTATACTCAGAATTTAATTAGTTGGTCATAAAGTCATGTTTAAATTAGGTCACATTTTGTGTATTCCATTCAATAAGTTTTTTTTTCTTTTCTTTTTCATTTTAGCAATTCATACAACATGGTTGCAACTGAATTTCTTGGTTATGTTCAATCATTTTCTGTATGTAACTATGTTGGATTTGAGGATTTAGCTGATCGAGCAAATTTTCAATGGAATGTTATTATCTTACTTTTGTGTATGATATTGGTAACATTAAGACAGTATTTTATGACTCCATTGGTGTGTTATTTGCCAACAACAGTCAGTGGAGTGAATGCAGATTCGTATATCACCAATTTATGCTGGATTGAAGGCACATTTCCTATTAATCTTACATCTGGAATTGTACCTCATAAATTACAAGACTGGGAGGCGCTTCGACCTCAACAAATGAGTAGGTTTCTCTAATTTTACTTTACTACTGCTTACTGTAATTGTTGGTATCTGTTATCATTATGAATGGTGTTGGATTTATGTTACGTTACCCATCATCTTATGCATCCATATGACTTCTGACTTGAATTCATGAGAAATCATAAATTAATCTCAACAGACAGAAAAGTCGGATTCTAGATTTCTGTGATTATCTAATGTGTGACTTTAAAGACCACCATAGCGACTGCTGAAATGACCATTCAGGCTTCGATACTTCACCTAGGAAAATACTTTTCCATAAAATAAATGAATGTAATTGGTTGTCACATCAGTTACTAGGGCGGCCTTTAAAGTCATCCATATCTGATCGGTATCGTAGAGATTAAATAAAAAGAAAGTATGCTACACTATACTCATATAGATATAACTATTTTAGAACAAGTTTAAAGGCCACGCTAGCAACTGCTGGAATAGCCAATCAGCTTTCGATATTTCGTCTGAGAAGGCAGTTATTCTAAAAATGACGAAAAGTGATTGGTTGTCTCAGCAGTTGCTAGGGTGACCTTTAAACTCCTATTTTATACATACACATATTCTGAGTATTAAACTATGACTACTATATGAACGTACTATACACCTACCAAATGCAGTTCAGAAGCACGTTTAGGTTAGATTTTAGCGTTAATTTCAAAGATACTTAATTCCCACTATTATCTGTCATTATTGAATCATTTTGTTGACTTATTATTATTATTCAGGTTTATTAACGTACTTATAGAGATCATTCTCTGATCATCTGGCTTTAAGGAGATTGGTCCTGTCACAGGGGAACCGTTATTACATCTACAGCATGCAAATAATATATTCCTGTTAGGTGAAGATGCAGAGTCTTCTAGGACGCGTTTCTCACCACCGAAATGTAAATCGGTGCTCCAGGACTGATCCGCTTTGATGTTTTGTCTCACAGTAAGAGGTGCAATTATTGAATGCATTGACCACTTCCCTTAGCTAGACAGTCGGACCCACCGCCCATTAAGTACTTGAGGAAATCTCTGCAAGGATAGCTTTCGCCAACTTATGCCATTTTGTGGCTCTACAATAATGCCCAATTGCCTATTAGGAGTCGAATGTATTACACTGCAGTTTGCCTGATTCTACTATATGGTTGAGGCAATTATAGGCACAGAACATGAGGAGACTTCACGTTTTCGACCACGATCGGCTTCGTAACGTAGGCCGTGTGTTGTAGTGTCACCACTTTAATAACTTTTAAGTCGGACATAGGTTTTCAAACAGAAAAGTAAAGTCATTTAGTGAGGTCGTGAACCTTCATTGACTGAGATGGCTGGGATATTTGTTATACATGCCTATTCACTGCCCGCCTTATCACACAATGTTAGCTGAAGTGTGTTCAGGCTCGAAAAAGGCTAGAAATGACCAGAGTAAAACATGGAATCAGTCCGTGAATGCTTCGGCTGTTAGTCTGAACAGTGTAAGGAAATGCAGACCTCTTGGGCGGGAAATAGTGGTTGGAGATTGGGTGATATAGCTCAGAATCGATATCAGGGGTGCAGATGTACCCATACATTATCTTCATGTTAATCTTCATACTGAATTTCAGTATTGTCTCATTGCTTCTTTTTATTTTAGCAAAACTTTCTACCACTTTTGACTGCTTCCTTCTTTTTTCTTTATCTTTCATCTTAGTGGACTCTCGCTCGATTCGCTGATATAAAGTGTGGGAAGCTGAACCGTTAAGGAATAATGCTAAGTTCTGTGTTGATGTTGTGTTTGTCTGTATTTCCTTCACTCACAAAAGTTATCTGTGGTGCAACCTCGATATCTGATCGTTTATTAAGAGTCGAGTGTACTATGCTGCAGTTTACTCTGTTCTACCTTATATCTGGGGAACAGCTATTAAAGGTAGAAGACATGAGAGAAGGCTTCAGGTGTTTGATCACCGTTGCCTTCGTAGCATAGGCTGTTTCTCGTAGTGTCGCGATGTGAGTAACACAGAAGTCCGGTGTAGAGTTTTAGGTAAGAGAGAGGTAAGATACACACTTTCCTCGTCTTAACCGCTATACTGAAGCTGATCATCTCATTCTTTCTTCCTCTCTTTTACTGCTTTCTACTTCTTCTAATTGATTTTCCATTTCCTTCTTCATCTTCCATTTTATTGCCTCGTTACTTGATGGATTGATGTGAGATGTGGCAAATTGGACCGTTACACCGTAATGCCTGGTTGTATGTTGATTTTGATGATGATGATAATCTGTGGTATGGTTCTGTAGTATTTCTAGTTAAAAATTTTGAATATTTGTGCATTTAATAGCTGTCAAACGTCATGCAATTATTTAGTTTCCTTTCTGCATAAATACACGATTCTTTAGCTTACTCAAAATAGACAGTTAAACTGTTGAAATACTTGAGCAGATTAAAATATATGGAATTAAAGTAGGCGAGTATGTAGGATTCAAATTTGGTGATCGTAGAAGAAAATGTTACCGATCGATTTTCAGCTACTTATAACTGTTAACAATATGTGTTACATAGCATCATGATTGTATACCGAATGCTTTACTCGACAGAAACAATGACTAGGCTTCAAGAGATGACTTCGTTATGTTTCCATATCATTATCACCTAATGAAAACTCTATAGCCATTTTACAAACAATAAATCAAGTCGGTTGTGTTACGGTTAGCAATATCATCTGACTATTAAAACGTCATTTGTTTCAGAAAGATTTGAACCAGTAAACTGCTAGTTGAAAGTCTAGTACCTCCTTCTATAGGCTACAACTAAAAATTCATAAAACATTTTCTCTCTACCTTTTACTCCTTCTCTAATGCATGAATTGATTGCCATTTCGCATACTAATACCGTTAGCTTGATTGAAGGATATATTTTGAGATGAATAGGGATTTTTTAGTTTAAAAGTACTATTTATCATAGATTGATACCAGTTGGGGGAACCATTGAAAATCTGGGAGCACTGGACAGCTGTTTTGTCCAACTAGTATGGGACTCCTCAGCAGTACACACCCACGACCTGGCTAGGGATAGAACTCAGGACATTCAGGTTTCACGGCGAACGCATTAACCGGGGTCGTGGATGCGTACCGCTGAGGAGTTCCATACCAGTTGGATGAAACAGCTGTCCAGTACTCCCAGATTTTCAATGGTTCCCCAACTCATGTCAGTCCATGATGAATACTACTTGTGAAGGATTTATTGTTGTTCAAATTACATGATTAACTCAGATAGTAAATCCATTGTACTAGTAAAAAGATACTGTTTAGAATAGCAATGTGAGTAATTTGTTTTGACATTTAACTTTTTCTAGCTGGTGATTTAGATCAAGGTATAAACATTTCTACTGTACACTACCTATCAATGAATACACTAGTGTTTATTAATATTGTTAACCAAAAGAAAACTTTAGCTTATTCATACTTCTAATGACTTATTGAGAGGATTTTGTCTAATATCAACGTTACAAGTTAAATTCATTATCCATTATGAAAAATTTATTGAGTATTACTAATACACTACTTTTACTACTAATGTTATGTTTATCAGTATAAAATAAGATAAAGTACCTTCATTGAATCGATAAATTTCATGTTTTATTTCTTCTCTCTCCAATGTACATTGTCTTTTGACTGACTTAAACACGCATACACTTATATTACATAACTATATAACATACATTATATTATGATTTCAATTCAACTACCAGCAGAATTTGTTTTTCGATTATTTCTTTATACAATAACAGACTATCTGCTGACAATGACCTCAATAAATAGAAATGTTTTGACATTTCTTATGATATTAGTGTGTTAAAAATGAGAAATAATCATAGTGTAAGCATATAAATTATGTAACAGCAACTTTTGGCTTGTCTATTTTTATTTCTGATAAGAATGAAGTGTTTTGATTGGTGCATAGTTGAAATAGACACTGATAATAAATTTCGCTTAACAAGTTACACACAGACAGTGAAATTCGTTTTTTAACAGTTGGTTATATGAAGTCTTTAAGAATAATGATCTGTAATCATCAGTTAGACTGATTGACCTGTGTCAGCTGTAGTTTCTCTACAACAACATAATACCTCTGTATAGTCACTTACTGAAGGATATGACAAAATGTTTTATTTCAAGTTGTTATTCATCGAAGACTGACATCAGTTGGAGGAACAAAGGAAACCTGGGAGCACTGGACAGCTGTTTCGTCCGACCAGTATGGGACTCCTCAGCAGTGCGCACACACGACCCCACCAGAAGGGATCGAACCCGCGACACTCAGGTTCCGCGACCAGCGCGTTACCATTGAGCCACTCGGTCACAATCCAATGCTCCATATTTCCAACTTCTGTTAGCTCACGATATATAGCGCAACCGCCACCCAATGTCAACTCTGAGTATTTGTCCTCATGGCCATCAGGCTTTGACTCCACCGGTCACGACTTGTCATTGGAACTTCGGGAATACTTCTCGAAGCTAATCACCAACGAGCACTAGTTCAATTAAATTTTGAGGGGGTTGTGGAGATTTGAAAATATTTCAAGTTGTTATTCATCGAAGACTGACATGAATGAATAACAACTTGAAATATTTCCAAATCTCCACAACCCCCTCAAAATTTAAACTGTTTTATGATAATGGCCATAACAGAACTAATTTGACCAAAGCATCCTCCAAAGACTTGGAGGAGCTTTACAGCACCGGTCAAATTTCTACCTTCCTACTAACCTAATGTCGTTTTTCTTTAAAGCGGAAATTTTTACTTACATCTCATTATCATTATATTCCTTGAACTGAATGTGATCTTGACACCGCTCCTTATATAGAGGATTCTAGCAATTATATTTCATTATTGAAGATCGCTTACTCAAACACTTAATATTTTATCGAAATGTTCAAAGAAGCTATCCAGTGAGGTTGTTACATTAATTAGTGCCCATCAAGGATATTCACTTTGTTACTGATGTACTTTTTTTTCCACGTAACTTTATTTCCACTGACTTTCTAAGGATTGACCTTACTCTCACTTATCTCATGGTGAACGAATAGTACACAGATAATGTAATCTTGTTAGATGATGTTAACAAGTTCTACAAACTTCTGAACATCCTGAACATTAATCAATGTTTACCTTGTCATGCATGCAAATTATTGCTGTATAGATGCTGAATCTCCTAATAGTACGCTAAGTGATGAACTGTATTGACTATTTTGCTTATTTGTGGAGTTGCAGCAGTTTAGATAGGTTTCTAACCGACGAAATCTCGGTACATGTTACGCAGATAACACACTTGCTAGGGATTGAATTCAGTGTCCTGTGGAACGACGATACAACTATTAAGCGTGAATGATTTTAAAAGACTTTAGGTACTTAGTTAGGATTGGTTTCTCAGCGTCGCTTCCATGTGATGCAGGTTCTTTGTAAGCATTGTGAAGATTATATGTTGTAAAGCATTCGATATGAAACTTAAATAAGTTAATGAGGTTCTGAACCTTTATCGATTGAAGTGATGAGGATATATTGCTTACATGTTGTAACCACTGAATATATCAAAATTTTATTGTTCAATAGGGAAGAAGTAAGATCAAGAGGCTTTTCTTATGTTCAATCCATAAAGTCTTAGACTCTTGTTTTGATTTGCATAGACAATTCGAGTTTTTCAAAATCAATGGTTGAAGGCTTGAAGTACAATAGCTTAGTGTAGGTTTCACTTTTGTTTCCTAAATATTCTTTTATGCACAACGTTTCCTCTTTGTAACTGCTCGTTTTTGTTTCTTACGACAACTGGCTGGCACCAGCACTTTCGTTTCTGTACTTTCCGTGATGTAGATTTATCTTGTGTATTGATGTGAAGCATGGCAACTCTGGCTGCTGTAGACATACCAGATCCTATGTTGTTCATATGCTTGGTGGTGACTAAAGTTATCGGTTACAAATTATGGCTAGAAATAAACAATAACCACGCCTTTGATGTAGCCCTATATGGTAGGTCTAAACACCATCGAGCAGTTAAGAACGAAGTACTAGAAACCAAAGGGTTATACTATCATTTACTTTGATATAAACCTGTTAGCTACCATAGTAGTTTTGATCAACCTTTTCTTTGAGATATTGCCTACTGAGAGGAGCAAGAAGATATGAACCATTTAATTCCTATCTGATGGCTCAATGGTAATGTGCTAGCCGCGGAATCTAAAGGTCCTAGTGGGATGGAGTGATGGGTGCTCACTGCTCAGAAGCCTCGTACTACGACGAAAATCAGGTGTCCCCATTCATCACAAAAGTGCATTACTGTGTACTGCTCATTAGTGATATGCTTCTAATGAGAAGTAGTCATGATCTTTGGAGTCAACCGGTCGGAAAGGAAGTAGAAGCCATCTGAAGACCTTGGCTGATAGTTGGGCTATATCTCAAATTGAACTTCTTCCCGGTGTCTGAATGGTTAATGCGTTCGCCGTGAAACCAGAAGGTCCTGAGTTGCATCTCTAACCGGATAGTGGGTGAGTACTGCTGGAGAGTCCTCTACTTAAGATGAGACTGCTGTCTAGTGATGCCAAGTTTTCAATGGTCCCCCAAACGATGTCAGTCCGTGGTGAATACTACCTGTAGACTATTATTTGTCAGTTTCAAATACTTACAAGACATATGTTGTTTTGACTTTTTAGTATCAAGTCAACTTTAATTTGATAAGCCAGCAAATAATAAGATGTTAGGTTTTTTAACTGAAATAGCAGAACATAGCCATTATAATTCAGATGCTGGCAATTCATATCCTGTTATAACATCGACTTTCGTTTACCTCCGAATAATTTTTAGCTGGAGAATCAATTATAAAACGTTAAAGTGAATATATTCATTCTTTTTTCCATTCCCCTTCAATAGATTACTATCAATGGGTACCATTAGTACTTGGCTTACAGGCTATCTTGTATTATTTACCACGCATAATTTGGAGTATATTTACATACAATCGCACTGGAACTGATTTACAAAATTTAATACATCAAGCCAACTTAATTACAAAAGAAGATGGTGAAAAAAGGCAAAAAATGGTCCAACATATTTCTAAAACACTGGAATTATTATTATTTAGTCGTCGTGAATACCGTAGTGGTGACAGTTTAGGTGCTTCATTTCGACGTTCAATGGCTTTTATGCCTGGTAAACATCATGGGAACAACTTAGTCTATGCATATTTGGCAGTCAAAGTTTTATACTCCGTCGTTGGATTTTGTCAGTTGTATATGATGTACGTTTTCTTACGTTTTGATTCACGTGAAGGCTATTGGTTATTTGGTCTGCGTGTTCTCTCTGATATTATACATGGAAAACAATGGTCAGAGACACAAGTATTCCCTCGAGTTGGAATGTGTAGACATACACTTCAACATGTTGGCGCTAGTAATATACTATTTGCTCAATGTGTTCTACCAATCAACATGTTGAATGAGAAAATTTACATATTCTTATTCTTCTTTCTTGGTTCAGTCATGGTGTTGACTATGCTAAGTATACCACTTTGGTTGTATCGTATGGGACTGAAAAAGCGTCAGCGACACTTTGTACGAAGATTTTTAAAAATTGCCGATGTTTATGACCGTGATGATCCAAAAATATCTCTTCTTATAGATCGATTTATGGCTGAATTTTTGAGACAAGATGGACATTTTATCCTACGTATGCTGTCTATGAATGCTGGAGATTTAGTGACTGTAGAGATTGTTTGTAATTTGTTTGCAGATTACAAGAAACGTTTTATTGGGATCGATTTCCGTGGTCCACCTATCAAACCTAAATCGCATAAATACCATGATTATGATGGTTATTTGTCACATCATCCACATGATATTCCAAATGATCTATCAAGATCGAATAATATCGATAGAAGTCATAGCGGATTCATGAGTTTACGATTGGAAGAGGGAGGTATGGCAAATTTACGTCAGCGTCCAGTTCCATCTGCCCCACTAGTATCAGAAAATATTGTCCCACCAGCGTATCAGTATCCAGCGGGAATGAAAGATGGAGAGATCTATCCAATAAGTGTGGTACGTAATATGCCACGTGATGGTTCTGTTGAACCGATCAATAATGTCACTAATGCCAATCAATATACTCCAAGAAAACTCGATGACAATATGATTGTCAATGAGAAAGAACAGACGAAGAAAGTTCCTCATTGTGTTCCGAGTGAAGTATGATGATGGTTTTTGTCTTCATTCATTGACGAGAAGAAAGACACCAGTCGTGTAAAGTCAACCCCTCCCCCCTATCCATCTACGTTTCTTTTTCCTTTCTCTACAATGTTCACATTTAAATCGTTATGTTTATATGTGCATGTAATCTAGGCTTTTGTGTTGTATTTTGTGTCTAAGACAAACAAATTATCGATCTCTTTGTTCTCAATAATAGTTTCTTTTCTGTGTATGGATTTATTTATCTAACCATGGAATAATGTTGGACTATTCCAAGTGAAATACTGGATAGTACACAATCTGTGTCATATGTCACCATCGCTAGTAGTATCACTACCATTACTACTACCACTACTACTACTACTACTTATGTAACCACCACTACTTGTACAATTACTATCGATGTTAATGAGTGAATTGGCGTTTCCCTCTTCGTTATATATTCAAGAATATGTCTCCAATTACAGTGCAAAATACTAAAACTGACCAACTTATGATGATGATACTAATAATAATAATAATAATAATAATAATAATAATAATAATAATAATAATAATATTAATGACAGTGGTAGTGAAAGTAATAGAAATAAAGTTTATGAACAGTTTGTATTTCACGTATTATATCTACATGTTTGTGTGTAGTTTGAACAATGTTCAGATCACTTTCTGTCTATTCAGACTTAAATGTTTCTTTTTTTCTAGACTGGAGTTGTATTATAATTATGCTCTTTTTGTATACAAATTTTTGTTTTTAATTTTGTAATAGTAGTTTTGATGTGTTTTTCTCTTTCTAGATATACAGCTGGGTTTAATATTCTATAAATGGTTTAAATATGTATTCTGAGTTGACATTATATATTACATAGTGAAATTTTTAATTGTGTTAGATGATAAATTTTTATTTGAAGAAAGAAAGAGGGAAAGGTTGAAGTTAATGATAAGGTTCTTTTTGATAGTTGCTTACATGAACTTACTTAAATTTGGGTTAATAATTTGTGAGAATAACTGTTAGAAGATAATTAGGTGTCAACTGTTATTGATTCTGAGTCAAGCTATCTATGATTATTAAATACCCCTTTTTTGTGTTATATATTATAGTTATCGATTAAGATTGAAAATACTGCTGATAGTTTTTAGGTGTCTTCTATCATCATCTTCCAGCATGAACTGACATCAGGTGGAGAGATGTTGAAAACTTAGGAGCATTGGATAGCTGTTTCGTCCTAATGTGGGACTCTCATTAGCAGTGGACACCCATGACCCCGTCAGGGATCAAACCTAGAGGAGTTACTCAACGACGGCATTCAATCTAGCTGGCGCTTTATCGTGAACTGATAGAAGTAAGAAATATGCACCAATAGATTCCGATCCAGTGATTCAATGGTAACGTGCTGGCGGCGGAACCTAGTGGTCCTGAGTTCGATCCCCGATGGAGAGGGTCTATGAGTTTGTATATACTTCTGACGAAACAGCTATCCAGTGCTCTCAGGTTCCCAATGTTTCTCTAGCTGATATCAGTACATGATGAATACCAATCTGAAATCAACATGAACTGTTCACGTCTCAGATGTTCGACTAGTTTAGGTTTTCTGCTTGAATTCCTCGTAGGTTTCTGCAGTATTTGTAAAAATAAAAGTGAACAAGTCATGCTTTCATTTAATGACCAGGGTGTTTGTTTGAAGTGAAATACATTTCCAGTATTCTGCAGGTTAACTGATTTCTCGATGGTATTTTATTGATTATGCAAACCATGTTGAGTATCGTGGCAGGCAGTTTGTTAATTTGTTAAATAAATACCAGGAGGGTATTATGCTATGAAAATAAAAGTTCAACTTATCAGTCCAAATGTTCAATAATCTAGTAAGACAAATTTGCTGATACACTTGTTTCTTATATTGGACAGCTTTTGTATGTCTTCCGTAATATATTAAGTAATAGACACTGTCGATATGCGCCTCAGCTCTATTCTTATCCATAGGATCTATGAAGAGCTAAAAATGAAAAATCTCTCTGTCAACAATACTGTCTCCCTTCAGAACTCACAACAAAACTGGAGTGTTAAACAGTAACTATAAAAACTAAGTGTTTGAATTGTTACTGATGAAATTATTCCATATTATTGTTATTCTCAGTTTGTAGAGGTAAATAAATCCTATTTAAAGCCAGAGTTCTATGCTCCTCACCACATATACCTAGTCGCCGTCTACCTCGTCACACAATATTGGCTGAAGTAGATTCAGGCTGAAAAAAGGCTCGAAGCCGCCAGACTAAAGCATGCCATCAATGTATGAAGTGTTTGACTGTTGGTTTGAGCCATATGGGGCGATACGGACTGGCCAGTTGGGGTCCCCGGGACAAGAGAATCCAATGGTTACAGAGTCTAGTTGATATGGCTCAGAACCGATGTCAGTGGTGCAGATGTATACACACATCCTCATCTTAACACTATACCGAATCTCACCATTTTGTCATTCCTCCGTTCTCTCTTTTAGTACTTTATATTTCTTTTGACTGCATTCTCTTATCTTCATCTTCCACTTGACTGTCTTTTTACTTGATTTACTGATATGAGGTATGGGAACTTGGACCGTTATATTCATTTGGATAGATGGATGAGAACATATTATACTTCAATGATGATATTTAATGAACCGTAAAGGTTTCTATCCTGCTAATTCTTTCTAAATTACCGACAAAATATGGTTAAAAGAAAATACTAATATGACTGCCTTCTCGTGAAACACTCTTGTCGCAATTGGAACATATTTGTGAAATCAATCAGGATCATCATGTATAAGCACATTATGTCGATCATCACTTTTCTACATTCATTAAACCGATAGATAATTATTCCATTATTACTTCTAGAGTTGATAGTATTCTCCTTAGTTTCTCTTTTTGCTTTCATTATAGTCATCAAACAGGCAGTAAATCAGGTGCACTGACATTCATCCAATAGGGTTATTCATACTGATAAATGTTTAATCAATTTATATGATCAAATTAACTTTCAGAGTTTAAGAAACAATTCACTAACTAGATGCCTGAACTTAAAAAAAAAACATATTAAAGAAGTATAGGTTCATGTAGTCATTTTGATGAACTAGCGCCAGGCTTTTCTGATTCGACTATAAATGAAAAGATTATAAATGTTTCAAGAAATAGGTTTGCATTATTATTATATATTATTTTTCCCTTGGGTTCCTAGTAGAACATAAGGATTCAGTAGCACGTCTCCATTCCACTCTGTTCTCCTGCAGTCTTTAAAACCTGGCTCCACCACTACCCACAAGGTTTCATTTCCTCCTCACATGATATCCTCCACGTCACCATCATCTCGGACGCCCAACTAGTCTTTTCCCATCTGCCTGGCACATGATGTCGCCGAATGGTGTTCTCAGTGCATGACTAATCCATATCCACTCTCTTCCCCTTCATATATATATTAGGTGATAGGTTCTTGGTTCTTTAGTTCGTTGTCAGCCAGCCAGAGTTCTTTGTTGCTTATTCTTTCTGCCCACCTGAGCTTCAGTAACGAGCCAGCGCAGGTGGCAGTTGTTGATGAATATCTGTAGTTTGTTAGAAATGCTTTTCGTAACACGCTAAGTCTCTCAACCATCACATAGAAGCACTGACTTGACTGGATTACTGTTGAAAATCCGGGTGTTCTTCATGTTCTATGCTGAGTAGAGTGCAGAAGATCTCCACACTGGTTTCGGGTTAATGAACGCCTGTCTTGTTTTTCCGATCCTGGCTTTGACGTCCTTGCCTGTGCCGCCTGTAGTTGAATCATTGCTGCCTAGATAGGTGAAAGTGGCTACTTCCTTCAAGTTTCTCCCATTGATGGTGATTGTAGCTCGTTTTTGTTTCATATCGATGAATAGTGTGAATTATATCAACATTTGGGCACTCAAGATATGTGGATTAGATTTCTATTATTTTCTGTGCGTCTCTTAAGGAATTCAAAATATGTTACAACTATAATGAATGTTAGACTTTACATGACAGAAGTAAGGAGTAAAATAAGGTGGTATCCTTTTTCTACGTTACTGTGCATTTGGTAACAATCTTGAATTAATGCTGTGACAGATTCACCATATTATGAGTAAATTTAGCCTGCAGTATAGATTGAAGTATATTTCACAAATTTCTCTGATAATTTTTTCTTTACAATTAAGTATTTGTTGAAATTCTTGACAAAATCTTTACTTTCTGTAACCTATCTGAATATACACAATAATGTTAGCTAGCAGTAAGCATCTTAGCACAATCTTTCAAGTATCAACAAATCCAACACCCAGAAGAAAGAAGAAGATAAGTTGTGATGTGAAGGTCTTGTCCTCTAGGTAACCGGTGACAGCGAATCAGAACGTGTGCATATATATGCATCAGAAGTAAGGTTAACCAATAAGAAAGGGGTCTTTGAGATTGTGGAAGAACGACCTACTGGTTACAACGTAAGAAAACTTGTAAAAATAGGTTTTCGTTTCACTTCCAATAACCATTCATCATCGGAAAACAAAGTAGTTATGACAGATTGTGAAATGCAGGACGCGTGTTCCGTCCCATTCGGGACTCTTCAGCTGGCTTTGCCTACCCTCCAGTGAATGAGGTTGTTCCTATTAAGATTCAAATCCCAGGCCTATTACTCCAAACGCTAGAGGGTTATCCAATAGACCATCGAGAACCACTTCTTCTGCAACGGGCATAGTTTTAACGTTCTTGCTTGTATTTTCTCACCGATGATTGGGCCAAATAGATTGGTCTCTATTGAAATTAGGGCTTCTGCGTGGACGCCTCGATATTACTTGTTGTTTCAACTTTGCAGTAATGCTGAATAGAAGCTGGCAGTGGAATTCGAGACTTGTGTTTCATCCTATTTCTTCTTTTTGGATATCGTGATACATCCAACTGACAAGTCCTAAAACGAATGAAACGTGCTTCCTGCATTTCACTGCTATCCATCACTACCATAAAATTGAATCGACAGATAACCTCGAGTTACCTGAACGGGAGCCATTTTGTCAACAGAGACCGATCAATTCAGTTCAAACAATGACGAGATAATACAGGCAAAAACAGAAAAACAAAGTAGTTTATCAGGATGAATATTGTGACTTTTCAACAACTACGACCTACTTGTAACCAATGAAATTAAGGTTACCATTTAATCCTTTGTAGCTTTTATGGCTCAAAATAATTGATCTGTACCCCTGGTAATGAATATATGACACCGTTATGGTGATTCAGGACAATCCCCTTTTTCCTATCTCTTTCTAGAATTAGATATTCTTCAAGATTACAAGAGCTTTAGATTGCAGACGCGACACCTGGACAGTTTGTTGAGAAGCATTCATCTAGTTGTTATTCGGTCTTAAATCCATCTGAAAGATATTTTCAAAATTGCTTTCAAGTTTTCTTTTTCTTCTCACTTAAAATTGCTTACGCATACTATTTCTTTTCAAGTTGTTATTCACCGAAGACTGACATCAGTTGGAGGAACAAAGGAAACCTGGGAGCACTGGACAGCTGTTTCGTCCGACCAGTATGGGACTCCTCAGCAGTGCGCACCCACGACCCCGCCCTCCCCGGATCGAACCCGCGACCTTCAGGTTCCGTGGCCAGTGCGTTACCATTGAGCTAGCCACTGGGTGAGAATCCAGTGGTCCATATTTCCAACTTCTGTTAGCTCACGATATATAGCGCAACCGCCACCCAATGTCAACTCTGAGTATTTGTCCTCATGGCCATCAGGCTTTGACTCCACCGGTCACGACTTGTCATTGGAACTTCGGGAATACTTCTCGAAACTAGTCACCAACGAGCACTAGTTCAATTAAATTTTGAGGGGGTTGTGGAGATTTGAAAATATTTCAAGTTGTTATTCATTGTAGACTGACATACTATTTCATACTATGGCATACTATTTCGATGATAACAAATAAAATACCTTTTTCAACTGAACACGTGTTTTAAAAGCATTTTCATCTGTGATGGTGTTCGAGTCTCAACAACACTAATCGGGGTGTGTGGAGACATTGAACTCCAGAGTCTCAAACAAAATGAAAAGCTTGTCCTTGATTCTACCACTAACTATCGTTCAGTCTTAGGATCGAAATTACCAGCTAAATCGAGACATCCACATAGAAGTTCGTACGCTAATGATGACCGATCAAGTCAGTGAAAATCATTCAGCGGTGAGAAATAAATCCTGATATCAACTTAATTCAGTGCCGTTTTTAAAAAATAAGATAGGACTACAGCAGTAAATCTTAAATAAAAATCAACATTCTAATTCATCAGCCGCTAAAGTTGAAGTTTAGATTTCAACCTTGTGAGTGGGGAAAACTTTATTAGACAACTTTGTCCTTAAACTGACCAATCAAAGTAAGCATCCAACTTCTAACCTAGTTGGTTGATTTTCTGAAAAACTATGTGGTTTTTATCAGGCCAGTCTTTGTCTTCTGATTTTCTTGGCTCAGTGAAGTATCAGGTCTGAGGGAGAATAGCACCTATTCGTATCCAATACAAGTACTTCACTGCGTTGTTATCGTCTTCGATATTTATTATTACTCACTCATTCACTTCCATTTGGTCATTTTAAATAAAATAATAAGTAAACAAATAAATGATTTATTATAAAACATAAGATTTAGAAAAGACAAGAAGAATTATGTAAAGTGACTTGTAAGGAATCGCAGTCTAATATTTCTACCGTCAGTTGCTCGTTCAAACCAGTTGAGCTCCTAAATTTCATCGTATGTGCATTTACCGTTGTGACCTCACTAAAGGTTCAAGAATGTCATGAGTATGGTAGATGCCTAGTATTTAATAAAATAACTAGTTGTTGCCAAAGACTCAAATGATAATCTACAAATTTATCCGTTGCCAGGTTTAAACGTTTACTATTCGTCATAACAATAACCTTCAAAATCATACTCATTACAGTACGGTATTTCCTTTAGCTTCTTACAACGCATACTGGAAAGTAATAAAAAGGAAGTAGGTATACTAATGGAACTACTACATTGCCACATTTATGTAAGTTTTAATGAACAACGCGTAGGTTTTTTGTAGGAAATCGAATGTATACTGTCTGTTGGCATAAAAAAGACCAAGTCATTTTGTAGGTAAAGGAGTGTAAAATATCTGTAGCGCTATTATGTTCTGGTTTCTAATTAATCTGAAGTAATCATATGAAAAATAATGGCAGCCATCGTTTGTATTAGATGAGTGTGGACGAAGAAATAGCAAATCAGACTGACTGGGAAATGAACGATTTGTTTCATTGAATTCTTTTGAGCTTTATTAGAAGCTTTATGATAGATAACTGTATCTGAAATGTATTCAATATCAACTCCTACATCAAAATTACTTACTTGTTTGTTTCTAGTAACTAGCTGTATGTGCAACCTTATAGAAACTTATGTCTTACCTCTGTAAGAAATAAGTAGTGGTCTAAATTATCAAATAGTCACGTTTTTAACTTTGATATTTAGTGAGAGATTCCAATGAATATGAGTTTTCTTCAAATAGCAAATACGTCTTTTTCTAATAAGTGCCAACATTCACGAAATTTACTTTCAGGATTCCGTAAATATTGATTCTAGGGATTTGATTTACAGGATTTTTAATGAATAAACAAAGATATTTCGGAAGGTAAATCTACTTGTTTTGTAAATGGTACACAGTTGTATACTTGTGATGCAATACTATATTATCCATCGTATCATAGAAATTAGTCAATGCGCTTGTAAATAAAAGGCTTAGAACAAATATTTTTTCGATATAGAATTAAATGTCTTCCAAAATTTCTAAGGAAAACTACTTATTTATGGTAATGATGGGTAGTGGCTAGCAGTGGAATTCAGGATCGCTCCCGAGTCCGAATCCCGGTGGGAACAACATCATTCACTGGGAGGCGTATACACTTGGCTGAGGAGTCCCAAATAGGATGAAATGTGCATCCTGGATTCAACTACTAGCCACCACCCATCATTACTATACATAGTTAAAACACAGGCAGTGTTGAGGCATCCACACAGGAGCCCATATGCCAAAAGAGACTGATCAATTCAGTTCAATCAACGACAGTGTAATACAAGCGATAACACTAAAACTACGTAATCATATATTTATAGGAAAGGCTGCATGTAACTAGAGGTACGGCCTGATGATTTTACAGCCTTAAGCTGCAACTAGTTGGGGATCGGTTTGAACTCCTCCCCACTTATCGAAGTTAAGGCTATCGGAAGGTATAAAATCGATGAGACCAGTTACTTATTTGTTGTATGAACATGAAAATAAATTCTGAATTATAGATCTTTTCTAACTATTTATTCATCAGCATTGACATTATCTACAGAAACATTGAAAATCAGAAATGTTTCCTTCTAAATCTGATTTTTTCAACAGTACACATTGAATGAAGGACCGATCATAGAACGAACAAGTAGGGTGGGGATACTGGTTCGGAATTAAAAAGACCACCGTTTTACCTATCAACTGAAGATATATCACTACCATCATTTTATATCATTGGGGCGTAATTGTTTCGCACTCAACTTGATTGACACCATTGATAACTTGATATCCATTCAAGCATCGAGATCATTAGTGAATCGACTGACGATAAAGTATTTATCGTAGATGGACATCATCTAGGTTTATTGGCAGAAAAAATTGATTCTATTCATGCAGATTTTAAGCGTTTATTGAAAACGAAACCAGAGAAATTAACTCAGATTCAATTTGGAGGCTTATGAGGATTTATTTGTTGACTTCGGGTTGGTATTCATAATGGACTGACATAAAGTGGAGAAATGACTCAGTACTAGATAGTTGTTTTATCCTATCATGAGAATTCTTAGCAACGCACACCCAGGATCCCTCCAGGTGTCGAACTAAGGACCAGCAGGTTACCATTGAGCCACTGGGTCAAAATGAAAATTGTGCATGAGAACAAGTACTCAGTGATAGCACTAGATAAAGGTCACTCTATATCATGATCTGAGAGCCATGGTAAAATGTGTGTCTCACTGGTAATGTGCTGGCCGCGAAACTTGAAAATCCTCGGTTCGAGCCCTGACAAAATCACGAGGGCGTACTACAGAGGAATCCCCTGCTAGGACGAAACAAATATCCAGTATTCCTCCAAATGATCTCAGTCCATGGTGATTACCAACCTGAAATCAAACTCAGATTGTCAGAAGTTACTAGTTATGAATACTACTTCTTATCAGGGTCTGCACTCCTGAAGCCATTGTTTGCAAATGATCGACAAATATGTGCAATACTATTAGATGTAAAACTCATCTCTATGCGTAAGTAGTAGTAAGGTTATGGATATTATTGTTATTATTATTATTTTTCCCTTGAGTTCCTAGTAGAACATAGGGATTCAGTAGCACATCTCCATTCCACTCTCTTCTCTCCAGTCTTCGAAACCCTGCGCCACGATTGCCCACAAGTTTTCATTTCTTCCTTACATCATCTCCATGTCACCCTCACCTCAAATGCCCAACTCGTCGTTTCCCCTTTGAATTCCACTAGAGGGCCTGGTCTGGCACATGATGTCCCCAATAGATCTTCTAAATGTATGCCCAATCCATCTCCACTTCCTTCTGCATATTTGTTGGGTGATAGCTTCTTGGTTGGTTCGTTCCCAAGCAGAGTTCCTTGTTGCCTATCCTTTCTGGCCTGCTGATCTGATCTGACTTGACTAGATTGGTGTTGAAAATCCGGAAGTTGTTCACGCTTTATGCTGAAAGCACCGCAGTAGATCTCCACACTGATTTCAAATTAATGAAGGAAAGCCTGTCTTGCTATCTTTCCGATCCCGGCTTTGACATCCTCGTCTGTGCCTATGTCGCCGCCTGTAGTTGAGACGATGCTGTCTAGGTAGGTAGGTGGGCAGGCGGAAGAGACAACCTTTTTAGATTTCTCCCGTTGATGGTGATTGGTGCTTGTTGTTTATGCTGTTGTTGGTTGGGTATCTTCACTGGAAGTCCCGTTTTCTCTGCCCTACCTCGCCTCTTCTGTCAACTTGTTAGTTTTCGTAGGTAGGTCTTCGATCGAATTTGTGCGACAAGACATTAGACATAAATCATCATTGTTGGCTAAATCCAAATATTCTTTTGGAGTCTTTTCATCGGTCCAGCTAGCGTATGCCCATCTTCTCCTTCCTCACTGTTTGCTGCTGTTGCTAGTGTATTCATCATAGTAAGAATAGGTAGAGTTTAGAATAGTGAGCTATACTTGTTTTGAGCACTTATTCCTTTACTGAATTCCATTGATATTTTTACCTAACATTTAAACAAATTAAAATTTTTTTGACATTCAGAGGTTTTAATTTCACAGATTTGATAAGTACTTAAGAAAAAAAAGAAATTTAGCTGATAAATTCAACTTGGTAACAAGTTATATATGTACGTGGATATATATATATATATATATATATATATATATAGCCGTAATGTGTCAGATCAACTTTGATTAGTGTCTATCACACGTGACCTTCAACTGAGTTTACGAATTCACGTGGGCTGACCAAACCAACTGTACTAGAGGGACAAAAGGATGACACTGTTTTCTTTTCTACATATGTTCAAGTAGCCACTGATGGAACGGTTCGAAATCTCTCACCAGTTCAACCACACCCCACATAATTGATTCGGAACATAGTGTAGGTATGTCTGTAACCCTAAAAAATAATAAACTGTTAAAAATTTTCTATTTTACTTCGTCTTACAGAATCAATAGCGATCAAATACAGGAAACCTGACCTCTAAGTTCAGTAAGAGACAATGATCAATCTATTATTATCTTAGTAATTGTATGTTTGATTGGACTGCTAAATCCCTTGTTGCATGTTTTCTTAGTCATTTCTTTTATTTTTATTACCTGTTCTACATATCTTGCATGATGTAACATTCGTCTATTTGTTTCTGTGTGACAGTATTGCTATTATTACTAATGTATGGTTATTACTATTTCTTACACTGTCTGTTTAAACTTTAGTATATTCTTTCGTGATTAAATTACCTATCAATAAACAAATTTTACAACAATCCTTCGCATCTCTAATAACGCTATCGAGTTTGAAGCGATCGCTCCTGGGTCCGAATCCCGGTGGAAACAACATCACTCCCTGAGAGGCAGGTACATCCAGCTGACGAGTCCAAAATAAGATGAAATGTGCATCCTGGATTCCACTACTAGCCAATGCCCATCATTACTACACATAGTTAAAACACAGGCAATATTGAGGCATCCACACAAGAGCCCATATACTAACAGAGACGGATCAATCCGTTCCAGTCAACGCCAGTATGATATAAAAGCAATTATACTAGAACTATACCCGTCACACAAGAACTGGCTATCATGGCTCGGTGGTGTAGTGGATAACGCGCTGGCGTTTGAAGCAATCTCTCCCGAGTCCAAATCCTGGTGGGAACAACATCACTCACTGAAAGGCAGGTACATCCAGCTGATGAGTCCAAAATAGGATGAAATGTGCATCCTGGATTCCACTACTAGCCACTGCCCATCATTACATTTCTTCAATTGATTTAACCTATCGAATCAGTATTTCCCAATGTTACTTTATTCTAACACAAAAGTATGTTTCTCATTTAATCCTATACCAATTTTTTTGTTTACTTTAGACTGTTGTCAGCTCTGGAGAAGTAGGAAAACAAATATGCTCAGAATTGATTCTGAAAATCTTGTTCTTGGTTTCATTCAAATGATTGATGTACAAAGAATTGAGAACAAAAAATTAAACTAACATACTATCATATATTTTGTGGTAGGTGATAATAGCGAGGTTTTATTCATAGACCCTGAAAAAATTGAAATTCATTTAGCAACTACTACACCCATACTTGGGCAATAAATAATGAGCCACAGGTAATGTATGAGAGTTACTGATATTATCTTAAGATCCAGACCTCAGCAGGTGGAGTGGCTTTCAAACCTATGACTTGTTAGCTGATAGTTAAGTGCTCAAACCAATAGGCCATATATTTAAACAACACATAAAATTCCATTGTCAAATTAATCACTAATGAGGAGTCCCATACTAGGACGAAACAGCTGTCCAGTGCTCCCAGCTTTCCTTTGTTCCTCCAACTGATATCAGTCTTCGATGAATAACAACTTGAAATTAATCAAAGTTAATTAGTTATTCAGTTAATAAAGTGAACCAGAACAACTTAGTTATTAGCTATAATATTCACTCATTCATTAGTAAATTTAATATAAACATTAGTGACTATTCAACTACTTTGTTTACAGGATACTGATATAATTTATATGATATAAATAAGGTCAGTTTATTAAACTTTCTGAAAGACGATAGGTCATATTGCAGTGGGCGTTGCTGATAACAACGGATATAAGTAGTATATGTCGAGAGGGTGGCAGGAATCGTAGGGAATTACCGGCAATGGATAAGGTTTCTGCCAAGAGCAACGCAGGGGACAACACAGGCGTATTACAGGGGGATGCTGCTGATAAGACTGTATAAAGAGCTGGTCAAGAGTGAATCAAGACAGGAACGGAGAGGAAACGAAGACATTTGCAAATGGCTGCGTTAGTGCGAGGAGTACCATATGTAATAAGTACCATTCTAATTATTGTTAGTTGTGCGGTTGGGATCGTTGCTGCGGGGCAGAGCGAAAGCAGTATATGACGGAGTTGAACGTGAAGCTGCGAACAGATGAAGATTCGCTGGTGTTGGCTGTGAAGTTGACCAAGCTACTTCGACGAGCGCTTCCCACATTGGATGAGGATGCCGAACAACAGTTGCTGACCGCACAGTTCACTGGGAGTGTCTCGAATGCCATTGTCCACCAGTTACGACTAGTCAATGCAGCCCAGCCCATGGACATTAGCGAAATGGCCAAGGTGACCAGACAGCTAATGGGTACAGGAGTAGCGGCAGTGGAGTCACCAGAGGTAAATAACTGGCAAGAACAAATCAACAACCTTCAGAAAGAGATAGCAGCACTGCGAATGAGCGTCAACAAACAGAGTAAATGCTTCGCATGCGGGAAACCGGGACACTGGCGAAGGAATTGTCCGGAGAGGCGGAAAAAAAACGTTTTGAACGATATAATATGAGTTCTGTTTTTCCGACTAGACTAGATATCGTAGGAGCCATAGATCGAGGCGCGGTGTATGCTAGATTGCGAATAAATGGTCGGGATATCGTGTGTCTCATAGATACAGGGGCGGCAGTCTCTCTAATAGATAAGAGGCAGTCTCACAACACAAGACCATGTGCGCTAACGGTCCATACGGTTGGGGGACATGCACTGGATATTGCGGGCTTGTCAGATTGCGTTGTTGAGATCGGGAGCCAGAAAATTAGATTCCCATTTATTGTGACCGCGCGCCTACAACGCCCAATCCTAGGTGCCGATTTTCTGAGAGAAGTGGGTGCAGTGATTAACACGAGAACAGGAATAGTGGCAACGAAGTACGGGTCGTTCAACACTCAGGAAAACAGCGAGGTAGCAGAGATTGAAGTACCAAAAGCACCGTACCCAGAAACGCCAAACATCATGAAGGTGGTTAAGAAATACGACAGATTGTTCACAGGAGATGGAGACCCCTATGGTTATTGTGACAAGGTTCAGCATGAAATCCCAGTGACCAGTCAGGTAACGACAACATTCATCACACGGCGAATACCATGTCACTTGGAACAAGAAGTTGGGCGCCAGGTTCAGGAAATGCTAGATGAAGGTATTATTGAAGAGGCTGACAGTCCATACAGTTCTCCAGTACTTTTAGTAAGAAAGTCAAATGGGAAATATAGATTCTGCGTGGACTTCCGGGAGTTAAATAGCATAACGCAGCTGAAGCCATGTGCCATGCCGACGATAGCGGAGACACTGGATCGTTTGCAGAATGCGAAAGTATTTACAGTTCTGGACCTCCGCTCGGGCTACTGGCAGCTACCAATAAAAGACAGTGATAAAGAGAAAACAGCATTTATTGTGGGCAAGAAGCAATACCAATTCAAGCGAATGCCATTTGGTCTGGCAGGGGCGCCCTTTACATTTAGACGATTGATGATGTTGTTGCTGAAGAATTTAGAGAACGTAGAGGTGTACGGCGATGACCTGGTGGTGTACAGCCAGACGGAGGCAGAACACATAGAATACCTTGAAGCTGTTTTGAGACGTATCGATGAGTTTGGACTCCGCATCAATAAGACAAAATCTCAAGTAGCCAAGAGGAGTGTTACGTTGCTGGGACACAAAGTTGGAAACGGCGAAATAAAACCACTACCCGAGAAAATTCTGACAGTCAGAACTATTCCAGTGCCGAATTCCAAGAGGAAACTGCGACAATTCTTGGGTAGAGCAGCATTCTACAGTCGGTTCCTCAAAAATTTCAATGAGATAGCAGCACCGTTATATAAGCTACTGGGCAACCCCAAATTTGTGTGGACGGAGGAGGCACAAAAAACATTTGATCACATCAAAGAACTCCTAAATGACCAGGAGATGACGTTAAAACTACCAATACCTGGTAGGCCATTTATCGTGTCCACCGATGCAAGTGATTATGGAATAGGGGCAGTCCTGAGACAGACTGAAGGAGTAGTGGAGTATGCCAGCCGCGTTCTAACACCCGCAGAACAGAAATATTCTACAATGGAAAAGGAATGTCTAGCGATAGTTTGGGCGCTGGAGAAGTGGAGATCGTACCTCCTCGGTCAACGATTCCATATTGAAACGGATCATAAACCTCTACAGTGGCTTAAGACAGCGAGAGACCCCAGAGGAAAATTATCACGTTGGGTGTTACGACTGCAAGAATATGACTTCACCATCGGCCATGTGGCAGGGAAAGAAAACTGGTTGGCAGACTTCTTATCAAGATCTGACGAAGAAAATGAGCTACCTGAGATCGCATACGGCGTACATGCAGTGGAATGGAACCCGTTAAGACTTATTCGCCTTCAGAAGTCGGACCCGACACTGAAAGAAGTGATCAAAGCCATAACTGAAGGGACAGAGACACAAACGTCTGTGGGAGATAAAGAGTTGAGAACGTTGTTGACGCAGAAAGAACGCCTACGGATGAATACTTATGGAATGCTAACGTGGCGAGAAAATGACGGAAGCTGGTTGGCAGTGATTCCGAAATGTCTACGCGACAAAATGATACAAGAATGCCACCAGTTAGCTCATACAGGTGTCTCACGGACAGCTGACCTTCTCAGACAAAGTGCATACTGGCCAGGTATGAGAGAGGATGTTGCCAAATACGTGCTGGGGTGTCCTCATTGTCAACTGATGAAAGGTGATCGGTATGTACGGCCGCCACTGCAGTCGATTCCAGTAGCAGCGGTTGGTGACCTGTGGTCGGTGGACGTAATGGGACCATTTCCGCAGACGTCTAGTGGCAACCAATACCTGTTGGTGATGACGGAGCATGCTACACGATGGGTAGACGCTGTCGCGATTCCTGATCAACGCGCGAAGACAGTGACCGCAGCGGTGATGCGGCATATTATCGCGGATCACGGTGTGCCGAAGATGATACTGACCGACCAAGGTCCTTGTTTTGAGAGTGAAGAATTTAAATCCTGTTTGGAGCAGCTTGATATCAAGAGGATAAGAACGACGCCGTACCACCCGCAGACTAACGGTTTGACAGAACGGAATAACCGTACACTGAAGGAGTGGCTAGCTTCGAAAGGAGGAAATTGGGAGACGGAACTGCCGTTAGTATTATTAGCTCATCGTGCCTCGGTACAAGGAACAACCAAGAAGTCGGCGTTCCAGTTAATGTATGGCAGGAAACCACGGCTCCCGATACATAGTAAGACCTGGCCCCAACAACAGCCTTGGAACATGACAAGATTGAGAGAGGAGCGGAAACAGGCTATCAGGAATGTGGAACGAAAGCAGAAGGCTGATGCTGAAAAATCTGAGCAGAGAGAAGGAAGTAAATGGAAACCATTTGAGGTTGGAGATCAGGTGAAATGTAAAGAACGAGGATATACGTCAGGAGGTGAGTATGGCAGAAGGAAACTACTTCCGAAGTGGGAAGGACCATACATCATCACCGAGAGACGCGGTTCAATTTATACCATCAAACAAGGGAACAAAGAGAAAAGAGTAAACGCCAGCCTACTTCAAAAATGGAAGCAGTGGAAAAAAGACGAAACAGCGAGTGAAAACCAAGAGAAGACAGCACCAAGACGATCAACACGGTTGCAAGCCCGGAATTTTGAGGGGGGACGAGTGTAGTGGGCGTTGCTGATAACAACGGATATAAGTAGTATATGTCGAGAGGGTGGCAGGAATCATAGGGAATTACCGGCAATGGATAAGGTTTCTGCCAAGAGCAACGCAGGGGACAACACAGGCGTATTACAGGGGATGCTGCTGATAAGACTGTATAAAGAGCTGGTCAAGAGTGAATCAAGACAGGAACGGAGAGGAAACGAAGACATTTGCAAATGGCTGCGTTAGTGCGAGGAGTACCATATGTAATGACTACCATTCCAATTATTCTTTAATTAACATCTTTTCGTCGAGTTTGTCTTCTGCTTTGTTTGTTGGTGTAAACTGATGACGAATCCCACACCATGGCGTAGCAGCTGTCCAGGGCTACCGGGTTTCCAGTGTTCCTCCAACTGGTACTAGTCGATGATGAAAACCAATTTATTATCATCATTATTTGTCGCTTGGGTTCCTAATGGAACATACAGTTACAGTAGCACGTCTTCATTCCACTCTGTTCTCCTGCAGTCTTTAAAACCTAGCTGCACGACTGCTCACAAGGTTTCATTTCCTCCTCACATGATATCCTCCACGTCACCATCATCTCGGACGCCCAACTCGTCTTTTCCCATCTGGGTTCCACTGAACGGCCTGGCACATGATGTCGCCGAATGGTCTTCTCAGTGCATGCCCAATCCATATCCACTTACTTCACCTGCATATTTGTTGGGTGATAGGTTCTTGATTCGTTGGTTCGTTGTCAGCCAGCCAGAGTTCCTTGTTGCTTATTCTTTCTGGCCACCTGAGCTTCAGTATCGAGCCAGCGCAGGTGGCAGTTGTTGCTGCACGTCTGTAGTTTGTTAGAAATGCTTTTCGTAACACGCTAAGTCTCTCATTCATCACATAGAAGCACTGACTTGACTGAATTACTGTTGAAAATACGGGTGTTCTTCATGTTCTATGCTGAGTAGAGTGCAGAAGATCTCCACACTGGTTTCGGGCTAATGAACGCCTGTCTTGCTATCTTTCCGATCCTGACTCTGACGTCCTCATCTGTGCCTGTGCCGCCACCTATAGTTGAAACGGTGCTGCCAACGTGGGTAGTTGAAAGAGGCTACTTCTTCTAAGTTTCTCCCGTTGATGGTGTTTGGCGCCTCTTGTTGTTGTGGTTGGTGGTGTTGGTGTTGGTTGGGTATCTTCATCACCTCTGTCTTCTCTACATTCACTTGAAGTCCAGTCTAACTTCGCTGCCCTGCCTCGCCTCTTCTGTCAACTTGTTGATTTTCACCTGTAGATCTTCAAGTTTGTGTGACATTAGACATGAGTCATCAGTGATGTCCAAATCTTCTAGGTTCTTTTTCGCAGTCCAGCGTATCCCCTTCTTCTCGCTCCTCACTGTTGCTTCTTGACTTGTAAGCTGATAGTTAAGTGCTCAAACTAATAAGCCATACATTTAAACAACTCACAAAATTCCATTGTCAAATTAATCAAAGTTAATTAGTTATTCAGTTAATAAAGTGAACCATAACAACTTAGTTATTAGCTATAATATTCATTCATTCATTAGTAAATTTAATATAAACATTAGTGACTATTCAACTACTTTGTTTACAGGATACTGATATAATTTATATGATATAAATAAGGTCAGTTTATTAAACTTTCTGAAAGATGATAGGTCATATCACTTCCGGTAATTTAAATATATAATAAACTGTTTACATGATTTCAAATTAAATACTCTTTAGTATATTTGATTTCATGACAAGCAGTTTTTATACTTTACTAGTTGAAGTAAAGCAACAGGAAATCGGTGAATATGTTACAAAATAGTTTATCAGTCAATACTAAAATGTCAGTCTCGTAATAATATAAATTATTTATTTTTTTTAGTGTTATTGCTTGTATTACACTGTCGTTGATTGCCCCGTTTTGATCAATCTCTGTTGGCATATGGGCTCCTATGCGGATACCTCGATATTGCCTGTCTTTTAATTATGTTTAGTAATGATGGGCAGTGGCTAGCAGTGGAATCCAGGATGCCTGGTGGGAAAGACATCACTCACTGGGAAGCAGGTACATCCAGCTGACGAGTCCTAAATAGGACGAAATGCGCATCCTGGATTCCACTGCTAGCCACTACCCATCATTATTAAACATAGTTAAAAGACAGGCAATAACGAGGCATCCGCATAGGAGCCCATATGCCAACAGAGACTGATCAATTCGGTCCAGTCAACGACAGTGTAATACAAGCAATAACACTAAAACCTATACCCGTCATACAAGAAGTGGCTATCGTGGCTCGGTGATGTAGTGGATAACGCGCTGGCGTTTGAAGCAATCGCTCCTGAGTCCAAGTCCCAGTGGGAACAACATCACTCACTGAAAGGCAGGTACATCCAGCTGACGAGTCCAAAATAAGATGAAATATGCATCCTGGATTCCACTGCCCATCACTAATAAATTGTTTATACTATAATACATAGGGGTTTTAATTATATAGAATTGAATTTTGTACTGTCATATGTTTATTTTCATGTAATGACAAGAAACACAAAACTTAGTATAATGGGAAATCAACCTAGTAGGTTATTATACACATTTCATAGGAGCTTCAGTTAGATGGTATTGTTGTACAGGCATTATAATGACAAACATCATATCAAAACTTTCTCATAATTCAATAATTAAGTATTTTATCCCTTACCCTTCAGAGATGATAATCGTTTAACTATAAATGTAACACTCATTCTTTGTTCATTACACCCTCACTAGTAAAGAGTTCTATTCTTTACAGCTTATTGTTTGAGAGCTGTAACAGGTTAATAATAGTTAGAAGGAATCGATAATGATCTGTTTTCTATTAGTCTACTTGTTCATATTACTTATACAGCGCTTAACCAAGGGATTGTAAATTATTTGTTGAAGTTCTGGTGATCGAAATTAACTAGTTGACGATGATTCGTGTTGCCTTTAGCAAAGGATGATTTATTCACTGCTTGGATTCTATTAACACAAGCTGGTCAGTGTACAAAAGTAAGGTCGAAAAAGATGACTTGTCATTATTTATTTTATCATATTTTCCATGGCTTCCTAGTGGAATACAGGGCTTCAGTAGCACACCTCCACTACACTGTCTTCTCTGCAATCTTTTGGACCTGGCACCATGACTGCCCACAAGCTTTCATTTCTTTCTCACATGATGTCCTCCATGTCACCGCAGACTCAACCGCCCAATTCCTCGTTTCCCCTTTGAAGTCCACTAGAGGGCCTGGTCTGGCACATGATGTCCCCAGTCAGCCTTCTCAGTGTATATCCAATCCAATCCATCTCCATTTTCTTCCCATGCATATTTATTGGGTGATAGGTTCTTGGCTAGTTCGCTGCCAGAGTTCCTTGTTGCCTATTCTTTCTGGCCTGCTGATCTGATCTGATCTTCAGTATTGAGCCAGCGTAGGCAGCTATTCATGATGTATGTCTGTAGTTTGTTGGAAATGCCTTTTGTGACGGGCCAAGTTTCTGAACCATCACACGGAAGCACTGACTTGACTAAATTAGTGTTGAAAATCCGGATGTTGTTCACGCTTTATGCTGAAAGCACCGCAGTAGATCTCCACACTGATTTCAAATTAATGAAGGAAAGCCTGTCTTGCTATCTTTCCGATCCCGGCTTTGACATCCTCGTCTGTGCCTGTGTCGCCGCCTGTAGTTGAAACGATGCTGTCTAGGTAGGTAGGTGGGCAGGCGGAAGAGACAACCTTTTTAGATTTCTCCCGTTGATGGTGATTGGTGCTTGTTGTTTATGCTGTTGTTGGTTGGGTATCTTCACTGGAAGTCCCGTTTTCTCTGCTCTGCCTCACCTCTTCTGTCAACTTGTTAGTTTTCGTAGGTAGGTCTTCGATCGAATTTGTGCGACAAGACATTAGACATAAATCATCATTGTTGGCTAAATCCAAATAATCTTTTGGAGTCTTTTCATCGGTCCAGCTAGCGTATGCCCATCTTCTCCTTCCTCACTGTATGTTGCATGATCCAGCTCAGTCCACTACAATCAGGAAGATGATGGATGGTAGTAGGCAGCCTTGTTTTACTTCTGTCTTCACTTCAGAGGCGTCACTGAGCTTCACATTGTGAATAACTTGGCATGTGGCGTCTTCATATAGTTGTTGAATGAGACTGATAACAAGTTGTGGCACTCTGTAGTGTTAAAGCAACTGCGAAATTATTTCTAGATCGCCGTTGTCGAAGGCCTTTTCAAAGTCGATGAAGTTGAGGCAGAGGGTTGACTGCCGTTCTATACTCTGTTCTATGATGATGCGTAGCGTAGTGTCGCGTTGCAATTTGATCCACACATGATTTTGTTTTTGCTGAAGCCAACCTGTTCCGGTTGTAATCCAGTTGAATCCGGAGCAGCTTTTAGTCTCTTCAGGATGATGCGGCTTAATATTTTGCTCGGAGTGGACAGGAGTATGATTCCGCGCCAATTATTGCAACGACTTCGGTCACCCTTCCTTCGGAGTTTGACAAGGTAGTCCTTCTTCCAATCAATGGGCAGGTACCTCTCCTTCTTTTCTTCCTTGCAAACCTTTCGCATTTGTGGTGTGAGCATGTCCACTGTTGTCTCTGTGTGTGTTTTCAGTGCTTGTGGAGGAATTCCATCTGGTCGTGCTGCTTTGCCGCATTTCAGCAGTTTCATGGCATTCAGGACTTCTGCTTTTACCGGAGGGTCTGTGTTCACTGGTAGTTCTGCGGTTGCTAGTGATATTTCTGGACGAGTTGCATGTGGTGGTGGTTGATTCAAGAGTATTTTGAAGTGGTCATCCCATTGTTTCCTTTGTTTCTTCTCTTTGGTAACTAGCTTTCCTTCACTATCTTTTATTGGTTTCGTCTTTCCTTCTTTTTGAGTTGAATCCTGTCGTCATGATCTTGATGCTGCAGGAGGAGATTGGTTCCCACTGCGTGAGAGCCTTCGATGCTGTTGGGTGCATCATGATAACCACTTCAAAACTCGGTGTACTCGTGGCTGTCATCTGGGTGAGAATATCGGAGTAGATTATTGACTCTGCAGTTGACAGTTTGGAGAGTCCACTTCCATTCCATCTGCAGATTCATTGCAGATTCCAAGGACTTCTATGTCATACCTCTTCATCTCTTTTACAATCAGGGCAGCCTTGGTAGGTTCAAACGTGGTTCGGAAAGAATTCCATGTCCCCATTCTTACTTTTGCTTTCATCAAGAGAAGAGAAAATAAATCGGCCGACTGGTTTCTCTAAGGCTTTCACCAACCGGCATCATTTCTTCTTTGCGATTCCAGAGAGGAATAAGTTTGTTTTTATTTTTTATATTTTCTTTGTGCTTTGAAGTTTCTTCGGCGACTGGATTGGCTTGTTATTGACATTATTCTAAATTATCTGTCACTTGGAAAGGTTGATAATAATGTTTTCTTATTATCAATTCTCGCCATGATTAGTTCTTATCTTATAAGAGTATGATTCTCAAAACCAACGAAAAAGAACTGATATGAAACTTCATAGAGGGTTGAGGGGCATGTGCTGTTTGACCAATGAAATGACCTTATAAGATTTGGATTTCGCCGCCGATGATGATTTATATCTTAATCTCTTGTCGCACAAACTCGAAAAGCTACAGGCAAAAATCAACAAGTTGACAGAAGAGACAGAGAAGATGGGACTTCAAGTGAATGTAGAGAAGACAGAGGTGATGAAGATACCCAACCAACAAAAGCATAAATAACAACAACAAGCACCGATTACTATCAACGGAAGAAATCTAAAGGAAGTCGTCTTTTTCACTTACCTACCTAGGCAGCATCGTCTCAACTACAGGCGGCACAGGTACAAATGAGGACGTCAATGCCAGAATCAGAAAAGCAAGACAGGCCTTCCTTCATTAATTTGAAATCAGTGTGGGGATCTGCTGTGCTGCACTCAATAAAGCGTGAACAGCATGCGGATTTTCAACAGTAATTCAGTCAAGTCAGCGCTTCTGTGTGATGGTTGAGAGTCTTGGCGCGTTACGGAAAGCATTTCCAACAAACTACAGACACTCATCAGCAACTGCCACCTACGCTCACTGGATATTTAAGATCAGCTTAGATGGCCAGAATAATAAGCATAAGCAAGGAGGAACTCTGGATGGCTGGCTGGCAACGAACCAACGAAGCAAGAACCTGGTTGAAAGACTGGAGAGAAGAGAGTGAAATGGAGACGTGCTACTGAATCCCTATGTTCCACTACGAACCCAAGGGGCAAATAATAAAATGGAAATAAAAATGAGGTAATATTTTAAACGAGTATATTTTCTCTCCTTCTCTTGTTCAGCCTATGACAAGCTGAGAATAATACCGCAAAATATTCCCATCCAACTGAATCAAGTCTTCGCTTATTCTGCCTATCATCAGATGATTATATCATTCTTAAGATATTTGGTTTGGCAGCTTCAGTCTCTAGTGAAAATAATGATTTCTGAGAGTTCACTACCAAAAATATTCCTGTTAGACAAGTTAAAATATTCATTTAGCTTGCTGAAATATAAAAACAACGAAAATCTCAGAAACTTTGTACACATATTTGCAGTAGGTAATGAGTCACACATATTGTGTGACGTCTAATGAAGTTAACTAACTGATCAAATCTCTGTAGGCTGAACGGAGTTCGGACCCGTGACCTAATAGTTGAAATTCACCTCCTCAAACCAAAGGGCTACAGTTAAATCGAATTGAAAATGAAATTTACCAGCTAACTCCATTCTATCCCTCTCGGCAGTATTTTAACCACCATAAAATTCATGAAGAGATGTTACTGTAATAAAACAGCTTAAGCGACTCCGTCGCTACCAATCGTACCTCAAACCATAAATTTAATCACTCGTATACTGATTATTATATTGTTGTTCCTGAAGTTTTCAGTCAAATATGTTACTTCGTTTGTAACATTTTCACTTATATATTTTTAATTATTTCACTCAACTGCTTGACATTACTCGAAATCCCTTCTAGTAACAATGTGTACCAGAGTACCGAAGCCACATTTGACAGAAATATGATGATAATACTAGGGAAATGGTAAGAATTCACAACTGAACTACTTGATTAATTAGAAACCAGCTATTGATGTTTTCGAAGCAAATGTTCAACAGATTTAGATGGAAAGAACAAAGAATGGCTGATTAATATACAAAGCATGTGAAATATTGTGGTAGGGAAAACAGTGAAGATACAATCGGTTTCCATCAATAAACCAATTATTTAAGAGACAAAAAAAGCTCATATATCTAAGACAGTTTCACACTGAAAATCAGTCAATGATTAAGTGAGTTGTGGACAAAGTCTGGAAGATAGGGCTAGTATTAGTGACTAATAAAACGGTAAGATGAATGTCCGTCAAATTAACATGAGTAGGAGGATGATAGATCTCTAAGATATTAGTGGCCTGGTATGACTTGAAATCTGACAAGAACAAGACGAACAAAAATGTATGATCACTACTGGTTGTGTTTCAAGATATCAGGTAGCTGGAGACAGTGAATAAGAATCCCTATCTTATATAGCTATTTCGTTTTTGATATTGATCATCACGGAGTATGTTAAACCTCAAAAGAAGTGACACCATTTCAGAGATCCCAGTTCGCAGTGTCGAGTGTTTCATTGACAGAAACTACATCTGAGCTATATGAGCGGACTGAAAATATTAGTCATTAAAGTAGAAGCTGAACCGAATAAAAACGGACTAACTTGCAAAATATTTATTGACATTACTTTCCCGGATTGAATATTCATAGTCAGAGCTTTAAAGTTAAGTTTCGAAATCATCTACAGGGCTACTTTATCTTCTCAAGACTTTCTAGAAACGATGCTATGGCTATATTGTATACAATATGAGCTGTATATTTTCACTACTCCATTAGCAATATATGTATACATATTTCTGACTTAATCTATAGAGAAGGATAGACCAGTCTGGACTTATCACTTTTCTAGAAGAAATAACACAATCACTGATGCTAAGCAAACTAGGTCGTTGTCATTTTTGTCGATTGAAATCTAAAATTTTGAATGATACTCAACATGGAAGGATTAGTCTTTCTAAAGTCCCTTCTTGTTTCGGTATGGCTCATTGTTTTCGTTAGTTGGATAGAGGTAATTGACAGGAAGCCCTTGAGCTAGGTTTCATGCTTTTTGACACTTATCAGCAAGGCGTATCTGGATCACTCAGTGCTGCAGGTTCGAATTTCAGGTGGGACATCAGTTATGCTGAGGTTGCAGATACGCCAAGTACCGAAAAGCACAAAAATTAGGTTCAGGGCTTCCTGCCAATTGCCTCCATCTAACTAACAATCATCAAAGTGCATCTCTATTTTGAGTCAATTAGCTTGATAGTCACATTGCAAAATGATTGATAGAATACGATCACCACTTAGGAATAGATAGCATGAAGTTGGTTACTCTCTAGTGACCAATCAATATACACTGTTTTTGTGCTATACCAAATAAACTATCTAATTTTTATTTTAAACACGTGTTTTCCTCCAGAAGCATAAAATTTGTGTTTAAAGTGTTGTTTCCTAACTTGATAAGTTCCCATTGATAGGATGCTTAACGGTTCCTATTCGTAATTAATTTCATATTCAAACCATTGAATACCATGGTAAGTATTATGTGATTTACCTAGTTGGTTAAATGATCTAACTTCATGATCGTTACCTTTTGTTGTTGACATGACGTTTAACTTATTGTTATCTCCGAATCTGACAGCTGATTGAGTGAGGAAGATAAAAACACAGGCCATTATAAAATAGCTGGTGTATTCGCCAAATGAATTGAAGGTTTACAAGGTATAGAGTCATGTGGTCAGTTCGCTTAGTGTGCT
This sequence comes from Heterobilharzia americana, assembly GCA_944470555.2. Classification (NCBI taxonomy): domain Eukaryota; kingdom Metazoa; phylum Platyhelminthes; class Trematoda; order Strigeidida; family Schistosomatidae; genus Heterobilharzia; species Heterobilharzia americana. The sequence goes on along the minus strand of OX104129.1, from coordinate 28,156,437 downwards.
ATGAGTGAGTAAGAACAATGAGTTACAAAAGAAAATTTACTTACAGTTAGTTATTTACGTTTTGCTATATTTATTACTGTTAACTAGTTAGATCAAGTACACAAGATACTTTAAGCTTGAATTTTCTACATGCTGGTGCTCAAAATTATGATAACATGCAATATTGGATGATCGGAAATGCCATCCTCATAACTAACTTAGTCAAAACTCCAACAATTGACAGTAGCAGCTTAGTTCAACTCGTCAATGAAAATATCAGTCAGTACGCAGTTGATACTTTAATTTTTCTGAAAAATAGCAGAAGAATACCTTGGGTTGGTTGTACTTACAGTGGCTGATAATCTCATGGAAGTGAATTTTGTCATTGGGACCGAAATTAGTATCACTCAATCCTAGAGTTACATCTAACAGTTGATAAAAGGCTATACAATGAAAGTTATTGCTTCATCCAGATTATGAAAAGAAATAGTTAAGAAGATATGAAGCAAGAATCCTATGTGTATACCTTTTAGGTAACAAAATATGCCATTGCAGAACGTTGGTTACGATTCATGGAATCCTTTAAACAGCCATAAACGAGATTAAAGATTCAAAGTATAATAAATGTTATGCAGTAAAACGTATATGAGATGCTAAAACCTTTTTTTAAGCTACATAACTTAATGTTTAGGATCATTAGTTAGTCCGGCCCTTGAGACATATTATATTAGTTCACACTTAACTAACCTTCAGCACCATTCTCTGTACTGCTGCCTGTCTACCAGAAAACTATATGCAGAGACCATTACACCCAATTTTATAGTTTCATCATCATCATAGAACAGAGCATAGAATGGAAGTCAACTCAACTCTACCTCAACTTCATCGACTTTGAGAAGACCTTTGACAGCGTCGACTGACAAGTAATTTGGCAGTTGCTTCAACATTATGGAATACCACAAACCTTTATCAACTTCATTCAATAACTATATGAAGATGCCACATGCCAAGTAATTCACAATGGGAAGCTTAGTGATGCTTTTGAAGTGAAGACAGGAGTAAAACAAAGTTGCCTACTATCACCTATGATATTCTTAATCGTAGTGGACTGGATCATGCAAGAAGCAACTATGAGGAGCGAGAAGAGGGGTATGCGCTGGACTGCGGAAAGGAACCTAGGAGATTTGGATCTCGCCGACGACTTATGTCTAGTGTCACACAAACTTGAAGATCTACAGGTGAAAATCAACAAGTTGACAGAAGAGGCGAGGCAGGGCAGCGAAGTTAGACTGGACTTCAAGTGAATGTAGAGAAGACAGAGGTGATGAAGATACCCAATCAACACCAACACCACCAACCACAACAACAAGAGGCGCCAAACACCATTAATGAGAGAAACGTAGAGGAAGTAGCCTCCTTCACCTATCTAGGCAACACTGCTTCAACTACAGGTGGCGGCACAGATGAGGATGTCAAAGCCAGGTAGGATCGAAAAAGCAAGACAGACTTTCACTAATCTGGAACCAGTATGGAGATCTTCTCCACTCAGCATGTGGAACAAGATTCGGATTTTTAACACCAACGTCAAGTCAGTGATTCTATATGGTTCAGAGAGTTGGCCCGTCACAAAAAGCATTTCCAACAAAATACAGTTATTCATCATCAACTGCTGCCTACGCTGGCTCGTTACTGAAGATCAGTTGAGATGGCCAGAAAGAATAAGCAACAAGGAGCTCTGGGAACGAACCAACCAAGAACCTATCGCTCAAAAAATATGCAAAATGAAGTTGAGATGGATTGGGGATACACTGAGAAGACCGACTTGGGACACCACGCGCCAGGCCAGGTCGTCGAGTGGAACCCAGATGTGAAGTGACGAGTCGGGCGTCGGTGTCGAGGGTGACATGGAGGAGATCATGCAAGAAGGAAATGAGAGCTTATGGGCAGTGGTGGGGCCAGGTTCAAAAGATTTCGGAGAACAGAGTTCACTGGAGACGTGCTACTGAATCGCTATGTTCCACTAGGAACCCAAAGGACAAATAATAATAATAACAAATGTAAAACTGATACACCTGTCTAACAATCAATGTGAAGAAAATATTTTTGGAGGGTAAATTTCGTTCCACTTCTTAATCTTCATTGGTAATACGATGCTACCTACAAGAGATCACTATTATTATCTTTATTATTGAAGTTTCAAACAGCAGAATACACCGATTTGATCATAAGAAAAAATACAAGATGCGGTTGTAACGAAGACGAATAATTTTTCTTTTCGACAAAGTCATTTACTTGGCTATTTATCTGTGAATATATGCTACAGTGGGCAGAACGTTCCAGAATTATTCCCGGTAAGGGGATAAAATATATTGAATAACTAAAGGAAGTTAATTTATACACATCTGGGTTTAGAGTAGGGAAATAAACAAGGGATTATGAAAATATATGTATTATCACCTAAAACAGGATGAACCTATTAGGCCTTATGATAGTCAGAGCAAAGATAAACGTTGGACCTACCTTTTTTGGATACATAAAGCTGGCTTGAACTACTGGATGACTAGTGCTTCAGTGATAGCCAAATGCCTTGATTTTACTCCTTTCTAGTGGTTTGATAGAATCCTATAGAGGATTTTGAACCAGCTCTCAAAAGAAGTTAAGTGGCTTAAGTTCATGAGGTGTTCCGTTATTGAAATGAAGATACATTTCCGTTCTCTCTTCTCTTGCTAGGCTGGGTAGTGTTCGCTGGCATATTTTACAAGCTGACGCATAGTACAGACGATGTACTCAGTTCTCTTGTTTATTTTCCTACTCTGTCTTAGGTTTATATAGTATTACGTAACCACAATTTTATTTTCATAATCCTTTGTTCATTTTCCTACTCCTCTATGGATTTATCCAGTGTTACGTAATCACACTTAATTTAATAATCCCCTGTTTATTTTCCCACTCTAAACCCAAATGTGCATTAACTAACTTCCTTAAATTAATCAATATATATTTGCCCCCTAACCGAAAATAGTCAACTTTTTTAGGGTTATTATGCAAATAATGATTAAATAATACATGTTGTTACTTGTATTATTCTGTCACTGGGGGAACCGAATTGATTGATCTTTATCGGTATATAGGCATCCACACAGGAGCCCATATGCTCATAGAGACCGATCAATTCGGTCCACTCAGTGACGGGATAATACAAGTGACAACATCAAAACTACACAATCCACACAGTGTGCATTCCACATGTTTCTTTACAGATAATAAAACGTGAACCCTTTAAGTAGCTACTTCTACTTTCAGCCGTTTCTCAAATTAGGATTTCAGTCTTATCTATTCATACAGTTTGTTTTTCTCTTTATGGACTTACTGAATTCAGTTGACCAATTCTGTTAGCCCATAAAAACCAAGTAGCATAGTTATATCAATAGCATCGTCTATGAACGTAAGGTTGATGTCTTTTTAGCTTTGGTGAATTGATACATGTTAGACAATAGTACTAGTCAATAGAATCTTCTCAACAATGTGTATTGACGATATATGTATACACGTATATTTATTTGTGTACTAATCCCGATGAATAAACCATACTGTTCATCAGTATAATTACCCTCATGGTGATTGTATTCAATGTACTTTACTGATATGTAAACAGGATACTTGCTACATAACATAACTTCCTGTTTACCGCTAAACATGTTGATTCATCTATATGAATTAGATGAGATAAATTAACTTGGAGGTTGGAGTAGATTTCATAGAGAAACGATTGATAGGTCTTTAGAAACATGTTAATGCTGTCAAGAAATTAGCAACAACATATCCAGCGATACTAGTTATGGTATATGAGTGAATCATACTGGCTGGTACTGTTTTTTGGTATTTACACCTTTTGGTTTTTAAAGTTGACAATGACTGAAACTATCCATCTTAAGTTATTACAAAATCAGAAGAAACCTGGTTGTGATAGCTTTCAGTAAACTATAACAGTATGAAAACCTCATCTAGTTAAGTAGTTCACCAGTTACTAGCCGGTCCTAAGCCCCGATAAAGAGGGAGGGTTGGGTATAGGTCTAGCAACCGTACTCCGCGAAATCAGTCCAATCGCTAAACATACTTCAAAGCACAGAGAAAATATAGGAAATAAACTTATACCTCCCTGGAATCGGGGAGACGAAATGACGCCAGTTGGTGAAAGCCTTCGGGAAGCCAATTAGCCAATGTGTCTTCTCTCTCTCTCTCTCAATCAAAGCAAAAGTAAGGATGGGGACATGGAATGTCCACACCATGTTTGAACCTAGCAAGGCTGCACAGATTACGAAGGAGATGAGGAGGTATGGCATAGAAGTCCTTGGAATCTGCAATTAATCTGCATATGGAATGGAAGTGAACTCTCCAAGCTGTCAACTGCAGAGTCGATAATCTACTCCGAGCACACTGAGTTTTGGAGTGGCTATCATGATGTTCAACTCCCAAGGGCATCGAAGACTCTCTCTCTCTCTCATGCAGTGGGAACCAATCTCCTCCTCCACGATCAGGATCATGACAGCAAAATTCAACTCAAAAGGAAGGAAGGAAGGAAGGTCACAGTCATACAATGCTACGCTACGCTGTGCACCTACAAATAATGCAGACTCAGAACAAGAGAAGAAGGAGGAATTTTGCAGACAACTGCAATCAGCACTGGACAAGTCCTCAGCTGTCGACCTCAAAATTCTAATGGGTGGGGTGACATGAATGCCAAACTGGGAGTGGACAACACAGGAAGAGAACTCATCATGGGTCGAGATGCACCACTCAGTGAAATGATGAATGAGAATGGAGATTTGTTTGCAGACTTCTGTGTATTCAATGATTTGGTGATTGGAGGTAGTGTGTACTAAAACAAGGATATTCACAAAGCGACATAGATTTGATTTCATCAGACGGACACACTACATTAAAATTCAGATCGACTTGATCTCAATGTGAAGAAAGTAGAGACGCAGCTTACTGGACTGGACACAAGATTAAATGAAGAAGGGGATCAGATGGAGGTTGACACCACTCGCTATCTAGTGCAAGGAACTTACCTTCAAAATCAAGTTGGAAGCCTTGAAAGAAGTTGGTGATAGACCAAAGTCCAAGTACAATCCCCAAAAAAGTGAAGGACGAAACTACGAAAGACATCTTCTCGTCAGATATCAGGACAAAATGGGAGATATTAGGCAACATCCTCGATGAACCCTACTTGGAAGAACACGGGAACTGTGTGAAAGCGATGTGGAAGGTAGCCTGCATAACCATGTTAGGAAGGAAGAAGAAGAGGCAAGACAAGGAAGGGATCTTGACGGACACACGGAAGCTGATAGAAGAGGGAGAGGAAGATGGTGATAGTGATGGTGAGGCAGAAAATGAACCAATGCAGTTTCGGGATGAACAACAAAAAGAGGAACTGAACACAATCTATAAAACACAACACTGGACAAAGAAGTGAAGAAGAGTGCCTGCAAAGACAAAAGACACTCCCATGACACACTGGCAAGTGAAGCAGAACAGGCTGCTGGTAGGAGAGACAGAGACCTGACAACATTATATCGAATAACCAGGTCACTATCTGGGAGGAAGAGATCAACACAGATGAAACCAATGAAAGATAGTGGAGGAAACTTAGTTACGAAAGAGGAGAAACGAAGAACAAGGAAACGATGAGCTGACCACTTCAAAATACTCTTGAATCTACCACCACCACCATATGAGACTCGTCCAGAAATACCACCAACAGCGCAGCTACATAACTACCAGTGAACACAAACCCTCTGACAAAAGTAGACATGAAGTTCTGAGCACCATAAAGTTGCTGAAATCCGGAAAGGCAGCAGGACACGATGGAATCCCACAAGAAGCGCTGAGAACAGACGCAGAGACATTAGTGGACATGCCCTCACCACAACTGCGAAAGGTTTGCAAAGAAGGAAGGAAAGGTACCTGCCGATTGCTTGGAAGAAGGGCTACCTTGTCAAACTCCTAAAGATAGTCAACCCAAGTCGTTGCAATAACTGACGCGGAATCATACTCCTGTCTACCCAAGCAAAAATTCAGCATCATCATCCTGGAGAGACTAAAAGCTGCTCCGGATTTAACTGGATAACGACTGCAACATTCATAAGTAGCTGCTTACGCTCGATATTGGAGATAAGATGGCCAGAAAGAATAAGCAACACGGAATTCTGGCTGTCAACGAACCAATGAAGCAAGAATTCATGGCCAAACAAATATGCAGAAGAAAGTGGAGATGGATTAGATTGGGCGTACATTGAGGAGACCATTTGGCGACATCACATGTCAGATCAGATCAGGTCGTTGAGTGGAACCTGAATGGGAAACGACTATTTGGGCGTCCGACTCGAGGGTGACATGAAGAATATGGTATGAGAAAGAGATGAGAGGTTATGGGCAATGGTGTATCCAGGTTGAAAAGACTGGAGAGAAGAGAGTGAAATGGAGATGTCCTACTGAATCCCTATGTTCCACTAGGAACCTAAGGGACAAATAATAACTCTAATATTTGGGATAATTCTGAACAATAAAGAACTGACGATAAAGTGTTGTATGAGACTGAAACATATTTCAATCATTCAAAGAATATCGACGTTAAGCGATTTACACCTAGATGCTTGAAGAAGCCTGATTACTATGACTGTTTCAAACGAGTTATCTGAATGATTTTTAGAAAGTATAGAATTTGTGTTTAGAGTTTTCGACTATTTGTCTCATTGCATTCAATATATATATGTTAATCTTCAAGTAAATTAGTGGTCATTATGTGAGTAATGTATTTTTGAGATGAATAGGGATTTTTAATTTAGAAGTAGTATTCATCATGGACTGACATCAGTTGAGGAACCATTGAAAATCTGGGAGCACTGGACAGCTGTCGGAAGTGAAGTGGATGCTAACTGAAGATCTTGGATGATAGTCGGGCTGTGTCGTGAATGGACAGAAGTTGGGAATTTTGAACCACCGGAAACCAACCCAGTGGCTGAATGGTTAATGCGTTCGCCGTGAAACCTAGAGGTCCTGGGTTCGATCCCTAGCCAGGTCGTGGGTGCGTACTGCTAAGGAGTACCATACTAGTTGGGCGAAACAGCTGTCCAGTGCTCCCAGATTTTCAATGGTTCCTTAACTGATGTCAGTCCATGATGACTACTAATTCTAAAGTAATATTTTTGTTTTTTTCCGTATATCGATTAGTTCTGCTGATATGTTCTCCTTTTACCCTATTTCCCCTCTCTTATCTCATTGTTACCGTTATGTAATAACAGTGAATGATTCACCAGATGGTTTTCTCAGACTTTTATTTTCTCGAATTTTCATAGTCTTCATTCTGATTTACTTGTGTTTCATTTTTTAATGTCTGTCTCAGTGAGCTGAATTTCTCGCAAATAATTACACTTTTCAATTGGTAGTTTTTGAGGATTGTTTGGTCTCAAGGTAAATAGCCATCCAACACTGAAGTTTGGAGAACCACTCAAACCAGTAGCTAAGTGGTAATATGATCGCCATGACACGTGACTAATATCCTTCACTGGGTCAGAGGCATGTATTGATGAGGAGTATTGCAGTAGGAGCGAATAGCCGTCCAGTGTTTTTACGTCTTCAGCTGTTCATTAGCAGATTTCACCATTATATCTTCTAATTTCATCATTCTTGATTGGTTATTTTATTTATAAATGTATTGTATTACTGTAGATCCTTTAGTATCCTTTTCTCATCATCTATAAAACTGATGATTTCCGTCGTTGATTTCGTTCTGAAAAGCCCTACAGTTGTATTTTAATATAATTACCTTGAATATTTATTGATTAAAATTGTCAACATGCTTTACAGAACAATAATTTTTGGTAGGCCATGGATATCTGAAGGTTAGCTAGGAAACATGGAAATACTTGACATCGTATACATTCCAATCAAGTAAGTGATAAAATGAGATAACAACTCCCATCGAGGAAAGAAGTGAGAAACTGATAATTAAGTTTAAAAGTTTACCTATTAACAAACTGGAATTGACCTTAAGAACTGGACGATTAAACCAATGAAGTGAAGAAGAATAGTAGATGCGAAATCACTTCTGGTTTCTAATTGGGCATTGCCAGAGATTCCTGACACCCTTTGAAAGATCACGTAGTATTTTGTAGACCAAGGCAAACAAATTTCCTGGAGCTTGATATCTCCTGTTAGCTAAGTGCCGTAAGATACAGCTATAGATCAATCTGGATCGGCATTTTGTTTACTCAAGCATGTTAGGTATTGGTGTCAACTTTGAACAGTCTGATTATTGATTGTTTATGTATATAGTTCGACTGAAGTTGGTGAATTTATACATGTACATGGAAGTGGCAACTCACATTTTGTGTTCTTGATTGTGACGTATAGGCAATTGGAGAATTGGCAACATCAAATATCCTCTGGAAAACCTTCACTTGTCAGCGTTTTAAGACCACATCTTCGGAGTCTCCACTAAATTCCAAATTCCAAAGAAGTCTCTATTTGTCCATATAGATAAACTACTGATGGCTATCATCCTGATTCATATTTATACCTATAAACGTTGATTTTATAAACTGAATCTCATCTTCTTCAGTATCAGAAGATCAAGTCGTTAGGATATGAAAGAAAAGGAAATAAATTCCTTCCCCAGCTATGCAAGTTTGTTATCTGTCTAATCCATATAAACTTTCTAGAGATCGCTAAATTTACGAATTATGACCATAAATATTAGTGATATCTGACTGTTTCATTCACTGTTTCTATTCACTACAGATTAAAACAATTTTACCGACTTAAAAACCTTCAGTTCTGTGCTTTCGGAGACCTAATTTCATCTTAACTAATTCATTGAATTTGAATTATAATAAATTTAATGGTATTTTTGAGATGAATGGGGATTTTTTTAATTTAGAAGTAGTATTCACCATGGATTGATATCAGTTGGAGGAACCACTGGAAATCTGGAAGCACTGAACAGCTGTTTCGTCCAACTAGTACGGGACTCTTCGGTGGTGCGCATCCACGACCCCTCCAGAGATCGAACCTGTGACCTTCAGGTTTTGCGACCAGCACATTACCATTAAGCCACTGTGTCAGAACCTAATGATCCATATTTCCTATTTTAGAGTGGTACCATGTTATTCTGTTCCGATTTTTATTTTTTCTTTTTCAAACTATTCAAAATGTTTGGAACAGTTTCAGAAAGCATATCAAGTGAAAATTACTGGTCAGTGATATCTACTTGAAGAATAGACAGTTAAATAACTGACTGCACTGGATTTATCGCTCAGCTGGCGGATAATGAAATCTTAATGTGAACGCATAAGGTTCATCGCATAATGACAATGTTATGCTATCCGCTTACCTATAAAGCAACCTCGCTACTTCATAAAAATCTTCTTTATTGTACTCGAATGTTAAGACAATTATTGAACATTGAATAAATGACGAGATTTATATCATTCCGTAACATTGTCAAGGCATTTTTGACACTTCTTCAAGTCAATATTTAAACGCTGTTAAAGTCAGGCATAGAGTCCTAAGATAGAAAGATTGCTGGATAGGTGAGATTGTGAAGGTGAACTGATGGGTGTAGTTGAAACACATGATGTGCATACTAAGTTATTTACCATATTAGGAATCAGTGAATGAGGAGTGTAGATGATATAGTTAACAACCAAAAAAGTCGTATGTATTCATGGTAATCACTGATTGTGTGAACAGCTTTATTGTACTTAGCTGTCTGGTTTATCTAAGATGTACCGAATCATAATATTATCTAGTCACCGGAACTTTAGCAAGTCAAACAGTTTCGAAAATGTGAAGTAAAAGATATTGGCTAATTGTTCTAACCAACAAGTTTACCTTTTCTGCTTTGAGGATTAGTAGTGTATGTTCCCTTCAATATAATGAGCTTTACGTTTAATTTGAGTTATCTTTTCATCAGTATTTGTTTACTACTTTCAATACCTCTCATATATATTTTATGCTATTCAACTTTCATTGATTTAATACTGTCATCAGTAATGATTTGTCATACTTGTAAGCAAGGAACTTCAAGGTAATTGCAATTATTAAAACTTGTTCACTGATCATTATTGTTTTACTTAACTCTCTGATCTATTTGTAGTTGAGATATTCTCAGGTAAACAGTAAACTAACCTTTGAGATTATTCTAATGTTTTACATCCGTTTTTGAAAGTAAACACGCTTCCTTTGCAGGATTCTGTTACAGTTTCTGCACTTCTTAAACTTTTTTTCTCCAATAAGACTTTGTCTTTACGACTTCAAACTATGGGACGATTTATGAAGAATATTTCTAGCAGTTGATAACTTCTGGTTAAACTTTTGCTGTCTCTACTAGCGCATTATAGATGCGCTTGGGAAACAAATATGTAACCTTACTGAAAAAAATCCATCCTATTCACTTTTGAGCAATAATCTTCATCTAGTTTTTCTGCAAGGAATTGATTGTATCGAAGTCAGTAAATCACCGACAAGTAAGGCGTACTCAACGCTTATCCAATTCCTGTCCGAAACTTTTCAGTAAAGTACGTGAAATTAAAACTATGACTTACTGCTTTGGTGACAATTGTGCTATTTTTAAGTCTATGCATTGGATTTCTGGGGTGGGTAATGCTACCCTAACTCATTTCGCAATCTAATGAAATCGCTGACCAATATTAGTAATTGGTAGTGGTGTTTACTTCCAGTGTAGTTGACATCAAATGTAACTGTTGTTCATTTTATTCTCAGTGGATCTATACTAAAGCTTCATTATTAAGGGTAATTAGTTAGAATTTACGTGATGTTATAGGATCGTGTTGCGTAAGATTTGTAGAGTCAAAGAAAATAACCACTTAATGTCTTCTATCATTCTGTACATCCTGAAACTAGCGGTTTATGACAGATCATTGCGTTTTATAAACAGTATATGCTACCAAAAGATTATAGAAAGGATTATTGGAATTGTTTTGATAGCTTATATAATAACAGAAATCACTTCAATGTCACTTAGATTATGCCAATCCATTTTGATGAAACCAGCTTTCAAAATAATTATTTTCAATATTATTATTATTTGTCCCTTGGGTACCTAGTGGAACATAGGGACTCAGTAGGACATCTCCATTCCACTCTCCTCTCTGCAATCTTTTCAACCTGGCTCCATGACTGCCCACAAGCTCTCATTTCTTCCTCACACGATCTCCTTCATGTCACTCTCAGCTGGAACGCCCAACTAGTCGTTTCCCATCTGAGTTCCACTCGAGGGCCTTGCCTGGCACGTGATGTCCCCAGTCAGCCTTCTCAATATATGTCCAATCAATCTCCACTTCCTTCTGCATATTTGTCGGGCGTTGCGTTCTTGCTGGGTACGTTTCCAGAGTGGGTTCTTTATTGCTTATTCTTTCTGGCCTGATGATCTCATCTTCAGTATCGAGCCAGCGTAGGCAGCAGTTGATGATGAATATCTATAGTTTGTTGGAAATGTCTTTTGTGACGGGCCAAGTCTCTGAACCATATAGAAGCACTGACTTGACTGAATTAGTGTTAAAAATCTGGATGTTGTTCTTGCTTTATGCTGAGTGGAGTGCAGAAGATCTCTACACTGGTTTCAGGTTAATGAAAGCCTGTCCTGCTTTTCCGATCCTGGCTGGCTTTGACGTCCTCGTCTATGCCGCCTGTGGTTGAAACGGTGCTGTCTAGATAGGTGAAAGAGGCTACTTCGTTTAAGTTTCTCCTGTTCATGGTGACTGCAGCTTGTTGTTGTTGGTGGTGGTGGTGCTGCTGTTTGGGTATCTTCATCACCTATGTCTTCTCTATATTCACTTGAAGTCCCGTCTTTGCTGCCTCTTCTGTCAACTTGTTAGTTTTTGCCGATTTTTTGATTGACTAAGGTAAATGAAGTAGAAAACGAAAGTGTATTGATGCCTCAGACATTCAATTTTTTGGTAAAATAACGAATTGTGATATAGCAATTCCTGTATACTATATCTTTAAAAGTTTTACTGCTGTTTTTCTTACATACAGGTAGGATCATTGTTTTGAACTTCTTGAAGCCTGTCTAAAATACGGTGGTTGTACCAGTTATATAGTTTCTTTGATAATTTTATACCATTACAAAGTAATTTATATAAAATATGATCAGGATTTGATCGTATAGTAAGGCTAATATTGAGCGCTGAGTAAAAGGTTGATATTAGATATAGAATTGTATTTATGTAAGTCACATCGGGTTTGAAATCAAATAATTCCAATGTTTCGCACGGTAGTCTGGTCCGAGCTTCTTGAGGGAAGACCTCTGTAACTTACACAAATACAATCTATATCTAATGTGTGAAAGAGATTTTAGAACTAAATTCTAAGTTTATATGTATTATTATTATTATTCCCTTGGGTTCCTAGTGGAACATAGGGATTCAGTAGCACGTCTCCACTCCACTCTCCAGTTCTCTGAAATATTTTCAACCTGGTTCCACGACAGCCCACAACCTCTTATTTCCTCCTCGCACGACCTCCTCCATGTCACCCTCACCACGGAAACCCAACTCGTCGCTTCCCCTGGAGATTCCACTCGAGCAACTGGCCTGACGCTTGATGTCCCCAGTCGGCCTTCTCAGTGTATGCCCAATACATCTCCACTTCCTTCTACATATTTGTTGCGTGATAGCTTCTTGGTTGGTTCGTTCCCAGAGCTCCTTGTTCCCTATTCTTTCTGGCAATCCATCTGATCTTCAGTAGCGAGCGTAAGCAGTTGTTGGTGAATGTCTGTAGTTTATTGGAAATCCCTTTCGTGACGCGCCAAGTCTCTGAACCATACAGAAGTACTGACTTGACGTTGGTGTTGAAAATCCGGATCTTGTTCACACTTTATGCTGAGTGCAGAAGATCTCCACACTGGTTTCAGGCTAATTCAAATCAATGCTGTCATACACAAACCAATCACAGAGAGGTAAAGAAGGCAGTTCTCGAACTCTAACTAGTGAGTAGTAGCTGAATTTAACCAGTAAATTTTTCAGTCTAGTTAGTGACCTAAGTGATGTAACACCGCTGCTAACTGTATCTTATCATTCAAAGCGAGAGAGCGGTCAGCAGAAAGCTTTGCTGGAATTTATTTAAGCAAGTCATATGTGAAACCATGAATGAGCTGCACCACATAGCTTTATGGTTATGTTGCAAGCACGATCGATAGATGGCGGTCAGCACTGAAAACTTAAGACCTAACAGTTTCATTGGTTATGATCTTGACAGATGTTTGTGGGGATAAATGAGTCATACAGTGAGTATATTTTAGTCTGAGTAGATTAGTGTTAACGATTCTGACTTCAGTACTTATACAGTTTCCAAAAATCATGGAAAATTTATTTTGCAATGTTTGGAACTTCTGTTACTTAATGATAGTGAGAACTCTATTTCATCCCCCATTCTTGGATCCTAACTTTTAATTCCGGTAGCTGATAGCAGTTAAATTCAGAAGTGTAATCATATCCATTTGTATACTTTTTGGTCGAATTTAACTTCAACGAAAACTGATGCTCATCGCAAAAGAGGAAGTCGCATCCACACATTTATGATGAGTCTGTTATATTTAAGGCAAAGGATAACATATTTCAGACTATACGGAAAAAACAAAAAGTGTTTATTTTGAAACTGAACATAAAACGTGTCTTGGATAACATGCTTAAATACTTGCCAGTGAAGTCAAACCATATAAGGTCTGTTAAGGACAAACTGCCGTTTTGTGTCGCTTTGACGTGTGTTTACAAATTTACTACCTCCTCTCGAGCTAGTTATGGAAGCTGCATAAAGTGTTCAATTTTTAAACTTATCTTTGAACACTATGCTACTTGGTTATCAAGCGTCGAATGCAAATCAATCAGCGCAGTTCGATTTCTGTACAATCGGTCAACTCTAAACATACAACTCCACTAGAGTCCTCCTTCAATGTTCTCTTTCGAAACTTAAGCAGAACAAAAACACTGGCAATTCACCAGTTCAACCCTGATTTTTGTGTACAGAAAAAGTATTTTCAATATTTAATCTTACCTTGGTCTTAAACCTTCCACAATTTTTTAGTATTTCATTGTAGTTAGTTAGACTACGATTATCACCTTCATTATAACCTTTGATTCCTTTTTCACCTTCTTTAAATCTATCAAGCGCTGATACTCAACCATTGCATCTCAAATCTGTCAACAACTTTCATCTTTTTAAACTCCTCAACTTTCTCGTTAATCTAATTGATTGTCAAGCAACTACTTTCCATTCTCGATTTCAGTTTCTAACACTAGCTTAATGATGTAACTATACCCTATTGTTGAATTATTTATTAATATTTTTCCCTTGGGTTCCTAGTGGAACATAGGGATTCAGTAGCACGCCTTCATTCCACGCTATTCTATGCAGTCTTCAAACCTGGCTCCACCACTGCCCACAAGCTCTCATTTCTTCCTCACACGATCTCCTCCGCGTCACCCTCGGACCCCCAACTCGTCATTTCCCCTTTGGATTCCACTAGGGGGCCTGGCTTGGCGCGTGATATCCCCAATCGGCCTTCTCAGTGTATACCCAATCCATTAACACTTTCTTTCCCTGCATATTCCTTGAGCGATAGGTTCTTGCTTCTTTGGTTCGTTGTCAGCCAGTCAGAGTTCCTTGTTGCTTGCTCTTATTATTCTGGCCATCTGAGCTTCAGTAACAAGTGAGCCTAGGTGGCAGCTGTTGATAATGTATGTCTGTAGTTTGTTCGAAATGCTTTTCGTGACACGCCACGTTTCTGAACCATCACATAGAAGCACTGTCTTGACTGAATTACTGTTGAAAATCCGGGTGTTCTTCATGTTCTATGCTGAGTGGAGTGGAGTGGAGTGCAGTAGATTTCCACACTGATTATTTCAGATTAGTAAAAGCCTGTCTTACTGTCTTTCCGACCCTGGCTTTGACATCCTCGTCTGTGCCGCCTGTAGTTGAAACGATGCTGCCTAGGTAAGTGAAAGAGACTACTTCCTTTAGATTTCTCCCGTTGATGGTGATTGATGTTTGTTGTTGGTGGTGTTGTTGGTTGGGTATCTTCATCACCTCTGTCTTCTCTACGTTCACCTGAAGTTCAGAATTCCTTCGCTGCCTCTTTTGTCAACTTGTTAGTTTTCGCCTGTAAATTTTCGAGTTTGTGTGACATTAAACATAAATCGTCGGCGATATCCAAATCTTCGAGGCTCCCTATTGTTGAATAATAGACTGTTTTATGCTTATGATATACATAAATACGATTGAACAACTTTAGAAAATGATACCTCTGAATTATCTCTTCTTTTCTATATGAGGAATTGTTTGAGGTGTTCGAACGTCTTGTTTGCTTCGGTGTTTTTCTTTCGTACCTAAATGCACTGAATATACATTATCTAATGCATAGTAAGTTTCTAAATGGTTTTGTGCATTTCAACAGCGATTATGAACATTTATGATCATAACGTGTTATTTCCACTTTCTTACCCGTATTCAGAATTCGGGGGACAATTTTTTTCTCATTCCATGGGTACTATAAACAAAGGTAAGCGGTATGGTGGTCAAATTTCCCGATCACTTCAAAACTGAAGAGTTACTGAATGTTAAAAAGCACCGAACAGTGGTATTTTCATAGCATGAAGCCTCTAAAGAAACTGAAACTGAAATCCAGATAGCTGGATTTCAATAAGTTGTCTTAAAGGCTCGTAATTTATCTAAAATATGTGGTGAATTGGTAAATCAGGCCTATGTGTCTTACAAATTTCTTACTATGTAGAGCAAAATAGTACTGATGGTTTGTAGGAGTTGATTAACTGCTTTTAGATTAGTTTTTACCAAGAATTGTCATCATTCAGAGAACTTAGCTTCTTTTCGGCTAGAGGAAGAATCCAGGACGCGAGTCGAACAACTCAACCCAATGAAACAACGGAGAATTACAAGTATACCAATAGATACTAATAACTAATACCTGTTGTACAAGAGGTGGCTATCGTTCCTCCGTGGCATAGTGGATAACGCCTTGGCGTTTGGAACGATGGATATGAGGTTCGAGTCTCAGTGGGAACAACATCACTCATTCGGGTGCAGGTACATTCAGCTGACCAGTTCCAAATAGGACGAAACCCACATCCTTGATTCCACTGCTAGCCACATCCAACCAAATTATCATGATTAACATTCAGGTAATATCGAGACATCCACATACCTGCCCATATGTCAATAGCGATCGAATAGTTGGATACAGTAAAACAACAGAGAATAACAAGTATATCAATAAATGGCTATTCAGAGAACTGATGGATAGTGGCTAGCAGTAGAACCCACGATGCGCATTTTGTCCTATTTGGGAGTCATCAGCCGGGTGTGCATGCTTCCCAGTGAGTGGTAATGTTCTCACAAGGGTTCGGGCTCGGGAGCGATCACTTCAAACGCCAAAGTGTTATCTACTACACTACCGAGCCACGATAGCCACTTCTTGTTCGAAGGGTATAGTTTTTAGTATAGGATTGTTCTTATATCATACCTTCGTTGATTGGACAGTAATCATCGGTCTCTATTGGCTTGTGGCTCGGTGGTGTAGTGGATAACACTTTCGAGTTTGAAGCGATCGCTCCCGAGTCCGAATCTCGGTGGGAACAACATCACTCACTGGGGAGCAGGCACATCCAGCTGATGATTCCCAAATAGGACGAAATGCGCACCCCGGATTCCGCTGCTAGCCGCTATCCATCGTTACTATCATTAGAACACAGGTATATCGAGGCATCCGCACAGAAGCCCATATGCCAATAGAGACTGGTCAGTTAAGTCCAGACAACGAAGGTATGATATAAAAGCAATCATATACTATTCAGAGAACTGTTGAAAATTCGGCTGCATTGGTGTTGTTCCATTCTGCTTTGAAACTCTTATGTAATATGTATCCATAAACCTGTGAGGGATCGAACTCAAGACCACTAAGCTTTGTAGTGGATGTATTACCATTCGACCTCTTTGTTGTAGTTCAGTGGTTCAGATTTTTATAATTTTGTCAGTTCGTGATATAGCATGATCGTTATCCAGTGTCATCGAGTAGTATTTGTGATCGCAACCTTACTGGTTATCCTTTTGCACACCACAACGACTAATTTAAGTGGATTAATCCTAGTGAATGATGAGTACGATCACCAATTTATGTAGGCAGTATATAAATTTGAATAGAATTAGATCAGATTCACACTAATAACCTTTAAGTTTACTAACAACACAGCTCTAAGAATTCAGTCACTCGTTTCTCACAATAAACAACATTGTAGTGGTATCCGATGGTTGTAAGTAATCGGCAGAGAGCCCTAAACCTAGGGTCCGTTGTGATTGGTGTTTGTCTGCAACGTGAATCTGCTACCTTGAGGTCACTGACGCCCTCTGAGAGGCTCAAAACGACATCACCCACTGTTGCAGTCATTGAGGTTCCAACTGAGTTGTTCGGGTTGCGATTGATTAGTCATCACAGATGAACCTATTTCATGTTGTCTAGTCCTGATCGCACCCAGATTTCATCGATCACTTTAAAATGTGGTCACCACGCTAGGAGACTGGGCACCAGTGAATTAGGTTATTTAGATTTCACTACTAAGTATTATGTAACTCAGCACTTTTAAGCTAATATGAACAGGAGAATACATAGCGATCATTCATTGCATTGTTTGTTCGTTAGTATAATATTTCGTTAACAGAACGTACAATATTATGGAATTACAAAGATTTTGCCGATATAAAGCTACGTTGAATTACTCGATATACGGGTGTGCAGTTTCCTTAGAGGTATCTCATTTTTTTAATACTTAGTAGCTAAATGTACTATAAGTCAGGACTGTTATGAACGCAGAATTCATATGACGGTAGTAGTATGTAACTTAACCTGGTGATTTGGGAACCGTTCCGTCACAGAAAGGTTAACTGTTCCTGATTTCATACATTTTCAACACATTTTTGAGATATGGTAGGAAGATAAAAGTTTATCTGAAAAATTTAATGCCGTCTAGAGATACATTTTTAGCAGTCTGATGATATATTAACTCGTTAAGCCATTTGATATATAAAGACGAAAATGGATAAAGGGAAACGATAAAGTAAATATATCAAGGAAGAGGATACAAAGATAGTAACGAAAGAATGTTCTTACACTTCACCTTTGAAACGAAACGAGCTGGAGATTATTATGGTCAGTTGAATGTAGTAAGGAATTATTTTTGGGCATATTAAGGGAGAGACTTGAGTTTGCATAAGATAAGAGCCTCAGAAAATCATAATGTGCAACCCCGACAGCTTATATGCGAAATTTTTAAGTCTAATTAATTGTTACAACCGAAATTCAATAATTTATCTGCCTACATTTGATGACTGTGTCATCTGTGCTTATGGAAGATTGACAGTTGATCCGTTATGAAGTGATTTTGGAACATTTTCCACCATCTTCAATTGCATGGCTCAGTTAATCTTTCCTATACGCATGGATACATTCATGTGTGCTTGTAGACACAGTATTATTATTAGTTCCATGGGTTCCTAATGGAACATAGGGATTCAGTAGCACGTCTCCAGTGAACACTGTCCTCTGAAATCTTTTCAACCTGGCTCCACCACTGCCCAGAAGCTCTCATTTCCTCCTCGCACGATCTCCTTCATGTCAAACTCACCACGGACACCCAACTCGTCGCTTCCCATGGGGATTCCACTCAACTACCTGGCCTGACGCATGATGTCCCCAGTCGGCTTTCTCAGTGTATGCCCAATACATCTCCACTTCCTTCTGCATATTTGTTGCGTGATAGCTTCTTGGTTGTTTTGTTCCCAATGTTCCCCGTCGCTTATTATTTCTGACCATCTCAACTGATCTTCAGTAACGAGCCAGCTTACGCAGTTATTCATGGATGTCTGTAGTTTATTGGAAATCCATCTCGTAACGCGCCAAGTCTCCGAACCATCACACAGAAGCACTGACTTGACTGAATTGGTGTTGAAAATCCGGATCTTGTTCCACATGCTGAGTGCAGTGCAGAAGATCTCCACACTGGTTTCAGGTTAATGAACGCCTGTCTTGCTTTTCCGATCCTGGCTGACTTTGACATCCTCGTCTGTGCCTGTGCCGCCTGTAGTTGAAACAGTGCTTCCTAGATAGGTGGAAGAGGCTACTTCCTTTAAGTTTCTCCCGTTGATGGTGATTAGAGTTTGTTGTTGTTGTTGGAGTTGTTGGTGCGGTATCTTCATCACCTGCGTCTTCTCTATATTCACTTGAAGTCCCGTCTTCGCTGCCTCACCTATTCTGCCAACTTGTTAGTTTTCGCCTGTAGATCTTCAAGTTTGTGTGACATCAGGCACAAGTCATCACTGGAGAAATCCAGATCTTCTAGGTTCTTTTCCCCGGTTCAGCCACCGTATCGCCCTCTTCTCACAGCTCCCCACTGTTGTCTGCTGCATGATCCAGTCCAGTCGACCACAATCAGGAATATCATAGGGGATAGTAGGCCACCTTGTTTCACTCCTGTCTTCACTTCACCAGAAAGGCATCACTGAGCTTCCCATTGTGAATTACTTGGCATGTGGCGTGTTCATATAGTTGTTGAATGAGGCTGATAAAGGTTTGCGGTATTCCATAGTATTTAAGCAGTTACCAAATTACCTCTCGGTCGACGCAGACGTAGTAGATGTATACTTTTTCTCTCATTTCCTTACAATCAGGTTGTTTTGATGTGCCTAATAGACTAGATACAATTTATTCTCAAGTCAATGCATGAACAAAGCATAACCATATAATCTACTGAAATACTGGTATAGAATAGTGTAGAACATCTGCACTCACCGAAGCGAAGCAACATCGATACTCTGATTATAGTCTTTTTTGTAGTAATGCACTCGCTAATCACCATACCAAAGATGATGAGAGGGTATTGATCTCAAGTCGACATATAAACACATATTTGTACAATATGATGTTTTTCAGTCACGAAGATGTCACCTAATAGAATCCATAATGCTTACTTTCATCCTATTATATTCATCAGTTTCCATGCAAACAGATGCATTTACTTACAAAGAAGTAACTGGGTATTCAAAATGAAGTTAGTAGGGTATATAACAAAACAGTTTCAAGAATATTTTGATTAGAATAACAACTACACACACAACAGGTGGCCATAGTAACCCAATGGCTTAGTGGGTAATGCTATGGAGTTTGAAGCGATGGGTACTGGGTTCGAGGATCAGTGAGAACAAAATCACTCACTAAGCTGAAGGTACATTCAGCTAACAAGTCCCATTTAGGACGAAATACGCATCCTGTATTCCTCTGCTAGTCATCAAGATCAGTAAAACATCCTGATTAGAATAAATTAATAAACAGGGAAAAGTGTCAATTATATGTATTTAAGAAAAAAATCAGAGACTGACCTTTTAGAACAGTAGTCTTTAAAAATGTGACCTTAAAATGTTCAGAAATGTCTAACTAGTCACTGTGATAGCTTGATCATTCAAAAATTGGAGCTTATTTTGTATATACAAAATCAGTTTATTGTAATACTATGAATTGTTTTTTATCCTGTATTTTTTCTATGTTTCATCGAAACAAATCATTCTCTCTTCCTCTTTTTCTGCTTATCCTCATACTATCTCTCATGTGAATTGATTTACTTGACCTCATTTTAACAAATATGATGTATGAACAAGTAAATGTGTGACTGGATAATTCTGAATATGTAGAACAATAACAGACTTGTTACAAATAAAATTTATGAAATATTTCACATGATTGTGGTTAGCACGCGAATTCAGGATGAGCGTTTCGTCCTGCTTGAAACTTGTCAGTTGCATATACTTACACACCAGTGAGCCATGTTGTTCCCATTCAGACTCGAACCTCATATCCATCACTTCAAACGCCAAGGCGTTATCTACTGTGTCACAGAGGAATGATGCCAACTTCTTCTACAACTACTAGTAGTTACTACTATTTATTCATATACTTGTAATTCTCCGTTGTTTCACTGGATCCAATTATTCCACCTCTATCGACATATGGGCTGGTATGTGGATGTCTCGATATTAACTGAATGTTAATCATGAAAATTTGGTTGGATGTGGCTAGCAGTGGAATCAAGGATGTGGGTTTCGTCCTATTTGGAACTGGTCAGCTGAATGTACCTGCACCCGAATGAGTGATGTTGTTCCCATTCAGACTCGAACCTCATATCCATCACTTCAAACGCCAAGGCGTTATCCACTAGAGCACTGAAATACTCAACACATTATAAATGTATAACGTAAACCACATATCATTTTTATCATAACAGTAATTGATAAATTTCCCCTATTCAACTATTAAATGAAAAGAAATCGGTTGGAAAATGTGAATGCTTGTAACCTACTTGATGCTTAGCACTGGAGTTGAGGATGAAGGTTCCATCCAATTTGGGACTCGAACCGAGTACCCATCACTTCGAACGCGAGAGCGTTACCTACTACATCGCTGGGTCACGGCAGCCATCTTTTGTACCACAGGCACCACTTTTTGTCTATTGACACTTTTAATTTTCCGTGGCCATACTAAGTCAAATTATTCCACATCAAATAAATTCCTATATCGAGGCCTATACACTACCCGAGTATTTATAACGCCATGGTCTATTGAGTTTCAGATATATCCATCTGACGAGTACCAGACAGCATAAAACGTTCAGCCTGGGTTTCACTACGAGTCATCAAGACGAATAGGAGATCAAAAATACCGGCAGTATCGAGGCATCCACATCAAAGCTCATCTTCCAACAGAGCTTGAGCAATTGAGCTCTGAATAGCAACAGGAAATTACAAGTGCCAATAAACAATTAATGCTTGTTAATTGATTCAATAACCTATAAAGTGGTTCACGAACTGGTAAACTTATTTATAGAAGGCTATATTTACTAAGGTGGCTCTAAGGGCTATTATTTGACTGCGGATCACAGAGAAATGGAATGCTGGTGTTATTCTAAAGAATTGGACACTAGTTTGCTGAATAATATTGGTATCTTCAGAGTTAAAATCACTTTTGGAGTTTTAAGAAAATAGGAAGGTTACTTATAAGCTTTTTGAACATCTTCAACCATCTAAAACATTAAATTTTGAGGGAGTTGTGGAGATTTGGAATTATTTCAAGTTGTTATTCATCGAAGACTGACATCAGTTGGAGGAACAAAGGAAACCTGGGAGCACTGGACAGCTGTTTCGTGAGCTAACAGAAGTTGGAAATATGGAGCATTGGATTCTGACCCAGTGGCTCAATGGTAACGCGCTGGCCGCGGAACCTGAAGGTCGCGGGTTCGATCCCTGCTGGTGTGGGGTCGTGGGTGCGCACTGCTGAGGAGTCCCATACTGGTCGGACGGAACAGCTGTCCAGTGCTGTCAGGTTTCCTTTGTTCCCCCAACTGATGTCAGTCTACGGTGGATAACAATTTGATCTAAAACATTAAAAAATATGCTATTTATGTTAATTTTCATGTTAGATTCCTTATTTCCATTTTCAGTTGATAGTTTCTTCCCTTAGGTAATAGTCCGAAGTTCAACTTAGTCTAAAAGTAGTTTTTATAGGCCATGTTTATCTTCCGTTGAATCTTCATTGATTGCTTCCATCATAACAAGTAGTTTTGATATTATTTATGCCTGACATTTTGCATTTTAGTGTTAGATTTCAGGAATTAGTTAGTAGGAAGAGATGCTTGATACCTGTTTCATGCCTACTAGTATTCATCAGTATGATATATTTGTAATATTCAAGAAACTCACATTTTCATGAATATTTAAATATTCTTAATTCAACAATAAAGTCAACAGTCAAATAGAAAACATGATGGACAAACGTTGACCAATAGAATTGAAGGATATAGAGGTTGATATTCTTCCATCAAACTAGTGTACATTATCTTCTACACAATATAGAGGCCTATTTAGATTTTAAAATAGCTTAAAAATACTTAATCTACTTTCACATCTATAAATCACTCAAATTTAATAAGGTTACATTTGAAATCCAATTTATGTCATCTTTCGTATGTTTTATACTCCAGATCGTAAATTGCATTAAGCCGCAGGGTTAGACTTTCTGATAATATGTCTCAACAATTTACTTACATTAGATCACATTCGATACACGCTTTTATTCAAATGAATGATATGTCCATTCCTATCAATAATCGTTCTATAAAATCCTATTAAACATAATTGGATTGTACACTCAACCAATTATCTATGATACTTGTTGAAAATGACAAAATAAGTGAATAATAATACAACATTATTTTGCATACTGTAGTTGCATTTCTTTTACAATAATAGAACTATATTTTTGAGATGAATAGGAATTTTTAATTTAGAAGTAGTATTCATCATGGACTGATATCAGTTGGGGAACCATCGAAAATCTGGGAGCACTAAACAGCTGTTTCGTCCTAGTATCGGACTCCTCGGCACCACGCACCCATGACCCGACTACGGATCCAACACAGAACCTTCAGGTTTCACGGCGAACGCGTTAACCATTCAGCCACTGGGTTGGTTTCCAGTGGTTCACAATTTCCAACTTCTATCAACTCACAACATAGTGTGACTATCACAGAAGGTCTTCAGTTAGCATCAACTTCACTTTCGACTGGTTGATCCCACAGGTCACGGCTTCTGTGTCCAGTGCTCCCAGATTTTCAATGGTTCCTTAAGTGATGTCGGTCCACGATGAATGCTACTTCTAAATAATAGAACTGTTTTACTGATTTTTTGAAATGAAATATTGTTTTAATACTTCTTCAGAATTATTTTGTAAGGCACTTACTTTCTCTGAATATTTTTTCTTCATATTCCAAAGCAAGAGTTCTATATTACTTGTAAAAGTAATAATATAGATGAGAGAGCAATTATTTTTTAACAATAAATGATCATACTATCAATATATTAAAAGTGTATTAAAAGTATATTAAAAAGTATATTAAAAGTATACGATGGTCAAACACCTGAAGCCTTTTTGTATCCTCCACTTTCAAACATGGCCATTGAAAGTGGAGGATACAAAAAGGCTTCAGGTGTTTGACCACCGTTGTCTTCGTAGTATAGGCCGTATTTCGTGGTGTCACCATGTGAGTAATGCCGAAGTCGGGTGTAGAGTTTTGGGAGAAGAGGTAAGTCAGTTGACGAGGTTGTGAACCTTCATCGACTGAGATGGTTGGGACATGTACTACGTATGCCCAGTCACCGATTGCCTCATCACACAATGTTGGCTGAAGTAGGTCCTGGCTGCAAAAAGGCCCGAGGTGGCCAGACTAAAACATGGCACCAATGTATGAAGTCTCTGACTGTTGGTTTAAGCCGTGTAGGGTGATGCAGACTAGGTGGTTGGGGTCAGCGGGACAAGAGGAACCAGTGGTTGGAGGCTGACTCTATGTGATATGGCTGAGAACCGATGTCAGTGGTGCAGATGTATACACACATTATCCTCATCTTAACAACGCTATACCGAATCTCACCATTTTGTCACTCCTCTTTCCTTTCTTCTCGTACTTTATATTTCTTTTGACTGCATTCACTTATCTTCATCCTTCACCTCACTACGTTTTTACTTGATGTGCTGATATGAGGTGTGGCAACTCGGACCGTTACGCAGTAATGCCTGATCCTATGTTGATAATGATGATGATGATGATGATGATGATGATGATGATGATGATGATGACACGATACTAATTATACTTGTGTCGATGCTAAAAGCTTGTTTGGAAAGTGTTTTCTTTAGAAAAAAAAACATTATTTTTCGAGGTGATGCCTTACCATTGTCCAGTAGTGCTTAAGACACCTACGCAACCATCGACTTCAGTTCGCAGGATGCAAAGTATGAATTCGATGAAAAGCTATCAATTTTGTTACAAAAAGCAAAACATTCAAATGTAGTCATAATAGCAGGCGACTTTAGTGTTCTAGTAGGAAAGCTGAACTAATCGGAAAGGCATCTGGAAGGTAATATACGGAATCCCATAACAACAAACTGACAGTGATGATAGTCTGTTACAATTTTGTTCTGATAATCACTTGTTTCTGGGCAGCACTAACTTCAGGGATAAGGGAGCCACTGTCTCACATGGTGTCTGCCGACATCGAACCAACGATGGACACAGATAGATCACAATACCACAAGCCGTTGTTGGAGAAGATCTTTGGAGGACTGCTACTCTTTCTAGATTTCTTATTTGGACTCTTATAGATTGCTACTGTGGCCTTCTGTATATCTGCGCTTTAATGTTCGCAGGAAACTGGTGGTAATGAAGCCTGTCTATGATCGATTGGACAATGTGAAATCCAAATTTAGATGAGAGATAGCTTAGCATTTATCTGAATATGATAGCAATTTGATTTTCTAAATGATATTCGGTTTGTCTTCTTTGGTTGTCACATCCTTTGGTCTGCATAATAGTGTTTGGAGGGAATTTGTTGGTTTATGAGCCACACCAATATTCCAAGTGGTCTCAGTAATCTTGTCGTGATTTCTGATATATTCTTTATCTGTGGTAGGATGATTCGTTTGTTGATTTCTATGGATGATTTTGCAGTTGGTTGTATACGGGATAGGCAACTTGTGATAACGTTTCGTGAGTAGTCATTCTTCTTTAGGATAGACATCAAGTAATTTTGTTCGTTTCTCCTTGAAGTTGTTGTACTTCAGTGTGTTCTTGCTCTTTTGAATAGAGTCTGCACGCAAATAACTTTGTGCGTTGTTGGGTTGTTGCTACTGTAGTTGAGGATTTGCTCAGTGTGTGTTGGCTTCATGTACACTTAGGTTTCAAGCTTCCCGGTATTTGCCCCAATGACTAAAACATCCAGGAATGGTAGCTGGTTGTTTAACTCTTTCTCCATTGTGAATTTGATACCACTGAAAACGTTGTTGATCAAACTGTGGGTGTTTTCTATGTCATCTTTCTTAATGATGACAAAAGTATCGTCTACACAGTGAATCAAAATTTTTGGTTTAATCACAGGCAGAATAATGGCTCCCAGTCTCTTAGTGCTGATGATGTCGTCCAGGATGACGATGAATGCTCCACGATTAAACAGCCCGGATTAGAGAACACAATAAAACCAAGAAAGAAGGTGTATTGCATCGACAAAATATGTACAATATACAACAGTTTACCTATATTTACGACGGCTTAGACCGCTTCCAGGCTCCATCAGAAGGATATAGCCGAATGAATTTATCTTTTCTATAAATTTGATATCTACGCCTGTGTTCACACGCGTTTTCTTAAAATTTAGGGGCAGAAAAATTAGTTATGAGAGGCTTCAGTGACTTTGAGCTTAAGAGAATTGGGAAAATCTTACTGTGTATCATAACAGTTAGAATTACATTGTTATTATTTGTCCTTTGGGTACCTACTAGAACATAGGCATTCAGTAACACGCCTCCATTACACTCTCTTCTATCCAGTCTTTAAAACCTCACTACACCACTACCCACAAGCTCTCATTTCTTCCTCACATCATCTCCTCCATATCAACCTCACCTGAGACACCCAACTAGTCGTTTCCCATCTGAGTTCCACTCGAGTGCCTGGCCTGACGCCTGATGTCTCCGAATGGTCTTCTCAGTGCATGCCCAATACATATCCACTTCATTCACCTGCATATTTGTTGACTGATAGCTTCTTGCTTCCTTGCTTCGTTGTCATCCATTCAGAGTTCCTTGTTGCTTATTCTTATTGTTCTGACCATCTGATCTTCAGTGTGGGTGGCAGTTGTTGATGGTGTATATCAGTAGTTTGTTGGAAATGCTTTTCGTGACGTGCCAAGTGTGTCAAGCATCATATAGGAGTACTGACTTGAGTGAATTTGTGTTGAAAATCCGGAAGTTGTTCACGCTTTATGTTGAGTGCAGTGTAGTAGATCTCCACAGTGATTATTCATATCAATGGACGCCTGTCTTGTTGTTTTTCCGATCCTGGCTTTGACGTCCTCGTCTGTGCCTATGCCACCTGTAGTTGAAACGGTGCTACCAAAGTGGGAAGGTGAAAGATGCTACTTCCTTGAAGTTTCTTCCGTTAGAATAGTAGATTTAATATTGTGCAATAAGCTTTTATCACAGATTTTAAAGATCAAGTATTTTGTATACTTATGTCATAACTTATACACTGTTTTTATTGACCTGACTTCAGTTCGAACAAACTAGAGTAATATCAAAAAGGCATTAGTATACATTAATTACTTCTTATTGTATTTTGTTATTGTTAATGCTAAACGGGATAAATATTGTTTATCACTTCTATTTGTAGTAAAAAAAATATTACTGGAGTCGAGGATGTAGGTTCCATCCAATTTGGAACTTGTTGGATGAATATATGTGCACCCCACTCGGACTCGAACCGAGTACCCATCACTTCGAACGCGAGAGCGTTACCCACTAGGCCACTGGGGCACGATAGCCGCTTCTTGTACAACGGGTATTGGTTATTACTATTTATTGATATATTTGATTTATTGGCAATGCATCCTGTACGAAGCTTTCTTGTTGATGGTGATTGGAGCTTGTTCGTCTTGATGTTGGTTGGGTATCTCCATCACCTCTATCTTCTCTACATTCACTTGAAGTCCTGTCTTCGCTGACTCTTCTATCAATTTGTTAGCTTTTGGGTGTAGATCTTCAAGTTTATGTGACATTATACACAAGTCCTTAGTCTTCACTAATTTGCTTACTGAGTTTAACTTATCAAACCAATTGTTTGCATAATTGTGTTAAACACTGTTGTTCCTATGTATAAGTTATATCAGATATGAATTTCAGTATAATTACATGATACAATAAAAAGCAAGCTTAGAATCTGTTGCATTAAAAAAAAGAACAATATTCTAGTCATCAAAATCCATACACAATGGGTGAATATTAATAAATTTTCTCATAATAATTTACTCAAAAATCACATTTCTATAAGATTTTCTTACACTTATTAGGTGGTAATATTTTCTACTACAAATCGAAATGAAAAACAATATTTATCCCGCTTAGCATTAACAATAACAAAATACAATAAGAAGTAATAAATGTATACTAATGCCTTTTTGATATTACTCTAGTTTATTCGAACTGAAGTCAGCTCAATAAAAACAGTGTATAAGTTATGACATAAGTATACAAAATACTTGATATTTAAAATCTGTGATAAAAGCTTATTGCACAATATTAAATCTACTATTCTAACGGAAGAAACTTCAAGGAAGTAGCCTCTTTCACCTTCCCACTTTGGTAGCACCGTTTCAACTACAGGTGGCATAGGCACAGACGAGGACGTCAAAGCCAGGATCGGAAAAACAACAAGACAGGCGTCCATTGATATGAAATAATCACTGTGGAGATCTACTATACTGCACTCAACATAAAGCGTGAATAACTTCCGGATTTTCAACACAAATTCACTCCAGTCAGTGCTTCCATGTGATGCTTGACACACTTGGCACGTCACGAAAAGCATTTCCAACAAACTACTGATATACACCATCAACAACTGCCACCTACACTGACTCCATACTGAAGATCAGATGGTCAGAACAATAAGAATAAGCAACAAGGAACTCTGACTGGATGACAACGAAGCAAGGAAGCAAGAAGCTATCAGTCAACAAATATGCAGGTGAAGGAGGTGGATATGTATTGGGCATGCACTGAGAAGACCATTCGGAGACATCAGGTGTCAGGCCAGGCACTCGAGTGGAACTCAGATGGGAAACGACTAGTTGGGTGTCTCAGGTGAGGTTGATATGGAGGAGATGATGTGAGGAAGAAATGAGAGCTTGTGGGTAGTGGTGTAGTGAGGTTTTAAAGACTGGATAGAAGAGAGTGTAATGGAGGCGTGTTACTGAATGCCTATGTTCTAGTAGGTACCCAAAGGACAAATACTCATAATAATAATAATAATAATAATAATAATAATAATAAGGACTTGTGCACCGTTGTTTCATTCCTCTGACGAGTGCAACAATGAACTCATGAACGTCGGATATTTAGGAGATCCTGTTGAAATTCAGCTTCCCTATCTTTACGTATTATCTGTACTTGCTGGCTCTAATTAGTCAGTTATGTAGTACAGATGTATGTATTTCCACCATTAACATTTTTGTGGACGTAAGTCGTGTACAATCTACTGGCAACTTTATCACTGCTTATGGATCCATTCTATTGTGGTTTTATTCGTTATTCTTTGAAATCCTAATTTGTCAAATCAAATTTTTATCTTGTTAAGGATATTTCAACCAATAAAGTTAGTATTTTCTTAGAGTATCAATCCACTCGTTATGAAATGAGTATTCAGGCTGTCTTGTCGTCGCTTTACTAATTTCTTCTGTGAATATTCACCGGTCTCACTATCATAATGTTGGATGAAGGAAATTGATCTGTATTTTTATTCCTTCTACTTTTATGATATTGACAGAAAATTTGATCTGACTATTTATGTGAAACAATAACTTATTGATACAAGAAATTTACCTACCACCTACTTATTTAGAAATAGGATTAAGGATTATTTCAATCCGAAATGGTCCTAACCTGTTCCGTTAGGTATAGAATATAGTTGAAAAATATTTCGCGCAATCTGATTACTTATCATAATATTGTGCTGCATAATTCTCTAATTTCCTTCAATTTTAGAAACTTTTTTGTCGCATATCTTTATATCAATTTCTATGCCATATTCTTACCTAGTAAATCAATGTTTCTTTTCAGTGTTTAACACAATTCTTATAAACATGTCTATTTCTTGGAAGCATAAACAGACTTTATTTATCATTTTATGGGTATACAGTAGGATTATGAATCTGATTTTATCGATTTGAAAAAAATTTCACCTTAGTGCAGAGATTTAGACAAAGATATTTAGTCAGTCAATCAGATAGGATAAGTGCTACTTATAATGAGCTACTACATATCTAAAATTTCGATGCTGGCAGTAGAATTCAACTAAAAAGAATTAATAATTGGTTGAATCATGAGGTCTATAAGGTAAAAAACCTTTCTTTCAAATCATAAAACTTTCTTTAAAGCTCCCCTAAACAAATTAAAAGCTTAAGAATTTAGAGGATACAGCAAAAAATCTGTTACAATGACATAGATTCATCCGTGAACACTAATTCTCATTTCTTTGAATATACTATTGTTCTGCTTTCTTTCTCGGGTTCACTTTGGTCTCTGTCTGGTTTTCATAATTTTGTGTTAGGTAACATTTTAGTGGTACTATTTGTTGATATACTTGTAATTCTCCGTTGTTATATGGATTGAATTGTTTGACCTCTATTGATATATGATCTCTTATGCGGATGACTCAATACTGCCTGAATAGTTATTATGATAAGTCACTTTATTGTGGCTAGTACAGAAATCCAGGTCCGAGTCTCAGTGGAAACAATATCACTCACTCGGATGCAGATACATTCAGCTGACCAGTCTGAAACAGGATAAAACTCACCTCCTCGATTCTTCTGCTAGCCATATCCAACTAAATTATCATGATTAACATTCAGGTAATATCGAGACATCCACATACCTGCCCATATGTCAATAGAGATCCAATAGTTGGATCCAGTAAAACAACGGAGAATTACAAATATATCAATAAATAGTAATTCAGAAGACTTAGAAATTCGCATACATTGTTGTTGTTCCATTCTGTTTTGAAACTCCTACGTAATGTGTATCCATAAACCTGTGAGGGATCGAACTGAAGACAATCAAGCTTCGTAGAGGATGCATTGCCAATAAATCAAATATATCAATAAATAGTTATAACCAATACCCGTTTTACAAGAAGTGGCTATCATGCCTCAGTGGCCTAGTGGGTAACGCTCTCGGTTTCGAAGTGATAGGTACTCGGTTCGAGTCCGACTGGGGTGCACATATATTCATCCAACAAGTCCAAAATTGGATGGAACCTACATCCTCGACTCCAGTGCTAAGCATCAAGTAGATTACAAGCATTCACATCATTCTACCGACTTCTTTTCATTTAATAGTTGAATAGGGGGAAATTTGTCAATCACTTTTATGATAAAAATGATATTTGGTTTACGTTATACATTTATAATGTCTTGAATATTTCAGTGCTCTAATGGATAACGCCTTGGCGTTTGAAGTGATGGATATGAGGTTCGAGTCTGAATGGGAATAACATGACTCACTGGTGTGTAAGTATATGCAGTTGACAAGTTTCAAGCAGGACGAAACGCGTGTTCTGGATTCGTGTGCTAGCCACAACCAAGTAAATTAACATTTCGAGACATTAGCTTGTCGTTGTGTAACTCTGAAAATCGCAGAAAGTCATCTAAATGAATATGAAGTTATTTAAAAATTTACAGATCCTGCATTACACTGTCTATGCTAACTTGATCCATCAAGCTTCTCTCCATTTGAAAATTTCAAGTCTTCTCATCTGACAACACATCGAGTCAGTGAATAAACATGCCTTATCTCTGAAGTCTGATTAACCAATACATGGTGGGCTGAAAAATTTCAGTGTATATCAGATTTAATAAATATAATCATTAACTGCAAATTAAGCCCCCTAATCCCTACAAGAATAGCCCTGGTAAATGATTATTACTAAAGAATCTACGCTTAAGTGTTACTAAAAGCTTCTGAGAAATGCATAAAGTTAAACAACTTAGAGAAAGAGAAACTTTTTCTGAATCAAATGACCGAGTGGAAGTGACTGTTCGTCCTCAGACCTGGTACTTCATTGAGCTATGAAAATTAGAAAATGAAGACTAGCCTGTGACTGTAAGGACGACAGTCTTATTTATACAGTTTTTCCTCAAAAAAATAAATCTACTAGGTCAGAAGTTGGGTGCTTATTTTCATTGGTCAGCTGAAGGATAAAATTGTCCAATAAGGTTTTCCTCACCCTTACAGTAACATAAGACCAAGGTTGAAATTCATAACTTCTACCTAAGTGGCTAATGACTTAGAATGCTGATTTCGATTTACGCCACTTCTTATCATTAAAATTTAAGATTTCTAGTTTTGATTAGTTTTTTAGTCAAAATGATACGGAGTACTTAAGAATGTGTTTTGGTTTAATATTTGTAGGTAAGAATAGAATTTTACGAAAGTCAAGATTCGTCAAAAGTGAAAAGCAGCACTATATATTCGCAGTCAAACAGTTCAAAATACAAATAGTAGAACTTTACCATTTAGACCAAGCATATTCTAGTAATATTGCGAATGATAAACATTGCTATGTTCATGATGGAACGTGGCTAGCGGTGGAATCCAGGATGTGCATTTCGTCCTATCGGGACTCAGCAGCTGGATGCACCTGCTTCCCAGCAAGTGATGTTGTTCCCACTGGGATTCTGACTCGGGAACGATCGCTTCAAACTCGAGAGTGTTATCCACTACACCACCGAGCCACGATAGCCACTTCTTGTATGACGGGCATAGTTTTAGTATAATTGCTTGTATTATACCATCGTTGATTGAACCGAATTGACCGGTCTCTACTGGCATGAGGGCTCCTATGCGGATGCCTCGATATTGCCAGCGTGGGAACAAAATCACTTACTGAGAAGCAGGTACATCCAGCTAATGATTCCCAAATAGGACTAAATGCTCAGGCTAGATTCCACTGCTAGCCACGATGCATTTTTAACATAAATAGAACGATGGCAATATCGAAGCATCTGCACAGGAGCCCATATACCAACAGAGACCGATCAATTCGGTCCAATCAACGACGGTATCATATAAAAACAATTATACTAAAATAATTACTATGTTCATCTTTCTTAAAAAAACACTCTAGATTTTGAAGTTGATGGGTATAAAAATGATGCAATAATGAAAACGTAGACGTAGGTAACTGACACTCAATGCATCCTAAGGGATAGAGTTGTGATTCATTTGTGACCTACTTAAAGTTCGAAAATTCGATTCGCTTTCAGACTATAGGATGCGTGAAAAACCTACCTGGCAATGTGATGGCTTTTTGGTTGAAATCGTATTTTGAATCTGTCGTCAGAAAGTTGTTTTCACATACCGGAAGAGTTTTGTCAGTTTTTCTATGAACTATGCAGTGTGGGCACCTCAGATAGACTTGTGGGTCATGTCTATCGACAGAAAAACAAATCGAGGTAATAAGTTAAACATCCAGTAGTTGATGCCTATATCTGGAGAGAAATCAAAACAGTCCTTTTTACTCCTGGTATCCGTTATTTAAACAATAACATTATGCCTAAAAATAAGACTGAAATATTTACTAAAACTGAGTATTATCCTAGAGAGTGAAGATAAACAAATACTTCTTTTGGGAATAGGTATGACAAAAAAGTAAAGACTTGACTCACAGCTACTAAAATGAAGTTGGTTTTCATTCATTTTACTTTTCAAGCAAACGGAGTATAAGTGATGCTCTGAAAAATATCCATAAAATTATAGATAAGGAATTCATTGACAGTAAGACTGATGTTGTTTTCATTTTTTATACATGAACGGGAGAAACCTAAAGGGAGCAGCCCAGGCAGCATCGTTTCAACCACAGGTGACTGCACAGGAACAGAAGAGAATATCAAAACCAGGATCGGAAAAACAACAAGAAAGGCGTCCATTGATATGAAATAATCACTGTGGAGATCTACTACACTGCACTCAACATAAAGAGTGAACAACTTCCGGATTTTCAAAACCAATTCACTCAAGTCAGTGCTTCCATGTGATGCTTGACACACTTGGCACGTCACGAAAAGCATTTCCAACAAACTATTGACATACACCATCAACAACTGCCACCTACACTGACTCGATACTGAAGCTCAGATGGTCAGAATAATAAGAGTAAGCCACAAGGAACTCTGACTGGATGACAAAGAAGCAAAGAAGCAAGAAGCTATCAGTCAACAAATATGCAGGTGAAGGTGGAGGTGGAGATGTATTGGGCATACACTGAGAAGACCATTCGGAGACATCAGGCGTCAGGCCAGGCACTCGAATGGAACTCAGATGGGAAACGACTAGTTGGGTGTCTGAGGTGAGGTTGATATGGAGGAGATGATGTGAGGAAGAAATGAGAGCTTGTGGGTAGTGGTGTAGTGAGGTTTTAAAGACTGGATAGAAGAGAGTGTAATGGAGGCGTGTTACTGAATGCCTATGTTCTAGGAGGTACCCAAAGGACAAATAATCATAATAATAATAGACTGATGTTGAAGTGAAACGAAAGCATTTACCTGGTCATAAAAATGGCTGAATACGCTGCTCCTGTCATTACTGTTTGGATTTAAAAATTTATTTTACATCTGCAGCTACCAGTGAAGTAATTGAACTAAGCCTTCTGCTAGATTTCTGAGCATGTTTATTAAACAGTATAGTTTAGAAGAAATAAAATAGTTATAAATGCATTTAAAACATGTAACGTGTACAGTTGAGATATATTCATCTTTGAAAATCTTAATCTGGTTATATATTAAAATCGCTTAGTAGGAAAAAATTTTGTGATCCTAATTCTTAAACCTAGATCTTACATTTTTCATCTCAACTCGATAAAATACTTGATATACCTAAGATTAATAATCCATGAATTCATTTGTATAATATAATATCCATTAGAATCAACTTTCCATATGAGTGATCTTCACCCTTTATTTCTTATCTCAAAGATATTTAGCCATATTATTTGATCACTTTAGAATTATTTTATCTTGATTCTTTTTCACTCACTGAATTACTGTATAACTTGAATATAACTTTAGAAAAAGACTGATTGAGCCAGTAAAGAAATATATTCCTTTTCAATTAGGTCTTCATCTTGGCTTCTACACTAATATATTGGTTTACAATTTAATCAAATTACCAATCACGTGGTGATGTTTCGGAAATACTGGTGTAAATAATCAGCGAAGTTAATAAAATTGGCAATATGAATATCGATAGAAACAAGAAGGGGAAGAGGTGTACAAAGTAAACCTAGGAGTTACATCATGTTGACGGCCATGGTAATGAAAGTGGTCGAACAAACTTCTTTTGGATACAAAGGCTAAGTTTGTTAAGGTGGATTGCAAACGCCGCTGCTATGTGAAGTGACCGAGTGTGTAATCCATGAGGTAAATTAATTGGAATCTGATGAATGATTTTGAAGGCTTTTCCAGTAACCACTTGATGTCCTGTATCAACTAAGTGTGCAAGTATGGAGCTCTTTACAGTTCTAATTTGTCCCTTGTTTAACCATGATGGGTGGTGCTCAGAAATTCGACGATGGAACTGCCTCATTGTGCGCGCAATGTAAATCGCTCCACAGGAGTAGTTGAATTGATAAATGCACATAGAAGTGGCAGAATCAGACAGTTTGTCTTTATTTCTTGCACCTAGAATCGGGCAGTTGTATAAGGCTGGACATAATTAATTTAGCGTCTGGGAATGATTTATGCAAGACTCTTCTTATGCGTTGTGTGATGATCTCACTGGGAATATTACTCTTAAATTCCAACTTCAAAAAGATTTGCTTCTTAGGAACTGTTGGCATTGTTATCTTAACCCTTGTAATATTCATATGCTTAGTTACAAACTTGTCTGGGTAGCCATTCCTACTAAGCAGATCATGGATGGTGGTGCACTCTTCCTTTATAGCATCATTTGAGCAAATAGCTGAAGCACTATATGCTAAGCATTTCACTACATTCCTTTTGTATTGGAGGGGTACAGTACTAAAGAAGTGCGTATACTGACCTGTTGATGTTGGTTTTCTATGAACACTTCGCTTCAGGATTCCATCTGACCTTCTTACAGATGAAATAACTAATATACTTATTAGGGTGATTGAATTCAATAAGAAATTGAAAAGTCAAATCAATTGACATTGTTTTCTAAAAACTCTGTTTTCTAATTATTAAAAAAGTTGATTTCCTTTGAAAACTTGTTTAGGATGACACTTATCAATTACTTATTATAATTTTCTATAAAAGACTGTCGTTACAGCTCACTTTCTCTCTTTATTATAGTCTACTTAAATTATGATTTAGGAGAACGAATCATCAAATAGTAAAGATGATAATGTAATGGTTGCCCTACTTATTCAAAAGATTAACGAAATTTTAATAATTTTCTTAGAAATGAGTATTTTCTTAGTGTTTTTTTAGGTTTGCGGGGACTTATTGATTTCTGAATGGTATTCATCATGGACTGCTATCATTTAGAGAAATATTGGGAACCTGGGAGCGATGGACAGCTATCTTATCCTAGTATGCGATTCCTCAGCAGTGAGCACACATCACTCCACATCGCCGGGAATCGAACTCAGGACCTTCAGATTCGGTGGTCAGCACGTTACCATTGAGCCACTGGGTTGGAATCCAGTAGCGCATATTTCCTGCTTCTGTCGATTTACGATATGGTGCGACCTCCATCCAATGTTGTCATTGAGCAACTGTCCTCATATTCGACTTGATTGGCCCCACTGATCACGACTTCTTACTGGAACTTCGGGAATCACCTATCAAAGGTAGTCCCTTGGTTTTCATGATGAAGTATAAAGTCTAGGTTGTTTTGTTAATTTATTTATTATTATTATTAGTCCCTTGGGTTCCTAATGGAACATAGGGATTCAGTAGCACGTCTCCAGTGAACACTGTCCTCTGAAATCTTTTCAACCTGGCTCCACCACTGCCCAGAAGCTCTCATTTCCTCCTCGCACGATCTCCTTCATGTCAAACTCACCACGGACACCCAACTCGTCGCTTCCCATGGGGATTCCACTCAACTACCTGGCCTGACGCATGATGTCCCCAGTCGGCTTTCTCAGTGTATGTCGAATCCATCTCCACTTCCTTCTACATATTTGTTGGGTGATAGGTTCTTGGTTGGTTCGTTACCATGCCAGAGTTGCTTGTTGCTTATTCTTTCTGGCAATCCATCTGATCTTCAGTAACGAGCCAGCGTAGGCAGCTGTTGATGAATGTCTGTAGTTTTTTGGAAATCCCTTTCGTAACGTGCCAAGTCTCTGAACCATACAGAAGCACTGACTTGACTGGGTTGGTGTTGAAAATCCGTATCTTGTTCCGCATGCTGAGTGCGGAAGATCTCCACACTGGTTTCAGGCTAATGAACGCCTGTCTTGCTTTTCCGATCCTGGCTGACTTTGACATCCTTGTCTGTGCCTGTGCTGCCTGTAGTTGAAACAGTGCTGCCTAGATAGGTGGAGGAGGTTACTTCCTTTAAGTTTCTACCGTTCATGGTGACTGGAGTTTGTTGTTGTTGTTGTTGAAGTTGTTGGTGTGGTATCATCATCACCTCTGTCTTCTCTATATTCACTTGAAGTCCCGTCTTCGCTGCCTTGTCTCTTCTACCAACTTGTTAGTTTTCGCCTGTAGATCTTCAAGTTTATGTGACATCAGGCACAAGTCATCACTGGAGAAATCCAGATCTTCTAGGTTCTTTTCCCCGGTTCAGCCACCGTATCGCCCTCTTCTCACAGCTCCCCACTGTTGTCTGCTGCATGATCCAGTCGACCACAAGCAGGAATATCATGGGTGTTAGTAGGCAACCTTGTTTCACTCCTGTCTTCACTTCACCAGAAAGGCATCACTGAGCTTCCCATTGTGAATTACTTGGCATGTGGCATCTTCATATAGTTGTTGAATGAGTCAGATAAAGGTTTGTGGTACTCATAGTATTTAAGCAGTTTCCAAATTACCTCTCGTGTTTTGTTAGTAGGAATATTTTATTAATATTTAAATCTGGAGTGGTAAAATTCTGTGAGAATCATTTGAAGTTTTACGTTCTCAATACTAAGGTAATTATTATTTATTTTATATTCCTGTTTAAACATTCAGATTACAAACAAATCGAGCAAAGTAATCACTTTCAACCTTTTTTCCTGTCAACTATTTTACAATGTCTATCCATCTTCTCTCTAAAGGTTTAAGCAAAAATATTCAATAAACTGAAGTCTTCTGAGCAACAAATCGCATTGAATGTCATCAATGAATATCTAAGCTATACCACTAGGGTTCATGAAGTGAAGATTAGTCTAGACTTTGTTGATCTTTTATTCATTGATGAATAACTTTCAATAAATTCATCCCTACTGATGGACAGTTAGTGTATAACACTTATCTGTCAGTCAATCAGGTTCATCCTGTAATCCTGAATGAATATCCTTGATTGCTTGTAACTTATGGTTAGTTATGGTGTTTTATTGATTCAAATGAACATTTGCCAGTAAATAAAAAGCTCAGCTGATATGTGTCAAGATTCATTACTTCAGATAGTTAATCAAGGGCCTAGTGTATGGTATACAATTACTACCCATCTTGTTTTTTATTTGTGAATAATAACCTCTGATTACAAGAAAAAGATAAGGACGTATTTTTATTTCATGGTGACTATCTTTTCCTATAGAACTCTGATATCGGGTAACCTTGAGGTTAGGTCTGAAGTTGAAAAACATGAATTTATATCCAAAGAGTTATGAGAAGTATCTTCTATCCTTACCAGCATTCTATCCTCCATAATGAGCACTAGCAAATAATTGTAGGTTTAGTAAAGAAATAGTTGAACTAACTAATCAAAACACGAAACCAGTGAACAAAGTCTTGATATCAACGGTCTCTGAGTGAATGAAATAAAAACAAAATAACATAAGGGAAGATTTCTTGATTTTTTTTCACTTCAAGTTTTAAACACACTTTATATTTAATTGTTAAGATTGTTGAAAATAAGGGTGACATATTTATTGTACTGAAATGGGAATATATCGACAGTTTCTCTGTACATATAAAGTCATTAGTAGGTGCATTGCAATCCACTTACGACGTAGAAAATGAACAAGATGGATTACCTATGTTGGATTGTAGAATAAATAGACAGTGGTTTCGATACTACCATCTTCAGAAAAAAGGCACATTCCAACACGTATCTAGACTGTAAGTCATGTTATCCAATGTCAGTTAAGGTAGGTTTAGTCAAATGTCTAAGTGATAGAGCTCAAACAAGGAATCAAATCACATAAAAGAAGCGCTAGTAGTCAATAATTATCCTCTATAGTTATTAACAAATTCGTACCAATACACAAGAGACAAAACAATAACAATAACACGAGCACGGATAATAACGACAACTTGAGGAGGAAGGAGTTCACAACCTACATTGTGTCACCCTATACGGAGGGAACATTAGAAATCTCACATATGGTGACATTTAAACCTACGAACTCACAGATAAGCTCTGTCGGTTGGCTTAAGCGTCCGATAGAACCAATCCAGCAAAATAATCTAATCTATCAAATCCCATGTAATGACTATGAAATCAAGTACATTGGTCCAACTAAACCGGTCGGTGTCAGTTAGATTTGCGGAATATAGAAATTCAGCTAAACATAGAGTGACAGATCCCAATAAGATCAATAATCTAGTAAATACTCGACTATTGCAATGCATGCATTAACACACAACCATACAAGGGAATGGGTTGGATGAAACCACTGTACTTAGGTCAAATATAATTCGGTAGAAGGAGAGAGAGATTGATTAGTGAATCCTTGCTCATCGAATCAACACCCAGCCATCACATGTGATAGAAGTGATGCAACGCCTTTATCAGAGATATGGGAAATTTTACTATTAATAAGAATAAAGAATAAGAGGTGACGGGAGTATAGAAATCGGGTGTCGAAGGTGATGTGAATACATTGATATGATTATGAGCAATGGTAATTTTTGCTTGGAACATGATGAAGTAAATTATAATGTATTATTGTGTGTTATAAATCAAATAAACAAATCTAACAGGAGATTAAACTGTACCACGGGGCCCAAGTACTACATATATTAAAATAAAAGCCCGATTATCGGAAAATTGCCTTCATAAAGTCAACTTTCAGTCGTTTTTCCGATTTTTCATCAATTGGCTAGGATTTTTATGGTTTCACCAGGCTGTATAATGGCCGCAATTCAAACTTGATTGAAATACTTATCAGTGTTGAACGCTTAAGGTTGGATACTATTTGACAACCAATCAATAAGCTCAAGTATGCTAGATAACCATTTGGAAGGAATTCAAGATAAATTTATCAAGGATTTATGCTATCAGGTTCACCACTGTATTACTGGGTGGATAAACAGTAAAAAAAAACACTAGAGAAATGCATAATTGTGAAACTTGATCCACTTCCAAAAGTTTCTGCTGGAATACTTTCAGGAAGGTAAAATACTATGGTGATTTCAGTGGGATATAGGGACAGATTTATTTTATCAAGCCAAATTTCTCAGTATAGCTAACCACTGATTAAAGTAGATGGTTATATAACTGACAATGTAAGCTTTCAGTCATCATTTTGATTTTTAGCATTAAAGTATTATTCTATACATATCGATTGTAAAAGGGAAAA
Source organism: Heterobilharzia americana (assembly GCA_944470555.2). Classification (NCBI taxonomy): domain Eukaryota; kingdom Metazoa; phylum Platyhelminthes; class Trematoda; order Strigeidida; family Schistosomatidae; genus Heterobilharzia; species Heterobilharzia americana. The sequence goes on along the minus strand of OX104129.1, from coordinate 28,116,022 downwards.
GGAAAGTTTTGATAATAACTCATCATTTTAAAAACTATAACGTGATACTATGATGAATAATTTTCACAGTTAATTATATAAATTTTGTGTTGAATACTCTATAAGGCAATAATAATAATAATAGTAATAATAATAATAATAAAAGGATCTGATGCATAGAAACCTTCAAATGTGCGTTTATACTATTGAAGGTCAAGATACTATCAGATAAGGAAATTAGTTCAGTTATGTTATTTATAACATGTGATTAAAAATTTTATATTCTTTGGTTATTTCTTCTGAAATGGAACCAATTAGTATTCAAAGTTTTATACTCTTCATTGACAAGATTTAGAAATTCACAGTTAAACTATTGAAATCAAAATCAAGATAAACAGAAGAGGAAAACAACTGATTGTAAATAAGGGGTATATGAAATCACCAGAGATAATCGATTACAATTTCTTGACATTCTCAGAATTTCTGTGAATAATTTGTAGCTTTTCACTAATGAATTTTCTAAGAGAATAATTCAAACATAAATGAAGTTTAGTAATGATAGATAGTGGCTAGCAGTGGAATCTAGACTGCGCATTTCGCCTTATTTGGGACTCATCAGCTGGATATATCTGCCTCCCGGTGAGTTATGTTGCTCCCATCATCATTAATATATGTATATAGTTAAGAACACACACAATATCGAGGGATCCGCACAGGAACCCATGTACCAATGGAGATCGATCAATTCGGTCCAATCAACGATGGTATAATACAAGCAATTATGCTAAAACTATACCCGTCATACAACAAGTGGCCATCGTGGCTCGACAGTGTGGTGGATAACGCTCCCGAGTCCGAATCCCGGCGGGAACAACTTCGCTTACTGGGAGGAAGGTACATCCAGCTGTTGAGTCCCAAATAGGACGAAATGCAGATTCTGCATTTCACTGCTAGCCACTATCCATTTTTACTATAATTAGAAGACAGATAATATCCAGGCTTCCGCAGAGGAGTCCATATGCCAATACAGAACTATCAGTTCGGTCCAATCAATGACGGAGATTCGCATACTATAGCATCTAAACTATGCGTACCACACAAGGTGTGATCATCGCGACTTACTGGCCCAGTAGATAACACTGCGGTGTTCGAACCAATTGTTCTTGAGTTCCAGTTGCAGTTGGAACATCATCACCCACAGAAAGGAAAGTGCATCCGGTTCGATGAGTACTAGATAGGAAGAAATGTGCGTCCTGGATTCCTCTGCTAACCGTTTGTATTTACTAGTCGCACAATGAAATATCTATAATATGTTCGAAGAAAGTGAGGTAAACAGAAGAAACTGATCAACTACAGACAATTAGTGGAAGTTGTGTAGAAGATAATGCTGAAACATGTGTATCAATCTGCGTATAGAAAAACTCAAACTAAGCAAACCCCGTAACTATCTGATAAGTTTGTGGTAGCCAAATTCAATGGGAAATTTAAGCAACTATTTGCAACCACTCAGATTATTAATCAAAGTAACCTCTGAATTAAATGATCAGTTAGGAAGTTCGTAGAGCAGTGATTGATACAAAAATAGAGGTTCAAGGTTAAGTTTACTACTAGGTCTTCTTTATCACAAAATAAATCGTTAGGGTTGACTTTAAAGACCACCCTGGCAACTGCTAAAACAGCCAATCAGCTTTCGGTATTCCAGCTTGACAGGTGGTTTTTCATAAAATAGACAAGCCTAATTGGTTGTCACAGTAGTTACTGAGGCAGCCTTTAAATTCTCTTGCATACTGATAATGAGCACAACCCAAATAATGATAAAATCATGTTAAAAAGAAATATCTAGTTATATGCTTCTAAATTTAGGGGATGACTTTAAGCTTGACTTTCAAGGCCACTCTAGCAACAACCATAATAACCAGTTATTATTATTATTGTTTGTCCCTTTGGTACCTAGTGGAATATAGGGCTTCAATAGCACATCTCTAGTGCACACTGTTCTCTGCAAACTTTTGAACCTGGGTGCACGACAGCCCAGAAGCTCTCATTTCTTCCTCACATCATCTCCTCTATGTCACCCTCACCTCAAACGCCCAACTCGTTGGTCCCATCTGGGTTCCACTTGAGTGCCTGGCCTGAAGCGTGATGTCTCCGAATGGTCTTCTGAGTGATTCCCGATCCATCTCCACCTCCACCTTCACCTGCATATTTGTTGACTGATAGCTTCTTGCTTCCTTGCTTCGTTGTCATCCAGTCAGAGTTCCTTGTTGCTTACTCTTATTGTTCTGACCATCTGATCTTCAGTATCGAGTCAGTGTAGGTGGCAGTTGTTGATGGTGTATGTCAGTAGTTTGTTGGAAATGCTTTTCGTGACGTGCCAAGTGTGTCAAGCATCACATGGAAGCACTGACTTGAGTGAATTTGTGTTGAAAATCCGGATGTTGTTCACTCTTTATGCTGAGTGGAGTGCAATGGATCTCCATACTGGTTTCAGGTTAATGAACGCCTATCTTGCTTTTCCTATCCTGATTTTGGCGTCCTCGTATGTGCCTGTGCCGCCTGTAGTTGGAACGATGCTGCCTAGACAGGTGAAAGAGACTACTTCCTTTAAGTTTCTTTCGTTCATGGTGATTCTAGCTTGTTTTTGCCTGTCTTCTCTGCCTTCTCTACGTCCACTTGAAGTTGAGAATTCCTTCTCTGCTTCTTTTGTCCACTTGTTGGATTTTGCCAGTAGATCTTCGAGTTTGTGTGACATTAGACACAAGTCATCGGCAAAATCCAAATCTTCTAGGATCTTTTCCACGGTTCAGCGTATCTCCGTCCTCTCACTCCCCACTGTTTGTTGCATGATCCAGTTCACCACAATCAGGAATATCATGGGTAATAGTAGACAGCCCGGTCTTACTCCTTCCTGTCTTCACTTCAAATGCTTCACTGAGCTTCCCATTGTGAATTACTTGGCATGTGGCATCTTCATATCGTAGCTGAATGAGGTGGATAAAGGTTTGTGATATTCCGCAATGTCGAAGCAATCACCAAATTACTTGTTGGTCGACGCTGTCGAAGGACTTTTCAAAACCGATGAAGTTGAGGTAGAGTTGAGTTGACTGCCATTCTATACTCTGTTCTAAGATGATGCGAAGCGTTGCAATTTGGACCGCATATGATTTGTACTTCCTGAAGCCAGCCAGCCAACCTGTTCCGATCACAATTTTGAATCGAGCGCATCCTCAAGTCTCCCCAGGATGATGCGGTTTAATATTGTGCTTCGGGTGGACAGGGGCATGAGACCGCGCTAGTTATTGCAAAGACTTAGGTCTCCCTTCTTTGGGAGTTTGACAAGGTAACCCTTCTTCCAATCAATAGGCAAATAGCTTTCCCTCCTTCCAGACCTTCTGCAATGGTGGTGTGAGCATGTCTGCTGTCGTCTCTGCATCTGATCTCAGTACTCCTGGCGGGATTCCATCTGGTCCTTCTACTTTCCCACATTTCAGTACCTATATGGAGTTCAGGACTTCGACTATCGTCAGAGATCTTGTGTTCACGTGTAGTTCTGTGGCTAAGCCGCAGGTGCTATTTCTGGATGAGTTGAAGGTGGTGATCAATTCAAGAGTTTTCTCAAGTGGTCAGCCCATCATCTTCTTGTCCTTCGTTTCTCCTCTTCGGTAACCAAGTTTCCTTCATTACCACTCATTAGTTTCATCTGTGTTGATCTACTCCCAGATAGCAACCTGCTTATTTGAGATAATGTTGTCAGGTCTCTCTCTATCTCTCCTACCACCAGCCTGTTCTGTTTAACTTACCAGTGTGTCGTGGAAGTTTATTTTGTTTATCGATGCACTCTTCTTCACTTCTTTGTTCAGTGCAGTGTTTTATAGGTTGTGTTCAGTTCCTTTTCCCGTTGTTCATTCCTGCACCTCACTGTACTGCTTCATCTTCTGCTTCACCATCACCATCTTCCTCTCCCTCCATTATCAGCTTCCATGTGCCCATCCAGATCCATTCCTTGTCGTGTTTCTTAACCCTTCTTAACACTGTTATGCAAGTTTCCTTCCACGTGGGTTTCAAAGAGTTCCGGTGTAAGTTCACACAGGTTTCCTCAGGGATGTTGTTTAATGTCTCCCATTTCTTTCTGATGCCTGGCTAACGTGAAGATGTCCTTTGTTGTTCCATTCTTCAGTTTCTGTTCTGGGTGTTCAACTTGAACTGTGGTCTATCACCAACTTGCTTGAAGACTTTCAAATTGATTTCGAGTGAAGGTCCTTTGCAGTAGATAGTGAGTGGTGTGAACATACATCTGCTCCCCTTCTTCATTTGATCTTCTGTCCGCCAGGCTGCGTCTCCACTTTCTTCACATTGAGATCAAGTCGATCTGAATTTTAATGTAGTGTGTCCATCTGATGAAATCAAATCCATATCGCTTTGTGAATATCCTTGTTTTAGTACACACTACCTCCAATCACCAAATCATTGAATACACAGAAGTCTGCAAAAAAATCGCCATTCTCACTCATCATTTCACTGAGTGGTGCATGTCGACCCATGATGAGTTCTCTTCCTGTGTTGTCCACTCCCAGTTTGGCATTCATGTCACCCCACCCATTAGAATTTTGATGTCGACAGCTGAGGACTTGTCCAGTGCTGATTGCAGTTGTTTGCAAAATTCCTCCTTCTTCTCTTGTTCTGAGTCTGCATTATTTGTAGGTGCACAGCGTAGCGTAGCATTGTATGACTGTGACCTTCCTTCCTTCCTTTTGAGTTGAATTTTGCTGTCATGATCCTGATCGTGGAGGAGGAGATTGGTTCTTACTGCATGAGAGAGAGAGAGAGAGAGTCTTCGATGCCCTTGGGAGTTGAACATCATGATAGCCACTGGGAAACTCAGTGTGCTCGTGGTTGTCGTCTGGGTGACCGGAGTAGATTATTGATTCTCCAGTTGACAGTTTGGAGAGTCCACTCCCATTCCATCTGCTTTCGCAAATTCCAAGCACTTCGATGTGATACCTTCTCATCTCCTTTGCAATCTGGGCTGCCTTACTGGGTTCAAACATCGTACGGACATTCCATATCCCCACGTTTACTTTCGCTTTCATTGAGGGAGAGAAGACACATCAGCCAATTGGCTTCCCGAAGTCTTTCACCAACTGGCGTCATTTCGCCTCTCCGATTCCAGCAAGGAATAATTTTGTTTTCATTTTTTATATTTTGTTTGTGCTTTGAAGTTTCTTTAGCGGTTTAATTAGTTTTATGGGGTAGGGTTGCTAGCCGTATGCCCAACCTTCCCTCTTTATCCGGGCTTAGGACTGACTAGTAACTAGTGTACTAGTTAACCAGGCGAAATAACCAATTAGACTTCTCTATATTATGAAAACTTGCCTTTCCAGCCAAAATGGAGAAACCTGATTGATTATGGTCAACCGTTGCTAGAGTGGCCTTTAATATCACTCCAATTTAAGTCAACAAAATTCTACCCAAATTAAATTCTGTATGCTATGCAAACTGAATGGGCATATAATATTGTGTAAAATGTACTTTTTAACCATGAAAAAAAATAGTTTACTGAATAACAGTTATGTACTTGTCATGTTGTGAATTCAGTCATAGTACAACAATTACTGATTTATCTAAATATTATTTTAATTAAACGGAGACAATCCTATTAACAGGCCATAGTGAAATGGTGTAATTACAAATGAATTTATAAATCACAAACAAACAAACAACAACAACAATAGAATGGAAACTGAAGTATTTTAGATATAATAATTAAAATGATTATCTTATTTAAATATTGGAAAATTGTTTGGTCTTAGCACGGGACTTCATCCTAAAGGGTAGTCCTAATTCACAGACTGAAAGTAAAAGAACTACTCAAAACCTGTAAGTATTAGGCAAGTATTTTATCCTGCAATATGGTTCCTAAGCAATAAGCACTTATTACCACTTGAAGGGTTGAGATTAGAGCAGTCTTGTCTCATGGTGAGGACTTTTGTATTTACTCATTTGTATTCGAACAAACTGGTTCACATTAACCCACTTCTCTCCATTAGTAATATCAGAAGGCCATCATTCAACACCAATGAACAGTGACTTTTCTTATATCTAAATTGGTTAACCTCATAGGTGAAATATTATCATTAGAACTACAAGAAGAAATCCATCTGGAAGCAAGTCAACAATGTGAATTGGATAGTGATTCATTTTATAGTTTATGAAGACCAACTGATTACCTCTAGTGTAGTTTTAATTGTAGAATGCTGTCAGTTAGAGAATTATAAACACTAGAATAGCTGTTGCGTTTTACTGAGTAACCAATCAGTGTCGATAAAGCATTGACCGAATAATTTTATTCACTGTAGCAGTTAGTTTGCTTTGTAAACCAAGAAACATTCATTGAAAGTTATAAGGTGAGATATTTTAATCACTAGGAGATTAAGTCGTTGATATGAAAGTAGTATGAGTGTAATTATAAACGTCGCTAATTCTTAATCAACTTTATTTTGAAATAAATCTAACCACATTATCAAAGCGAGAATAATTTTTTTGTTCGTGTTTAACTACTTGTTAGTAGTAGATCATACTTCAAGTGTTTTTAGATGAGTCGTTTGACTTCCAGAAAGTCATGAACTTGTTTAAAAAAACAGTTTGAGTGGTTTTCAAGAATCTATATTTTCTGCCTTGAACCCATCATAGTCATCTCGTAAATAACTGAGCCATAATTCTAAAATTTTTGATCAAAAGTTAGAGTATCTAGTAATTAATGAGAATGCAGGCTAATTTATTCTGTCTAGCTTGAACCTGCTTCATAGGATAATCATATCCTCTCCAGTATCACTTCAAACTGTATGTATGAATTTCAAGTACTTAGATTCTTGTCATCAGTAGTGTCAACACACTTCTATTGAAAATTCGATGTCCTAAACTAATAATGATCATAACTGTTGTTGTTATGCTAATGGAAAGATAAAATAGATACCAACAAATCGTGACATAAATTTTGTGATACATCTTGTTTCCTTCTTTCTTGGAAATCCATCACTTCATTCGACTGATAAGTGCATACTCTTCTGTACATCACTAGCTGTTCAATACAATATATATTAATTCAACAACTAAATCTAAGGCTAACAGTAGAAACCTTCATAAATGGAGTCTATTATGAAAAATAAAAGTGTTTAGTAAAGTTGAAAAACAAGCAAAACTGTATGTACTTAAGGAAGGGAACAAAGTATTTATCTATATTTTATTTCTCCCTTGGGTTCCTAGTGAGATATAGTGCTTCAGTAGCATGTCTCCATTGCACTCTGTTGTCTGCAGTCTTTCTAACCTTGCTCCACCACTGCCCACTGGCTTTAACTTCTTATTCACATGATCTGTTCCATGTCACCCTCGCATCGGACGCCCAACTCATCGTCTCCCGTTTGGGTTCCACTCGAAGGCCTGGCCGGGTGCATGATGTCCTCGAATGGTCTTCTCAGTGTGTGTCCAATCCAATCCATCTCCACTTTCTTGATCTGTATATTTGTTGGGCTATGGGTTCTTGGTTAGTTCGTTGCTAGCCAGCCGGAGTTCCTCCTTGCTTATTCTTTCTGGCCATCTGATCTGATTTTCAGTATCGAGTGAGCGTAGGCGTAGGTGGTAGCTGTTGATAAATGTCTCTAGTTTGTTGTAAATGCTTTTCGTAACGCGCCAGCTCTCTCAACCATCACACAGAAGCACTGAATTACTTGACTGAATTACTGTTGTATATCCGCATCTTGTTCACCTTTATGCTGAGTGCAGTAGTTCTCCACACTGATTTCAGATTAATGAAGGAAGGTCTGTCTTGATGTATTTTCGATCCTGGCTGGCTTTTACATCCTCATCTGTGCCTGTACCGCCTGTAGTTGAGACGATTCTGCCTATGTAAATAGGTGAAAGAGACAATTTCCTGTAGATCTCCGTTGATGGTGCTTAGTGCTTGTTACTGCTGTTGTTGTTGGTTGGGTATCTTCATCACCTCTGTCTTCTACTCGACATTCACCTGAAAACTCGTCTTCCTTCTCTGCCTTGCTTCTTCTTTCAACTTGCTAGTTTTCGCCTGTAGATCTTCGAGTTTGTGCCACAAGACATGATGATGCATAGCGTATTGTTGCGTTGCAATTTCATCCCCACATGATTTGTTCTTCCCGAAGCCAGCGTGTTCCGGTCCTAATCCAGTTGAATGCAGAGCATTCTTTAGTCTCTCCAGGATGATGAGACTTAATAATTTGATTGAGGTGAACAGGAGTATGATTCCACGTCAGTTATTGCAGACTTAGGTCTCCCTTCTTTGGGAGTTTGACAAGGTAGCCCTTCTTTCAGTTTGCAGTTACCCTTCCTTCCTTCCTACCTTGCAATCTTTTTGCAATAGTGGTGTGAAAATGTATGCTGTTGTTTCTGCGCCTATTTTTAGGACTTCCGGAAGAAATTTCACCTGGTCCTGCTGCTTTCTCGGCTTTCAGGACTTCACTTCTGCTTTTGTCGGAGGGCCTGTGTTCACCTGTAGTTTTGTCGCTGCTAGTGGTATTTCTGAATGAGTTGAAGGTGGCGGTCAATTCAAGAGTTTTCTCAAGTGGTCAGCCCATCATCTTCTTGTCATTTGTTTCTCCTCTTCGATAACCAAGTTCCCTTCATTACCACTCATTAGTTTCATCTGTGTTGATCTATCCCCAGATAGTAACCTGGTTATTTGAGATAATGTTGTCAGGTCTCTCTCTATCTCTCCTACCACCAGCCTGTTCTGCTTCACTTGCCAGTGTGTCGTGGAAGTTTATTTTGTTTATCGACGCACTCTTCTTCACTTCTTTGTTCAGTGTAGTGTTTTACACGTTGTACTGATTTCTTCTTTTCGTTGTGCATCCTTGCACTGGTTCATCTTCCACTTCACCATCATTATCTTCCTCTCCTCATAGGGAAGTGAATTTATACTTTGTATGGTTCAGTAGTCACTTGATTGAAAACTTAGCGGAAGATAACAAAACCAGACTGTGCAGTTGTGTGTTAACTGTGGTAGCTTAAAGTTTTTGGTTCACTTATATAATTGGTTGGATGAGTATGATGGTATGGACTTCTATATCCGAAGAAACCAATGTTCAGCGATGCTCAATTTTGAAAAATCCCCTTGAGAAGTGAAACCAAGAAGGAATTGCCCGTCCTGGTGATTAACTTAAACGTCTAATCTATCAGTAATCAAGGAACTACTTTTTTTCTATGTTTTTAATTAAATTTTTGTAATCTCTGTTGATTATCAGAACAAAACAGACTGCTAGTTCTCTATAAAGCCTTCGTGTATTACTATTTTGGATCCATAATTGTTTTTTAAATGTTTTATAAGTGTTTATAAACTAATAGGAAAGCAAGACTTGTATGATAATAGTGACACTTGGATATTTATTAATTTAGTCTATTCATTAGGTGAGTCAGTGTCCATTTGTTTACCGGTGCACCTTTATTACTTAGTGATACACTACAGTTGCATTCAAAACTAGTCTAGATTCAGCAAACTTTATTATTTATATAGAAGTACTATTCGGTGTGGTCGCTCAGAGGTATACTGAGGCTTTTATATATTTCATCTGAAGATGTAGAACATGTTCTCAGAAATGCTTCATGAGAAATGAAAATGACTATGCCTTCTTAAGAGTTCGAATTCAAATATTACCTAATATCTTGTTTTCTTATGATGTAACATCTTAGTATAACTTTCCTCCAGTAAATAAGAAGTATGTTGTCACTTAACAAACTACATTGAAGACTATGCATAGATTTTTAGTACTAAATACTTTACCATGCAAATATCATGGTAACGTAAAGTGTATTTACTGAATGGCCATATTCCAACTAGATGCCTTATTTGTCAATTTTCCTTTAAACAATAAGAGGCTGAAATAACAATAATGGTGGTTATAATAATAACATTGCTAGTTGATGACTTAAAGGTGGAATGATAACTAAAAGGGTTATGCAAGGTTTTTAAATCGCTTATAAGGTGCATATAGGTTAAAAAACGGCATAAACGATTTGAACATATTACGTAACTCTTTTTGTTATCATTCAACCTCTAAGTCATCAACTAGCATTATTATTATTATTATTGTTATTATAACCATCATTATTGTTATTTCAACCTCCCGTTATTTAAGTAAGATCTTCCTCACGGATTATAGACTTTAAATTCTGATCATCATGACCATCTATATTGTATGTGCCCTAGTCAACGTTATCACTTTTATTAATTTCATTATTATTGTTTGTATTATTATCTCCATCGTTATATTGAACATTTATCCCATCAACCGACAAATCTACATGATTGGTCGCGGGTTCGATCTTTAAGGGGGGGGGACGTGGGTGCGCACTGCTGAGGAGTCCCAAACTGGTCGGATGAAACAGCTGTTCAGTGCTCCCAGGTTTCCTTTGTTCCTTCAACTGATGTTAGTCTGCGATGAATAACAACTTGGAAACATTTTCAGTTTAGAGTTTTAAAAATTCCCATGATGTAAATTAGAACAAGACATATAAGCGAACAATATTGTTTTCAATTAGATCCTCTTCAGGCTTTACTCTAATACAAGCAGCTTTATATATATATATATGTAAAACGGAAGTTCCAATGAGAAGTCGTGACCGGTGGAGTCAAAGCCTGATGGTCGTGAGGACAGTTACTCAACAATGATATTGGGTGGCGGTTACGCTATATCGTGAGCTAACAGAAGTTGGAAATATGGACGATTAGATTCTTAACCAGTGGCTCAGTGGTAACGTGTTGGCCAGGGAACCCGAAGGTCGCGGGTTCGATCGCTAGGGGAGGGGAGGTCGTGGGTGCACACTGCTGAGGAGTCCCATACTGGTCGGACGGAACAGTTGTCCAGTGCTCCCAGGTTTCCTTTGTTCGACCAACTGATGTCAGTCTACGATGAATAACAACTTGAAATGTTTCCAAATCCCCACAACTCCCCAAAAATTCAATTGAAAATGTTTTGTTAAAAGTTACGATTATTAGGAGGATCAGATGAAATAACACCTGAAACAATTAAATGTAAAAAATAAAGCGATAATGACGATATAAGAGTACAAAAAAGGGGCTGGGTGATAAACGAAAAAAGAGGATGAAGCACACCGAGACTAAAATAATTTAAGGCCAAGGTAAAGACAAAGACTGTACGTACTTCTTTTGCACACAAAGGTCAGGCTTAAGGTCATTGATAGCCAAAGCCTCTGCTGTTTTTAGAAGCTGAACACAGAGGAAACGTGAGGTGTTAGGGAGAATTCACCGCCATCATTATTATTGTTTCGACCCGGCCATTATTTCAGTTAAATATTCCTCATGGATTACAGTCTTTAAATATCATTCTATTCAATCTCTTGAAATTTTCATACCTAGTCTGTTCGCATAGTGATTTTTTTGTTGTAGAAAACTGAAACTCCATCACATATTTTTGCGGATGTGATGAGTGGCTGGTTTCTGAATTATTATTTCATTATTTGTCCGTTGGGTTCCTAATGAAACATAGAGCTTAGGTGGCACGTCTTCATTCCATTCTGCACTTCTCTACAATCTTTTGAACCTGGCTCCCTGACAGCCACAAGCTCTAATTTCCTCCTTGCACGATCTCTTCCATGTCACCCTCACCTCAGACGCCCAACTCGTCGCTTGCCACATGGGTTCCACTCGAGGGCCTGATGCGTGATGTCCCCTTATGGTCTTCTCAGTGCATGCTCAATCCATCTCCACTTCCTTCACCTGCATATTTGTTGAGCGATAGCTTCTTGGTTGTTTTGTTCCTAACGTTCCCCGTTGCTTATTATTTCTGGCCATCTGATCTTCAGTAGCGAGCCAGGGTAGGCAGCTGTTGATGAATGTCTGTAGTTTATTGGAAATCCATCTCGTAACGCTCCAAGTCTCTGAACCATCACACAGAAGCACTGACTTGAGTGAATTGGTGTTGAAAATCCGCATCTTGTTCCACATGCTGAGTGCAGTGCAGAAGATCTCCACACTGGTCTCAGGCTAATGAACGCCTGTCTTGCTTTTCCGATCCTGGTTTTGACATCCTCGTCTGTGTCACCTATAGTTGAAACAGTGCTGCCTAGATAGGTGAAGGAGGCTACTTCCTTTAAGTTTCTGTCGTTGATGGTGATTGGAGTTTGTTGTTGTTGGTTGATTACCTTCATCACTTCTGTCTTCTCTATATTCACTTGAAGTCCCATCTTCGCTGCCTCTTCTGCCAACTTGTTAGTTTTCGCCTGTAGATCTTCAAGTATGTGCGGCATCAGACACAAGTTTCTAAAAAGGTAACAGATATACGTTTATTTTTGCAAAACTGGAAAACAATTCTTTGTAATTTCGTTCTGATCCCACTTTTGATCTATACTTAGCCAAAACATAAAGAACATTAAGTCATACAGAGATATTTTGGATTTGAATAAGCATGCCAGGACCAGGTTGGCATCCATTAACTTTCTCCGTCTTTAGCCTAAGCTAAAAACACTTATTATTAGGCAATATTCACAGGAAATGCCTTCTCAAATGTATAACAAATGTAATTTTTACAGTTTTTTTTAGCATGTATTTTCTCAACCACACCTAAAAGACTGTCTGCATAGGCTTCTAGGTTCTCTGCATCGAATAAGATTACTCGTCAAGAAAAACAAAGCTTTAACACTTACAGATATTTTTCGTTAGTTCCAACATGTACTGATATATCTATCAAGTGAGCTTTTTCAACTGAAGTACCAATTTGAGTAACGGACGTTTCCTTGAAAATTTAAAATTGAAGTTCGGTTTAAAAAAATGTAAGTCAATAATTCAGTGGCTTGGGTTTAGTGTCAGTAATCCCTATCAATGAGTTGTAATAAATAATTATGGGTAATTGAATTTTTTGAGGGAGTTGTGGAGATTTGGAAATATTTCAAGTTGTTATCCATTGTAGACTGACATCAGTTGGAGGAACAAAGGAAACCTGGGAGCACTGGACAGCTGTTTCGTCCGACCAGTATGGGACTCCTCAGCAGTGCGCACCCACGACCCCACACCAGCAGGGATCGAACCCGCGACCTTCAGGTTCCGCGACCAGCGCGTTACCATTGAGCCACTGGATCACAATCCAATGCTCCATATTTCCAACTTCTGTTAGCTCACGATATATAGCGCAACCGCTACCCAATGTCATCGCTGAGTATTTGTCCTCACGGCCATCAGGCTTTGACTCCACCGGTCACGACTTCTCATTGGAACTTCGGGAATACTTCTCGAAGCTAATCACCAATGAGCACCAGTTCAATTGAATTTTTTGAGGGAGTTGTGGAGATTTGGAAATATTTCAAGTTGTTATTCATCGGAGACTGACATCAGTCTTGGATTCTGACCCAGTGGCTCAATGGTAACGCGCTGGTCGCGGGACCTGAAGGTCGCGAGTTCGATCCCTGCTGGTGGGGTGTGTGCGCACTGCCGAGGAGTCCCATACTAGGACGAAACGGCTGTCCAGTGCTCCCAGGTTTCCTTTGTTCCTCCAATTGATGTCAGTCTCCGATGAATAACAACTTGAAATTATGGGTAAGTTCATTAGTTGTGAATACGATGAATCATTACGAGTTGTGGTATTTTCGCTACTAATAATTATTTCCAGTGGGTTGATATAGTTTGGATTATCCCATCACTATCGCTTCTGTTTTCAGTTATGCTATAAATATGTGCTTCACGGGTAGAAAAGTTACACCATATCCAATTAAATGGAACATAAACGAAGGCTGACTAAGAAATTGGCGAATTCAACTAGAATGAACTCGAATAAAACAACTAAAAGTCTTCTGTCCTAAAGAGTGTGTATTAAAAAGAATATCATAGAGTAATTAATCGTCTTTTTTTACGTGAAGCCTTGATAAAATGTTACGTACTATTTGCTTGCTTCACAACTCATATTCATGTACAACTACATCTGTAAACAGAGAGGATAAATCACCCAGTCAACATTTTCGCGGTGAAGCTCGGAGCAAAAGGCGGGGAAAATCAAGAGGAAACGCGGGACAAAATGCGAGGAATAAAAAGTGTGTGGCAAAACATGAGGCGTTTTGGCGGGAAACATGGGGAAAATCGGAAACACGCAGAGCATTTCAGGGGGAAACGTGGGACAGAACGCGGAGGTAAAAAGCTCTGAAAAAACTCGGGGAAATGTTGCAAAATTGCACGTTTTATTCCGAGTTCTGCCCCAAGATTTTATTGCAATCTGCAACATACCCCTTGTTTTGTCCCACGTCAATGTTGACAGGGAAATTGTTAGTAATCTTGATGCAAGTTTCCGTCTACAAGTTTAACCCAACAGCTGATACCTAATAAGACAACCAAGATCCAGAACCTGGGAGAATAATTAGAAAAGAAGTAATGAAATGACAAAATTGAGATAACATATGTTATTATCTATACAATGTTTTGAGAATTATCTAGATCAATACCTTTTTGGCAATCACTATGACGCAAAACAAACTTCGCTTTCTTAAATAGGTGCTGTGCCTCCGAATTTCATTTTACATTGTGTCGAAAACGCTTTCTTTCCCACTAACGCAACAACCAGTGTGGCTATAAGTTATCCCTCAAACGAATTTAGCTGGCTTCTGTTTCCAGTCGATCATGGGTGAGAGAAGTGAAGTGGTTTTCTCATATTTAATCGTGTTCAGATAGTTGCTGTATGGAATAGGTTATGGTGTATCTTATATACTTCAATAAATGAAACTTTTTGTGGTTTAAGAGGTTAAAATTGCCACCATCTACCTATTGGATGCAAGTGATTGATTTATTTTCTTTTTTAGGCGAGTTTGTAAAGGGAATATGGAATATGTCCAAGGCCCTAACAACTGCATATCAAGATAGGTGAGAGTGGCTCTGACCCCGTAGGTTTGCTAACTTTTATTGAGCACCAGTGGGTTTTGTAACATTACTGTGCACTGATAAATATCAACCCCTTTGTATTATACTTGCTACTGGATTTTCCTTTCGTTATTTACTAAGTAATCTGTATTCTTAAGTAGCACATCTCAAGCTTCTGAGAATGCTGCAGTCTCAGTAGACAACTGCAGCATTCCAGGAAGTGGTCTTATCAAAGTCATTCTTCAGTTGGAAAGCTGTTGAATATGCAGATAATGAATTTCAGAAAGTATGTGACTGTCGCATTTTACAATGAACATAGGTTACTTGTACTCACCATGTTCATGTGAAATGCAAAGGGTCGGGAGATGCCCATTTGAAATGCACGGTTGTCTTTTTTACGTGTACTTTCGGAGTGAACCGTAAACTCCAAGGTCTGGGGTTGATTTAGAAACCGTAATTCCTCCTGTCAGTGAGAATAGTTTTATACCCAAATTTCAAAACTGCCCATCAATGTTTCGGTTTGCATTGAAGATGAATGGATACACTGTTAGATCATACAAAGTGGTACATAAAGATCCCTGTATTCAGTCATTTATGGTTTTTGGTGCATGCAGTAGACGACAAACAGGAGAAGAGAAGGAGAATTTGACACCTGTTTTGCAGCAGTCATCCTCTACAGATAATATTATTCTACATGTCATGGATGAATGGAACAAGGTTGTTAAGGCCAACGATGTAAGAAATATGAAGTTGAGAGCCAGTAGGGGTAGTTTTGCAATTACGAATGTAATTTTCTTTAGACAGTGAGACGCAATCCGAAATATTCGACCTTTTGAGTTAGAAGGAAAATTTGAAGCAATTTTATTCCGAGGAAGATAGTTCCCAAGTGTTATCCATCCAGAGTGTGATTTTACTCGACTGAGCAAACATAATTATATCACAAATATCTGAAAGCAGTCGGGATCGAGTCCACTTATAATACCAACAGAAGAGGGTAAAGTCTCTGTTTAATGATTATTAGGTAGATAACGATTGTTTCAACTGGTGATTACTGATAACTGCGGTCGTGGACGTCCTGTGCTGTTTGCGTGGACGAGGAAAGAACTGAAAAAGGATGTTTTATGGATACTCGATGATCTTCGAGAAATCATGCAGGAGACAAGAATGACAGACTTTTATTATGGATTGCCCACGCCCAGAAATTGCTGCCATCCAAGTGACGCATAGGCAAACCAACATAGTGCTTTGTGCGTTTCATGTATGCCAGGCCTTGTGTAAAAAAGTAAGTTGGAAAAAATATTATGATAACACAATTTCCAGACTAAGAATTCTACAGTGAAAGGACACTTGTGTCGTTTGGTGTCATTTGAATCTACTAGAAGGTAAAGACTGTGTTGCTGTACTTTCTCAGGTTCTATAAGCATCACAGAATCATCAGCGGATTAGCGCACAACGTAGCCAATTATATCGACCGATATTATTCGAATAGAAAGCGTATTTGGAGCATGGCATTTGATAAAAATGTTCTTACTCTTGGGAATAAAGCAAACAGTCGTGTTAAAAATCCCCATAGACAAGTGAAGAGGTATCTACGGAGATCAGATGCCTTGCATAGAAGCAAGTTTAAGGTATACAACTGGAACTCACGCAGTTCGTACAGAAAGAATATCGAAGCTGCTACCGCTCAGACTAAATCTTGTAAATTTGACTGCCCAAATGGATTAGTTCCCCTTCGCAGTTGCCTAACACCATTCGCGGCCCGCAAGCTTATTCAGGATCTCAAAAGAAGGAGAAACACGTACACAGAATATGAAAGCTGTGACTACGTCTTCTTCATGGACAACCATCACACTGTTGAAGGTGATCTGCTGTCATGCCAATGCATCTGTAAAACATTTACAACTTGCCGTTATCCATGCAGACACTTGCTTCTGGTACATTTAAGGAAACCTAGTTTTACAAGTATGTCATATTTATTTATTGCCTAGTTGAATTTTGTATCCAGTCGTGTGCTTCGGTATTGTCTACGTTGGACTTGGTTGCACGTCTCTAACATTTCACCTAGCAAATTGTCAGTCTGCTTTGCAAAACTATGTGACATGTACATCCGTGAAATGCGCAATATACGGTCAGATTACCGTCGCCTACCAGAAAAATTTGGAAATGAATACGCAGCAGACATTGCAGCTAAGGTGAATAAATTCTATAGAGGGATTCTTGGCAGATGAAGTTAGTTTTCTGCTTTCTCAGCGTCAATACGTTACACAGGTCTACAGGGATATTGAAATCCGTCTATTACAGTCCTGTCATCCGAACATTTTTCAAACACAGTTATATACGGAGGCCTTTTCATTGAAGATACGATTAAATACAAACCATTGAGCGCTAAAGTTTCTTATGTTTTCCATAGAAATATACCTTTATTTATATCTATTTGGTGTTTGGATTTCGTCGCGCATAGCAAAGGGGTTGGTGCTTGTAAGTGGGGATCGGTGAGTGAGTGCCGCGAGCATGAGTACGTGTCCACAGTCGTTGTTGTACAAACTTGCATCTAGGTAACAATCGTATTATTTTAGATGTCTTCCTTAGTACATATCACACACTACATTTTGAAAGATGGAGTAAGATAGCATTAGGGGTAGCATAGGAAAACATTAGCGCAGATGAAGTCAGCTCATGTAAAACGTTCGGTTACTCAGGTTACATTTATTTCATAATGCCACCAATTTAGAGTGATCAGATTACCACTAAGTAAGGTGCATGATATTTGAGGTCTGCGTGTTACGCAACATTCCTATTTGAGCCAAAAATATTGATACATGAATTCTGCTGCATTGAAGCTTACCATTTCTTCAGGCTAGTGTTAGACACTTCAAACAAACAGTCTTACTTGGTGAGTTGGGTCATAACTCGTAAGTGCTATAATGTACTACTTACGGGCACGTGATAATTAAAATACACCATGAGTGAGCACCGATTTACTTGCAAATTCTACAACTAAAAACGAGTATGGACTACACTTTTTCGAGCTAAGAGGAAGCATGTTTTCTGTAACCTAATTTAGGAGTTTCATGAGGTCCTCATGAAGCAGCGAAGTATCCGTTGGCACCTGTATTTCTCTCCAAATCTTCGAATCATCGGTACATAATAGTAAATGAGAATCAACAGATCCTGATAGGTCACTGATTAGAGCAAGAGACAGTAGAGGACCCAGAATAGAGCCTTTGAGACACTCCACTCAGCATCGGGAATCAATAAATTAGAGAGGAGCCAACTCTAACTGAGTGCAATCTAGTGTAAAGAAAACCTCTAAGCCAAATTACTAATTTTCCGAGTACATCTATAAGCTGAAGTTTCTTACACAGGATATCATGATTTGCCCCGTCAAAGGCCTTAGAAACTAATGAGAATGAGCTTTGTCTGCACAACAGAGAGAGTCCACTTATTCTAAGTAACATGACGTTCCAGATAGAAGACCTCTTCTTGACGGTCGATTAGGTTGAATTTTTAGGTAAGTATTCAAGAGGTGAGCCATTTATTACTCTCTCCATGATCTTCACAACTAACGATATTAGGGAGATTGGTCTATTTTATGTATTGGGATGACAGCCACCCTTCTGCGATTACAGGGTAACCTGCCTTCCAGGAAACAACTTCTGAAGAGGTTTGCTAGTGGGACACTCAGAACATCTGCACACTCAGGTGAATCCCGTCACTTCCCGAAGACTTATTCGGGTTCAGGTTCCTTACAATTACCACAATAATAGAAGGTTCACCATTCATTACAACACAGCAGCAGAAACTACTAAATATGCACATATATTTAGCTTAAATTCATTCATAAATACAGTTTCTGTATAGCTGCCTTCTGAACAGAGTTTCAAACGCAGAAGTTCATTGACTTCAACCATCTGCCGCCATTTCACTAGACATTCATCAACAATGAACCATCTCTTGGTAAGTATAAGCTCATGGATTAACCTGAAAAAGGATGAAAAGAAGCATATTTTAAACTCACTTTCCAATACCCAACAAGCTTGTGAGAACCAACTGATTCTTTTGTGCTTGCTTCTACGTCCTGAGGGACACCTCCAGGTCTTCGATTCAGCACGTCTCCCTACTCATCTGCTAAAGCATTTTTTCACCTATTTTGCACTAACCAACTTACTTTAAAACAGAAAAGTGTCTCATAGATACAGAAAAATATCCACGTGGATATTTTTCAAAGAACAGTACTGTTCTTTGATTTTCTTTCCGACTTCATTCAATATAATTGACAGATTGACTTGAGGCCACAACTGCAGTCATAATTCTTTCTTGTAATAATTTAAAAGCCCGATTACCCTACTTATATTTGTGACCTTCTTTCTTTACAAACAAAACTCACAATTTCTCCAACGAAGTCGTCCAGCACAGCCAGCAGTTTTCCAGCAAATAGACCGTACAAAAAACGACAAAATGATTAACTGCGTTTCAGAGTGTATAAATAAGCATACTATAGTACCTCCAGAAAACGGAAAATATATATTTTTCTAACTTAGCGCGATAACCCATAACGTGCCAGGAGATAACTTTCAGCAACACATCGCGACAACACATTATGACATCTAGAAATGCTTAAATTATTTCAGTGTCCAATACCCTTTAGAAGAATATGACGAAATACCAATATTCGAACTGTCTGATATAATTCTTTTTATTTGCCTTCCACTTTTTGGTTGAAGTGGAATTATTTCCTGCTTTTTCTACTGATTTTTTAAAATTCATATATTTTGCAAACTTAGTGTGCAAGGAAACTACAGAGCTTTGGAAAGGTCGATGACTTTATGCAACTTCTGCTTATATATGAGCATTGAGATGCAGCAGATGGTATAAATTAGGCAGCGCATAGGAGAAAAAAATAAGTTATGATCTACAGAAAGAGGAAAAGTAGGTGATCTATAGGTGTTAATAATCAGTGACACTGGAAAGTGAAGACTGATGAAACAACCAGATGGTAGTGAGTAAGGGCTGTGTTGGGTCAAAGAGGCCGACTGCTCCATGTGTATGGTGGCTGTGAAATATGTGCGACAAGACGTTTATCTAACAATCCTTCTGATGAATTCGCTGTGAACGTCATTGCTATTTCTCGTGGTAAGGTTTATATAGTGCGCGTGCACTTCCTGAAAAGCAGTTAACTGGGATCTTTGTTGGGGATCTCCTGTTTCTGGATTCCTGCATGACTCTTGATTCCCGGTCGGTAGTAACTGTGTGTTAAAATAATTCACCTGATGAGCCATCTCACGCTGTTATGAGGTCCCCTTGCCTGGTACGACAGTTAAAGACGAATAGGGTGGGTTATCGGAGACGCTCAGAGTTAGGTTGACCCCTAGACCCACGGCATGTTACGTTGTTCTTCTATGCACTGTCTTAAAAATTTCTCAGCCTCACTTGAGTGCTCGGAGGAAATTCAAGATTTAGTCTGCGAATGTTTGAAAACCATGTGGAAGAGTTTGGGAGTGAAACCCTTAATTTGCATCTGAATAAAATTCGTTTCAGAGTTTGTTTCCACAACCATTCTCTTATTGTTCCTTCCAAAGTCTAATGTGTCGGAGGAACTGAGGCTTGTATCTTTCTTCCTAATTGCACAGTGAATGATGTGACCTTCTTAAATGTGGTTGACTCTACTGGCTTATAGGGTGACTGGACACACCTTACTTTTCACTGACTCAGGTTAAAGCTCAGATTGTTTGCTGTTGTCCAAGATTTTAGTTGTGATAGGCCAACTTAGAGCTGTTTCGTGCAATCACTCTCATCTATTACCTGCCATGTTTCTGTGTTGCCTGTGGACAGTACGATTAAGAAGGAGACCCTCGTATTCAAACGGTTCGGGAACAGCAGAAACAGAAGTGGATCAGCAGTCGCTGCCTGTAACACTTCAGATATGAAAACATTTGCTCATATTAGATCCCTTTTGCCTCAGTGTGGGATTATTTGCTGTATTTTAGATTCTCTGTTTGTCTCCTTATGGGACTTCTACACCCCTATTCGTGGCCAACTCATCAAGATCCATCGTCTGGGATGCTTTACAAACTACAGTTTATTAGCAATAAAAAATCATGTGTTCTACATAAACTGTTCCACAGGTAATTATGCCATCGATTCTACACTTACGCTGAGTAGTGCATGATGGGCTGTTGAATCTATCAACTAACGTTTTCAGGCATCCTTTGCCTTGTGGTTTTCGTGTCATCATTGAATACCTCAGGAGCTGACTTTTCTCCGTTTTTGGTGAGAATTTTATGCACCGCCAGCATATATGAATTTCGGAACCGATTAACTTTGAAACTTCATCGAAATTCCTTTCAGTATTCATATTTTCGGCTGCTGCAAGTCAAGGAGTCTTCATTACGCCGTTATTGGATGACGCATATAAAAAAGAAACTCGGAGGAGGGAGATAATGTTTGCTGATGAATAAAAATAGAAGGTAATAAGAATAGTATGACTACACACTAATGTTACGTTTTAAAAATAACATCATCCGTTGACATTTCGTTCAGTATCTGCTATAAGTGCGTACCACGATATTTCATGTTTTAGCACGTTTAACTAGCAGAAATGATAATGCAGAGGCTTTAAATGAAAAATATTCCCACTCTAAATATCCAATCCTTTCTGGATAAAATTTGCTAACATACGTGCTGACGTCCGGTTAGATTACTGGCATAACACTTCATCTACGGATAACTGTCAGTCGAAGGATCAAATACTAGAAAAAAGTGAACATACTGCACACAGTGGAAGGAGAAATACATTCTTTGAAAGTTAATTGTTTGTTTCGTTGTTCCACTGCTTGCATGCCTTCTTTTGAACTACCAACACAGTCACGCTAATCATACAGATTCTGGTTTTTTCCACTTCAGTCTAGATAGACAGCAGCCTAATAATCATCCGTATATATCACAACTAGTTAGTCAGCATCCTCTTCTCTTATCCCATGATCCGATAGTGCAGCCTTTATGAAATCTTCAGTAATGAACCTACTGTCATTTTTAGTACAATTTTCTTTCTTTGGAGGCTATATTCCCTTGTAGTCCTAAAATGGAACGACACAGTGGCCAACAGTCCTCCTAAACCAATTGCTTAAGGTTCGACGAGATCAAAAATCAATGGTAACACTTACAATAAAAAAGACTGGCTAAACTGAAGGCTCACGATCGAGTATTCTTGCACTTTGGAACGTTTTCGTGTCCCGTTACCTTACTTATAAGCGATTCCCTAGTCCGTTATTCGAAGTGCACCGAAGTTTTGGCACAGACCATCAAAAATATTACTCCAACCAGGCTGCGCTTCTGTTTTTCTTTTCAGACTTCACTCTCGAGTATTCCATCAGTACGAGAAAATTATTGACTGAATTTCGTGTCTGTCAAGTTCACATAGTTTAGAACCTAATATTCCATGATCATCACAATCCCATTGTGCATGGAAACTGCAGGCTAACCGTGTACATTGAACACTTGTGAAGTGAGTAAACAAACTCTGTTCTATTCTCAGGAGCCTATTGGAGTTTTCCACACTCCTTGAGTCGCTTTATGCGTGCTTTGGGCTAAATTGGGCTTCCTGGGAAAAATTTTTTTAATTTTTATTCCCACGTTATTTCATTGACATGTTGACTGCGTGCACATTTATTCCTTGTATTTTTTTCATTTAAAAAACTAGAATGGACTATTCTCCCTAACAGCCTTTGTGTTTTGTAAACCTTTCTAATTTCTATTTCATAATATTTCCAGTAAATCGCTACTTATACATTTAGTAGATCTGGCGAATTCATAGCAGTTTTAGCTTTTGAACTGGTATATGTGTACAACCATGATCGTAGGCCCATGCATTTACGGTCTCACTTTCCATTGTGCATTTAAATTTACAGTTTTGTATACAGGGAGAAATTTCAATCTAGGCAAATTGACCATCTCCTGCACACAATAATTTCTTTTATGATAACCGTAAAACTATAACACCCTACTAAAACAAATATTGTGAAAAGATACCCGTATAATAGCGGAAAGTAATTGCTTGAAATTAATATCCCAGGTTTCGAATAGACTCAACACTGGTGTTGGCCTTCATAGTTTTAATGGACTGGATAAGCTGATAACAGATGATCAAGCATTTATGTCATCTGGCACGTTGTGCTACTAGTGCGTGATCCTCCAGTCAACTAGACAGGATACATCGGTATTTTGGCACGGTCTATCAAAAGTGATATTCCACTTGGCTATCCTATTATATTCCATCTTGGTATCGCAATTGTGGCTATTCTGCAAGTAAACAGTTATTGATTGACCTCTCCGTTCACAGGGTTCACAAACAATCACTTTTTAAGTTACTACTTCGAATCGGTCATAGCTATGCATGGAGTCACACATAACCATACAGGAGGATGGGACAGGGTGAAAATTCTTAAAAAATAACAGCAAGATGGAGGAAGAGATTGATAACCGAATCTTTCTGTTATCAAATCAACACCGAATATATGCCACAGAAATAACTCAGTACCTGTTTTGGATAGATGGAAAATCCTACTACCCATAACACAAAGAAGGCCAGTAAGTTATTACTATATAAATGATGTCTTAAAGTTGTGTATCTATCCTGATTTCATTATGAACAATAAATTGTGTACGAAACGTAATCCAGTAAACAATACTTTTCCACTGTGTAATGTACCTAATAAATCAACTAAAATGGAATTACGTTCTACCATGGTGTATATGTTTTACTTTTTTTATTCATGTATAGGTATTGGTCTATGTAAAACTATTAACGTAGTACAATAATCAAATGCTGAATTTCAGCAATCGATTTTTAAGATTGCAAATTCTTAAGATGAAAAGTCAAGTGTCGTGAGGGATTGAATATGCTCGAATATCACGTACAACTTTGCATCAAACTTGTAATTACACATCTGTTCTCTTGATTTGATGCATCCCATAGAAACTAGTCAAGTGAAATTATTTCAGCCTGACCACGAAGTTACACTCAGTCAGACGAGGTAATCGTTTCGCTGCAAGTTCATATTAACCTTTCAGGTACTCTTCAGTCGTTACTTTGCTTTGCTGGTTCCCTTTGCTGGTTTGCAAAATGTTTCCTTTCCTTTCCTAGCATATGCTGCACAACTCAACTATAACGACTCAACTCTGTGATTCTAGTTACTCTTTCTCCCTCAAAATTGGCTTCATTATATTGGCCAGCTTTATGATACCATAAGAAACGTTTTACGTCTTTCTATACTAAATTAGCTTATCTGCTCCAGTATACACCAATACAAAAGCATCTGCTAGAGATCTTACTTATTTTCTTTTCATTCAAAGATCAAAATGGGATGTACTTATGAGTGTCAAACGAATATAAGAAACTTTCCGTGAAATGCTGTTAGAAAATGGTTACCTAAGTGGATTTATATAGTAGAATATGAAAAATAGGTCACGGATGACTAGCACCTGACGCTGAAGGAAATATATACAATCAGCCTTCAGTTCACTGTCATAACCAACTATCATTAACATTCTGTGATGATGCGTGTTAAAGTTCATCAGTAGAATGACCTATGCTTCAAGTTTTCAAATCATCTTGTTATCCCAGCGGGTAACTCAAGAAAGGCAAGTTGATGCGTTGGGGTTCATCAATATGTACCTAAATGTTTACTAGCCAGTACGCACAGAAGGATATTGGTCTTACTATGAGGTAACCTGTCAAACCTACCAATGAATGATAGCCACCTTGGTTATTGAAAGTTGAAAATTAGACTTTCTTTGACTCTATCATCGAGCTCCTAGTGTAGCTGGGACACGATATAGATCCTCTACTAAGTAGTTCAAATAGATTCAGAATAAGTAACCTATGTACAGCAGAAGCATTGGAGACCCACATATTGACTACCTTCAATGTTCCCTCACTCCTTTTCTTAGCCAAATTTCCGCTGTTCCAACGATCTTGTAAGCCTTAACCTTGAAGTGAAAAGGAAATTTACTCCATTCTACATCGATGAGTTATGTTAACCAAGGTAGGATTAGTTTAAAAAATAGATAAGGATGGTAAAACTAAGATGTGGTATCATTTCATAAAGTTTCTGCCTGCTGCTCTCAGACATGTCTGAAGATATAAAACAGGTTGTTATTCATCGTAGACTGACATCAGTTGGAGGAATAAAGGAAACCTGGGAGCACTGAACAGCTGTTTCATCAGACCAGTTTGGGACTCCTCAGAAGTGCACACCCGCGACCTTCAGGTTCCGCAGCCAGCGTGTTACCGTTGAGCCACTGGGTCAGAATCCAATGCTTCATATTTCCAACTTCTGTTAGCTCACGAAGTGAAAAGGAAATTTACTCCACTCTACATCGATGAGTTATGTTATCCAAGGTAGGATTAGTTTAAAAAATAAGATAAGGATGATAAGACTAAGATGTGGTATCATTCCATAAAGTTTCTGCCTGTTGCTCTGAGATATGTCTGAAGATATAAAAGACAGTTTAAGCCTCTCAATGATTTAACTCAGAACAGATACAAGGGGTCCATATACACTTACATTTCTTTTGCTTTGTGTCTTAATGTGCTGATTACGAGGTGTGACAATCTTGACTGTCATATTTATCTCATGACTAAGCGATATTTAACCGGAAATTTTTCTCTAACACTCACTTTAATGGCATAATTATAACAGTAGAGCGCCTGAAGTAAATTTAGTAAAACGATAATTCATATCACTACATCTATCTTTTATGCTAGAGCTTCTAAGATATTCTTGTTTTCAACTTCTCTAAACAATAGAGACCTTCATTATATAGGTAAGTTTTTATATAATCCCAGCGTGTTTTGAACATTTCGCTGTGTATGCCACAGCTTCTTCAGTAGAGTATTCGGATTTTATTTAACATGAAAATATATACTGTCAAAAGGTGAATGTACACGTTCAGAAAAATCTTGTTTTCGATTTTCTAAACATGCTGAGATTATATAAAAACTTACCTATATAATGAATCAACCTGACTCGGCGCTCAACTTCTTTCAGGACATTCGTAAAAACTATGGCCTGGATGTTTATAATAGAGATCTTGTTTGTAATTAAAATCTCATTTGATATTTAGGCATAAAAAACAGAGTATATACAATTTTCACATTTATCCTTATCATAACGCAATCTCTTATTAGATATAATTTCAAATTCTTATTTTTTCTACATCTTCTGAACTGCTCAGTTAAATCATAGTGATACTATTTATTTTAAAGGTCACATTCATATTGTTTGAATAAACTTGTCTTAATTAGACTGTATATTGTATTCTTTGTTCATTACTTTTTTTAACTTGCACATATCCTGTAAACAACATAAAGTTTTAAAAAATGCCTTTTGTTCAATGTTTACATTTTTCGATATGATCGTGGTGGGTACCATTATCATTACTATTACCATTACTATAGAGAAGATAGAGGTGATGAAGATACCGCACCATCAACAACAACAACAAACTCTAATCACCGTCAACGGGAGAAACTTAAAGGAAGTAACCTCCTTCACCTATCTTGGCAGCACTGTTTCAACTACAGGCGGCACAGGTACAGACGAGGATGTCAAAGCCAGTCAGGATCGGAAAAGCAAGACAGGCGTTCATTAGCCTGAAACCAGAGTGGAGATCGTCTGCACTCAGCATGTGGAACAAGATACGGATTTTCAACACCAACGTCAAGTCAGTGCTTCTGTATGGTTCAGAGACTTGGCGCGTTACAAAAGGGATTTCCAATAAACTACAGACATTCATCAACTGCTTGCGCTCGCTACTGAAGATCAGATGGCCAGAATAATGAGAATAAGCAACAAGGAACTCTGGGAACGAACCAACCAAGAACCTATCACGCAACAAATATGCAGGAAGAAGTGGAGATGGATTGGGCATGCACTGAGAAGGCCGACTGGGGATATCATGCGTCAGACCCTCGAGTGGAATCCTCATGGGAAGCTACGAGTTGGACGTCCGAGGGTGACATGGAGGAGGTCGTGCGAGGAGGAAATGAGAGCTTGTGGGCTGTCGTGGAACCAGGTTCAAAAGATCTCAGGGAACAGAGGTAACTGGAGACGTACTACTGAAGCGCTATGTTCTACTAGGAACCCAAGGGACTAATAATAATAATAAATAGTAATTATTATTATTATTATTATTATTATTATTATTATTATGGGTAGCTACCATTGTAGTGGGCGTTGCTGGTCAGAATGGTTTTCAGTAGTATACGTTGAGAGGGCGGCAGAAATCATAGGCAATTGCCACCAGTGGGTGAATATTCTAGCCAGAGAAACGCAAGAGACAATGTGGGCGTATCACGAGTAAATCTAGATGGAAGCTGAAGAGGAAATGAAGTACATTATGTAAATGACTGTTTTAGTGGAAGGTGTACAATTTGATGACTAGTGTATAAAATGTCAACGAGAAAAAGTCCTTCCTTCGCCTCCATCTTGTTGTTTTCTACAATTATTTACCTCTGGTGACTCCACCACAGCTACTGCTGTACCCAATAGCTGTCTGGTGACCTTCATCAGCTCACTAATATCCATGGGCTGGGCTGTGTCCACTAGTCGTCGCTGTTGAGCGATGGCATTCGGGACGCTTTCAGTGAACTGTGCAGCCAGCTATTGTGTCTGGAAGTCCTCATCCAAAGTCGGAAGTGCTGATCTAAGTAGTTTAGTCAACTTCACAGCCAATACCAGTGGGTCTTTGTCTGTTCCAAGTTTCGCGCTCCGGAACTGTTGCATCGCCAGCTTCCTATCCACTGGGCTGTCAAACTCCACCTCCAGGCGTTCAACCATTCTCTGCCAAGTTTCCTTCCCATCCACGAGTTCCACACCGTTACTTGTCGCTTTCGCTGTGCTCCTCAGCAACGTGCCAAGTACCACAATCTTCGCTCCTGGATCCCGGAAATCCACCAGCTCCATGACCGACTAGAAGTCGCTGAGGAAGACCTTGATGTCTCCGTCCTTGAACACTGCACACCACGGGATCTTCCTCACGTCCAGAAGCAGCGACACTAACTGTAGAAAACGACAAGATGAAGACGAAGGAAGGACATTTTTTCATTGACATTTTATACAGTATTCATCTAATTGTACACCTTCCACTAAGACAGTCATTTACATAATGTGCTTCATTTCCTCTTCAGCTTCCATCTAGATTTGCTCTTAATGCACGTACATTGTTTCTTGCGTTTCTCTGGGTAGAATATTCACCCACTGGTGGCAATTGCCTATGGTTTCTGCCGCCATCTCAACATATACTACTGATATCCATTCTGATAAGCAAAGCCCACTTCACCATTACCCTCAAAGAAATAAGGAAATATACCCACTCAGCTATCTTGTGCACATTTGTGCAATAGGCGATGAGCCGCATCAATTGTGTGAGGGCTAGTGATATTACCTTGCTGCCCATAACTAGGTAGTCGGGGCGGGACTCGAACCCGTGGCTTAATGGTTAGCAGTCATCTATCTAAACAACTGAGTCATTACCCTCAATGAAGAGTAATCTTCCAAGCATCGTATCTATACACATGAATATGC
Organism: Heterobilharzia americana; assembly: GCA_944470555.2. NCBI lineage: Eukaryota > Metazoa > Platyhelminthes > Trematoda > Strigeidida > Schistosomatidae > Heterobilharzia > Heterobilharzia americana. Next base: position 28,087,576 of record OX104129.1, on the reverse strand, counting down.
AGTTCCCTAATAAATGTTATGAAATATATCTCTTTGCAGAAATTCCTATTTTGGATCTAGTGAAATGAAAATATAAACCATAGACAGATAAGTCAATCAAAATTGGCTCATGAAACATGTAACACTTGATTTGAATATAGTTTTATCGAAACATCAATTTATTAGAATTTTGTATAGATCAGTAAAAATTTACAGCCATCGTGAGATAGTATTATTGTTTAGAAATCAATCTATTAAGACTAGTAGTTACAATGAATAAAAATAATCGAGTATAGTAAGCAAAAATTAGAAGTAAAATAATAATCTAACATTATTGTTATTACATAATCTCATAGATAATATACATTGCAATTGTAAATATGATTTAAAACTAACTAATAATTAAATGATAAAAATGAAATTGAATGCAAATGATTAATGTTTACATTTACAGTTTTATTCGCTGAATTGTACACCAAACTTGAATTCACTGTATACTAGACTATAAGTGAATAAAAACAAGATAATTTTTTTTAGCTGTAATATAAAAGCAATTGTATTGTTTTAAAGACTTTATTACGTAGAGTTATTGTTTGTAACACAGAGATATGGGCTTTTTTTTTTCTATACTATCACATGTAATCCTCATTTTTAAGCGAAACAAAATCCTAAATAAATCAATTCTCCTGAGCTAAGTATATTTATTATTGCGTTATTTGTCCCTTAGATTCCTAGTGGAATATGGGACTTCAGCAGCAGGCCACCATTTCACTCTCTTCTCTGAAAACTCTTTAACCTGGCTCCATGATTCCCTGTAACCTTTCATTTCTTCCTCGCATCATCTCCTCCATGTCACCCTCCAACGCTCAACTTCACTCTAGGACCTGGCGTGGAGCGTGATATCCCCTAAAAGCTCTTCTCAGTGTATATTCAATCCAATCCATCTCCACTTTCTTCTTGTGTATATTTGTTAGGCGATAGGTTGATTTGTTGTCAGCCAACCAGACTTCCTTATTGCTTATTCTTTCTGCCCATCTGATCTGATCTTCAGTATGGGTGAGCGTAGGTGGAAGCTATTGATGAGGTATCTGTGTAGTTTGTTGGGAATTCTTTTCGTGATGCACCAAGTTTCTAAACCATATAGAAGCACTGTCTTGACTGAATTGGTGTTGAAAATTCGGATCTTGTTCACACTTCATGCTGACTGCAGTAAATCTCCACACTGATTTCAGATTAGTGATGTCCTGTTTTGCTTTTCCGATCCTAGCTTTGACGTCCTCATCTGTGCCGCTTGTAGTTGAAATGATGCTGCCTAGATGGTAGATGAAAGAGACAACTTCCTTTAGGTTTCTCCCGTTCATGGTTATTGGTGCTTGTTGTTGTTGGTTGGATATCTTCATCACCTCTGTCTTTTCTATATTCACTTGAAGTCCCGTTTTCGCTACCTCTTATGTCAACTTGTTAGGTAACCGAATTCTTCAAAGTGTAATGGAAACACACATATCTCACTATTAAATTGGTAGATTTATTAATGGTATTTACGAATAGCAAATACCAAGCAATTGAAAAGGTAGAGGTAACAGTTAAATTTATCTGAAACTTGATGACTACAAATAAAAATAGGCTATTAATAACAACATTTGTATTCAACAAAAGCAGTTCAGTGAAACCTGAATTTTCAAATAACGATATAATTAATTTCATTACAGTGTCTTTATAAAAATATTAGTATTATTTCGGTTAATTCACAACTCCACTGTGGAGTATGCATAGAGCGTTCTGATATTCCTCACACATTAAGCGACAAAAACAAAGTTCACCTAACATAATATGAAGTCGAAGGTTATCTGAGAAATATGTTGGATTTGAGCTATACATTTCTAACAGTTTGGTTACACAGTTTACTTGTCAAGACATTTTATATGAGGAATGAAAATAAGGTGGGATAAAGTAAATAATATGTAGGGATAATAAAGAGGAATAAAACATTCATTACTTTGGTATTTGTTTCACATCCATTGAGAAATATAAATACCGAGATGATGAATATCATTTACCCAATCCCCATAACTTTTTCAAACTACCAAATCCTAACTTCATTCGGATATCTATGAAAAGAGGAATAATACCCATTCACACCTACCTTGGTATTTAAATGAAATAAAGATTACCAAGGTAGGTTTAAGGCAAGCACAAACTGTCTTAGAATACACAAAGGAGGGTTTAACTTTCGTATAGTTAAGTCTTCAATAAACCTAAGTAAAGTATGCGCTCTTGACAGCTCTTGTAAAATGGTCTAAAGTCTGTTTTGCAATCAATCCTATGACCTCTTTCTATAATGCTTTTACCTATCGACAATCATGTCTGCCTGTCTGTCCCCTATATTTATCCCATTATTTATCCCATTAATTGTTTTTTCTAACCATTTAGGGATCTGATTCACAACCCTCGACTTCATTGTTCGATTACTTCTCCAAATATATTTGTCATCTCACAAACACATTTAAATTGGTATACACAACGGGATGTGACATAATCATCTGTGTAGTGATGAGGTTTATTTTGAAGTATAGATTTCATTTACTCGATAATATTGAGTTTGGCTGAGTAGTATGTCTTTTTAATAACTGAATTAAGTCTTTGTCTTAACAGCATGCTGTTTCATTCCTCCTTACTTGGCAGCTTGGCAGCATGATGTAAACATCGCTCTTCACGATGGAATACTGATAAGTTCGCACCACTCAGACGTTTTTATAACGATTGATAAACTTCAGAGGATTTGTGTTTTCCATGAGTGTTTGTGTTAAAAATTTGAACTTTTCTTCCAATGTATCTGTTGTATAGATACGGTGAATTTTGTAGAATAAGCATTTTGCTAAACTTCGTTTGTACTGTGTGGGACAGAAACTTTGAAAGTGTAGGTGTTGTCCAGTCCAGTTAGGTTTTCTATACAATGATCTTTTTATCGATCCATCTTCCCTTCTAGTTAATAATATGTCAAGGAAAGTGATCTGATTATTATTTTCTGCTTTTTATGGTGTTAAGTTTATCTAGAAGACTTTTTGCATCTTCATGTTCCTTAAATATAACCAAGGTATCATCAACGTAACTCCTGTAAACAGGGACTTTTTTGATTATATCCGCTGCAAAAAGTTCTACATGTGACATATAGATATCAGCTAAAAATGGTCTTAAAAGACTGTACATAGCGACATCATCAACTTATCGAAAATGTTCACCTTAGAAAGTGAAGTGAACCTTATCGGCCCATAGTTGTAATAGCACTTTAAAATATTCTGAAGAAATGGAGAATGAAGGATTATTCAACGATATATAATCACAAAGAATATCAACAGCCTTGGTTAAAGACACATTAGTGCATAAAGAGTTTATATCAAAAGACAACAGTCTTATTTTGATGACAATGTAATCTACATAGTGAATATCGTTACTGAAGCTCAGATGGTCAGAGTAATAACAATAAGCAACAAGGAACTCTGACTAGCTGACAACGAACCAACGAAGCAAGATCCTATCGCTCAACAAATATGCACTGGAAGGAAGTGGAGATGGATTGGCCATGCACTAAGAAGACCAGTAGGGGACATCATGCACCAGGCCACGCACTCGAGTGGAACTCAGATGGGAAATGACGAGTTGGAAGTCTGAGGTGAGGTTGACATGGAGGAGATTATATGAGGAAGAAATGAGAGCTTGTGGGCAGTGGTGGAGCCAGGTTGAAAAGATTGTAGAGAAGACAGTGGAATGGAGACGTGCTACTGAAGCCCTATGTTTCACTAGGAACCCAAGGGACAAATAATAATATAATAATAATATATAGTCGATAAGTTCAAAAGTATCTTTGTATACAAACTTACATAATTGATTTAGTATTTGTACAAGCCACTTTGACAATTTATGCGTTAGGGAGTAACAAATCGATAGACAGTACTGGGCGTAACGGGATGTCTACTTTATGTATCTTGTGGCAACTATATAAATTTGGGTGTTTACAACCTACCGGTTTTAACTAATAAAAAATTTCAGACTGCTAGTGACAGTCATATTAAGAAATTTAACTGAACGTGTAGTTATTCTCCTTTCTAATTTTCTATTATCTTCTGTCTGACAGTTCTTCATGAATTTCCTTTTTTTCATTCAGAATGGGTAACATTTTGTCTTTATAATCTTGCATATTCATAAAAACTACGTTTGATTCCTTATCAGGATTAAGAATGAATATATCATTTCTACTTCGTAGTTTTTTTTCAATCCATTGAAATCCTGAGAATTCAGGATACTTGTTTATTTGGAACCAGAGCTACCGACATCCTGTTTGATATCGACAAATTCGGCCTTCAGCCAGCTTTGATGTTCAGAAGCTGGAACAAGTGAACTTAGTTGGTCATAAAGATATTTAGAATGAACATCATTCATCAATTCGGAAATTTTTGTATATAGGACAGAAAAGTTAAATCAGAGAGACAAAGCTTCTTTATCGATAACAGACAGCTGAATGGATGACAGGTTAGTTACATATTTATTTGAACTGATCAAAAATGGGTTCATATGTATGTCATCTGAAAGAGATTTCAATAATTTCTGCATCAGATTCTCTTTTGTCTTTTTGGTGACAGAATTGCGAAAATTCATGAGTTTAATGTGATATATGAGTGAGATCTTTGACAACGCCGTCTGTGCTGTCAGAGTATAAATTTTCATTAATTTGTTCAACTTCTGTCTAACTGTACGCCCAACGTAACTAGCTCCATAAGAGCAGACTATTTGATTTCCCGTCTACTGTGTGTATTTACCAGATCGACTGCTCCTATGAAGCTAGTTACATTGGGCATACAGTTAGACAAGTCCGTCGTCTAATCGCTGAACATTACCTATCATGGTTAATCTAGGTCCAAATAAGATTGATTTGTAGCTCAATACTCTTTTGTATGGTTAGTAGTGGTCATTGAATTAATATTTATAACGCCTTCAAACTTATTTATCACATTCCTTCTAATCTCACCCATGCTCTACGAGTTTGTCTTTTGTGTACAGCAGAAACCATCACAATCGACCTGAACAAATCGAGTCTGTGTACTCCGAAGAAATTCGTACAGCTTCTCTCGTTGCCTTGGTCATTTATAAAACTTATCTGTAGAAAACACCGCCCTTCCATTCGTTCATCCCACAAACGCTTACAACTATTAGTACTATTATTATTATTATTATTATTATTATTATTATGATTATTATTATCATTATTACGGTTCCAGTCACCTTGTTCTTCCCTTGTTGTTTCTAACTGCCGTCATAACCACTTGATATGATAATTCATTTTCTCTTCTCTTCATCTTACTATTATAGAAACTGTCAACTATACAACAATGTGCGACCAATTGTATCCATGTTTTTCATTATTATTAATACTATTATTATTATTTATTGTGTGGCCTTCAAGAAACACAGGAAACAAACAGCCTAGTCTTATCAACATCAGCTCATTATTTTTATACATACACAAAAATGGCATACTTTGTATCACTCACATCAAGTACATATCCTTCATGTATTGACAATTTATGATACAAATAACCTCTATTAATTTGTATTAACCGATAGCTGAACTACAACACACACATACAAGACTGCATTTATGCATCGTATATATCAATGTACCATAGTGTGAATAATTAATAACTCTATTGAAAAATAATCATAATTCAGTCACGATTAGACAGTGGGATGAACAAAATGATTTTTGACCTGTTAAACATATCTGTGATTACGTGGACTTCAGTTATTTCCCTGAAGAAGCTTAGACTAAACTTCAGTGCGAAACGTTCGAATTTCCAATTCAATTTTGAGGTGTTTGTGGGAGTTTATTGGCCTTAGATCGACATTCACCATGAACTGATATTAGTTGGAGAAACATTGGAAACCTGAGAGCACCGGACAAACGTTTTGTCCTAGTATGGGACTTCTCAGCAGTGCGTACCTATGACCCGGCCAGGGATCGAACCCAAGACCTTCAAGTTCCGTGGCCAGCACATTACCATTACCATTACCATATTGCCTACTTCTATCAGTTCACGATACAGCGCGACCTCCATTCCGAAGTTCCAGTGAGACGTCGTAACCGGTGGAGCTAAACAAGTCGAACATGAAGACAGTTACTCAGTGATGGCATTGGGTGGAGGTGACGCTATTTCGTGAACTGGTAGAAGTAGGAAATATGAAGCACTGGATTCCAACCCAGTGGCTCAATGGTAACGTGCTGGCCACGCAACCTGAAGGTCTTGATTCAATCCCTGGGGGTGATCATGGGTGCACAATGCTGAGGTTTGATACTAGTTGATAATTGAAGGCGAAATGAAAATTCAGAAAGAGGTAGGACTCGAACCACTGACCACCAGGGTTTCCGGCTCGGTGCTCTACCAACTGAACTACATTGAGATTTGTTCAAATATAACTTATATCTAAGATTTCACAAATTTGGTTATGTAATCAGTCTATACGTCAGATACTGTTTTAATTACCTTAATTAGTTATCACCTCTGTGATACTTTGAAATTGATAAGGTGTTATTATCACCAACAGAACTGGTTTGTAGCTTTATATAGCGAAAATGCTACATATTAATGGAGAGTCATCTATAAAGAACTAATTGAAAATAAATATTTCTTTATTCAAATTATTTCTTTTCTAGAAGATATAAAAACCTCTTGATTGCCTTAAATGCATCGAAACTTAACGTGAAGTTAAGATTGAATTCTTCTAAGATTAGTTAACCAAGAAAGACGTAGTGATGCTTTGGCATAGAATCTTGATAAACAATGCAGTCATATTATTTAGGATTGGTAAATTTTCTCGAATTAAATCTTAGAACCGGTATATTACATAAAGTATTCCTTTCCATCAATAGGTTTTTGTCTAGATTATGTAACAGTCACTTGTTAAACATATACCCATTGATATAATATTTTCAATACAGGTGTTTGAATTCTCATTGAATCAAATACCATATATCAAATTGCGCTTGAACTTTAGAGGTTAAATTTAGATGTTTTAAAATAACTATCATTACAAAGTCAGATACTTGTAAAGTTGAAGATGAAAAATAAACCTAGATTAACTGAAAGTCAGTTGTATAGAAGTATTCAGTATATCAAGAAAATAAATGTGAAAAGCGTTTTTCTGTGGCGAATCGATAGTGTAAAACCTTAAAGTATCCAGTTACAAAAATGAATGTTTCAAATGATTACAAGGTGATAAACATGACTACATTTTAAAATGAGTTAAGTTTAGTTGAAAAGGTATCCAATGAATGGAACATCAGTTTTAGTTTTAATAGGTAGCCATCATTACCCTATTATATGGTTCACAGACTTGTCGCGTTACAAAAAGCATTTCCAACAAACTACAGATATTCATCAACAACTGCCACCTACGCTGGCTCATTACTGAAGCTCAGACGGCCAGAGTAATAACAATAAGCAACAAGGAACTCTGGCTAGCTGACAACGAATCAACGAAGCAAGATCCTATCGCTCAACAAATATATCAAAGAGAGTGGAGATGGATTGGGCATACACTGAGAAGACCATTAGGGGACATCATGCACCAGGCAACGCACTCGAGTGAAACCCATGTGGGAAACTACGAGTTGGACGTCGAGGCGAGGATGACATGGAGGAGATCATATGAGGAAGAAATGAGAGCTTGTGGGCTGTCATGGAGCCAGGTTGAAAAGATTGCAGAGAAGAGAGTGGAATGGAGACGTGCTACTGAAGCCCTACGTTCTGCTAGGAACCCAAGCGACAAATAAATTAAAAAAACAATACTCATTATCCTACACTTCTTGAGTTAAAATGTATTCAATTTAATAGATACATAATTGTGATAAAAAGCATAAGACTATTTTATACTGATTAAAAAATCAACTCACATTTCTGATATACACAGTCAGAAAGATAATAATTAGATTATAATTGGGTTGTCAATATAATATCTGTCTGTTTATCTTCAACAATAGCAGGATCAGGATAAGATACAGCAAGTATATTCTTATTATCTGATAAATTGTATCCATTGTATCCATTCATAATACTATTGTCTTTAAATATATTTGAATTTGTAGCAGTCATAATGTTTTCACATGAATTACTATCGGAAAGTATATTTTGACAGTAAACAACAGCATCGTGTATACTTATAAATGAATTGTGTTCAATTTGTGATAATGTTATACTACCACTTGTCAGCATTGATTTTATTTGTGGTTCACATACAGTGAATAGAATACGAATACCTAATTCCCGATAGCTTTTTACCACCTGTAAAAAGTATGAAAAATTAAAAACAGTTGAAGTCACTAAATGTCATCAAGTAACAACGAAAATTAAACTCGTCCGATAGGAATTCAGCATGAATATTGTAACTACTATTATTATTATTTACCCCCTGGGTTTCTAGTGAGACATAGTGCTTCAGTAGCATCTCACCACTTAACTCCCTTCTCTGTAATCTTTCCAACCTGGTTCAACCACTACCCATAAGCTTTCATTTCTTCCTCACACGATTCCCTCCATGTCACCCTCAGCTCACACATCCAACTCGTCGTTTTCCATCCCGATTCCAATGGAGTGCCTCTCCTAGCGTGTGATGTCCACAAATCGTTTTGTCACTGCATGAACAATCAATATCCACTTTCTTCTCCTGTATATTTGTCGAGTGATAGGTTATTGCTTCGTTGGTTCGTTGCCTGCAACAGTTCCTTGTTGCTTATTCTTACTGGTCATCCATCTGATCTCCAGTATCGAGTGTCACTAGGCGGCAACCGTTGACGAGTGTCTGTAGTTTGTTGGAAATCCCTTCGTAACTCACCAAGTCTCTCAACCATCACATAGAAGCACTGACTGACTTACTTGACTGAATTACTGTTGAGAATCCGGATCTCATTCATGCTTTATGCTGAGTGAAGTGCAGTAGATCTCCACACTGGTTTCAGGTTAATGAAAGCCTGTCTTGGTTTTCCGATCGTGGCTGGTTTGACGTCCTCTTCTGTGCCGCCACCGACTGTATTTGAAACGATGCTGTCTAGGTAGGTGAAAGAGGTTATTTCCTTTAGATTTTTCCCGTCCATAGTGATTGGTAACTATAAGTAAATATTGCTTATAAAGTGACTAAAACCTATGCTTTAGGTCTCCTTTATAAACTAATTATGTAAAAAACACCACAAAGTAGAAACCGGAAACATTCTTGGTGAGATAAACCTCAGTTCATGAGAATCTTGTGGTAAATAGTTCCTAATTAAGCTACTAACGCTCGGTATAACAATTAACTATTCAGCTTGTAGTTTTTCATCATTTCAATTTATACACAACAATGTTTAGGTCTCACTCTTATCATGAAACACCTAAGCAACTGGGTTGCAATCCCAAGTTTCACATTAGTTTCAAGAACACTTTTGAGGAAGAGCGAGTTTTCAAGAAATTTGGTATAATCAGTTATTGTCAAAGACTTCGTTGTTATCATATACACTCAAAGTATTTCGCTGCCTGCCCATCGTATCCAACCAAATAACATCCATCAAAGTGCACCGTGATAGTGAGCTTCCTAGCTTTGTGATCACATTGAGAAATGATCGATGTAATTCGGTCAGCGGTCAGGACTAGATAACATGAGATTGGTTGCTCCTCAGTGGTCAATCAGTGTGAAGTTGCATCAACCTTCTGAACGGATTGATCGCTGATGAAATCTCAGCCAGAATACAGAAGACCTGTTTGGCATTTGTCAACTTGCGTTACCTGTGTCGCCGACTGGCAAGATAGTCGACTATCTGTCAAAGTATAAGTACATTACGCTGCAGTCCGTTATGTCTTTTTGTACGGCTGTGAGACATGGCCATTGAAAGTAGAAAACATGAAGCGGTTTCGGGTGGTTGATCATAGGTGTCTTCGTAACATTGGTTGCGTTTGTTGGAATTACTGTGTGAGAAATGTTGTGGCCATGGGAAAGGTACTAGGCAAGATAGACACGTCATTGATGAGGTTGCGAAGCTGAGATGACTTCGACATGTACTGCACATGCCGAGTCACTGCCTACTTTGACGTACCATGCTAGAGGAATCAGGATTAGGGTTAGAAGAAGGTTCAGGGTGGTCAGACTAAGACCTGATTCAGTGGATGAAGTCCCTGACTACTGATTTGAGTCGTTTAGTAGATGTAGACTGCCAGGTTGGGGTTATCGCAACGAAAAGAATCAGTGTCTGATGACTCTTGGTGGTATGGCTAAAATTTGGTAATAGTGGTGCAGATGTGTTCACTCCTTGAAATCTACTGAAGCATAAGTATTCTCAGTAACCTTTGTCCTGAGATTGTTTGGTGTCTAGTTCGGTATCAGTCTTTTTCTACTCACTTCGTCTTCGTATATTACTGAGAAGTGTGTCACCTTAACCTATGCACCTATATGCGAGATTCGATGTTGATTTTGTCAGTTAGTCAGACAGACCGTTTGGGTCGATGCAACTTCTCAATTAAGCGAACTGGTCGACACATTACACCACTTCACTCACTATCATCAAACTAGAAGTACCTGCAGTACACTTGTCCTGGAGCATCATTTCACATTTGCCAGGTGATAGTGAAATGTCTGCCGAAGGCGTTGAGAAGACCCTACACATTGTCAGCATCTTCAACTAGCAGGACAATATCATCCGCATACTTCATGTCAGACGGATTACCTCTAAGGAGTGGATCATTCCCAATCTACATGAACAGTAAGCAGTTCAGATAAACAGTCAATCCAAACGTGGAATCACAAATTATTATAGAACATTATGAGTACAACTACTCATCTTTTATTACTCATCATATAAACCATTTTTTGCAGAAATTTAAAGGCTTCAATTCCTTTCTAATCGTTTCTGTAAAGTCCAAATAAAAGCTTCATAAATGTGGCTTTTATTTCAGGGTTACAAACAGATAGTCTTTTAATTACAATCAAATGTACACATTTTTGGCACTTAAAGTTCAATAACTTACATCAGTAACAATATGCATACCAACCACATCTAAATATGTCCAAGAAGATATATCTAAGATAATAAACTTCAGTTGATTGCAGGCATCATTTAGTTTATCGAGATGAGTCTGAAAAGAATAGAATGAAAAAGGTCGGTGTATATATTATCTGTCCGTGTAATATAAATTATCTAACTTTAGTGAACCTGAACACCAAAGGTTAAGAATGTTAACAGCTTGACAAAATACAATCCTACTTTTAAAAACACATTAGTCATTCACTAAATTGTATACTTCATAAAGCTAAAGTCCTAGAAACCGATACAGTTTGCTGTTTATATGATATAATCTCCTCAACAAGCTATGTGATACATGGCAAAAAGTCCTAAATCGAGAAGTGGGAGGTAAGGATTTATCTAAATAGCTTCAATGGTCTACTTAAAAGCAATAGGTTCCTTGGTTTAACTCTTTTTCAATTAATTCAGTCTAAGGAGGTAACAGCATCATAAGACCTTACAGATTAAATTTGTCTTAGAAGCTGGAAAATTAATCTGCTTCAATTTCACTACTGTTAAGATCAATGACTTTAATGCTTGCTAGAAATTACTAGCAAGACTGATCAAGAGTCTCAGGTAAAAGGTATTCTCTTATCTTATTTAGTGTCACAAATTAAAGATATCATTAACTCACATGTTGATAGATACATTTTTCAGCGGTGTATGAAAATAAACAGTAATCTCCTCTGAGTAAAGGGTCACTTTTACTATGTAACGAATAATTACACTACTTGAAGTATCATAATAAACTCATTTGGTCAAGGGGAAAAGAAGAGAAAACAAAATTGCTTGAATTTCTAAACTCTATAAATTGACAAAGATGGCGAGAAAGAATAAGTAACAAAGAACTCTGGGAACAAACCAACGAAGCAATAACCTATCATCCAACAAATATGCAGAGGAAGAAAGTGGAGATGGATTGAGCATACACTGAGAAGGCCGATTGGGGACATCACGCACCACACCAGACCCTCAAGTGGAATCCAAAGGGAAACGACGAGTTGGGCATCCGAGGTGAGGGTGACATGGAGGAGATCATGAGAGGAAGAAATGAAAGGTTTTAGGCAGTGGTTGAGCGAGGTTCAAAAGACTGCAGAGAACAGGGTGCAATGGAGGCGTACTACTGAAGCCCTATATACCATTAAGAACCCAAGGGAAAAAAATAATAATATAATAATAAGTTGACAAAAGTCTACAATGCGTTGTCTACTGGTTGAAAGTCGAGTACAAACAGAATGATCTACGTGAAGAAAACAGCTAGCAAACGGTTTGTATATTAAACGGAACTTAAAAACTTTAAGTTTAACGTAGAATATAACATATAAAATAATTCGGATTGGAAGTAGTATATACATTTAGCAAGGTCGAAAGTGATAACGATCGATTAGCGAAGAGTCAGGTAAAAAATTATCCAGTATTGATTAGAGACACATTGCAACAATTTGTTCGTAAATGGATCCTATACTGAAAAGTTTAATATTTTTATTACTATCCGTTGTATTTTCTTAATGGGCAATACATCACCTGCTCCACTGGATATCTCTTCAATACTAACTCATTTCTGTTTCTCTATAACTAGTACATGAATTTAATACAAGTGTTTTGTCCTATTAATGACTCCTCAGTTGGGTACACATGAAACCGTCTTTATCAGTGTTTTAACTGAAATTCAAGCTCAGCACCTCTGTTACTTTCAAAAAAAAAGTTGTTTTGTCTTAAAACGTCTTGCAATACAACGATAAGAGTACCTGTGGCTATCAGTGGAATTCACGATGCGCATTTCGTCCTATTTGAGACTCGTCAGCCGGATGTAACTGCCTCCCAGTGAGTGATGTTGTTCCCACCGAGTCCTGAATAGGACAAAATGAGCATCCTGGATTCCATTGCTAGCTACGATCCATCATTACTACGCATAATTAAAACACAGGCAATATCGAGGAATCCGCACAGGAGCCCATATGCCAATAGAGACCGATCAATTCGGTCCAATCAACGACGGTATCATATAAAAAACAATTACACTGATAAGAGTACCTATTTGAAACATCTGATATATTAGCAAAATACACTCCAAATAATTTCATCAGTCAAGTAATTACAATAGTCAACAGATTAGATTAACTGACTCTATCAGTCAAATTGATAAACTTATAACTTTCTTGATACTAGAAGATTACATAAATTGGTTGTGTGTATTCCTACTAATTTTATGCCTTATATCAATACTAACACTAATGGATTGTTAAAGAAATCAAGCATTCGTAATAAACACTATTTCAGATAGCTTTTGTTCGTAGACTGTTCTCAGTGTAATAGTATAATGTCTGGAGTTAAAATGACAAATGAAATAGCAAAATCATTCATATGAATGATAGATAAACGAAAATTTCCATGACTAGAGTGGATTTGAGATTCATTTATCAATTTCGTCTTGTAACTCAATCTAACATCATATAAAGTTCTCATTGAATTGACGCTATCCATCTTATATCCAACTCCTTTACATTTATAACACTTGGATAGTAAATGAGAGAACGTGCAAACTAAAGTTCACTTATAAAATAGCTTGCGTTCAATTTACCGCGGCTTTCATTGAATCATATATCATATTATTTTTATCATTTGTCTCTTGGGTTCCTAGTGCAATATACGGCTTCACTAGCACGTCTCCATTTCACTCTCTTCTCTGCAGTCTTTTCAACCTGGTTCCACCACTACCCATAAGCTTTCATTTCTTCCTCACACGATCCCCTCTATGTCACCCTCAGCTCACACATCCAACTCGTCGTTTTCCATCCCGATTCCAATGGAGTGCCTCTCCTAGCCTATGATGTCCCCGAATCGTTTTGTCACTGCATGAACAATCAATATCCACTTTCTTCTCCTGTATATTTGTCGAGTGATAGGTTATTGCTTCGTTGGTTCGTTGCCTGCAACAGTTCCTTGTTGCTTATTCTTACTGGTCATCCATCTGATCTCTAGTATCGAGTGACACTAGGCGGCAACCGTTGACTAATGTCTGTAGTTTGTTGGAAATCCCTTTCGTAACTCACCAAGTCTCTCAACCATCACATAGAAGTACTGACTGACTTGACTGAATCATTGTTGAGAATCCGGATCTCGTTCATGCTTTATGCTGAGTAGAGTGCAGTAGATCTCCACACTGGTTTCAGGTTAATGAAAGCCTGTCTTGGTTTTCCGATCGTGGCTGGTTGACGTCCTCTTCTGTGCCGCCACCGACTGTATTTGAAACGATGCTGTCTAGGTAGGTGAAAGAGACTATTTGCTTTAAGTTTCTCCCGTCCATAATGATTTGAGCTTGTTGTTGTCGTCGGTGATGGTGTTGGTTGGGTATCCTCATCACCTCTGTCTTCTCTACGTCCAGTTGAAGTCCCGTCTTCTTTCGCTGCCCTGCCTCGCCTCTTCTGTCAGCTTGTTAGTTTCCGCCTGTAGATCTTCGAGTTTGTGTGACATTAGACATAAGTCATCACTGGCGAAATCCAAATCTTCCTCTGGATCTTTTCCACGGTGCAACCAGCGTATCCCCCCTCTTCTCGCTCCTTACTGTTTCTCGCATGATCCAGTCCACTACAATCAGGAATATCATGTGTAATAGTAGACAGGCTTGTCTTACTCCTGTCTTCACTTCAAAGGCGTCAATGAGCTGAGCTTCTCATTGTGAATTACTTGGCATGTGGCCTTTTCATATTAGCTGTTGAATGAAGTTGACAAAGGTTTGTGGTATTCCGTAGTTTTGAAGCACCTGCCTACCAAATTACTTCTCGGTGAACGCTGTCGAAGGGAATTTCAAAGTCGATGAAGTTGAGACAGAGTTGAGTTGACTGCTATTCTGTAGTCTGTTCTATGATAATGCTTTATTTAATCATACATTTACACTATTGATCAAGACGTTTATCACAAAAGTCGTCATTCACCTTACTCCATGGATTCACAAACAAAACATTTAAAGAAATTAATTCACTCATAATATGACTAGATATTTTCAATAAGTAAAACACTTCAACATTACACAATTATGTCAAGTAACCAGTACTGAACGGTTTTTGTAAACAGTTGAGTATATTGGCTGTACTATAGATCCGCTTTTAAAATATGCTCATAAACACTACCTAGCCTGGCTAACAAACCGGAGGATAAAAATACATCCTCAACTGAACAAGAGGATATCTTGGGAACTCAGGTCATTCAGTTCCTTTTGAGAATTCATTCAAAAAGTATCTACAGTACTAGTTATTCAAAAGTTTAAACCAGCTATGTGTCCAGAAAACGTATATTCAACCTTTTTTTTTTCCTATGGACATATATAATCCTTTGTTCATTTTCCTATTCTAAACCCTTGTATGTATTATGCGACTTCCTTTCGTTTATTTCGATTCTTGGCCGAAAATAATTCTTGAATGTTTTACAAATATTCAACTTAGTAAAAAATTAAAAATAATTTTCCATAATACACTAATTTGATTCAAGTTAAAATGACTAATTCATTTGACTAATAAAACTTAGTTGGAAAATGTAGAAATGATTCATAATTAGAAGAAATAACGATTCGTGGTATTTCAAGTTGTTATTCATCGAAGACTGACATCAGTTGGAGGAACAAAAGAAACCTGGGAGCACTGGACAGCTGTTTCGTCCGACCAGTATGGGACTCCTCAGCAGTGCGCATCCACGACCCCACACCAGCAGGGATCGAACCCGCGACCTTCAAGTTCCGCGACCAGCGCGTTACCATTGAGCTAGCCACTGGGTCACAATCCAATGGTCCATATTTCCAACTTCTCTTAGCTCACGATATATAGCGCAACCGCCACCCAATGTCATCGTTGAGTATTTGTCCTCACGGCCATCAGGCTTTGACTCCACCGGTCACGACTTGTCATTGGAACTTCGGGAATACTTCTCGAAGCTAGTCACCAACGAGCACTAGTTCAATTAAATTTTTGAGGGGGTTGTGGAGATTTGGAAATATTTCAAGTTGTTATTCATCGAAGACTGACATCAGTTGGAGGAACAAAGGAAACCTGGGAGCACAACCCCCTCAAAAATTTGATTCGTGGTATATTAAGCTCCTAATTTGATAACTTCATTGATAATAGATTGTAATGGAAACAATCTATGCATAAACTTGATTACTAATCAAAGTTTATTAAAAAATACTTCATGTGTACAGTGAGTCATAAGTGAGTCAAGTAATTTTATGAAACTAGTTATTTATTCATGCACTCGAAAGTGGATTAAAATTAAACGTTCCATTTCAATTAGTTAATTGATTCATTGTTTAGAAGTTTAACTGTTTGAAATAGTTATAGCTTGATAGATTTGTATTCATATACTAGGCAATGAATCATAGTAATAGTGATAATAATGACTTTATTGTGAAAAGTAACTCGGGAATACTCTACGGGATTTTCAGCATCAGCTGGACAGAAATAGTGTTTATGCATACATAAGAGAATGAAATAAGTATTATTACTATTATTATTTATCCCTTGGGTTCCTAGTGCAATATACGGCTTCACTAGCACGTCTCCATTCCACTCTCTTCTCTGCAGTCTTTTCAACCTGGCTCCACCATTGCCTAGAAGCGTTCATTTCTTCCTCACACGATTCCCTCCATGTCACCCTCAGCTCACACACCCAACTCGTCGTTTCCCATATAGGTTCCACTCGAAAGCCTAGCATGGCGCGTAATGTCCTCAGTCGGTCTTTTCAGTGCATGTACAATCCATCTCCATTTCCTTCCAGTGTATATTTGTTGAGTGATAGGTTCTTGGTTGGTTCGTTACCATGCCAGAGTTGCTTGTTGCTTATTCTTTCTGGCCATCTGAGCTTCAGTAACGAGTGTAGTATAAATTACATATAAACGATAAGAATATTCACTCTATCTACAACTTTCTTGAAAATGCAAAGTTAAATTGAGTAAACAACATTACTAATACTAATACTAATACATTACTAATACAACATTACTAATTAAATTCTTAATACATAAATAATAACAAACTGTTTTATCTTTCCTTAGTTTGCTTTCAAAAACCGCAGTTGATTAGTTAGCTCATTTCTAATACTTTCTTCATCGCTCAACAGATGTACTAACTACTGTAGAGTTTTGATATTAAGTAGTTCATCTTATATACTTGCTACTTGTCTTTCCAAATGATGAATACACAAATACACAAATGACTCCTCCCAGATGTTTACATGAGTTAATGTTTGTCCATAACTGTTTTAATTCGAAGGTTTATGGGTATACCACTAACTAGTTCTGTTGACAATCTTCAAAGTTCTAAGCAATATAGCATATTCTTTTTTCAGTGACCCGGGAAAGAATAAAGGAGAACAATAGAGGAGAAGAGGCAAGATGCAGGAATTTATAAAACACAAGAAAAGAGACTAAGTTAGACCAGATACTCTCAGCTTCCTAATATAGAAAATTTAACGGAAAATTTTTTGGAAATTAGTAAGATGTAAGAGGACCAGGAAAGGTCCAAAGAAAAATACGCTGATATGAGTCACACTTGTAACATTCTCCAATACACAAGCAACGCTCAGTGGTGAATAGCTTCGAGAGGTGATTCTTGAAGTCCCAGTGAGAAGTCGTGTGCAGTGGAGTCAAGCAAGTTGAACATGAGAACAGTTAGCCAACGACGACTGACCTTTTGGCCGCGGAACCTGAAGATCCTTGGTTTTATCCCTGGCGGGATCATGGGTGCACAATGCTGAGGACCCCCATACTAGAACTAAACAAATATCCAGTGCCCCCAGGTTTGCAGTGTTCCTCCAACTCATGTAAGTTCGTGATGAATTCCAACCTAAGACACAAATATCAATAGAAGAGGGATTATGAGAAGCACTCAGTTTACATAGGTTATGTTCCCATTTGAAACTACAGTTTATGGTCTGACATTTCAAAGAATTAAGCACAAATCCATTCACGGAGGACCATCGTTTAACGGTGTTGTGATGCCCCAGTTTTGTACAAAACATTGTTATCGATCCGAAGATTTTAACGTGTCATTCCCACATTATTTTTACAGTATGACTAATAGTCTATTTCTGCCCCCATTGTAATGTAATTTGCTGATTGGTTAACTTCTACTCTTACTATACGAATTCTTCAATTGCGGACAAGGTCATTTTTCATGTGTATACTTATTCACGTGTTTTGGATTGATTCATTGTTATTATATTATATTATATTCTCGGAGTAATACACTCTCCCATCTGCCAGCTTCGGTCTTCTCTCTATTCGTCCCGGGGTTGCAGCCAGCGTCTCTTGCGTACCAAGTTAGCTGTCAGCTAAGCGCGCGTATTATATTCGTTTCGGAATATATATATATATATATATATATATATATATATATATATATATATATATATATATATATATATATACCATTAGCGCCTCGAACTCATAACAAACAGTAGATAGAAAATCATTCAGTTAGGAACAATCTGTTGATGAGGAAACAGGTAAGGAAACTGTCAGGTCATCAATATATTTGATAAAATTGATACTAACCTAAAGTAGTGAGTCATACAGAGAAAAAGAGAAAATATTGGGAAAAAGGAATGGCACCTTGGGGAACACCTATCACAGTAAGCAATGACATGGAGAGCTTCCCTGTTTCCTTTCAGATAAATAGAAATACAGCCAACTGATTATTCAGGACTGAGTATTAGTTCCGGACAGCTTGTCCAGAAAAAAAGGTCTTGGGACAGAATTAAATACTGAAGTATAGTCTAAAAAGGCATACCTAACATACTTGGCATTTCTGTCAAGGTTATATGGAACATTATGATATAAGACAGTGGTATCATCTAAAGTGCCTCTTCTGCTTTTTATATGCAATTTGATTAGGGTCTCTGAAAGCCTTCAATGAGGGTTCGAGCACAGGTAATATTAGCTTCTCTATTATTTTCAAGAACGCATAAGTAACTACAATTGGGCGGAATTTCGGACATGCTCCTGGAGTCCTTGACTTAGGTACGGAGACTATTTTAATATCTTTCTAAGCAGCTGATATGGTGTTTCCTAAAAATGATCTATTAAACATATTAGCTAATGGATAGTATAAAATATCGTCACAGTTCATGAATACAAAGCTTGCCCTGAACTGTGTGGAGGGTTCAGGGATTTGACACAATTGAAAACATCTTACCCGGTGAACTCTGGACGACATTTTTAATTGGAAATGTTTGTACATAGTGGAATAAGAAAGGTGGGTTGGCATGTAAA
Source organism: Heterobilharzia americana (assembly GCA_944470555.2). NCBI lineage: Eukaryota > Metazoa > Platyhelminthes > Trematoda > Strigeidida > Schistosomatidae > Heterobilharzia > Heterobilharzia americana. The sequence continues at coordinate 28,068,260 of OX104129.1, read as the reverse complement.
CGATTTGTTCAAAGTACAGATGTCAGTATGTGCTTTTTTACTAAGATGTTTACCACCAGTTAGGTCTTTAAAATGTTTTGAAGGTAAGACAAAAATCTAAGTCTTGGTAGAGGTTCATTTTACCTTCAATCATCATCCAGTGTTAAGTCATTGATGTCATTTTACAATCAACTGGTATGTAAGCTTGATTAGACTTCAACAGGGTTAGGATTTTTTCCCCACTATATTTAAAAGATGACATCATGTTTGTGACTCACTAACCGATGTCCCTTTGATTATAGTTTTGCTCAAAAACAACATGATTATTACTAAGGTCAGTTTAACAAATAGCAAACCTCGCTTGTTTAACTAGTACACTAGTTACTAACCTGTCGTAAGCCCAGATAAATAGGGAAGGTTGGGTATGCGGCTAGCAACCCTACCATTTAAAACCAATCCAACCGCTAAAGAAACTTCAAAGCATGAAAAAATAAAAAAAGTAAAAATACACTTATTCCTCGCTGGGATCGGAGTGATGACAAGATGCCAGTTGGTAAAAGCCTTCGGGAAGCCAATTGGCCAATGTGTCTTCTCTCCCTCAACGAAAGCAAAAGTAAACGTTGGGACATGGAATGTCCACACCATGTTTGAACCTAGCAAGGCTGCCTTTGTGCTACTGAAGCCCTATGTTCCACTAGGAACCCAAGGGACAAATAATAATAATAAACAGCAACTTATTGGAAGTATTTGGAAGAAAGCCAGAGGTATTCAGGTCAAGAGGTTATTCACATTGCTTATATGACCTTCAGTATAAATTATTTCAGAATCTTAAGTTATTTATATTTTATGACAAAGCGTTACCCTATTAAAGGTTAAATCAATATCTTCAGTTATGAAATAAAGGTATAAAAATTGACAACAGTTTTACCTTTTATAACAGAAAATGTTTGGTTAGACTACTCTTAATGTCACTTTTAACTGTCTTTGATATATACCATACTATAGCTGTTTCAGATATTCAAACTGATATTCCACTGCATTGCCTTGAGAAATGATTTATATAGTTCTGATTTATTCTCTACCTTTATGATATGGGCTAGTAGAACTTACCATTTACCTGAATTATTCCTATTCCCTTTATTTACCATTGTTTTGATAAACAAAGTTTCAAGTTGTTATTCATCGTAGACTGACATCAGTTGGAGGAACAAAGGAAGCCTTGGAGCACTGGACAGCTGTTTTGTTCTAGTATGGGACTCCTCAGCAATGCGCACCCTTGCTGCGTCGTGGGTGCTACGACCCATCATTTCCAACTCTCTACAACTTCTCCAAAAAACAAAGATTCAGTTATTAATCTGTTCCTACATCCGTTAAATTTTTAATCGTGTCGCTCTGTTCCACTAGAGTGGATTGTGTGCGCAATCGTAAGTGATTAATTTATAGTGATGGTCTTAGAAAAAGGATTACTTCCATGAAAATAGGTATCTTCCCTTGGGAAAAAAGAATCATAAGATACTTGCAGTCGAAAAAGGAAGATCACAGACAAGAAGATGAATATGCTTGTTGTAATGAATTCAGACAATATTGTATTCCAGTTGAAATTCAAGTTCTTAAAATAAATCAGCTTCTCAAACCATAAGAAAGAAATCTTGAGTGTCTTTCTTTGTGTTCAATATTTTTCCGTAAGTGCTTATAATTAACAAGAAATTAACCATATCGGAGTGTTTACATTAAGGACTGGAAATCTATACAGGCAGGCTTCAGGAAGTACAAATCATGTGCGAACCAAATTGCAACGCCACACTTGACATCATCATAGAACAGAGCATAGATTGGCAATCAGCTCTCTACCTCAACTTCATCGACTTTGAGAAGGCCTTTGACAGCGTCGACCGAGAGGTAATTTGGAAACTGCTTCATTACTATGGAGTACCCCAAACCTTCATCCGCCTCATCCAACAACTATATGAAGATGCCACATGCCAAGTAATTCACAATGGGAAGCTCAGCTCGGTGATGCCTTTGAAGTGAAGACAGGAGTGAAACAAGGTTGCCTACTATCACCCATGATATTCCTGATTGTGGTCGACTGGATCATGCAGCAAACAGTGGGGAGCGAGACTTGGATTTCGCCGATGACTTGTGCCTAATGTCACATAAACTTGAAGATCTACAGGTGAAAACTAACAAGTTGACAGAAGAGGCAGGGCAGCGAAGACGGAACTCCAAGTGAATATAGAGAAGACAGAGGTGATGAAGATACCGCACCACCACCACCAACAACAAACTCGAATCACCGTCAACGGGAGAAACTTAAAGGAAGTAACCTCCTTCACTTATCTAGGAAGCACTGTTTCAACTACAGGCGGGACAGACGAGGACGTCAAAGTCAGAATCGGAAAAGCAAGACAGGCGTTCATTAGCCTGAAACCAGTGTGGAGATCGTCTGCACTCAGCATGTGGAACAAGATACGGATTTTCAACACCAACGTCAAGTCAGTGCTTCTGTATGGTTCAGAGACTTGGCGCGTTACAAAAGGCATTTTCAATAAACTACAGACATTCATCAACTGCTTGCGCTCGCTACTGAAGATCAGATGGCCAGAAATAATAAGCGACGGGGAACGTTGGGAACCAACCAACCAAGAACCTATCACGCAACAAATATGCATTGGAAGGAAGTGGAGATGGATTGGGCATGCACTGAGAAGGCCGACTGGGGATATCATGCGTCAGGCCAGTTGCTCGAGTGGAATCCCCATGGGAAGCGACGAGTTGGACGTCCGAGGGTGACATGGAGGAGATCGTGCGAGGAGGGAATGAGAGCTTCTGGGCTGTCGTGGAACCAGATTCAAAAGATCTCAGAGAACAGAGTGCACTGGAGACGTGCTACTGAAGCCCTATGTTCCATTAGGAACCCAAGGGACTAATAATAATAATAATAATAATAATAATAATAATAATAATAATAATAATAGATTATAACTTTATACAAGTTTTGAGAATTTTTATCTGTTCAACTAGATGATACTCTAGATTTTAAGGGAGTTTACTAATGAATCCGAGTTTAAAGGTGAATAATTTCTACGATAGGATATTAGAAAAAGTATAAGCTATCCTGATTGACTTTATTCTAATTGTTTCAAAGCTGATATGATGCTACAATAAAGACTTTTTTGCTAGAAAATTAAGAATAGAACCTATATTGAAGATATACAATAAGCAATAGGAGTATGTAATTCACAATTACAGAATGTTTTGAGCTTACTTACTTAACCTAAAGGAAATAGTCTCTTTCACCTACCTAGGCGGCATCGTTTCAACGCGATACCGAACCTCACCATTCTCTCATTCTTCCTTCTCTCTTTTAGCACTTTATATTTCTTTGAATTGAATTTTCTTTTCTTGATCTCTCATGCCATTGGCTCTTTACCTGATGTACTGATATGACGTGTGACAACTCAGACCATTACGCAGTAATGCCTGGTGTGGATGGATGGATGAAGCCTTTAAAGAAGCTATGTGAAAGTTTGACATATGCGAAGCTTAGTCTATCAGACAAAATTAATCAGATCACAGAGCTACCGTAAGAAAACGACAAAAGATGAGACGCAGGAGAGTATGTTATTATGATATTTTGAACAGTTCTGATGAAATATTGTACACTTTCCATTAGAATAGTCATTTGCACAATGTATTTTGTTTCCTCTTGTGCATCCATCTCGATTTGCTTTTAATACGCCCACATTATCTCTTGCGTTCCTCTGGGTAAAATATTAACCTATCGATGGTAATCATCTATGACTTCTGCAGAGTTCTCAATACATACTACTTGTATCCATTCTTATCAATAGCATCTATCACACTGTAAAAAACTTTATTGTCAATGCTTTAGTGCCAATAAGAAAGTGTACTTAGACTATTCTATCGTAGATGGAAGTAAAACACATTAAATCCCCTATGGAAAAGAAGCTATGAGCAACTAGAATAAAAGGAGAGATGCTTGAAAAACTTGAAGAAAGAAGAAAAATATATTCTGAAAACTTCTGTAATAAATACTCCAAATGATCACTAACATAAAGGGAACAACTGATACTTACTATCAATATATTATTGGTTGTTTTATAAATTAGTAGTCCACTACATCCCTCCACTTCAATACAAAGCATACACTGTAATTACAGAGTGGAAATAAACTTTGTAAAGTTCACCAATTGATATAAGGTGTATACATTCAGATTGTAATCAGTTTACTTAGGGAACGGTAGATTTTTTTCCTCTTCTAGATAAGGTGCATGATTGTAGAGTATATTCTGATCATAATTAATTGTGTTTAGAACAGTTATCTTTAACGTAACTTACTAGTGTAGAAGATATGACTGAGGTGATGAACTTTCAATTCCAGCGTTAGTAATAGGATTGAAGTACAGTGAAATTTCTGCACAGACATTAAATGAACTTCCAGTACAGTCAAATACTAACACTCATTTTTAATATCATCTATTATTACATATGACAACACGAGTTTTTTCAATTAAGAAACTTAACCAACAAATTCATAGGATTAAAATATGGTTCAGTGTACAAAAATGAATCACTGGGTGATAACCAATGTAGCTATCAAGTTTTGAATATTTAGCCCTGATCAAACTCTGTTGATCAAGTTTGACGAAGCAGCACATAGTTACGTGACATGACAATGTGGTGGACTGCATTTTGATGCTACACATTAGGATTCGATAGGCAGGGTGGAATAGATGTATGTTCTGTGTTCATTAGCGTTCATCGGTAAACTGTGTCTTTAATTTTGAGGAAACACATGTTCCTTTAGAAATTTATGCTGCCATCACTCAGTGTCAGGATCAGAAACTTTACGATTACGACATTTAAGCCACGTTAAGTACTGTGAAGAACCACAGTATGCCTTTGACAAACAAAGAAAACGTTTACAATCATACAAGAGGAGAATGTGCTGAGCCGGTAGTTAAATATTACACAGCCAAATATGACACAAAGTTTTCAGCTGTCAGCCTCATCGATCATCATATCGTATGAATTTTAACCGAGTAAGTCTATTGTATGTATTAAAACATGCAAGTTATCGTAAACGTACAGTTATGTTATCTTAAATACCAGAATATTCAAATTTCATTAAAAAAGTATTTAAAGACAAAGTAGTTTTAGACTGATAGTCGTCATGGACTGAGATCAGTTGGAGGAACATTGGAAACCTCGGAGCACTAGACATCTGTCCCTTCCCAGTATGGGACTCCTCAGCAGTAGACACACATCACTTCACCCCACCAGGGATCGAACCAAGGACCTTCAGGTTCCGCAGCTAGCACGTTGCCACTGAGCCACTGGGTCGGAATGCTGTGGTACATATTTCCTACTTCTGAGTTTATGATATAGCATGACCTGCACTCAGTGCCATCGTTGAGTAACTGTCTTCATATTCGACTTGGTTCGCTCCAATGGCCACAACCTTTCATTGGGACTTCGGGAATCACTTCTTGAAGGTAATCACCAATGAGCAGTTACTCAATGACGGTAGTGGTTGGAGGTCATGCTACATCGTGATCTGACAGAAGCAAGAAATATGTATGACTGGATTCCTTGGAACTTGAAGGTCCTAGGTTCTATTCCTGACAGGGGACCACGCGTTAGCGCTGCTGAAGAGTCCCATATTAGGACGATACAACTGTTCAATCCTCCAAGGTTTCCAATGTTGATCCAATTGATGCCATTTCATGGTGCATACCAACTTCAAGTCAATAAATCCCCACAAACCTTGAGAATGAACGAAGTAGTTTCATTAATTTCTGTCTCAAGATTACCAATTTTAATAACAACTGGTTATCACGGGATTTCTAAACGGAACAGTTAATAACAAATGGATTAAAAGACATTGTTTGTATTAGTTGTGGTTTAAATGATCATGAAACAAACAGTTAATAAGATTGGCTGAGACGTTTGTATGCCTAATGGAATATTATTGTTTTAACTATCTAAGATAGATGTGGTTTGGCAGATTCGTATTGATACTGGGTGATGATTAAAAGTGAAATAAGAATTTCAACCGCGAAGGGATTCGAACCAGTGACTACTGGGTTCGCGGATTAGCAGTCAAACAGTCCAATGACCATACTATATTTTCATGAGAGGCATAATTCAGTTACCACAATATCACAGCATGATAGCGATTATATATGAATCAGATCTGTGAACTCTCAAACTACAGAGAGTCGAAGGGTATTGAAGTGATTCGGCAGTAAACTGTTTGACAATAACACGAAAAAAGGAAATCTTATCCCAGAAGTAGTCTTTTGTAGTCCAAAATACCAACTAAAAGAAGCAAATGAAAATCTTAGATTCAAGGATTTTAAACACTAGTCTATAGTAACTCTTTCTCAAGCTAATTGAATGTTCATAATCACTATTCAGAAATGACTGATACAATGAAAATCTGAATAAACTTACACTTTAGTTATAAGTGAACTATTCAGAAATGAGAACTTTGATCAACCTTTAAAATTATGCTAATTATCAATATATCCCTTCAGAAAGATTAAATGCTGTCTGTAAATAATTGTCAGTAAAATAAAGTAAATTTATATCATAAATTATAAAACAAAATGGATTGTTTTCTTATAGGGACAAGCATAACAATATTCGTGGCTCGATGATGTAATGGATAACGCTCTCGGGTTTGAAGCGATCGATCCCGATTCCGAATCCTGATGGGAACAACAACACTCACTGAGAGGCAGGTATATCAAGCTGACGAGTTCCAAATGGGACGAAATGCGCATCCTGGATTCCATTGCTAGTCACTATCCATCTTTAATATTCAACGCACTTAGAACAAATTACTGAATAACCATTTCGTGTACTTTTAACATATCACAGTGTAATACGAACTCGGTCACTGATACGAATCACGTGAGGTAAATGAACAATACTAAATAATAACCAATATGAAATAAGATATTTTCAAAAAAATATAAATCATTTCATTAAAGGCGGCCTGCTTAAACTTTAGGCTGCCAAAAATTCTTCATTGAATCTATGAATACACTGGATATGTTGGATATATGCGAAAACTCTTGTAGATTGAATTAACACCGTACAAAGTTACAATAATTTATCGTATGAAGCAGAAAATAATAATCAGATCACTTTCCTTGACATATTATTAACTAGAAGGGAAGATGGATCGATAAAAAGATCATTGTATAGAAAACCTAAGTGGACTGGACAACACCTACACTTTCAAAACAGTAAAAACGAAGTTTAGTAAAATGCTTATTCTACAAAATTCACCCTATCTATACAACAGATACATTAAAAGAAGAATTCAAATTTTTAACAGAAACACTCATGGGAAACGCAAATCCTCTGAAGTTTATCAATGGTTATAAAAACGTCTGAGTGATGCGAAACTATCAGTATTCCATCGTGAAGAAGGATGTTTACATCATGCTGCCAAGCTGCCACATAAGGAGTGATGAAACAGCATGCTGTTAAGACAAAGACTTAATTCAGTTATTAAAAAGACATACTACTCAGCCAAACTCAATATTATGCGAGGTGGAAATGAGAGCTTGTGGGCTGTCGTGGAGCCAGGTTGAAAAGATTTCAGAGAAAAGAGCGCATTGGAGACGTGCTACTGAAGCCCTATGTTCCATTAGGAACCCAAAGGATGAATAGTAATAATAAAAACGAAATCTATACTTCAAAATAAACCTCATCACTACACAGATGATTATGTCACATCCCGTTGTGTATACCAATTTAAATGTGTTTGTGAGATGACAAATATATTTGGAGAAGTAATCGAACAATGAAGTCGAGGGTTGTGAATCAGATCCCTAAATGGTTAGAAAAAACAATTACATTCAAATAATGGGATAAATATAGGGGATAGACAGACATGATTGTCGATAGGTAAAAGCATTATAGAAAGAGGTCATAGGATTGATTGCAAAACAGACTTTAGACCATTTTACAAGAGCTGTCAAGACCGTATACTTTACTTAGGTTTATTGAAGACTTAACTATACGAAAGTTTAACCCTCCTCTGTGTATTCTAAGACAGTTTGTGCTTACCTTAAACCTACCTTGGTAATCTATATTTCATTTAAATACCAAGGTAGGTGTGAAAAAGTATTATTCCTCCTTATTATCCCTATATTTTCCAAATCATGTATTATCTTAATTTATCTATTTTAACCCATCCTATTTTCATTTTTTATATAAAATACCTTGACAAGTTAATGTGTGGTCAGATTGCTCAGAATACATCACATTTCTAAGATAACCTCCGTCTTATCGTACTATGTAAATTCATCAAAGAGACAAATTGCTTTGAATACATTTCATCAAATTATTCCCTTTTAGGTTGTTTAAATCTTTTAAATACGTTGTTTAACTCTTCAACACTTTTAAAATAGTTTCAAGCTAAGAACAAGAATAGACGATATGTCGTTTAAAGATGGGCTTATGAGTACACAGAAATACAGTACACTACTATTAGTTAGATAACTAAGTCGAATTCCATATCTATGCACTGACTAAATTGACTACCACCACCAAAATTACACTCGATATTCTTTCTATTCACCAGTTCAAACTAGACGCTAATGGAATATCAAGCGTCTACTTCACATTGTGCCTTTCATTACTGTTATTATTAACACTAATCAAAAGTAATGCTTACTTCGCATAAAATTATCGTTTTTAAAAAATAGTTTTTTTGTATCATTTGGGTTCCTAGGGGAACGTAGGGCTTCAGTAGCACACCTCCATTGCAATCTGTTCTCTGCAGTCTTTTGAACCTCGCTCCACCACTGTCAACAAGCTCTCATTTCTTCCTCGCATCATCTCCTCCATGTCGCCCCTCAGCTGGGACGCCCAACTCCTCGTTTCCCCTTTGGATCCCACTTGAGGGCCTGGCGTGGCGCGTGATGTCTCCAAATATTTTTTCAGTGTATGCCCAATCCATCGTGCCAGGCTCTCGAGTGGAACCCAGATGGGAAACAACGAGTTGGGCGTCCGAGGGTGACATGGAGATTGTATGAGGAAGAAATGAGAGCTTCTGGGCTGTCATGCAGCCAGGTTGAAAAGATTGCAGAGAAGAGAGTTCACTGGAGACGTGATACTGAAGCTCTGTGTTCCACTAGGAACCCAAGGGACAAATAATAGTAATAATAATAATGATAATAATAATAATGCCCATTCCATCTCCACTTTCTTCTGCATATTTGTTGGGTGGTAGGTTCTTGGTTAGTTCCTTCCCAGAGTTCTCCGTTGCTTATTCTTTCTGGGCTGCTTATCCGATCTTCAGTATCGAGCCAGCGTAGGCAGCAGCTGTCGATGAATATCTGTGGTTTGTTGAAAATGCTTTACATAACGCACCAAGTCTCTCAACCATCATACAGAAGCACTGGATTGACTGACATTAGTGTTGAAAATCCGGATCTCGTTCACACTTTATGCTGAGTACGTGCAGTAGATCTCCATATTGTTTATTTCAGATTGATGAAAGCCTGTCTTGCTGTCTTTCTAATCCTGGTTTTGACATCGTCGTCCGTACCTGTGCCGCCTGTGGTTGAAACGATGCTGCCTGCCTAGGTAGGTAGGTGGAAGAGACGACTTCCTTTAGGTTTATGCCATTCATGGTTATTTGTGCTTCTTGTTGTTGGTTGGGTGTTTTCACCTCTGTTTTTTCTACACTCACTTGAGGTCCTATCTTCGCTGCTTCTTTTGTCAGCTTGTTGGTCTTTGCTCGTAGATCTTCAAGTTTGTAAGTCGAGACATTAGACACAAATGATCATCGGCAAAATCCAAATCTTCTTTTGGGGTCTTTTCATCGGTCCAGCTAGTGTATGCCCATCTTCTCGTTCCTCATTGTATATGTTGCATGATCCAGTCCAGTCGACCACAATCAAGAAGATCATCGGTGATAGTAGGCGGCATCTCAAACAGTCTAACCTATAGTACACTTATTGCTATTTATCTCTAATTAAACTGAATTTATCAAGTCAATGAAAAGTTTAACTAAACAGCTAGAGTGATAAGGTATGTCAACGTCAAGTCAACTTTATTAGGAGTCTAAGATGAAGTTAACTATCTGCATATGTAAGTTAAGCAAGAGGACTTAACTATCCTAAACTGTTCTGTTATGAGTTTGAATAAGTTCAGCTGAACTGTTGACATCAATCTGAGAAGCGGAATAATCACCTAATATTTGAATAAATGTGTATTGTGAAACAAGATGAGTCGATGTAAACTGTTTTATAGAATTGCATTGGTTGAATTTGTTATATTAGGTGCTGATCAGTTTGCTAAGTAATATGTTTCATTCTGCCACTTAACTGTACAATTCTCATATCTAGGTTGATAAACTGTAGTTCAAACAAGTCAGCATTTACTGGAACATTTACTAGCCTCGCTTTTTGAGCTAAGGATAAGCTGAATACAACTAGCGCCGACTGGAGACATCACGTGCCAAGCCCTTGAGTGGAATCAAAAGGAGGAAATGACGAATTAGGCGTCCGAGACGACAGTAACATGAAGGAGATCATGTGAGGAAGAAATGAAAGCTTGTGGCCAGTCGTGGCGAAAGGTTCAAAAGACTTCAGAGAAGAGAGTGCAATGGAGGCGTGCTACTGAAGCCCTATGTTCCACTAGGAACCCAAGAGAAAAATAATAATAATAATGTTTTGAAAGTTTGAACGTGTTATCAAAACATAAAGAGTTAGCTATGACTCCGCTAGAGTTCTAACCCAGGACCTCTAGGTTCCGCGGTCATCTGTTCAATACTCAACGATGACATTGGGTGATGGTCAGGCTATATAGTAATCTGACAGCAGTAGGAAATATAAACCACTGGAAGCTAACCCAGTGGCTTAATGGTGCTGGCCGTGGAACTTCAATGCCCTGAGTCCGATCCTTGGCAGGGTGTGCACTATTAAGGAGTTTCATGCTAGGATGAAACAGTTTTCCAGTGCTCCCAGGTTTCTAATTTCCCTTTAACTAATGTCATTTCATGATGAATACCAGCTTAAAATCAATAACCCCCCCCCATATAAACCCCGAATAGATCAGATAATTTTATTCTTAATGAATACAATAGCCACAGTAATATATCGATAGAATCTATTGAGCTTATAAATACAGTGAGAAGAATACCGTAGTGTAAGAAAATATCACTAGGAAGACAATAGGAAACAAACAATAAACCATAGAGGCTCAAATTTTCACTTTACCTTCAATTATCACTCAGTTTCAATACACGTCTGCTAAACCGTTAACTTATCTTACAGACTTTAAGGTATACAACATAATATAATTAAATTTTTTTAGTTCATAACACTATGAGTCTTTACCGTCTCTAAATGTTACTACATCTTTGACAAATACAAAGTATACTTAAGTAAGTAAAACAATTCAAACATATTTCAATAGATGTTATATTACAAGTAAGAAATGATAAACTATACATAGTAGGAGTAGGACGAATTGGATGTCCGAGGCGAGGGTGACATGGAGGAGATGATGTGAGGAAGAAATGAAAGCTTGTGGGTAGACGTAAAGCCAGGTTTGCAAGAATTCAGAGAAGAGAGTACAATGGAGGCGTACTACTGAAGCCCTATGTTCCACTAGAAACCCAAAGGAATAATAATAATAATAAATAGGAGTAGGATTTAACCTAGATAGTTTCCCAAAAGCGGTTTCTGATGGCATAAGTTATCAAATGTATGTGATCAGTAAATGAATAGTAAAGCAGTTTTCAATTCAAGAACTATCTGAAATAAATGAGTAAAGACATGCATAATAAAAATGTAACATGATATCTATAGAAAATATTGGCCATATACAAAGAGAATATTTCTAAAATGAGAATTACATGAACACAATTACATTTTAATTGAATTTTGAGGGAGTTGTGGGATTTAGAAATATTTCAAGTTGTTATTCATCATAGACTGACATCAGTTGAAGGAACAAAGGAAACCTGGGAGCACTGGACAGCTATCTAGTCCTAGTATGGGACTCCTCAGCAGTGTGCAGCCATGACCGCTGGAGTCAAAGCCTGATGGTCATGAGGACAGTTACTCAACGATGACATTGGGTGGCGGTTGCTCTAAATCGTAAGCTAACAGAACTTGAAAATATGGAGCATTGGATTCTGAACTAGTGGCTCAATGGTAATGCGCTGGCCGTGAAACCTGAGGGTAGCGGGTTCGATCGCTACGGGGGGGGGTTGTGGGTGCGTCCTGCTGAAGAGTCCCATACTAGGACGAAACAGCTGTCCAGTGCTTCAAGGTTTCCATTGTTCCTCCAACTGATGTCAGTCTACGATAAAATAACAACTTGAAATTACATTTTAGTCAAAGGTGATAAAATATCAAAACTGATTACAAACTTACATTACATGATATTCTTGAAGTATTTAAAATTGATTCAGATGTTTTCCGTTTACATTTTAACCGGTTGCATAATTTATCTAGTGCAGAAAAATGTTTACTCTTCTTCAATGGATACTGATTATTATTTTCTTCATTATGATGTTGTTGTTGTTGTTGTTGTTTAGATTCATGATGTTTTTTCATTTTATGTGGATAAATTTCTGTCATTTTATTTAACCAATTTTGAAAAAATTCAGCATTAGCATAATACAATGGTCCACCATATTTTAAAATAATAATGTTAGGCAATTTTATAGCCTAAAATTTAAATGAAATAAAAAAATTTTAAGCAATTTTTAGTGTGTAGTAAGAAATCTGAACATCTAACTTGTAAAAATTAATGATAGATAATAACTAGTATGACCAATGAACACGTGTATTATGTTATGCTATGTTACGTAATACAATTCGAAGAAGGCATTAAACTGAACAATTTCAAGTTGTTATTCATCGGAGACTGTCATCAGTTGGGGGAACAAAGGAAACCTGGGAGCACTAGACAGTTGTTTCATCCTAGTATGGGACTCCTCAGCAGTGCGCACCCACGACCCCACCAGTAGGGATCGAACCCGCGACCTTCAAGTTCCGCGACCAGCGCGTTACCATTGAGCTAGCCACTGGGTCACAATCCAATGCTCCATATTTCAAACTTCTGTTAGCTCACGATATATAGCGCAAACCGCCACCCAATGTCATCGTTGAGTATCTGTCCTCATGACCATCAGGCTTTGACTCCACCGGTCACGACTTCTCATTGGAACTTCGGAAATACTTCTCGAAACTAGTCACCAATGAGCACCAGTTCAATTAAATTTTGAGGGAGTTGTGGAGATTTGGAAATATTTCAAGTTGTTATTCATCGTAGACTGACATCAGTTGGAGGAACAAAGGAAACCTGGGAGCACTGGACAGCTGTTTCGTCCTAGTATGGGGCAACTTGAAATAATTCAAAATCTCCACAACTCCCTCAACATTTAAAGTGAACAATATTGTTTTCAATTAGCTCTCATCAGGCTTTACGCTAATATTCACAATTTTTTTCTCATATATAAAGCACCAAACCAATCATAGTGGATTATTTAGACTGTAGTAATTAAGCAATGAAGCATGCAAATAGTAGTAGATATCTAGACAATAATAATAATAATAAAGCAATAAAAATTTTAAATAGTAAATAGTAAAGTGAGTTAGCGAACGAATTTCATCAGGACACACCTAGTGAAGTTTTATTCCACTGACTGTCTACAGCCATCAGAAGAACTTTTTGTACTGCTAACCTCTGCTTGTCATTTTCTAGTCGGCTGATAATTGTTGCCCAGACAAAAGACAAGCTACCTAGTTCTGCCATTTCGGTGTGTATTTATCAGTTCAGCTGCTCCTGAGGAGAAAGCTATATTGGGTGTACAACTAGACAGCTTAACAAACGTGTTGTTGAGCACCTACCATCATAGCTAGGAAAGGGACAAGTGAAGTCAATACGAAGCTCAATTCTGTCACATTTAGTCGACAGTGGTCACGTGATAGACAGGACCTATTCATTCAAGATCATCTATCAAATTCCATAAAATCTTTCGAACAGAATTCGTAACCGCATTTTGCATATAACTGAGGCTATGGGAATTAGAGAAAACAAACTTAGTCTTTGTGTGCAGAAAAAGTTTGTGCAGCCTTTACCTCTGTCTGCCTTGGCCAGAGAAAACCTGATAAATATCTTTATGTAAATTCAATTTTCATCCTCTTCCCCCTTTTCACACATGTTTACCTGTTTGTTTAGACTTTGATTATCTATACATTTCATCTTTTAGTATTACGTAACTTTTATTTTTCTAAGATTTGATCGACACTGTTTGTTTAAATATTTGCAGTACCATGCTGTTTCCATTGTTCTTATTATCACTGAGATAATTATTATTATTGCTATTATTACTATTATGATTGTCTAGATATCTGATACACTATGGAGTGCCACAAATCTTTATCAACCTCATTCAACAGCTTTATGAAGACACCACATGCCAAGTGATCCAAAATGGAAAGCTCAGAGACGCGGAACAAGATCCGGATTTTCAACACCAATCCAGTTAAGTCAGTGCTCCTATGTGATGGTTCAGAAACTTGGAGAGTCACGGAATGCACTTCCAATAAACTACAGACATTCATCATCAATAGCTACCACCTACACTCACTCCATACTGAAGATCAGATGGCCAGGAAGAATAAAAATATGCAACAAGGAACTGCGGAAACGAACTAACGAAGCAAGAACCTATCGCTCAACAAATATGTCGAAGAGAGTGGAGATGGATTGGGCATATACTGAGAAGGCTGACCGGGGACATCACGCGCCACTCCAAGCCTTCGAGTGGAATCCAAAGGGGCGTCCGAGGTGAGGGTGACATCAAGGAGATCATGTGAGGAAGAAGTGAAAGCTTGTGGGCAGTTGTTGAGCGAGGTTCAAAAGACTGGAGAGAAGACAGTGAAATGGCGATGTGCTACTGAAGCCCTTTGTTGCAGCAGGAACGCAAAGGTAAAATAATAATAATAATAATCATAATAGATATCTACTATTTACATGCTTCATTTCTTAATTACTACAGTCTAAATAATCCACTATGATTGGTTTGGTGCTTTATATATGAGAAAAAAAATTGTGAATATTAGCGTAAAGCCTGATGAGAGCTAACTGAAAACAATATTGTTCACTTCAATGTCTAATTTTGAAAGTGGTAATTTTTAACGTCATGATATGACTCAAGCTGGATCTGAGCAACCAAGTCGATATTGCGGAACTTTAGTTTACAGGTTCAAGGTTAGAGGCTTGTACGCCTTAGTAGTTTGAACAAAGACAGTGTTCATTCTTATCAGCTTCGAATATAAACATGCAAAATTTAACTAATAGAAGTAAAATAAAACCACTACTGCTACCTCAATGTATGTGGAATAATGAATAAAGTAAATTTTGTGTACTCATAGTTATAGCTGACAATCTAACAATTTGATTCTCATGAGTATCACTGAAGTATATCATTCAGTAGACATATTTCTGCCTTACATTATCAATTATACCTTTTATGAAGAAGTTTATGATACGGGGTTGCTAGCTAAACAAATCCCATTTACTATAATATGAGCAACGTTTAGTGAAATATGTGATGGTTATTTTTATACAAATTCGTAAAAGAATGAAGTATGTGTTAGGGTAGAGTTAGTATGAATTAGTTAATTGTACACATTCAAAAACCTATTAGTACACATGTATTACGTTTGGACAATGAATGTTTCAAGTGAGCCATCTATAATAAAGTTCACTTCAGTAAATAGTCTTTTAGAAAAGAAGAGATAATTCAGTGAGGATAATTTTCCTTCTCCACAATATCATCTTCTAAAAGCATACAAACGTATTTATATATACCAAAAACATAACAGTCTATTATTAAAGAACATCAGTTAGCTAGTGCTAAAAACGCCCTGGCGTTTGAAGCGATTGCTCCCAAGTCCGTATCCCGGTGGGAACAACATCAGTAACTGGGAAGCAGGTACATCCGGCTGACGAGTCCCAAATAGGACGAAATGAGCATCCTGGATTCCACTGCTAGCCACAATCCATCATTAATATAATTAGAAGGCAGGCAATATCAAGGCATCCGCACAGGAGCCCATATGCCAATAGAGACCCACCAATTCGGTCCAATTAACGACGGTATGATATAAAAACAATTGTACTACGATTTGATGAGTTAACAACAAGACCAAGAGAAAATATCACAGTAGGCGGTAGTTGGCAACTAAACTCACAACAGAACATCATTTAGCCATTACAGGAACAGGTAGTTTGAACAGAAAATTTTCATACTGGATGAATGAACCTCTGCCACCGAAATTACTTGTGCTTTTCTATCTGACCCACATGAAATAACAGACAAGCTAGGTGATAACCTAAAAACTACTGGTCTCTGTGCATAACTGCCTATCATACTGTTATTAATAACATTATTCAACTGCCGTGGTTATTTAGTTTGAAAACATTGAATTCCAAACTGTAGTGGTGGTCTAGAATGAAGCGATTATTATTATTATTATTATTGAAGTTATCAAGTGTGAACAGTCAACCATCGAACTTCATATCTACCAACAATTCCAGTGTTGTCGAGCTGCTTACCTCTCTCGTTAGTTGCATTGCCCAATAGGTTATTACGTAACTGTTTTCCATTGTCGATTTCAGTTTTTACCACTAACTTCATGTTGCAGTCATGTCCTAATGTTCAATAATGGACTGTTATATGTTTGTGATAGGTATATAAATACGATTGTACGGCTTTAGAAGATGATATCGTCAAAAAGGAAACTTTTCGTCGCTGAACTACTCCTTCTTTTCTTTATGACTCAATGGGCATCTTTTTTCGTCTAAATAGTTATGTTTTTCTTGAGTTATATTTATTTAATTATCCTCTTAACCACCTCTGCTTGTGCCATTTAGCAAGTTTTACGCAAGCTACCTTCAAATCCATACAACATCTTCATTTCGTAAACTCTAAAATTAAACAGTTTGTAAAAGTGCTACCTCACTTTACACAAGCAAGGATACCTAAGTCTTAAGTAGCTGTAATAAAGAACTGCTCAATTCGATTTTTGACGTAATTCAAGTTCTTGGTACATAGTTGGTGACAACGCCTAGTTATCCTACATTGCTATCGTGATAACCAAGAAAGTAAGAAGTCCTTCACTGAACAAAAAAATACATTCCCGCTTAAAGATATACCTTTCAGCTACATTGGTCCTAAATTTATTTCTGACTATTACATCCCACGTGAATGTCCATAAGTAAGGTATGTACTTTGCATCGTCAAAGTGCCAAGCACTTTTGAAAGACTGACAGAATCCTGCACCTACGCTCACCTTCGGTGGCAAGCCCCCAGAAGTAGTCATACGTTCATGTATCTGAATAGTTGTGTGATGCAATTTCTAAGCGCATATCGAAAGCCAGTGTGGCATACGTCAATTTGGGCCACATTTGGAGCCATCTTGACGTCAATCTGACTGTAGAAGGTCGGGTTTATGACGCTTCGATGCGAGTGGTTCTTCTCTACCAATGTGAAAGTTCACCTCTCCAAGCTGAGGATGTGCGATGACTCTATGCATTCGATAATCGTTGTCTCCGTAGGACTGCTCGTATCCGGTGACAACACCATGGGATTAATTCTGAGGTGTGACTGCGTGTGTTTAGGCATGATGGAGATCGTCATTCAATTAGTAAAGTCATCTGGAAACAACGCCCTCAGGGGCTTGGATATGTGTTCCGCATTTCTTCCCAATAGCTTCCATACCGTTTATTGTTTGCTGGACCTGAGATGGGGCTGGATGGAAGAAGCGTAAAAGTGGTCACTGTATGATGTGGCACCGCGGAAAGAAGGACACTTGTATAGATTTAGCATCTGTTAGTGCATCACGATTCCCTGGGTGAGGTCCGAGAGATAACGCAACTCAATGTCTTGATACGTTATCAGATACGGCTTAGAATCAAAACTAGTGGTGATCATGCCTCCTTCCATCTTCTGTTGCTGAAAGGTAATGAATGTTTTGTTTTGAATGTATCTTACTGAACTGTCCTTCTAATCATTCTATTCTTATTGTCATTCTCTTTCTTATTTATCCACTTTCTATCGTCTATGTCTTCGCAATGTTGTTTTATTATTTTGCATGGCGCATTTCTTGATAACCTTGATGTACCACGTTTGTGTTCCAACAATAATAACAGTAATAATGATAATAATAATCATATGAATGTCCAATAATTTTTGAGTGTTTTTTTTTTACAGCTACTCTTACTTTAACAACTAGAATGAGAAGCAGAAACCCAATTTAAATGATTCAGTGTTTTAAACTGAATCATCCTAGATATACTGCCATAAGATCAGTAAAAAGCCAGTAAAATAGTAAACCAATCGTTAGATAATTTTTATCTAGCTAGGAAATACTTCTGAATAGTATCTCTGGTTTACACCTACTTACCAAAGTTTACAGTATATATCATAGACCTTACGTGCTTACAAAACTAAAGCTATTATTCATATCGAACAGACCAGTCTGGAGTTTGAAGTGAAGTGGATCCTAACTGAAAACCTTGATGAATAGTTTTGTGCTATATCACTAATTGACAGAAATAGGAAACTGTGTACCACCCAACTCCAACTCAGTGGTTGAATGATTGACACGTTCGCCGTGAAAACTGAAAGTCATGGGTTTGACCCCTGGTAGAGTCATGGGTGTGTACTGCTGAAGAGTCCTATGCCAGGACAAGAAAAGTGTCTAGTGCTCCTAAATTTTCAACAGTTCCCCAACTAGTGTTGATTCATGATGAACAGAACTTTATAAAAATAAAATCCCCATAAACCTCTAACTACACTTCAGAATGTATTTTAAAAAGACCTGATGTGAAATCAAAATATAAATTCACCATCATTCAATAAATACACAATGAGAAACTGAGTTACTGTAAGTGACATCTGGACATTTTAAGTAAAAAACACAAAATGCCCTCGAAACATAGGAGTTTAAAGTGAAGCATATGAAAATTCAAAGTGTATCCAATCAGAGATAAATTCGAAGCAGTGCTACGTACATCAATGCTAAGGCTCAATGCATAAGGTTGGAGACTAGATAACTCAGTTAGTCATAATGTAAACACCCACTAAATGATGTATCTGAGCTATGAGAAATGCGAACCCAACCGTCGACTCTTGAAATTAACTGAAGTGATGTTATTACTATTTATTGATATACTTGTTATTCTCCGTCGTTTTGTTGGATCGAAGTGTTAGACCTCTGAAGTGATGTTAGGTTACAGAAATGTCAAGGTAAGGCAAAATAAGGTAAAGTCATAATGAATAAAGTTCAAGATTGCCGGTTTAGGTTACTTAAGGAAATCTTAAGAGAAAATACATTACCAGATTATTTATTATTATTATTATTATTATTAGTCCCTTGGGTTCCTAGTGTAACACAGGGCTTCAGTAGCACGTCTCCATTCTACTCTGTTCTCTGAAATCTTTTCAACCTGGTTCCACGACAGCCCACAAGCTCTCATTTCCTCCTCGCACGATCTCCTCCATGTTACCCTCACCTCGGACGTCCAACTCGTCGCTTCCCATGGGGATTCCACTCGAGCAACTGGCCTGACGCATGATGTCCCCAGTCGGCCTTCTCAGTGCATGCCCAATCCATCTCCACTTCCTCCTGCATATTTGTTGTGTGATAGGTTCTTGGTTGGTTCTTTACCAGCCAGAGTTCCTTGTTGCTTATTCTTCCTGGCCATCTGATCTTCAGTAGCGAGCGCAAACAGTTGATGAATGTCTGTAGTTTATTGGAAATCCCTTTCGTGACGCGCCAAGTCTCTGGACCTGGTTAACTAGTTCACTAGTTACTAGCCGGTCCTAAGCCCAGGTAAAGAGGGAAGGTTGGGCATAGGGCTAGCAACCCTACCCCGTAAAACAAATCTAACCGCCAAAGAAACTTCAAAGCACATTACCAGATGAAGATATGAATCTCACATCAATGTAAAAGCTAATCAAAACAACACCACTTATTACATTAAGAATATTGAATAAGATCTTTCAAGAACGGCAAATAATTACTTACTTCATCATATTTTTTAACGTCCACATAAATATTAGTATTAGGAATTTGACCAAGCTCATAATAATAAGATGATTGAGTACGATACAATACTGTTAATAGTGAAAAGCATAAGCCAATCACTAGACCTATTGGAACATCAATAAAAGTTGTGGCCAGAAATGTTACAAGCCATATGAGCTAAAGGAATGTGATAAAAATAAGAGGAATTATGAGTATTATTTTCATAAAAGAGGACTAGGGACAATAGGTGAACTGATAAAACACCTAACAGATTGTATACTGAAGAGTATAACTACCAAATCGAAAGAGTACATTTATTTAAATGTTTTTACGCCTTATTGAAGACTGCATTTTTGTTGAATAATAGCTCACTATTTCATATAAAAAAGTGTTAGAAACAGTAGCATATAAATTGCCTAGTAAATACTTCTGAGTATCATGTTCTTATGAGGAGAATTCTTATTCAGGTCAAAAGTGAATTCAGATAACTTCTTTAAAATATAGAAGATCTGGATACTTTACTAAATGGTCAACAAGAAATAAACGACAACAAGTTGACTACCTGTTTTTCGCAAGATTGACATCTAAAAAAACCTTATACAGATTTTAAAGGTACCGATATTGTAGATTCACAGAAACAGTCGATAAAAAGTTATAAAGTTCTGTTCTTTGGTTAGTTTGAAAAGTAAACATAACGTATGTCATTAATATAGGAGTAAAACTTGGGGATAATGATAGATTGTAATTTCCTTTTAGTCTGTTTATTAGAAATATTAAAAATACTACCAACCCGATAACAAAGAAGCAGAGAAGATTAGAACTATATAACTATATCTCAAAGTTCTGGAGTTATTTGATATGAATATGGACAACAAATTACGTCCAAAACGTTATCCAGTAAATAATACTGCTTCACTGTATGACATTTCTAATAAACAGACTGAAATGGAATAACGTACATCATGTTCTAATGAATAAAGGTGAATATGATACCAAGACATGACAATTATGTTAAAATGTTGTGAATCCAGTGGAATTCCCAATTCAGATCCCGGATACCGGTCGTCACTATAGTACCCTCTCCAGATATGGCTAATTCCTAGAAATTCAGGTTTCAAAATATGCTACATGATTTATTATAATGATAAACCATTTCTATCGTTATTAATATTTGCCTCTTAGGTTCTTAATGGAACATAGGGTTTCAGTGGCACGTCTCCATTCCAGTCTCTTCTCTGTGAACTTTTCAACCTAGTTCCACGACAGCCCACAAGCTCTCATTTCTTCCCCGCACGATCTCCTTCATGTCACCCATACCTCGGACGCCCAACTTGTCGCTTCCCATCTGGGTTCCACTCGAGGCCTGGCCTGGTGCGTGATGTCCCCAGTCGGCCTTCTCAGTGGATGCCCAATCCATCTCCATTTCCTTCCAGTGCATATTTGTTGAGCAACAGGTTATTGCTTCGTTGGTTCGTTGCCAGGCCAGAATTTTTTATTGCTTATTCTTATTATTCTCACCATCCATCTGATCTTCAGTATCCAGTGAGCGTAGGCAGTTGTTGATGAATATCTGTAGTTTGTTGGAAATGCCTTTCATAACGCACCAAGTCTCTCAACCATCGCATAGAAGCACTGACGTGACTGAATTGGTGTTGAAAATGCGGATCTTGTTCCACATGCTGAGTGCAGTGCAGTGGATCTCAACACTGGTTTCAGGTTAATGAACGCCTGTCCTGCTTTTCCTATCCTGGTTTTGGCGTCCTCGTCTGTGCCGACTGTAGTTGAAATGATGCTGCCTAGATAGGTGAAGGAGGCTATTTCCTTTAAGTTTCTGATGTTGATGGTGATTGAAGCTTGTTGTTGGTTGGTTGGTTATCTTCATCACCCCTGTCTTCTCTATGTTCACTTGAAGTCCCATCTTCTTTCGCTGCCCTGCCTCGCCTCTTCTGTCAACTTCTTAGTTTTCACCTGTAGATCTTCGAGTTTGTGTGATATTAGACACAAGTCATCACTGGCGAAATCCAAATCTTCTAGGATCTTTTCCCCGGTCCAGCCAGCGTATCTCCCTCTTCTAGCTCCTCACAGTTTGTTACATGATCCAGTCAACCACAATCAGGAATATCATGGGTGATAGTAGGCAACCTTGTTTCACTCCTGTCTTCACTTCAAAGGCATCACCGAGCTGAGCTTCCCATTGTGAATTACTTGGCATGTGGCGTCTTCATATAGTTGTTGAGTGAGGTTGATAAAGGTTTGTGGCACTAAAACCGTAATGTTGAAGCAGTTGGCTGCCAAATTACTTGTCGGTCAACGCTGTCGAAGGCCTTTTCAAAGTCGATGAAGTTGATGTAGAGGGTTGACTGCCATTCTATACTCTGTTCTATGATGATGCGAAGCGTTGCAATTTGGTCTGCACATGATTTGTACTTCCTGAATCCAGCCTGTTCCGGTCCTACTGCATATTTAAATAATGTTAGCAGATGAGCGTGATGAGTAATGACTAAAGAGTTAAGCAGTTTAGCAACTTTTCGAAGGGTTGAAATGACTAAACGAATAGTAACCGGAGATATATTTTTCAACAGAATTCGAAGCTTAAAAGACAAGGTATACAATATCAACCAATCATGAGACGATAAAACATCTGTATAGGATACTGATTATCATCAGTGGAATTCATTAGGCTGGTTTTGCATCATTTTCAATTAGCTAACTGGAAGCAAAAAAAACACAGGTATTTCTTATTCAATTCATTCTCATCTGATTGGCAAAATAAACCAATAAACCGCCAGTTTCTAACTAGTTATGTCATTCAGCGATAAAAAAGAGATATAACAAGTAAATTATCTTTGAAGGAGCTTAAAATTTATGCTAATTAGGAACTATTAAGAGTTAATCGTTGAATAACCATGACGTTTTCAATGTTGAATGGGTTTAAAGATGTTTATGCACAAAAGTATGGATATATTTTTAAATTGGTTATCTTTTGGATATCGAATATCACCTAGTTCCTTTTATTTTTTACCATAATGATTAAACGGAACGACCTTGAAGAGCATACACAATATCTTTTAGGTATAAGGTATGCAAGTATTGATCACCATTCTAGCAATTAATACAGCCTATGGAAATTTGATAGCACATATAATGAAAAATATGATAACTGAAAGCTTATCACAGTATTCATTTTTCTCTGATATGATGATTTTGGCACCCTTTATTATTATTATTTTTTAAAATTCTCTCAATATTTCAATAATTTATTGGATCTGTTAACCGATAACATTATTTTTTCCCCCAGTCTATCTATCCTATTCCACTAAATATCTCAGAGGTATGAAAACGTCAATACAGACGTCAGTTTGTCTTGCAACAATATTGTTTACAAGTAGTACAAAACTATAACTTGCAGTATGTCATCAACTTCTATTCACTAGCATCACATATACTGGCTGATATCCAACTTGAGTGTCACACAGTTTGAATGTTTAGTCTTGATTCACATAGAGAGTATAAATAATTGATGCTCAAATAAAGGTCAACTGATCTATCACATATCTCCCATTTAGTCTTATAAATGCCTGAAATGCTTCTGATTATAAAGATGGGAAGTAAACTATGACTATAACTGAAGATAATTTAATCTTTACATAGTCTAGTAATAACGGAGATTACCGATAAAAATGGTAAAATGATAATATTTCAAGTTGTTATTCATCGTAGACTGACATCAATTGGAGGAACAAAAGAAACCTAGGGGCACTGGACAGCTGTCTAGTCCTAGTATGGGACTCCTCAGCAGTGTGCACCCACGACACCGCCCCCAAAGAATCGAACCCGTGACCTTCAGTTTCCTATGGCCAGCATGCTACCGTTGAGCCACTGGTTCAGAATCCAATGCTCCATATTTTCAACTTCCGTTAGCTCACGATACAGAGTGATCTGCACCCAGTGACATCGTTGAGTAACTGTCTTCACGACCATTAGGCTTTGCCCCCACCGGTCAAGACTTCTCATTGGAACTTCGGGAATACTTCTCGAAGCCAGTCAATAATGAGCACCAGTTCAATTGAATTTTGAGGGAATTGTGAGGATTTGGAACCACTGGCTCAATGATAACATGTTGACCACAAAATCTGAAGGTCGCGGGTTTGATCCCTGGCGGGATCGTGGATGTGCACTGCTGAGGAGTCCCATACTGGTCGGACGAAACAGCTGTCCAGTGTTCCCAGGTTTCCTTTCTTCCTCCAAGTGATGTCAGTCTACGATGAATAACAACTTGAAAAATGATAATAGTCAAAAGTTAGGTATTTCTAATTATCAAAGAATACTCACCATGTCATAAATAGAGGCACGATATAATTTTGGTAGATCAGTAATTTGTAGAAATATACTTTCAAGGGATACGACAATAATAGAGGACAAAACACACTAAAATATGAAGTGAAAAGAAAAAAAATTTTCAACAAGATTAAAACTGACAGCATGATCGTTTCAGGATGAATGAAACATAATTTGATAAAATAATAATATGAGTGAGGTGATAAGAGATAATATAATAATGGTAATAATATACTGTTACTAGTAAATACAGCTCAGCAAGCTCACACAAGATTTTGTACAACACCATAACAAACCCATCAGGTAGATGAGATGAAGTAGTACCGACCGGCAGGGAAAAATTAAGTGAATGGGAAATATTTCTGGTACTGTGATTCAGTGAGCTAGAGTAGTTTGGTCAAACTACTGTCTTTAACCGACAAAAAAAAAACGATAAGAATCTCTTGAGAACAGATCACTAGACAAGTTGAATTCAATAGTAAAAAAATGATATAACATATGAATGAGTTCCATTTTCATCAGTAAGTTTAATAATAACAGATACCAGTTATATTTTTCGGACAATTTTTCAATACAAGTTTTTAAGAGGAAGGCTTGATGTATAAGCGACTAATGATTTGGATAACAAGCTTTCTGTTTATCAAAAGTGTTTTAGCAGAGAAATCGAATAATAAAAGGACTGTTTTTAATTTGCCGACCGATAGCTGCTACTTCAGTTTAATGGCCAAACTATTTTGGTGGAACATTTGCTCCTCACGTCCTACCATACGAGAAAGGTCTATTGGATAGTGATAAGAAGAAAAGCAGTTACCATTATAGTGTAAATTACTACGCTATGATGAGGGTCTGAGGGAGAAGACGTACTGCTGCTAGTTGGATGAGGTGTGACACGAATGTTTCCCTTAGATGACTAGCAGTGCCGATCTGATGCTGCTTTTCCAACAGTAACAGGGTGGGGGGTTGGAAAAGGTCGGCCACAAAAATAATCCACTCCCATTCACTCGCGGCATGCCTATGCCTGCAACAGAGATTCATAGCAGGATTCAAAAGCAAAAAAAAAATCAAAATTTGCCAGAAGACCGTGTGTGACCGACGTCAAGCAGATGGTTCATAGGCTCTGCAGTCACACACTATCCCTTCTATCTCACGTACTTCAAGAAGAACTAGCCTTCCACAGTGTATGGGACCAGGAAGTGACAATTGCCCACACGCTTCCAGGTGTACACAAGACCCAATTAAACATAACCTATCTGTTTTTATTTCTTAACAGGTACCAATTTATTAGCAGTGACTAACATTTTCCTTGTAAATATAAATCTGTACTAAATTATAGATTTCTTCCTGATCATTCAGTGAATCCTAGAAACTATATCACTGTGGACATTTTGAAAAATAGTATAATCCCAAATAACAATGTTTGACAGTAAAATATAAGCAAATAACAACATAAATCTCAACGATAACTTAGTATTTTAATAGTAACGCAACACTATTGCAATTGCTTCAGTGCAGTGATGCTATGAATATGCGAAGATCATAGTCAATGCATCTTGATTAAGTTTGTAGTCAAGAATAAAACGTCTACAGCACAATTAGATCATCATAAAGTTGTATGAGGAACTTTGAACACTGTAAATAACTTTCAGATATTTCGAATTTGTTTCATACCATACACTTTAATTGTCATCCAAGTAAAATATCAATCAAATTAAGAAGTCACTGATGATAGAATGTGTAGATCATATAGATCATAATATCAGTGCTATCAGTGTTACACAAAACTCAGTTGAATAAACGGTTTTTTTAAACCATGTTATCTTTGATTGCTTGAGGAATGTGTTTAAACTCCTTCCAGAAAAAAAATGTTAAAAAACTAAGCTATAGCTAAAAAAAATAACTGACAACCACCAACATAGGGAATTATGCAATATATTAATTGGTTACTGAAGAGTAACCAGCTTCATATTGCCTAATTCCAAGTGCTGACTGGATTCCATCGATCATTTTTGCAATATTGCTATCAAGCTAGATGGTCTACTACCACAGTGCACTTTGATGGATGTTAGTTTGTTGAAGGCAATCAGCAGGAAGCCTTGGACCTGGATTTCGGGCTTTTTGTTACTCGTCAGCAAAGCGTATCTGCAACCTTTAAGGAACTGATGTCCCTTCTGAGATTCAAATCCACGCAAAAAATGATCAATATGATTCGATCAGCACTCAGGACTAAACAACATAACATCGGCTACTCTCCAGTGACTAATCCAATGTACCTAATCTAGTCCTACAGAAGGTGGAAAGCGGTTTCAAATAGCTCAGTAATAACGTTGATGCGGGTCCGAGCCTCGGAAGAAATGCCTATCTCCCAGAGGTTTCAGATACGTCCTAACTGGTGAGTGCTGACAAGCACGAAACTTAGGTCATGCAGGACTTCCTGATAAATGCTTCTAGCTAACTAATACCCAACGAGTTATACAATAAATAAGATTGTAATATGCATACGTTTTTCTGCCTTTTTAACTAATAGTCAATCTTACTAATCTTATTACAACTCCCTTGAAGTACCTGTTAAGTATTGAAAACCTAACTGTTGATTGAGATTTTTACTAAGATTTACAGGTCAACGATCTTCAGGTAATCAGTTCAAATTGATCCCCATATACTTGAATGTGGAGAAGTGAGTAGTAGCATTGCCAGCCCATGCACCAAAAATATGAGTAACAGTACAGTGCATAGATATAAATGTAAAGTTTACAAGTCAGCCGTGTAGTACACCAGTGAGCATAGTAATCAAAAAATATTCTATTTATCACTGGTTTGAACGAAATCACCAGTCGGATCTGATTCATATAAACCATATTTTGCAGAAGGTCATGTATGATAGGTCTCAGGTAGATGTTGCTTGAGCTCAGACGTCACGCTCCACCATTGTTAAATCAATTTACATTTTAGGTACCTCAAGAAGTAAGTTTCTAAAGTGTAGGACGTCTGGAAGTGATTATTAGCTTCAAATTTCTGTGAACATTCTTTTACGTTTTCAGTTCTTGATAACGATTCAAATTTAAGAGACAGTATCCTTTATCTCTTAAAACCGAGCTCCAAACTACATGTTAGAGCTTTTAATGCCTGTATTTTTCATCACGTCGGTCAGCGAGATTCGCTAGCTCAAACTTCGGGATCTCGGATATTGTTTGTGGTGTGTATGTTAGACACATATACAGGATCCATATATTGATATTCACTCAATCACATCCCCACAAATTGGTGAGTTTACCCTTCGACTTTTTAGAGATTCAACAACTGGTTCTCATAACCTTATAGGCGTACATATAGCATTCAGCAGAAAGTGTACTACTCAACTAGATTCCAATTGACAGTTGCCTGCGGTATGGTTAACTTAAGCAAACAGTGAAGACTAAAAGAAGGAGTTAAATTCGCCATTATTTGTTTACGATCTCTGTTTATTCACTTTCTGAATACAAGTCAGATGAAGTGAGGGATGAATTATGCTAAAAACTTTCTAGCCTTCTACTAAGTGTTCAAATACAAATCTTGTTGAAGGTGATTTCAAGACACAAGTAGGAAAAACAAGCCAGAATTAAAAGCATTTGAGTGGAGACTGATTACGCGTTAGTGTGAGCATCTGCACCTCTGCACCTAAATGGACCAGTGAAGTATCCAGAGAGAAGCTCAATAATGTTAAAAATAAAGCTGCTTTCAACGAAGAACTGGACAGGCAGTTATCAGAACACATTAAAACTTAACCTTAAGAAGCCTGGTTCTAGTTCCAGTCACCTGCAAAAACACTGTCAAAGACCGCAATTCACCCGCAAAAATGGTTGGCTGAAGCATGTAGATCACAGTAGTTTCTTATGAATAAATGGTTGCACACTAACACATTTCTACAGGCTCGAAGAACGATGAGAGAGAGAGGCAGCTTAAGTCCCATCGGAAAATATCCTAAGAAATAGTTATTGGTAGTGGTGGACAGGCAAGGCTACAAAGATGGAAACGCACTGGCAACAGGTAACAGCATTTTGTCTTCTTCAACTAATCAAACAAACGATAACAAAAATACTGCGATTCAATACGAAACACTTCTAGAAGAACCTCAATTAAAATCTATCTTCTCTTTGATCACAGGCTATCCAGTCTCTTTTTAAAGAAAAGACTATGTTACCACCTATAACCCTTTTAGAAGTCAAGAAGACTGGGGATAAACTGAAATGAAGAAGGGCAACAAAGCCAGATGGACCAGTTACTGATGTATTTATGGACGTCATCTAAGAATTGTAGGCTAAATTAATAGAAAAGTCAGCCAGTAGACGGAAGTAGATTTTAAATCGTTTGATCGATTCTAATTGCTGGTTGCTCCAATCTTCAGAAAATGATAGCAGCGCTGTCCACTCTGTCCTACTATATGGCTGTGGTTCATGGTCATTAAGTGTAGAGGAAATAAGAAGACTTCAGGTATCCGACCACCGTTGCCTTCTTAGCATAGGCCGTATGTCCATGGTGTCACCGTGTCAGTAACACAGAAGTCAGGCGAAGAGTTTTAGGGAGAAAAGTCAGCTTATGAACCTTTATCGACTGAAGTGACTGAGATATATGTTATGTACGTCTAGTCACAGTTTACCCCATCGCACAGTGTTAGCTAAAGTAGGTTTAGACTGCAAAAAAGTTAAAGTCTACAAGATTAAAATATGGCATCAGTTTATGATGTCTCTGATTGTTGATCTGAGTTGTATGGGGAAACGTAAACGTCCCAGTTGGAGTTTGCATGAAAAAAAATGGTTGGTTGAAGGTTCTTGGCGATACCAACCAGAATCGATCTCAGTGACAAAGGTGTATCCATGTATTTTCTTCAAACTATTCATGATACTGAATTGAACCATTGTTTTTACTCCCTCTTTTTTTAAGATGGTAAACAATTTTCGCTTACAGGATTTTCTTCTACACTTTTCAATCTTTCATTTTGCTACCTTCAGTCTCGATTTACCGATATGAATTGTTGAAACTTGAATCACGATGCAATAATGCTAGACTTGTAGTTGATATTCACTGACTAAAAGGTATTTTTTTAAATTGATTTTAGTGACTAGCAGAGGAATACAGATGCGTGTTTTATTCCATTTGGTACCTGTCAACTGGATGTACCTGTACCCCAGTGAGTGAAACTCGAACTTCGTACCCATCGCTTCAAACGCCAAGGCGTTATCCACTGTGCCACGGTGTAACGATAGCCACTTCTTGTACAACGGGTAGTAGTCATTACTGTTTACTGACATACTTGTTATTCTCCATTGTTTGTTTTGTTGGATCAAATTGTTCGACCTCCATTGGTATATGGGCTTCTATGCGGATGCCTCGATATTGCCTGAATGTTAACTATGATAATTTGGTTGGTTGTGGCTAGCAGTGGAATCCAGGATGAGCGTTTCGTCCTATTCGGGACTCGTCAGTTGGATGTACCTACATCTCAGTGAGTGATGTTGTTCCCACTGAGGTAAACTTTATGCATCAGGAGAAAAAAATCAATTTACAAATCATGCATATACTACTAACATACCATTGGTACAGCTTTTAGAAATTGTCCAACTACAGTAAGAACAAGTAACAGAATACAGCAGGATACCAAAGAAGCAACCTGTGGGTTGAATGAAAAGATTGATGTGAAAAACACCAACTTTATCAATTGTTATTGTCGATAAGATGAATAATTAACTCAGGAATAATAATCTTAAGTAGTTATAAAAATTCAAGATCTTGTATAAAATGAGAATCATTGGATGTTATCAAACTTTTCAACAACCCAGAAAGAATTGAAAGGAAACAGTAAAAGGCTATGGATAAGTGAAAATAGTATGAGTTTAGGTGAAGAGTAATTAGACTTATGAGCAGAAGATAAGAAATAATCACTATAATGAATATCAATATACTTTGAACTAAGAGTTTCAGGAACCTAGTTAGTGTTTTGTAAGATCAGTTAAGTTATCGAAGCTATCACTACTCGAGGAGTTCAACACGAATTATGTCATCATTATTTATTTATTTATTCTCTTGTATTCCTAGTGGAATATAGGGTTTCAGTAGCACACCTCCATTCCACTCTCTTCTCTGCAGTCTTTTGAACCTCGTTTCACGACTGCTCACAAGCTTTCATTTCTTCTTCACATGATCTCCTCCATGTCACCCTTTGGACGTCCAACTCATCATTTCCCCTTTCGCCATCTTTACCTTCGCTTTCATTGAGAGAAGATACATCGACCAATCAGCTTCCTGAAGGCTTTCACCAACCGGTATCATTTCGTCTCTCCGATTCCAGAGAGGAATAAGTTTATTTTTATGTTTTGTATTTTCTTTGTGCTTTGAGGTTTCTTTAGCGATTCGATTGGTTTTTTCGGGTAGGCTTGCTAACTCTATGCCTAACCTTCCTTCTTTATTCGGGCTTACGACCGGCTAGTAACTAGTGAAATAGTTAACCAGGCGTGGTTATTATGTCATCACAAAGAGATAAATTACCAACTTATTACTACTTTGATAATTAGTAACTTTCCAATCTGTCACTGACGAAAAACGTTAACATGTTTACTCAATGCTTATCCTTATCCCTACTCACAATGACCATCATTTCATTATTACCGTATTTGTTTTGATGATGATTATTTAATCGTGAAGCTTTCGTTGTCATTCTAGACAACATCATCGCCAAAAACTTCAGAAAGGAGTGAGTGATAGGGTCTTCTTCGTAATTTATTTAGCACCCTGTCTTGATTTATTGTTTCTGCCAACCTCTTGTCATTATCTTCATATTTATTTTGACTGGTTGCCATGATGATCAGCAATTTGACCTTCTTATTGCTTCTTATTAGTTGATTAATTGGGTCAGTGTCAATATGTCGGTTGATTGCTGACTGACCTAAATACCAAGCTTCTAAAAACTCTCTGGAATTCTTTATATTTCCTCCATCCACGATTGCAGTTGTCTGTAAGCACTGATATGAGTGAAGATATGTCATGATGCTTTATTGTTAATTGATATTCATGTAAACGGATGCGAAGAGGGTGACCATTCTGTCCAATGTAGCGGTCTTCGTAGTTTCTGCAGTTTACTTTGAAGATAATATTTGGTTTCTTTTCTTTTGCCATTATATCTTTCGACCTGTATAACATAGACTTTCCAGTGCTCTCAGACTTTCAATGGTTCCTCAACTGATATCAGTTTATTAACATATTGTTGGTAAAGATTATTATTAATCGACAAGAATATTTAACTAACCTGTGAACACATTCCAACACCATAAGCAACAGATGTTCTAGCTAAAGCCCCAGATGATGGTTGACAGCGAAAAAATCCAGATATTATATTGGATAATCCTAAAGCAT
The DNA here is from genome assembly GCA_944470555.2 of Heterobilharzia americana. Lineage (NCBI taxonomy): Eukaryota > Metazoa > Platyhelminthes > Trematoda > Strigeidida > Schistosomatidae > Heterobilharzia > Heterobilharzia americana. The sequence goes on along the minus strand of OX104129.1, from coordinate 28,036,452 downwards.
TCAATTCCTTTTCAAGAAAAAGAAGAAGAAAGTTATAAGTGATAAATTTGAGTTTATTTCTACGAGAAATTTACTAGCTATCAGTGTAAAAACATTTCATAAGCATACAAATACTATAACATACGAAACTGTTTCCATACCGTAAAAGACTTTAACATAGAATGTATTTAAATATCACGTATAAAAAAACACACTGTCGATGATCATAGTAGACTATTCAGGAGAATAAATAAATAAAAAGAAAACCAACTCTACTTGATATCAATAGGGATTGATAAATTTAATTTTTCAACGATCTTATATTAATGTATAGGAAAAAAAATTTTTTTACTTTAATTATTGTAATATATTTAAAAACTATACGATTTCTCATTACATTTTCATTAGATAAAGAAATGAGATCGATTTTAATTAGGTAGGAATAAATACTTCTTTGTATGGAACCTTAGCTTGTTAAACTAAGCGCGCATAAATTTTAAATAGGTTTTAATTCTACGCCATCCTACTTCCTTCTGACCAACCAAATTGGACTGTATGCCCCCCCCCCCACATACACGAAGTAGGCCTCATTACCTAGTTTTTGACTGGTAGATAACAAGATATTAACATAAAAGCCAGTCTATAATTGATTCACTTAAAATATAGACAGATTCTATCGTTTCTAAGTATGAAGATAAATTTGATTACATGAAGAAATAAAAATTTTTTTCTTTAAGTGATTGAAACAAGTTCTAACGAACATAAGTTTGACTAGTATATTTTATGAAGCAGTTGAATGAACAACGATTTTTATTTTGTAGACCATGCTTAACGATGAAAGTTATACCAGATTATTTCATAACAGTTTTAAACTCATGAGCTGTGTACAGGAACGGCCATAAACGGTATAAGTATAGAACTGTCAGGTGTTCAGGTGAACACATTATCATTCAACTACTAAGCTAGGGTCCAATATTCCATATCTCCAACTTTCTGATTGAATAAGCATTTTCGATGTGTTGATGATATAACTTATTCAACTAGGAAGTTTCAAAACATGGAACATTAGATTTTTACTTAGTGCTTCAATGATAATATGCTCGTTTCAAGACCTGATAGGTCTATACTTCATTCTTATCGAAATCATCCATTGGCATGCAGCTCAAGATTATAAAATAAGAAGCGTTGATGATAATCTGTTATGAAAATTACTTTGAAAACTTTTTTTTTTATTTGTTAAACTGCATTTCTTAAGCATACTGTTTTTATAATGTTTCAGTTAGATTGTAATTGTACTATCTACTTTCTGAAGAAAAGCCTTTAGGTAATGAAACGATATACGCCTTGATTCCATTCAAGGTGAAATATGGAAAACCATTAAGAACAAGTTCTTAATGTTACTAAGACGACCTTATTCATGAATATACAATTAAGAGGAAACAGTGTGATAGAAATATTAAAAAATCGTCTTTTCAAAACATTCAGAAAAATATCCTATGCTACCGCTTTGGGCCACATTCATGTGTGTCTATCACTGTACCTGCTCTTTTGGAGCTGGTTATGTAGGTCGCACAAAGCGCAGACTTTTTAAATACATCTCTAAGAACTATCCTATGTGGTTATCCAGAAGGGAACGCAAGTTAAGCGGCAGTTCCATATTTGGTCAATTGGTCAACTCTGGTCATATCAAGATAAACTGATCGAAAGGAATTTGAATTCGTCACTAATGTATAGTAGAGGTGTTGGCAACTCAATAATTAAAGCCTGAGCTCTGTGTATAAAAGAGGTACGTTCATTCTCACATTGTGCCATGTTCATAACCCTTTCCTGAATTTATCTACTACTTTAATACTCATCTTACTCTTACAGACTGGTTATCATTACTTTTGTCCATGCTTTGGGGTTTACTTTATCATATCTCAAACATGCTAACTTCAATATCTATTAAAATTCCCATGATAATTTACTTTACTCCGATTATTGATTATAATCAGTATTAGCATTTTGATTATCTGCCACGGTTTGACAGACTAGTATTTATATTGGGTGGTGATTGAAAGTGAAATGAAAATTTGGACCGCAGAGGTACTCGAACCAGCGATTTTATTTCACTTCAATCATCACCCAGTCTAAATACTAGTCTGCCTAATCCTAGCAGGTAGTCAAAATCCTAATACTAATTATAATCAATGTAAATTCATGAGGCATTACTACCGCGAAGTGAAATTAAGATCTGGTCAGCAATCAGACCTCATAGTTCAGTTGGTAGAGCATCGAGCCAGAAACCCAGTGTTCACTGGTTCGAATCCGGCCACGGTCTAAATTTTCATCTCACCTTCAATCATTACCCAGTATAAATAATAATAGTTAAAATATAAGTTTTAGATAAAGCAGATACATTGTGTATTTCTGTATTGTTAGAACCAATAACAAGCAATTTTACTGACTAATGTCAGTCTTCGATGAATAACAACTTGAAATATTTCCAAATCTCCACAACCCCCTCAAAAATTTAATTCAGTTACCTTTTAATTCTTTTTTAACCTATCAGTTAATTTAAATCGGGTTTCAATACTTTTGTCTATTCAACTACATTATCCTTTTCACAATTTTTTCACTACCTATTAACTAACCAGGTGTAGTATAATTGATTTTGTACCATACCATCGTTGCTTCGACTGAACTGAACGGTCTCTATTAACATATGAGCTCCTTTACGGATGCCTTGATATTGCCTGCATTCTAACTATATTAATGATGGATCGTGGCTAGCAGTGGAATCCAGGATGCGGTTGAAGCGATCGCTCCTGAGATCCGATCCTGGTGGGAACAACACCATACAATGGGAATCAGGTAACATCCAGCTTGCGACTCCCAAATAGGACGAAATGCGCATCCTAGATTCCACTGCTAGCCACGATCCATCATTAATATAACCAGCTGTAATTTCCATATCAGTGTATATATCGTCGAGGGATGAGAGGTACAAAAGAGATTCAAATGCCAAATGATTACCTTTGTCTACCTTCTAAAGTGAATAATATTCAGTTAGTTATTTAATGAATTACAAGATTGATTGCTAAATTTCAATCTTTGAATCATACCAATCAGACTTCATTATTTCGCCGAAGACCCAAAGAACAAACTTTAAAAGGCATTTTCTGAATACTTAGATAATCTAACAACAGTACTAATTATAATGAAGAGAGTGATTTCAGTTTTTCATTAGTAATGATGAATACGCTTGCACTTCCATCATAGTAGATCTATTAGAATTTATTATTAACAATCTTCCCTTCCCTTTCTAGTGGAACATATGGCTTCAGTAGCACGTCTCCATTCCACTCTGCACTTCTCTGCAGCCTTTTTAACCTGGCTCCATAACTGACCATAAACTTTCATTTCTTCCTCATATCATCTCCTCCATGTCACCCTAGCCTCAGACGCCCAACTCGTCATTTCCCCTTTGAATTTCACTCGAGTGCCTGGCCTAACACGTGATGTCCCCAGAATGGTCTTCTCAGTGTACGCCCAATCCATCTCCACCTCCTTCCTCTGCATATTTGCTGGGGAATAGGTTCTCGCTTCATTCCCACAGTTCCTTGTTGCCTACCTATTCTTCCTGACCTGTTGATCTGATTTTCAGTATTGAGGCAGTGTAGACAGTTGTTGATGAATGACTGTAGTTTGTTGGAAATGCTTTACATAACGCGCCAAGTTTCTGAACCATATAACAGCACTGACATCACTAGATTGGTGTTGAGAATCCGGATGTTGTTTACGCTTTATGCTAAATGCAGCAGATCCCCACACTGTTTATTTCAGACTAATGAAGGAAGGCCTATGTTGTTAGCTTATCCGATCCTGACTTCGACGACCTCACTTATCCTGCTGTTGCCTGTAGTTGCATCGATGCTACCAAGGCAGGCAGGTGTACGAGAAAATATCCCTCAGATTTCTACCGTCGATGGTTATCGGTGTTTCTTCTTCATGCTGATAGTTGATGGTTTTTCTCTGTAAATCCACGAGTTTCTGCGACAAGACATTAGCCAGGAATGATCATCGGCGGTGAAATCCCAATCTTCTTGTGGGGTCTTTTCATCGGCCCAGCGAGCTCATGGCCATCTTCTCCTTCCTCACGGTTGCCTGTTGCATGATCCAGTCGGGTCTAGTTGACCACAATCAGGAATATGATGGGTGGTAGTAGACGGCAGCCTTATCATACTCCTTCCTGTCCTCACTTCAAAGGCGTCATCCAGTTGAGCTTACCATTGTGAATCACTGGGCGTGTTGTGTCTTCATATAGCTCTTGAATGAGATTGATGAAGGTTTGTGGCACTGAAATCGCAGTGTTGAAGTAGTTGGCTGTGAAATTACTTGCCGGTGGACGCTGTTGAAGGCCATTCCAAACTGGATGAAGTTGAGGTGAAGATCCAGTTGACTGCCATTCTATACTCTGTTCTATGATGATGGGTAGCGCAGTCCAGCATGTTCTGGTCGTAGTTTTCAATCCAGCTCATCCTCCTCTCTCTCTCTCTCCAGAATGATAAGGCCTAATATTTTGCTTGGGGTGGGCACAGGTGGAGCATGACTCCGTGACACTCCCTGCAAAGACCTAGGTCGCCCACCCATCTTTGGGAGTTTGACAAGGTAGCCCTTCTTCCAGTCAGTACGCGAATACCTTTCCTTTCTTCATTGTAGACCTTCTACAGTAGTGATGTGAGCATGTCCACTGTTGTCTCTGTGTCTGTTTTCAGTGATTGTGGAGGAATTCCATCTGGTCCTACTACTTTCCCGGATTTCAGAGACTTTATGGAGTTCAAGACTTCGACGTTTGTTGGAGGACTTGTGTTCACTGGCAATCATGTGGTTGCTGGTGGTATTTCTGGACGAGTTGTAGGTGATGGTGGCAGTGGTGGTGGTGGTGGTGTTGATTGTCTATTCAGGAATATTTTTGGAGTGGTCAGTCCATCGTCTCCTTTTCCTTCCTTTCTCCTCTCTTCTAACTAGTTTTCCCTCACTATCTAACCTGTGTTGATCTCTTCCCTCCCAGATAGTAACCTGGTTATTTGATATAATATTGTCAGGTCTCTCTTACCTAAAGCGTGTTCTGCTTCACTTGCAAGTGTGTCGTAGTAGTGCCTTTCGTCTTTCCACGCAGTCTTCATTACTTCTTTGTTCAGTGTTTTTTAGGTTGTGTTCACTTCCTCTTCTCCTCGTTCATCCTTGCACTTCACTTCACTTCACTGCAGTGCACCGGTTCATCTTCTGCTTCACCATCACCATCACAATCTTCCTCTCCCTCCTCTATCAGCTTCCAGGTTTCCGTCGAGATCCATTCCTTCCTTGTCTTCCCGCTTCTTCTTCCTTCCTAATCCGGTTATGCAGGTTTCTTTCCACATCTTTTTCAAAAAGTTCCAGTGTTCTTCCGTGCAAGTTCCTTCAGGGGTGTTGCTTGATATCTTCCATTTTGTCCTGATGGCTGACGTGATCTTTCAGTATAAATATCATTAAAATTCAGGCCTTTTATACATAAAGTATAAGCAGGAAAGTGTCCTATAGAGTAAACTCAAAAAAAGAGTGTAATGAATCTTAAATTTAAAATCATTTTCCTGCTGTTTTTTCTAAAACTTTTCTTTCTATTTATGAATTATTGGTGAGCCTATTGAGATAAAATAATATCAAAAAATAAGTTTAATCCCTTGTTAACTCTGTTTATGACTTATAAAATTTATTTATTTCAGGTTGGTATTCATCATGGACAGCCATTTCGTCCTAGTATGGAACTCACCAGCAATGAGTACCTATGAGCTCGGCAGGAGTCGAACCCAAGACCTTCAGGTTCAGTGGCTAACACGTTACCATTGACCCACTCGGTCAGAATTCAACGGTTCATATCTCCTACTTATAATTTATAAATTCGCAGCAAGTTTGCTGAAACCGGTAAACAATTAGTTGTGAGTGTTGTTCAGTTTCATTTGTTCGCATACGAATAAAAGACTCTTAAAATACGTTTCATCATGTATAGAAGGTAAAATTTTGTTTCTCTATAGTCAGACCATCAGACAATAAATAAATGACACAGAAACGAAGATGTTTTGTTAAAGATCACTAGTTGACGTCATTATTGATCAGTGTGAAAAAAAAATCTTTCACCTAGCTAGGCAGCATCGTTTCAACTGCAGGCAGCAGCAGGATAAGTGAGGTCGTCGAAGTCAGGATCAGGGATCTACTGCACTCAGCATAAAGCCTGAACAGCATCCGGATTCTCAACACCAATCTAGTGATGTCAGTGCTGTTATATGGTTCAGAAACTTGGCGCGTTATGTAAAGCATTTCCAACAAACTACAGTCATTCATCAACAACTGTCTACACTGCCTCAATACTGAAAATCAGATCAACAGGTCAGGAAGAATAGGTAGGCAACAAGGAACTGTGGGAATGAAGCGAGAACCTATTCCCCAGCAAATATGCAGAGGAAGGAGGTGGAGATGGATTGGGCGTACACTGAGAAGACCATTCTGGGGACATCACGTGTTAGGCCAGGCACTCGAGTGAAATTCAAAGGGGAAATGACGAGTTGGGCGTCTGAGGCTAGGGTGACATGGAGGAGATGATATGAGGAAGAAATGAAAGTTTATGGTCAGTTATGGAGCCAGGTTAAAAAGGCTGCAGAGAAGTGCAGAGTGGAATGGAGACGTGCTACTGAAGCCCTATGTCCCACTAGGAACACAAGAGAATGATAATAATAATTTTTAAGAAAGAATGAATAAAAGAATTAAGTTAAGTCAATAGAAAGTGAACATCAGTTATTGAATGTTTGTTGACTCAGTGGCTTAGTAGATAAGGATTAAATGTTTGAAGTAATATGTACCATATTTAAGTCTGAGTGAAAAAGAAAAAACAATTTCTCAGTGAGATATTAGTAAAATCAGTTGTTATCTTTCAGATAGAATAGAAAGTATATTCGGAATTTAAGTGTTAGTAACCATGAAAAATTATAAAGTTTTTTTCTTAAAAATTAGTATTTTACTACTAAAAAATAATGAAATTAATTGATGAAAAAATTAAACATACCTGAGTATAACCAACATCATAACCATGTTTTGTAGCATATAATTTAACTAGTGAAATTGTTGTAGCGAAAGCAACAAATGATACAATCACTGATTCCATTATTACTTCAGGTATTAATTGAACATCAGGTAAGATTGGAGTTGGTAAACTGATAAAGGAAATATATATATATATATATATATATATATATATATATATATATATATATATGAAAAAGGAGAAAGACAATAAACACTAGATATGGTTACCAATGTAAACACCTTAAATTTTAAGCTTATTTATAATATTCTCAATATGACAACTTAATGACCTTACACAACAATTTTTGTGCTCTAGTTCCAATATCTGAAAGTTATGCTTTCTGACATATCCTTTTACTGACCAGTAATCTTTAAGTTTGAAGAAATTCATACCTGAAAGTCAGAAATTCTACAACTATATTTATCCTATAGAGAGTAGTTTTAAAGAGGTAATATATATATCGCCTTCGAAATACTTGGATTGCTCGTTTAAACTTAGCTTATCATATTATGGATACAATTTACAACTTTTTATACAAAGATAAGAATAGAAATCTAATCTAGGATAAGCGTAGTTGTACATTCATTTATTTGTTCTACAAGTACCATAAGGTGTACATGATAGAATTCTTGAAAATTTTGTTCATAACCTTAGTAGTTGAGCAATAACGTCATGGTATGTAAAGCCGAATGTTGTAGACTTAAATATCTTACACAATCACACTTTGTGAAAGTTTTTCTCTTTTAAAGTAAAACAATAGTGTTAACTGAATACGTATTTTTTCCCCTACCTTTTCTATAGTAACATTAGTTATACTAAAGTACTTAAAATCCTTGAGTTCGAACTTGAATCAAACAGAAAAGTTGAGCACTGTGGAAGAGGTGGAAACCAAGACAAAATAACTGATCATATACACCTATCTTTTAAAAGTTGTTCTACTCATAACAAAACTTATTCGACTCATTATAGTATCTTTAAGATTTCATCTTGTACAAGTAAAATATTTTTAAAAAAATGGGAGGTGACTGTTCAAAGTAACCCGGTGATAGCTGGTTCGAATCCGGTCGCGGTTCAGATTTTCATCTCACCTTCAATCATCACTCAGTACAAATACTAGTCTGCTAAACTACGGCTATCTTAGACAGTCAAATCATATTCAATATGATGCTCCCCCTCTCTGATTCAGTTAGATTTGGATTGGTATGAGAAGTTCTGACTAGGCAGCAGCCAGTGACAATACGATCAAGCGGTAGCAACGCGTCACGAATTCACTTGGTAGTCGCGCAAAATCCTTGATGATTGAAGTAAAGCAAAATTCTGGTCAGCAGTCAGACTTCGTACCTCAGTTGGTAGATCATCTGGCCGGTAACCCGGTGATCGCTGGTTCAAATCTGGCCGCGGTCCAGATTTTCATCTCATCTTCAATTACCACCCAGTTAAAAACCTTTTGTTTGAGCCTTAAGTATTTATATTTCAAATACTTTGAGTAATCTGATATTCTATTGTATATTTCTCTTAAAGGAGATCTAGTGAAATAACTAAATGCATCTTTATAACAACATTAAACACTGCATAGTTATATGATGTGACCGACCAAAGACAGACATTATTGTAGCAGTGATTAACTTTCCAAAAACAAGGGATGATAATCCAATTGACATTCAGTACTAGATACCGACCCTGTTATTTTCAGTCAGATGTGCATAGTGATTCACTGACCACTATACTGTATTGTGATGCTTGTACACAATTACCAGATGACGTAGTTCATGCATGCGCACCAAAATGTCATGTAAGTCTGATCACATTTTTTTGAGTGACTTTGAAGGTCACTCTAGCAATCACTGAAATAACCAAATAGGTTTCTTAGTTTTTCCGAAAATCTGGGTTTCCGGCTGAGAAAAAGAAACTAAAATAGCTACTCCAATCGTTAATACGGTGGCCCTGTAAAGTCATTCTATTTGTGCCTAATACACATGAATATTAGTCGATAACAAAATGATGTATAAACGTCATGTCTATTTGTTACTGAAGTTACCACAGTAAGCTTGCAATGTTTTAACAGTTAAAATTAGTATGTATTAATCCCTAAATTGAGTAGCTAAGGTAACTATTTGGCTATAAGAGGTAAATAACCAGGTTAATCTTTTAATTTTCTACGTTTTAAACATTCTTATATTGAACCCACATGTTAACAACATCAAACAATACAAATTTCATGATAAAAAGCAGTTGCGAGGAAACATACCCAACTGGGATTTCACCAACAATGGTGACACCATATTTCTCATTTAATAAACAGAACTGTGATACAACAGTACCGATTACAAGCTACAGAAATGAAGTAAGAATAAAGTCATTACGAGAATGAATCACATATACATGTTCAGAAATGAGTTACAATGTAATTTGATCTACTACTCAGTAATACAATTCAGCATTCATGCGCACGTTTACGCATTACATTATGAGCTATATACATTTGTACGAGAGACCTTCATGTTATCTAAGTGAGCAATCGCGCTTTTAGTTGTACATGGTACACTTCATTCCAAGTCAAATTCTTATATCTGTAGTGTTGTGGCCCATTCGTTTAGGGAGGCAGTCAACTTTCAACCAGTGAATACCCCTCTACCTACAGGTTTGAGCAGCCAGGTAGTATAATTACCTCTCATACACTAGATATGGCTCATTATTTACTACACAGATGTGTACAAAGTTCCTGAGAGGATCCCGCTTTATCCCTCCCCCCCCCCGATTTCATGCAAAAATAATAGGAAGTAACCTCACCTATTTAACTAGTTCACTAGTTACTAGCCATCCTAAGCCCGAATAAAGAGGGAAGGTTCGGCATAGGGACAGCAACCCTACCCCGAAACAAATCCAATAGCTAAAGAAACTTCAAAGCACAGAAAAAACATAAAAAACAAAAATAAACTTGTTCCTCGCTGAAATAGGGGAGACGAAATGACGCCGGTTAGTGGAAGCATTCGGGAAGCTGATTGACCGATGTGTCTTCTCTTCTCTCGATGAAAGCAAAAGTAAACATGGGGACATGGAACGTCTGAACAATGTCAGAAGCTGGCTAGCAAGGCTGCCCAGATTGCAAGAGATGAGAAGGTATAGCATAGAAGTGCTAGGAATCTGTTAAAGTAGATGGAATAGAAGTGGACTCTCCAAACTGTCAACTGAAGAGTCAGTAATCTTCTCTGATATTCTCAAACAGATGACAAAGACGAGGACACTGAGTTTTGGAGTGGCTATCATGATGTCCCCAGGAGCATAGAAAGCTCTCAGGCAATGGGATCCAATCTCCTCCTGAAGGATCATGACAGCAAGATCCAACTCAAAAAGAAGGAAAGTCACAATAATACAATGCTACACTACACACCTACAAACAATGCAGACAAAGAGAACGAGGAATTCTACAGACAAGTGCAATTTATAATGAACAAGATCCCACCAATATATGGCGACATCAAAATTCTAATGGATGGGGTGACATGAATGCCAAAATGGCAGAAGACAACTCAGGAAGAGAACTAACCATGGGTCGAGAAGCACTTGGTGAAACGAACGAGAATGGAGAACTGTTTGCAGATTTATGTGCATTATACGATTTGGTGATTGGAGGCGGGGCAGTGTATACAAACACAAGGATATTCACAAAGCGACATGAATTTCACCAGATGGAAACAGCAGACTAAAATTCAGATCGACTTCATCTCAATCTCAAGAAAGTAGAGACGCAGCCAAATGAACACAAGATGAAGGAGGGAAGCAGATGTACGTTAACACAACTCACTATCTAGAGCAAGGAACCTAAATTCAAAACCAAGTTGAAAGCCTTCACAGAAGTTGGTGGTGGACCACAGTCCATATTCAACACCCAGAACATAAAATGAACTGAAGGACGAAACTTCAAAGGGCATCTTCAGGCCAGTAATCAAGACAAAATACGAGATATCAAGCAACATCCCTGAAGAAACCTGCACGGAAGAACACTGGAACTTTTTGAAAAAGATGTGGAAAGAAACCTGCATAACCGGATTAGGAAGGAAGAAGAAGCGGGAAGACAAGGAAGGAATGGATCTCGACGGAAACCTGGAAGCTGATAGAGGAGGGAGAGGAAGATTGTGATGGTGATGGTGAAGCAGAAGATGAACCGGTGCACTGCAGTGAAGTGAAGTGAAGTGCAAGGATGAACGAGGAGAAGAGGAAGTGAACACAACCTAAAAAACACTGAACAAAGAAGTAATGAAGACTGCGTGGAAAGACGAAAGGCACTACTACGACACACTTGCAAGTGAAGCAGAACACGCTTTAGGTAAGAGAGACCTGACAATATTATATCAAATAACCAGGTTACTATCTGGGAGGGAAGAGATCAACACAGGTTAGATAGTGAGGGAAAACTAGTTAGAAGAGAGGAGAAAGGAAGGAAAAGGAGACGATGGTCTGACCACTCCAAAAATATTGTCCCTTCCACCTATCCGCCCACCTAGGCAGGCAGCATAGAGTCAACTACAGGCGGCGGCGTCGGCGTCGGCGTCGGCGGCGACATACATGAGGACGTCAAAGCCAGCACCGAAAAGACAGCAACACAGACCTCCTTTCATTAATCTGAAATAAACAGGGTGCAGATCTACTGTACTTCACTGCACTGCACTGTACTCACCATACAGAATAAAATCCGAATTTTCAACACTAGTTCAGTCAAGTCAATGATTCTATGTGATGGCTGACAGACTTGGCGCGTTATGAAAAGCATTTCCAACAAACTACAGATATTCATCAACAGCTGCCTCCATACTGAAGATCAGATCAGCAGGCCAGAAAGAATGAGCAACAAGGAACTCTGGCTGCCGACCAACCAACCAAGCAAGAACCTATCGCCCAACATATATGCAGAATAAAGTGGAGATGGATTGCGTTGGATTGGATTGGGTATACACTGAGAGGACCATTCGGAGACATCACGCGTCAGGCCAAGCCTTCAAGTGGAACCCAGATGGGAAACCACGAGTTGGGCGTCCCAGATGAGGGTGACATGGAGGAGAAGATGTGATGAAGAAATGAAAGCTGATGGGCAGTGGTAGAGCAAGGTTAGAAAGACTGCAGAGAAGAGAGTGCAATGGAGATATGCTACTGAAGCCCTATGTTCCACCAGAAACCTAGCGGACAAATGAATAATGATAATAATAGGAAGTACATGGAAAAGACAGATAGACGAAATTTTCGAAACTTTTTCAAGAAGTGTTTACAATTCACTGAATTAAAAGATTCAATAACCCTAGCTAGACTGTATTGTATTCAGAGGATACAAAGTACATCAAGGATAAAGGTAATGTATATTTAAAAAAATCAGTGATCATTATAATTTTAACGTAAACTTATTCACGCAGATCGTGACTACCAAGTGAAAATATGACCGTTGTAAGTGGAAATGATCAATTATTTAAGTTAACCACTTTGGTGAGGGTGTTTAAAGCATGTAATTCTCTACCTTGGCTTTTTATTTTAGCCAAGTATCTGAAAAAAAAAAACTTAACTTTATTTAACTTCCTGCCGTATACTATTAATCTATTCTTCACTATATTAAGTAGTCAACGTATTACAACTGCTACTTCAACTATCCATGAAACTCCTTCAGAAAGTACTTTAACCCTATTTCATTTCAAATGACTTTATGCTGAGGGAATTCTTACTTCCTAATTTACAAGTATCTTGTTAGTGATCAATTTTCTGAAGGTGTCAAATCTCTGATAAGCTAAGGAGGTGTCATTTATATTATTCACGCTATCCATTTACACCATAGATTGGTTACATGGGTACTTGCTCTAAGTATTCGTATGAAAGATAACTGAAAATTCGAGTAATAAAATAATTCAGAGGTGAAATGATATGGCTGAGTAAATTATATAATGGTAACAGTGGACTGATATTTATATCCATGCAGTTTTATCAAGGGTTTATAGATTGAGTGTTTGTTAGTAGTATAATTCAGGAGCTAAATTTAGCCTTAATTACGATTCATCAACCGAACTTATATGTACTACAGTGAGTGTTAATATTCTGACTGAGTCTAAAACGAAGTATCACCTATCAATTCACACGTGACAATACTATTTACGAAACATTTTAGTTTTTATGCGTCGTGATTAATGTTACCAAGTTGTTGACTCAGTGGATCGAAGGGGTCGTTCACTCTTAATGTACCTGTAAATACAAATCTTAATATTACATTGGGCTAGATTCTGTCCGTCAAAGATGCCCACTGTCTCCATTGTTAATAAATTTTATCATCGATATTCTTATAGAGGTCTCCCTCTCGTCACCAGATTACACAGATGTTGACCTAATCATAAGAGAATTTTCGTTAGACCTAGAATATGCAGATGACATAGTCCTGTTAAGTGAAGACGCTGACAAGTTGCAGTCTTCTGAACGCCTTGAGTGAGAATTTGAGAATGTTGGGGATGAGGTTCTCACCACCCAAAGGCGAATCGCTGCTCCAGGATTGGTCTTCAGCGGTGCCCCACCGAGGCTTACAACAAAGAGTCAAGTGGTCGAATGTGTTGACCACTTCACTTACCTGGGAAGTAGGATCAACCCTGGTGGGTTAGTTGCCGATGAAATCTCTACACGGATACAAAAGACTCAATTGCCTTCTGCCAATTTACGACACCTATGGCACTGCCGAGATATCCGTTTGTCTACTAAGGGTCGCGTGTACCGCACCTGTACAGCAGTCTGCTCTGTTCGACTGTATAGCTATGAAACATGGCCATTGAAGGTGGAAGATATGAGAAGGCTGGCTGCAGGTGTTTGACCACTGTTGCCTTAGTAGTATAGGCTGTATTCCGTGGTGTCACCACGTGAATAATGCAGAAGTCAGGGATAGAGTTTTAGTGAGGGAATAGAGGTAAATCAGTTGACGAGGTTATGAATTTTCATCGACTGAGATGGTTAGGATACGTACTATGTATACCTAGTCGTCGATTGCCTCACCACACAATGTTGGCCGAAGTAGGTCCTGGCTGGAAAAAGGCCCGAGATGGTCAGACTAAAACATGGTACCAATACATGAAGTCTCTGACTGTTGGTTTAAGCGATGTGGGGCGATGCAGACTAGGTGGTTGGGGTCTGCTGGACAAGAGTAACCAGTGACGTAAGACTCTAGGTGATATGGCTCAGAACCGATGTCAGTGGCACAGATGTATCCCCCCACACATTATTCTCATCTTAACGACGCCATATCGAATCTCACCATTTTGTCATTTTGTCCTTTCTTTCTTCTCGTACTTTATATTTCTTTTGACTGTATTCTATTATCTTCATCCTTCCCCTCACTACCTTTCTACTTGATGTACTGATATGAGGTGTGGCAACTCGGATTGTTATGCAGTAATACCTGGTCCTATGTTGATATTGATGATGATAATGATGAAGTCAATATGCAATAGAATTAAGTTTCAGTATCCAGATGATAATAATCAATCTTATGCAGTTGGTTTATAGCTAATAACATCAAAAAGAATTGATAGAGATGTCTAACTTTTCTGCGAGTATTCAAGAACCATAATGAAGAAATCAGCTTTTATAAACTTCATCAACATATAAAAAACTAAACTTTTATTTGATAGACGATGTACTGAAAATGGAGGTTTTAATTCAAGTTCAAATATGAAAGAAGTGAGATGTAAAAAAAACAATAGATATAAGTATATTGCTCTTCCAATCAAATCACCACGTTCATACAACTAGTTTACATCACATAGGAATTTGTTTGGCTATAACACTAATCCATAAAGTATAAGACTCTTGTTCTGGATACTATAAGAAAGTACAAAGTTTTTTAACTAGAGCATTAAACATATCTGAAATAGGTGGTTGAAGACTGTAAATAATATAATCTAAACTAAAGCAGGGCAGTCAACTCTCTACCTCGAACTCATCCATTTTGAAAAAGCCTTCGACAGCGTTGACCGACAAGTAATTTGACAGCCAACTGCTTCAACACTGTGATTTTAGTGGCACAAACCTTTATCAACCTCACTCAACAACTATATGAAGATGCCACATGCCAAGTAATTCACAATGGGAAGCTCAGCTCGGTGATGCCTTTGAAGTGAAGACAGGAGTGAAACAAGGTTGCCTGCTATCACCCATGATATTCCTGTTTGTAGTGGACTGGATCATGCAACAAACTGTGAGGAGCTAGAAGAGGGAGATACACTGGCTGGACCGGGGAAAAGATCCTAGAAGATTTGGATTTCACCGATGACTTGTGTCTAATATCACACAAACTTGAAGATCTACAGGCAAAATCCAACAAGCTGACAGAAGAGGCGAGGCAGGGCAGCGAAGGAAGACAGGACTTCAAGTGAACATAGAGAAGGCAGAGGTGATGAAGATACCCAACGAACCAACCAACCAACAACAACAACAAGTTCCAATCACCATCAACAATAAGAAACTTAAAGGAAATAGCCTCTTTCACCTATCTAGGCAGCATCATTTCAACTACAGGCGGCACAGACGAGGACATCAAAACCAGGATCGGAAAAGCAAGACAGGCGTTCATTAACCTGGAACCAGTGTGGAGATCCACTGCACTGCACTCAACATGTGGAACAAGATCCGCATTTTCAACACTACTGTCAGTCAAGTCAGTGCTTCTATGCGATGGTTGAGAGACTTGGTGCGTTATGAAAGGCATTTCCAACAAACTACAGATATTCATCAGCAACTGCCTACACTCACTGGATACTGAAGATCAGATGGATGGTGAGAATAATAGGAATAAGCAATAAAGAATTCTGGCCTGGCAACGAACCAACGAAGCAATAACCTGTTGCTCAACAAATATACACTGGAAGGAAATGGAGATGGATTGGGCGTGCACTGAGAAAACCGACTGGGGACATCACGCACCAGGCCAGGCACTCGAGTGGAACCCAGATGGGAAACAACGAGTGGGGCGTCCCAGCTGAAGGTGACATGGAAGAGATGGTGTGAGCAATAAATGAAAGCTGATGGGCAGTCGTGAAGCCAGGTTCAAAAGATTTCAGAGAAGAAAGTGGAATGGAGACGTGCTACTGAAGCCCTATATTCCACTAGGAACTCAAAGGACAAATAATGTAAAATAATAATAAACTAAAGCAGAGTAATACTAATGTACTTACTACTTAGCTTAACATAGATTGTGCTATTTTCTTTTCTTCATATGCTTTATCTCATTCCTTCATTGTCTTACATTCTTCAACAACTATCAGTTTAACTTATTATCACTTCTTTATCTCTTCGCCTGTGGACTCAAATATCATAATGATCATTTGAAGTGTAGAAGTGTGGTTAAAGCAGATACTTTATGATTTATATATATCTTTTTATATAATCATAGTGAAAATCTACTATTAAATCTTTAAAATAGAGGAAGAGAGAAAGTGATTGATCATGAACAAGATAATGATACAATATTAAGCATAAATCTATAAAAGTCAACTTACTATAATCAATTCAATCGGTATTGCAAAGCGTATTTTAGCCATAACTTTAGGATTGATAAAATGTTTAAATACCCATATAATTACAATACACACAGCAGAAATGAATAATGTTATAAAATTAGTTTTGTTGATAATCTGTACGAAGTTGATAATTATCTACGGAAAGAGAGATTAAAGACACAGAGACAATAATAATAATAATAATAATAATAATAATAATAATAATAATAATAATTAGGTTGAGAAAACGCCTG
Organism: Heterobilharzia americana; assembly: GCA_944470555.2. Lineage (NCBI taxonomy): Eukaryota > Metazoa > Platyhelminthes > Trematoda > Strigeidida > Schistosomatidae > Heterobilharzia > Heterobilharzia americana. Next base: position 28,019,608 of record OX104129.1, on the reverse strand, counting down.
AAAATATTATAAAAGTGAACTTAAAAAAGATATAAGACATTTGAGTTCTTTTTAAAATCTTTTATAGTGATATACACATAGCATTGGAAATCTTATGTTGAAAATCTTCAAGCTATAATCATTTTAATACGGTTAAAAATTAGCCTGACGATCTGCTAAATATGCCAATAACAAAGAAAAACAGTTCAATTGTGCCCCAATATGTCGACAAGATAGACAAGATGAAATCAATGTGGAACTTTGCATACAAGTATATCAGCTCAAGTTGTCACAATACATAGAAGAATACAAAGGACAGGTGGATAGAAAAAGAGTAATACCAAAGTAGTTGTATAAGACAATAAACAATCTGAAGATGACGGTTAATGCGAATATTCAAAGACTGACTGATTTTCAACCATTCTACAAAGATTCCTAAACCACTGACTTTTTTCACCACGGGGACCCTGAGCAGGTGGTCTAAATCTCTTTACACCACTCAGGTCAACAGTCAGAGACTTTATGAATTGGTGCCATGTCTTGGCCTAGCCATTCTGAACGCTCTTCCAACCTAATCCAACTTCTCTTAGCATGGTAAACGGAGGTAGTCAGCGGCTCAGCATGTATATTACATGTCCAAACCATTTCATTTGACTATGGTTCACAACCTCATCTGTCGACATATTGACAATAAAACTAGCTTTAAAATGAAGACATGATTATCACCTGACATAAAATGATCATTCTAAACAATGATTAAAAATACAACTTGCTAAGTGACACTCTAGTGTCAGTTATTTCGTGTAAGCTGCTTGGTATCAATCGCTACCATGGTTTAATGTCAACTAGAGTACCATGATAAAATCACACCGGTTTTTCAACAAACTATCAGTACTGATGAATAGTGGCTAACATTGGAATCCAAGATGCATATTTCGTCCTATTTGGGACTCATCAGGTATAATTAGAACACAGGTAATATCGAGGTATCCGCACAGATGCCCATATGTTAATAGAGACCGATCAATTCGGTCCAATCAACGAAGGTGAAATACAAGCAATTATACTAAAATTATCAGTACTCCTTATCCAGACTTATATTCGAACTAATTTTCATGTCACCATTTCGATACTGTTATCAGTCCAAGTGTTTTATTGAAGTAACTGGGTCACAAATATCGGAATCTTAAACACGAAATACTGCCTTATAAAAAGTTTAATGTATTGTTTTAGGCGTATCCATTCATATTGTACAGAAGCAGATTTTACAGATCCTAAAAGTGGTATTCTAACTTAAGTGTGGTCAAATTATCAAGGTGAAAATATAAAAGTAGAGGAACTGGCAAGTAAGGAACAGCCTCGTACTGTCTATAGAATGTGATATATTTTCGTTGTTTAGTCTGTGACGTAACATTTATTCTTCATATGATCATTAAAATGAATAACATTAAGTTATAATTTCGACTATCTAAGATAGTCGACTGACTAGTATTGCTACTGGGTGATGAGTCCCACCTCGGTCGAAATTCTCACTTTACCTTCAACCAACCTCGATTATCTCAGATAGTCAGAATTATAATCAATATGATCCTCCCCCTCTCTAAATCAGTCAGATTCCGATTCAGATAAGAAATCCTGACTGGGCAGCCAGTATTAGTGTGAGTACGATCAAGCGGTAGTAATGTGTCATGAATTCACATGGTAGTCGGGCAGAACCCTTTGCGATTGAAGTGAAATAAAATTTGATCAACAGTCGGGTAGAGTATCGCGTCGGTAACCTGGGGGTCACTGGTTCGGATTAAATTAATTATAAATATTAAGAAATTCTTTCAAGTTGTTATTCATCGAAGACTGACATCAGTTGGAGGAACAAAGGAAACCTGGGAGCACTAGGACGAAACAGCTGTCCAGTGCTCCCAGGTTTCCTTTGTTCCTCCAACTGATGTCAGTCTTCGATGAATAACAACTTGAAATATTTCCAAATCTCCACAACCCCCTCAAAATTCAATTGAACTAGTGCTCGTTGGTGACTAGCTTCGAGAAGTATTCCCGAAGTTCCAATGACAAGTCGTGACCGGTGGAGTCAAGCCTGATGGCTGTGAGGACAAATACTCAACGATGACATTGGGTGGCGGTTTGCGCTATATCGTGAGCTAAGAGAAGTTGGAAATATGGAGCATTGGATTCTCACCCAGTGGCTAGCTCAATGGTAACGCGCTGGTCGCGGAACCTGAAGGTCGCGGGTTCGATCCCTGCTGGTGTGGTCGTGGGTGCGCACTGCTGAGGAGTCCCATACTGGTCGGACGAAACAGCTGTCCAGTGCTCCCAGGTTTCCTTTGTTCCTCCAACTGATGTCAGTCTTCGATGAATAACAACTTGAAATATTTCCAAATCTCCACAACCCCCTCAAAATTTAATTAAGAAATTCGCTAAATGGAGTTAGGTTACATCTATGTAAAAGGTTTCTATTCACATAAAGAAAGACTAACTCCTGAAGCCCAATATATTTTCACAACACCAAATGCTACAAACAGAAAAGAAGATATAGACTTATAGATCTATAGACCTATTTAGTAAACATTAATGATGACCTTTTCTAATTGAAGCTTCAATAACAATGACAATTATTGACGGTTCATAAATAAAAATACAGGAAACAACACGTATTCTACAACATACATAAACATATGCACACAGATTTCGACTAACTTACATTTCCATTATTAAATGACAATAAAAAGCATGAATTTGTAATGACTAACCTTAATTACTCAGGTTGAACAGAAAATCACCTAACCTACATTCATAAAATATTCGAAGTATCATTTGATCATATTATTTTAGATGTTAATAAAAATCTATATATTCTGCTGAGGAAGCTGTGGCTTACACAGAGAAACGTTCAGAAATATCTTGTCTTAATTTTTTAAACATACTCTGGGATTATGTATGGTAATGCTGGGCAGTGGCTAGTAGTGGAATCCACGATACGCATTTCGTCCTATTTGGGACTTGTTAGCTGGATATACCTGCCCTCCCAGTGAGTGGTGTTGTTCCAGCTGAAGAGTCCCAAATAGGGTGAAATGAGCATCCTGGATTCCACTGCTAGCCACTGCCCATCATTACTATACATAATTAAAACACAGGAAATATCGAGGCATCCCCACAGGGGCCCATATGCCAACAGAGACATATATATATATATATATATATATATATATATATATATATATATAATGTTAACCAGTAATTTAAAGATCTTAGAAACTGTACCCAACACAATGCACTACTAAAACGGTTCACAATTCTTAGAGAAAAAAACGAAAACAGTTTGCAGACTTGCTTCATATACTTTCAGGCTAAATAGTTATTTGATGCAACCCACAGCGATACAGTATTATAGAATGGATGGTATTTCAAGTATAGACAACTGGTTATAATCTCAAATTAAGCCGAGCATATAACTCAACTTTCTGGCTTGGTATTGAACAATTCTTGTGGCTTTTTGAGGCAGTTGTGGAGATTTGGAAATATTTCAAGTTGCTGTTCATCGAAGACTGACATCAGTTGGAGGAACAAAGGAAACCTGGGAGCACTGGACAGTTGTTTCGTCCTAGTATGGGACTCCTCAGCAGTGCGCATCCACGACCCCACCAGCAGGGATCGAACCCGCGACCTTCAGGTTCCGCGGCCAGCGCGTTACCATTGAGCCACTGGGTGAGAATCCAGTGGTCCATATTCCCGACTTCTGTTAGTTCATGATATAGCGCAACCGCCACCCAATGTCATCGTTGAGTAACTATCCTCATGACCATCAGGCTTTGACTCCACCGGTCGTGGTTGCACACTGCTGAGGAACCCCATAGTAGTACGAAATAGCTGTCCAGTGCTCCCAGGTATTCTTTGTTCCTCCAACTGATGTCAGTCTACGATGAATAACAACTTGAAATTCTTGTGAAGTGAACATTAACACAATTTCACCTATATCCATGATTGGTAGTGAACAATTCCTGTTGCAAATGACGAGTATTGATTTGATGAATAGACATTAGGTAACCAATTATTTATTAAGTTACCTACATTAGGTCTTACAACTGTTTCTATATCCTACCGTATGATTTGATTGTGTATCAATGGTAAATATACCAATAGTTGTAATATTTTCTACATTATATAGCCCCTCCCAATTTAGATTAGTTAGGCTGTTGGAGCTTAGAGACTTTGTAAAATTAAGATTGACAGATAACATCAAATAACGAAAACAACTTCAGTCAGTTATTAAAATGGTAGAAAAATTGGATTTAAACGAATATGAGGTGTGATACATAAATGTAGATTAACAATGTTAATAAGATGAAACTAAAGTATACTATGCCGATCGCGGATTGAGACAAGGCAGAGAAAACGACTTACATAATCAAAAGATCCTATTCTGGATTATCTCTTGAAAGTCGATACATGAATCAGCTATGTCAAATAAAAATATTGCTTAATGCCGTATGAACTGGCAACTTATTCAGTTAGGTAGGCAGTTAGATACAACCATTCAGTCAGTAGTTCAAATTCTTGTCAACCTAACCATATTAAGCGCCTAGTTAGTACCACAATCCGTAACAGAAGGTGAATATCTTTTTTTATTCTAGATATTACAAACTACTGTTATATCGAAGAGAAAAGGATGTTCATTAGGTCGTGTGAGTTTATTGACTAGTGTTCGAAGATGATGATTAAACAATGATTATATATATATATATATATATATATATATATATATATATATATATATATATATATATATATATATATATATATATATATATATATATATATATAGTGAGTGAGTGAGTGAGTACAAAGATGACTTGATATCAATCTTTTCTTCAAGACTTCATTCCTAGATTATTTTAGGGGATTGACTGTACACTACTGCTTTAAAAAAATTAGGTCTACTGTGCTAAACACTTACGAAAATGAACAATTTTAATTGACACTATGAAACGCTGTTATCATGTTTACAAACGAATTATAATGTCATGCTGAAACTAAAGGGGAAGAGATCCAGTAATCCAAATTACTATATTACTATATTACCAACTTTGTAGAATATCACAGTGTCTTACAATTATGCTCATGTGTATTCTAAAAGAACTTATATTTTTATGATGTTACAGGTACGCCTTATAGATCAGCTTTTCAACCATCCAACTAATGCCTACCTATAATTGATATTTGGAATACAAGTGCAATTGACATCTACTAGATCAAATCAGTATCATATTCAGTTTTTTCATATGGTTCAACCTTACACTGTGAACTATTACAAAATATTAGATGATATTTAAAGTTCCACTAAAATCTAGCTCGTGACTATAAATAGGAAAAAAATATCAAATTAATAATAATTACATAGTTTGTTAATAATCATTACTCAAATCAACAATGAGATGTTAATAGAAGGCATTCCACAACTAATAACAACTAGATATATCAAAACTTACTGGCGAGGAATCATGCTCCACTTCTGCCCCCCCTTCCACAGTAAAATATTGAGCTGTATCATAATGGAGAAACTAAACAATGCTCTGGAGTCAAAATTACCACCGTACCAGGCTGGACTCAGGAAGAACAAATCATCTGCGGATTAAATTGCAACGCTACGCTACTCATCATCATAGAACAGAGTATAGAATGGCAGTCAACTAGATCTTCACCTCAACTTCATCCAGTCTGCAAAGGCCTTCGACACCGTCCACCGACAAGTAATTTCACAGCCAACTACTTCAACACTGCGATTTCAGTGCCACAAACCTTCATCAATCTCATTCAAGAGCTATATGAAGACACCACACGCCCAGTGATTCACAATGCAAAGCTCAGCTAGATGACGCCTTTGAAGTGAGGACAGGAAGGAGTATGACAAGGCTGCCGTCTACTACCACCCATCATATTCCTCATTGTGGTCAACTAGATCCGACTGGATCATGCAACAGACAACCGTGAGGAAGGAGAAGATGGCCATACGCTCGCTGGACCGATGAAAAGACCCCACAAGAAGATTGGGATTTCACCGTCGATGATCATTCATGGCTAATGTCTTGTCGCACAAACTCAAGTTGACACAAGACGCAGCAAACAAGGGAGCTCATGTGAGTGTAGAGGAGACAGAGGTGATGATGATACCCAACCAACAACAGCATGAATAACAAGCAACAATCACCATGAACGGGAGAAACCTAAAGGAAGTTGTCTCTCCCACCTACCTATCTACCTACCTACCTACCCGCCTACCTAGGCAGGCAGCATAGAGTCAACTACAGGCGGCGGCAGTGGCAGCGACATACATGAGGACGTCAAAGCCAGCACCGAAAAGACAGCAACACAGACCTACTTTCATTAATTTGAAATAAACAGTGTGCAGATCTACTGTACTGTACTGTACTGTACTGCACTGCACTGTACTGTACTCACCATACAGAATAAGATCCGAATTTTCAACACTAGTTCAGTCAAGTCAATGATTCTATGTGATGGCTGATAGACTTGGCGTGTTATGAAAAGCATTCCCAACAAACTACAGATATTCATCAACAGCTGCCTCCATACTGAAGATCAGATCAGCAGGCAAGAAAGAATGAGCAACAAGGAACTCTGGCTGCCGACGAACCAACCAAGCAAGAACCTATTGCCCAACATATATGCAGAATAAAGTGGAGATGGATTGCATTGGATTGGGTTGAATTGGGTATACACTGAGAGGACCATTCGGAGACATCACGCGTCAGGCCAAGCCCCCGAGTGGAGCCCAGATGGGAAACAACAAGTTGAGAGTGCCAGCTGAGGGTGACATGGAGAAATGAAAGCTGATGGGCAGTGGTGGAGCAAGGTTAGAAAGACTGCAGAGAAGAGAGTGTAATGGAGATATGCTACTGAAGCCCTATGTTCCACTAGGAGGAACCCAACAGATAAATGATAATAATAAACAATATCAACACTTACATAGAAAATACGACCTGGTCCTGTTGCACGATTTAAACGTATGCCGAATAGTCCATTTAATTGGCTAGCAAATACATGCACAGCGGATGCACATGTAAAACCACTTAACAATGGTTCTGACATATATACAACCAATACGCCCAAACGAAGTGTGCCTAAAATAAGCTTAAGATAGTGGGAGAAATGTGAAAATATGAAAGGATAGGAAAATATAATGTTAACTCAAATGAATAAAGTGTAAATCGCTCGGCCTTTTACGATTCAATTTTGAGGTTTGTGGGGATTTATTGGTTTCAAGTTGATATTCATCATGGAATGACATCAGTCTGAGAAACATTGGAAACTTGGAGAGGTATTGAACAGCTGTTTCATCCTAGCACGGGACTCCCAACAGTATGTACTCATGATCCCTCCTACCTAGGATCAAACCCAGGACCTTCAGGTTCCGCAGCCAGTACATTACCATTGAGTCATTGGTTTGGAATCGAATGGTTCATATTTCTTACTTCTGTCAGTTGACGATATGATTATGATCATTTGTCACTGATCGTCTTTAAAAAACATACTTCCAATTTAATGGTAAGATTCATAAACAAATGAAATGAACTCCAGCGGAATCACTGATATCTGTACTAATTGCAGAAGCAGCAATACAGTCTAACTGACAGACAGAATCAACGTAGGACTTTGCAAAGCAGTGCATCGGCTCAAGTTGCTACACTCCACAGTAGTATACAAAGAACAGATGGACAGAAAAAGAGTGATATCAAAGTGGAAAAAGTTGTATAAGCGAATAAACGATTTGAAGATAAAGGTTAGCGCAAATTTTCAAGCTTCAGAAAATGTTAAGGAGTGAATACGTCTGCGCTATTGTGGTTCATTTTCAGCCATGTCACCAAGAGTCCTCAACCACTGATTCCTTTCGCCTCGACGATCATAAACCAGACAGCCTAAATCTCCCTACATGGCTCAAGCCAACAGTCGGGGACTTCATGGACTAGTACGTCTCGGTCTGGCCACCCTGAACCCTTTTCCATCCTAATCCAACTTCCCTTAGCATTGCACTTGGAGGTAGGTAGTGGCTTGGTATGCACAGTATATGTCCAAGCCATCTCAGTCAACTAACGTTCATAACGTCATCGATCGAGTGGCCTATCTTTTATAGTACCTTTCGCATGACCTCAACACTGCTAACATGGTGATTCCAATAAAAGCGAGCAATGCTACGAAGACACCTATGGTCGAAAAACTGTAACTGTTTCATGTCTTCTTCTTTTAATGGCCATGTCTCACAGCCGTACAGTAGGACAGAACAGACTGCAGCGTAGTATACTCGTCCTTTGGTAGATAGCCGGATACCTCACCGATGCCACAGGTGACGCAAGTTGGCAAATGCCTGACTATTCTCCTGTATCCAAGCTCAGCTGGGCTGATGCAGCTCTCCAAATAAGTGAAGTAGTCGACACATCCCACCATTTCACTCCCTTTCATAGTAATGCAGAAACTGGAAACTACTCAATTACGAATGATCAAACGGAAAATTTTGATCCTATGTATGGACGATAATCTTGTTATCAATAAAAAGGATGAATTAGCCAAGATCATCCACCTGAGCTATAAATAGTCTCCATCACTTCATAATGTGTAAATCCAACATATCATTAGATATTACTAAAGTAGGTGAAACGTGGGGATCTCGCCGCATGTCTAACTTACACAGACTTGACAGTAGGAGTAATTTTAAAGATCATCCCGAAACAACTGCTGAAATAACCAAGTAAGAGTCTTCATTTTGTGAAAATCTACCTTTCTAGCCGAAATAAATAAAAGTAATTATCTACTTCAGTCGTTGCTAAGGTAGTCTTGGAAGTCACTCTAGCAGTAGCCTTGTGATTTAAAATACACTACCAAATGCACAGAATGAGTCATTAGGAAACTGTCAATCCCAGGTGTACTGAAATCAGCTTATTTGATACCTTTCAATGATAAATTAACAACACATTTCTCATAATTAGTGACGAAGCAACTATCTCTTCTAGTTGTCAAGCTTATTCAAAGACAGATGTCATCATAACATAATGTCGTTCAAAAGGAATACTGGTGATTGATAATACAACAGTTATATTTTGGTTTTAAATGTGTCGACATGATGTTGATTTCAGTGACATAAACGCCACTCAAGAAACAAGTGACATAACCAATTACTTTCCTTTATTTCAGCTAAAAAAGCAAGTTTTCATAAAATGAAGACGTCTGATTGGTTATTTTAGTAGTCATTAGGGTGACACATAAAGCCCATCGTTGGTTTGTCTATCAATCTCTTGTAACCAACCCATTTTAACATTAACCCCAACCTGACGGGATCCGTGAGTATTTTCATCAATTAAAGATGGGATTTATGCGTTTCCGTATTATACCGGAAACATTAGTGACTCAAAGGATAAGTCTAACTAACAACCGTAGGTCCTAAATTTTGCATACACCTTCAAACATTACGTGTAAACTCTGAGCTCATAGGAAAAATGATTTTTCTAACCAAATCAATTTACATCAACGGACGATTAAATCACCTGATTCTATCCGTTGCCTACTGGTTTCATGAATATGCTTTATATCAGTAAAGGTTCTTGAAATTTCAATAGGATATCTTCTACAGACATCTAATCTTTTGTAATACATGTTCAAAACTTAAGCACTGTAGTAGAAGGTAATTCGTATTTCATTTGTTTGCCAGATATATAGGGCACAGTGATAGAGTATTATTTACTAGATAAGGCATCGAGCATAAATTATCATTACTCACAATCATATCAATGGAATCATACAACTCTTAACATCTGATTCTTATAGCTATGTCACCTCATATGATTTACTTTCATTTATTAGTAGCACGATTTTCTATATCTCTATCTCTGGTATAGGTGTTGCATTCTTCCTATTACATGTGTTCACTGGTTGTTGATTCGAGGAACAAAGATTCAGTGACCAATCTCTCCCTCTCTCCACATAATTATCATTGCACTCAATCACAGTGACTTTGTACCACACCGTCTATTGTATGCTTGTGTGTTAATCCATGCATTGTAATAACCAAGTCTTCTCTTCTAAATTATTCATCTTATTCGCATCTCTCATCATATACTCAGCCAAATTCCTATATTCCGCTAATCTGACACACCCCAATCGCCTAGTTCGACCAATGTACTTCACCTCACAGTCATTACATGCAATTTAATAGATTACATTATTTCGCTTACTTGCCTTTATCGGGATCGTCAAGCCAGCCGACAAAATGTGAGTTTGTAGGTTTAAATGTCACCCTGATGCCAGCTTTGTTGACGATCTTATGTGAAGTTTCTGATGTTCCTTCCTTATAAATGGTAACACAATAGAGGCTTTCAACTCCTTTCTATTCGTGTTATCGTTAGTATTCGTACTAGTGTTACTGTTATTTTTTCGTTTTTTATGTATTTGTATGAGTTTCTTGATAAACTGTAGAGGATAATTATTAATTGTTAGCGCTTCTTTTATTTGCTCCAGTTCTTTGTTTAAGTCCTTGCACCGACTGGTGAGTTTTCTGGCTCTATCATTTCAACAGCTAACGGTCTACCGTTACAGGAAACAGACACATTGTAACAGGTATCTAGATTTCAAGTCATCTCCTCCAATGTCAGTTAACGCAGGTTTATTCAAATTTCTAAGTAGCAGACCTAGAAAACGCACTAGCAACGAAGCTGGAATTAGGATGGCATTTAAGCCTACCTACAAACTTACTCACAGATAAGCTTTGTCGGCTGGCTTGACGATCCGGCAGAACCAACTAAGCGAAATAATGTGATCTATCATATTCCATGTAATGACTGTGAGTTCAAGTACATTGGTCAAACTAGCCGGTTGGGGTCTATTACGATAGCCTAACATAGAAAGTCAGCTAAGCATAGAATGACTGACCTGAATAAGATCAAAAATCTGGAAAAGACTCGGCTATTCCAACACAACCATACAATAGACGGGGTGGTACAAAGCCACTGTACTTAAATTCAATACAACTAGATGGAGATGGATGGGGATTGATTACTGAATCTTTGTTCATCGAATCAACACCCAGTCAACACATGTAATAGAAATGATGCAACACCTATACCAGAGATATGGAGAATTCTGCTACCCATAGAAACAAAGAATAAGAGGTGACAGAACCATGAAAAGCAAATGTCGAAAGTAGTGTGATTACATTGATATGATTATGATCAATGATAATTTATGCTTGAAACATCATTAAGTAAATAATACTGTATCACTATGTTACAAATCAAATAAAAAAGTCTAATATGGAACCTAATATTTTGACAATAATCAACTTTCAAAATTTGGATCGTTCAAAACAAAGTAATTTCATAATACAAACAGTATCTAGTAAAGATGGATAGTGGCTAGCAGTGGAATCCACGATGCATATTTCGTCTCATTTGTGACTCGTTGGCTGGATGTACCTCCCTTCCAGTGAGTGATGTTGTTCTCACCGGAATTCGGTCTGGGAAGCGATCGCTTCAAATGCTAGAGCGTTATCCACTACACTATCGAGCCACGATAGCTAGTTCTTGTACCACTATCCATCATTACTATATAGTTAGGAAAACACAGGGAATATCGAAGCATCCACACAGGAGCCCATTGCCAACACAGACTGATCAATTCGGTCCAATCAACGAAGGTGTAATACATGTAATAACACTAAAAATAGTATTTATTTCCAAAATGCATCAATCATGTGATCAAGTGGTATTTATCAAAAAATTTGGAAAAACAGAAGTTGGAATTCCGAAAACAACCGTAGTTTTTAAGAAAAAAACTGTATTGATTCATCTTGATTGTGATAATATTGCCGAAATGTTTTACAGAAGATTAAAGATAATCAGTGGTTAGAAATTTTCCTGTAGCTAAGTTTATTTCTGTTTACTGAACATGAATATGAGCAATGAATTATGCTTGAAACATCACCCAGTAAATAATACTATCACAATATTTCATATATCAAAATAAAAACAATTTAAATATGTTCATTCATCTAGTAAATGTTAACAAGTGCCCTTTTTATGCAACTTGCAAATAAGTATAACCTGTAGAAGCAGATACATTTGGAAGAATAGAAAAAGGAAACTATATGCATATCTTTCACTGCCAGACAGTTACACCATCTCTTGTTAAACAGAATTTAGTAACACTTCACTAACCTTCCATGGATTCACCAATAAGCTTTACGATTACCTTATGACTATTGAGCCATACAGAGTAGTGCAGACTAACCGGTTAGAGTCCATAGGACAAGAGAAACTAGTGGTTGGAGACTCTAGGTGATATGGAGCAGAATTGATGTCAGTGGCACAGATGTATAGACAAATTATCCTCACCTTAACCATCATACTTAATCTCATCATCTTCTTATTCTTCCTTCGTCTATTTTACTACTTTCTATTTCTACTTGCTTTGACTGATTTTTCTTTCCTTTTTCATCTTTTATTTTATTGCCTTGTTTGCTTAGTGTGCTGATATAAGGTGTGGTAACTTCGACCGTTGTGCAGTAATGCCTGGGTCTTATGTTAACCTTGATGTACTTCTCAAGAGATTTAAATAACCACTAATTTCAGGACAGATTCTTAAAATGCTACTATAGTTCACCTGAATTTCCTGTGTTGTCCAGTTTTTGAACGGTTTGTTATATACATTCACCTTAGGAAAACTGTAGTTACATGTTTCTTCAACTGGTTCTTCCTGTCTGCTTGAATTCAATGAACAGATATTTTGGATACCACATGAAAAAAATATTTCGCTCATTTCATATACCTTTTACTGACACTGGTAGATGATGTTTTAAACTAATGGTCAGAAATGAATTTCATCACCACCTTTCCTAGTCATCATCAATATCAACATAGGACCAGGTATTATTGCATAACAGTCCGAGTTGCCACACATCATATCAGTACATCAAGTAGAAAGGTAGTGAGGGGAAGGATGAAGATAAGAGAATACAGTCAAAAGAAATATAAAGTACGAGAAGAAAGAAAGGACAAAATGACAAAATGGTGAGATTCGATATAACGTTGTTAAGATGAGAATAATGTGTGGGGGGATACTTCTGTGCCACTGACATCGGTTCTGAGCCATATCATATAGAGTCTTACATCACTGGTTACTGTTGTCCCGCAGACCCCAACCACCTAGTCTGCATCGCCCCACATCGCTTAAACCAACAGTCAGAGACTTCATGCATTGGTATCATGTTTTAGTCTGACCATCTCGGGCCTTTTTCCAGCCAAGACCTACTTCGGTGACTGAGCATGTGTAATACGTGTCCCAACCAGCCATCTCAGTCGATGAAGATTCATAACCTCGTCAACTGACTTACCTCTATTCCCTCACTAAAACTCTATCCCTGACTTCTGCATTATTCACGTGGTGACACCACGGAATACAGCCTATATTACTAAGGCAACGGTGGTCAAACACCTGCAGCCAGCCTTCTCATATCTTCCACCTTCAATGGCCTTGTTTCACAGCCATACAGTAGAACAGAGCAGACTGCTGTACAGGTGCGGTACACGCGACCCTTAGTAGACAAACGGATATCTCGGTGGTGCCATAGGTGTCGTAAATTGGCAGAAGGCAATTGAGTCTTTTGTATCCGTGTAGAGATTTCATCGGCAACTAAACCACCAGGGTTGATCCTACTTCCCAGGTAAGTGAAGTGGTCAACACACTCAACCACTTGACTCTTTATTGTAAGCCTCGGTGGGGCACCGCTGAAGACCAATCCTGGAGCAGCGATTCGCATTTGGGTGGTGAGAACCTCATCCCAAGCATTCTCAAATTGCTACTCAGTGTTCAGAAGACTGCAACTTGTCAGTGTCTTCACTTAACACGACTATGTCATCTGCATATTCTAGGTCTAACCTTTTCTCGTAGTGACAACATAGCAATTTACTTTCTAAACACTGATTGATATGGATTGTTGTATACATGCACGTTGGTACTGGCAATTAGAGCTTCACTAAGAAATGAAGTCGACTACAATTAGTATGTCTATCCACTTTATAAGTGTTCTCTGGTAATTGGTATTTTAATCTTTAAAATATTAGGAAACAATGTATTTCGTATAGACTTATAGAACAAATTATAGTTTACAATACTTTATATAATACACTGGACCTTAGTTGAGTGCTCTAAATTCCAGGCAACAGTAAGATATCGACCCCACCATAGACACTTATTTAAACTAGTTAAATTTCTATTGAGAATATGCTTTCAGGATGAATGTGATTTGAAGCGAATAGGATTAGGAATTGAATAATATGCTTTTTTTAACATAAGTCTTCATACAATGACCTTTAAAAATGAGATAAAAATTATGTCCCTAGAGAATGATAAATATGTTTACTAAAACTAGCAGTAAGATTTTAATTGGATAATAAGCTATTTCTATGTTATGCTTACATGACTATCCTTAGGTTTGACAAATTTTAATTCAATCCACTGAATGCTCACATACAATATCATGAAACATACTTCTTACTGAGTGAATGCCTATTACTGTAGTGAGTGCTACTGATAAGAATGGATATAAGTAGTATATATAAATTGAGAGGTCGATATTCTTGACTGAGCATTCTGTCTCGTTTTTTCTTTCTTTCGTTTAATATTAAAATACAAATATATAAAACATATTTTATTTGAAAAATTAAAAAGCTTCAACTTACCTGTAACAAACCAGCTAAAATACAAACAGTTACGACTACCCTAAGACGGAAATCATCTAGTTGACTTTCATTGAAAACTTGATATTTTTCTAAAGAACGATTATCCACATCCAATCTTGATATAAGTTTATCAACAGGATCAGCTGTTAACAGTGAAACTACTGAAAAGGTACCTGGAAAGTAATAACATTATGTTACACTGTGCATAATTATGTTTATGTACACATTAAAATTCACATGAGAATAATTCTTAACAGAGAATGAAAAAGCTTTTTCCCCTGTGTTATATATACCTTAGAACAAAAATTCCTAACATTATTGCTGGTATCTTTCCAGTTATTTTTCACCATTGCTTAAGTGAAGTTCAGCCGGAACGACTAGGAAAAAAATGATTGATGTAGGTATAATAAAAATTAGACAACTATACAGAATTCCCCCATTATGGATAGATGAGCTCACCAGTTATACACATTTAATGTCTACTCTCAGGACACCATATTATTTACTTGATGAGGCATCGAGCATAAATTATCATTGCTCACAATCATATCAATGGAATCATACAACTCTTAACATCTGATTCTTATAGCTATGTCACCTCATATGATTTACTTTCATTCATTAGTAGCACGATTTTCTACATATCCGGTATAGGTGTTCCATCATTCCTATTACATGTGTTCACTGGTTGTTGATTCGAGGAACAAAGATTCAGTGACCAATCTCTACCTCTCTCCACATAATTATCATTGCACTCAATCACACTGGCTTTGTACCACACCGTCTATTGTATGCTTGTGTGTTAATCCATGCATTGCAATAGCCAAGTCTTCTCTTCTAAATTATTCATCTTATTCGCATCTCTCATCATATACTCAGCCAAATTCCTATATTCCGCTAATCTAACACACCACAATCGCCTAGTTCGACCAATGTACTTCACCTCACAGTCATTACATGCAATTTAATAGATTACATTATTTCGCTTACTTGCCTTTATCGGATCGTCAAGCCAGCCGACAAAGTGTGAGTTTGTAGATTTAAATGTCACCCTGATACCAGCTTTGTTGACGATCTTATGTGAAGTTTCTGATGTTCCTTCCTTATAAATGGTAACACAATAGAGGCGCTTTCAACTCTTTTCTATTCGTGTTGTCGTTAGTATTCGTACTAGTGTTACTGTTATTTCTTCGTTTTTTATGTGTTTGTATGAGTTTCTTGATAAACTGTAGAGGATAATTATTAATTGTTAGCGCTTTTTTTATGTGAGTTTTCCAGCTTCATCACTTAAACATTTGACCAAGCCTGCCTTAACAACAGACATTGAATGGGATGACTTGAAGTCTAGATACCTGTTGGAATGTATCAGTTTTCTTTACACGGTAGTATCCATACCAACGTCTGTCCTTCGTTTTATCTTGGAATCCAACATAAGTAATTCTCCTTGTTCATTTTCTACCTCATACGTGAATTGGATTGCACCTACTACTGCGTTTATATGTGTGAAGAAATTGTCAATATGTTCCAAATTCAACATATGAAATGTGTCATACACATATAGCCACCATATTTTTGGTGCAGGACTAAATGTTTGTAAAGCTATGTTTCTCCAAATATCCATAAACATATCTACTACAATTGAGGATATTGACTATCCTATTGCTACTCCTTCTGTTTGTCTGTATATTTTGTCCTGTCAGTGCAAGGACTTAAACAAAGAACTGGAGCAAATAAAAGAGGCGCTAACAACTAATAATTATCCTCTACAATTTATCGAGAAACTCACACAAACACATAAAAAACGAAGAAATAACAGTAACACTAGTACGAATACTAACGACAACATGAATAGAAAGGAGTTGAAAGCGCCTCTATTGTGTTACCATTTATATGGAAGGAACATCAGAAACTTCACATAAGATCGTCAACAAAACTGGCATCAGGGTGACATTTAAACCTACAAACTCACACTTTGTCGGCTGGCTTGACGATCCCGATAAAGGCAAGTAAGCGAAATAATGTAATCTATTAAACTGCATGTAATGACTGTGAGGTGAAGTACATTGGTCGAACTAGGCGATTGTGGTGTGTTAGACTAGCGGAATATAGGAATTTGGCTGAGTATATGATGAGAGATGCGAATAAGATGAATAATTTAGAAGAGAAGACTTGGCTATTACAATGCATGGATTAACACACAAGCATACAATAGACGGTGTGGTACAAAGTCACTGTGATTGAGTGCAATGATAATTATGTGGAGAGAGGTAGAGATTGGTCACTGAATCTTTGTTCATCGAATCAACAACCAGTGAACACATGTAATAGGAAGAATGCAACACCTACACCAGAGATGTAGAAAATCGTGCTACTAATAAATGAAAGTAAATCATATGAGGTGACATAGCTATAAGAATCAGATGTTAAGAGTTGTATGATTCCATTGATATGATTGTAAGTAATGATAATTTATGCTCGATGCCTCATCAAGTAAATAGTAGTGTATCACTGTGTGTTATCAATCAAATAAACAAATGCAATGTGGAATAAAATTCTACCACAGTGCTTAAGTTTTACACTTATACTCTCAGGATACTTATGTATGATAAAATCATCCTATGAACACAGTTAGAGGCGTTTGAAAATCGAAGTCCTCTCAGCAGATAAGTACACATTCATGTAGTAGGCAGTGAGCAACAATTGACTACCGAGATCATGATATTAAGAGCGGGTTTGGTAACGATGACCAATCGGTTGAAAATGAAGTGCTTAGAACAATGAACCACAGCAGTAAATATACAATTTTATATAGGTAATTTATGAAATCAATCAGTTATAATTGAAATTTTTAGAAAATTGGAAATAAATTCTTACAAAATCTCGATAAACGTATCACTGTAATGTATCAATCAAAGTTTACTGAGAGCAACCTAAAAATTAAAAAATAAGTTGACTAAAATACTTAGGAGACGTGTTGCTCAACATCTGCCTTTACGACTATGGAAGAGACAGATAAGGACAATGCTTTCACGATTATTCACCTGCATACCATCTCATCTTTCGAAAGGTATTCAAACTCATCTTTTACACAGCAGAAGTTGAGGGAATTCGAGCTAATAATCCTAGTCTTTGTATCCAGAAGAAATTTGTACATCCTTTATCTCTCCCCTGGCCAGGGAATACCTAGTCAATAAGATCATCATTAAAAAATCTTCCTACCCCCTTCCTTATTGTTCAGTCATTTCATATACTTACTGTATATGTCTAGACTTTGTTTATCCACTTACGTCGTCCTTCAGTATTACGTAACTTTAATTCTCCCAAGGTTTTGGTCCATCTTTATTATCGGAGTGTCTACATTTTCATGCTGTTTTCTTGGTTGTTATCATCATTATCATGCATACTGTAAGTGGTTTAGTCAACGTTATCACTTTTATCATCCTTATTAATTGTATGATTATCACCATCGTTATTCTTAAAACATTTATCACATCAAACGACAAATCTACATGATTGGTTTAATTTTTATGTATATTAAGCTATTTGTATTCGAGAAAAGCCTGAAGAGGATCTAACTGAAAACAGTATTGTTAGCTTATATGTTTTGTTCAAATAAGTTGGCATCGTTCCTCATTTCAAAAATATCCTGATATATAACTAAAAGGGCGCTGGCTGAGGATAATTTAAGCATTTTAAGAAGTGACTACGGCTGTATCCTGACTATTAGTGTAATATTTTAACAAACTTCGGACTAGCAAACAAACAATAAAGCTTATGCATATATATATATATATATATATATATATATATATATATATATATATATATATATATATATATATATATATCGTAATGTGCATTCATTAATTTACTTGGTTGTGGCTAGCAGAGGAATCCAGGACGCATATTTCGTCCTATTCGGGATTCGTCAGCTGGATGTACTTACACTCCAGTGAGTGACGTTGTTCCCACTGAGACTCTAATCTCGTACCCATCGCTTCAAACGCCAAGACCTTACCCATTGGGTCACGGAAGCAAGATAGTCACCTTTTGTACAATGGGTATTAGTTATTGCTATTTGTTGATATACTTGTCATTCTCCGTTGTTTTACTGAAACGAACTATCCGACCTCTATTGGCATATGGGCTCCTACGTGGATACCTCAATATTACTCGAATGTTAATTATAATAATTTACCAATACCCGTTGTACAAGAGGTGGCTTATCTTGCCTCCATGACCTAGTGGATAAAGCCTTGGCGTTTGAAGCGATGTGTACGAGGTTCGAGTTTCAAGGGGAACAACGTCACTCACTGGAGTGTAAGTACATCCAGCTAACGAGTCCAAAATAGGACAAAACGCACGTCTTGGATTCATGTTCTAGCTGCAACCAAGTAAATAACCATAATTAACATTCAGGCAATATTGAGGTATCCGTATAGGAGCCCATGTGCCAATTGAGGTCGAACAATTCGATTCAGTAAAACAACGGAGAATCACAAGCATATCAATAAATCCATTCATGAACATTGTTTGCCCACAGTGTGTTATTCTGCACTGCGATAGAATCTAACCAAAAGTGCACCACCTTCCTATTTCTCATATTCACGTAAACAAGACTATCGGGTAACCGAATTCATACTGTACACAGCAAGTACTTAAGAAAATGTATTCATGGAATAATTCATATAGTAAAGAGTCAACATGTTCACGGTGACACACATGATAAAGGAAAATAGACTTACCTATTGATACGTGACGCGAAGTACCAAAGAAGAAGTAAACTAGGGCAGGGAAAAATGAAGTATACAACCCATTTACAGGTTTGACACCAGCCAAAAGTCCATACGCCATCCCTAATGTTTAAAGAAATCAGGATAAAACTAAAATCCCTCAAAGAAACCAACCTTGTGGTATATGAACTATAGACATTGTCAGACCAGCAACTATATCTGATAAGAACGACTGAAAGGTGTAAAATGAAGACAAAACCGAGTAGAATGGGAAGATGAATGAAAATATACTGAAAAGTTTTAAAAGTGTAAAACTTTTCAGTATTCTGAAGATAGAAAATTGTTTTCGTACATCTTCAGATCGAGGATACTGTTCTGAAAACTTGTCCACACTGTAGACTTGACGTGTTACTGAATATGTTGAATGAACGAAACAATCATCAATGATGTCATTATCTTTTGGCATCTAAAAAGTTTATCAATTATATATTCATATTACTCATTGAAAAAAATATGCGCATAACACAAAATTTTCAGTAGACTACTTTACTGATTCATCATTATCAACATAGGACCAGGCATTACTGCGTAACGGTCCGAGTTGCCACACCTCATATCAGCACATCAAGTAAAGAGGTAGTGAGGCGAAGGATGAAGATAAGTGAATGCAGTCAAAAGAAATATAAAGTACGAGAAGAAAGGAAAGAGGAGTGACAAAATGGTGAGATTCGGTATAGCGTTGTTAAGGTGAGGATAATGTGTGTATACATCTGTGCCACTGACTTCGGTTCTGAGCCATATCACCTAGGGTCTCCAACCACTGGTTCCTCTTGTCCCGTGGACACCAACCGACAAGTCTGCATCGTCCTACATGGCTTAAACCAACAGTCAGAGACTTCATGTATTGGTGCCATGTTTTAGTCTGGCCACCTCGGGCCTTTTTCTAGCCTGGACCCACCTCAGCCAACATTGTGTGATGAGGCAATCGGTGACTAGGCATACGTAGTACGTAGTACTACTTTAGTGAACAGAATATTGTTAATAGTAGACAAGATATCTTCACCAGTTTTGCTTAAAAACATCAAAAAACTTCTGACGAGAAAGTTTTGACAAAAATTCCCTTAGAAACATATTGCACAAGTTACAAAAGAGGAATTTTTGTAGGTTTGAAATTACTGTCTTTTATCAGTATCCCAGATTAAATATATATCCATGTAAATTGTTATCCATTAAGTGATGTTCAAGTTGCGTAATAAAAACAGACAATAAGCTATGACATATAGTAGTATATAATAGTAAGTTTAACTACTAGTGTACTATAATGGTTCAGAAAGGAAAATAGTTTCGATGAAGTTTATTTCTATGACGATGAAGATTTTTTTTTATTCATTGCGTCAGATATTTATAACTTCTATAGTATAATGATAAATAAACACTCAGGGCAGCTTATATTATTTATTGGATACTAAATACTTATACTCAACAGCTATGAATACGTTTAAAGTATGATGTAACGAAGTAATATATGTGTTAACTTGCTTATTGATAGCATTACATAAAGCTTAAGCATTGTTAACTTAAAAATGCTTCAACCATCATACCATAACTTTAAAACCATTTCATATGTTTAGTTTTAAACAGCTGGATACTTTCCTTGTCTTTAGCATACTGATACATAAAGTTGTAATGCTTAGTGAGTTGTTTTACTTACAACTAATCAACTTTCGATATACCACTTGTTGCGTATTATAAATACGGTTTAAGAGAGCTATCCGATAAACCATACCATAAGTGATTTTGACACTTTTCAAACAGAAATCCATTACAAACTG
Organism: Heterobilharzia americana; assembly: GCA_944470555.2. NCBI lineage: Eukaryota > Metazoa > Platyhelminthes > Trematoda > Strigeidida > Schistosomatidae > Heterobilharzia > Heterobilharzia americana. The sequence continues at coordinate 27,998,311 of OX104129.1, read as the reverse complement.
GAAACTAGAGGCATACCTTTAGGTTACTTAGCGAGTGTAACTGTTTGCCATGTTCCAAACTTTATCGATAACAGAATGACAATAACACTCGATATATCTCACTCTTACTTAAAACAATGTATGTGCGAAAACTGTTCATTCCATTTGGGAAGTGTACATGCAATGGCTTAAGGTTTTTCCCAGAAATATGTTGTATCAACTATCCATTCCATTTCAAAAAAGATGAGTTGTTCAAAGTCACAAAGCGATACGAGGTGTTCTGTGTTATTGATCAAAACAGGCATGGAGATACTGTCAGTATCTATGGTTTGAAACCAGCTTACCTGAGAAAATCCCATTATAAGCAATACCGTTTCCAGTCATAATGGTCAACCTATAAATTACTCTCAGTATTTAACATCCTGACATTCTATTAAAGGATTTGGACCAGTAGCTATTACCCGCTACGAGAAAAACACGTTTACATAAAACCGCCAGATATCCAGAACATTTCCTAACTTACTTGAATGATTAGTGTACATGAGAATGTGTCATCTATTAGCTTCCTCTTGATGGTACTATTTTTACTGACAACACAAAATCTTTTATATTTTATATCCATTTGGGATTACTTTTTCGTAAACGCAGTGTTCTTCTTTCTGAATCGATGTCAAGTTTTTCTATAAACATCTTTCTCTCTGTAGTTGTGAGCGCTTTTGAAAAGACGAGTGGTTTTTCACGTTCAGCTGAATTTTTGGCATTTTTGTGTTTACACATCAAAGTTGTTGTATTTTCGCTCTAATTGAAATATTTTTGAATTAAAGTGAAACAGTAAATTTTATGGATGAATTTCTACAGTGCCACGTGGTGAACCTAAGTGCCATGCCAGTTCTCAGTAGCCTCTGGTAAGCAGTGTACCGAATGTTGGAGTTGGTTCCACGACAACTGCACAAGCCTCACACCCTCAGCATATAAGAGGTACAGTAACGCAAGGAGTGTCTGGCTTTGCATGTTGTTCTGCTCGGATATTCGCACTTCTAAATACGATAAAGAAGAAACTAGCGTCCAAAGGGGAAGTCGATAACTGTGATAGTGATAACGATACAACATCCTGTGATACACAGATTGCTGTGTGAAATTTTAGGAACGTCCCACGACAAGCTGTAAATCAACAGCGTAGACTACCTACCAGGTTTGCTGACAATAACTTAGAAAAAAGTACGCAAAGTAGGGTGAAGCGAGTATCTTTAGGTTCTCACATCCTCAGCCTGAGAACTACCGACCATAAGAATAGGTCTGCTTCCGATGAAAAAGACAGGAGTGAAGCACTCGCAGTGCCAACCACGTAACCATGCAGGCAGCAGATCATACCCAGTTCGGCGACCCAATCAGTGGATACAACTACACAGAATGGGATGCAAGTCGGTTATGAGGCTGTCAGTGTCAAGGCTACCAGACTAGGCTTTAGTAAGCCATACATACCCAACTCTGAGAAACGGAAAGTAATCAAGTTTAAACGGTATGCCAAGAAGCCAGTAACGGTCATCGAACCAACTGCCATCACTCCACGAAGCAAAGATAAAGTAGAGATCCTTGATAGGTCTGTAATCTTCCATAGAGTGGATGGTAGAGACCCAGAACCACGTAAATGTTTCGAACATGACCTTGGCAGGGTACAAAGTTTGATGAAGCAGCTTTTACCAGAAAACATACTAGGAGTCACCCTACTCAGGATATTTAGAGTAGGCAAAAAGGAGATAGTCCCCACTGAAAACAACTTTCGGCTATTTCAAGTCATGTTCAGGTCAAGAGATGAGAACGACCGGATTCTAAAGAACACTCATAGACTTCAAAGATTTGGAGTGTTCGCGCATAAGGATTTGGCTCTTGCTTGAGTCAAAAAAGGGAGGCAGAAGCAGAACTTAAATCCAGATTAGCAGCAGGACAGTAAGATCTAAAGGTAGTAGGCTTTCATGTAGTGAAGTTTTGGCAAAAAATGAAGCCGAAACCTCTATGGATAGGACGAAACTCATCTAAATAGTTTCACTGTCCGGTATACAAATGCACGTAGTATCTTAAAAAAGTGGACTGAGCTCAGTAATGTGATAAGCATAGAAAGTACTGGCATCATCGCTATCGCAGAAACTTGGTTCTCTTCTTGGATTAGTGACTATGAAACAGATTTCAGAGGATTCGTTCCTTTTAGAAGTTATAGGTCAGCACGCGAAGGCGGTGACGTCATCTTTTACGTTAAAAATACCTTGACTGTACAAGCCATAGAAACGGTTGCACATGGAAGTAGAACATGTGGAATGCTGCGCTTCTTACTAAAATGCAAGGAACAAGATGTTAACGTAATCGTAGTACGTTGAAGCCCTGAATGTGAAGCAGCAGACTTCTTCCTGAATAAGCTGACCATCTGGACAGATAACTTTCGATGCATAGTTGTAGGAGACTTCAACACATCATCAGTTGACTGAGATAGACCAACAACAGAAGCATCACGTAGCTCATTTGACCACAGGTTAGTGGGAACATCAATTTCCTTGGCCTCTGTGCAGTACATTAGGGCAGCAATCAGATATGACCATCAGCATGCCCTATCGGTTCTAGACTTAGTATTTTCACACACAGATGATGTATGCCTCATCCGACACCTTGCATCCGTTGATAAAAGTGGTCACGCTATGATCGTCTTCAGATTCACGGCAGCCGTTTTGCACAAGGCCAATGATCCAGTTAGATCCCATGTATGGAGAGCGAATATGGAAACTATTAAGTTGACAGCCTCTTCGGAGGACCGGACAGTCAGTCCAGAAGCTTCAGTTGAAGCTTTATGGTGCTCCTTCAAACAGTTATATGCACAAGTGACTCAACCGTTCATTCTGTGGAACGTTCCGAGAGGACGCAAACATTGTGCTCCGTGGGAAAACCACGGAAACCGAATCTTGCTACGACGTAAGAAAAAGTGTTGGAGTCTTGCCACCCCGTCCGGTACTCCTGAGGTGTTGAAGCATTACAAAGAAGCCCGGAAGAAATACATCGCTGATATCCACCGGTCTCGAATATACCTTAAAACACGTTTTGCCCAGGCTGCACTGCGACATACAAAGGTTATTTTCCCATTTGAACTATAGAAATAAGATGTATCGTGGTATCCCCGCCGTAATCAAAGGGACAGAAACTGACTGTTTGATTGAAGACGATAGGGAAAAAGCAGAAGCCATGGCTGGATACTTTGCTGAGGTCTTCACACAGGAATCTTCTGTGGACATTTATTCAACAGCAGAAGCACTGATATCCACAGAATAAAATCTGTAGATGTGGATCGTAATGAAGCATTTAGGACACTAGGTACTCTCAATGTAGGAAAATCAACGGAACCGGACAAGCCACACTTAAGGCTCCTCAGACAGCTTGCACTCCATGTAGCCGGCCCATCGACTGCTGTATTAAGACTGTCCTTCAGTGAAGGCACACTCCCCTATGACTGGAATAATGTCAGTCATACCTACCTACAAGGCAGGTCCTAGGCAGCTCCCATCAAATTACAAACCGATAAGTTTGACTAGTACTGTAGTGAAAACTCTAGAAAGAGTAATCAAGAAAGCCATCACAGTTCAACTAGAGAGCAACACTTTACTGTCTCGTTCACAGCACAGTTTTCGTAGAAATGTCTCTTGCTTGACGAACCCCTTACAGTCGTAGAAAGTTGGGTTAAATCTAAAGGTTAAAGAATACTTGTAGATGTCATTTTCATTGACTTTAGTAAGGCGTTCGACAAAGTACCCCATCCCAGGTTGCTCGGGAAACTGGAAAGGTTTGGAATCACGGAGAGTCTGCCTGCATAGATAAGAGAATTCTTTGTCGGTAGGAGACAAAGAGTAAGGGTCAATTCTCAACTCTCTTCCTGAAGGTCGGTAGACAGTGAAGTGCCAAAAAGCACAGTCCTTGGCCCCCTGGTATTTCTCCTACACAAAAATGAGCTGCTAAATATCACGAAATCCCCTACAGTTCTCTACGCTTATGATGTAAAAATCTGGCGGGGAATCAGGAATGACGAGGATACATAAGCATTTAAGGCAGACCTAAACAGCTTGTTTACCTGGTAAGAGAAGTGGCTGGTGCTTATCAACGCATGTAAATGTGTGAGCATGCACTTGGATTACACACATGACAACATATACGATATTGATGAGACTCTTCCACCCTCAGTACTGACCCAAAATGACTCAGGAGTCACAGTGAGTTATGACTTGAAACCACGGCTCACTGTCGATTGGTAGCAGCTCGGAGTTTTTGGACACTTTGGGCATTACGCAGAACGTCTACGAAAATAAGCAGTGATATGTTCACCATCTTATACATATTCTTAGTTAGGTCTGAATTAGAAAAGTGTACATACGCGGCAAATCCTTGTCTGAAAGGTGACGCAGAATTTCTACAGAGTTCAGAGGGCAGCCACTCGTATGATCTCTACGAAAGCTGGCCTCACCTATGAAGACCGACTTAAGAAGCTGCACCTTTTCACTTTGTTCTATCGCAGACACAGGGGAGATCTAACTATGCTATACAGGATTCTAAGAAATAACTTTAGACGTGATCTATCTTCACTTTTCCTTCGCACTAGGTCAAGACACCTCAGAGAATATAGCAGGAGATCAAGAAAGGAAAGAACGGACATGGTCTACGAAGAGTACTGGTTCTAGCACCAAGTAATCAACTCCAGGGACCGACTACCTGAAGAAGTGGTGTCTACATTACCGATTGGTTCGTTCAAAAAGGGATTGGACAAGCCCAGAAATCTACCGGAAAAGGATCAGTATAATCTCACAGCTTTCTATCCCCAAGAAAATGTGTATCTGTACACATTGTTGCCATTTTTATTTCGGTCAAATTTAATCAAGATGCTATAAATTCCGGTTTTTATTCCAGCTGTCACCAGCACTGAACTTAAACTCAACGAAACGCGAGGATCGCGGTCAACTTTTCACTCGATTGAGCGTTATCGTTTGTAATGGCACTTTATAGTAATCGATAATCAGGGTTCAATCTACTCAGTTATCATTTAGGCTATTACTATCCCAGGGTTGTTATGAACTCATTGAAGAGTAACCTGTAGTGTGAGTTGACTCTTTGATACCAATAGCTTTCGATACAACGAAATTTACTATCACTGTTGACCTATGAGGTCTGATCGAACTTGTTAGGCTGAAGGTATATGTTCGTGCATCCACGCAACTAGGGCTTTTTATATCACATCGTATTGCTCCATAACAATCGCCTAGTCATCCATCTCAAGCATCTCAGTATAATGGCATAGTGCAATAAATACGCGATTCCTACCTAACTGATGAACTATTTTGTTTCTTAGCCTCACATTCGTGGGTGTTCGACAAACACAAACCATTATTGGTCAGTTTTGGGTCTATACACATTGCATGTGACAACTTATAAAACATCACTAAATTACTATTTTCATCTTCTTTGGAGTATTTCTGACGGCTTGTTTGCTACCTTGAATTTCTCACCAAACATTTTTCCTACCAATTATATCATTCCCAACTGAACTGGCTCAAGTTTAATAGAAAATTCCTACGAGTCAATTAAGAAAAGCCGAAGTACACTTTTCTCTGCCCTTCATACACTCGCACACACTACAGTTTGCACAAAGAGCTGGTATCACTAACTAACAAATAGGACTTCTTATGATTAATTACAATAAACTGTACACCTTTACTGAGTCACTTCACGAGCAATATTTCTGACATAAGCACTTACGTGAAAGCTTTGATACCTTGAAGTTGATCACAACTAATTAACATGGAGTTGTAATTAGCTGAATATGAAGACGGTAAAATAACCGCTAGTACTGACTATCATGAATGGAAAATTTGTCCTTGGAGCGAAACCTTCTGGAGTTTGAATAGGGGTATTTCGAAGTAAGTTACTAAGGCAAAAAGTTCTGATTTGAGAACAGGTCCGAAATAACACCGAGTTTTTCGGTTCATTGCGAATGTTTACGTACATGATGAATAGATGTCAGCAAAATATCAAGCAACGTAAATGATGCGATGCTAGGAACCAAACTGGCACAGACCCACTGAAGTTAACTCAGCACTCACTTAGACCATTTTGAAGAAGTTTTAGGAAAAAAAAGATAAAATTTGGAGAATGTTGACAGAGGTTTGATGCAATATGTCTAATTCTAAGTACTCCCAGAAAATTTCGGGAAATCATGCATAATAATGATGGATAGTGGCTAGCAGTGGAGTCCAGGATCCGCATTTTGTCCTATTTGCGACGTAAACACAAAAATATCACATTACTGTTTCCTATAATGAGCGAAAAGCACTGTAAACATGACCTAAAATGGATGTTGGATAAAACTCATTTCCCATGAAATATTCGCACTGACTGTCCCACCCACAGTCCTGCTTCACAAAATCATGTCAGCTGGTACAAGTGGACCCCTACTCTCTTGGTTCAAGGAGTACCTGGAAGGGGGCAGTTCTGCACCAAAGTAAACAAAATAAGGTCGGAGTGGAGACCATGGATATCAGGAGTATCCCAAGGAGCAATCCTAGAACTACTTCTGTTCCTCCTGTTTGTCAATGATCTACCAGACAAAATATCCTCATCCATCCTCCTCTTCACTGATGACATTAAAATTTGGAGGGTATTAAACGAAGAAGTGGACTGTACAGCACTACAAAAGGACTTGCAGCAACTCGAATTCTGGTCGTCGAAAAATGGCTTGAGCTTCAACCTGGAAAAGTGCAAGGTAATGCACAACAGTAGATATGAAGCAAATACAACCGACTTCCAGTACATTATGAGCAGCCATGTTATCATCAGTGTCCATGGAGAAAGATTTGGAACTCAGCTTCTCCGATACCTTGAAAACTAGCTCCAATTACAAAGATATGACAACCAGAGCGAACGTCATTTTGCACTTCCTGCATAGACAGCTTGGCGCCCTCAGCCCCGAACTCCTCCTCATCGTTTTCAAGTCCTACGTGCGGCCGCACCTAGAGGTCTTCAATACGGTAGCCCCCCAACACTCAAGAGATACTCTAGTCTCCTTGAAAAATACAAAGAACTGCAACAAAATCAGTTGCGGGGCTAAGGGGAAAGACATATCCGGAAAGACTTAAACACCGAAACCTATTCACCTTGGGTTATCATAGGAAAAGGGGCGACCTTGTTATGGCCCACAAGATCACCTATCAGGTAAACCACGCAAACAAATCAACCTTGCCTGTGACACAGTGGTCTTCATAGGGAAACCTCATTAAGATAGCACAGCAGAGAGCCAATACCATGCTACGGTCCAATTTTTTCTCCCTGAGATTATGCGCTTTATGGAACACCCTATCGCGACATGTAGTCACAGGCCCTCAGTTTACTCATTCAAGAGACGGTTAGACAGTTATGTCACCTCACATGGTACTCAGGGAGTCATCAACCTCACTAGCCCACCATCACCTTCTACCTACCACTCACTATCTCGCTCCTTAATACACCCAAATTACCTAATACTTTTCTAGGAAATAGACCTACGCTATCTACTTTTACCTTTTGGCCAACTCCCACATATTTTTCTCTCTCTTCTCCACCCCTTCCTCTTTTCTTTTATCTCTTTCTTTTTATCCTCTCTTTTTTCCTCATTCTTTGCCACTGCCTTACTATTTTCCTCCATACACCTACACAGATAGTAGTGGAGACGGTCCCCTGACCTTCCCGGAAAGCCGTAGCTCCCCAATCACTCTACAAATTACAACTTACTAACCCACATAAAACAGCCTCACTGAAGCTGAAAGCAAGAAAGCGGAGGGGATTTCCTCGCCTACTGCAGAAATGAACCAAACAACTCGAGCCAAGCCTTAAGAACTAAACGCAAGAGATCAAAAACTATCAGTTTTCTACGCTCGCCCTATCAATACTGTATATTGGATTACACTTCAGCTCGGGTACAAGCTGCAGACTTCGAAAATTCTATGCAGCGATTATAGTTTCCCAAGCTTTTGGAATCCAGTGGTGGCTGTTTATGCTCCATGCTCACACACTTTTCTGTTAGCCGAATATTCAAAGACTCAAACTTATAAATGGATAAGCACTTCCGGAATATTTGAATAAATGACACAATGTCAGAGTAATCATGTTGAAGATTTGGATGGCTTTTTAAAATATCTGACCATGAAACATTTTTACAAATCACAAGTTCTCACACAAACTATAAAACGTACAGTAACGACCTCTGGTGAAAACTATTTCATTTACCGCTACGCTAAGAAGATATTCTTAGTAAGGATAAACAAAGTCTCACATAAGATTGAGTATGAAAATCTGATAACTTTAGAGCACTTAAGTCTACTTCTTGAGGAAACTTCTGGTTTTGCGGCTTCGCTTCTGCAGTAAGTAAGGAAGTCTTCCATGCCTTCCAACTTTCAGATCTGGTGAAATTATTGTTGTCGCTTTGTATGTTCTCCAATATCTTTTTACGACCTAGTGTAAACCAACTGATTTCTTATCTGATCCAGGTCTTTGGTGGATCCCGATGTAGTAGGTCTATTTACTCGAGTGCCGTAGCTTTGGTTAGCCCTACGGGCAGTTGGGTGTTTGTTAATTTGTAGGCAGTGTGTTGTTTTTTTCTTCCTAGGACAGTGGTGTAGGTGGGTTCCTCAAGTGTCATACCAGCAAACAATAGGTAGAACCGGTCTTAAGAAAGAGGTGGAAAATATGATCAGAGAAATCAAGGGAGAGAAAGAGCAAAGAAAAATAAACAATAGAAAAGAAAGAAAAAGACAATTAGGGATGAGAAAATGGTAGGAAGAAGGAACATTGGTAGATTCATGGGAAAGAGGTGGTAGGCAGAGCCTTTATTAAAGTATGAGAACGCACAGCCAGTAGGAAGAGGGGTAAATAGCATCATAGGACGGCTTATGGGAACAGAGATAGTAATTCCCTTGGTAAGAGGGGAGAGGATGTCCATAGGGAAGTATAAGGTTGAGCCAAGTTCACAGCGATAGTAGTGTTACAAGGTATCCGATAATGGGTCAGTCGTACCGAGTTAGTAGGTCACATCAGCCTAGTCCATATCCCAGCTGGATGGGTGCAAACCGTGCGTCGCTGCGTAACTGTTCAGCCTCTTCTTGAAGCTGCCAACAGATGAAGCAGTAGCAATCTCTGTAGGCAGTGCGTTCCAGCGGCCATAAACTCGCAGAGAGAAGAAGCATGACTGTACATGGGTTTCTGCCCTCTGGTGGGCGGTTCTCGTTGGGTTACCACGAGGATCGCCACAGTAGCCGTTTGGTAGGGTTCTACTGTTCGGATGACCTGGGTTATTTAGTGTTTTGTAAGCCGTTATCAAGCCACCATTCCGTCTACGGTAGCCTAGAAAGTAGAGTCCTAGGTATTTCAGCCTGTCTTGATCTGGTATTCGCCTCATTCACACGACACTGTAGCTCGTCTTTGAACTTCCTCTAGGAGGTTCATGTCTCTTTTCAGATATGGTGTTGCAGTGACGTTATGGACCTCTAAGTGAGGCCGTGCGTTGGTCTCATACAGCTTCAAAGATAGTTCTGGGGTCAGGGCACCTAGTTGTCTGAGCATGAAGTGCAGTACTATGTAAGTTACAGAGGCACCTGCTGGATAATTGGAGCCAGTGGATGGTTCGTCGGTCAGTATTAGTCCCAGGTCTTTCTCCGTGGTGGTGTGGGAAAGTTATGTTCCACAGAGAGAAATGGGTACCTTCTGAGAGTCTGGGTGCGGAAAAATATGGACTGGCACTTATCCGGATTAAATGCTGGTCCATTAATATCCACCCACGCTGCCTGTAATCTTAGGTCACTTTGCAGTGTAACTGATTCTATTTCCGACGTCACGTCTCTCCTTAACTTAACATCATCAGCATAAAGTAGAGTTGGGGAGCTGAGATTCGGTGAGGGGTGATTCACAAAAGAAGAAATGGCAGCGGACCTAGAATCGCTCCTTGTGATACACCAGTTGACGATGTATTCCATATCAAGTAACCCTGTTGGCTTTTGTGCAGAATTGTCTGCCGTCTAAATAGCCCTGTAACCAGGAGAGCACTTGACTCACGGCTGGCACCCTTGATATACCATGAATAAGAATGGTGTGTGGGACTGGGTCGAAGGCCTTAGCAAAATCCAGGAAAATAACGTGGACAGGAATTTGGAGGTTCCAGCATGCCGTCCATTCATCGTTGGCCACCAGAATGTTCTAGGCATAGGACCTTACCTTTCTGAAACAATGTTGAGCACCGCTCGGTGCTCCCCTCTTTTCTAATTACTTCATGATATGGTCATCTACCAGGCTCTCCAGCACTTTCGACACCTCCGGTAGAAGGGCCATGGGTCGACAGCATTTTGGGTTCCACCTGTCTCCTTCTTTGAAGATTGAGGACATAATAGCACGTTTCCACCATAGTGGGGGCGTGTGATTGTCTTAGGAGTTTTGAAACAGATCATGCAGTGGATCCCGCGAAGCACCTGCACGTTGTTTCAACATAGTCGGCCAGGTGTCATCGCACCCTGGCGATTTCCCCATGCGAAGCTTTGAAGGCTTTTCAAGAACCATAGCAGGGGTTACCTTTATTCCAGGCAACTCCACTGCATTTGGCGGTGCTGGTCGGTAAGTTGGCAGTTTTGGTTAGATGGAGACATGTTCAGTTGCTTGTCGAGGGTGGTGCTAGGTGCTTTGGCCATCCCAGTCCGGAGAGGTTCTCTCCGTTCAGGCTTTTCAGGACGCAGGCCCTGTGGCTGGTGTATTTTTGCCCACCATAAATCGATATAGGTCTCCGGGGTTCACCTCAGACGTCTGGGTAAAGTTCACCTGGAACGACCTTTCGTCCCCCCTTACTTTAATGTTGCATCGATTTCTTAGGACCATACACGTGGTGTGATCGGACTCCTTTCTGGAGGTCCTTCACTCGTGCCATGATTTCCTCTTGGCTTTCAAAAGGCGTCCAATGCCTCGCTTCAGCCATGAGGTCCGCTTCCTCGGTATTGCTGTGATCACTGGGACGTTTTCTGAGATGGCTCCCTTGATGATAGTTGTAAGTAGTTCCCAGTGTTGATCGATCGAAAGCTTACTCCAATTCTGAGGCCATGGTGCAGTCGACGGATACTGGTTCATCACAGTGTAGTTTGCCCTGCTGTATCAAAGACAAAGGAGAGATCTCTCCCATGGCAGTTGTTCGATGAATACCGGATCGAGCATTACCACTCCGTGATCGCTGCTGCCAAAGGGGTTTGGACCTGGATGTTTTAAGCCAGCAGGTGGTCGCTGGTCAAAAGGTAGTCCAGCTTGGATGGTCTTCCGCCCGGCCCCCAGTGAGCATCATCACCAACACTGTCGTGCAGTCCAGCCCTTTTGACTGCGTTCAGTTGGTTCCGGTTGAACCTTCAGCTTGGGTTCCCTTGCCTTGCCCAAGGTTGAGAGTTGGAGCATTTAAGTGGCTGGCTATGCTGACCTTGTCATATCTCATGGATGTCGCTTCGGACTTTACCTGCAGCAGTTATCGGTTATGTTCCACGTTGCTAGTAGGAGTTCTGTAGACTCCTCCTACCAGGTATTTGGTGTGTCCGACCGTAAAGTAACACCAGATGGGGTATGGAAGTTTCACTTGCCCGTTCGCTTTCAAGGCGGTCACTTATAAACATTGCCACTCCACCTCCTTCCTTGAACTCCCTGTCTCTCCTGAACGGATGAACACCGTCTATACTAGTTTTGACAACCAGGTTTCCGTTGGGATCAAGATCCTCGGCGCAAGGCAGGAACAGAAATGACACTTCCACAATCTTACTTCTAAGTCCCCTCACATTATTATAAAAACACTTGGATATGTTTCTAGTCACATGGGGTGTTTTGGTGGTGGCCGACTGAAGGGAGGCGTGCACAGTGGCGAAACTTGCCACGGGATGGCCAGCTGCGGTACGACCGGCCAGATCCCTTTTTCCCACTGTGGGTTCTGGGGATTTTATAGTCCAGGCTGGCTTCGATATCTTGTCTACTGACAGTGATGGTGACTTCAGCAGCAGGAGGGGCTGTCATTTGCTGTTGTCGCAGCGTCATGCGCCCACTTCCACGTCAGTGAGCGTTCCCGCTGATGTTGCCTCTCACAGTGTGCCGAGTTTGCGGTGCTTTGGTTACAAGTTCTTGACGGCCGAGGTTGATACCTATCAACCTGGGTGGTGTTATCGCCGTCAAATGTGAGGGACATGGCAGTCTGCAGACCACCGCCGCCGGTGTGCTATTTAACCCTGATCTCAGTGGTAATCACCGCCACTGCTGGACGTGGTGAGCATACTTCTCCACCACTGTACCGGTTGTTAATCCAGGTATGCTGTGGAAAACCATGGTTGCTGGTTTTGGCATGTGGGGTGCCTCGTGAGATACTTTTCTTGCTGACCTTGGCCGGCCTGGCCCTAATGCTGGATGACCGGTTGATGTCTAGTGTGCGTGACAGCAACAAGTATCTTTCCCCTTCCTTAGGCGGGCTCAGAGTCATTCGTCGGTCTGTGCTTTCCCTGAGGTGCGTAGTTGCCTTTGTAGGGCCAGCACTGCTTTACGCCTAAGCTGCCTAGTCCCAGTATGGCGCATACCGCCTCCCACTGCTGTTTGTCAAAAGACTCTCTGTTCTCAAGAAGGCTATCATGGCACACGGAGAAGTTAAATGGGATGATGGAATTCTATCTGTCATCAACTTCTCTGTTCTCGTGTACTGTGTGTAGGTATTTACACGAAGGGTGCACCTTCTTTTCCACCGTCACCCATTTTCCTTGATGTACAGTGGGGATAGCCGTTCAAGTGGCTTCAGGGTTAGGGACCAATGCGGATGGTCGCGTGCCTGATAGTTGTTTGGGTCTTTTTGGACCATTCACGGATGTGACTGTCCGGGGAACGATGCTGACGCCTTTGTCACCTGGATCTGAGGTAGTGGTCTATGCAGGTGCCGAGATCATAGCAGCCATGCACTGTGTTTTACGACCACCCTAAGCGAGCCTGCAGAAAAGAGTGGCTGAACATGGCACTGTTTGCAAATGTACCAGAACCACGCCCATGGGTAGCCCGCCATGAAGGCATAATATTGGTCCGGTATGTCCTCACCACACTGACTGTGTGCCCATTTATTGCAGATGCTACGCTCAAATGCAGCATCCCTCTTGGCTACGGTGAGACCACACGTATGACAGCCGACAGTCTGACTGGAAGGTTCAGTCAAAGACTTTCTTTTCTTTCTCTTCCGTCTCTCAGTGACAGCCTCCACAACTGGACTAGGGTTCTGGCTGGTAGTACTAGAAAGGCGTGCTCTTCGGCAAACCAGGGCGCAAGGTTTCAGAGGGTAAGGAGCTCCACTTTTCTCGGGGAGCGGTTGTTACAACTGTCCTCCTGAGGTCAACCCACGATCTTTTGCGGCGACATCAAGCCTCTTACCCCCGGCCCTAGCTACTGCCAAACATAGGGGGCTAATAGCTGAGGTGAAACTCTACCTGAGATGTTCTTGAGACCAGATTTGGCTATGACCTGGTTGTTGCTCATTTTCACAGATGATTAGTAGGGGGATATAAATGAGTTAGACACAGATGATTGTTTCAAGTGAAGCGCAGTAAATGGGTGATAGACAAAGTTAGTTGGCAACCTTACCCAGGACTGCCCAGTTGTACGCTACGGAAGAACGCCAAAAGCTTCCCTCAAGTTCAAGGTGTGTTATTGAGTGAGATACGTAGCGCTACAGATGCAGCAACCTGAGCTATAGCAGCTGATTGAGACAGTTGGATCAACCACACAGTTGTCCGTTTGGAGAGCGATGGTATTGACTGATTGAGGACTGTACGTTCCGTAGAAAAAAGTTGTTTCTAGCAAAATTGTGACTTTCGTAGAGGAAATATCCGATTAGGAGGGCTTGTGTATGGTTTTTTCGGAGGAGAGTGCAGACGGGCCAAAACGTCAGTATTCTAGGAGCGCGGAAGCAAAGTGCGTTCAGTTAGTCACGAGTGAGACCACCGAGCTGTTTTCGAAAGAAAGTGCAAATGGCACTCACTCTTTCAGCCGTTTATGCTGTGATTAGAACTGGCGTTTGGTGTGTCGGAGAAGTCGAGTCCCAGATCCCCTTTCACTGGACAGTTTGGTGACGCCACAGTTGTTTCAACATTCTACATCAGTGCTGCAATTAGGGGAAGCTCGTATTTCTTGAGCCCTCGCTTCCAGGTCTTAATGTTCTGTCCTTTTTCCTGGCTGTTTTCACTCCCAACAGATCAAGACACCTCAGAGAATATAGCAGGAGATCAAGAAAGGAAAGAACGGACATGGTCTACGAAGAGTACTGGTTCTAGCACCAAGTAATCAACTCCAGGACCGACTACCTGAAGAAGTGGTGTCTACATTACCGATTGGTTCGTTCAAAAAGGGATTGGACAAGCCCAGAAATCTACCGGAAAAGGATCAGTATAAGCTCACAGCTTTCTGCCGCAGAAAACAAATTTAACTCTGAATCTTGTACTCCCTCGGTAGTCTTGGAAGTCTTCGTAGTTTGCCAGCTTAAAGCTCAACTTGCTCCATGAGTAATGACGTGCATCACTCTTTGCTCTTTCAAACTGAAGCTGAAGCGGTCCCTCGGAAACTACATTTTCAGTTGCTGCAGGACGTTTTGTAGTTTCGCATGGCCAGTTTTCTCGTTCGTCACCCTCCAAAGTCTTATGTTTTGGTGAAAATTAAAGAGAAAAATATCAGTTTATACTATGTCGCTAGAAGCTATTGGCATGTATTCCTAGAAGTCCACGTGCGCCTGTGCAAACATATTATTAACAAACGCACTCTGCATCCCCACTTAACTTTCAGTCAAGAACTTACGGCAACCATGACTGGTAGTGACCAAGGGAGACCAGGTTGTTCTTGAAATCCGGTATCAGAAAGCTAATCGAGAGCAAGGGAACCGCTTGTGAGTTTTGGAAATAAATCCGAAGCATCATACACTTCTTCAGGTCCCCACGGGAGGGGGTTTAACAACAGAACCTGGATTCGTGCGGCCATCAAACATACGAACCCATTTCCCTAAAACTTCTTGAGAGAAGCCGTCACCAATAAAACAATTCTACTCAGACAACACGCAAGGAAAGCCAAGTCAATTTCCAAACATGTAGTTAATGATGCTTGATGTTGCACGCTACGACAGAATCAGAAGACGGACTTCTGTCGCATGTGCTGATAACCAG
This sequence comes from Heterobilharzia americana, assembly GCA_944470555.2. NCBI lineage: Eukaryota > Metazoa > Platyhelminthes > Trematoda > Strigeidida > Schistosomatidae > Heterobilharzia > Heterobilharzia americana. The sequence goes on along the minus strand of OX104129.1, from coordinate 27,983,093 downwards.
TTGCAGCGGCTTACGCGCAGCCATTGCCTCTGATGTTATCTCCATTCCAAATCTTCGATAAGTCGTATCAGAAATTTCTTCAAGTGCACGTTTCCTACAGTCGACTCCCGAATATTCCTGATCACACTGCTGGTTGTGCAAAACACCTCCCAGCCATTATTGAGCTGCGCATCGCGACAAACAACCAAGGGCTTCCCTTATTCCCTAAGTCTCTCGAAAACATGCCGTGGCAACAATTCCTGTATAAAGTGATTTATTGGTTTGCTATGCTTGAAGCAGGCAGATGGCAGGGGAAGTAGAGAAAGACATTGGTCCAAACAGAGTCACTACGTGTATAGCTTTCGGTTGTTGGGAGCCGATTCATCACTGCTCTTGCATACTGCCAAACAATGCCATTAATATACCTTCTAGTTAGGGGGTGGGAAGATAGGATCTAAGTCGGCACTCATAGTATTCAGTCTGTCACTGGGGCAATCAGTTATTGGGGAACCAGTGACTTGCAGTAAACCATGGTAGCACACGGAGCACACTAGCCACTTATATGGCGCCGAACTTCGTTGCATTATAACACCAATCCAAATCTCATTTCACTTTTACGATGTATGCACATTAAGGCCTGAATGTTGCTTAACCATCCTATTTGAACCGGACAAAATCAGTGCTTCTGGAACTCTGAGTGTAAACTAGCTCCTTGAAGTCACATATTTCTCCCTGTAAACTTTGGGCGCCCTAAACGGACACATAACGATACTTGATGAGTTGAGTTACAGTACATACATGCATTGACGTTCCACCTACATGGACGTGATAACGTAAAGACACCCCAGGTAGGCATCGATTTACGTAAACATTCGCTAGGCATGAAATTAGCATAGACAAAAACAGAAGATCCCTTATTTCACGTTGCCTAAACGCCACGTGGCTACTTTGATCTTTTAGTTTCACCGAAGTGTCGACACATCACAACGGCAGAGGCTATTATACACAGAAGTGTTCATCATTCGCAGGTCAGATATGCAGTTCCTGTTCAACCTCCGTGGTAAAAGTGTTTCCAATGTAAATGTCGATTGACTTCATCTATCTCCCGTCATTTCACTTGACGTGTATCAGCAATGAGTCTCGCTTAGCTTCACACTAGCTAGGGCACTGCCTGTCGCTTAATATAAACCCATATGCAAATCTAAAAGGGGAAGAATGGAGGCTTATTTGAAACTCACTTTTTTCACTTTTCTTTGGCAGTCTCGAATACTCTATAATACTTGCCTCCATAGATGATGTCTCTCTCCCCGAAGCTTTCAAACAGCTCGTGGCTTGGCATGATACCTTACAACTTCCAAAGACAGGGGAGTTAAGATACTCCGCTGCGTTTCCTTAAAGTTTTTAAGTATCCTTATCGAACAGACTCTACCCAAAAGTGTGACAAATGATAAACATACTGCTTAGATTCAAATCAGGGTTTTGTTCGCGAGTTACAGATTACATACCCGCTACTATAATATCGGTCATCCTTTAGGAATTGTTCCGTTGCGGGCTTGACAGATGCAGAGGCCAATCACTAATTATTCGAACTTGTTATGCACCCACAAATACGAGACCAAGAAAGAGCACAATAGCGTAGTCGGATGGAACAGTATATTTGCAGGGTTGTGCCAAGACACCGATGCGCTCCAACTAACTGGCTGGAGGGCCGATTGCGAGCGATGCAAAGTAACACGACAGCGTGCCGAATAGGGAGGATGCCTGACCGGTAGCCTTCAGCCTAGCGAGTCCGGTTAAACTATGAAAGTCAGCGTCAATGTTGAATCTTGTCGAACTCTAGGCTACTGGTCCTGGAGAGTGTGTGACTTTACAGATCACTCCCTCCAGCAGTCGGTTCGTGAGGACCCCAAGACAATACCAGCCGGAAGTAAGAACTTAGTGGTTCCTTCACTGGAAAAATTTTTCCGATAGGCTCACTGCGAGAAGTGGCCCCTGGTTGTCTGAACTCATTCTGGGGTGTCGTGGTGACAGAAAAATAAAATGCAGCAGATGAAAACCGTACGCCGACCGCAGTCCTCAGTGTCTTTTGACGTTTCATTCAGTGCTTGTCGCACCCGGAATGTAAATGAAAGCCTTTAATGCCACGAAAACGTTTCGTAAAAATGAGAAACATTTATATATAAATGTATCGAAAATGGATTCTGCTCATTTCCATTCTGTTTATTTTGAAAAAGTTTCATTACACGGTAGTAGAAGGTTGATACAAAAAGTAAAGTGTGGCAGAATTTTTGCATCCCATGTAGATAAAAAATGGTGCCTCGAAAAGAAATAGAATCAAAAAATGGTTAGTACATTTTAACTGACGCTGGTGGAATATGTCTTTAGATACTCCGGGAATCTGGCGGTTAAACTTAACTGTGTTTTTCGTTGTGTCAGTGGTTGTTTTATCTGTATACTATCAGGCACGTCGTCAAGAATTCCAATGATTGGACTATCCGCCGGTCAGCTGGGGTGAATTGAAAAGTCACTCATGACGAGGTTGCCTTCGGAATAAGCTGGTTTCAAACGATCGATACTAATAGTATCTTCACGTCCGTTTAGCTCGTTTACACAAAATTTCTCACGCCGCTTGATCACTTTGATTGGTCCATCGTAAGGTGGTTCAAGTGGTCAACGAACGATGTCGTGGGGAATGAACATATGTAATGTCTTTTATAAAACGGGGTGAACTAAGACATCAGTCGTTTGAGGTCTAACAGGAGAAGGCCTAACTGAGAGCATTGCGTTTGTGAGCACAGTTACGCAAGATGTCCTGTTGAAAACACGTTTGAAAATTGGAGGGGAAATAAACTCACAAGGTAGGCGAAGAGTAATCCCATAGACGAGTTCTGCAGAGGTGCATCCAGCATCGGCTTTCGAAGCGTTATGAATACCCGGTAGGACTAGAGGCAGGGCCTCGGTTCACTGAAATATATTTGCGGCTGAAAAAAGAGGCTTTCAGCTGTCGGTGGAAACTTTCTACCATGCCATTGGCTTGTGGATAATAGGCTTTCGTTCGGATCCGAATGCAGCCTAAAAGTGCGGTTAAAGCCTGAAGTAATCCACACTCAAATTGGTGCGGATGATCGGTCGTTACGCAGGACAGACGTCCAAAGTTCGCGATCCATCTTCCTACGAAAACATGAGCGACAGCTTCAGCGGTAATATCCCTAATGGGAACTGCTTCTGGCCATTGCGTAAAGCGATTCAGATAGGTGCAAAGGTAAGCACATCCATTAGATTCTGGTAGAGCTCCCGCAATATATATGTGGACGTGGTCAAAACGCATGTCTGGGGCTAGAAAAGAACCTAAAGGGCTTTTCACGTGTCGTATGACTTTGCATTTCTGAAAAGCCAAGCACGACTGAGCCCACGCTTTAACGTCTATGTTCATCGCAGGCCAGCAGAAACGTCATGCAATAAGCTTGATGGTGGTGTAGTGCACCTTTCTAACACCAAAATATAAATGGGGCTAAAATGAATAGATTAAATTAAATTAACTAAATAAATCTCTAGCTTGCCTCCGGATGCTTAGGGTGTTTTAAGTTTTGTTTTAACGAGCATGCATCCGAGCAGGCTTGGACGCCATTTTTGCGCTCCATTGTGCTGTTTACCACGCACGTACTCCGAGTCCCTAGTTCAGCCTTACAAGCCAGATAAGTTGATTAAACTTTTCCCTCATTCATTATTATTACATTCACTTTAATTAAATACATAGCTCCTTCAAATACGCTGCCTATCAGTTCTTTTGATTTGTGTTTTGTTATCAGTACTTACACGTTAGGTAAAGTACTGGTTAAGTAGGTACTAGAGCACATCAAGTTAAGCAGGGTTGATCAAACGTCATGGAATTGTAACACGCACCCCTACAGAACTACGAAGTGCGTGACTCTGGACAACTTGGCTAGACTTGCTTTCTCTAAAGTCAAGGAAGCCATTTCGAACGCAACCATGCTCATGCATCATGACCCCAGCGCTCCCCTGAGTATTGCTGTTGATGCATCTGACTCAGCAATTGGAGCAGTTTTGCAACAGTTGACTGACAACCAGTGGCAACCGCTAACATCTTTCTCGAGACGGCTACAAGACACGGAAACAAGATACGGTACATTTGGTAGGGAACTCCTAGCTATGTACTGTTCTGTACGCCATTTTTGACATTCGGTGGAAGGCCGTGACTTCATTATTTTCACAAACCTCAAGCCGTTAACCTTTTCCCTCAGCTCGGCGTCTGACAAATACTCCCGTCGCGAGTCGCGATAGCTGGATTACATCTCCCAGTTCACATCAAATATCCGCCACACTTCTGAAGCAAATAGCTCCGTAGCCGACGCACTGGCTTGAATAGTTTCAATAAACCATATCGAGGGCGTTGATCTGGTTGAACTAACTCAGTGTCAAAGAGAAGACCTTGAGTTGCATTATGGGTTGTCGTCCACGTCTCTCAAACTACAACTGTGTCCGGTGGGATCAGGCAAGGATACAACTTTATGCGATGTCTCTGTTAGTCAACCACGCCGAAGAAGTGTTGACGCAACGTTTTCAATACGTTGCACGCTGTCCCATCGAGGTGTACGAGCCACAGTAGGGGTGCGTGTTACAATTCCATGACGTTTGATCAACCCTGCTTAACTTGATGTGCTCTAGTACCTACTTAACCAGTACTTTACCTAACGTGTAAGTACTGATAACAAAACACAAATCAAAAGAACTGATAGGCAGCGTATTTGAAGGAGCTATGTATTTAATTAAAGTGAATGTAATAATAATGAATGAGGGAAAAGTTTAATCAACTTATCTGGCTTGTAAGGCTGAACTAGGGACTCGGAGTACGTGCGTGGTAAACAGCACAATGGAGCGCAAAAATGGCGTCCAAGCCTGCTCGGATGCATGCTCGTTAAAACAAAACTTAAAACACCCTAAGCATCCGGAGGCAAGCTAGAGATTTATTTAGTTAATTTAATTTAATCTATTCATTTTAGCCCCATTTATATTTTGGTGTTAGAAAGGTGCACTACACCACCATCAAGCTTATTGCATGACGTTTCTGCTGGCCTGCGATGAACATAGACGTTAAAGCGTGGGCTCAGTCGTGCTTGGCTTTTCAGAAATGCAAAGTCATACGACACGTGAAAAGCCCTTTAGGTTCTTTTCTAGCCCCAGACATGCGTTTTGACCACGTCCACATATATATTGCGGGAGCTCTACCAGAATCTAATGGATGTGCTTACCTTTGCACCTATCTGAATCGCTTTACGCAATGGCCAGAAGCAGTTCCCATTAGGGATATTACCGCTGAAGCTGTCGCTCATGTTTTCGTAGGAAGATGGATCGCGAACTTTGGACGTCTGTCCTGCGTAACGACCGATCATCCGCACCAATTTGAGTGTGGATTACTTCAGGCTTTAACCGCACTTTTAGGCTGCATTCGGATCCGAACGAAAGCCTATTATCCACAAGCCAATGGCATGGTAGAAAGTTTCCACCGACAGCTGAAAGCCTCTTTTTTCAGCCGCAAATATATTTCAGTGAACCGAGGCCCTGCCTCTAGTCCTACCGGGTATTCATAACGCTTCGAAAGCCGATGCTGGATGCACCTCTGCAGAACTCGTCTATGGGATTACTCTTCGCCTACCTTGTGAGTTTATTTCCCCTCCAATTTTCAAACGTGTTTTCAACAGGACATCTTGCGTAACTGTGCTCACAAACGCAATGCTCTCAGTTAGGCCTTCTCCTGTTAGACCTCAAACGACTGATGTCTTAGTTCACCCCGTTTTATAAA